>CM069861.1:116485029-117895863 GCA_036172795.1 Pelodytes ibericus | reverse complement strand
CTGCCTATTTTTTTTATTGCTGTGGGTTTTATAAGAGGAACTCAGGTGTGATGATTTGTTTTGTGTTTGTTTCCTTTGCGTTAGTAGAACAGAAGTGTCTTTAAGCCAGTTGAAGTTTTGTAAGAGGACTTTAGTGTGATTTTAAAAAGTCCAGTATTATCTAAACATCCAAATAAAAACATACTAGGAGGATATTGTAGATTCCCTTCATCCAACAGATTTTTACAGGCTTCATAAAAATGCATGTATCAAGGAGAAGTCAGTAGGCTGCCACTTTTATCAAACTTTTTATGCTTTGACAGAGCTGCAACTTGTTTCTGTAGATCACGGTTTGTGCCCTGCAACTGTTTAACAGCATCTTTGTGACTCCATGATGTTTATTTTCATCCTCAATTTAGACTCTTGATTCCGAAAGTCCGCCTTCAGCTCTGTAAGCTTTTTACCTTTCTCCAGAATAGTTATATCTTTTTGTTTAGCATACGCTTAAGTGACATCACCTCCACTTTCAATTGACTGATGAGGACAAATTTGTCTGTTCCCCAGACTGATTGATCCAGCTACTGTCTCCATTTGATGGCGTGGATTACAGTTTGGGCCTTTTCTTTCGAATTTCATTCTGAATTGCTATAGTTGATTTATGACTTTGTTGCTGGTTACACTTTGTACAGGTGTAGAGAGCCGAGGCCATCCTCCACCGACAGTTCCCTGGAACGTGGGAGGGTTTTTCTGGAAAGAGGTGAGGAGGAGACAGAACCTGTAAACACGCCCCGGAGAGAGTTACAATTGTGTGGGCAGGAGATGATTCCACAGGCAGGCACCGGCCAGTGCGTGAGAACCCTGAGTGTGCTCACTTGGAATAGGAAGGAGGAGTTTGTGTGCGTCATAGTTGTGGCTGATTCCAAGTATCAGAGCATTCTGTCTCCACCCCTGTCCAGTCTCCACGTAGGTGTTCTGGCTCAGGGAAGCTTGAAATCGGGCCTGATGAATGGTTCACCTCTTGCAAAAGTTGTTGTTGATTTATTATTTATTTTGTTTGTGACTTCAGCTTTTCAAAGTTCACATTACAAATTTGTCCTTTGGTTCTGTTATTTCTGTGTTGTACTGAAGGCAAAAAGCTGCACATATAAACAGTTTAACTCACCCCTTAAATGGTATAAAACCAGGCCCAGTAGTAGAAAACCTGGTCATACGGTACTCCTCCATGGGATAGTAATCCAAAAGGCAGTATGGTTGTTTGATATAAAGAACCTATATAGCATGACAAAGAGAGTTAGAGTCTGTACCCTATCCAAGTCAAATAATAATAATTCAAAATGAAGACAATGTGTTCTGGTAGAAACGATAGTGGCAACCTGCACAACTAACACGTTTTTTCCTTGCATGGGACTTGGCCATAGGCTTATGACTAAGTCCCATACGAGGACAAAACATATCAGGTGTGCAGGTTACCATATAATAATTCTACAAGGACAGGATGGCACCATAGTTTACTTTTGGAAGGCACCATCATTGAACTTCAATAAAGATGGATTATTTGACTTGGACTGAGTCTAGTCTCTGACACTCTTTGTCGTGCTATATGGGTTCTATAAAAACAATATAAACAGACACCCTATCTAACTTTGTGTAGAAAGTATATTATTATGTATTCTATATTCGTAACATAATATATTGCACATACAGCTAACTGCCCCACAGACTTAGCCAATGAATCCCCCACAGAGCCATCTGCCCCCACATTTACCCAATGCATCCCCCCACACAGCCATCTGCCCCCAGACTTAGCCAATGTATCCCCACACAGCCATCTTCCACTCAGACTTAGCCAATATTGCCCCCCCACACAGCAATCTGCCACCCAGACCTAGCCAATACTGCCATCACATAGCCATCTGCCCCCAGACTTAGCCAATGTAGCCCCCACACTTAGCCAATGAGGGGGATAAAACATTTTTTAGATACATAAATGAGAAAAGGAAAGTAAAACAAGGATTAGTTAGATTAAAAACAAAAGAAGGATGCTATGTAGAACAGGGGCGGATCCAGTGTCTGATCTCGGGGAGGGGCACATGTCCATCTGTCTTTTCCTCTCTCCCATGTCCTTCTGTCTTATCCTCTCTCCCATGTCCGTCTGTCTTATCCTCTCTCCCATGTCCGTCTGTCTTTTCCTCTCTCTCATGTCCTTCTGTCATGCTCCTCTCCCTTCCCATGTCTGTCGCACTCCTCTCACTCCCCGTGTCCCTCTGTCTCTTTTCCTTCCATGTCCGTTTCTCTCCTCTTCCTTCCCATGTCCGTCTATGTATCCTCTTCTTTCCCATCTACGTCTGTCTCTCTTCTCATTTCCCATCTCTCTGTCTCTCCTCTCCCATCCCATATCTGTCTGTCTCTCCTCTACCATCCCATTTATGTCTCTCTCTTCTCCCTTCCCATGTCTGTCTGTCTTCTCTCCCCTTCCCATATCTGTCTGTCTCTCCTCTGTCATCCCATATCCGTCTGTCTCTCCTCTGCCATCCCATGTTTGTCTGTCTCTCCTCTGCCATCCCATGTTTGTCTGTCTCTCCTCTGCCAACCCATGTCTGTCTGTCTCTCCTCTACCATCCCATTTATGTCTCTCTCTTCTCCCTTCCCATTTATGTCTCTCTCCTCTCCCTTCCCATGTCTGTCTGTCTCCTCTTCCCTTCCCATGTCTCTCTCTATTCTCTACCTCCTATGACTGTCTTTGTCCCTCTAAACATGTATGTGTCTCTCCTCTTCCCAATAGCTGTCTCTTTTCCTCCTCTCCCTCTGTGTTCTCTACTCTCTCCCCCACCATCAGTGTTCTCTCTTCTCCTCCCTTCAGTGTTGTCTCTTCTCCCCCATACATGTTCTCTCCTCTCTCTCCCCCATCAGTGTTCTCTTCTCTCTCCCCTCCCATCAGTGTTCTCTCCTCTCCCCCCCAGTGGTGTATCTTGGTTTTGTGCTGCCCTAGGCAGACAAAATTTGGGCACCCCCCCTAACCACAATGCACACCCACGACATGACCCATAACCCATGTAGCACACCAAGGACATGCCCCATCACTCCATTTACATGCCTCCATCACCCCATTACATACACATTGCCAATGTTATTTTCCATTAATATTCCCCAGCCAATTTGCCCAATAATATGCCAGTATTATTTGCCATTAAAATGCCCCAGACAATTTGCCCAATAATATGCCAGTGTTAGTTGACATTTAATATGCCCCAGCCAATTTGCCCAATAATATGCCAGTGTTAGTTGCCATTTAATATGCCCCAGCCAATTTGCCCAATAATATGCCAGTGTTAGTTGCCATTTAATATGCCCCAGCCAATTTGCCCAATAATATGCCAGTACTATTTGCCATTAAAATGCCCCAGACAATTTGCCCAATAATATGCCAGTGTTAGTTGCCATTTAATATGCCCCAGCCAATTTGCCCAATAATATGCCAGTGTTAGTTGCCATTTAATATGCCCCAGCCAATTTGCCCAATAATATGCCAGTTTTAGTTTCCATTTAATATGCCCCAGCCAATTTGCCCAATAATATTCCAGTGTTATTTGCCATTTAATATGCCCCAGCCAATTTGCCCAATAATATTACAGTGTTATTTGCCATTTAATATGCCCCAGCCAATTTGCCCAATAATATTCGTGTTATTTGCCATTTAATATGCCCCTGCTAATTTGCCCAATAATATGCCAGTTTTATTTGCCATTTAATATGCCCCAGCCAATTTTCCCAGTAATATGCTAGTGTTATTTGCCATTTAATATGCCCCTGACAATTTGCCCAATAATATTCCAGTGTTAGTTGCCATTTAATATGCCCCAGACAATTTGCCCAATAATATTCGTGTTATTTTCCATTTAACCCCTTAACGCATGTGGACGTATATATACGTCCTGAAAAGCATGGTCCTTAAGGACCATGAGGACGTATATATACGTCCTCCGTTTTCATGTAGTGTTGCGCTCATTAGCGCAACACTACATGTCTGAAGCTACTCTCAGAGGCTGCTTCGGATCCGAAGCAGCCTCTGAGAGGGCTTTCAGCCCCCCCTCGACCCCCCCGCGCGCATACGATCACCGCGAATGTGATCGTATGCGCGCTAACACACATAGGCAGTGAAAGCTTATCACTGCCTATGTGTGAGAGTGTTGCAATGATGCCTCTATCGAGGCATCATGCAACACATTCTGTGCCCCCCTGGGCGGGTGATCGCGGGTGTGTGCTGTATCGGAGGAGCATGCTCCTCCGATACAGCGTGCCTAGAGGAGAGCGACGGAAGAGAGAAAAAAAAAATCTCTTCCGTCGCTCTGAAACCGCTACTTGACTGCCCCTACAGGCAGTTAGGCGGTATTACAGTTCAAAATAGAAAATTAATTAAATAAATAAATTAAATAAATAAATAAATGGAAAAAGCTAACCCTTGATCTACAGAACCTAGATCTAGGGTTAGGGTCCAAATAGGGTAATAATTAGGGTTAAATGGGGGTTCGGATGATTACAAGGGTTAGATTAAGGGGTGGGGGTCAATTTAGGGTTAGATTAAATTTAGAGTTGGGGTAAATTTAGAGTTCGGGTTAAAAAAATCACTGTAGAAGAAAATGGTTAGAAAACAAAAAAAACACTAATATTGTTTATTGCCCTATTACGTGAAATAAAACATAGACAAACAAGGAAACATTGATATTACTAAACTCAGGACAAATAATAGAAATATATAGACGGGGTCTTTTTTACCATTTGTAATTGTGTAAAAAAAAAAATCAGGTCAAAGTTGGAAAAAGTGTTTTTTATGGCATATTTTCATCATATTTTCTATTTTTTTAATAGTAAATGATATCATATGATGAAAATAATAGTATCAAATGAAAGCCCTATCTGTCCTTTAAAAAATGATATATAATTTGTGTGCGTGGACTGAACACAAAGAAAGAAATTCACAGTTCAGTAAACGTATGACAAAAATAATGGAATTCTGGTCTTCAAGGCACGTCAAATGCAACATAGCACTCGGTCACTAAGGGGTTAATATGCCCCTGCTAATTTGCCCAGTAATATGCCAGTGTTATTTGCCATTTAATAAGCCCCAGTAAATGTGTCCAATAATATGCCAGAGTTATTTGCCATGAAATAAGCCCCAGCCAATTTGCCCAATAATATGCCAGTGTTATTTGCCATTTAATAAGCCCCTGCTAATTTGCCCAGTAATATGCCAGTGTTATTTGTCATTTAATATGCCCCAGTAAATTTGCCCAGTATGCCAGTGTTATTTGCCATTTACTAAGCCCCAGCCAATGTGCCCCCCATCTCCCCAGCACTTACCTTTCCCTGGTGGCTAGTGTTTTTTTTTTATTTTTTTTAAACGTTTTTTCCCCCCTCTTCTCGGGTCAGTCAATTTAATTTGACCTCAATTTTAGTGAAACATTCATTTTTATGTGTTTGAGATATTTTACTATAAACAGAGAGGGATGAGCTTATATAGGAAACAAAAGACACTTACCTAGGATGCTGTTGTCAGGGTTCAACACTGACCTTCTGACTCATGCATTTAAAAGTCATTATTTCTGTGCTTATATTCCTCCTGCCTCCTCTAGAGGCCTCCCTACCTTACTCTGCTTGTATTCCTACCCCTCTGTTTGGTGTCAGGTGGGCCCGTTACCTTTTGCTCACACCCAGGTTAAATAGCTGCAGTTTCTGTCAAACAGTGCTTTTGCATTGAAGTTGTATGCCTGATTTCTGAGAGCTGCTGCTTCTGTTCCTGATACTCTCCTTAACCCCTTAAGGACAGAGCCTTTGAAACATTTTTGTCCTTTCTGGACAATGCCTATTTTAACATTTCTGTGCTGTTTGTGTTTAGCAGTAATTTTCTTCTTTGTCATTTGCTGTACCCACACATATTATATATTGGTTTTATCGGGATAAGAAGGGCTTTCTATGGATGCCATCTTTTTGATCATATCTTATCATATTATTAAAAAAAAAAAAAAAATATGTTAAAAAAAAAAAAATACACAAATTTCTTTGTTTTTATTTGAAACAACTTCTCCTCATCGACAATAGCGAACGAAAAAACATGCTAAATAGATTCTACTATTTCTCCTGAGTACAGGGATACCACCCATGCATAGGTTTGTTGGGTTGTTTGGGGGCTAAAATGCCAAATTTGTGAGGTGCAGTTTTTTGTTTTCCAACTTGAAATTTTTACATGCAGACAGCCTGCACCCATGTCCCATTTGGGACATATTTGAAGCCAGCTAGTGTATTTTACCCCATCAACCCATATATTTTTTAAAAGAAGACACCTTAGGCTATCTCAAATGGTGGTATTTTTACACTTTCCATGCACTAATTCTACCACCAGCCTTTGTCAAACTTTGTGGTAGTAATTTTTTTGTGGTTTTTTTTCACAAACCTTGTACTTCAGACATGAATTCACAGATTTTGGTATGTGTCACTGCCAAATAACACCCTAATAAGTGTTCAGCAACATCTCTTGAGTACAGGGATACCACCCATGCATAGGTTTGTTGGGTTGTTTGGGGGGTAAAAGGCCAAATTTGGTAGGTGCAGTTTTTGGTTTTCCAAATTAAAATTTTGACATGCAGACCGCCTGCACCCATGTCCCATTTGGGACATATTTGAAACCAGCCAGTGTATTTTACCCCATCAACCCATATATTTTTTTAAAGTAGACACCCTACGCTATTTCAAATGGTGGTATTTTAACACTTTCCATGCACTAATTCTACCACCAGCCTTTGTCAAAGTTTGTGGTAGTAATTTTTGTGTGGTTTTTTTTCACAAATATTGTATTTTAGACATAAATTCACAGATTTTGGTATGTGTCACTGCCAAACAATAACCCAATATGTGTTCAACAACATATCCTGAGTACAGGGATACCACCCATGCATAGGTTTGTTGGGTTGTTTGGGGGCTAAAGGGCCACATTGTGAAGGTGCGCATTTTCAACTTGGAATATTGACGTGTAGTCAGCCTGAGCCCATCTTTCATTTGGGACTTTTTTTTAAGTAGGACAGTGTATTTTACCCCAAAAAGTATATATTTTGTAAAAGTAGACACCCTAGGCTATTTTAAATGGTGTTATTTTAACACTTTCCATGCACCAATTCTACCACCAGCCTTTGTCAAAGTTTGTGGTAGTCATTTTATTGTGTATTTTTTCCCACATACATTGCACTTTAGACACAAATTCACATATTTCGGTATGTGTCACTGACAAACAATACCACAATATATGTTCAGCAACATCTCCCGAGCACAGGGATACCACCCATGCATAGCTTTGTCAGCTTTGTTAGGGGTTGAAAGGCTACATTTGAGAGGTGCGCTTTTTGATTTTCAAACTTGGAATTTGAACATGTAGAGCAAGGAAGGGGTTAATAGCTCTTATAAGAGCCTTTGTAGTACTGTACAAACAAATTAACCCCTAAAAATGCACAGACAAGAAAAAAAATTCTGCTGTGCAGTGATCAGTGGCAGGGAAGGAGTTAATACACTACACTATACAAAAGGTATGGCTTTTATAAAAGCCCTTGGGACTCACAATTTATTAACATTTTATTTAATTTATTACAATTTAAAAATTATGTTATACAGATCTGTCTCTTTCCCTCACTAAAACTCAAGTGAGGAGAGGGAGGCAGATCCATATGGGTCAGAACAATATTTACGAACCAGACGAATGGTGATGCTCATCTGAGAAATCACCAAACCACCTTTGCCACTGATCGGCTGTTACTGATCGCTATACACGCGTTCAGACAGCTTCAAAAGGAATACACGTAATCCCCTAGTGGGTATAATTAACCCCTAGTGAGTCTGACAAAAAAAATGCTGATAGCAAAAAAAAATCCTTCGGCGACTAGATTGCTCCATATGCGCTGCTTAGGCAGTGACCATATGCACTGCTTAGGCAGTGACCATATGTGCTGCTTAGGAAGTGATATACGGCAAGGAAGGGGTTAATAGCTCTTAAAAGAGCCTTTGATATACTGTAATAAATCAAAGTAAAAAAAAATAACCCCTAAAAAAATGCACAGACAGCAAAAAATGTGCTGCTGTGTAAGATCACTGCGTACACAGCGATCAATTGCAGGGAAGGGGTTAAATACTGGAAACGGCTTTTATAAAAGCCTTTGGGTCTCAATTCTATTAAATATATTATAATTAAAAACTTACATTATACAGCTCTGTCTCCCTCACTAAAACTCAAGTGAGAGGGAGGCAGATCTACACTGGTCAGATCAAATATTTACACATATTGATCTAACCAGACGAATGGTGATGCTCATCTGAGCAAACGCCAACCCGCCATTGTCACTTATCAGCTGTTACTGATCGCTATACATGCGCTCAAACAGCTAAAAAAATTTTTTTACGTTAAACGTAGTCCCCTAGCGGGTATAATTAACACGTGACGGGTGTAATAAAAAAGTTTTAAAAAAATTAAAAATGCTTCTGCAGCAAGATTGCTGCATTTGCGTCAGATCGCTGATTAGGCAGTGATCTACGGCAAGAAAGGGGTTAATCTCTCTTAAAAGAGCATTTTTTTATCCTGTAATGAATTACAGTAAAAAAAAATAACCCCTAAAAAATGCACAGACAGCAAAAAATGTGCTGCTGTGTATGATCACTGCGTACACAGCGATCAATGGCAGGGAAGGGGTTAAATGGCTTTTATAAAAGCCCTTGGTGTTTAAAATTTTATTAAATATTTTTTTTATTATTTTATTTTATTTGTTTACTTGATCTGATCTGTCTCTCTCCCTTACTAAAAGTAGTAAGGTGAGGGAGGCAGATTAATACTTGTCAAAGGCAATATTTAGTAATATTGCCTTTGACAGTATGGTAAGTGCTCATCAGAGCACTTACCATACATGCCTGTACACAGATCACATAGATCTGCTGTGCCGGCATCGATTGGCTCCCCCTAGAGCATCGGAAGTGAAATACTTTCACTTCCGATGCTCTTGCCATTAGAAGGGAAACGCTGCCTGTACAGGCAGCGTTCCCTTCTACTGAGCCGATGGGGTCGCTCAGGAGAGCGACCACCATCGGCTCTGGGGAGCAGAACGGTGTTGTTAAGTGCCTCGCTGGCGAGGCACTTTAACAACACCGGAGATGCTTAGGAAGCGAACGATCGTTCGCTTTCTAAGCACATGTGTGCAGCGGGCGCAGCCATTTTTAAATGGCTGCTACGATCACTCCGTGGAGTGATCGTAGCGCGCCCCTGCACATTTGGGGGGTGTTGCACAATGCCTCTACCTAGAGGCATTGTAGCAACACCGTTAGAGTAAAGAAAGCGACCGCTGGTCGCTTTCTTTACTCCATTTAGTGCATGACGTGCCAGGCACGTCACCTGTCGGCAAGTCCTCGATTTGCCGTGACGTGCCTGGCACGTCACCTGTCGTTAAGGGGTTAAAGCCTATTTGTATTGTGACCTTGTCCAGGAACTGGGAATCTGAATCTGAGTGGCTCAACCATCTCAGTAGATGATTTTCAGCATCTCCTGAGACCCTCTGAGTACAGCAAGATCTCTTCATCTAAGTTATTCCCTTTAAGCTACCCTTCTCATTTCTCACCCTCTCCAGGGTGTTCCTGCTTAGTCACCCTCTCCAGGGTGTTCCTTTTTAGTCACCTTCTCCAGGGTGTTCCTGCTTAGTCACCCTCTCCAGGGTGTTCCTGCTTAGTCACCCTCTCCAGGGTGTACCTGCTTAGTCACCCTCTCCAGGGTGTTCCTGCTTAGTGACCCTTGCCTCTGGCCTCTTCCCTTGTTTAACTCTCTCCACCCCTACCTTTGCTTTGTCTACAGTCCCTACTATAGCTCTTTGTTCTTACTGCAGTTTCTACTCATACCCTTTTCTTATTCTGCAGTTCTTTGCTAAATTCCCTCTTGTCTCTCCTTCAGTCTTTATTCCAATACCTAGCTCTGTTTCTTTATCTGTTCTCCCTTTGCACTATATTTATCATGCAACCAGACACCTCCACTATCCCTGCACTTAAACTCCTACCTGACCCGGTAAAGGCCCTGACAGCTGTATTTTTCTAGGTCCCAAAGGAGATAAAAAGGTGAAGCTCAGAACAATTATAACAATCAAATTAATCTAAATACCTTCATCTGTCTGTCTGTCTGTCTGTCTGTCTATCTGTCTATCTATCTATCTATCTATCTATCTATCTATCTATCTATCTATCTATCTATCTATCTACTGTATCTATCTATCTATCTATCAATCTATCTATCCTCCTCCTTCAACTATGTGATTTTTAAAATTCATAAATTAATATAAAAATGTTTCCCCAGCCTTATCAAGCTTTGTGCACTAATAATTGAAAACCTGTAACTGTAATATATTGATAATAAATAATGTCAAATTTCCAATCTTGCAAAGTGATTAATATAGTCAACCAAAACATAGAACATACCAGAAGAACAACATTGCACCAGTGCTGGAGTACTTAGTCAGACCCTTGAGTAAAACACGTAACTAAAACCATTCATGCAGAATCTATTATCAATGTAAATAATCTCAACTGAAAAATGTAATGACAAAGACAGGGAGTAAATCAAGAAAGACAGTAGTTCTTTGTATCATAGTTAACAAACCACAAAAAAGTATCGGTATTAAAATATGCCAGGCTTAATACTAGTGCAGTAATTTAACAGATTGATGTTACCTGTTCCAGTAATAAACAGTGGATTTTACTGTATCAACAATGTACAATATAATGTCAGCTCAGGTGTGAAAATTATTTTGACAGAGATGGCACCATTCAAATTTTTTTATAGATGAAACCACAAATGCCTTATCTATAAATTATAACCTGGCAAATTTCACAACCGCCCAACAGCTGATGAAGAAGTCCAAACGCGTCCTGTGGAGTAGAGTTGTTTTTTAGTGCAAACAATACCCAATTGTTCTAAGTACCTGGCCAGGTGAACAAACCCAGTGGGTAAGGGATTCTGTGTATTTACCTTGTGTATGTTTTTTTATTCTGTGTATCTGTGGTCTCTTTTTGACCTAGTTTTTAGTATGTTCTCTTTGTATTTTATCAAGATGTATGCTTAATATCCATGTGACCACCTACTTATATACATTTAGTGGCCTTGGTTGTCTACTTTTGTTATTTATTTATATACCCATATTTTTCTTTGTAATAAATTTATATTTTATATATATTTGTCTCCGGAGTTTATATTATTATTTTACATCTTTTTATATATAAAGCGCTGTCTCACTTTATAAATAACTGCATTAGTTATCTATGTAGAGGTTTATGGTGGTAAATCGAGAGCATTTGGGGGGTTATATTATATATATTTTTGTTTAACATTCCAGAAAAAATGCAGCGTTCTATAGGTTACTGTTAAAAGTGGCTGTGAAATAATATGTCTTAGCAATGTAATTTGTTTTGTCAAATGTTTCTCATTTGTCTATGACCAGTATGATTATAGGCAGAGGCCGTTTATTTACATTTTTAACAGAGATCATCCCTAAACTGAATTATCTCCGGGTGATCAGCTAACATCCTCGGGAGATGGATACTCTTACTCAGATTTTCCATCTGGGAATGGGCATCTTTCACAACAACTTTTCAACCTGTGGTGGCGTGATGGAAAAGTGTGTGGAAATGTGAATGTTTAACATTTTTGATTTCTTTTGTTTCAGGTTTTTTCATCGTTTCATGGTTTTCAGTATGATGTGAACAATTACATAGCTTTTTTTTTTATTCGCTGTTTTTTTAAAGGTGGCTTGTGCAGTCCCTGCTATGATCCATAAAGATGTTTTCATCTTCTGGTACAGTGTGCATCTTTTCTAAGTACCTTGAAATGACCTTCACGATGCATGAAAGATATCTTATAACAGAATGTTAAAATTACATCTTCCAAATACTGCCTGTCACTTCTAGTAGAAATTGCCATGATCCTCTATTATTTAGACGTCTGAACTTTGCCTTTGCATTATCAAGACAGGATCAGTGAAACTAAGTCATATAAACAATACTCAAAGCAGTGACTGCTGAAACACTGTGCTGGAACCCAAGGCATGACATGATAAATTGACTCTAGAAGTAGGGGATTTGAAATGACCAAGAGGGCAAACTTTAAAAAAACAAAACAAAACAGAAATGCAGATATTTATCATTGTTCTTAATACAATTCTCTTTTTTAGATTTAGATTTTGAAGAAAAATGTTCATAGTTTTGAAATCAGTTTAAAAGGAAAACAAACAATGTTTAAACATATACATCTTTAAAGGTATTGTCAATAAATAGATACATACTTTAGCCAGTGTGTTTTCTGCTGTGGGGTCAGCCTTCTGAGATTGATTCCCACCATTGGGAAAGACATTTCTGTTCTATGCTTTGCTATTGATTCATAAAACAGTAAGTTCCACTCTGGAGAATGGAATGTAATTAATGGTCCTTGTAGAAGATGGTGAGCTGAATCTTTGTTTCTCTTTTACATAAACACATCAATGTGAGACTTGTATTGGCTTAGAATCTGTATGTACACAGATGGCTTTATATAAAAAAAAGAAATATGAGCTTCACATACCGCATTTGTTCGAATATAAAGGTTTTGAATAGGAGCATGAACAGAAAACATGTAGCTGTTTTGTTTGTTTCTGGTCTTTTTTAGTTTTTTATTAGGCATTGATATCTAAAAGAACTTGAAAAAATTAACCCAATAGAAATAAAGAGAACCTTTCACTGTATAATCATGGAAGCTATTTTATATTCGTAAAAAAGGCTCCAGTACAGAAAAGATTGAGGCCTGAGATCATATTTTGTTATCCATATAGTAATCATGATATTAATTTCCAAATCATTGTGTGAGTATATGACTTGTGGCTCTTATATAACAAATTCTGGCCATGTGGTGGATTATGACCCAACAGTATGACCTTTCCATTTATTTTCCTATTTTATATAAAACTACTGAGAATTAGATCAGACCATATATTTGGCCTGGCTGACATGTTGTCTAAAATCCTATTTTCTATTAATATGTTGATGTTTATGGGGGGAAGTGTCAGGGTTCTGCATTTAAAAGTCTAATGTTTGTGCTCCTATCAGCTGGCCTTGTTAGTTGGTGCAACCCGGACTGTTAAATACCTGCAGTCTATTGCAAACAGGGCTTTTTGTCAGTGAAGTTTGTTACCTACTTTTGTGATCTGCTTCATCTGCTCCTGATCCACTTCTGAAAGTGACTTTAAACTTCAATCCTGTCCAGGAAAAGGGACCCCTAACCTGGAGGGCTCAACCAGCCAGGGGAAGCATCTCCTGAGACAATCCTGCATCAACATAATTATTACAGCTAAGGTGACCTCTCTAGAGCCTACTCCCACTAAGCTGACCTCTCTAGGACCTACTCATGCTAAGCTGCGCTCTCTAGGGTCTCCTGCTTAGTTGCTCTTTATAGGGTCTCCTACGTAGTTGCCTTCTTTGGGTTCTACCCCTAACTAGCCCTCTCTAAGGCCTCACTCCTTGTGTTACTTCCTCTACACCTACTTCTGTATTTGTTCATACTGCAGTTCCTACTAAAACTCTATGCCTATACAACAGTCCCTACTAAAACCATTTGCCAATACTGCAGACCTTGCTAAAACCTTTGTCTTTCTTTTTCTCTGTTCTTTCCTCAGGCCTTTGCTTATGCTACATTCTTTGATAAAGCCCCTATGTCTATGCTTTAGTCCTTTGTTAGGAAAACAAAAATATTACTTAATTAAATATTTTTTTACATGCAGTAACAACACAGATCATTATCCACCTAACATTGTCCATTAAACTAAAGCAGTCTTAAATATATAGCCTCCTTAGTGGTGCTTATATCAAGTTTTGTAAATAACTATTTTATGTTGTCCTAAAAAAAAAACGCATTCCCCTTAAAAAGTTTAAAAGTGTTTTATGTGCAATACCCACCTAATACTATCCCTTATACTGCTAAGGTATTGTACATATAACTTCATTTATAGTGCTTCTGACAAATAATACATTCCAAGTTTATGAAAACGAAGAAAGACCACACAAGAGTTATGTGAAGGGAGGTGTTCTGGAACTATTAGATAATTAAAGTATTTAATATCCAGATAAAATAATTAATAGTCCAACAGACTGGTAGAATAGGTTAGCACCAATGTAGACCTATTAGCAAACTGAACATATACTGAAAAAACATCAATAAAAATAGTGGTGATTATATATCAAGGATAAACACACACAAGGCACTGTAGAATGCTGTGGTATATCTTTTGCTACTATGTAACACCTGTTTGCTTCTAGAAGCATACTGAGATCACAGTGACATATAGTTCGTAGTCTGAGATCTAGATATAATGAAAGAGGTAGACGGTCAGAGAATCCTAGCACCGTTCTGCGTAATGGAAGTCGTCTGTAGTGTTTCTGTTAGAAATTTTCACTTCTGTTATACCCATGAGGGACTGAAATTTTGTTGGAAAATAGGGTTATATAACCCATCGACACCTGGGCATGAAAATACTGTTCTACGGACTACTAGGCCTCAATCACGTTGACCTCTGCCACCACTATGTCTTACTGATATTACGCAAGTTGGCTATCTGGGAGACCTTGACACATCAATACTATTTGAAACGTGAGTGCAAATGATGACCTGCCTGCCACTAAAGCTGATCCGATTTTAAGGTGCAGTTAGCGGGAGACCTTTACACAGAAATGCATGGGGGACTCTGCTTGCACATCGGAAGGTCGCTGGTTCCTACCCTAGTTAGCAGAGGACAAGGTGTTACAAGCCGGTGCCTCCAATTACACCCAGGGATATGAGCACAGACAGGGCAGCAGAGAGCTAGAGGGGAATATCAGAGGCAGAGGGGTCAGCCGACCTTTAAACCACACACATCTGTCCTACCACTTATCAGAGCCTGATCCTCAACACTCCTAAGGAGGATACCAGGAACCCTCTATATGCACCTGAAGTGCACACTGAGTTGCCTGAGCCATGAGTCGATACCAGCAGAATATTTTTTGCTCCATCTGAAAACGACATGATAAAAATACCTGAGAACTTGCGGACATCTCTGCCGAGGCCCCACCTAAGCCACTTCCAGACCATGGATTATGGGAATGATACCCATTTCTACATACTGGGGAGATGGGCTGAGAAAGACAACCTCCATATTTGGGACTTCTTTTAATAATCCGCTACTTGGACTATATTGTTGGCGCATTTTATCACTCCATAATTGAAGTTATTAAATATCATAGTATGCACTCTTCTCCATGTGTGTTTTTGTTTTATTTTTTCTCTCCCCATCTCCCCCCTCCGGACACAGTCGCCTCCCCCACGGTTGACACTGTGACCACAAAATCTGGTACTTCCCCCTTATGGGGTACCCTTTTCCCCTGTTTCCCACCCTTTTCTATACTGTTCTCCCCATCTTATCTCTTCACCTTTTCGTATATCACTTTTCTTTTTTCTCCTTCTGTCTAGCCGTAGCCCGGATGGTTATCCATGTTCCTCGATAAATCGATAATTCTATTGCTGATATGTTTTGTTCAATTGCTTATATTCCCACATTAGTAGGGTATGTAGGGGTCCATTCATAGTGATCTACATTTAAAGATATGATTAATGAGGAAACTCCTTTTATCTGAGATCATTTTTAGCCCGTGATTTGTGCTTTTTTGTACGACTATTCTGTTCATGCTCGACTATGTGATACGGTTTAATTCAGGTTAGACATGCATTTACTCCACCTTAACCATTCAGCTCTCAATGTGCTATTTCTCCAGAGGCAATCTATCCTTGGTTGTTAATCAAGTTTCATATGCTTATTAAAAAAAAACAATATTTGTGTTTATTTGTTTAACTTACACAACTCCATTTTATATTACTAAATTGGAATATTATGTGTACAGCACAAGTTGTGTCTGATTTCTCTGCTATGCAATAAAAATTATAATTAAAAAAAAGGGAGGGGCGTGTCCGGATGGCCGTGTGAAGCAGTCGCATTGAATCGGAGCTCCCGCCACCCAGACCCAAACGACCAAATTAGACCAGGGAAAGCATAACGAACTTGGGGGAAAACGGTAAACAACAACCACACACACCGATTGCAGCTAAAAAATCTGCCAAAAAGCTTGACAACACTCTTACAGCTTACCTTATCTCGTCGGAAAATCACCCTTCCCGCCGATCCAAGATGGCGCAGAAAGAACGGGAACAGGCATCGGCCTCCAATACAGACATGTCGGATGCTGAAAGTATAGAAGAGGATCAGTCAACGTCCGCATGCTCCCATTGTGTCACCAAAACTGACATGCAAACTTTTATGGCCCAAATCACTAAAGATTTCGCTACCGCCGTTGAGCAGATACGGTCGACGATCAGAGATGAGATATCAGAGATCAAACAAGACCTGAAAGACCAAGGAACCAGGCTCACAACTGTGGAAACGGACCAAGTAACCATCCGGTCCTCGGTAGCTGCACTAGCAAACCAATTAAGAGAACAGAAAATTATCTCTGCCCAACTGACGTACCAAGTCCTGGACCTGGACAATCGAGGTTGCAGAAATAATTTGAGGATTAGAGGATGGCCTGAAAGCCACGAAGAAGAAGACGTCATGACACTGACCAAGAAAATATTCTGCAGCTTGCTAAACAAAGAAATGTCAGATTGCCCACAAATCGAGAGGTCCCACAGGGCCCTCAGACCAAAAGACATGGATAACCCTACACCTAGGGATATAATCTGCTACGTACACTCTTATACAACTAAAGAAGAAATACTCCGTGTCTCCAGACAACAAAGACCACTAACATATGAAGGAAAAGTGCTGCAGATCCTACCGGACATAGCCTGGGGTACGTTGCAACTACGAAAACTACTGAGACCCTTAACGGAACTCCTGAAAAAGGCGAATATCCCTTTTCGATAGGGTTTTCCCCTCTCATTATCGGTGAGGCTAGAAGGAGAGACACATACCCTACGCCACACGGATGATTTACCAAACTTCTGCCTAAAGCTGGGGCTTACACAACCAGACTTACCGGACTGGTCAAAATACACCCAAGGCACAGCACATGTCCTGATGGAAGCCATGCCGAGAATACAGCCCAGACCTCAGCGTAGAAGACGCATGAGACCCATGGAAAGGGGGAACCCATCACCTGAACAGGCTGGGGAGAAAAAGTCGGATTTATAGACACAAAGACAGTGGAAACTCGAGACATATGAGATCTACAACAAACCGCAAGTATCACCCACCCCTTACACACCGTGACCCCAGATACGGGAGATCACCGTGAAGCCACTAATGGCCTGTATACCACAAGTATCATAGCACACACAGGGGACTATCTGAAGCGGCCAACAAAAAACGTTCCCCACTAGACAATCACACCCGTTGATCGAGACAACCATGATGCCATTAACTACAGGCTTGATAGGACATATATCGGAAAAACGAAGATTGATATGTGCCCTGATGCGGAAAGAGCCGAGGAGGCACAACACCTGTCACACACCAAAAATTGGCAAGAGAACTGAAGGGGGCACTTATGCGATCCTCTCATATGTCCCGAGTTTCGTTTTGTGCTAAAACTGTTATGCCTTTATTGTGATATAACCCTCATGCTACAACCCCCTCATAATCGGGGTATTTCCCATCAGACAAACCCTATATATGTTGACCCCTGGTCTAAACTATAATACACACAAAGTCCTATTACACAAAGGTGTGGGATGGCGGCCCTCCATTCCCACATGCAACTTTATGTTATGGTAAAACCTGATTCCATGTCCTACCGGCAAGGAACCCCCATACTCCCAGTATACCCACTGCACCGAGGATTCCTGTCACCCTGGAGGTGTAGATCCCCATACGGCGAGTGTTATGCAGGATTCACCCCCTCAGCCTCAGATGCTAGGGCGAATGACCCCCTGCTCCCCCAACCCTGGGTCATCGACCCTGTTGCATGTTTCCAAGTTTATGTTATTGGTTATATAATCGTTCAGGCAGTATATACATGTGCACAAAAATGAATGATTGATACGTACACGCCCTCCAATGGCGCATAATTCACCCACCCTGAAATGTCTCACTATCAACGCCAAAGGGTTAAACACCCCCTCTAAACGATCCCGATTATTTGGGGAACTGAGAGCTGCTAAGGCAGTCATTGGTCTGATCCAGGAAACTCATTTCTGCAGATCCAAAGTCCCTTCATTCCAAGACCGCATATACTCAAAGGTATTCTATTCACACTCCCCTTTTAAAAAGACCAAGGGAGTCGCTATTTTTTTAAATAAGAGCCTCCCGATACATATTAGTGACCTGGTCAGATAATGACGGACGGGCACTATTTCTGAAAGGCTCGATGGGTAAGGACACCATCACGATTGCGAACATATATGCCCCCAATGTAAATCAACATCTTTTTCTTTGTTCAATTCTTGCTGAACTAGATCAATTTGCAGAAGGCCTGGTAGTCATGGGAGGAGATTTCAACCTGGCCATGGAACCCAAACTGGATACCTCTACCGTTGCAACAACTATTAACAAAAACCGCCTTCGAAAGGTAAAAAACAAACTACACACATAGAAACATAGAAACATAGAATGTGTCGGCAGATAAGAACCATTCGGTCCATCTAGTCTGCCCAATTTTTTAAAAATTTTTTTTGAGTACTTTTATTAGTCCCCCGTTCCCACACGACACACGCACACGACACAACTGGCTGACACATGGAGAATAGCCAACCCCACCGTCAGAGACTACACATTTTATTCACACGCACATAACACATATTCACGGTTAGACTACATATTTATTTCACACAGACATCTCCCCCTTCTCCAAAAGACACGAATACACAATATCACCTGGAGTGACCATGCCCCAGTCTCAATACATCTTCACCTACCCTCTATGACTAAACGAACCTACCACTGGAGACTAAATGAAACTCTTTTGAAAGAGGAGCCCCACCTAGACATGATACGTTCTACCCTTACCCATTATTTTCCAGAAAACACCTCCCCTGATGTCTCGCCACAAATCACATGGGAAGCCTACAAAGCGGGGATTAGGGGGACTTTTATTAAAATTGGTTCATACGTAAAGAAACAAAGAGCCCGGTCAATGATCCGCATTTTAACAGATATCCACAAACTAGAATCAACACACAAAAAGGCACTCTCACCTCATATCCACATCAAACTACTTGACTTGCGAGCACAATTAGCCTCCTTATGTAACCACAAAACACAACTAGCCCTCAAAAAACTACTCAACACTATGTTCCACACAAGAGACAAACCAGGTAAATACTTGGCGCGAGCCCTCAAACACAAACACGGAACCTCCTTCATAGCTAAAATACGGACCAAAACCAACACTTTAGTACACACAACTCCAGATATAGCTAGCACCTTCCAAAAATATTACCATGATTTATATAACCTCACCACCACACATACTTTCCCGGCTGACCCAACACTACATCACAAAATAACGGCATATTTGACCCAACACATGACAACGACCTTGACGGAGGAGGCGGCTGCCTCTCTGGACTCCCCTATCACCCTAGAGGAAATAGAAAGAGCTCTGAAAGAGACACCAACAGGGAAAAGCCCTGGACCGGACGGACTGACGACCATTAATTATAAGACTTTTAAAGACATCCTTCTACCCCACCTAGTCACAGTATTTAATGCTCTCGCCAGAGGTGGTACATTACCCCCTCAGTCCCAAGAAGCTCATGTGACAATCATACCCAAGCCAGGGAAAAACCCTGAATTATGCAGTAGCTATCGCCCTATATCACTACTGAATGTAGACATAAAGCTGATGGCGAAAATATTGAGCTCCAGACTGAGTGAGTTTCTACCCTCTCTTATCCACAAAGACCAGGTGGGCTTTGTACCGGGCAGGGAGGCTCGAGACAACACGGTAAAAGTCATAAACCTTATACACCAGGCCAACAAAACTAATACACCCATGATGCTCTTATCCACTGACGCTGAAAAAGCGTTCGACAGAGTGAGCTGGCCCTTCCTTAGAGCAGTCTTACGACATATGGGATTGGGAGAAGCCATGTATAGCTGGATAAACGCACTATACCATGCCCCCACTGCAAAGATACAAGTTAATGGCACGTTATCGGAACCGCTCACTCTGTCGAACGGCACACGCCAGGGATGCCCCCTATCCCCTCTCCTTTTTGTCTTGGTCCTGGAACCATTCATTTCGGCCGTAAGGACAAACCCATCTATACATGGCCTAGATGTTGGACCACACTGTCATAAGGCAGCTGCTTTTGCTGATGACCTTCTACTCACCATGACACAGCCGACTATTTCCTTACCCAACCTCCTAGCAGAAATACAAACATATAGTGCCCTCTCTTTTTTTAAAATAAACATGGCCAAATCAGAAGCCCTCAACATAACTATTCCTCAGACACAACTAGACACCCTGACACAATCATTCCCATTTAAATGGAGCCAAGTAAGCCTGACATACTTAGGAATCCAGATTCCCCCAACTTGAACTAATATACCGCATAAATTTCCAACCCTTACTAAATAAAATCCACATGGACCTAGCCAGATGGACCAAACAACACATATCATGGTTTGGTAGGATAGCAACTATCAAAATGAACATACTCCCACGAATCCTCTATGTCATCCAAGCTCTCCCTATTGCTCTCCCCAAATCATTTTTTAAGGAAGTCAAAACGGCTTTCACCAAATTCATATGGTGTGGCAAACCCCCGAGGTTGAGATATGAATACCTAACAAAGCATAAGGACAGAGGGGGTTTGGGTCTCCCAGACTTATAAAACTACTATCAGGCAACATTGATGGCCAGAGTAGTCGAATGGACACAACCTGCACCTAAACTGTGGGTCTCACTGGAACATGCTTCAATGCGGGTTCCTATACCCATAGCAGCATGGGTGTCACAGAATCCACTCATCGATTTCACAGACCCACACCCCACTATTACTCCAACAATCCAAGTATGGAATAAACTAGCCACCACACCAGGATTATTAAACGCGCCTTCCCCTCTGATAGCCCTATCACACAATGAAGCATTCCCCCCAGGGGCCTCGGGAAGACCGTTTGACAGGTTTTTCACGGAGCATGTCCCATTCCCGAGATTGGGACACTTCGTGAACGACAATGGCTCACCTAAAACCCTAAGCCAACTGGGGAAGTCTAATCCGCTGATAGACATAACCTGGCTGCACACACAAATTGTTTACTTTTATCGCAGCTTAACCCCTCTCATAACCCCAAACCTTTCCCTCACCCTGATTGAGTCTATGTGCCTGACCAAAAACAGTCCTTGTAAGTTGATATCTTCCATACAGACACACCTCGCCAACATACAACCCATGAAGAAACCACACTTCATATCCAGCTGAGAAAGGGATTGTGACATCAAATTTACAGACTTCCTGTGGCAGAAGATAACAGCTCTGGTACACAAATGCTCTGCGTCGGTTAGAATCCAAGAAAACTCGTACAAAATATTGACTAGATGGTATAGAGTTCCAACGGTCCTACACAAAATCTACCCCTTGGCCCTGAATCTGTGCTGGAGATTCAAGGTAGAGAGGGGAACTTTTTTGCACATATGGTGGTCTTGTCCCCTGATTCACAAATTCTGGTCCTCTGTCAGATTAATCATTGAAGAATACTCAGACTTAACAATCCCCTTCACCCCACAAGCATATCTAATACACTTCAACATTTATTCACTTAAAACATAAAAGAATTCTCTGACAGCCAAACTACTCTCAGCAGCTAAAACACTGATACCCGCCCACTGGAAACAAACACACACCCCAACTCTAAAGCAATGGATTGCTTCGGTAGAGGATATCCACGCTGCGGAAGACCTCATAACCTATACTCATGATAGAGAACAATCACAAAGGGGGACATGGCTCCTATGGGCTGAATTTCTACATAGCTCGGAATGTTTAACCTTATGTCAAGAGGTATAATAAAGACAACATATTATATCATGATCCCAAATGTACGTAACTGATGACACTGTATTCTTAATAGCACACTTATACTGTCTAATGTTTCCCCCTGTATTATAATTTCTTAGGATTTCGTATTGCACCCCCCTCCTGTTTATTTTTTTATTTCCCCCCCCCTTTCTTTTCTTTTCTTTTTCTCACAGAGGTTCGCTTTCTTCAATGTTTATCCTCTCTCAGAGGCCGTCTTTACTGATGAATCAACTATTGAAATGTCTTAATGCCCAACGCTACCCCCTGATATATCTTCTATATCTCTATATTATTTAATATATGTATTGTTTTATACTCCCCCCCCCTATTTTATATGTATCCTCCCCCCTGATGTTGTTTGTATTGACAAAAAATAAAAAAAAAAGGCATTTTGATCAAATTTAATATTCAAGCATCCTGGTTGAATCGTTTGTAACTTAAAGATCCAGAAGGCTTCTGTCCTGTCCAATTGAGCGTAAAAATCTCCACCTCGCCAACTGGGAGAAACTGATTCTATCGCCATACAAATTAGACCTGCAGGTTTCTTATTATGAGCTATACGAAAGTGTTCTGAAGTAAGACCCTTTCTAATATTGTTAATATGGTCCCAAAAAGTGCCTTTATAAAAACTCTTTTAGTTCTCCCTATATACTGTAGCCCACATGGGTACATAAGTAAATAGAGTACTCCTTTGGAGGAACACGTTAAGAATTTGTCAATAATAAATTCTTCATGTGCTACTATGCTAGTAAAAGAGTCATATGTTCTACTATTTGCAGTAGTTCAAACATCCTGCACATTGTCCACATCTATTGAAACCTGTTCCACGACTATCTATTTCAGACTACATATTGGTTCTTTTTATAGTTGGGACCAGGATAGATTTTAAATTCGAAGCTCAGGAGAAAACTAGTTGTGGGCGAGGGGACAACAATTCTCCCACAATTGGGTCACCTTTCAGAACACCCCAATGTTTGTTCAGAATCTGTCTGATAACATTAACTTGTTTAATTTTCATTCCTATGTTTTTCTCCTTGAGAATTACCTCTCTTTTGACAAGTATGGTTTCTCTAATTGTCCCTCTAGGAAATTTTGATGGTATCCTTTTGCTCTAAATTGGGTCTTAAGGACTGTTGCTTGATTTTCAAATTGCTCTGTGTCAGTACAATAGCGTTTAATACTAATCTGGCAATAGGGGATATTATCCAACCATGGACAATGGTGATGGCTCATATATGGAATGTAACTGTTACAATCTACTGACTTGTTAAAAGTGCAGGTTTTGATGGCATTTGATTGAATATAGATTTCTAGATCAAGGAATTCTAATTGTAAATAGGTGATTTAAGCTAGTGAGTGATTCCCACTAATAGACCTGTGTCCTTGTGTTAGTATATTTCAAGTTTATGGTAACTTAAGACAAATGAAAAAAAAAAAAGAATACCTCGAAAAAGTTTAAAGTGCTTTGATTGTTATTTGCCTCCACAGCAGTGAACCATCTTCCATGAAACATTTTACAAATTAGACCAATAAGCCAAAAGTCCAAAATTCTAAAGTGCCCTACTTATCACAACGTATTCAATTCCACCCAGTTTACTTTGCTCCCTTCATCTCTTGGGAAAATGTACTACTTAACCTAGAAAGGCTGTCGGGCCTGCGGCACTGGGGAGCCTAGAGCAGGGTGAGTGCCAGGGCGCCTGAGGACCAGGGGAGTAAGGAAAGCCCAATGGACAAGCAAAGACTTCTGTGAGATCAGAGTGAGAATGGTCAGGCAAGCTGGGTCACGGTTGGAGAAGTCAGGAAAGTCCAAAAACGAGCCAGGGGTCAATATCAGGAAGTCAATCACAGGATACACAGCAACACAGGAACAAGGGAACTAAGCAGGAAACACCAGGCTTAGCAGCTCAATAATCAAGCAAGGACTGAACAGTGTGAGGGGTTTTTATATGGTTTGTAATTACCAGTTCCTCCCCTCAACTCCAGGGGTTTACTCCCACCTTCACAGGATTCTATGGGACCTTGCAGAGAGGTCTCCACCTCTGTCCCCACCTCCCCCGCATCCTCCAATACGGGAACAGCATCTGACGTCAAGGCACGCCCCCCCTGCCATGTGTACCGTGGAATTGCACGCTGGACTTGGCACCCGCATTACTGGAGGCCGGGGATGCGGCCTACTATGCGATGGTGCTCCAGCGTGGTGGGATGTGGAGGTAATAGGGGCCCCTGTGAAAAGTAAGTGTCCCTGGGAGTAGGCTGGAATCCTGACAGACTTCCCCCCCCTCCTTACACGGATCTGGGTTTTGCTGGATGAGTTCTATGAAAAGTCCGGATTCTGGCAGAAGCATGGATATTCGTCAAAGGTTCCAATGAAAGTTCTTCCGGGCCGTATCCTTTCCAGTAAATTAGGTATTCCAACAGTCCACTGTGGATGCGGGAGTCATGGATCTCTTTCACCTCATATTCTTCTGTGTCACCCACCAGTATGGGAGGAGGACTTGGTTGGTCTTGAGGATCCTCTTCAGGAGGGAGATGTGGAAGGTTGGATGGATGCGCCAGGAAGATGGGAGATCAAGGCGAACCACAGCTGGGCCCACTAGAGCTTTTATCGGGAATGGACCAACAAATTTGGCTTTCAGTTTCCTGGCGGGACCCGGTAACTTGAGATGAAAGGGGGAGAGCCATACCTTATCCCCTACTTGGTATGAGGGAGCTGGTCTACGACGTCTGTCGGCTAGTCGTTTGTATTCCAACTGGGCCTGGGTAAGGTTTTTCTTTAGGAGGGTGAGGTTCTGTTGGATGAGACGAAGACGATCCACTGCAGGGGGTATGGTTTGAGTATCTAGAAGATTCATGAGGAATGGAGGGTTATATTGGCTTTAAAGGGAGACATCCCAATTGGACTTGATTGTTGTAGCAGAATTAGGCCAAGGCTAACATAGGTAACTAGTCATCTTGATTGTGGTTGATGTAGCAACGTAGATAGTGCTCCAGGATTTGGTTAATCCTCTCGGTTTGCCTATTCGTTTGGGGATGGTAGACCGTAGATAGTCGTCTCTTGATCTTAAGTTCTTTACAGAACTCGGCCCAGAAGCGTGAGGTAAATTGTACTCCCCGGTCTGAGAGGATGGAGTTCGGTAGTCCATGAAGGCGGAAGATGGAGTTGGTAAATAATTCTGCTGTTTTGGCTGCTGTACGCACACCTGCCACTGCAATAAAATTAGCCAACTTTTTTAGCGTGTCGACTACTACCATGATGGTATTGCATTGATGGAATACAGGTAGTTCAACGAGGAAGTCAACAGTGAGTTCTCTCCAGGGCTGTTCGGGTACCGGTAAGGGTTGTAGTAGACCAGCGGGTCTGGAATGAAGGCCTTTGATACGAGCACAGGTAGTGCACGATTGAACATAAGTGTGAATGTCCTTTTTCATACTTGGCCACTAGAATGACCGTAGTCAGAAGTCTTTCTTACTCCACCATGACTGGCCAGTGGATGGTTATGTACAGGTGTGAGTACTTGGTTTTGGGCTTGCGAGGGTACGAAGATACGATTCTTTACGTACCATATACCTTGTTTCAAATGGAGATGGTGTCATCTGGAGAGCCGGGAGCTTCATGGCTGCGTGGGACAAGAGGGTGGTTCGGAGGGCGAGAAATTGGCAAGGTTGAAGGACAGTGGACATTGAAAGGTCTTCTTCCTTGGGGTCTTTGTGCAATCGGGATAGTGTGTCTGCCTTGACATTTTGGGCACCGCATCAGTAGGTAATGTGGAGTTGGAACCAAGTGAAATACAAAGCCCATCTGGCTTGTCAGGGACATAGTCTTCGTGCGGTGTGGAGGTACTCCAGATTTCGATGCTCGGTGTAAAACGTAACGGGATGATGGGCTCCCTCGAGCAAATGTTGCCATTCTCGGAGTGCCGGGAGAATTGCTAGAAGTTCTCGATCCCCTACGCTGTAGTTTGTTTTAGCAGGGCTGAGGCGTCTCAAGAAATAGGAAACTGTTTCTGAGGCATCTACTTCAACAAAGTATGATCTTTTGGTGGACACCTTGACAAAGGCCTCTAGCCGAAACGTTGGTGTCCTCCATTTTTTGCGCTGTGTGTCCTCCCTTGTTCCATTCCTGTTTGCATTTTTCTCTGCATTTCTTTATCTTGAGTGGGTATTTATTTAGTATTTTATTTATTTTGTTTGCTTATTTTGGTGTATATGTTTGTAATTTATTTCTCTGTGTTTTATAGTGCGTCATTTCTTTATTTATCTTGTCTTACATATATTTGTCTGTTATTTATTACATATTTAATATTTATTAAAATATTTTTGGCACTATACCCTCTACTTGTTTATCTATTTTGTATGGTGTGCTCCCCCAATTTTTGTTCTCTGATCTTTTGGGGTCTGGAAGGGCGAGTACTGGAGCTTGGGTGAACTTCTTTTTGAGACTATCAAATGCCTTTTGAGCTTGATTCGTCCATTTGAATAGGATACCTTTCTTCGTCAAGGAAGTGATTGGCTGCACTATTCGGGAGAAGCCACCAATGAATCTTCTGTAGTTAGCGAATCCCAAAAATCTCTGGACTACTTTGAGAGAAGTTGGTGCGGGTCATTGTAGTATGGAGGATACTTTTTTAGGGTCCATCTCTATGTGCCCTGATGTGATGATATAACCTAAGAACTCAACTGAGGTGGTTTCAAAGATACACTTCTCTAATTTTGTCGGATTATTAATAACCATAAAAATATGAATATGAGTTATTAATTATGAATCATAAAAATCTGAAAATTGATTCAAATATATGGGTCCGACTAAAAATACCCATATCAAGAATTCGTTATGTATGTGAGAGTTTGGATGACGTTTTTACAAAAGTAAATACAATGCCACAATTATTAATAAAATAATAATGAATTTATTATATATAGAATAAGGATCAAATGGTAAGCAGAATAGCATAACAACAAAATACAGTATCAACAGATGTTAATCATAATTCACATGTATGACTTATAACATAAGTAAGTAGGACAAAACATGAAATATGCAGCTCTGTACCTATATCAACATACATGTAGAATACTTTATTATGCAGTACGTTTCTGACCGTAAGATGGCCATGCATTTTATTTAGATACAACTTACAATGATTAGTATTTAAAATGGTTAATGATAGTACACCATAATTACCTAAAAATTACCAACATATACTCTGCTTAGGTAAGGTAATATTACTAAATCATATCACTACTCAAGGTGGCTATTTCTTAATATGCTCGGTAAATGATAATGTATGTATTCTAGCTTAGACTTTAAGAATGAGAATCTTAGATAATCTCTGGAGATTAGATATGACAAATTTGGGTAAATAGCTAGACTATAAGAATTTATGGTTCTTTTGTTAATATCTATAGGATATTCCTCCGGCTTCCTTCTGCAGAAAGGATGACAGATAAACACCAGGCTAAAACATATAGATCCCAGAAATTGTGGGATTTAAGTTTAATTTACCCAAATATATATGCTAATGACATCCATAAAAATGAGATAATGCTAGAAACAAATGACCACATTTATACATTACCGGCAGAGGTTGGTTTGCAGTTGGGACTCCTTCAATTGAAGAATTGAGTGATGGGAGTTACTCCTGGGACTTAGCTCAATACTATGTGTATGGAGATTTCTATTGTTATAGTGAACATGTGCTATTAAAAGCCTCATATTCCTGAGTTCTCCCCAGAAGGAGAGAGACTCAGCCCTTTTCTAAAACATTCCCATCTCTCACCCCACTAGTGGCAGCTCTCCCAAAATCAGTCCCCCCACGTCTTTTCAGGTATCTCTGGTCCTCCCTTTCTACCCTTCCAGTACCAACTTATCAACCAAACCTTATCTCAGACTCACACCCTGTTTCTGTAACTTCTAGCCAATTGAATGGATGGGTGTATTTAATTTAAATGAGATGATGTCATGGTTTATAGCTACACCTGGATTGTGAGTATAATATAAGACAATATATGTTTAAATGTCTAAAAGTGTTAATACAATTTGAAATTAGAGTAAATATGTATCATATTCTTATCATTGCACATTAAATAAAATGTAGAATAAAATATATACCACACTAATAAAACAATAAAAACAATATTCTAATTAATATGTAGGATTAATTATACTTTACATTTGTATTAGTGAAGGTGTGATATAATATATTTTATTGGGTGATTTGAATCCACTAGGTGTATTTATAATAACCCTTATTAGAATCCTAATGAAATCAAAAATCCCAATAATCTCAGTGTGTCTGTGTCTGTCAGTTTCTGCCAGTTTGGGTGGGCTAGCAAGTTGCAGAGAAGCCCCCCTTCTCCTCTAATATGTATATAGACACAGCTGTGTCTTTAAAAATACAATGAGAGTCATAAACGACTAACAATGCCCACCTTATCTGTTCCAGTGATACTAGATAACAGAGTTAGGAATGTGGAGGACTTTCTTTTAGCTTCAGGGACACAGAATAAGATTTGAACACACAGAAGGATTTCCAAAAACTGACACAAAATGGAGGCTGCTGGCATCCATCGTGTTATCCTTTTCTTCTGCTTTATTCATATGTACCAGTCCCAAGATTACTTTTCAATACCTCTGACAATTCCCCCCTAATTGGAACCAATAATTCTTAAGAAAATGATTGTGTTTCAAATTAAGAAGTAGGTATTTGGGACTGGTTAAAATAATGAACTCTGGATCTTTAGCTTTAATCTGCAAAGCAAACTCTTTCTTCGTGACTTCAGTCACTAAACAACTGGAAATATAAAAATTGAATGGCCTTGTAGCAACGTGGATTCTTCAGCCTTTAGCTGGTCGACAGCACACTTGGGACACAGGTTTCCTTGCTTGTCCGGCACTTGGCTACAGGAACTTGAGAACGATGTCTTGCGGCGGCAGGTCTCTTCTGGCGACTTGATATCTGTTACGTTGAACCTTTTCTTGATGGGATGTCTTTGGATCAGACTGCTGGGTACATCTAGAGATGAATCCCCCTTTTCCTTCTGGATAGACCTTGGATTTCTTTGGAGCTTTTGGATGATGAGCTTTGCATCACGATTCGCTTTGTCCAGAAAGTCCTGTCCCCGAAGTAGGATGATCCTGACTTACGTCATCTTGTCTGTAGTCATCATGCAATCCCCATGAATTTGGGCTTTGATATATGAATCTAAAATTAAGGAATCAACAAAACAGTATAAGTACATTTGTGCCAGAATTGAGAATACATAAATACCTGACTTAGGCCCGATGAGATCTGTCATATACTAGCCAATTACTAGATATGGAAAATGCTAGCTTATTCTAGCAAGAAAAATATATAAAACATGGCAGAACTATCTCTACTAGGTTCACTATATCCTGAATTTATTCCACTTAGGGGATATATTACACATAGGAGTGATCATCTAGGCAGAGTATCTCTGATATTTGTTCTTCATCTGATCTTGTGTTGACGTTTCTTTACTGTATCCGCAGTGGTGTTTAAACTTTCTTTCTGGGCATCCCCCCTTATGAGATGGGTTCCTTCCAGCATAGGAACAAATGATTAGCTGTTTGATTACCTATTGAGATAAACAAAAAGAACACTGCCCCGCAAAGTTGTTGAAAAACAAAAACAACTCCAGGTCAATGTTATTAGAATAACCTGTAAATAAAAATGTGTTAAATTATATTAAACATAAATTATGTTTAATTAAATGATCTTGCTTTAGGTAGGTAGTTAAAGTGTGTTAGCTTCTTCTATCATCATGCTATCTTTATGGAGATGAGTTCACTATATGTGAGTAAATTTTCACTCTTTGACCTTTCTGCAGCTTCGTGACCCTTTGGAAAGAAACTGACAGGCATTAACCACTGGCCCCCCTTCTCAGGGGCTTCTTGATTGCAGCATCTTGCTGACAATTTGTGACTAACCCTTTCAAGGCTGAATCCTAAAGATTCAATCACTAGGTAAACGCACACGTTAGGAAGTGAACTATCTTAGTCCTGGATAGTCTGAAAAATAGATGAGAAGTTAGATACACAAATTCACCATCTAGTAAGAAGCGATGGTTTAAACATTTAACAACATTTTAGCAATAGGCTTATGGTCTTAACGCTGTAAAATAAAACTTTGGTTACAACAGACATTACAGGATGCAATTTAACAACTTGATTACCTAGTGTTTAATTTAACCTCCATTGCTGAGTTTTATTGGGTCATGTTGGGTGTTGCAGGGTTATTTCTTTATCCAGCCACGCTTTGAGCTAGTTTACTTACCTGCTCTTGTAAGTGTACCATTAGATCATCCCGGTTATTCACCTGAGTATATATTTAATTTCCAGGTTTACGGCTATGCCTCCAAGTATTGGAGGTAGATGGCTGAGCTTGATGGGAGCTATAAGAGTCAGTATCTCGGTCCCCCCTAGGCATATCAGACCTGTGGCCCCTCCCGTGATTACCCTTATGGGGATGTGGGTGGCTGAGTCTGTGGGGAATTATCAGGATCAGTGTCTCTGTACCCTCTAGGCAGACCAGACTTATGGCCCCTTCCATAATTATCCTTAATGGATGTGGGTAACTGAGTCTGCGGGGGAATTATCAGGATCAGTGTCTCTGTACCCTCTAGGCAGATCAGACTTATGGCCCCTCTCTATCCTTATAGTAGGTATAGGGCTTAGCTTTATGGGAGTTATTAGATTTAGTGGCCTGATTCAGCCAAGGCATGATAGGCCTTTGGCTGCTATATCTGAGGATGCCCTTAAGATTAGGATACTGGTACTTTACTGGGGCGAGTTTAACTCTTTCCTGCCTTGCCAGCTTAGGAGACTTGGCTTCTTGTGCATAGCTCACTTTCTGGGGTTTAAATCCCAGATGGGGTCTACCTTGGGCTCTACACCATCTGCTTCCTAGGCCGAATCCTATGTGGGCCAAATTCTAATGTGACCTCCTGGATTATCATAGATCTAAAGAAATTGTGGTACTTACTATCAAAGACTCATGTTGGTAATTTAATGTTATCTGAGTCTGAATACAGATTCAGAGATTAAAACCCAATATGGTTAATTATATTATTTAACCCTTCCAAGTTAAATTTGGGAACCTGGGAATAGAGAATAATACCCTGTGTGTTAGACTTGTCTGTGGGTATTTGCTTGCAACTCCTTGTGGTGAATACACTGTATTGGGAGTGCCACTTATAGGTATGTCTACCTGCCAGGGGTAAGCTAGCCCTCTGGGCAACTAGTACCTGTCCTCACTGACCTCTTTTGTACACTATTAGAGAAACTGTCATTATCAGAATCTCCTGATCTCATGCTGATGGCTTCTTCATCAGATATCCTGATGTTAACCCTTTGGGGCTTGCCTGCATGAGCTTGGGATATATTAGCTTTAAGAGGGTTTGGGTCACCTATGTTTTTCTGAACCAATACAAATTAATGCATTAGCTTTATTTGGTTCTTTATTGCCTGCATTTGCATATTAATGCTCTCTTGCAGGGGATTATCTGTGACTCTGGTGGGTTTAACCCCTTCAGTGCCAGATCAGTGATTTTTCCTGACCATGGGACACATTAGTTTGGGGCTTTTGGCATGTCTTATTTTCCATTTGGAGAGAGCTGTACAGGTCTCTGTACTTTTTAAAGCTCTTCTATCTCTTTACACAAATTCTGATTGTGAATTTTGAGTCAATCTGCTCTTAACACAAACTTTTTGGACAGGGTGCCAAATTGGCCTGTAACACAGTTATGTGACTACATTTTCCTTCTAGCTGTGTTGTCAATAAGCATATCACATTCATGAATATATTTCTTTTAACATCTTTTTCCTCACACATGCACGTCAGAAAACTTTTAAACAGAGTATTATCATTATAGTTCTCAGTCTTAATGTGGATTTATTTAATCCCTTTCTTTATATCTGACTGACGATTTAAATCTTTGTGCATGTTCAAGATACTGTATTTTTTTACTGGGATTCTCTGTTACAGAATTATTTCCCAGTAAGTTACTAGATGGCTACTCATATTGATCATATTACAACAATATATAGCAATGTAATTCCAATACCTGATTCAGTACTATGAGCCCATAGAATGAAGTTAGACAGGGTACTCTGGATTACAATTAATTTACAATTTGTAAAAACGCATCAAATCTTTAATACATCTCAGCAGTGCCTCCATAAAATGTCGGATTATTAATAACCATAAAAATATGAATATGAGTTATTAATTATGAATCATAAAAATCTGAAAATTGATTCAAATATATGGGTCCGACTAAAAATACCCATATCAAGAATTCGTTATGTATGTGAGAGTTTGGATGACGTTTTTACAAAAGTAAATACAATGCCACAATTATTAATAAAATAATAATGAATTTATTATATATAGAATAAGGATCAAATGGTAAGCAGAATAGCATAACAACAAAATACAGTATCAACAGATGTTAATCATAATTCACATGTATGACTTATAACATAAGTAAGTAGGACAAAACATGAAATATGCAGCTCTGTACCTATATCAACATACATGTAGAATACTTTATTATGCAGTACGTTTCTGACCGTAAGATGGCCATGCATTTTATTTAGATACAACTTACAATGATTAGTATTTAAAATGGTTAATGATAGTACACCATAATTACCTACAAATTACCAACATATACTCTGCTTAGGTAAGGTAATATTACTAAATCATATCACTACTCAAGGTGGCTATTTCTTAATATGCTCGGTAAATGATAATGTATGTATTCTAGCTTAGACTTTAAGAATGAGAATCTTAGATAATCTCTGGAGATTAGATATGACATATTTGGGTAAATAGCTAGACTATAAGAATTTATGGTTCCTTTGTTAATATCTATAGGACATTCCTCCGGCTTCCTTCTGCAGAAAGGATGACAGATAAACACCAGGCTAAAACATATAGATCCCAGAAATTGTGGGATTTAAGTTTAATTTACCCAAATATATATGCTAATGACATCCATAAAAATGAGATTATGCTAGAAACAAATGACCACATTTATACATTACCGGCAGAGGTTGGTTTGCAGTTGGGACTCCTTCAATTGAAGAATTGAGTGATGGGAGTTACTCCTGGGACTTAGCTCAATACTATGTGTATGGAGATTTCTATTGTTATAGTGAACATGTGCTATTAAAAGCCTCATATTCCTGAGTTCTCCCCAGAAGGAGAGAGACTCAGCCCTTTTCTAAAACATTCCCATCTCTCACCCCACTAGTGGCAGCTCTCCCAAAATCAGTCCCCCCACGTCTTTTCAGGTATCTCTGGTCCTCCCTTTCTACCCCTCCAGTACCAACTTATCAACCAAACCTTATCTCAGACTCACACCCTGTTTCTGTAACTTCTAGCCAATTGAATGGATGGGTGTATTTAATTTAAATGAGATGATGTCATGGTTTATAGCTACACCTGGATTGTGAGTATAATATAAGACAATATATGTTTAAATGTCTAAAAGTGTTAATACAATTTGAAATTAGAGTAAATATGTATCATATTCTTATCATTGCACATTAAATAAAATGTAGAATAAAATATATACCACACTAATAAAACAATAAAAACAATATTCTAATTAATATGTAGGATTAATTATACTTTACATGTGTATTAGTGAAGGTGTGATATAATATATTTTATTGGGTGATTTGAATCCACTAGGTGTATTTATAATAACCCTTATTAGAATCCTAATGAAATCAAAAATCCCAATAATCTCAGTGTGTCTGTGTCTGTCAGTTTCTGCCAGTTTGGGTGGGCTAGCAAGTTGCAGAGAAGCCCCCCTTCTCCTCTAATATGTATATAGACACAGCTGTGTCTTTAAAAATACAATGAGCGTCATAAACGACTAACAATGCCCACCTTATCTGTTCCAGTGATACTAGATAACAGAGTTAGGAATGTGGAGGACTTTCTTTTAGCTTCAGGGACACAGAATAAGATTTGAACACACAGAAGGATTTCCAAAAACTGACACAAAATGGAGGCTGCTGGCATCCATCTTGTTATTCTTTTCTTCTGCTTTATTCATATGTACCAGTCCCAAGATTACTTTTCAATACCTCTGACAATTTGGCGTAAAGATTATGTTCTTGAAGGTGGGTGAGTACACGAGTCACGTGTTTCCGGTGTTCAGGTAGCGAGGATATCATCCAGATAAATCAAGACAAACAAGTCCAGCATATCTCTGAAAACATCGTTAAGGAAATTCTGGAAGGTGCCTGGTGTATTGCATAGGCCAAAGGGCATTACTCTGTATTCAAAGTGCCAGTATCTTGTCCGGAAGGCGGTCTTCTACTCGTGACCTTCACGTATTCTCACCAAATTATATGCTCTCAACAGGTCTATCTTGGAGAAAACGTGTGCATCTCTTAACCGGGTATTTGTTTTTTATGGTAATCTTTTTAATCTCTTGATAGTCCACACATGCTCTTAAGCCTCCGTCTTTCTTTTCTACGAAGAATATCCCAGCCCCAGCAGGTGAAGTGGAGGGTTGGATGAATCCCTTTCAGAGGCTATCTTCAATATATTCTTTGAGGACTGCTAGTTCAGGTTCAGATAGTGGGAATATCCCACAGAAGGGGATTGCCACACCGGGTACAAGATTTATGGGGCAGTCGTAGGGTCTGTGTGGTGGAAGTTGTTCTGCCTCTTTTTTTATCAAATACCTTATGAAAGAAAGCATATTGAGGTGGTAGCTGTGGTGTCTTGGTGGGGGTAGTGTTGGGATTGAGGGTTAGAGCCAGCAGGGACGGTTTGAGGCAATTTTGGTGACAGTGCATTGAGGAGAAGGTGACTTGAGTCAGCTCCTCCCCTCAACTCCAGAAGTTTACTCCCAACTTCACAGGATTCTATGGGATCGTGTAGAGGGGTCTTCACCTCTGTCCACACCTTCCCAGCATCCTCCAATACGGGAACAGCATCTGACATCAAAACACGCCCCCCGCCATATGTAACGCGGAAGTGTGCGCTGGTCGCGGCACCCCCGTTACTCGAGGCCGGTGATGCGGCCTACTACATGATGGAGCTAGGGCGGGTTGAGGAGGTAATGGGGGCCGCTGTGGAAGGTAAGTGTCCCCTGGAGGAAGGGTGAGGGAGGCTGGAATCCTGACAGGCAATTTTCTGTTCACTTGTGTCTGTAAATCAACCCTACATTGTAAATGTCAAGTAATAAATAGTTTATCCAGTTGGAGAAAGTTACCAACTATAACTTTGATCTTGTATGCATACCTTATCTAAATGATATCTAATTCCAACATAGTGAGAGAGAAAAATCTACAATTCTTCAGTGCATTACATCCAGTAAAAAAAAAAAAGACTTTTCTAAAATTAGATTATGTGTAAATGATTCATTAAAAGTTGAATTATTGAAAGTAACAGAAAATTGTATTAGGTTTTGCAGCTAGAGGAAATTTTTTTAGCTTACTTTGGTAGTCTGCAAAAGTGGCCACCATAATAAAAAACTAAAAGCTAGCATTTAGTAATTACAAAAAACCCAGAAGATATAAAGATCTATAACATATAGAAGAATGAGACAAAGCAAGTCATTAGAGGTTCCAAAATACACACAGAGATGTAAATTGACAAATCTGTATAAAGGGGGATAAAATGAAAAGTAAAGCAATGGTTAGTTAGATTAAAAATAAAAGAAGGAAGGTTTGTGTAAGAGGATAGAGTTAAATCATAGAGGATAAAGGCTCTTAACAAGTATAGTTTGGAAAGAAAAGACAGAGGGGATTTGATAGAAACATTTAAATACATAAAGGAATCGATAAGGTAAAGGAGACGCCTATTATACATCTAAGACACACTTTTTTTCAGCTTTGGGAAAGGGGTGCGTCTTAGAATCGATGCTGTCTTACATTTGGAGGCTAAATTTGCATTTCAGCTGATGTGGAGCGTCAAGGTGCCCTTTTGCAAACTGTAGGTGCGGATCCATGTTTTTTGGAGAGCAACTGCTTCCTCCATGGTGTCCTGCCATGGACTCCATGCCTGTTATATGTTTTGCATTTGGTAGACAGAGATGGTAATAAATTCCAATGATTCCTCCAGGTCTTTAGTCATTAATCTAAGTGAGTATTTTGTGTTGTGCCCTTGGAGTCAACTTGGCTGGGTACCACTTCTCGGGAGAGTAGCCACAGTACTGAATCATTATGAACAAATTGTCTCAATGTGGACTGATGAATATGTTAGCTATTTGAGAAAATGTTTTTCAAGTTATATATCATCAGATGCTTCTTGTGAATAACAAACTCAAAATGTTTAAGTGTTTTTAAAAAGTCAATTTAGCTCTAAAACATACCTCCATTCCTGTTTCACTAACTGCACTCTAGGTTTGCTGACTTCTGACTTCTAGCTTTTGTTTAAATTATTAGCCAGTGGGTGTTTTCCGCCCACACTTTGTATGTTTGAATGATGTATTCAATATGGACAAGAGCAATGCAATAATTGATACTTAATTGTTAAAACAGATTTATTTGGTCATTATTGTAACTAAGATCAGACCATATTTTAAGAACAATTTATACATCAACGCTGGCAAAAAGATTAACATTTTCTTGCCACTGTTCAATAGACAATGTTTTACCTAATAGTGATACATAGTTTTTGTCTGTGTGAAAGGAAATACAGCATTTAGATCAAGGTGAATTAATTAATTGAGGGTGTAATGGAACGGCTACCCAAGGACCTCTGCCCATTGTAGGAAAAAACCTCCTTAGCCCCTGATTAAAGCTCAGCATCCACCCAGCAAGTCTTTCTGGAACCTTGCCCTTTGTACCCAAATAGCAGACAGGACCACTAGCAGTTGGGTACAGCAATAATGAACAACCACTTTATTGGAACAGAAACAGAGTTGAATATACAGACAACATCAAGTTAATAGACATGTGCAAAACTAAAATTTTCGTTTAGTTTTCGTCCATTTGGACGAAAATTTTATTTATTTAGTCTAAAACGAATTTCGTTCATTACTGCATTCGTTTCAGACGAAATTAATTCATTATTTTCATTTTGTTTTATTCGTTCGTACGAATCAATTGACCTACACATTCCATAAACTGAAAGTCTATAAACCGAAAGACATATCGGTTTATAGACTTTCGGTTTATGGAATGTGTAGGTCAATTCTCTATATCGGTTTATAGAAAGCCAATAGGATTACATGCATTCCATAAACCGAAAGTCTATAAGTCGAATGTCTTTTGATTTATGGAATACATGTAATGCTATTGGTATTCTATAAACCGAAATAGAGTCCTCATTCATACGAATTGACCTATTCGTATAAATGGGGACTCTATTTCGGTTTATAGAAAGATAATAGAATTACATGTATTCCATAAGCCGAAAGTCTATAAACCGAACGACATTCGGTTTATAGACTTTCGGTTTATAGAATAGCAATAGCATTACATGTACTCTATAAACCGAAAGTCTATAAACCGAATGTCTTTCGGTTTATAGACTTTCGGTTTATGGAATACATGTAATGCTATTGGCTTTCTATAAACCGACTCTATATCGGTTTATAGAAAGCCAATAGGGTTACATGCATTCCATTATCCAAAAGTCTATAAGCCGAATGTCTTTCGGTTTATGGAATACATGTAATGCTATTGGTATTCTATAAACCGAAATAGAGTCCTCATTCATCCGAATTGACCTATTCGTATGAATGGGGACTCTATTTCGGTTTATAGAAAGCCAATAGAATTACATGTATTCCATAAGCCGAAAGTCTATAAACCGGGCGACATTCGGTTTATAGACTTTCGGCTTATGGAATACATGTAATGCTATTGGCTTTCTATAAACCGAAACAGAGTCCCCATTCATAAGAATTTCTTATGAATGGGGACTATATTTAGGTTTATAGAAAACCAATAGAATTACATGTATTCCATAAGCTGAAAGTCTATAAACAGAACAACATTAGGTTTATAGACTTTCGGTTTATAGAATAGTAATAGCATTACATGTATTCTATAAACCGAAAGTCTATAAACCAAATGTCTTTCGGTTTATAGACTTTCGGTTTATGGAATAGCAATAGCATTACATGTATTCTATAAACCGAAAGTCTATGAACTGAATGTCGTTCGGTTTATAGACTTTTGGCTTATGGAATACATGTAATGCTATTGGCTTTCTATAAACCGAAACAGAGTCCCCATTCATAAGAATTTCTTATGAATGGGGACTCTATTTAGGTTTATAGAAAGCCAATAGAATTACATGTATTCCATAAGCTGAAAGTCTATAAACAGAACAACATTTGGTTTATAGACTTTCGGTTTATAGAATAGTAATAGCATTACATGTATTCTATAAACCGAAAGTCTATAAACCAAATGTCTTTCGGTTTATAGAATAGCAATAGCATTACATGTATTCTATAAACCGAAAGTCTATGAACTGAATGTCGTTCGGTTTATAGACTTTTGGCTTATGGAATACATGTAATGCTATTGGCTTTCTATAAACCGAAATAGAGTCCCCATTCATACGAATAGGTCAATTGACCTATTCGTTTGAATGGGGACTCTATTTCGGTTTATAGAATAGCAATAGCATTACATGCATTCCATAAACCGAAAGTCGTTCATTATGTCGGTTTATGGAATGTATGTAATGCTATTGGTATTCTATAAACCGACTCTATTTCGGTTTATTGAATGCCAATAGCACCAATGGACGAATGGAGGAATGATTTTCGTTTATTAAGCATTCGTTCCTTCGGCTTTCGTTAGTTTAGCATTTTCGTTATTCGTTTTTCGGACAAATGGGCGAAAATGCAATTTTCGGACAAAAATGCATTGGTCAGAAAACGAATGCACATGTCTACAAGTTAATATAACTCACCTATTAACATACAACACAACAGAAACCAAACAGCAATTAACCAGCATTGCTACAGATATAGAAAACCACATCAATATCAGTTTAACAGTAAATTCAATTAACACAGAACAATGGATGTTAGAGTAAACTATCAATCATTGTCACTGACTCCCTTGTGACACATTGTAATCCTTCAGACTGGTCTCCTCACAGAATTATGCATTACACATAAACCAAAATACTGACAGAATCTGACTAAATAACCATTTTAAATTATACAGTTAGAGCACAGAAGCCGGGGTGAGTCAGGATTACAGAGGGCATAATCTGGGTGCATGAGTAAAGTCAATGCAAAGTGCAAACTTACCCACTGTAACCAAGTCCACCAAAACGGAACCCATTTTTAATGTCAGGGCCCATAATTTATAGGGTTTGGTCCTCAGGCCCCTCCAAGAACCCTAGTCATGGAGGCTATCAGTATTCACTTCATGACATAGGGCTTTGTACCTTGTACCCTATATAGCACATATACTCCAGGTGCTTTGGACCTATTTGTTTTCCCTGATACAGTGATCTTGCCTTTCCCCCTATACATAACAGCTGCTTTTTGTTCAACAGGGAGTGCAGAATTATTAGGCAAGTTGTATTTTTGAGGATTAATTTTATTATTGAACATCAACCACGTTCTCAATGAACCCAAAAAACTCATTAATATCAAAGCTGAATATTTTTCGAAGTAGTTTTTAGATTGTTTTTAGTTTTAGCTATTTTAGGGGGATATCTGTGTGTGCAGGTGACTATTACTGTGCATAATTATTAGGCAACTTAACAAAAAACAAATATATACCCATTTCAATTATTTATTTTTACCAGTGAAACCAATATAACATCTCAACATTCACAAATATACATTTCTGACATTCAAAAACAAAACAAAAACAAATCAGTGACCAATATAGCCACCTTTCTTTGCTCTTTGCAAGGACACTCAAAAGCCTGCCATCCATGGATTCTGTCAGTGTTTTGATCTGTTCACCATCAACATTGCGTGCAGCAGCAACCACAGCCTCCCAGACACTGTTCAGAGAGGTGTACTGTTTTCCCTCCTTGTAAATCTCACATTTGATGATGGACCACAGGTTCTCAATGGGGTTCAGATCAGGTGAACAAGGAGGCCATGTCATTAGATTTTCTTCTTTTATACCCTTTCTTGCCAGCCACGCTGTGGAGTACTTGGACACGTGTGATGGAGCATTGTCCTGCATGAAAATCATGTTTTTCTTGAAGGATGCAGACTTCTTCCTGTACCACTGCTTGAAGAAGGTGTCTTCCAGGAACTGGCAGTAGGACTAGGAGTTGAGCTTGACTCCATCCTCAACCCGAAAAGGCCCCACAAGCTCATCTTTCATGATACCAGCCCAAACCAGTACTCCACCTCCACCTTGCTGGCGTCTGAGTCAGACTGGAGCTCTCTGCCCTTTACCAATCCAGCCACGGGCCCATCCATCTGGCCCATCAAGACTCACTCTCATTTCATCAGTCCATAAAACCTTAGAAAAATCAGTCTTGAGATATTTCTTGGCCCAGTCTTGACGTTTCAGCTTGTGTGTCTTGTTCAGTGGTGGTCGTCTTTCAGCCTTTCTTACCTTGGCCATGTCTCTGAGTATTGCACACCTTGTGCTTTTGGGCACTCCAGTGATGTTGCAGCTCTGAAATATGGCCAAACTGGTGGCAAGTGGCATCGTGGCAGCTGCACGCTTGACTTTTCTCAGTTCATGGGCAGTTATTTTGCGCCTTGGTTTTTCCACACGCTTCTTGCGACCCTGTTGACTATTTTGAATGAAACGCTTGATTGTTCGATGATCACGCTTCAGAAGCTTTGCAATTTTAAGAGTGCTGCATCCCTCTGCAAGATATCTCACTATTTTTGACTTTTCTGAGCCTGTCAAGTCCTTCTTTTGACCTATTTTGCCAAAGGAAAGGAAGTTGCCTAATAATTATGCACACCTGATATAGGGTGTTGATGTCATTAGACCCCACCCCTTCTCATTACAGAGATGCACATCACCTAATATGCTTAATTGGTAGTAGGCTTTCGAGCCTATACAGCTTGGAGTAAGACAACATGCATAAAGAGGATGATGTGGTCAAAATACTCATTTGCCTAATAATTCTGCACTCCCTGTATATGATATTCAGTGGCATTAAAGAGCAAAATTTATGTCAGAGATCCTTTCTTTATTTTATTTGAGCATGGTAATAACAAAACATGGCTCATTCGTGGAAATGTTGGCACATAGTTTACAACTGAATGAAGATTATGATTTGTATTACTATAATTCATTTGTTAGGAACAAACTGCAGGATTGCATTGTGTTTTGCTAAAATAGTATTTAAAAAACTGTTGATCCCTTTGTCTGAATAAATAATACAACCAATTTTAGGAGGTATGCAAGGTTTTTGTTCATTTTGTCTTTCTTTTAATGCCTAAATATTTTCCTGGACACTAATAATGAATGAGTTTTTTTCCCTGGGAATGTTCAACTATTGCAGGGATGTCCATACAAATGTATGTGTGTGTTCGTTTAGAGACAATTATATTTGAAATCATATATATATATGCACACATATATATATAAAACCTGTGCTGCTATCTCTCCCTGTGCGTAAACAAGCGTCTCCAACACAGGCAGAGATAGCAGCACAGGTAGTGGAGGCACTTGTGGAGAACTTCTATAGGAAAGTATTTTTGCATTTTTTAACGAAAATAAAAAACTGAAAGTGACAGTCTAGTTCACTCTTTGGTGCCTACAATTTGCACCAAAGTCATAAAGGTAACTAGACTGTCCCTTTAATGTGCATTGCGTGAGTGTATCACAGACTCCACAGCAATACAATTCACACTGTATCACAATACACAAATTTAACTCACAACAAAAAAAACACCTCACATTAATTAACCACCCAGTCACACTTATACACAAACATACAAAGCCACACATACACACTTACACATATTCATAGCCATATATACACAAATAGACACACAGTCACCCTTAAACACACACCCTTATGAACAAACACACACCCTTACACACACACCCTTACACAAACACACACACACCCTTACACACACAGATAACCTTACACACACACCCTTAAACACACACACACCCTTACACACACACACACGCACACACACACAGATAACCTTACACACACACACACACACACACACACACACACACACACACAGAGACAACCTTGCACACAAAGACACCCTTATACACTACACACACAAACACACACACCCTTCTGTTTATACCAAGGAAGAACTGATGGCTGAGCCCTTGATCTTACAGAACCAATAAAACAAATATGGAATTGGCTAAAATTGGCAAACACAGGAAAAAAATTCTTAAGTAAATAGGTAGATTTATTTTTTTTATCTTTAGGGATTATTTCAGTACAAGTATAGTGCCAATGGATTGTGTCAAGGCAGATGCAGTGCCCATATTTCAAAAAATATCAAGCCTGGCCAGTGAGCTTGACATATGTAGTGGTGAAATTATTTCATCAAGCATACATCTTGACTCAGAATATAATTAGTATAAGCCAAAATGGTTTTGTGAAAGAGAGGTCTTGTAAAACCAACTTAATAACATTTTATTAAGAAGTCAGTAAAAAAAATAGACCTAGGTGTGGCAGTTGATGTGATCTACTTAGACTTTGCTAAAGTATTTCATACAGTTACACACAAAAGGTTACTCTACAAATTGAGATGAATTAGGCTTGTGGCAAATTTATGTAATTGGATTAAAAATTAACTACATGTTAAAAGGTCACTCAAAACTCATCTCTTTAAAGAAGCTTTCTACCCATCCCACTAGAATATCCGTTAATTGACCTCTAGATAATGCCACCCAGCTCTTTCTGTCCTCAATCACTGTTGGTATCAGGTAGCTTACAACTCATCCAACTAGAACATCCACAATTAATCTTTGGTCAAATCCACCTAGCGCCAACCATCCACATTACTGTTACTAACACTATCGTCCCTCTGACCTCTTCACTCCTGATATGTTTCATGTACCCCACTCCCGCTAGATTGTAAGTTTGTGAGCAGGGCTCTCTACCTCCTATACCAGTCTGTTCTAGTTCGTCTAACTTAGTATGTAGTTTCCTTCAATGCTCTGTACCTAGAGCTATGCAAATTGTTGGCGCTATGTAAATAAATGTTAATGTAATGCAAAAATCTAAAAACTGCACCAAGGTCTTAAGTGGAGTACCTCAGGGGTCTATTTTAGGCCCTCTTCTCTCTAATTTGTTCATTAATGATCTCCCAAGTTGTGTTGAGAGCCATATTTCAATGTTTGCTGATGAAAAAAAATAGGTAAGGTAATACACTCGAACCTTGATGCTTCTACTTTGCAGGAAGATTTACACAAAGTGGGGGACTGAGTAAGCAAGTGACAAATGAGGTTCAATATAGACAAATGTAAAGTTATGCAATATGGGAAAATAATAACACAACAAGACATACTTTAAATGGCATCTCCATGTGAAGAACTACTGAAAAGGAGTTATGAACAATTGTAGACAACAGACTTGGCAACAGTGCGCAATTGCAGTCAGCAGCTCCAAGGGCCAATTAAGTATTGGCATGTATAAAACAGGGTATTGATTCACAGGACGACGCTATCATCTTACCTCTTTACAAGTCAATGCTAAGACCTCACTCTGAATATGCATTCCAGTTCTGGGCATCAGTCATTAAAAAGAACATTATGTAACTTGAAAAAGGGCAAATAAGAGCTAAAAAATTAATAAGGGGATTGGAGGTTCTTGGTTATGAAAAGAAACTAAACATGTTGCATTTATGTAAGCCAGATAAATGGCAGAGGGTATGTTATAACATTATATAAACATGTGCAGGTTATAAAGAACTATCCAGTCACCCGTTTCTTCACATAAATGGACAAAGGTATGGAACTTACTGGTTAGAGAGGTGGTGTTATCAAATACAACAAATTGCTTCAAAAAGGTTCTGGATATTTTTATTTTTTTCGAAAAGCTGGAATTTTCTCTGATACAGGGTTATCCATAATAGAATAAAGATGAATATTTTAGAGTGAAAAATATTTAAAAAGTAAATGATTATTTTCCTTCTGACTCAACTTTTGTGGTATATATTCTCAAATGTCCATGTGGCCTCCTCTAGTGGGAAAGACCACAAGACAAATCAAAAAAAGAATTTCTGAGCACAAAACATCCGTTAGGGCTGCCCTTGCTTGTGGCAACACCAACAAGATACCAGTGGCCAAGCATTTCAAAGAGGCAGGCCACAATGTTAACCAACTACGTTGCTTGCTCTGTATTTACTTATCTTTTTGCCTGCTCCTTGTTGTCTTCACTTTTTTTTATAATCTTTCTTTTTGCATTTTTTCAGTATTCTCTTCTTTTTCTCCTACATAGCCTTTTTCTCTAATTATCAACCGTCGGTACATTGTTGTATTACTAATAAAAATATACATTTACATACAAATTATCAGTGTGCATGCCTGATTTGTTTTATTTATTTCGTTTTTTCATCTATATGCCCCATATTTTGCACCTGTACTTATCCTCTAAAACTGCCTTTTGAAGTCAAGAAGGAAAGTTTCCCCCTAAGTGGCACAATTTAAAATAGGTTACTTAGGGTTTGTTATCCTTATTTTGGATCAAAAGCAGAAATGATAGGTAGAAGGGTTGCTTTTGATATACTATTTTGTTTTAATCTAAATTATCATGTTAACATGTAACATTAAGCGTTTGGTAGTCATTTTAAAATGAAATGACAAACTCAGTTAAATGTCAGAGACAGCCCGGTACTTAAGGTAAGGAGAGTGAAGCTTGCAAGCTTAAAATCTAAAGTGGGGTGCAGGGGACATAGAAGATGTTGAAAAGTGCAAGAAGTTAAGATGATCACATTGGGCTGACTGTGTCAGCTATTTATGAAAGATGAGTTGTTACCTCTTTGAAGAACTGAATTTTGAAGGACTTTTAAAGACTAAGAAAGAGGGAGAGAGCTGAAGCTTCTGCACAAGTGAATTTCCGACAGGGTTTGCTCAAGAGAAGACCTGCAGGTCTATATGGGGAACTGATGATGAAGGAGCAAGAGCCTAGCCCACATGAAGTATGAAGATACTAGAAATGGTAATCTTAAATCTTCCCTCGGCAAATCCAAAATGGAATTTACTTTCTTTCCTCTACAGTGTACTATCTTGACCAACAGCCCTTAACTAAATACATCTGCACCACCCTCCCTCCCCATTCCACTTTTGAAGCTCCATCTGCACTAGATGATGATTACCGTATGACATGTCGGTCCATTTAATATACAGTTACCTTCACTATAAATAAGCCTTTTTGAGTACAGACTTGGGCACATGGTAACTAACCACTGTGAATATTATATACAACTATATATGCACAGGATATAAGAAATTATATGGGATGCATCCATTTAAAAAAGATAATTACCAGGATAGACTGCTTCATTGTTTACCTGTGGGTGGCACTACAGCTAAATTTATTTTTAGGCTTCTCAACAGAGCTATCAGAAGTCAGGCGGAACTAATCTTGTTGAAAGCTGTATCAATCCAAAGCCTATTTCAGTCTATTGTCTTCAGCAAGATGTGAAAATCATTTTCAAAAGGTCAGTGGAAATCATCAGGACAGCGTAGGATCTACCTTGCGTCTATGGCCAGATGTATTATACCCCATAGTTTATCAAAATCATCAGCTTACTTTTTGAATGTTTATCTAAATTACATTTTTAGATTTTAAGAAGGCACAGGAAACTTCATGCTGCATTGCCTAATTATCAGTTACAAAGTCAATGTAGAGAATAAAACAATATCTATATTGCCTTAACAGAATTACACAATAATGCATGGATTAAATAAAATATTAAATATTTTTTTGAGATAAAGTGAAACCCATTGAGGTTATGATATATAATCATATATATATTTAAATATAATTTAATACGTTGATTAAAGGGACACAATCACGTACATGAGCTGTAAATAGATTATCTGTGCATTTAACGTAAACATATGTTTAGAATAGATGCCAAGATGTTTTTTGTGTTTGTTTCAATCTATTTCAGTAAAGGGGAAAAATAAATGTGGGTGTTTATTGCCTGGAGACATTTTGTGAAACGTTCCTATGATGCAACAGCCTCAAAAATCTTAGATCAGGGCTCACTTTATAGCTGGTGGCAAATCCTACACATGATGTCATCAGATACACCCCCTGCAGCCCTACCCTCATACTGCACATGAGAGGCGCTGGCTGGGGCAGTGGGCACACAATAGAGGTGTTGGCTGGGGAAGAGAGCACACAGTAGAGGTTGTGGCATGGGGAGAGGGCACACAGTAGAGGTGGTAGCTGGGGGACAGGGCACACAATAGAGGGGGTGCCTGGGGGAGAGGGCACACAGTAGAGGTGGTGCCTGGGGGATAGGGCACACAGTAGAGGCGCTGGCTATGGGAGAGGGCACACATTAGAGGTGCGGGCTGGGGGAGAGGGTTTTACGTGGTTGGAACTCTTCTTATGGCTATGCTCCTACAATAAATTCAAACAAGAGCATAACTCCGCTCCCTTGTGATGTAATAGTTACATTACCCTCCCACTCAATGCAAGTCTGTGACCAGAATTCTGACTTATAGACTGCATTCTGTGTCCTAAGCCCCAAAGTGAGAAATTTGAGTTGTAAAGTCACTTGGAGGTGGCACCCAAAAACACTATATTTGACAAAATGGCGGCACCCAGTCAGACTTGTTTAGTTAAATATTTTATTAAGTAAACTCCCATAACAAAAACAAAAGACATATCTGAAATCAACAATGCAAAATTAATTTTTTGGTGGGAGTATCCCTTTAAAGAAATGACACACTTGTTGAATTTACAGATTTATATATGCTTATGTTAATCATAAACCTAAGACTTTTAACAAAACATAGGGGTTTCCACTTTTATGTAAATTATATGTCGTTACTTAGTTGATGTTGGGATGAAAGAGACACATATTTACTGTTTACAGATATCCTCTTTATCCTCTGTTTACTTTTTTAAAACAAAGACACACTTAAAATAGAATAATTACTTATTTCAATTTTGTCTCAGAAGGTTCAAAAAAGTAAATTTCAATTACAAGACAAACCATCTGGTTCATGGGTTGAAGGATAAAACTTACCAGGAAAGGTTAAAGCATCTTAACATGTATAGCTTGGAGGAAAGACGTAACAGGGGGGATATGATAGAAACATTTAAATACATAAAGGGAATCAACACAGTAAAGGAAGAGAGTATATTTAAAAGAAGAAAAACTACCACAACTAGAGGACATAGTCTTAAATTAGAGGGGCAACGATTTAAAAGTAATATCAGGAAGTATTACTTTACTGAGAGGGTAGTGGATGTATGGAATAGCCTGCCAGCAGAAGTGGTAGAGGTAAACACAGTCAAGGATTTTAAGCATGCGTGGGATAGACACAAGGCTATCCTAGCTATAAGACCGGGAACGGGGGACTAATAAAAGTACTCAAAAAAAAAAATAAAAAAAAATTGGGCAGACTAGATGGACCGAATAGTTCTTATCTGCCGACACATTCTATGTTTCTATGTTTCTATGTTTCATCAAAATCACTAGTGCTACATTTAATGAGGGAGTCATGCTTTAGCCAAGGAGAGGTGGTCTAATAATGCAATGATTACATTTCTTCCAATAAGATTGTGGTCTTCAACCTTTCAAGATGTCCAGGTTACACTATTCTGTATCTTTGAAAATAATCTCTGTATGATTAATCTAACACCTGTTTCTAATTATTTACTTTAACTTGACTGATGAAACCAGGAGATCACTTCAGTGAACACCCTGCCTCAGTATTCATTATTGGCATACTTTACCCTGGCTTTGACTTGCATGGTACAACTATGGAACATCCATTCTTTAAATAAGCAGCAGTTTCTGATAATCCATTATCATCATTAAATCAAGGCATTGGAACTAACTCAACCGTCCAAGTCACAGATACATTTGCTTGTCATGTTGTCTCTCAAGGATCTACATTCCCCTGACTACGTTTAATGTTGCTGACGAACTTAACAAAATCTCTTGTTTTTAATCACTCTAAACACTTTGTTATACAAATGAGCCACAATAAAATGAGACGTCAATTCATTAAAAATATTTTTTTAATTGTTTTGTAGATTTATCAAGGGAAAGGAACCAGATAACATTTATTGCTAATATAAGAACTGGTAAAAAAAATGATATATATTTCACAATAAAATGATATGTTATGGAAACATTTAAAACAAATAAAAATAGCTTTGTTGTTGTTTAACAGACAAATAAATCAGAAGTCACAGGTGTAAAGTTAATTATACAAAATGCCAAAGCAAATTAAAAAACGTACTGTCAATAGACCAAAATAGCTAATAGTTTACTCACATTTCTTGGGCTAAGAAACTTCAAGCTGAGAGAAATAAATCTCTGCAGAACACTTTTATTCCAAATAACAAAGAAACAGTTTCACTGAACCACAGTCATAAAGTTTATGAGTGAATAAAGTTTGTTGCCTAACATCATACATTTTAAAGAAGCACAATTTGGCTAGAGTAGTATATTACATCTTATGAAGTTAGCTAAATTATATTTCAGGAAATGTGTCTATTTTTGTTTACACAGTATTTATAAGTTCCAGAAAGCACTGCTATAGTTTTTCAGATCATCTCATAAATTTACATATTGTTTGAAATTACTGGATGTTTTGAACAGTGTAGTGATGCCAATAAATTAACTTAATGAATGCCATAGAAGTAAGAGGTCAAATGGATTATGCTAAGGAGTTGATCTAATCATTCATGGTTTATATCAGTGAGTGTTTCACTCAGCTGACTCCTGTTGCCATCCAGCTGGCAAATCTAAACTGGAAACTACAACTACCAGACATCAAAATAAGCATCAGCATATATTCCAGGCTTCCTATAACATGAATTCTCCCAAGTTATTCCCATCAGCAACTTTTTAAATATGCGAATGCTGTCCAGCCTATTGACAGTGTAGTCTTATTAGTAAACACATATCGAAAAAATATGTTTTGATTTATGTGTTGACATTTTAACAGTTTCCCCCTCACATTTATCCCATAGCTGCCAATGTTTATTCCAGATGGCCAGGTTAAGACATAAAATACCTTGTATTTCTGCAGTCATTCCACAGTGATTCTTATAAGGATGTATTTAGTGTCTATGCTAGGACCACCTGTTAAAGGGACAAGACTTAGCTTGAGCATTTTTCCCTCCCCATTTTTATGCAAAACTAACAAAGTGTCCTACCACAAAATGAATGAGGATAAAACTCAAGCATTATGCATTGGAGTTACCACAGAACTGGAAAAGTGTCTCCGTTCTTGGCAGACAACTCATATTACGTATTTAGACATCAATCCGCTTTTTCTTGTAAAACCCCTAAACCACTTAATCCATAGAGGAAAAAAGTCCAGAGTAAAGAATAAAATACTAACCCTTTCAACTTTCTGGTGAGGCCTGGGGATTCCACATTTACCGAGTTATTACCATGGTGCCCAAATGGACTAGCTTGTACCATATCACAGTAAACTCAATCTGAGATTGTGGAGAGATATGGAGGACACACAACTATATCCACAGACAGGACCACCATCAGGGGTTAACAGGTGATACATCCGTCACGGGCCCGGCAGGCACAGGCCCATTCATTCCTGGAAGCTGCCACGTGGGCCCCCACTGCCTGCTTGACTGGCTCACATGGAGACAGTCATAATTCTGCATCCACCTGTAGCGTGTGTGCAGGAATAAATGCTACGGGGTAGAGTGCAGGGGACGAGCTGCATCCAGGTAAGTACTGGGGAAGGGGGGGGGGAGGGGGCTATTAATGAGCAAATTATCAGTGGCATATTAATGGTCATATTCCCAGGGGGGCATTATCAGAGCATATTAATGAGAAAATTATCAGTGGTGGGTAGATGGGACGAGAGGGAGGAGAGGGAGATATGGGAAGGGGGCAGAATTTTTTCAGTAAGGGGCCCTGAAATTTATGATGGTGGCCCTGTCCACAGAGAATTAGTCACATACAATGATTATAAGCACATAAAAAACACTATTAACACCTGCACTACTATCTTTGGAAATATAGTACTTTATTGGTAAAACATTCCCTGTGTTTAAATAAATCTCCTGGAATACCCTTATACAAACAATGACACACAAGAATCAGCACTGTATTTAGCGCAAGGCAAACAAGGCAAGTGCCTAGGGTGGCACTTTCCTTTTATGCCTTTAAGGGGCGGCACAAAATGTGCAAAAAAAAAGATAAAAAAAAAAAAAACCACCACTTTAAAAAAAAACTAAAAATCTTCACCAGCAGGGATAGTTGCTGGGGTGATCGGAATATATCCCCTCACCACCGCTGTGCCTGCAAGCAGGCTGCACGGGGAGCCGAACAGGCATCACAGAGAAACCTCTGTGCTGTGCATGTGATTGTGTATATTTGTGTGTGTGTCAGTGTGACTCTGTATGTAATTGTGTGTCAGTGTGACTTTATAAGTGTGTGTCAGTGTTACTCCATATGCAAGCATTTGTAAATGGGACTAAGTATGACTGTCTATCTGTGGCTATGTGTATATTTGTGTACATGTCGCTGTGTGTCTATATGTGTACATGTTATTTTGTGTGTGTATTTGTGTACATTTTACTGTGTATGAATGTGTGTATTTAATGTGAAGTTTTTTTTATGTGAGTTTAATTGCTGTGGAGTCTCTGACACAGTCACATGCAGCAAATTACTGTCTATATATATCAATATATATATATATATATATATATATATATATATATATATATCAATATATATATATATATATATATACATATATACATATATATTTATACAGTATGTAAATATATACATAGACTTAGTTTTCTCTGAATGAAAAATGAATGCGGCCCATGTACACATACATTTTTGGTGAAGTGGCCCACTACAGAAAAAACTTGGACTCCCCTGTTTAGGTAGTCGAGCCAAGGAGACTAGGTACTCATGAATTGGCTTGATATTCCTCCATCTTCCATAAATCAGCGGCCCTGTCCAACCAGGCCATAATTACGGAGGTAGGGGGTGTTGTTATGTCTCCACAATGCAGGCATAACCACCATTGCTGCATTGATCAGATAGAATGTGAATTGTGGGTAAGTTGGTAATAGGGGAAGTGCCACCAAAGATAGAGTAAGTCACCTTGTTGAGTTTGGCATCTCCAACAGAGGTCAGGGACTGATGGCATAATAGCATGTAGCTTTTATTTGACCAATTTGTTATTAGTTTATAGGGCAGCTCTGGATATTTACTGGCAATATAGCACTTGTGTGTTATGAATAGAATGCATTTCCACTGTTTCTTAGATTTTTGTAGACCCAAGCTGGATTGCCAGCGTTGTGTTTCGCCAAATACTGGCACAATCGGCATGTGCGCCAATGTATAAAGCAGGTGCACAGTAGTCTGCGTTATCTATGCTGAATGCGTAGATTTGGGTTGTGTTGGCACTCGCTGCAGCTGTGCAGCAAATGTGTAAAAAATCAGGCGCTGAAAAGAGCCTGATTTGAGTCGAGGAACCTGAAGGAGGTCCCTCTCTGTCTCAGGCATTATAAAAAAGCTCAGTCGTCATTATACAAACTGCAATTGTTCTTTATTTCTTTTTTTATAAAACTTCAAACACTTTTATACATGTCCCCCATAATGTTTAAAATGGTAGGTTTGATTGTCCAATAGGAGGAGATAAAGAGAGTGTGACGGCTTTAATTTGATTCAGTTTGTCCCATACTTGCAAGTTAGGTGGAATGTGGGGTAAGCTTGTTTTGTTGCTTTGGTAGCCAAATATGTGCCTGTAGCCTGTACTGAAATGTTCTCCTTTATTTTTATTGTGACTTAGATATCCATTCTTTAATGCTCTGCAGGTGCGCAACTTCATAATAGAGAGCACCTCATCTTTGTGTAAGGCTTGGCTTATTCTAGGTACCTGAGATTCTAATAGGGCTAGGAGTGTACAATGTTGGTGGCCTGTGGCAAAGAATGGATTGCCCAATAGTGGTATAAGAGGAGGTGGAGAGGGTGTTAGGGATTTAATTAGAGTCAGTCTGTACAATATTTTCAAGGATGGTCTAATGGTGTGGGGTAAGTTTGTTTTGTTGTTTCGGTAACCAAATAGGTGCCTGTGGCATTTTGCCTGTACTGAAATGTTCTGTTTGGACCAATTGTTTTGATTGCAACTTAGATGTTCATTCTGCTGTTTTTTGTAGTTGTAACCTACATAGTAACCTTTGAGGTGGTACTCCTGTAGTTTGGGATTCCCCAGGCCATTTTCCCTGAACCAAATATGGCTGAAGATCAACTCAAAATTGGCAGAAATGGCAGACTGCAGGCCAAAATCGGCCACATGAAGTAGCCAAAATCTGCAAATCTGCTAGAAGCTCGGATCTGGCCCCATTTCAGGCTAAAAAAAACTTTTATTCAAGCCACTATTGTTTTGCTAATGTGGAAAATATATTCACCGAGCGGACACCTGGATGTTCGGGTTCGGCGGGTTCGGCCGAACTTCGGAAAAAAGTCTGGGTTCGGGCTCGAACGTGACCCCGAACTTGACCCCGAACCCCATTGAAGTCAATGGGGACCCGAACTTTTGGGCACTAAAATGCCTCTAAAAAAGTAAAATGGGGGTAAGAGTAGGACAAGTGCCCTGCAAACAAATGTGGATAGGGAAATAACTTAAAATAACATAAAATACATGCAAATTAAAAATACAGCTGAGCCATAAAAACATCATAAAATAGCACTATATGGAATCTTTGATTTTAGTTTTGGAAGAACATAAATTAAAATCTAAAGCGTGGCTGCCAGGAGGATCAACAGAATTATCCATTTGAGAGAGGGTTGGAGTGCAGGGTATTCTCTTTCATTGTTCAAACTGAGCTCAACTCCTGATGCATGGAGAAAAGGCCTTCACAAGCCTCTGTTATTGGGTCCATAGTTTATACTAAGTGACCCATAGTTTAAGGATGCGGTGACCGTGGCGGTGTAGGTGGAAGCGGCGGTGGAGGAGGAGGAGGTAGCCAACACTGTTTTTTTTATTTTTCTGTTTTTTTAATTGGGGTAGCCCCCAAAATATTGGGACATATAAAAAAAGAAAACAAAGAATAAGTGCACTTGAGTATAACAATGGCTGGGTGAGGCCGGTAAAAATGTCTATTTTGCACATGCCTGGTTCCTTTTAATAAACGTGAGATTGTCCACGTTGGCTGTGGACAGGCGGCTGCGCTTGTCTGTAATAAAGCCCCCTGCTGTGCTTAACACACGTTCTGTAACGACAGCACTGTCACAATGCCTATCACTCCCTCCTCACCAACCTCCTTACCTGCTCAGAACCCGGAGATCTGTCTCACTGCAATCTGGTCTCCATTAACAGGTCTTTCGTGAGTAATCCTAGGTTACTGTTCTGCACATGTGCAGTTCTGCGTTTGGCTTCCTGCCCTTACTCATCCTTAAAGGGCCAGGTTTAAACATTACTTTTCCTGTGCTTCTCATTGGTTGATTGTTTGGTAGGAGGGCTATTTAAACCTCATTTGTGCACTTGCTCCTTGCCTGAAATAGTGCTCCAAGCCTTTTCTAGCGTTCACAGACTACCTTATACTCCTGTTGCTGATTTTGCCTGTTTTTGACCCTGCCTGTTAGCCGCCTGTCTTGACTCTTCGCCTGCCTCCTGACTCCGATCGTTTGCTGCCAGCCCTGATCTCTGCTTGTTGACCATTCTCTTGCCTAGCCCTCCTGTACCTTCGTTTTTGGTAATTGCTCCCGTGTCAGTTTTATTCTGGTTACGTTTCATTACTCTAGTAAGTGTCAGAGTGCCAAAGTCCTGGGGGAAAGAAACCTGAGGCTCAACCGTAAGGTGGAATTCCTTCAGGCAGAAGAATTCTGTTCACTTGCCTGGGTTTGTTACGTATACCATACCTACTTCTGCACAGTGGTTCCAGCTCCGCATCAACCTTACACGTTCAGACAATACACTGGCTGCAGTGCAGGCCAGCACCTCCAAGGCATAAAGGGCAAGCTCAGGCCATGTGCCCAATTTGGAGACCCAGAAGTTGAGTGGGGCAGACCCATCAGTCAGTACATGTAGGCCTGTGCACACGTACTGTTCCACCATGTTGCTGAAATGCTGCCTCCTGCTAAGACGTTGCATATCAGATGGTGGTGCTGGTTGTTGTGGCGTGCTGACAAAGCTTTTCCACATTTTGGCCATGCTAACCCTGCCTTCTGAGGTGCTGGCGGTGCCCCAGCTGCGTTGGCGACCTCTTCCTCCTCCTCTGCCTTCGCCTTGTGCTTCCATTGAGCCCCCGGTGTCAGTTGGGAATGCCCTCAGCAGCGCGTCTACCATTGTGCGCTTGTAGTCGCGCATCTTCTGATCATGCTCCAGTGAGGGAATTAAGGACGGCACGTTGTCCTTGTAATGGGGATCATGCAGGGTGGCCACCCAGTAATCAGCACAAGTTAGAATGTGGCCAACTCGGCAGTAGGTGCGCATGCACTGCAGCATGTAGTCGCTCATGTGTGCCAAGCTGCCCAGAGGCAAGGACAAGCTGTCCTCTGTGGGAGGTGTATTGTCTGTGTCCTCCGTATCCCCCCCAGCCACGCTCCAGTGATGCCCACGAGCTGAGTTGGGTGCCACCCTGCTGTGAACATGGTTCCCACTCCTCCTCCTCCAGAACTGTGCCCTGGCTGGACAATTGTGTACCTGGCCTATGCTGGTGCAGGAACCCACCCTCCAAGCCACTTGTGAATGACTGGCCTGATAACTGTGGAAATGACACCTCTTCTTCCTCCTCCTCTTCCTCCTGTGCCACATCTTCTTCCATCATTGCCCAAAGCGTTTTTTCAAGGAGACATAGAAGCAGGATAGTAAGGCTGAGAACGGCGTCATCGGCACTGGCCATGTTGGTGGAGTACTCGAAGTGGTGCTGTTCCGCAGAGCGACTGACCCGTGCATGCTGCAGCTGATACTTCACTATCACCTGCTGCTTTTCGCACAGTCTCTCCAGCATGTGCAAGGTGGAGTTCCAACTTGTGGGCACGTCGCATATGAGGCGGTGAGTGGGAAGGCCTAAGTTACGCTGCAGTGCAGACAGGCGAGCAGCAGCAGGGTGAGAACGCCGAAAGTGCGCACAGACGGCCCGCACTTTCTGCAGCAGCTCTGATATATCTGGGTAGTTTTTCAGGAATTTCTGCACCAATAATTCAGCACATGCGCCAGGCAAGGGATGTGCATCAAACCGGCTAGGCCCAGAGCTGCTACGCGATTTTGCCCATTATCGCACAACACCAGGCCAGGTATGAGGCTCAGTGGCAACAACCACTCATCGGTCTGTTGTTCCATCCCCATCCACAGCTCCTGCGCGCTGTGGGGTTTTTCCCCCAAACATATGAGTTTTAAAAGAGCCTGCTGTCGTTTCCCCCTGGCTGTGCTTAAGTTGGTGGTCAAGGTGTTATGCTGACCGGATGAGGAGGAGGTAGAGGAGGAGGAAAAAGCGGAATAGGAGGAGGAGGCAACAGGAGGCAAAGAGAAATGTCCTGCAATCCTTGGTGGCAGAAGGACATGCGCCAAACTGCTATCCGCCTCAGGCCCAGCCGCCACTATATTTGCCCAGTGTGCAGTTAGGGAAATATAGTGTCCCTGCCCATGCTTACTGGTCCACGTATCTGGTTATGTGGACCTTGCCACAGATGGTGTTGCGCAGTGCACACCTGATTTTGTCCGCCAATTTGTTGTGCAGGGAAGGGATGGCTCGCCTGGAAAAGTAGTGGTGGTTGGGAACCATGTACTGTGGGACAGCCACCGCCATCAGGTTTTTAAAACTGTCCATCTCCAACAGACGGAATGACAGCATTTCAAAGGCCAGGAATTTGGAAATGATGGCATTCAGTGCAAGGGATCGTGGGTGGGTAGGGCCATACTTCCTCTTTCTCTCCAGTGTATGGGAGATGGACAGCAGAACATTTCCATGGGACAGTGTGGAGATGCTTGGAGACGGTGGCGGACATGGTGGCGTTGCTGACACATCCTCTGTTTGCGGGGTGGCAGGTGCCACTGTGACTCCAGAGGTGGAGGAAGAGGCCGAGACAGCAGCATAAAAGGAAGCAGGAGGAGCCTGAGACCTTTCTTGGTTTTTGAGGTGCTTACTCCACTGCAGCTCGTGCTTTGCATGTAGATGCTTGGTCATGCAAGTTGTGCTCAGGTTTAGCATGTTTATGCCTCGCTTCAGGTTCTGATTGCACAGCTTACAAACCACTTGCGTCTTGTCGTCAGCACATTGTCTGAAGAACTGCGACGCCAGGGAACTCCTTGGAGCTGGCTTTGGTGTGCTCTGTCCCTGGGTGCGGTGGGCAGTAGCAGGCGTACTGTCTAAGGGACAGCCGCTCCACTTTTGCACCCTGATCCCTCTTATGCTGGTGCCTCTGTGCGACCACCGCCTCTTCCTCCAAACTTGGGGTCTAGGACCTCATCATACTCCACATCATCTTCCACCCACTCCTCAACCCTTCCCTCCTTGCCGGTCTGCACACTGCTGAAAGCCACAGCAGTTGGCACCTGTGTTTCATCATCATCAGAGACGTGCTGCTGTGGTCCTCACATGTCCATATCCTGACACATAAGTGGTTGTGCATCAGTGCACTTAATCTCTTCCACTTCTGGGGCAAGGCTAGGTGGATGGCCCACGGAAACCCCGTTAGCAGAGTCATCAAAAAGCATAAGAGACTGCTGCATGACTTGTGGCTCAGACTGCTTGGCTGATTTGCAAGGGGGTGAGGTGAAAGACAGATGGCCATGGGCTGCAGGTGCCAACTCTGAGCTTTCAGCAGGGGACCGGGAGGGAGACAATGTGAAGGAACTGGAGGCACTGTCAACCACCCAATCTACTATCGCCTGTACTTGTTCTGGCCTCACCATTCTAAGAGCGGCATTCGGCCCTACCAAATAACGCTGAAGGTTATGTCGCGTACTAGCACCTGAGGAAGGTGTTTCACTTGTGCGTGTAGCTGGCACAGATCGACCACGTCCTCTCCTTGCAACAGGAACTCCACCAATACCAGCAGCACCACGACCAGGGCCACGTCCCTTATTTGACGCTCTCCTCATTTTTTGCGTTCACCTACCAAACTAACAGATGGTTTCTGTCAGACGACAATGTAACCGTCAATAGTCAACAATTTTTATTTGTATTTTTTTTTGTTTTACTGGACTGCAAAAAATGCACCGCAGGCTGCAAATGTACTATTTAGCACCCAAAACAATTAGAATTTTTCAAAGTGCGCTGTAAGCACAGTATTTGACGGTTCTATTTGACTCTAAGATATGAAGTGCACCGCAAAACGCAAATGTACTATTTAGCACCCAAAACAATTAGAATTTTTCAAAGTGCGCTGTAAGCACAGTATTTGATGGTTCTATTTGACTCTCAGACATGAAGTGCAGGACGCAAATGTACTATTTAGCACCCAAAACAATTAGAATTTTTCAAAGTGCGCTGTAAGCACAGTATTTGATGGTTCTATTTGACTCTCAGATATGAAGTGCAGGACGCAATTTGTACGCAAATGTACTATTTAGCACCCAAAAAATTGCAGTATTTAAAAATGCCTAGAAGTTGCCCACTGAGCTACCAGAACAGGATTAAAGTCATGTGCCTGGCACACATGCAGTTGCAAGTGCACTGCACTCTCTGCGGCACTGGGCTCAGGGCAGAGTACAAAAATGTAGTGTAGCTGTGTCCCTCACAGCTGAAGCATCCTCTCACTACACTAAGAATAGCTCATGTGATGTGCGGTGCTACGTGACTCCAGCTTATTTATAGAGGCTGAGTCACATGCTGCACTGGCCAATCACAGCCATGCCATTGGCTTCTAAGGGCAAACGAGTCAAACGCTTGTTGATTGGCTGCCCTGCAGCCTTTCAAAATGCGCCATTAAATCGCCGAACACCGAACTCCAACATGAACATACAGTGAAATGTCCATGTTCGGGGTCCAAAAACCGTAATGTTCTGTACAAACTCGAACTGTGCAGTTCGGGTTCGCTCAACTCTAACAAGATTACTATTGAATTGCTATCTATTCATTTCAGGAATAGGAATTTAAATAAGAAAGTTAGAATTTGACCATATTTCCACTATCTGCTTATATCGGCCCTTTTTAAGTCTCATATGAACACAACATGAAACAGATTTTTATGCAATGTGTGCAATTGACTATAATATGTGCACAATGTTTACTTATGTGTATACAGGAATATAAATGAGTTTCACTGATCCTATGAAAATGCTTTGTCTAGCCTTCTGATTTTGGTTGGTTTCTTGGTATGTCTGAAAATGTTATATTATGGTATTTAAAGAAAGATTAAAAATAAACATCTGCCATATGAAAGGGTTCCCTCAATGCTTACCTTTTATCTAGGGTGATACGTTTTATTCAAGGACACCTATGGCAAATGCACACTCCAGGGCTATAATCGGTAAAATATAGACTAGTCTGCAATCTTTTTACCCAATGCAGCCCGGTAGTGTGCATTATTCAAATCATTCCCTGAATAAAATGTTGATGTGGGCACCCTAATTTTATGGGTGCTACAACAAACAATTTACCCATAAATTGTCAGCATGTTCACCTTTTTATACTACAGTGCCAACATCTTGTTCATGTCTCACTGTCCTGCTCCCTTCTACTATAGTGCCATACTTTCTAGTTGTTTATATGAGCATTCACACAGTTGCATAGGTGTTCATATTCACTCCTGCTCCACTTTGATCCTTCCTTATGGTTCACATTAGCATAGGCATTCGCATTTTCATTCGTATTATAATTCACAAATACTTTCCCTCCTCCACGTTTACGTGATTGACAAATAAACACCCCATTAGGACTGGCCGACAGTTTCAGTGAAACAGTAGCTTAACAATGTATTTTTGACAAAGATTTTGGGATATCTTTTGAATGGTACTTTGCAGAAGTAGGATTCAAAAATGATATGAAATGGTGATAAATATTTAAAAAAAATAAAAAGGTGTGGGATATATCCCTCTTGATACCTTTCTCAGCAGAATGGACAAGTAGTCCACTCAGCTGTGGAAATTGCCATCAGCTTTAATTCCAGGGTTTTCTCAAGGTGGGGCTAGTATAACTGGGCTTGCAGATCAGAAAACTACTACACTGAAACATTTACAAAAACCACAAACATGCATTACATGGTATTCTCGTGTCACATGGTTTAGCACTATGAAAACCTAGTAAATATTAAACATTTTCAATAGGGGCACAGAAACCATTGGAACTCACTCCCTCTTGGAAAAACTACTGAGACGTTGCAGCTGTTACTCGGTCTATTCAAGTGAGATCAGATCAGAATACAAGGCAAGCACAGTTCTCAAAGACTGTATTAAAGCTCCTCATCTGTCCATTAATAGGGTTAATCTATCCAAGAAAAGTCTCAGTTTACTTGGCAACGACAAGCTAGGCATGGAACTTGTAAATAGTTTCTTGTTTAATTTGTTTTCTGAGCAGCCTTTTCTGTAAGTTATCTTTAAAAAATTACCATTAATGTGAATATTATATTAATGTGTAAAGAAAATAGTTGCTGACATCTAAGTGCACAATTTATGAATTTTAAGATTCCCTATTTCCTAAGTCTTTACTGAAGCTAAACAAGTTAAACAAATTCCGTGCCAGGTGGCATTGGTTTATTTTTGTAACTATGTCAAATAAAGGAAAAATTTGTTCTGCCTTAAATTACAATGGAAGATAATAATATACCCAACATGATGAAAAAAACATTATTGTTATGTATTTTCTTCACCAAGGAGACAAATAATCTAAGAATCATAACAACAAGGCACAGCAGTCGTCTGTCATGATTTATGTTGCCAACTGGCTAATGCATTTACATGGTAGATGTGCCAATCTAGTACCATTTGTAACTGCCTATGAGCGCTTTATAAATCATGGATGATGATAGTTGCTTTAATAATAATAAATGCCTTCATTGTTAAATGTTGCTAAAGGAAAATGATTATTATAATATCTTATGGAAAATGAACCCATGAAATGAATTTTTATTAAAATGAACCTGGAGAGAAGAAATTGTAGCAGGTGCAAAAAACATTAATATAGGGTTTTATTCATGAAAAACATTGTTGCAAATTTTTGCATACATGTACAGGGACATCATTTTGCTCAATCACTTACTTGAAAATGTTCCACACCCACTACCCATACGCTCTTCCCACTTCACCAAACCCCCATAATTAGCATAATTTAGCACTGCCTACTTACCATGGTACAGATTATAACACGAGTTCCCCCTGCACTACCATACATCCTTGGCATGTGGTAGATACATTTTCAGCATCTTTGTCTGACTGGTGAATTGTATCACCTTTAGGCACTGACAAATGGCACTGACAAGCTGTATGGGGAGACAGATGCCATTGGTAAGCTGTTTTGGGAGAAAGAGACAACTGGCAAACTGTTTGGGGAGAAAGATACCACTGGACAGCTTTTTGGGGAGAGAAATGCCACTGGCAAGTTGTTTGTGGAGAGAGATGCCACTGACAAGCTGTTTGGGGCATACATTCCACTGGCAAGCTGTTTAGAGATATAGTGGCCACTGGCACACTGTTTGGGGACAGAGAGGGAACTGGACAGCTGTTTGGGCACAGAGAAGCCACTGGAAAGCTATTTGGGAACAGAAAGGTCACTGGCAAGCTGTGTGGGAACATAGAGGCCACTGCAAAGCTGGGTGGGAACAGAGATTCCACTGACAAACATTGTGGATACTAAGATGACACTGATAAGCTGTTTGGGACACGTTTGTTCAACATGCATGGATGATTTTCAGAAAAATTATTGTTATTAAATAATAAAACACAGTTAGCAGTTGGTTAGTGCTTTACTATTAAATAAATGCACATTGTTCATTGGGTTGAAAATAGGCTTAAACTAATCATTAACAGAAGAATACTTGATTTATTGACACACGACAGTGCATATATGTCTGTGCCTCAATATCAAGGAGTGCTCACGATTCTGAACATGGCTTGGAAGAAATATAAATGTCTGCCAATAAATGTGAAATAGTGTGTGTCTTATTGTTGCTTTAAAAACCACAGAAGGGACTTGTGTGACACTACATGGCATAAACAGTGGTTTAAGAGATGGAAATGTATTCTCATAGGAAGCAATCTTAAGAGGCATCTTGGAAAAAAATTACACTCACACAGTCACACATAGGAATTGCTTGGCCTCTTGGAGTTAAAACGAAGCTTTGTGTTTCAATTTTTTGCAATTTGATTAATGAGAGAATATGGAATATGTGTGATTTTGTTTGTACAAAATGCAGTAATATGTATTAAGTTGCACAATTGTATCTACATTTATTACATAGGTGCATGATGACCTGGAACAGAGTAGGTAAGATAACCTCTGAATCTAAGAGCGGTTTCACAGAGCTTGACTTTTATAGGTATGATACTACTGCACATACAACAAACAGGGCTAATGTGATAGTATAGAGCCTCCTAGTCTAAACCACTGATAATATAATAAAGGGCTACCTAAAACATAGCCTGCCCAAACATTTTCGGAGTGTCACAATAAGAACTTGAAATTCAAATCCTTGGTTCCCATCTGTAATGTCCCACTCAACTGGAGAGGAGGTGATCACACTAAGACATTGGGCCAGAAGGAGATGTCTTGGATATTTGAACTCAAAACCCTGCCACCTTTCGGTCTCAGTGAGGAATTTGAGTGGCATCATTTTATGTAACCTCTCTACCCCACCCCATATTGTTTTCTTCTGCACTACTTGATCACGTGGACCATCCTAGACTTTATTTTACTTTCATCTCCCTCATTTGTATAAATTAACCTTCAACTGTGATTACCATATGTACTCTATTGATACCTGTAGAGAATGCTGGCCAGAGTGGTAGAGCAGGTTTAAGGGACTGTCTAGTGTCCAAAATGCATCTTCCAATTGTTAATGCATTTTAATGTGTTTTCAAGGTACTTTAAAATGCATGTGTTACATTTTGCATTGCTTAAAATATAAAATACTTACAGCGAGATGAAATTGTGAAATTAAAGCTGTTTGTAAGAAACAGATTGCCTACACTAGCTACGTTTTTTTTTTTCTGCAGGAACAAATGAAAATATACTCATTCAAATGAAAAGCATTTTCTGTCTGTGTAGTGATGTCATCAGACAATGTGTTGCAGTGTTAAGAGAACCTACTTTGTACAAGAGCAAGGTCACTTGGTGTCCACACAATGTATTCAATCTCAGGATCACAATAATTGACTAAATGAAACAAAACCTCAGTGTCTATTTAATCAATGCTGCACCTGCAGTAAACATGTGGATTAAACACTGGGGGGGAAGCTTGAGTCAAATATTAAAAATGTGATTTATGCAGAATGCCTGCATCATATCACACTGGAAAAAAGCCTGTGCACTATACAAGCAGTAATCTTCATCAAGCACCAAACTGAGTTTGGGCACTAGACTGTCCCTTTAACATCACATCGGTCCAAGATATAAATCTGGAGACTTGAAATGTGCCATAACATACAAAAGACGCTTTTGGGCTACACCGAGCCCTAATGCTGTCGGGCTACCAGGGATTTTCCTGGTATCCCTTTAAGCTAATCTAGCCCTGGCTTAAATACATTTAACATTATCATCTCCATTAAGTAGGCATATGACTTAAAAACAGACACCAGCAATTTCAATAGTTAAAAAACAGAAACAGACGACTGGTTCTGTAACATCAATAAATAGAAACCTCATCAGCCAAAAAAAACAGCCAAAGGAGAAGAAAACATGGCATACTGAACAAAACATAATGCTGTTCTCACTTATATTACATCTTTTTGCCAGAGTCGGAGCCGCACAAGTCAATCGCGCCACGGGGGTTACTCCCGACAGTAACGGGAATGCCCACGCCACTCCTCCTTTTTAATTGGATAAGGTTCTCCTACAAATATATAAATGGGCAAATTGACTGTGGCATATTAATGGCAAAAGTAATACTGACATACTAATGGAAAAATAAAACTGGTATTCTAATGGGAAAATTGGCTGTGGCATATTAATAGAAAAAGAATACTGGCATATTAAGGGCAAAAGTAATACAGGCATATTAATGGTCAAATTGGTTGTTGCATATTAATGGCAAAATAATACTGGCATATTAATGGAAAAAACGGCTATACCATATTAATGGCAAAATAATATTGGTATATTAATGGACAAACTAACACTGGTATATTAATGGCAAACTGATACTGACATATTAATGGGCAAATTGGCGGTGGCATATTAATGGGAAAAAATTGGCTGTGGTATTTTAATGGCAAAAGTAATACTGGCATATTAATAGGCAAAGAGTGGCATATTTAATGTACAAACAGTGACATATTTTAATAGGCAAACTGTCTGTTGAATATGTTAATGACAAAGTGACTGTGGCATGTTAATTGGTACCTGGCAGGGGCTTATTTTAATTCACAAAGTGATGGGTGCAATATAGGTGCATGGAAAGTGCTGTGGGTACTGTATGCTGCTGTGTTGAGTCCTTTAGGTGCAATGTGGGTGCAGAGGAAGGGAATAGGAACAATTTTTCAATAACATTTTTATTACATAGGAAAATGGTTGAATATAATATTAAAAAGTTCATATAATTATAAATGCAACTCGTGATAGAGAGATGTGTATATTTATTGTTTTAGAATCGTACATTTGTCACCTCGCGGGGCACTTGTGTGTGGTATACCTATGGGACTCTTGTGTGTGGTATACCTATGAGGATTTTGTGTGTGGCAGAGTTATGGGGCTCCTTTGTGTGGTAATATTAATGGGGTACTTGTGTGTTGGATTATTAATGAGGCTCCTGTGTGTGGAATTATGAATGGGGCTCCTGTATTTGGCAGAATTTATGGGGCTCCTGTATTGCATATTTAATGGGCCATCTGACTGGCATTAATAAGGAATTATGGAGCTCTTGTGTGTGGCATATCTATGGGGCTCTTGTGTGTGGCATAATTAAGGGGCACCTGTGTGTGACATAATTAAGGGACTCTTGTGTGTGGCATGATTAATGGGGCTCCTGTGTGAGACATAATTAATGGTGCTCCTGTGTGAGGCATAATTAATGGGGCTATTTTGTGTTACATAGTATGGGGCTTCTGTGTGTGGCATAATTTATGGGGCTCTTTTGTTTGGCATAGTTAATGGGCTCCTGTATGTGGTATAATTTGTGGGGCTTCTGTATGTGGCATATTTTGCAAAGTTCCTGTATGTTGCATAATTTATGGGGCTCCTGTATGGCATATTTAATGGGCCATCTGACTGGCATTACTAAGGAATCTGTTTGGCATGGCATTGGAGGAAATCCAGGGGGGTGACACCCTGAGTTACCACACCGGGTGACACCAACCCTACTGACACCTCTGGTGTGGCATAAATAAGGGGCTCCTGTGTGTAGCATAATTAATGGGGCTCCTGTGTGAGGCATGATTAATGGGGCTTTTGTTTGTGGCATTATTAATGGGGCTCCTGTGTGTGGAATAGTTATTGGGCTCCTGTGTGTGGCATAATTTGTGGGACTCCAGTATGTGGCACATTTTGTGGGGCACCTGTATGTGGCATAATTTATGGAGCTCCTGTATGGCATATTTACTGGGTCAGCTGACTGGCATTACTGAGGAAACTGCATATTATTGGAGAAAATCCAGGGGTGTGACACCCTGAGTTACCGCACCCAGTGACACCAACCCCAGTGACGCCTCTGCAATGATGAAGTTAGGAACAGACTCAGTGATAAAACCTTGTAGAATTCGAATTAATTGTCATTAGTCTTATTGCTTTTCTCCTTGAAGCCAGGGGTCTCACATGCTGAAGGGTCATTTACTATCACTCATTTGGTTCTCTCTGACTTTACCACCCATATCTAACTTGCCACACACTCTGTCCTCCCACTTTTTAGTCAGCTCCTGGCCTGATCACCAAACCTTTTTCTTTTTGTGCAGGATAAGCACCAAAGTATTATTTTTAGCTGTCATGTTAGCTTTCATGTTCAAACAGATTTGTTTGAAATACAGGTACTATGGTACAACTGATCATCTTGGTTAGAAGCTGTAATTATATAACCTTGTGTGAAGTCCAGTTACTACCGAATATCATCTTCAAGCATTCCTATGAAGCTATCCATAAATTATTCATCATGTTGGCAGTCAGAGATAAATTGGTGCTGGTCCTACATTGCTTCTTTGACTTTTTTAAGAGCAGCAGAATTGTGCTATCAAATGATGACCCATGGAGACCATCCACTTAAAAATAATACTCACTGAGCATCTAAGAGTCCACTAGGCTAAAGTTTTAAGTTACCCGGCATTCTGCCACACACATTTTGTACTATAAGTTTAGTGCCAACAAGTCGTCTTTGAGTATCATGTGTATCTTGGTATGAGATGAAGTACCAGCTGTCTAAGGGACCATAATAAATGCTTTGTCATCACTAACCAGCTAATTGAGTGAAATATGATGTATTAACCATTACAAGACACTGCCGAATTATTTTACGGTATGCAATACCTCAAAGTGACTATGTTGAGCGTTTAAAAATTTCACCCAATACATTACACTTTTTGTAATCATGCTCCTAACTGTATCTGTACTGCTATATGAATGTTAATCAGCTGTAGTGTACATCTTACCAGTTGTGACATTATTTGAAAAAAAAAAAAAAAACCCTGAAAACAACTCAATAAAAAAGATGATTTTTTTTACTCAATAATAATAATATGAATGTTGGTGCAAAACATGATTTTGTAAAAAAAATACTCATTTATAAAATGTATGCTAAAAATAATTTTCCTTTTTTCCCTTCTTCCTTTAATTTGTCGCATATAAGTTGAAATATTGTCAGTTCTATCAAAAGTAACTGTTAAATACTTGCTGCACATGTGAAAAATTATAATAATATGAGTTTATAACTAATCGTCAGGTTCAGTTGTCTATCTCACATACCGTTTATTTAGTTAAAATAAATGGGAAGGCCAAGGGCCAAATCTAGAATAATTGACAAAGAAAAAAACCTTGTGGTGGGAAGGCTGCTTGTCATTCTTTCCTGTAGCTCTACCACTCTTATTCAGTTATTCCCTCCCTTGCCTTGCCTTATCCTTCCCTTACCTTTTGTATATCACATTTAACATAGATTGTATTACTAAGTATTTTGATAATTATGGATATTAAATTTAAACTTTAAAAAATATATATATATTACAAGTTAAAAAAGTTTATAAAGTTCACATCCATAATTATCAAAATTCTTAGTAATACATTATACAAAACTGACAAATACAGACAGACATACAGTTTATAGATTTTTTTATTCCAATGAAAACAATTCCCCAACCTTACTAGTAGTTTGTTTAAGCTGTGGAATTCATCCATTCATCCATTCATTCAATTCAGCTTTTAGCCTGTTGTATATAATGCTAATAGCATTACATACAATCTAACTAAAGTCGAAATTGAGTCTAATTTACTGAATGTCTAATTAATCTGTTCTGTGGAATTTGACAGTCAAGTCAATTCGGCTTAATTCAACACTTTTCGACTTTATTTCACCTCAATTTCGGCTTATGTGATGCTTTTAGCATTCCATACAATAACTTAAGCCGAAATTGAGAGGAAATTAGAATTCGACATATCAGAGTGGCTGTCAGCATCTGAATGAACGAATGGATGAATGAATTTTGTTTATTTAGCAGTCGTTCATTCCGATTTCGTTAGTTTTCATTTTTGTAATTCGTTGTTCCGAAAACAAATGCACATGTCTACTAAATACCTCCGGATTAATTGTATGGATTAAAAAATAAGCTTTGGGCATTTTAAAATACAAATTGTACTAATATAGAACCCATCTATCTAACAGGTTAAACTTGAATATTGGTAAATCAGTTGTTCTAACTGAGTTAAAAATCACTGGTAGTGTCAAAAGTGCAGGGGTGGACTGACAACTCATGAGGCCCCTGAGCAATAAAAGATCATGTGGTGACTACCTACGTGCAAGTTACATCTATATAGAAGCCCTGTCAGTATAGAACCCCCTAACCCCATCTTCATGATACATGGTTCTATTTATCTGCCTTTTTTATTTTAATTCTACCATGCTGAAAAGGTGGCTAAATAGAACCATATTTAACCTTTTAGTGACATGACCTTTTGACCTTGTCTTTCCCTTGGTGACATGGGCTGTTTTGTCATTTCTGGGGTGTTTATGTTTAGCTGTAATTTCATTCTTTCTCACATACTGCACACACACAATTTATAAATTGTTTTTACTGCCTTAAGTTGGGCTTTCATTATATACCATTATGTTCATCATATCTTATAGTTTACTACAAAACACATCATAAAATATGATTAAAAACTTTAAAAAAAAACACTTTTTTGAACTTTGACCAAAAAAATAATTTACACAAATACAATCATTAAAAAAGAAATGTTTCTAAATGTTGTCCTGAAATTAGAAATTGACTTGTTTTCATGTGTATCTGCATTTATTTGGTAGTTAAAGGGCAAAACCCCAAAATAGTGTTTTTTTTTTTTACCTACAGTGATGCCAACCCGAACCCTAAATTTTACCTTAACCCTAAATTTAACCCTAACTCTAACCCTTATGCTAACCCTTAATTTATTCTAATTTTAATTAAATTTTAAGCCTTACCCTTATGCTAACCCTAATTTAATTGTAACCCTAACCATTATTCTAACCCTAGATTTTTAGCTAATTAATATTTTTTCTGCCTCTAAGGGCAGTTAAGCAACACCATCAGAGCAACGGAAGTGATTTTTTTTTTTTTTAAGCTAAGAATTCAAAAAAATTCACCCCTGTTTATTTATCTGTTTTTTATTTCATTTACTCATTTTATTAATATTAATTTGTGTAGCTAATATCTTATATTTGTCAGGGCCTTTACCAGGTCAGGTAGGAGTTTCAAATGAAATGAGTTTCATGAACGCAGCTGCTTCACCATCCCCTATCGCTCGATGGCCAATTCATCGCGCAAGAAGTCATCGCCGGATCTTTCTTCGTGGGATTGTTCATCGCAGGATTGCTGAAAGTCAGGGCCGATTTAACCAATGGGAAAACTAAACACTTGCCCAGGGCCCACTGGTTAAGGGGGCCCCCGCTGGCCATGGGTGTCACCAAGAGTGGGTGACACCCGTGGTGCCCGCAGCCCCCTTGCAGAAAATTGTGCTGGTCAACATTTTTTTTCTTGGCAGCCACATCCGCTGCACGTAGTAGATGACCAGGGACATGGAGTAGCCGGAGGTGGGTACTGGGGACGAAGTAAAGGAGGGTGGCATATTATTGGGCAAATTGGTGGTGGCTTCCTAATGGCAAAATAATACTGCCATATTATTGGGCAAATTGGCTGTGGCTTACTAATGGTAAAACAGTACAGGCATGTTATTGGGTAAATTGGCTGTGGCATATTAAATGGCAAAATAACACTGGCATATTATTGGGCAAACTGGCTGTGGCATATTAAATGGCAAAATAACACTGGCATATTATTGGGCAAATTGGCTGTGGCTTACTAATGGTAAAATAATACAGACATATTATTGGGAAAATTGGCTGTGGCATATTAAATGGCAAAACAACACTGGCATATTATTGGGCAAACTGGCTGTGGCATATTAATGGCAAAAGAACACTGGCATCTTAATGAACAAACAATGGAATATTTTAATAGGCAAGCTGACTGTTGCATATGTTAATGACAATTAATATGTTAATTGATACCTGACAGTGGCTTATTTTAACTGGCAAAGTGATGCTGTGGCATGTTCTGTGGGGCAAAATAACATGTGCTGTGGGGAAAAGTAACACTGTGGCTTGTTCTGCAGGGACAGTTTTGTGGGCCAAAGTGACACTGTGGTATGTTCTGTGGGGCAAATTGGCACTGTGGCGTGCCAAATTGTGTGAGTGCAATATGAGTGCAAGCCAAATGCTGTGGGTGCAATATAGGTGTAGGCAAGTGCTGTGAGTACTGAATGGTGCTGTGTTAAATCCTTTAGATACTATGTGGGTGCAGAAAAAGGAAATAAAACCAAGACATGCCATTTTTAACAACATTTTTATTACATATACAAATAGTTGAATGTGATATGAAAATAGTTGCATATAATATTAAAAAGTTTACATTTACATACAGGTTTTTACAATGCGTCTTGGGTTGATGGAACCCCACTGCTAAAGACTTTGCCCAGGGCCAACTAGTGTCTTAAAGTGGTCCTTCTGATTGTGATAATTATTAGGGGTTAATGTTAGTATTAGGGTTCGGGGGGTTAATGTTAGTATTAGGGTTCGGGGTTAGGTATTAGTACTAGGGTTCAGGGAGGGTAGTAACACAGGGGGGAGGTCTTAGGCAAGGGTGAGGCCTGAGAAGGGCACAACAAGGGCAAATAAACAGGATAAAAAGCATAGAGGGGGTAACTAAGTAGGAAACCCTAGAGAGGATAATATAGCTGAAGGTCTATATTTAACAGAGAATTAGGAACAGATAAAGCTAATCTTAGAATTCAAGCTACCAACTTCAATGTCAAATGCCCATTGTGCAGGTATTTAACAGGCTGGGCTGAACCAGACAATATTTTTTAAATAATTCTTAGGTATATAATCTGTAAAAAAGAAAAGTTAATGAAAAACACACTGACACTATGTTATATTTAGAAGAAAAGTGTAAGATATAGTGTTAAAAAAGTGTGTGTGTCTGTGTATGAATGTGTTTTTGTATCTATGAGTGAGAGCTATAAAATGATATGTATTATCCCCTTGACACCAGTGGTGTATCTTGATTTTGTGCTGCCCTAGGCAGACAAAATCTGGGCACCCCCCTACCCAAGCTGCACACCCACGTTACACACCTAACACATGCAGTGCTGTATTTACCGCGAGGCATCCTAGGCGGATGCCTAGGGCGGCAAATTTTGGGGGGCGGCAGCGCCCCCCAGCACTGAAAAAAAAAAAATGATAAAAAAAAATAAGTGAAAAAAAAAAAAAAAAAACGCGGCCCTTTAAAAAAAAACAAAAACCCCCACCGCGCTTGCAGGCAGAGACGGAGGTGAGAAGGGATCGCAAGATCCCCCCTCACCAACGCTCTGCCTGCCAGGCTGCACGGGGAGCCGAACAGGCAGCACAGAGAAACCTCCATGCTGCCTGTTCGGCTCCCTGTGCAGTATGCCGACACGGAAGTGCCGGCAGTCACGTGACGGGCGCGCTGACGTCATACGCGCGCCCGGTCACGTGACCTGTCGGCACAATCGCCGGGGAGCCGAACAGGCAGCATGGAGGGACCATGCTGCCTGCCTGCCAGGGAAAGGTAAGTGCTGATGGGATGTGTGTGTGTGTGTGTGTGTGTGTGTGTGTGTGTGTGTGTGACTGTGTGTGATGGGAGACAGTGTGTGTGACTGAGTGTGATGGGAGTTGGAGTGTGTGTGATGGGAGTAGGAGTGTGTGACTGAGTGTGATGGGAGTAGGAGTGTGTGACTGAGTGTGATGGGAGTGTGAGCTTGATGTGAGTCTGAATGATGGGGCATGTGTTCAGTGGTGTATCTTGATTTTGTGCTGCCCTAGGCAGACAAAATCTGGGCACCCCCCTACCCAAGCTGCACACCCACGTTACACACCTAACACATGCCCCATCATTCAGACTCACATCAAGCTCACACTCCCATCACACTCAGTCACACACTCCTACTCCCATCACACTCAGTCACACACTCCTACTCCCATCACACACACTCCAACTCCCATCACACTCAGTCACACACACTGTCTCCCATCACACACAGTCACACACACACACACACACACACACACACACACACACACACACACATCCCATCAGCACTTACCTTTCCCTGGCAGGCAGGCAGCATGGTCCCTCCATGCTGCCTGTTCGGCTCCCCGGCGATTGTGCCGACAGGTCACGTGACCGGGCGCGCGTATGACGTCAGCGCGCCCGTCACGTGACTGCCGGCACTTCCGTGTCGGCATACTGCACAGGGAGCCGAACAGGCAGCACGGAGGTTTCTCTGTGCTGCCTGTTCGGCTCCCCGTGCAGCCTGGCAGGCAGAGCGTTGGTGAGGGGGGATCTTGCGATCCCTTCTCACCTCCGTCTCTGCCTGCAAGCGCGGTGGGGGTTTTTGTTTTTTTTTAAAGGGCCGCACTTTTTTTTTTAACATTTTTTTTTTTTCAGTGCTGGGGGGCGCTGCCGCCCCCCAAAATTTGCCGCCCTAGGCATCCGCCTAGGATGCCTCGCGGTAAATACAGCACTGCTTGACACAGCATAGTACTTTGGTCCTTTTGACAAAAGCACCAAACCGGAGTCTTTTTTTCCTGGCCGCGGAGCACTTTGTGGTCAGCAGCCAGGAACATCCAAGCAGGGACCCAATCAGGGTCTCTATAGACCCTGTCGGTCACTGCTGCGGGTAACGTCATGGAGGGCCAAGCAGGGATGCTAGAAATGTAGCGGAGGCTCAGTTTGAGCATTTGCTACATTTCTTATGTCAGACTGAGGCCACTCAAAGTACAAATAGATAGATGTGTGTTTGTATAGATAGATGTGTGTGTGTGTGTGTATGTATGTACAATGGACGTGCATACACACATATAACAAAATGTGTGCATGCTCTCCGAAGTCCATTACAGATTGGACTCATATCCAGAAACATTAGCCATCACTAACCTAGAACCCCTCATTGCATGACTACTACATCACCATAGTTATCACTGTCATTGTCAGCTACAGTGTTAAAGTCTTAACCACTGCCTAAACCTCCATCTGCATTTGCACCTGTATCTGTATCTTCCCCTGTATTTGTAGTAGTAACAGCACCAGTATGGCCGGAAAACATGAAATATGTAAGAGGGATATAAAGTTATGTATGTGTCAAATGTGCTTCTCTGTCTTATTCATAATACATAAACAAACATTCTTAAAACATTAAGAGAGTATTTGAAATTGAGGTATATCAGATTTTATTTCAGCACAGGAGTAAACTGCTAAATTGCTTAATACAGAATACCACATTTCCAGAAATTTAATAACTATAACATTTCATTCTACATTTCACCTAAAAACCAAGTAACACATTCATACTTATTTTAGACAGCTTCCAAAAAAATGATACTTGCTGATATTAGCTAGAATGACTCATCCACTTTTTTATAGCACAAGGAAAACATTTAGCCAAAGTAGCAGTATTTTTCACAAATCACACAATTTTTTAGCACATGTCGTGAAACGTGAAGGCACGTTTTAACAATGTTTACCATTGCTCTAGGCTTTAATTGTTCATTTGTGAGATCACAAAGCTAGAGTAGTAAAGAGAGAAAAATAAAAATAGGCTGGAAGGTAAAGAAAAAACAAACAAACACGAATTTAAGTGCAAATAAAGGGTAAAGGCTAAAGGGAAGAAAATGGATTTCCAGATACATTTCCAAAATATACGGAAAATGTATTATAACAACTTACATATAATACTGGGATTTCTGTATATTTGTCTTATTGTTTAGATAGCTATATTTTTTATCTCCTGCTTTCTTTTCATCTTTTAACTTCCTCCATTGTTTAGCTTTTTACTAGCCATTTCAAAATAAATTGTCTCCTAGTTCTTCCATTGTCCTAGTGGTAACCACACAAATCTGTTTAACATGAAATCCAATCATCTCTGTATTCATTTATCTTATTGTTTTCTTTCCCTTCAAGACCGTGATGGTGTTATTCTCTTTATGTGATTGGAATTATTTTTATATGTTCACCATGCCATATTGTACTATTATTATTTGTATTTTGTACTTTTTTAAATTATTGTTATAATAAAACTATGTGGTCAAACTAGGTACTTGTTACTACCCTTTCATAAATTAGTGCCTGACACTTCCTCCGGGGCTTCTTTGACAGAACACCTGGGTCACTTGACCTCCCAGCATTCAATCATAGAAGCCCATGTGGAATAATGGCCAGCATCGGAGAGTATCTGTGCAGACATCCACCGGCTGCCCCCACTAGACAACAGGGAGTCTAGAGGAGTGATGTCTAAATCTGGGGTTCAGAGGGCTAAGTCTTGGCTCAGAGTGTTAATTCTTGGGGTAGATGGCTAGGTATGGGGCATACTGGCAAATTTGTGGATGCATTGGAAAGTCTAGCAGGCAGACTGGCAAGTGAAAGGATATAAAAATAAGAAATGAATGTATTAAATATGAAAAAAACTGTTTACATGTAAATTAATATTAACAAGTAAAACTTTTTTCCTATAGGGTAGTTTTCCTAAATTAATATTCAAAGTTTGGGGGGATCGTCATAATCAGGGTTATCTTACATTCGAGCAAATACAGTAATTCAACATTTGAAAATAGATGTAAGGATGTAAAAACATTGTTCTACATTTGCTCTATGTAAACAAACCCCATAGTGTTTGTTAAATGACCCAGTCACATTAACACATCATGCTGTTCCTTAGCTCTCTTGTCCAGTACTTTCACTGTGTTATAAAAACAATGTTGCATCTGTAAAACGTTATATAGTAACTGTGAGTTCCACTAATTAACATTTAAAAGAGTACAACCGCGTTAGCCGTGGAAAAAAAGGAAACAAGTGGAGTTAATATGATACCATTCACTGACTAACTAAGAGTTTGATTGCAAGCTTTCAAGACCAAGTTGCTAGGTTCCTTAATCAGGCATAAATGAGGCTGACACAAGATTAGAAACATAACATCACAGAGTAATTTTTGATCGATGCATTTCTACAGAATATGAAACTATGAATAAAATATTTTAATATTGAAAAACTGAGTGACAAACAAAACAAAAACATACTGGATAAGCAGTTAAAAACATACTCCAGAGGAGTAAATATTTATAGACATTGAACAACTGAAAGTAAAGCTGCTTCCCTCTCACTTATTTGGACTTCTCTTTTTTTTAAAAATGTGTTTATATTTTTTATTGGCATCATAAAAAAAAATACATAAAAATAGTACAAAGTTAACAGTAAAAAGTGATCCTTACTACATCAATAACAAACTAAAGTAGATAGTTTCAATTGCGGATCATTAATCACATAGTAAAAAGAAGAAGAAGATAATTGAAATGTCCACAGAAACATGTCTGCTACTGAAAAGACATAGAATCCCTCATTAATTGTGAAAGATTGTGGGCAGAAAAGACATTTATATTCTGCGATGATGGCACATGTATGAAAGCCACTCAGAAGCGTTCATGATAAAAAAAAAAAACCACATTACGTTAGATAACACAGGCACTGATTACTTGGCCAATATGATGCGCTACCCACTTAGATGGTCAACCAGGAATGGGATAAACAAAACAAACATAGATCATGACATAGATGTGTTCATATCTGTTTCCAAATGAAGATACCCCATGACTATCACAATGCTGATAAGAACACTTGTGTGTTAATGCTCAGCTCCACAAACAGGTTGTAGGTCTATATAGATCTGGAGTGTCCAGTTCACTTGATGCCATTGGATAGGTACCTTTAGTGTTCTTCTCTTTTTTAATGGTGTAGACCGATATTGCGCTATTACCATATTTATTGGAGTAACCATACAGAGGTAGTGCTTCTTGATGTCCAGCCTCTGGAGAAATCACCACTTAGGAAAAGATTACTCAGCAATTTAAAAGATATGAAGATTCCTTCTGAAAGCATGTTGAATGATTTCTTAAGTCCACCCATCTGTCATCGCCTCCTGCACACCCTGTAAAGCTCCATAAACTTGAGTTATCCACTTGTTTACACATTCATTGCATAATCTGTCAGTTACAAGATATTATATAGGCTCAACGAAATGAACGTTTGGTTTATAGACTTTCGGCTTATGGAATACATGTATATAGGCTCAACGAAATCTGTAACATTTAAAGTAATACCACTGAACAATTGTATCACTATGTATACATACACAACTATACAGAAATAGAGTTGTATATGTAAACAATTAAGAGTCTACTTAACATTAGACATGTGCAAAACTAAAATTTTCGTTTCGTTTTCGTCCATTGGGACGAAAATGTTATTTATTTCGTCTAAAACGAATTTCGTTCATTACTGCATTCGTTTCAGACGAAATTCGTTCATTATTTTCTTTTCGTTTCGTTTTATTCGTTCGTTTTATAGAATACGTGTAATACTATTGGCTTTCTATAAACCGAACGAGAGCCCCATTCATAAGAAATTCTTGTGAATGGGGCTCTCGTTCGGTTCATAGAAAGGCAATAGTACTACATGTTTTCTATAAGCCGAAAGTCTATAAACCGAACGTTTGGTTTATAGACTTTCGGCTTATGGAATACATGTAATCCTATTGCTATTCTATAAACCGAACGTTCGGTTTATAGAATAGCAATAGGATTACATGTATTACATAAGCCGACAGCTTATAAACCAAACGTTCGGTTTATAGGCTGTCGGCATTTCACTACACGGAGACAGTCTCCATTCATAAATTTAGTCGTTAAGTTTATGGAATGTAAGTGTACTATGCTATTGTATTCTATAAACCGACTCTATTTCGGCTTATAGAATGCAATAGTACTACAAATGGACGAATGAACGAATGATTTTCGTTTATTAACCATTCGTTCATTCGGCTTTCGTTAGCTTAGCATTTTCGTTATTCATTTTTCGGACGAAAACAAATGCACATGTCTATTTAACAAGATGAACTGATCCATCATGAATCAGATTTGGATCAGGCATAATAGTCGAATTAACCAAATCTCCAAAATACAGTTACTCTACGGTTATTCACTATCCATGACATCGAGTCTGTATTGGCTGGAAATGGAAGAATCAGAGCCCTTTCGATTGGCACATTTTCGCTATATAATATATACTATTTTGGCTATCGAATATGCGATGATCACCCCCAAATACATTTTGGATTCAGGAACACTCTATAATAAAAGGGCTGGGCGCTGGCAAAATACCCAATATGCCCTGCAGAGATGGGTTACTAAACTGGTTGATGGATTGTAGGATAAAACCTACCTGGAAAGGATAAAAGATCTTAAAATGTATAGCTTGGAATGAAGATGACACAGACAAGAGGTCTTAGTCTTAAATTACAAAGGGGCAAAGTTTAAAAAGTATTATTAAGTATTACGAAGTATTACTTTACTGAGAAGGTAGTGGATGCATTGAATAGCTGCAAGCAGAAGTGGTCTAGATGGGCCAAATGTTTCTTGTCTGCAAACACATTCTATGTTTCTATGTTAAGTCCAACTCAACCTCCAATCTTGATCTCTCCTCATTTTTAGTGAATAGCATTTGTCAATGCTTTTTATGGAGAGGTTGAGTTGGACATAGGTGGAAGGGGTCGATTTGAGTCAAGATAAGGGTTAAGTTTGGTTTAGTGAGTATCTCAAGGTGGTCAAGTTTGGAGGTTAAGTTCCATTTTGAGACTAAGTCAAACTCAAACTCCCAACTCGACGACCTTCTACCAAGCTGGAATTTTAGTAAATATGCCAGAAATTCATGGAGGAATTTGAAGCAATAAATCTACGGGCCCTGGGGCAAATGTATTTGCTACTTCCCCTCTTACTTAGTGGCAAACATGCTATATTTATATTGTACTGATGATTAACAAAGCAAATAGCCTAAGATGTAATCACTTCTCAAATATGACCAAAACCACAAATATTAGCCACACCATTAATGCATTATATGTGAATTATAATAATTCATGAAATAGTTTGAAGCAAAAAAAATGTTTGAACCCAAGAACCAATTTAAAGGAAGCTCCCACTTTGTCATGATGACTGAAACATATGTCTTACTATTCTGATTCTATACTATTCTCAATTGTTTTGAATAAAATAAGCCATATACAAGCTGAAGGTAACAAAAAGGTACATGAATATGGGGAATTAATTATTTAGCAAATAAAATTAAGTTGAATCAAAATGTAAAGTCACCAGCTCTTTTCCAGCCTGCAAACACATAAAATATTTCATTGCCTAAAGTTTTCTCTGGCAGTAAACTTATCCATAAATCATACTGTGCTTATGTGCATAATATTGATGTTGTCTCTTAAAATAGTTTAATAGTATTGCTTAACAGCACACAACTCTCCTTGGGGCTGCAGCAAAATTAGAGATAGAGAATAGTGCTTTTAGCCATGTTTATCGTTCGTGTTGCATAAATAAGTAAACACGACCCTCGCATCGGATGTCGGTTTGATCAAATCGCATGCAAATAGGATGTGATAGTTTCCCTATTTATCTCTCCTATCTTCGTCAAAGTTCTGCCGACATTTAGCCATGTCTTAATGTAATTATCAACACTCTTGTTCTAAAAACAAAAAAGTCTGAAATATGCATGAGTCTATGACTCTAGAGGAAGCACTGTGTATTCCAAGAGTGTGCTGGCAATCACACATTAAACACATTTTACTGGTACATCATTTTACTTTATCTTTATCACTGATTCATTTAACAAAACAACTTTGTGAACTTAGGTGAATACAATCTCAGTTGCTTAACAACACATGACATATTAAACCGTGTTCTGATTTATTTAACAAAAACAAAGCCAAAATGGAGAAGCCGTGTGTGAAAAACTAAGTACACCTTATGATTTCATAGCTTGTAGAATTACCTTTTCCAACAATAACTTGAAGTAATCGTTTCTTGTCTGACTTTATCAGTCTTTCACATCATTGTGGAGGAATTTTGTCCCACTCTTCTTTACAACGTTGCTTCAATTCATTGACGTTTCTGGCATTTGTTGTTGCACAGCTCTCTTTTTGCCCCATTACAGCATTTCCATCAGATTGAGGTCTGGACTTTGACTGGGCAATTGCAACAACTTGATTCTTGTGGTGCTGGTGTGCTTATATTCATTGTCCTGTTGCATGACCCACTTTCAGACAATCTTTAGCAGTCAGACAGATGGCCTCACATTTGAAGTCTAGAATATTTTGGTATACAGTGGAGTTTCTAGTCAACTCAATCCCCCTTCACCACCACGTTTGACAGCTGGTATCAGGTGTTTTTGCGTAAATATAGTATTTGTTTTTTGCAAATGTGTGCATTATGGCCAACTTTCCCACTTTGGTCTCATCTATCCAAAGAACATTGTTCCAGTAGTATTGCACAGATGCAAGTTTGTAAACCATAGAACTCAGAGGGTGTACTTTATTTTTCCCATGACTGTAAAAAGAGCACCTCCACCTAGCTTATATTGCGTATGTTGAGGGTGCTTTTAATATATGAAATGCACTTATTCTTACTGTAAAACAGATTACAGTTCTCTAGTTGTTTTACACATATAATCATTTCAATGGAGCCATACAATTTACTGACATCTGTGGAAGGCAGGCTGTTCTCATGCTCTCCTTGAAGAAAGTGCTGTGATTAGCTAATACTGTAATTCTCTTTTGAACCCAACAGTTTCTAGTGTTTGGAATTGAGGGGAGCATGGTTTTGGTCAGATCTGTGATGTAACACAGAAAGAGTGCTTGGGGAGATGAGAAGAACTATACAAATAGCAATAACTGTATTACACGTATATACGTGTTATATATGGTCCAGTAACCGCTGATTATGCAATGATTTTCATTATTTATCACATGCTCAATAAAATCGGGTGCAAAGCAATGCAATTTTTTTTATAATAGTGAAACGGTGAGAGTTGGTACCGTGTTAGCCATAGAAACACAGGAGACAAGTAGAGTGCAAACTGTCAAGACTTCTTAGGTGTCTTCATCAGGCATTGTATACTGAAGAGACCTGAGTGGTCTTGAAAGCTTGCACTCTAAGCCTTCTCAGTTAGCCAATAAAGATATCAACTTGACTCCTTGTCTTCAGGAAATGAAAAGGTTAGTTTTTGAATATGTGCAACGTTATCAAATTAGTGTGCTCTCTTGGTAAAGTTGTATTCATTTTACAATGTTACTTATCTGATTAGATACAGTATTTTCATTCTACACAACACAAGCTTGACTAATCATGTAGATATCCCACATTATATGGCAATAAACTCCCAATCTCCATCATCTTGGCCTTCCTCCTTTAAAATCACTGTAAATTAATTACTATTAAAGTGACTATTGCTTAAACATTGTTTTACTTTGGTTTATGACTTCACCTGTGGCATGATTTGTAATTGAACAGCTTTACAATGGGAAATGCATAATTTGGATATTAAACCATGGGATATGTCATAAACAGGATACACCACAGACACATTAGTCTTTTCTGGTAACATAATGTAGAAATAACTTTTGATCATTTTTTTATTCTCTACATTCGCAAAATAGAATTTTTTCAGATGATGGAATCCCTTTAAGTCCTTTGAAAACTAACCCCACTTAACTATAAATATTGTTGGTGTCAGATATTAATAACCATAAAAATATGAATATGAGTTATTAATTATGAATCATAAAAAATATGAAAATTGATGATTCATATATATGGGTCCGTAAAAATACCCATATCCAGAATTTGTTATGTATGTGAGAGTTTGGATGACGTTTTTACAAAAGTAAATACAATGAAACAATTATTATTAAAATAATAATGAATTTATTGAATATAAAAATAGCATAACAACAAAATACAATATCAATAGATGTTAATCATAATTCACATGTATGACTTATACCATAAGTAAGTAGGACAAAACATGAATTATGCAGCTCTGTACCTATATCAACATGCATGTAGAATAATTTACTATGCAGTACGTTTTTGACCATAAGATGCCCATGCATTTTATTTAGATACATCCTACATTGATAATGATTAGTATTTAAAATGGTTAATGATAGTACACCATAATTACCTACCAATTACCAACATATACTCTGCTTAGGTAAGGTAATATTACTAAATCATATACTTACTCAAGGTGGCTATTCCTTAATCTGTTCGGTAAATGATAATGTATGTATTCTAGTTTAGACTTTAAGAATGAGAATCTTACATATTCTCTGGGGATTAGATATTAAATATTTGGGTAAATAGCTAGACTATAAGAACTTATGGTTCTTGGTAATATCTATAGGATATTCATCTGGCTTCCTTCTGCAGAAAGGATTACAGATAAACACCAAGCTAAAACATATAGATCCCAGAAATTGTGGGATTTAAGTTAAATTTCCCCAAATATATATGCTAATGACATCCATAAAAAATGAGATGATGCCAGAAACACATTACCACATTTTTACATTACAGGCAGAGGTTGGTTTGCAGTTGAGACTCCTTCCATTGAAGAATTGAGTGATGGGAGTTACTCCTGGGACTTAGCTCAATACTATGGGTATGGAGATTTCTATTATTATAGTAAACATGTGCTATTAAAAGCCTCATATTCCTGAGTTCTCCCCAGAAGGAGAGAGACTCAGCCCTTTTCTAAAACAGTCCCATCTCTCACCCCACTAGTGGCAGCTCTCCCCAAATCAGTCTCCCCAGGTCTTTTCAGGTATCTCAGGTTTCTTTTTTTCCTACACCTCCAGTATCAACTTATCAACCAAACCTTATCTCAGATTCACACCCTGTTTCTGTAACTTCTAGCCAATTGAATGGATAGGTGTGTTTAATTTAAATGAGATGATGTTATGATTTATAGCTATACCTGGATTGTGAGTATAATATGAGAAAATATATATGTTGAAATATAGAAGTATTAATACAATTTCAAATTGGAGTAAATATTCTTATCATTCCACATTAGATAAAAACTTACAATAAAATGTATATCACACTAATAAAACAATAAAAACAATATTCTAATTAATATGAAGAATTAATTATACTTACATATTTATTAGTGAAGGTGTGATATACAGTAATTATATATTTTAATGAGAGATTTGAATCAACTAGGTGTATTTTTAATAACCCTTATTAGATTCTACATATCTAAATCCAAATAATCTCAGTGTGTCTGTCAGTTTCTGCTAGTTTGGGTGGGCTAGCAGGTTGCAGAGAAGCCCCCTTCACCTCTTGTATGTATATTGACACAGCTGTGTCTTAGAGTCATAAACCACTAACAATGGCCACCTTGTCTGTTTCGGTGATACTATGAACTTATCAGTAAAATATTTGGTTACAGATAACAGAGTTAGGAATGTGGAAGACTTTCCTTTTAGCATCAGGGACACAGAAGAAGATTTTAACACACAGAAGGATGTCCAAAAACTGTCACAAAATGGAGGCTGCTTGCATCCATCTTGTTATCCTTGGCTTCTGCTTTATTCATATGTACCAGTCTCGAGATTACTGTTCAATACCTCTGACTGACAATACATATTTCCATTCCTTCATTCATTTTTTTTTATTTGTCCATGGGGTCCATCTTTTATTACATTTTTGAGTTTCGTGTAGTCCTGCATTATTTGCTATGCCTTTTTCCATATTGAACTGGTAATTGATTTGTCCAACCACCTGTTCCCATGAAGGGCATATCTGGGATTTCCATTGTCTTGCTATAATTGCTTTTACAGCTAGGAAAATATGGATTAAAAGATATCTTTTATTAAAGTCTTTAAATGGCATATTTAAGTGTAGCAATACTGTTTCTGTGTTGAATTCGTAATCTATGTTAAATATATCCCCAATTTGTTGTATGACTCTGTTCCATAAAGTTTTTATGATGGATCACGACCACCATATGTGGGTTTGAGAACCTTTTGTTAGGTTACACCTCCAACATCTGTCTGAGTTTGATCTATTCATTTTATGTAAGGTTTCAGGAACTAAGTACCATCTATAGATGATTTTATAGTGGAGTTCTATTAAGTTTAGATATTTTACAGATTTTCTAACCTCTGTTATTGATTTAGCCCATGTCTCGGACGTGAAGGATCTTCCTACAACTGTTTCCCAGGTGCTCCATGCCTTGGGTTTATTAGGTATCTCTAGCAGGCTTATCCAATCATAGAGTTTAGACAAAACCTTAGGTTTTCCTTCTTTGGAAAATATATTACTTATATCTTTAGTTGAACAATTTTTATTTTAATGACAACTATTGTTGTTCAGATAAGTCTTCATCTGAGTCAGCCTACTGAAGGTCACTTTTGTGTGGTTTATTCCTTTCTTCTGAAATCATCTGAATCCCTGGTGCCTCAACTCGCTTATTTATCTTTAGTGGCAACTGATGGGTTACAGACCACCCAGAATATATTATACTGCTGTGGTTGTTAATGTTACTGTTTTGCTTTGTTCTGTTAAATTCAATAAATTATTGTATGTTATCAGAGACGTGATATAAGAGATAAGCAAGCCTGAACCCAAAACTTTTTTTTTTAACCTAAGCAAGAAAAGTACCCCTCTAGTTGAAACTGGGGTCAGACTAACAATAGACATTAGACAAGCAAACGTACAGAACATAATAAAGGAGTCAAGATCAAAACAGTAGCCAAGAGTTCTGGGTTATTAAGGTGTGCAGCCTAAATACGTAGGTTATCCGTAGGTAAATACCTGGGCAACAATGAATGATTTTCATTTTAAATACATAGCCGAGTTTATTAAATGAAATGACAATAGAATATAAACTCACCTAAACATAGAGAACTTGTTATAAATGGGTAATGAGCAACTAAGCCCAGGAGACTTATGAAAAGGAACATAGGCAAAGGTGAACTGCCCAGGACACTAATTAAATGTATAATACAGACTTAATCATGGATCACCACACAGGCCATTATACATTTCTACATGGTAACATAAAAGTGAATGTGCTATATACAACAGTTATAATTGCTGTGATTTCTGTATTCTATATAACTGAACATTTATTACAAAATCTAACATACTACAAATTACAGTTTAGTTTATCAACACTGAACTAATATTCCTAATAGACAGGTGATTCACTGTGAAAACTGTTATGCTTGTTATTGAAATAAATGGACTTGGAAAATGATATCAAAACTATGTTTTTCTATAAAGCAACAATGAAAAAAAAAAAAAAACAACAGAACATGCCGTGAATACGCTTTATGAAAGATACATGCACATTTGTAAATGATTTATGTTCACCGTAGAAACACAAGTAAAATAAGAGTGGCCCTTGCATGAGGACATACATTTATATATGGTAAGTATGGTACATACCAGTTTATTATCTGACTGCCGGTTCTCTAGTAAGCATCAGGGCTTCAGCTGCTGCCGATATTCTATCTCTGCAAGCTCACCTCCCTTATGCTCCTTGCCAGGCCTAAGAGCCTTATCCTCTACCATCATCACCTCTTCACACATGCCTGCAATACTTTGCTTGAGCTGTTTCAGGTTTGTTCAGTTTTAGTTTTATACTGGTGTGTATTCCCATTTTGAATAAATATGCCGGTTGCTCTAGGGAATTATAAATCCATCTTCAGAGACACAGTATGTGCAAGTGATCAATTCATTTATTTATTATATAACTCAAAATGCATATAGGGGAAACAGAAGCAGGGTGTTTTGGAAAATGAGGATTATAAAATGCCCAATATCTAAATTAAATCCAAATATGGTATAAATTGGTATCTGTTTAAAACTTTAAAGTTTGGCTCCCACGGTTACTCATGAAAAAAAATCACAATAGCAGTGAAATAAGCATTAAATCAAATTTTTTTTATAAATGGTTAGTGTAACAGTACAAAACTACACAAAACCACAAAGTATTATTTGAGATGTATATTCAATAACCAAACAACAGAATATCTACACACTTGAATAGGTTAAAGCATAACTAAAAATATAAATACATTATACAAATAAACAATGCTAAAATGCTTAATCTATTAATAGAAACAAGAAAAGTTATCTTGCTCAAGTAAAAGAAGGGAAAGGAAAAGTCAATGAATGAAAGTTGATACTTGTTGTTACCGTGACACATGCAGGTAGCCAAGAGCTATATGAAATCCACTTACCTTAAGTAGCTCATTATTTATAAGATAAATCTTTTATGTCTTGTTGTATGTATATGTTGCTCTCAATAATATTTCAAGAAAATGTATATTCATTTTACATTTATTTAATAAGTTGATGTCTAATTTAGACATTTATAAATTGTTTATAAATTTGTTTTATTTGGTGATGTGTTACATTGGCTCATAAGCTAACAATACTGGCACCACCATTAGTGATGCATTACCACACATTTTGTGGTAAACCCTTTTGTTATTCATTACAAGAACCCAGACCAAAGAAGTAGGACCATATTTTACTTACATGGAATACTGCTTTTAGTATTTATTTCCACTTTAATGATTAAGAGGAGTATGCTTTAATGAGCGGTAATTGGCTAGAAGCTGGCATTTTCCTGTGAGTGTTTCGGTCACTTTAGAAGAATACAAGAACATCTTTCAAGTATAGATGATAGATGTTTCCTCAAAGTATAGAAGAGTTCAAGAATTGTTTTTCCCATCTGAATGAAACATTGGCTAAAAGAAACTTCTTTTGCTTTTCTCCACATATAGATTCTACTCAGTTGAAAAAAGAACCTAACTAGTTACTTACATTCTAAAATTGCTGTCTGCATGATGCTGATGATCTTCTGTCAAATCAATAGGTACGTGGGCTAAAGATCAATAGAGAGCTGCTGCACCCTTTATAATCTACAGTACACAGAAAGGTCCAGTCATCTAGACCACATCTCTGCTAGAATCTGTCATTCTGTGAAATTGGGATTGCCTTAGTGAAAACTGGAGAATACAAAAAGTCTGCTTTAATGAAAACCATATCAGTGGGGACAAGAGCTTTTTATTTATTTATTAATTATTTTATTTTATTTTGAAAATAGGAAATGCACAACAAATAGGTCATATAGATCAGAAAGAAAATAGTTAACAGTTGTGGCAATACTGAGCATAACAATGGACAACAAATATGTATCTTTGTTAGAGTAGAATGGCAATGTGGTATAATCAAAAAATAAAATGTTAATTTCAAGTTGGTGCTTTAACTTACGGGTTACCATATGTTTAGAGAATTAAAGACAAGCGATGAGAAACAAAAAGGACGAACAGAGGAGTGAGATTAGAGAGATCAGAGATGGTTAGTAAAGAAAGGAAGAGTTGAGCAGGAGGTGGGATGGGGATGTATGCGGATTGGTTGTTGATAGGGTGGGGGGAGGGTGATGAAGGTGGGGGAGGGAAGCTTCCTCTTAAATCACTGATTACGTGGTTGCGGACCAGATTGTGAAGATTTTGTTGTACGTGGTTAGGGAGCCATGTGTCGCATAGTGAAGTCGTTCCATTCGGATGTTGTGGTGAATGAAGTTATAGAGTTCTGGGGTGGAAGGGATGGTTGTAGATTTCCAATTTATTGCTAGGAGAGTTTTAACCGAATATGGGAATATGTGTAATAATGCTAATTCGGGGGATTGTGGAAGGGAGACTTTCGTTGCTTTTGTAATTATTGCAAAAGTGTTGTTCCAGAATGAACGTAAGCAAGGACAGGACCACCAAAAATGCAACATAGAACCGAGAAGTAGGCAGGAGCACCAGCATTTATGAGGAAATCATCCGCAAACAAGCTGAGTTTTGTATCTGCTGTTTGTGAATATTGAAAACCTTTGATATTGGGATCCATTCTTATGGCTTCTGCCAAAGGCTCAAGGGCCAGGACGTACAGGATTGGGATAAGGGGTATCCTTGTCTGGAACCATTGGTAGCACTGAACGGATTGAAGAGGAAGCCAGCATAATTGCACCTCGCAGAAGGGGCTGAGTATAGGGTGAAGGTAGCTTTTATATATTCTGTAAGGAAGTAAACATTTTCCATGACGGCTGCTAGAAATTTTCAGTGCAGGCAGTTGAAGGTCTTTTTTTGGTGTCTACGGCCAGTAGTAACATGGGGGTTTTAGTAGCATTTGATAAAGAGATAATGTCGCACATTTTCCTCGTATTGTTGGAAGCTTGTTACAAATCCTACTTGGTCATAATGTAGAAGTTGGGGGAGGAAGAATTTGAGTCAATTATCACGGATTTTCGCATACAACTTGATGTCTGTGTTCAGGAGATATATGGGGCATAAGTTCGGACAGAAGGTGGCTGGTATGCCCGGTTTAGGTATTGTTGAGATGTGGGCAGTCAACATGGAGGCAGGAAGGTGTACAGATTTGCCGCAGGAATTAAAAACGTTTGTCAGGTGTGGAGCTAAAAAGGGCAAAAATGTTTTATAATAAAAATTTGAAGAACAACCTGGGCCGGTCAGTTTGTTTCTAGGTAGGTCTGCTATGGCCTTTTGAACTTCTGCTTAAGTGAATGGGGCTTGCAGATGTGTGTGCTGTTAAGCATTTAGAGTGGGGAGGGATATCTTCTGGAGGAAAGAGTCTATTTGTTCTTTTTGGGGATGGTGCGTGGATTTGCAGTCTGTTAAACTGTATAATAATATAAATATTGGATAAGGTATCTGGTATTTTCTGCTGGATTCATCCCTTTTTACCAGATTTGGTCAGTATAAACTGTATCACTTTCTTTGTTTCTTGTTTTGTGAGTCTTTTACTTAGTAAGGTGCCAGCCTTATTACAATTGTTGTAGAAAGTTAGTTTGAGTCTAGTTAGCATTAAATTGGTTATGTGTAATTGTGTAGCATTTAATTGTTTGATTAATAGTATTTGCTTGTGTCTGGTAGGGTTTGGGTCAGCTTTATTGAGCTGTTTCAGTGATCTCAGTTCTTCATTTAACTTGCTGATTTTTATAAAAAATCACCGCGACCGGATGTGACGTTACGTCACATCCGGCGACTGTGTTTCACTCCTCCGTGCAGGAGGGAACACTGCACGGAGATGTCCGGCCGGGGACACGGAGCAGCAGCCAGGCGTTAAGTGATGGGGAAGGGGGGAGGAGGGGGGAATAATGAGCACTGGAATGGCACAATATTACGGGCTCTGACTGGCACAATATTCCTGGTCTCTGAATGGCACAATATTACTGGTATCTGACTGGCACAATATTACTGGGCTCTGACTGGTACAATATTCCTGGTATCTGACTGGCATAATATTACTATTATCTGAATGGCATAATATTACTGGGCTCTGAATGGCATAATATTACTGGGCTCTGGGTGGCACAATATTACTGGTCTCTGAATGGCACAATAATTATGGCATCTGAATGGCACAATATTACTGGTATTTGAATGGCACAATATTACTGGTATCTGAATCGCACAATATTACTGGCATATGAATGGCACAATAATACTGGCATCTTAATGGCACAATGGTATTGGCATCTGGCACAATAATACTGGCATATTAATGGGCAAATTGACTGTGGCTTATTAATCACAAAATGATACTGGCATATAATTGGGCAAATTGGCTGTTATAGAGAGAGAGAGAGAGAGAGAGAGAGAGAGAGAGAGAGATGTCTGTATGTATAGATATGTGTTGTTTTAGAATTGTACAATTGTCACCTGGTGGGGTCCCATGTGTGCATAATTATGGGGCACTTGTGTGTGGCATATTTATTGGGCCCCATGTGTGGCATAATTAAGGGACTCTTTTGTGTGGCATAATTATGAGGCACCTGTGTGTGTGTGGCATAATTATGGGGCACCTGTGTGTGGCATAATTATGGGGCACCTGTGTGTGTGGCATAATTAATTGGGTAGAGGTGAGGCATAAATAGTGGGGCTCTGGTGTGGCATAATTTATGGTGCTCTGGTGTGGCATAATTTATGGGTCTCCTGTGTGTGGCATAGTTATGGGGCTTCTGTGTGTGGCATAGTTATGGGGCTCCTGTGTGTGGCATAGTTAATAGGCCATCTAACTGGCATTACTAAGGAATCTGTTTGGCATTGTATTGGAGGAAATCCAGGGGGGTGACACCATGAGTTTCCGCACCGGGTGACACCAACCATTGTGACGCCCCTTATTCTAGGACTGGTATTAATAATAAGTGTGGGGAATAAACGGCCTACCTTTTCTGAGAGCTAAAGGGACCAATATTTATTAAAGTAATCAATATTTCCCCACTGAAAGGCGATACTCCTTTCCATATTATATTGATATTTAAGCTGGTTTAAGACTTGATTCCATCCTCTGTCACCAGGCTCTCTAATTCCTTTATTACTCTGGTCCACAGTGGGCTGATTTGGGCACAGTCCTGCCATATTTGTCTTCTAGAACCATCCTCCTTATTACACCTCCAGCATAGTCGTGTTGTTTTTTAATAGGAGAAGCTTCACTGGAAAGGCCCACTTGGATTTCACGCCTGTGGTTTGATGCGCTGTGGTGATTTGTTGCAACTCCTTACGTTGCAGAAGTGTGGATGGTGAAAGGACTGCAAAGATGTGTATGTAGGTAAACGGGGCTGGTAGTGATTCTCTCTGCCTGCTTACGCACATGATATCTTTTTTTATATGGTAATAGTGCATTGGGATGTCCGCTTGAAGGTTACGTGGTTTGGGGAGCCTGTGTATATGGTCTATCAGTAGGTCTGTAGTAATTCCTCTGGTAGCATCGTTTGGAAGAGGGCCTGGGCCCAATCTTTAAGGCTGATTGGGTGCACATCTTCAGGTATCCCCCGCTGCCTGATTTTATTGTGGCGGGAGCGATCTTCCAGGTCCCAAATCTTCCCCTAATTAGGGATAGTTTAGTCTGCAATTCTGTATTTTGGTTCGCTAGTGTATTATGTGTTTTGCTGCCTTTTTCTTCTCCTTTGGGGTCAGTTATTGTTTTATTTTTTCTTGAATTCTTATGTTCCTCTGTTCCCATCGGATCGTTTTGTTGTCATAAGCTGGTGATGTTCCTTGGAGCTTCTCTAACACGCAGCCAGCTCCATCAGATGCTAGGACATGTCATATGATAGGACACTTAAAAGTCACATAAGAGTGAAAGCAAACATGTCATTATAGTAAGTATCCAAAGTAGCATGAGTTATTTACACCTACAAATAAGGGTCGACATAAATGCAGTAAGGTAGAACATTTGTAAACACTAGCACAGCATTCCGGGAATCATTTTAATGGGGCAAAACTAGTAAAACTGCAATCAAGCGCTATTAATGTCTCATCACATTGCCATCAAGGTGAAATAAAAAAAGAAAGGGCAAAGGAAAGAGCTGGAATGGTCAACTTAAATAGAGCAATTGTAATGGGAGCAAGGAAATGTATATTGATCTAGAGTCTCAAAGATAATCTAATTATAGTACAGGTAGGCTTATTTGTACTCATGCAAAGAAATACAAACATTTTAAAAGATGCATTGTTTATTCTGTTCTGCCTATAGTTCTATGCATCTTTTCTGTTTTTGTTTTCACATATGTGTACTCGTGTGTTATGTATAAGTTTTATATAAACATTAAAGATAAGCATTAAAGAGATTGCTGAGGGGTAACTCCTGTACACAATGTATGATTAGTGTTACCTCTTATTCATTTTTTGCCAATTTTTTATATCAACATTTGTATTGTCATAGACAATGAGTTCCATTAACATCTGGTGAACGATGTTTTATTAGCAAGGGACTTAGGTATGATTTATTACTGCAAAGTGCTCAGATTTGTTGTGTAATTTCGATGTCAGCAAGTCAATGTGAAGACTAAGTGATAGATGTGGGTCAAGCAGCTTTTACCAGATATTGAGTGAACTCAATTAGTTTGGGATTTGGTCCTAACCACTAGCTACAAATTAAAAATGTACTGTTTTTCTTCCAAATGCCTTTTTTTATTATTTTCGTTAACGTTTTGAAAAGTTTGTTGAAAGTTATTTTGTTTTCAACACATAAACTACTCTTTATAGACATATTGTGGTATGTTAAAACACAACAAATTGCTTTAGGGCCTAATATTTATTTCCAAAAAGAAAATCGAAGTCGCTTTGACCATGGCCTGGTGATGGGTGAGAGACATGGTGATATAAATCAATAGTTGGCCTTTGTGATTTGTTGATTGGTTATTTTTGTTATTAAGCAGGTATACCTAATAAAATGGTCACTGAGATATATTTTTTTTTACTAGCAACTAAACATGTATAATGTTCTATTACTGGAAAAGCAGAAACTGGGTGGTAGAAGAACAAAAAAGATTTGTCATGATGAGCATGCAAGTATTTGTGACCAACTGGATTAAACACAGATTCAGTGAATGGCACCAGAGCAAACAGTACACTGAAGTAAATTATGAGTGACCGAGCTCTATTAATTATGTGCAGGGATTTTCATTCAAACAAGAAACAGCACTTACATTCTGTCTTGTTCTTTATGTCATGGGTTCACTGAATTGGGTTAGCGCAAATGAACACAAACAACGGGAGCATGAAATAAGCATCTTTCCAGTATGCTTGCTTCAATGGCTGAAAGTGTCGGCAGATAAGAACCGTCTGCCCAATTTACTTAATACTTTTATTAGTCCCTGGGCCTATCTTATATCTAGAATAGCCTTGTGCTTATTCCACAGAAGCTTAAACTCCTTCACTGTGTTTACCTGTGTGCATCCACGACCCTCTCAGTAAAGTAATACTTCCTGATAGTACATTTAAATCTTTCCCCCTTTAAAATAAACATGGTGATCTGAATGGTGAAGTGAATTAAAATGGGAACTTAGGTGAATCTTGATGGGAACAGAGCTAGATCTCAATGAGAACGGTGAAGTGAATTTGATCAGAAATGTTGAGTTGCATTTGAATGTAAATTTGAATACTTAAGAAGAGTGACAATATGCTAAGTAATGTCTCTCTTAAATGCTTCAAACTTGCTTTTGAAATGAGAGGAAAGGTCTTAAGCTGTGAGAGGAAAACAGGGTGGGGTGGAGGGCTCAAAGAAGGATGTTGAATATTAATTTATACTAATGAGTGACCTTCAGTGATGGATAATTGACTCCAATTGCTGTGTGTTGAGAACTCTGTCCCTTTCCTTAGATGTTAGAATACTAGGCCCGGAATACTGAGGAGGAAGAACAGATTGTGAATTATATAGTACGAAGGTAATTGGGGACATTTGACCTAAATCAGGGAAATTGACAGAGCAGAGAAGAAGTAGCAATACAAATCAAATGTATCTTACTGCACCCAACAGTATTATTAATGTGCTGCATTTTATTAAGTTTTCACTTAGTACCTGGTAAACATAAAACAAGAGAAATTGGTAAAACTATACTTCTAGCCTAATGTATTGTATACTACTATTAGTCAGCAAGATCAAGAACAAGAAAAAACAACCAGTAAGAATATTTTATTGAGCAAATCTCACTAGAGATCAAAAAAAGGCAGGCTGTAAAGGTTACAGTTCTCTCCAGAGCCATCTTTTGTTTTCATAAATTCTAACACATTCATTAGTTGACTGTCTTTTGAAATATTTCCAGAAGATCATTAGTAGAAAAGCATAATACATTCTGAAGTAATCCGGTCTATACAAAGTTTCTTAAAATCAACAATTAGCATTTCATTTAAATCTCATTTACATGCACAAAATGGAGCTTAATGTAGTCAATTTATAACATGAGCTAAACAATGTGTTATTATGTATTAGCTCACCTGCAAAACCCACATAGCAGGTGTAGGAATGTTACCTCCGCAGAGGTCAGAGAGTCTCCATCATTTAGTTTTAATGCAAAGTTGGCTGGTTGGCAGCTCTAAATTTTGAAGCTATGCTAATAGGACAATAAAGGAAAGGATAAAGGAAATAAATGTTTTAATTAGATAAAAGAAATGCTTTCTATTGTTTAATGTTAAACTATGGTTCCAATATAGACACAATATGCTACTGATCTGATTACCTGTCTGTCACTGCTGTGTTATGTCACAATGCTGCATTAAAGAGGGAGTGATGTTTATTAACCTTTTCTTTTAAATGTGGCCCATTTTTGATGCCACTTTTTCTATTATCTTGTTAGACTATTTTGTTTAGAATTATTGTTGGGCAAAATGTGATTCTGCACCGATCAGTTTAAATAGGGAGAAAACTATCTAATTATGACACATAAACATTTTTAGACAAGAGAGACTAACAATGTGGCTTTGCATGTTAATGAATCTGAAAATCAGTCCCCCAACGATGAAAAAGATTGTGGATGGATCAACCCACAAATGAATGTCTTTTTTGCAAACCGATCCATTTACTTATTAATGATATATCTGTGGCTCTACATTTGCACTTTGTATGTTGTGTAAATTTTGTAATTTTAAATATGTTGGTGGTTTAATTCTCTCAGAGGATTTCATATCCTGAATTAAACAAAGGATTTGGTTTCTTTGTTCTTTCTCTTTAAAGAACAAAAATACGGAGAAAAAAATATACATTTCTTGATACACAAATGAAATAAAGTCCTTATAACATGAAAAAGTCAAGGAACTGAAACTTGCAAAGTTCCAATATACAAGTTCAGGGGAGCATAGGCATAAGGCAAGTCTTTGGCAGATCTTTAATAAAATTGTATTTCCACAAGAACAAGATAGGTACTTTACACAGTTCTTTATAATGTAGTCTTTAGATATAGGAGCCACCATTTTTTTCATTTTGTCAGCTTATTTCAAGGCTATTTTGGCAGCAGTTTGACTGTGGAAATGTCTGCCGAAATATCTGTCTTCAGCTTATTTTAGGTCCATTTTGGCAGCAGTTTGACTGGCGAAAGGATGTTGAAATGTTGTCAAAATGTATGCTGACACGTTTGTCGAAATTACTGTTTATCGAAAATCTGAGCTTTTTCAGTGGAGCAATAAATGAACCAATGTGAACTAATGATTTCCGTTCATTCTGCATTTGTCCAATTGTTTTTTTTTGTCCAATGTTGCATTCTTTTCAGACGAATGGCCAAATGGCCGAAAATGCAGGTTTTCTTTGAGTAGTTGTTGCACATGGATATCAGTAATATTGTCAAGGACAATTTTACGATGACATCTCTCGGACATCTCTCGAGGGTGCCCTCTGAGCCTTTTGGACATGGAAGCTGCCCAGGATAAAAGTATTGAAATTAACGGGGTTGTCTGAGGAGTGTGAGTAGGCCTTGCAGGTAAGGTCGGAGAGCAGTGGGCCCAATTGTCTAGAGAATACTGCGAACCTGGCGTGACAGCAGGCAAATTTGGTGAGTCGAGTTGTCAGCTCATTCAGTAAGGAGGGTTTGTTGAGTGCGGATCGACTTTAAGTCCGTCTCCAGGCCAGTGGCCTTAAGCTGCGTAGCTAGCACCTCCTTTTTAATGCCTTTAAGTGGGGCAAAATTTTTCAGGTTGTAGTCCCTAAAATGAAAACTCATGATTCTAACTAGTCACTAGCCAATCATCCGTGCCCACAATGCCCACATAATTCTAGTGATAATGTAAATCTGTTGGATTTCCTGTCGATCCTTTTCAACAGCTCAGTGGATTTTTCTGTTTTACAAATTCTGTTGAATAACTTGGATTCAGTTTTTATATGTCAAACTATAAACAAAGCTGATTTGCACATCTCCTTTCTCATGCTAACGTCTGTACTCAGATTCACTGAACATAGCATGTGGTTTTAAAATGATGCCCATGGGAACATTGCCACCATCATTGACTTAGTAAGACATATCAGGCACAGCTGTTTTGTTACAGTTCAGATTAGCTCATTTGCTCTGTAAAATCTACAATTGAGTAAAAATGAACAAATTGACAGCAGACAGGGACTATCTGTCGGCCTAGTTTCCTTGTCTCCTTCTCCATCGTTCTTTATAGTGTCAGCTTGAAACTTACATTTATATTAAAGATTCTTCTGCATATATGTATGAATTACACTAAACCTGCTGAGATACTTTTGCATTTATCCGCAATGGGTTTTTTGAATAGCATTTATTCCTATTTCACTGTAGTCAACCATCAGTAGTTATCACACAACATCTCCTCTCTGCTAGAGCAAGTGAGACATGTGTCCCACTTTGAATCCCTTCCCCCAGTATAAAATGAAGAGTCTATCTGGTAGTATAGCTTAACCCATAAAATGCTTTGTAAAACTCCTGATCCAGCCTGTACCAGATTGTTCTTTTATAGAAGAGCAAAATAGACAGCATACATCATATTATTTCTTTACTAATAGCATGGTTTTATCTGTTCTCGTTTATTCAGTCTATAACATTTGAAATGGTCTTCCATATTACATTATAATCTCACCCCTCTTTACTTAGAGAGTTAGTCAATGTAACATCTTAACCATACTTATCATACACTATGCTTTTTATTTACCTTACTAATTTGGTTGCTAAACAGAAAATTAATAGCAAAGTGTGGAGCCATCAGAATAAAAATTCTATTGTTTTCCTTCCCTTTTAAAACCACATAATACCTCACTACTATCCTCAGTTGCTCTTCCTAATCCCTGGTGTGTTCTGAACATCCATGATCCTGAATGATATTTCTATCTAAACCGGACGCAGGACAGACATCTTTGGACTGCATGCTTATGGGAGTCCTCTCTTATAGATGTCTGAAAACACCCTTTTGTAGATGTGTAAGGTGTAGATCAATCCCATTGATAACTCATGCAAAAGTGTTTTTTTTAATGGTTTATTCAATTTGTCCTCTACTGGGCCCTGTTTTGTGAGAGAAACATACACATCAGTCCCAGTAGTCATAAATAATTATCAATGAGCATGCAAGACTCCAAAAACAAACATTTTTTAAAATGTATTTATTTGTTTGTTTAGTTCACAGAAAATCAACATTTGCCAATAATCGATATGCATTGCCCCAAACCATAGTACGAACAGTTAACAGCGTACGATTAGCCACAGAAAATACTCTTGTTATTTAAAAGAAATTGTAGAAAACAGATGGATTTTAAAGGACGGTATATATGCATTTGCCATCAGGCTCATACTTTCCTTTAGTAAGAGAACTGAATAAAAGAAAATAAGTAATGCACCACATAGTGCCTTCTGATTTATGAAAGCAATATAACCGTAAGCAGCCAAGCAGTATCTGTCACTGGCTGAATTTTTAAGACAATCTGCATCTTCAACACTATAAATGACATGAAGAGCTGGACTTAACAAAGTTGTCCACTACAGGCACCTGTTTTGCTTATTATGCAAGTAATATTGTCATATGAAGCCTTTCAACAAAACAAACTGCATAGTGTGAGTAATCTTTATATTTATGTATCAGCAAACTAGCCGGTGCTGAAACGTGGTGGCAAAAAAATCGCAATAAGTAGAAGACATATCCTACCTGATTATAACTGCCTAAACCATCAGTTTTTGCATAAACAGGCCAACAATCAATATAACAATAAAAGAGGAAACATAAGGTGGGAAAGAGAAAAACAAAGTTGGATCTGAGAAAGTTGTGAGGAAGAAAAGTTAGGTTAAGCGATCATCCCAAGAGAGGGAATACTGGCAGTTCAAGGTGGAACTAAAGCATGGGGCGAATGGCCACATCTTATGGCCGAAAAAGAGATGCCGCTGGATATGCCACTTAACTGGCGGCTGTACCCTTGGGGGGGGGGGGGGTGATATAGTAGGTAAAAACGTATATTTGATGCCCTTCTTAATCAAATGAGCCATTAGCTGGGACATCGTCTCCACTATAGTATTGTGGGTGATAGATCTTCATAAAACTGGAGGTCTGTGTCCTGTAACGTGCCTTCTTCAGTTTTCTTGCAGCCACTAAGTAACTGAGATAGGCAGAGGTCAAGGACAAGTTTATGATGACATCTCTTGGACATCTCTCGAGGGCGCCCTCTGAGCTTTTTGGACACGGAAGCGGTCCAGGGTAAAAGTATTGGAATTAACGGAGTTGTCTTGCAGTGTGAGTAGGTCTTGCAGGTAAGGTCGGAGAGCAACACGTCCAATCATCTCCAAAATTCCGACAATATGGCATGACAGCAGGCAAATTTGGTGAGTCAAGATGTCATTTAATTCAGTAAGGATGGTTTGTTGAGTGCGGATTGACTTTAAGTCCGTCTCCAGGCCAGTGACCTTAAACTGCATAGCTCGCACCTCCTTTTTAATGCCTTCAGCTTCTTGTTTCCACCAGCCTTTTAAATCCAGTAAGAGGGCCTTGATGTCACCACTCGTAGACGGGGAGTCATCGGTCAGAGAGACTCCTGCCAGTTTACCTGACTAGGTGAACAGTGGGTCAACATTTTCATCCGTGTGATTCAGCTTACTTCTCATCTAGCGTGGGCTTCGGCAGGACAAGATGTGGGCTAAACAGCCTTGGAAACAGTGTTCCATTTTTGGGGTTTGCGGCTTTTTTGGTTTATTGACCCATTTCCCCTTCTTCTCCATTTCACCAACTTTGTGGGAGGTTGTCAGTCTTAGCAATTTGGCTGGATTTTACATGAAATTCCGAGTTCTAGTAATATATCTGGAGGAGCTCGAATAGCATGCGACTGCTCCTGTCTGCTGCTTGCTCCGACCCCCAAAATAAACACATTTTAATATCTGCATCTGTCCAAACTGCAGAGGTGCTAGTTTTTTTTACATTTTTTTGATTGTTCCAAGGTTCCTACAAGGCTTCAACAACTAATCAAAAATGATATTGTCTGAAGTAAAGAAGTTATTTTGTGAAATCTATAGCGAAGTGATGACATTGTGAACTGAACCTCATTTATTTTGATATTGTGTATTATTAAATGGTATTAAAAAAAAAATGTATGCTTTGTTTCTACATTATTGATGCAAATTTCCATAATCTTGTAATGCAATTTCTTACACACCAATGGTCTGATTCATTTAGCTAAATGTGCCAATGCATTGATGCCTGTAATAAAGTTGTTCCTGCTTTCTACAGCATCTGAAAAAGCGATGTATGCAGATTAACTGAAAAGGATTACTTGATCTGCAATCAAGAATGAGGTATTGTCTCATTGACAAAAAAAAGTATTGGTATAACTTGCGGATATGTAAATTTCAAAGAAAAACAAAGTTACCTGCGCTCTCTCCTTTATCCCTATGTATTTTCAAACAAATGGAGGTTTTTTAGTTACCTCCAATGGCCATGAGAGGATGAGCCCACCTGCCAACGTCAAGGCAGACCCCCCCTAGGTGGGTCCTAACTCTAACCATTCACCTTGCTTCTTTGAGCCTCTGGCAAAAATCTCTAATGAGACAGAAAGGGGTGTTTTTTATATACACCCCTATACATTATTAACCCTTAATAGGGAACACATGGGATGGGCGGCTGCATTGTAACAAGGCTGAGTAATACAAAAATGGATACAAATGCAGAAAGAAAAGTCCTGCGCTCACTCCCATCACTGGGCGGCTGCAATGACTACAGTACACATCAGCCCCAATATATAGTAAAAACCAAAGAAAAACAAAGTTACCTGCGCTCTCTCCTTTATCCCTATGTATTTTCAAACAAATGGAGGTTTTTTAGTTACCTCCAATGGCCATGAGAGGATGAGCCCACCTGCCAACGTCAAGGCAGACCCCCCCCTAGGTGGGTCCTAACTCTAACCATTCACCTTGCTTCTTCTCATGGCCATTGGAGGTAACTAAAAAACCTCCATTTGTTTGAAAATACATAGGGATAAAGGAGAGAACGCAGGTAACTTTGTTTTTCTTTGGTTTTTACTATATATTGGGGCTGATGTGTACTGTAGTCATTGCAGCCGCCCAGTGATGGGAGTGAGCGCAGGACAGTGGCGTAGCGTGGGGGGTGCAGGGGGGGCCGGCCGCACCGGGCGCAATATCTGGGGGGGCGCACTAGCCCTATGCGGCCGCGTGGCCGCCAGGGCCGTCTTTAACGCGGGGCAAACGGGGCAGCTGCCCTGGGCCCATTTACTCCTGGGGGGCCCCAAGGCAGCTGTCCCGTGGGCCCCCAGCCCCTGCTGCCGCGTTCACAGCGCATTGCGCTTGTGAACGCTTTTTTCCGGCAAGCCGCATCCGATGGATGCGACGGCCGAAAAAAAAAAAAAAACTGATGCCGGATGTGACGTCGCGTCACATCCGGTGTCTGTTTCCCTCCTCCGTGCAAGAGGGAAGACTGCACGGAGGAGACATCCGGCGGGGGACACGGAGCCGCTTCATGTAAGTACGGGGGGGGGCTGGCTGGCACAATATTCCTGGTATCTGACTGGCACTATATTACTGGGTATCTGATTGGCACTATATTACTGGGTATCTGATTGGCACAATATTACTGGGTATCTGATTGGCACTATATTACTGGGTATCTGATTGGCACAATATTACTAGGTATCTGATTGGCACTATATTACTTGGCATCTGATTGGCACAATATTACTGGGTATCTGATTGGCACTATATTACTGGGCATCTGATTGGCACTATATTACTGGGTATCTGAATGGCACAATATTACTGGGCATCTGATTGGCACTATATTACTTGGCATCTGATTGGCACTATATTACTGGGTATCTGATTGGCACTATATTACTTGGCATCTGATTGGCACTATATTACTGGGCATCTGATTGGCACTATATTACTGGGCATCTGATTGGCACTATATTACTTGGCATCTGATTAGCACTATATTACTGGGTATCTGATTGGCACTATATTACTAGGCATCTGATTGGCACTATATTACTGGGCATCTGACTGGCACTATATTACTGGGCATCTGGCTGGCACAATAATACTGGGCATCTGACTGGCACAATAATACTGGGCATCTGACTGGCACTATATTACTGGGCATCTGGCTGGCACAATAATACTGGGCATCTGACTGGCACAATAATACTGGGCATCTGACTGGCACTATATTACTGGGCATCTGGCTGGCACAATAATACTGGGCATCTGGCTGGCATAATATTACAGGCATCTGGCTGGCACTATATTACTGGGCTCTGACTGGCACAATATTACAGGCATCTGACTGGCATAATATTACAGGCATCTGACTGGCACAATATTACAGGCCTCTGACTGGCACAATATTCCTGGCCTCTGACTGGCACACTATTACAAGCATCTGACTGGCATAATATTACAGGCATCTGACTGGCATAATATTACAGGCATCTGACTGGCACAATATTACAGGCATCTGACTGGCACAATATTCCTGGCCTCTGACTGCACACTATTACAGGCATCTGACTGGCATAATATTACAGGCATCTGACAGGCACCATATTCCTGGGCTCTGACAGGCACAATATTCCTGGGCTATGACAAGCACAATATTCCTGGTATCTGACTGGCACAATATTATTGGTATCTGACTGGCACAATATTACTGGTATCTGACTGGCACATTATTACTGGGCTCTGACTGGCACAATATTGCAGGCATCTGACTGGCACAATATTGCAGGCATCTGACTGGCACAATATTACTAGGCTCTGACTGGCACAATATTACTGGGCTCTGACTGGCACAATATTACTGGCATCCGAAAGTTACAACATTACTGGCATCTGAATGGCACAACAATTATGGCATATGTGTGTGTGTGGGGGGGGGGGGGGGGGGGAAACATTAGAGGTACAGGATTGAGGAAGTTGGCTCCATCTAGCCCAGTCTTGGATCATCTCCAGGGTATGGTTCCATTTTGATGTTTAGTTTTTGTTCTTGATATTTTTTGTCGTTTACGATGGTTGTGAGACGACATATAATAGCATGGCCCATGCTAGGTTACTACATGTGTATATTTGTATTCATAGACCTGCTGAAAATGTGGAGAATGTGTGTAATGCATGTTCGCACTCAATAAAGTGTTGGAAAATAAACTTGTATTTAGATGCATTTTACTTTAATTACATAAGTATTTTCATAACAAACAATACATGTGCTTGGGGGGTAAGGGTTTCTTTAACTAATCTAGTAGAAGAGACTCGAGTGCTAAAATCCACTGGTTAGGGGGCGCAAATTACTTGCCTTGCCCCGGGTGCTGACAACCCACGCTACGCCACTGGCGCAGGACTTTTCTTTCTGGATATGTAAATTTGTCTGGGAACAGCTGCGCTTTGTATGTATATACATTTTTTTATTTTTTGAACATCTATTAAGAAATTTATGTATATTGGTGCTCTTATTTAAAATCCATTTGGGGCTTGATCACTGTTAATAGCTGTGTCAGTGTTAAGTGAGAACATTTCTTTTAATGTGTTTAATTGGACTTATTAGAATACACAGTGTGATTTAATATATATAATTTTGTAAATTTTTATCAAGTATTGAAGCACTGTCAGATTTTCAAAATGTTGCACTTTTACTTTATATATTGCTATATTGTATCCATGTTTATATACTTGCTAAAATGTGTGTTGTCTGAATTGATTTTATACAGCTATTTGTGTTAGGGTATTACTCGACCCCCTTGTTTATTTGCTAATGATGTTAGCAAGTATATATGCAGTCAGGGCCAGTGCAAGGATTTTTGCCACCGTGGGCGAACCGTCATTTTGCCACCCCCTTGGCTCTGTCCCTTGTCCATTCCCTTACTCCGTCTACTTATAACAGCTAGACAACCTCGGATAAATCACGCAAACACACATCCTGATTTCAGAGTACCTAAAAGACGCTAGGATGGCATAGTACATCCACCGTTAAACAGCTCATTGCAGCTCCCCGTGATGAGCTGTGCTCGGATCTCACTGCAGGGACTTGCAGCGGGATCCTACCTTTGAGTGGCCTCACTCTGACAGGGAAAATGTAGCTGCTGTTCAAAGCAAGCACCAGCTATATTTCACTTAATCTTGCTGTGGCCAAATTTCTGTGTTTGGGCACGCCGGAGTTATCGCGATCTTATGGCCGGGCCCCCTGTCTCCTCTCCTCCCTCATGTCTGTCCCTCTCCCTTCCCATGCCTATCTTCCTCTCCTATCACCGCCATTGTATGTCTCTCTCTCCCTTCCCACATCTGTTATACCCCCTCCCATGTCTGTCTTCCCCCCAAATCTATTGTTCCCCCCTCACCCCCATGTCTGTTGTCCTCCCTCCCATGTCTGTCCTACCCCCATGTCTCTTATTTGTCCCCCCTAACTCCAATTTTTTTCCCCCTCCATGTCTGTCCTCCCCCCGTATCTGTTGTTTGTCCCCTCCTTACTCCCATGTCTGTTCTCCTCCCTCACTGTTACTTGTCCATTACACACAGAGCTTTGACAGTGCTGCCCGGACCCCTCACGCACACTGATCATTCAGAGCATTGGAAATATGATGCTCTGAATCATCAGTATGCGCAAGGAGCGTGAGCAGCACTGTCTAAGCACTGTGTGTGTGTTTAAAACACAGAGCTAGTACTGGCTGCTGCTCCCAGCAATGCACGAAGCCTCGCTGCTACAGACGGGTGTTGTCACCTTGCAACCGGTGCGGTTCGCCTCCCTCCCCCTGCCGCAATTGCCCCTGTCTTCCTTGTGCGTGGGCTCCCCTTTTAAAAAGGCTTCCTAGGCTGGCACCGGCCCTGTGTGCAGTGTGAATCTGGGTACTGGGGAAAGTTCTGTAAGTGCAATCAGGGTGCTGGGGTAAGTCCTGAGAGCGTAAATCTGGGTGCTGATGCAAGTTCTGTGAGTGGACTTGAATTTGTGTACTAAAATGAAGGGAATTATTCACTAAAACTGGACTGAGCTGGACATATTTTCCAACTTGCTTTTCTTTCCATCTCAGCTATTAATGCCTTATATTTGCAGCTCATTTGCCTGTTCCCTTTTAGTTAATAATCTGTCCACATCCCAGTTCAGGCAATACATTTTTAATATATTTAATATCTGATACACTGATACAATACAATATTCTATTTTTTTTTTTTTGCACATGGGATTAAACAGTGTCTGGCACACTAGCTTCAATTTAGATTTTGTGGACTAGACTCTCATAATGCTCAGCCAGAAGTTGTGGATGGCAGCATTAGCAGTGCCAATTGTTGTGTATTGTAGTTACAACAAATATATTTAAGACAGTAACCATATGTTAATCAGTATATAGTTGTACTTGTAATACAACAGTAATAATTTCATTATCACTTTTACTGTATGTTTTTGATTAAATCAGATAATCAGCCTTTCTTTAGGCTCTAGCTCAATCTTTTTATTCATGGAAATTTGTGTTTCAATTAATTCAGATAATCAGCCTTTCTTTAGGCTCTAGCTCAATCTTTTTATTCATGGAAATTTGTGTCTACACATGTCTTGCTTCATTCAACACTAGAGGGAGCTAGATAATTTGCTATTCTTTTGTGAAAAGTAAATACCTTTATTCCACACATGATATTAACCCTTTGGAAGTGCTTAGTACACAGGAGCACAAAGAGATTTTTTGTGTGTCTGTATGTAGTGAACGTTAAACAACAATGCTAGGTTTGAAAAGTTACCCTCCAGTTGTAGTCAGCACTTTCTAATTGAAGATACAAAAATTAGACACTAAATTGACAGCTGAAATGTCAAGTGCAAATATCTGGTAAATGGTGTACTGACTGTATCCTATTTACAATTCAAATTACTGAGAACGTCATATGGAGGTTAAGCAGATATTTGGCTGTTGAAAAAAAAGCACACATACAACAATGTTTTAATTGATGATACAAAGATTTGCAGCAGGGTTGATATTCATGGAGGGATAAGCCAAATGGCAAATGATTTAGCTAAACTAGAAAAATGGTCATAGCAGTGGCAACTGCCATTTAATGTGGACAAGTGCAAGATTATGCACCTTGGGCGTAAAAACCCAAAAGCAGAATATAGACTATTTGGTACAGTCCTAACCTCAACATCTGAGGAAAGGGATTTAGGAGTAATAATTTCAGAGGACTTGAAGGTAGGTGCAATAGAGCAGCAGGAAATGCTAGCAGAATGCTTGGTTGCATAGGGAGAGGTATTAGCAGTAGGAAGAGGGAAGTGCTCATGCCATTGTACAGAGCACTGGTGAGACCTCACTTGGAGTATTGTACGCAGTACTGGAGACCGTATCTCCAGAAGGATATTGATACTTTGGAGAGAGTTCAGAGAAGGGCTACTAAACTGGTTCATGTGTTGAAGGATAAAACTTACCAGGAAAGGTTAAAGCATCTTAACATGTATAGCTTGGAGGAAAGACGTAACAGGGGGGACATGATAGAAACATTTAAATACATAAAGGAAATCAACTCAGTAAAGGAAGAGAGTATATTTAAAAGAAGAAAAACTACCACAACTAGAGGACATAGTCTTAAATTAGAGGGGCAACGATTTAAAAGTAATATCAGGAAGTATTACTTTACTGAGAGGGTAGTGGATGTATGGAATAGCCTTCCAGCAGAAGTGGTAGAGGTAAACACAGTCAAGGATTTTAAGCATGCGTGGGATAGACACAAGGCTATCCTAGCTATAAGACCGGGAACGGGGGACTAAGAAAAGTACTCAACAAAAAAAATTGGGCAGACTAGATGGACCGAATGGTTCTTATCTGCCGACACATTCTATGTTTCTATGTTTCTATGTTTAATTGCTCCTTATTCCAGCCCGATACTGAGTAGCTTCTCCTCAGGATCAAAATCTAAATGTATAGGAAATCCATGTACAGCCAGCCTTCATGTGTTACATTCTTGTTTAAAAACAATATGGTCTTTAAAAGCAATCCAGAGAAATGCAATAGTTCAAATCTGCCTGTCTGGAATACCATGATTCAGGAAGATAAATAATGCAGACGTCGCCCTAGTGTACTTCTCATTTAGGTCATGAATTTTATTAATAGATTCTTCACTGTTAACCCTTTATGTGTCTGTAAACTACACACTCACTTTGCCACTTGGAGGTTCTAACTAAGAAAATTCAATGTTGGCCAAGTTTTTAATGTGGAGGGCCACATACCACACAGACATTTAGGTTGGGGACATTATTAATTTAATGAGGTAGTATAATATAACCTAAAGGTTCTTTAGCCTCAAGGGCCACATCTGACCTGCAGGCCACTAGATTGACATCATCGATTTAGGGTATACTACTGTATACAGGCATACCCCACATTAACATACACAATGAGTACAGAGAATGTATGTAAAACAAAAATGTACTTAAAGTAAAGAACATGGATCTATTTGTTCTATGAACTATTGCAGAACAGCAATGCTATTGTTTCAAATGTGTGGGATAAGAATGCAGTCGCACAGAGATATTAGAGAGAGTGGTCCATAACAGCTTGGAGTGAGCAGGGCTGTCAGGCCTTTGGTGGTCAGGTTTTTAAAGGGAAGAGTTAGGAGTCAAGGTATAAAATAATCTGTTCAACAATCATTAGTCAGCCATTTGTTTTTTTCTCTGACCTAACTTGTGTGCCCCACTCACCCTACCTGTGTTTAGCGGTTATAGTTCTGAGTTATCTAGGGTCTTGGCCTTGTACATGTTACTTCTGGATTTTCTCACTTTTTCAGTTGACGTTTCGAGTGCCTTGGTCCTGGAGCAGCAGTTTGTCACAGCGTGCTCTCAGGGGTAGTTTATGCGTAAAAATGACTAAAGGTAAGGTTGGAGCTGGAAAGAGAGCACTTTACCTCAGGTTGGTAGTAGAAGACATAGTAGTAGAATCTAATTGCATGGTACTTCCAGTTGGGGAGTCCCTGGGAGCAAGCATTTTTTTCATGGAATGTGGTTTATGGATTGTCATTTTTTTGTGTTATAAAAAGTTATAAAGTGCTACCATGTGTTTTAAGAAAGATATTTGTTATTGGACAATGTTCTCAGGAAACTACATTTTTCACATGTGCTACTATGTTAGAAGCACAGGGATAACTATGGAAAATGTATAGCACTGAGCTGCTAAGTTTCATGCTGCACTGCTGGAACAATTTGTAAGCATCCTTTTTTCATAGAGGAAATCTGGTGACTCCTATTTGAGTAAAGACAGTAATATACTTTCACAAAAAAAAACTGTAACCATAAAAAAAATATCAGGTTTAAAGCCTTATATACTGTTCCTTTAAGAAAGTTGAACAAACGCCTGATCATTTTGCATTTGCTTGTAACAGGTGGCAGTAGTGAATATATTATCCTCAGCTTGTAATTTAAATGTGCATGCAAAGCACATAGACAGAGTTTAAAGAGGAAGTGAGTGGTTTTGGGGTTTTTATAGGTCTGTGTACAAAAAGCAGGCATATTTTAAACAATGTGACATTTGCAAATTGTTGTTCTTGACTAGTGTACTGTAAAGTTTCATCCTGGTAAAATCCTAACTAATTTACTTACCACTAGTGTTGAGCGAACCGCACTGTTCGGGTTCGTACCGAACTTTTCACTGTATGTCCGTGTTGGAGTTCGGGGTTCGGCGATTACATTGTATGTAATGCTATTGGCTTTCTATAAACCAAAATAGAGTCCCCATTCATAAGAAATTCTTATGAATGGGGATTCTATTTCGGTTTATAGAAAGCCAATAGCATTACATGTATTCCATAAGCCAAAAGTCTATAAACCGAAAGACATTCTGTTTATAGACTTTATTTTTATAGAATAGCAATAGCATTACATGTATTCTATAAAACGAAAGTCTATAAACCGAATGTCTTTCGGTTTATAGACTTTCGGTTTATGGAATACATGTAATTCTATTGCTATTCTATAAACCAAAATAGAGTCCCCATTCATAAGAATAGGTCAATTGACCTATTCTTATGAATGGGGACTCTATTTCAGTTTATAGAAAACCAATAGCATTACATGGCTATTGGCTTTCTATAAACCGAAATAGAGTCCCCATTCACACGAATAGGTTAATTGACCTATTCATATGAATGGGGACACTCACCCACATTTTACTTCATTTCGCAGCCCTCTAGCCCTTTCCAGGACTTTTTTAGAGGCATTTTAGTGGCCAAAAGTTCGGGTCCCCATTGACTTCAATGGTGTTCGGGTTCGGGGTCAAGTTCAGGGTCAAGTTCGACCCTGAACCCGGACTTTTTTCCAAAGTTCGGCCGAACCAGCCTAACTCGAACATCCAGGTGTCCGCTCAACTCTACTTACCACCTCTTTCCATTGTAACTCTTCATAGAACCCCAAAATAAAGACGTGACGCTTGACATCTTTGGATAAGAATGGCCACAGCGTTTATTAAAATAAATGATTACATAGAAATAACTTTATCAAATAACAACCATTTCAATAAATGATATATACATATATATATATATATATATATATATATATATATATATATATAATATAAAAACATATACATAACTTAGAAACTTAGAAACTGTAAACTTAGAAACCTGGGTAAAAAATCACAAGACCAATAGAGTTACCTACCACCAGCCACAATTCACCAGCACTGTGGTGTAAATGATTTTAAATGACCATAAAACCAACATGACATTGTTTCAGTTTAAACCCACCTTTTCCCAGACATATTTGATACTTCTTGCCAAACCCCAGGAACCAGCCTGTGTACATGATCTCATGACAAACACCCAACAAATAACTATACAGAACACACTAAGAATGGCCTCCGTCTGGCACACTAAATGTAACCACGCTGATTACATTTAACATAATTGCATCATGCCTGAATTTTCCGGTTCAGGTTCGCCTTCGACAGGCCTCTTAATATTTCGTCAGGGAACTACAGTGTCTGTAAAGACCCCGTTTGGTTTTCTACTTTTGTGTTCCTGGCTCCTGAAAAATGCTTTAATGAAAGAATACAAATCAATTACATTATTGAGCCCTCTTTACATGTTTAGCTCATTCAGGAAGCTGACATCTTGGGTTAGATGACTTACCTGAACGTAGATTCTAAACGTAATGCTTAGTTGCCAACAAACCATTCCCGAGTCCTGTCCAGTAAAATTTGGGTCTATCTAAATAGTAGTAGTATCTTATTCTCATGTGGTCATGTCACGTCTTGTGATATCATGTGGAGTCACATAACCCCGCCCACATTAGACTCTGCACTTGCTGTGTCAGGGATCTACCACAGAAATGTGACAGGTATGCAGTATAAACACAGACAAAATCTTAATAATCCAAGCTCTAGCGTGGTTAGAAAAGATCAATGGATCTCTCAGCTGGGAGTAAGCCTTTAATGGAACTCTGTCATCTAGCCACTTTTTATACTTTGAATATAAAAACGATTGAAAATGTATTGCATTAGCAAAATTCAATGCAAATCCATAAATTAACAGGAAAATGTGTTTTAAACAAGTCTGTGGTGTTTATGGCATCATTATTTTTTAATTGACCACTTAGTAATTAAAGGAAACTATACTATTGCCGGGTGATACCTTGGAGTCCAGTGAAATATGTAGAAATTTAACAGTTGTATAATTCAATGTTGCATGTTCATATTTCCCTTACATACTTTTTGACACATAATATAACATAGACAGGCAAGCTGGAGAAAATGTTCAACATTGTTTGATTTATGCAGTTCACTTGCAGTTCTTTAACATGCCCCACAAGCAAGGAGGTTATGGTTATAGATCACTAGGCCTAGTGTTTTTTGTGTGAAAACCAGTCCTTGGTATAACACTAATTAGATGTTATCTGGGGTTTCGTTTGTTTACATCCTGTGTATGAAATATTCTACATCTGATCTACATAATTTTACAAAATAATGTGATATTTAAGTACCACAATACTTTTAATTATGAGAACATGTAAATCTGGTTCAGAACAAAGCTTAGAACTATAAATAGCATTGAAAATTAACTGTTTAAATTGATCTCTGGGAAAGCAAATCTTCTGACTATACAGATTGAGCTTCCAAGGCAGAAATGTAGAGCTGCGTTCTGCTCTGATCTCTCCCAGCAATCCCTGTGACCTGTCTCTGTGGGCATTTCCTGACTATTAAGGGTCGTTCCGTGTTTATGAACTGTCCTTGCTGATCTACTGTTCTAATTATAAGCAAATATATCTGTACAAACATATTTTAGGTCTATACCTACCCTCCACTTAATATGTAGCATGTTAGTATAAACCGATAAGAGATAATAATTATATCATTGCATCTATACATACATATATATAGTATATCTTATATAATGTGTTGGTACAATGTGGGTAATAAGATCGATGGGTCTCTTCATTAAGGTCCAAGTTTGGAGTTCGATATAAGAGCTCATTTTGAACTCCAGACTCGGACAGATTCAGCCTTGTTTGCATACCCCAATCACGACATTGCAAAATGCGATTGATTAAACATGTTTGTGAGTTTGAGATATGATGAAGGCATGTGAAATGGAATGGAGTGAGGTTATACTCGCCTTTCATTCATTTCAATAGGGAAAGAAAATAAACAGATTTCTTTAATGTGTGCAGTAAAATTATCATTCTGCATTGTTTATGTTTAGCTTTCATTTTCTTGTTTTCATTTACTGTAGCCCAACACTTTGTATATCGTTTTTATCGGCTTAAGAAGGGCTTTCTTTAGATACCAATTTTTATCATATCATATAAATTACTACAAAAAATAATAAAATATGATGCAATGATGTTAAAAAACACACTAACTTTGACCTGAAAAATATTTTACACAATTACAAATGTTATAAAAGAGACTGTCTAAATAGTTTCTAAATTTAGTCCTGAGTTTAGAAATATGTTGTTTCATGCATGTTATAGGGCAATAAATCAAAGTGTAATTTTTTGTTTCCTAACCATTTCCCCTATAGGGACCTTTTGACTCCAGTCCTAACCCTACTATAACTCTAATCCTAACACTTATGCCAACCCTAACCCTAGATCTAAGGCTAATATACCCTTTGTTTTGCAATGTTGCTGACTGCCTAAAGGCTTAGTCTAGCAACAGAGCAACGGAAGTGATAATTCATCACTTTTGAAGTGCTGACCCACAAGAGGGCAGCACCTTACATAGTTACATAGTAGTTTAGATTGAAAAAAGACTTGCGTCCATCAAGGTCAACCCTTTTCCTATCCCATGTTAACCGCTGTTGATCCAAAAGAAGGTAAATAAAAACCCCTTCTGCAATTTCAACTTTTGCTTTCAGTGGGGAAAAAAACTCCAAATGGCAATCAGATTTCTCCTTGGATCAACAAGCACTAAATAAATATTAATGCCAATACTAACATGCATAGCCCTCTATGCTCTGGCTCATTAAAAAAAAGTATCCAGGCCGCTTTTAAAGGCATCTAAGGTATTTGCTAGATTGGATGAGCATTCTGCTTTCCAACATGGAGTCCGCGTTAACTGCATAGATCATTCACCACCCGTTCCACCTCAGTACAGATTAGGTCCATCCTATGCTGGATTGCTACAGGAGAGACCTAGTCTGTTCTGTTTTACAAAGGGGGTTATAATTAATTTTTTATGGTTGTAGTAACTTTCCCTCAGGTAATGATTTCTTACAGCACCATATTCATTTTAGTGCAACTCACCACACTGAGGTGGTGAGTTGAACAGTTTGATGTGGACATCAAAGCCTAACTCACCTCCCAAATCTAACCCCCTTCCCTTGTTAGTGAATAGCATTTTGTTTGGATTGAAAGTGAATTCGAGATGGGGGCGAGTTGAATTTTGTTGCAGGGGAAGATAGGGAGGACTAATTTGTTTTAGTGAATACCTCAAGGTGGTCTAATTTAATTCATAAACTAAGTCAAATTTGACCTCCCAACTTTACCACCATGAAACAAATTAGAATTCAAGAAAGAGAGAGGGGGGGGGGCAAGAAAGAAAGAGATAATGAGTTAAATAGATAGCTATGTTTTACACACATATTAGTAAACAATAATAAGCCTACTTTTGATACAAAAAAATGTATTTATTAGCATTAAGCAACTGGGGTTATTTTTTGCATTTCTCTTCATTTTGTTAATCTGCTCTGACAATCATTTTAATATAATACATTGAGATGAGAGCACTGGGTTAACTTGTTCCTTTAGTTTACTTGTTGTTCATTCTTACAGCCAAGTTCAGATGTAATGAAACAAGTTCACAGTTAAATCAAGACACTTTAGAGTGCTTGTTTCTTTTCATATTTATAGCTGCTCACTATCAACAGCCATCTGTTTTCCATTATCTGTGCTTTATTGATGAACAAGCCCCCCAGACCAATATGTATTAGCCCTTTCCCGATGCTAAGACATACTATGCCATCCTGATATTACAGTGCCTACAAGGCTCTAGGACAGCATAGTACTTACAGCTACAACTCATGATGGCTCCCAGTGATGAGCTGTGCTCGGATCCCGCTGCAGGGACTTGCAAGATCCCACCTGTCAGAAAAGGCCACTTTGAGTGGCCTCAGTCAGACAGGGAAAATGTAGCCGGTGCTCAAAGCAAGCACCGGCTACATTTCACTAACTCATGCCATGCCAGAACTTTTGGGTTCGGGCACGTGACGTCCGGAGGTCTCGCAATCTTTTGGCAGGGACCCACAGGGTCTATTAAGATCACTTTGTGATCGGTGGCCAGGAACAAAATGTGGAGTTTTGGTGCTTGTGTTGTCTGGGAGGCAAGCACCATGCATCACAAAGGGGTTAAAGTTAAATGATTAGGAGAACACTTGAAATAAATGGAAATAGAGACACAGACAAACAGAGAGAGAAACACATTCTTCCCGTATGCCAGTGGATCCACTTGTAATGTGGAGCAAGACTGAGCACCCTGCGTTTTAGTTGCACCTGTGTTTTCAGACAGTGACACATACATACATATTCTCAGAAATAGGTACTCACAAAGCAGTCACATAATGCACCCTAAGAATGGGGTAAAATACTGCTGCCTTTGTAAGGAGGAATTCAGCCAGCTGCCTCCCCCCACAGCTCAGTCCATAGTTGCAGTGTTAAAAGCTTCTGTTCATTTCCCCACACCCCCTCCTCCACTCCCACATCAGCCTCCGTGTCAGCAGCAGAAGCACCGGGAAAGTAGCTTCTGGTTGCATGGAACACAGACAAGGCAGAGGAGAAGTGCACAAGCAGCCTTGCAATATAGTTACAACTGCACTGGGCTACAGCAGTCACTTAGCTTTATTCCAGAAGTTGGGTGGAGGGTGATACCAAGCAGTTTAGAAGTTGGAGAGGTTGTACATGTCCCTTTGACAGTCTGGGGTCCCATGTTTCTAAGGTTTTCTTACAGCAATCTGGTGGATGTACAAAGCTATATGATCTCTTGGTCTCTTGTGTGTGTACTGAGTGCACTGGCCCCTCCTGCATGCAGATCAGGCATTTGAGCAAGAGAATTCCGCTCTGTGTTCAGCTGTAGGAGAGTGATCAGCTGAAATTCAGATCTTGAGGCATATTTGTTGCACTTACAATGTGTGGAGCTTTTCAGCTGATGAAAACAGACCCCCAGCAGTGACCATCACATGAAAAAAAAACTGTTTCTCAAATGAATGCTGCAAGGAAATTGAAACAGTTCATATAAGGGGATCTGGCTGGATTTTTCTTCCACTTTTTCAAGGGTTGTACAGGTTGGCAGCACCCTGGTGCCATCAGCCAGCCGTCGTGTAAAAAAAAAAAAAAAAGCACTTCACCGTCGATCTTCAGGGAGAAGATAATAAAACACTCTCCGATCTAAGGAAATCTTGATGGGTCTCTAACCTTGTGTGAGCTGAGTTTCCGTTGCAAAGACAGAAGACTCATGCATTTCTTTGCTCTACACAGAAGCAATTGGCGATGGTGCGTTCAAAGAGAAGAGAAGCACTCCTTGTAATGAGAGGCAAAGTGGATACCAGTTAACATTTGAAAAAGGACAAAAGTATATTGAAAGGACATGATCCTTTGGGGATAAGTCACTGGCACTTGTAACACACCAAGCATAGATGCTGTTCTCTGATCAAGATTAAGCCAGGTTTTGTGGTACAATACTTCACAGGATGCAAAGTAGAAATCTGTCTCTAGCATTGATGATCTAGGCTGCAAATTTGTGAGGTCCACTTTAAGAAAAGCAATGTTCCAGCCAGCTGCTTTAATTGAGCACATTACATAGCCCATTATTTCTATATCTTCTGAATAGGACTTTCTTTTGATTTGATTTGACAAGCAGACTTTGTGAATTTAAAAAGCAAGAGGCACTGACACATTGCCCCCAGCCCTGTCCTTTGCATGCCCCCAGAGCTGCTTGCTCTGTCCTCTTTGCCCACAACGGTGATGCCATGCCCCGCAACCATGGTGGAGGCGATGAGGGAGGCTCCGGGCTCTGGATGAAGAGTACCACTGGAGGGAGAGGACGAGGTAGAGACCGTTACTACGGTATGAAGGATGTGGAGTCTGGTCGAGGAAGCAGGGTGTTGTTGAACTCTAATCGAGGGGACGGCTTGCTTTTGCTGGGAACAGGAGAAACAGCCAGGGGAGTTGGAGGAGCAGGTGCTACCTTGCAGGAAAGTCGTAGGGGTAAGCAGGGAGCCCGCATGAGCCTGCTGGGGAAGCCACTGTCTTACAACAGCAGTCAAAGTTGCAGAAGGAACGTCAAGTACAGAAAGCTGCAAAACTACCTGTACAACGTGTTGGAAAGACCCAGGGGTTGGGCTTTTGTCTACCACGTCTTTGTGTGAGTAAATACGATTACTTTTTCTCAACTTTTAGCTCTGGCAGATGAGTAATTAATCTTCAGTTACTGATTGTATTTTGTTTTCTTAAGTTGTTTTAAGGTTTACTTCATGTACAATAGTTTACATTGTTTTGGTATGGATTTGGCCAGCACAATTTAACCAAATGATCTGCATTGATATATGAACCGCTATATTGATTGTTAACAATTTATATTCAAAAAAAAAAATAGTAAAGTACATTTTGCCATGTATTACAAAATGTATAAAAGACATAGGCATTATGTGCACCACACAAGCAGCTGATGTTAAAAGGGGAAGTAAAAAGCAGATACATCAATTTTATAATACTTGTATGGGTCATGGGAAAAGTCAGTTTGTTCTAGGTTGTAATACCCCCTATGGTTGCTCTGTATTAAGCTGTAGTTAAGGGACCTTCTGACACATCATGTGGTGTATATCTTCTAGTGTTGATGGCATGTAAAAACTTTTTAGTACAAGCAACTGGTCACATTTCCAGAGCAATTGAACTGTGAATAAATGATTCACTCACACAGTTGTGAAAGGGTTACAATGCAGTTGTTACATGTTAGTATAGCATTTTTGCAGGCACTTCATATTCTGTGTTCTGTGAGATAGCCCTACTTCATGTGTTTGTGACTTGAAGACAAGTGAAAGGGGATTTCAGAAATAGCAAATGGGCGTGCTATAGTCTTAGAACCCAACAAATAGCAAGGCTGTTACTTGTGGGTGACAGATGAAGGAAACCACAAACTGCTGTGGATGGTCTGTGAGTGTGTGACTCATACAGCTGCATAATCTACCAGTGCTAAGTAAAGGTGCCCGGCTATTGTAAGGATGCTGACACTGCTGTAATATACACTTTGTGCCCTTTTATTGTATACATATCTATGTGTGTAATGAATGCATACACACACACATAGAGATGTGTGTGTGTGTGTATATATATATATATATATATATATATATATATCTTAACCCGTTCATGGCTGAACTGTTTGCCAGTTTTTTTTACAAAGCTGGACATAGTTTATTTTCCTCTTTCTCGTTTACTTTACCCACAGAAATCCTATATTGCTTTTTAGGGATAAGAACAGTGTTATTTAGATAACATTATTTTGATTATATATGATTTATTATATAAAAAAAAAATATGGTGGGATATTAAAAAACAAACACACACATCCAACAGCTTATGAAAAAAAAACTGCAAAATTGATTGAAATATTTGTCCTGAGTTTGGGAGTAACTCATGTTTTTTTTTTTTACTTATCTTTGGAAATTATACGGTAATTAGTACAAGTAGTACATTGCTATTGCCAAACCATTTCTTTTCAAAATGACTGTAACATTGTAGCATTAATTTCTGTCATGAATCCTAGAATCCCACCCACATGTACATATTTGTTAGAAGTAGACAACCAGGGGTAGTAGGGGTATTTTGATACTTTTTTTGCAGCCATTTTAACACCAATCTTTGCCAAATTGTGCAGTAGTCATTTATGTGTTTTGTTTTACACACATTGTAATTTAGGTATGAATTTTACCTAAATTTGTTTACTGCAAAACAACACCCCAATAAATGTTCAGGGGTGATACACTATATGCATAAGTTTGCAAGGTTTAAGTGGCCGGTACAGGAACAAACCTGTCCTGGATACGATCATTACAGCTTTGGAACGTTTAATTTTGACCTATCGCTTTGCAGACTACATTACCTATTATGCTCAGCCAGCCAAAAGCATACCATCATAGGAAACATACTCAATAGCAGGCATCACAGGTTGTTGCTCCCTTCTAATACAGCAGATGAACTACCCTACTGCTGCATGGATGACCTATCAAGCTGCTGCAAGCCCCTCTCTACTGCTTGTGGAACCAGTGTGAGACCTAGTATTATTGCTCTTTTTGCTGTGGGGTAGAGAGAGACTAGAGCTGTCACAACAATCGCATGAGGCTGAGGGGCATTTGCCAACATGGATGTAGTGGCTGGGTATGACAGGGCACATACCATGATAGTTTCTGCGTGACATGCCAGGCATATCCACTGCACTCAATGGGACAGTTTCTCATGATGTGCCTGTAATGTCGTATGTCAGGAAGGGGTTAATACTTATGTTAGTGACTCACTCTTGCTTCAGATGTATTATGGTCCACTAAATGAATTCCATGCCATTATCTAATCATTATACTAACATTTTTAGAACGACATGGTTTTCATAGTAGGTAACAATTACATCGGTGCTTTGTATTTTCCGTTTTTACAATGTTTTCTAGAGGTTCTACTAAATAAAAAGAGAATTTCAAACCTAAGGCCAGTGTAGCAGAGTGAGAAAAATTCTCCATGCAGGTTTGAAATTCCCAAATAAATCACTTTTACTGTGAGGTGAGGCATTGTTGGGAACCTGCCATTGGCATCCATGGAAAAGCTATATCACAGCTTAAGGGGGCTGGACGCTGAATAAACTGTTGTGCACTTGTATTTTTAACTTGTGGGGAAATCTGAAATTTTTGGGATAACGGATCATTTTCGATAACATAATTTTGGACAAGGGTTACACAACCTGAATATATCTGTTTGTGATTGGAAGATTTTAGAGTGCCTGTTTTCTATAAAGATTTTGAATATATATATATATATATATATATATATATATGATTTTAATAGAGATAATTTGGAATATAGTTTAGTTTCAAGAATGATCTACAGGTTTCAGCCTGCCATGCAGCTGTTTTTTTCCAAAACCTTCAGCACTATGAATTAGTGTGTTGGATGAAACTAGCAATGCATCTGGCATTTTTAAATTTCCCATTAAAATCAAAGGTTATTAGTCAGCTGAATAATTCTAAGTGTAGAAACCGGCATTTTCTTAACACAGTACAATAACAGTTTCGGCAGTTTAGCTTGCAAATTCCAATTGGCGCGAAATGGACGTTTTATGCTTAACCTTATTAACTGGAAAAAGATACAATGTTACCTATTTTATTAACATAAATAAGACTGCAGTTCCATAGATTATGTTTTTTAAGCATGTACCTTTGTTTTTAATGTATAAGTTGTAAGAAACAAAAATGCATTATAATTGTAATTGTAATGTTTGAGTGATTGTGCACAAAACAAATCATTGCATTTTTTGTGGTAAAAAAAGAGGGTTTTTTATAGCAATGTCACACCATCTTACGATAGAAGTGAGTGTAACTCAAGGCAGGGATGCAGCCTACTGTTAGGCCCGCTGAGGAGGAAAGCAGATCCAGGGAATGATGTGTGAGGTTGCACCCCCTGCACCATGAAGGAGCAGGCACTGGACCTTAACAAACCGCACTTGCCTGAATCCTAGAGTACACTTGGAAGCTATATCTAACATGTCAATTTAATGGGCCAATAAGATAGTATTTTTATATCTCAAAATATTGACTTAATAAAATGCTGATATAATCCTTAGTCTAGTTCTCTTCTATAACTATTTTTCCTCATGGATCATCTTGTAGCATTTTTGCTTCATTGGTTGAACTCTAAAAGTCAATAGAGGCAAAGACATCTTCTATTTCAGTTTTCCATTTGCTTTTGACATGCAGGTTTATCAATGGATAGTTGTCATTTTTATTAAATTTTTTACAGGGTAACAATGCACTGTGCCTAGATCAGATACTATGTTTGCTGCTCCTCTTCTACAGAACATGTGAGCTGTTTAAGTGATATTATTTCTATATACACAGTCATGTGTTGTTAGAAATGATGAGAGAGGAATACCATGTGTACAGTCACACAAGATGTTGGCATCGGGAAACCTAATCTGATGTTTAATTGCGTTAAACATCACACTGCTAATACCATTTGCTAGGCTAAGCACATAAAGTTTAATTTTGCAGACATTATAAAAATGTTTCTGTGTAGATCAAATGATGTCTAACTACTATTGTTGTTGTTTTTTATTGTAACCTCATTGTGACATTCACAGAAATAGCTAGATTCACATGTTGCTGGAGAATTCACAGCATGCAGCATTGTACTCTCTCTTTTATTTTGCCTTTTGTAACAAGAGTGGTTGGTCAAAATATTGTAGTAAATAAGTACCTTTGGTGAGGTGTTTGTGCTGGTAAAATAGGTCCCTCTAGGCTGGATTTCCACAGTGGTGCTGTTAGTATGCATGAAGGCCTATGATTCTCAGTGAATGTCATCCTCTGGCTGTGTATTGCTAGCCTTTCTGACAGCCAAGAATATACAACTGAGCTGTAAATGCGGCCACAAAACACTTGTTTTTGAACGCTGTCACAAAATTGACATAGTTAGACCCTAGAGCCATTTCTGGGAAGATAGAAATGTGAATAGTAGAAGCTGAGTTAAAAAAGCCGAGAATTTATGAAGATTTTTTTTTTAAAACCACTAACTAGCAGGCAAAGTGCTCATAATAAGGAACTGATTGAAAATAAATGTTTATGTTGCCCTGAAGACTCAACTGTTTCCAATGATTTCAAGCTTTGCTTCTTTTTTTCCACAATGTTTGATGTTGTTATTTTTTTTAAACTGGATAAATGTTAATGCAATCAAAGTATAATTTGGACCATTCATTTTATTACAATTTACTTAAGTGTTTAAATGTATATATATTCACATATATATTTAGAGAAGTATACGAGTATAAAGCAGTGTACAAAGGTCTGATGTCTTACATAGTAGAATAGTAGTTTAGGTTGAAAAAATCCTTGTATTCATAAAGTTCAACCCTTTTCCAAATCCTTGTTTACCACTGTTGATTTAAAAGAAGGCAAAAATCCCCTCCCCCCACCACCGAAATTTCAGCAATTTTGAATTCTGCTTTCAATGGGGAAAACATTCTTTCTTGACACCAAAGTGTAATCAGATTGCTCCTTGGCTCAAAAAAGGACTAAATAAATATTAATGGCTAAACTAGTATACATATCTCTCTGTTCTGGTTTATTTAAAAAAAAGTATCCAGGCCCCTCTGTACTTTTTTTTGTATAGTTTTTAAGATTTTGATATATTTGTATCTGCATATATGTTGAATAAAAAAAAATAAAATTATCCAGGCCCCTTTTAAATGTATCTAAAAGTATATAAAAGTATTTGTTAGTACCACATCTTCAACAGTGAATTCTATACCTTTATTGTCCTTACTGTAAAAAATCCCTTCTGCTGTAGTAGACTAAATCTCCTTTCTTCATGTCTTAGCGAGTGGCCTATTGTCCTTTTTACTGTTCTGTTAATGAACAAGTCTATAGAGATCCCTTTATATTGGCCCTGTAAATATTTATATAACATTATCATATCCTCTCTAAGATGCAGTTTTCTCTAGTGCGTACAAATTTTACTTTATTCATAACTAAAAATTACCATTTCCCTTATTAGTTTTGTAGCCCTCTTCTGCACTTTCCCTAGTTACATAATGTCTTTTTTTAGATAAGGCATCCAGAATTAAACTGCAAATTTAAGGTGGGGTCTTACCATGGACCTGTAAAGAGTCATAATAAGATCTTCCTTCCGTGAATAAATACCCATTTTAATACATGCCTATATCTGTCAATCTCTGCACTATTGCTAAGTCTATTGTCTTTATTTACTTCTAAATCTTTTTCATTAGTAGATTTCCCTGAGGAAACACCATTTAAACTATATGTGGCATTTTTATTATTATATCCAAAATGCATATGCTTACATTTGTCTACATTGAATCTCATTTACAATTTATCAGGCTAGTTACTCAATTTGTCCAAATCCTCTAGTTCCTACTACATTACCCTGCTTAATTTTATCCTATTGGCAAACACTGAGACAACCCTATGCACACTGAGAGATCATTAATAAACAAATTAAAAAGTAGAGGACCCAGGACAGATCTCTGAGGTTCTCTACTTATCACACCTGTCCAATCTGAAAATCAAAAATAGCGGTCTTTCCAGGGTCTTGCTTAGTTCTTTAAGTAGCCATTGGTGTATAACTTCCGGCCCCGGTGCAAATAAAATCTGTAACCTAAAAGGCATACTTCGAGACAGTGGGGGCGGTTCTCTAAAAGGCAACTTGCAAGTGACTTGAGGTGAGATCAACATTTATCTCAATAATTTAGCTATCCATTGTGCAGGGACAAACCTGGTGAATTTCCATCTTATAAATATCATAAAAAGACATCTTATACATATAAAAAATACCTAAACACCTTACATAAACAAACAAGCAAACATACCAGATGTTGTGGAGAGATGTATAAGAAGATCCTAAATCATTTTGTTCATATTTTATATCATCATTTACTCGATCATTCAAATGGTTAAATATTCAACTATTATATGTTCTATGCTGCCGCTATTTTCTTAAGTCACTCTTCCAAGCAATAATCATTCTTATTACAGATTAATTTATCCAACCCACCACTTTTCCACCTTGCACTGATATATAATCTGATTTCGCAATTGGGTTCTCAGTTTCCAATTCTGTGTGTTCAATAATTTGGATGCCACAGAAAAAAAAGTAATTTCCAATTGAGTTCTCATTGGACTAGCTGGACCAATTAAGATGTCAAATAGCAGCTTCAGGTTTCACATCCAATGGGTAATCTACTATTTGATGTGGGTGAAACTTTGAATTTGGGCATTATATCACCAACATTTGAACTATCTGGTTACATTCTTGCCAACCTTGTAGCAACTAAATTGTACTCAAAGATCTTATCCAGTCAGCCTAGGAAATATCTCTATCGGACCATTTCTATACTGCATGGAATTCATTCTTTATCCCTTACTCTGGTTAATTCATAACATTTATATTCCTAAAACTAATATCTGTGACACCTCTGGCATTCCTCTATATAGGCACTTTTCAATGAAATGTTTGATTCCTAGATAATTAAAGATATCTTGTGTATGTATATACAATATATTCTCCAACAGCCCAAAATGAAAACATATCTTGAAGAATTTTAAATTTTATACCACTTTGTCAAAATATGATCTAATACATAATTGTTCTCTTTAATAATATGAATATTTACATGCTCAAATGAGGAGAGTTACGTCTTACAAACTTGTTGCTTGGCATTTTAGCTTCGTAATATTTTGCAATCACCGGGAATCTCCCCTTCTTATTTTTATACAACAGATTTCTCTAACCCAAACATGGCCTTTTACATTGCCAAACAGTTCGCAAAGCTTTACTAATAACCAGCTTTCCAGTATCTTCAATGTCTAAAAAGAGAGGTCCAGTTGCTAACTCTCAGATAATTTTATAACACAGGATTGAATCTGACAACTTGCACATTGGCCGACATAAAAACTATAGATCTTAGGGATAGACAAAGTGGGCTATTCAATAAAAATGGGAGTTTCAGGTGAGATGAGATGAAGCTCCATAGAACATTCTTAAATTGTCCTCACAAAGTTCAGTACATGTCCACTATGAACAAAGCAGGGGCCTAACTAAGCACAATGTTTCTACTTTGTAGTTATAACTCATTTTATTTAACCCCTTCATGACCAGAATGTTTTTGGAATGTTGTGCGTTAATGACCGTGGCTGTTTTTACACTTCTGAGGTGTTTGTGTTTAGCTGTAATTTTATTCTTTGTTATTTGCTGTACCAACACATATTATATATTGTTTTTTTTTCAGGACAAGAAGGGCTTTCTTTTGATGCCATTATTTTGTTTATATCATTTATATTATTATGAAAAAAATAGAAAAATATGTTGAAAAATGTACAAGAAAACACTTTCCCTGACTTTTATTTGTAAAATATTTTACTAAGCTACAAAAGCAAATAAAAAAACCTGCTAATTAGATTCTAATAATGGTTCTGAGTTTAGAAATACCCAATGTTTATATGTTTTTTTGCTTTTTTTTTTAAGTTGTATTGTAATAAATACAAGTAGCACCTAGCTGTTTCAAAACCATTTTTCCAAAATTTGTGTTACTGACATTGTAACATCGATATTAGACATGCATTGCTGAATCAGCCCCGCATGTACACATTTTTTTTTTAAGTAGACATTCCAGGGTAGTCAAATTGGGGTATTTTGACACTTTTCATGCAGTAATTTTCCCACCAATCTTTGACAAGTTTTGGCGTAGTAATTTTTTGGTGTTTTTTTCCCCACACTCTTTGTATTTAGGTAAGAATTTAAAGGGGTTGTTCTGGGTTTTTTTGCCAAACAACACCCCAATATATGTTAAGCAACTTCCCCTGAGTATAGCGGAACCCCACATGTATCGTGACCAAAGGGGTTAATATCCATTTATTTTCAAGAATAGGGAAAATCTTTAAAAACTCACTATTTTAACAATATATTATGTGGGGCCAACTCTGTCCAGGCACAATGCAAAGTGAGTTTCAAGTAAGTTGAGATGAGATAGCATTCCATTTCTCCGACTTACCTATGAATTATGCATGGACATTTAGCGGGAGATGATCACCAAGTTTGACCCTACACAATATACAGTTGAGTTAAGGAAATATTTATCTAAAAGTGAGATGCAGGAGAGTTAAGATATGAACATTTCTGCAATGTTTAAAGATTAAAAAAATGAGCTCATCTAGCAGAAGAAACTCACTAGGTTTTGTCCCTGCATAATTCATAATTAAGTCAGTGAGATTAAATGTTCCTGTCACCTCAACTCTTCTGCACCTCACCTTTAGCGAATAGCCTCCATAATGTTAATCTGCAACTCATCTATTGCTAACTATACCCGTTTTGGGCAATGTACAAACATGGCGCACACGTAGCTTGCACCAAATACTTTGTGCCCATATATAAATCAGACATACAGGAATCTGTGTTATCTACACCAAACTTGTAGATTTAGGGTGTGTAAGCGTCCATTGTGCCTGCGCAGCCTATGTATAAAAATAGACTGATTTGTGTCGGGAAACCTCCACCAGACACAGTTTGACGAAGGTCCCTTTCGAACACCTCAAAGTATCGAAAGTTATAAAAAAGGGCAATTGCCGCTATACATATTTTATTTAAAAAAAACTCCCAGCACTTTGCAGTGCGGGCGTTGTTATACATATCCCCCAATATTCTTCCAAGACAAAATATTTGCTTCATTTTCAGTTTGCATATTATCTTTGGATAAAATGTTGTTTCATCTTCTAATCTGGTTTGTTTTATAGATAAGGTTCATATGTTTTCTACAATAACATTATAATTATAAATTCTATACATGCATTGTATTCTCTAATGTTAACCTGTTTTCACATAAATATGCAATAAATGTTTAGTAACATATGGACCTCTGTTTTGAAAATATGGTTGCAGTGATTTATTTTATTTTTTCTCGGTTATGCCTAGCATTGCATGAAACACTGTACAATGAACCTTTGTTGTGTTTGTTTGGTAATATGTGTATTTTAAAGGGAGATTTGTTACCAGGCCTACAGTTTAAAGCAAATACAGATCAATTTAAATATACTTATTGAAAAGGTTGTGCCACTGAATGCTCTGCAGAGCAAACCATTGCAAATTGTTGTTCTGATATTGAAGCTTAGAGCTGCTCAGTCAACTGAACATGGAGCACTCCAAAATAGGACTTACAATGTTGCCAAGGCAATACCTCAGCAACCTTTTCATTACAAGCTGCATGCTTTTAGCTCCAAAGCATACCTTTCACTTATTTGTGAAGTCTGCAAGCAACAGTTAATGCAGATGCCAATATAATGTGAGCTGTGGTCAGATATAATCACATGTATTACTTTATTAACATGTATAATAATAATATATGCATATCCTTTACCTGGTTAAATCCAATTGAATACTACAGTAGTGTTTGTGTCAGATTTGCCCATGGAGCTGATGTTGGGGTGCAAATACTGTAGTATTTGTTTCAGGGGAAGGCCAACAACAGGGAAAGGCAAATATTCTGACAGAAATACAGAGAGACAGACAAGGATGACATAGAAAGATAGACAAGACAGCGACAGATATACAGAGCAGTGGCTGAGCCAGAATCCACTGGCGTCAAACCCAGAATTGCAGAGGAAGGCTGTTAAGCTGAAGACTGAGAGGGAACCTTGAAGTTTTCTATCCTAACCTACTGATCACAGCCAGAGCCTCATCATAAGAAGATGGCAGATTTCCCTAAGCACTGGGGAATGTAGAAGTGAAAAGTAGTGCAGTCACAGCTCATTGAGTCAGATTAGAAAGCAGTCTTACTCTGAGCAGGGGGCGAATGTAGATGTTCTACCATGTCTCCTATCATGTTATTTATGTTTTGTTGCCATTTTCTTCTTTGCTGTATTCAAAAAAAGAATACTGCTCATTTCCCTAGTGTCCGTAATCCATCGAGGAAGTCATTCTTTGCCATTACAATATTTTATTGAAATTAGGCCAATGAATCACCACACTGACCTCTCAGCATCAAAAAGAGGTTTGTACAGTACATTTTTGTTGTACATTTTTGGCTTATGTGACTCGCTTTATTGCGAATTTTGACTTATAGCAGTGGAACTGAACCCACAATAACTCAGGTATGTTTGTAGTTCCTTAGGGGAGCGAGGACACTGGGCCTAGAACAAAGTAGATTGCATGTCTTTTAGAGACGAAGCATAATATAAAAAGGCTTATCCTTCTACCAGTTCGAAAGTAAGTGTCTTGTTTTGGCCAATTACACCCAAACCAAAGGTTACATTAGAACCATATTTTATTTAGATAAAATATTATCTTTATCTCTAATCCTACTTTAAATGTTTACATTCATATTAACAGCAGAGGCATTGACTATAAAATTATAGAGAAAGGCTGAAAAAGTGCTAATTTTATTGATGAACAGATTGCAGTGCTTTGACCAGCATGCACTTTTTCCCGTTTCCAGTGGCCTTTTCACTGATCCATTTTTGTAGAAGGGAATGAAAGGCTGTGAAGGTAGAAGTAGTGAGGGTCTGTGTGAAAGGCTAAAATACAGAGCATACTTGATCTTGGTGCTTTCTCTCCTAAGCTATTGATCCCTGCCAAAGCCCTATATAGGTAAATGGTTCACCCCCAGAATATTGAGGTTAAAATACAGGTTAAAAGGCAGTCAGCCAATTAGCCACCTGCCTCCCTTGTCAGCAATCCCTGCTTTGGTTTAGAGTAAATTTGTGTGATCGGGCATTATCCTGCCATGGTTGTGTAAAATAAAGGAGCCAGGATATGTCAAAACATTCAGTATGAGTTTCAGATAGTGAATGTAAGAAGCAGTGTGCTTATAATACATTGATACAATTTGCTTGCATGCATGTCAGAGAATAAGAGAGAATAAAAGGTCAAGATAAAAAGAATAAAGGCAACATCAGAATGTACAACCATAAGCACTCCAGCTCCTATAGTCTGTGAGTGATAGACTAGCTGACCATCCATGCAAGCTATAGATCACAGCAGCTATGCCTTTCCTACCTCTTAGAATAATGGTCCTCTTAACCAAAAATTGGTAATGATGTGTGATATATAGTGAGCTATCCAAATCTGCCCTCCAGCTTTTTTTTTGTTTTGAGCTGCAGGTGAGATTCACATTTTTATAAACCAGGTGCAATAAAAACATTGATGCAGAATATTATGACCAATAATGGAGACAATATGAAAATTATGTAAAAATAAATACTGCTATATACTGCTTTACATACCATACATTGTTGCAGACCAAATCAGTGTCATAACCTTAAAAAGACCCGAACTATATAATTGCCAAATGGACACACTCTAAATTGTAAAGGCAATCTAGTAACAAACAAAGCAAATCAGCAAATGGACAGCGATAACAATGGCTGGTGTTTTAAGGTGGGCTGTGTGTCCTACTAGCAGCCTGCTATTTGTTGGAAAGCCTTAGGCCACAAAAATGACTGATTGTTTGTAGTGGTTTTATAGCAATGTTCTATCCCTGGGTGGTTTGACAACTGGGGTGAAAGTTGGAATACATTTTCCAGCTTAGTTATTTTTCTAGTTGTCTATTTGGTCTAATTTTAGCACCACATTTTGCTGCCTCTTGTATAAAACCCCAAAACTATCTTCATAATATTGTACTTATTGTTAGTAATCACTCTCAAAGGACGAAATACTGAACCTCAACCAAAAAAACATCTGTTGGTCATCTTCACCTATTAATTAATGCAACCCATTCAGTTATGTAACAAAACTTTAGCTCGTTTAGTTATGCTGAACATTAGTGTGGTGTTTTTTGTGTATCTTTATGTACATTAATGCACAGTTTCGAAGAATCCCTTGTTAGGAGGGAAAGTTCTGATTTTGGATGCAGACCAGTCTGTCCCCTCTTTCTGGAAACGTTGAGTGCACTACTGCGCATTTTTTCAGCCCTACCTGTCACTGCTTTTTCCTTGCATTGAATTTTTGTAAGTATGTTTTGTCCAGTTGCACTGTATATGTTTTTTTTTTGTGTTATGTGTTATTTTGGTAATACATTTTTCTATTTTTGTATACCTCTTGTATACAAGAGGCTGCCTCCTCCAGCCTTTTGTTTTTCTGTATACTTATCAATGGGTGCAATTGGTGTTCCCCTTGGAGCGATGCACCCTTCTTTCATATATTTATTTTTTTGCCATTTTTGTTTTTTTGTGAATATATATTTTTTGTCCCTCTTTGTTTCTCTGGTGTCCCTCTTTTCTAGGAGCTCAGCATTTTTGGTGTTTATGAGTGAATCACAGAGCTCCAAAGCAATAAAACTCACAAATGTTTTTTAAAACTGCATTAAATGTGCTTGTGTACCAGTTTTTAAATAAAGTACTTTTTTATTCTAAAAAAAGAAATAAAGAACTGTCAAATGGCTATAAAGTAAGGTAAAACATCCTGTTAATGAAAAGTCAATTATCACAACCTCCGCCACAAAAACATACTCTTTGGTTTCTATGCTAGGCGATTAATGCATTCATAAATGAGTCTTCAATTGTTTTTTAATCCACATATGACCCCGCCTGTATTTTTGGTTGGATAACTCTGTTCCATATAATTTTAATTTGACTTGTTGTTAAAAGAAAGTTAGGGCTTACTTGATATTTATATATGTTAAATATGTTAAATAAACGTAGCGATTTGTTTGAGCAATAGGTTTTAATAAATGTGTATTTGTGTTTAACACAAACAATGTTTCAGCATACTTACACAATAGAAAAATCTTAAATATCCCAGACTTTGGTGATTATGTATTTGGTGCAGGGAGAACGTCAAAAACTGTGTAGAATGTAAACCAGTGCACCTGTAAAATCAATAGCTTTCATACTGCATACAAGTCAGAAATAAACAGCTTAACACCCAACCTGCTACATGTTCAGATATGAGCACTCAGAGTTCTACATACTCTAGTCAATTGCTTCTTAAAGCTGTCCTCAAGACCCCCTAATGGTCCATGAGTTAGGTATTTTCCAGATGTTTTTAAATAAGAATATGTATAACACCAGGTATGGTTCCTATTTTGACTGTGGGGACTGGGGGAATAGAGTTAAAATCTGAGACAGCAGGGCAGGAGTTCGCAGTCTGGGGTGTCCAAACAATAGCAGTACATTTGGTAGATAGGTAATTTGTTTCAGAGAATAACCTTTCAGCAGATTTAAAGATGACATAGAAACATAGAATGTGTTGGCAGATAAGAACCATTCGGTCCATCTAGTCTGCCCAATTTTTTTTACTACTTTTATTAGTTCCCGGTCTTATAGCTAGGATAGCTGATAGATGTATTATGGGGTTACTCAATGTGTCTTTGTTATCAGTGTAAATAGTTTATTTCAGGCCTTGAATAAATCTATTTATATTTGTTTAAGTATTGCTATCTGGAATTCTAACACACGTTTTAACATAAGCCTATTTTAGATTTACTATTTTTATCTGTATCAAAACATCTTTTCCGCATAGCTGTATAATACTGAACATCAAATGTGATTGGCTCTTGGAAGGCACATTTTTACAGTTTTTACTACTTACAAATCTGCATCAACAAATGTACATCTAAGAAAAGAAAAATATTTGTATATTCACAGGGATTAAGGAATGTAAAAAACAAACCGGTACATACCGTTTTTGCTCGAAAAAATACCCCTCGTCTTATAATCAAGGTCATCTTATAATCTGACCTCAAATTGAGGTCAGACTATAAGACTGGGATCCAGGTCCCCCGCAGAGCTGCAGGGGACCTGGATCCCCCTCTCTAACAGCAGGGGATGTCTGCGCAATGAGCGCAGACTCCCCCTGCTGCCGCCCGGCACGACCGCCGGGACTTCTATGATGAAGCCAGGTACTACCCGGTTTCGTCATAAAAATCCCGGCGGTCGTGCCGGGCGGCAGCAGGGGAGGTCTGCGCTCATCGCGCAGACATCCTCCGCTGCCCTGCTAGCCACCAGGGAGAATCGGGCAGCCCGTCATAATAGACGGAGGTGTCGGGCAGCATGGAGGATGTCTGAACGTATCGTGCAGACATCCCCCGGCTGCCCCCACTAGCCACCAGGGACCAAGAAACAGGTGAGGGGGAGGGAGGGAGGGAGGGGGGACAGAGTAAGAGGGGGGGGGGGCAGAGAAACAAGGGGGAGGGAGGGGGGTAGAAATACAAGGGGGGCAGGGAAACGAGGGGGGAGAGCTACAAGGGGAGGGAGGGGGAAGAGACAGAGACAGGGGGAGGGAGGGGGCAGAGAGAAACAAGGGGGGCGAAGAGACAGAGACAAGGGGAGCGAGGGGGAGACAAAGGGAGGGGGAGAGAGAGACAACACTAAGGGGTGGAGAGAGAGAAAGCTGGGGGAAAGGGAAAGAGAGAGGCAGCATTGGCACATAAAAGGAAATAAAAAACAAGAAATGCATTTTTTGATATCATTATTTTTTATTAAAAAAGCAATTTACATGTGAATATATACAAGTTGAACTTTTTTCCTATAGGGTAGTCTCATATTCAGGCTTTTAGTTTTTTTCCTAATGGAATATCCAAAGTTTGGGGGGTCGTCTTATAATTAGGGTCGTCTTATAATCGAGCAAATACGGTACTTGCATCATCTGATACTAAAGACTGATTTTCCTGCAGCAAACATTCATGTTTAGTACTTTTGGTACAAACTTGTTCCGCTTGTCAATTATTTCAGGCCTTATTCTGCTTTTTCAGAGTACCACTTCGCTGGTAGAATATTCTTGTGTCTACTGCTGCATTACCACTCATTTGTACAATGCTGTGCTCCAATAGGAATCAATACCAGTATCTCTGGGAAGAGAACTCCCTCAGCCAGTATATATATATATAGGCATAACATATATACATTAATACCTCAGCAGCAGGGCCGCCATAAGAAATTTAAGGCTTCCTTAATGAAAAAAATGATGGCCCCTGGATAGTTTATCCATAAAGATATATGTATGTATAATATATATATATATATATATATATATATATATATATATATATGTAGACATAAGATATAATTGTGTGTACATTGTGTGTATTGGTTTCTGACATATTGCTGGCACCATTTTTGTACCATTCTTTTGTATTTTGAAATAGTGGAACTGAGCAGGCATAACATATATGTACGGAGTAGAAAACATAATTTAGTTTGTTGAGAAAGCAGGAAGCATCTGCTTTGGATTCTTGAAAGAAACTGAAACTGGTGTAGCCCAGATGTGAGAACCAAACAAACAGCAATGACAATTTATCAAAAAGTCAGACAAAATAAATATTAAAAACAAGTTTTAAAAGCCTATCCACAACATATAAAATGAATCTAGGATAATTAAATAACTAGATTTATAGCATGAAAATATCATGATTACCACTTTTTCAATGTCATCTCACATGTAAGGAATAGAGTCCATATAACTAACTAAAAGAATTTGTCCATGTAACTAGGATAGTATCACTAACTGTAGTTATTTCTCAAAGACATATTTGTGAACTGCATTGCACCTGCTTACAATAATTAGTGATGGTAACTCTAGTTACAAGTACATTGAAGTAATTTTCTAGTTCCAAGCAGTGCCTTTGAAGCTAGATCTTAAACTGCAATACTAACGAAAGTTGGTCCTCAACTGTATTGAAGAGGAGGAGGTTATTATCCCAAAGGCAGGTTCCTTGAACAGAATGCCGGACATGCCTTTGAAAAACAAGACATCCTGTGCAATCCAGGACAGATGGCCTTTCCTACACATATAGCTGAGCCAAGAGATTGGCTGGAAAATAAATCCGAATGGAGAAACACTAGAAAACATTTAATTAAATGCAAAATATAACTGTACAGAACATTCCTGCCTGCATCCGCTCTGATGTTGTAGTGTAATAACACAGTGCTAGCCTGAATTCTCATGGCTATTGACATAAACATGAGATATTCAGTAGTCTAATGGGATATTGCATGGTACAGTGTGTTGGGTTAATGTGCGCACGCCTACACACAGATTTATAGAGAGATAAATGCGGGTGAGACTTGATTTCAGAAACTGTAATATACAAGAGAGCAGGATGGTAAACAAAGATGATCGCCAACTGCGTTTAACTAATTGTCTGTATAGAAAGAGTGCCAATTTGAAATTGCAAATTGCATATTTGGCAAGAGGAAATGCCAAAGGAACTAAGAAAAACAGCACACAGCCTTAATGTATTTGCTTGAAATATGGATGGTAGGTGTATATCCTGTTATTTCATTTTTACGAATAGAAATATGTGCAATAATAAAAAATAACAACGATTCCATTTGTAACACCATCTAAAGTGACGCCAAAAGACATGATAGACTTGCCGTTGTAATTAGTGTTGGAAAATCGAAACCAGAACTCTCTTCGGGGGGCGTACGGCAGAGCAGGCTTCCTGTTATACATAGCATGTTATTTAGTTGTATTACAGCTTAATTAGAGAAATAATAACTCTCAAGTGTGATTTGGATATCCCAATCAGAAACAGAAAGCACAGTCAAACAGGAAGTACTTAGTGCCTTAACATTTTTCATTTTTAAACTAAATATTACTTGTAAAATATAAATATTTTGTTTAAAAACCATATTATTTAAATAGGTGTCTACATTAACAGAAAATGGAAGCAGCTGACACTGAAGTCTTGTTCGGTTTATAACCTTAAAAAAAAGTTAGACATTTAGTTACTAATGATCATGAATCACAGCAATCAGTAATAGCTTGTTACTTTATTACTATAATTAATGTATTTGGTAAAAAACTATCAACACAATAATGAAAATATTGTTGCGCTATGTCATTCTATGAGCCTGTATACATATGTAGATTTATCATATATGACAAGTGGGTTACTTAACTGTGGATTAAAAGTTTAAACAGGCACAAGCATTAGCATCTCTTTTCTATTCACAATTTTTTGTAGTTAGAACCAAAACTCTACTGAATATTTTGAAATGTTTGAGATAAAAATAGAGAAATTGTAACAAATGAGCCACTATCTAGTCTTCTACAGGACCTTTCTCCCAGACAATTGCTAGGTAAATATATACCAGCATTTCAGCCTTGACAGAGTACCTTCTTTGTGTTCCGTGTTTGCAGTCACAATAGATAAGGAAAGATGGCAGGGAGTTCACAAATAACTCAAATATTCTGATTTGTGTCAATGAATAGATACTTTCTGACCACTGTCATTATAGCAGACAATGCTGGTCTAAATCCAACAGAGTAGACTGCTCTATCCAAGATGTATTTATGATGAGGAAAGACAAAAATTGAATCTGTTGTGTAATTAATCAAAAAGGTTCCATGAGGTAAAATTTTAGTTTTACCATCGCGAGTATTTACTTACTTACTGTAAGCATTTACTTCTAGGTTAAAGTTGGAAAACCTTGAAGGTTACATTATATACTACCTTTCAAATGTTTGGCAATTTTTAGATAAAAGCATTCATCAACTCAGTTGCAAAATGAATAGGAAATCCAGTAAAGATGCTGGCAAGGTTCGAAATTCATAGCTGAAAACTATAGTGGGGAATTAAGGAACCAATAAAAATAGCCTTCTGTAACGCACGGGGTCCAGGACGGTAAAGGGACCCTGAGCGCCCGAGTTCAGGAGCAACATTGCAGGGTGGATACACAGGACCTGGTGCTGGGTAACTGCAATCGCTTGGAGGTTTGGGACCCCAAGTCTTTGCAGCCACAACCAGGCCTTGTGAAGCTGCTGCTGTATCCAGGTCCCAGGGCTTAGGAGGAAATGAACTAAATGACAACTAAGCAGAGCTGAAACAGAAAAGTGACTGAGTGATAGCAGAACTAAAATACAGTGCAGGGCTACTGGACAGAGGGATAACATAAGCAATATAAAGCAGAAGACAAACTGAGGGTAAGCAATACAAAGCACAGGGTTAAGGGACACAAAAGGCACAAAGGAACAAACATAAATACAGGAACTAGCCTAACACTAAAGATGTCAAAGGCGGGAGTTTGGTTCAAACAAATTGTCCATTGTAGATGTTAGCTTGCCAACCACATCAAGGTACCCCACATTAGGCAAGTCCCTAACTAATACATAATATTAGCAAAGCAAAAAACAAATAAAATCTAAAAGACATACAGACACAGAGGAAATACCTGTAGACTGCACTACTAAGGACTTAACAGAAATGGGTGTGGTTTAAATAGAAGGGAACTGACAAGGCAGAGGGAATCAGAAAACCTGAAATTAAACATAAGGAAAGGCAGAAAGAAAACCACAACAGAATTACAGGGCAAGTCCAGGACTACAGGGCAAGGCCAGGACTACAGGGCAAGGCAGGAATACAGGACAAGGACAGGACTAAGCATAAATAATAAACAATAAAGAAAAGCAAGAAGGATAAAGAAATGCCTGGATACAGCCTGGATAAGCCTGCACAAGGGTGCATGGTTACACCTTCTTTTGAATCAAACTCATTATTTATAACCTTGTCAACATCTTCACTGTATTTCCTGTTCATTTTGCAACTCATTTGATGCATGTTTTTTATGGAAAACAAGAACATTTCTAAGTGACCAAACTTGTGAACGGTAGTGTACATATTTTATCTGTTGACCTTGTGATCCAAATTGTAGGTTGTGCTATATCTCTCTGCCATGGCCCCAACTGTCCCGCTTCAAGCGGGACGGTCCTGATATGGTTTTGGTCTGATCAGGATTCTAGAGAACTGATCATTTTGTTGGTTATTGCAATTAAACAAGTTAAAGCCTTTGCATGCTTATCAATGGTGTCCATATGAATTTGTGTTAAGAGAAACATTGAATTCATTATTTCATGTAACACATTAAAGGGACTCTCTAGTGCCCAAAATACATCTTCCAAATATTAATGCATATTAATGTGATTTCAAAGTACTTTAAAATGCATGTTTTACATTTTGCATTGCTTAAGTTTGCAAGAAACCAGGACTCCCGACACTAGCTGTGTAAAAGTAATTTAATTTTTTTTTTACTGCAGAGACGAATGAGAATAATTTCATTAAAATTAATGGAATTTCCTGTCTCTCTAGTAATTTCATCAGACAATATGCTGCATTGTTAAGAGATTCTACTGTGTACAAGAGCAAGGTCACTCAGAGTCCACACAATGTGTTCAATTAGTCACAGGAAGTAACTAAATGAAACAAAACTTTATATTCTCAGTGTCTATATAATCAGTGCTGCCCCACCTGCAGTAAACATGCAGAGTAATCACTGGGGAGGGATTGAGTCAAATATTAAGAATTTGATTTATGCAGAATACCTGCATCTAATCACACTGGAAAAAAGCCTGTGCACCATACAAGCAGTAATCTTCATCGTGCACCAAAGTGAGTTTGGGGAGTAGACTCTCCCTTTAAAGGAACTTTGCAAATATTTAGTGTGTTTATTTTGGAGTTTGAGAAGTGTGTATTATTACCCTAGGCTTTTACAGATATCCCAAATCATTCTGGATTAGTATTTTCACTGAGATCATCTTAAAATCTATAACAGTAATCTGGCAACCGCAGCAGCATATTTTTTTATTAAATGACAACTCTGTCCTTATAAGTAAAATAGCAACAATCTATTCTTGTCCAAAATGAATTGAAAAGTCTAAAAAAAGATATAAGTAATGCAAATATTTTTGAAGTAACGTTTCTGCGAATATCAACATTGGGCCGCTCACATTAGCAGAATCTTTGATGCATAGACTCATACCATATTTTTAATAAGGGTTTAGTGGTTGATCTAAAAGTCAATAAAGAACCACAACTGTCACCTGTTTAGTATGTCTTACAGGACAACTATGCTTTTTTTCTTTTTTTTTCTACTTATGTTTCTTTTTAGTACCCCTTGTATAAGAATAAACTGGCATAAACTTTTGATAATACATGCCATATTGTCCTCTGCTTGTGCAGAAAGAGATCCTTCAACAGAGGGAACCACTGCTCTGATAAAGTGGCTGCATAAACATTTGGAGGACACTAGCGCACAATAGCAACTGAAGCTGTAACAGGCAGTAGACCCCCCCCCCCCCCCCCCCACACTGTACAGAAGTTCCCACATTTAGTCCCTGCTCTGATTGACTGTGCCAGCCTCCTGACTGGCGCTGCCTTTGTTCTGAGGTGGAGCCAAGAGTAAACCCCTGTGTATCTGTAAAGATACAAGTTGGGTTTACTTCAGAGAATGGGTTACTTTAACCCATGCTTCCTACGGGAAAGCAAAGGTAAAAAAAAAAACTTTGGTTACCCTTTAAAGATGTTTTGCTTGCTCTACATAAAATCTAAACATGATTTCTGCCTTAAGTTAGAAAAAAACTATAAGTGACGGCTGAATTTCTTAGCCTTCAAAACACACATTTCGTTGCCAAATGGTGTAGTACTACAGAGAAGCTAATTTTCCATATGATGTGTAGATCTGAAATTGCCCCTATTTTCTGCATTTAAGGGAATAAAACATGCCGTTGAAAGGTGCCCTGCTGCCTTTGTTAATGGAAATTTACATAAATCTCTTCATCCTTACATTATTTTTCGTTTGATATTTAGTTGGGTAGTTGCCATGCAACTCCCAAACTCCTGTTTTGTTTTTAAAAGGTTCCATCTGATCTTCTCACCATGACCTGCATTCTGAATACATTAGAAAAACTTGTTTCCACTCCGAGGAACAGAGGGTGCAAGAGTGAATGCCAGAGGTAGTGAGCATAACAAAGACAAACATGTAGTGCAGGCGGAAACGTTTTTCACCTATGTATTCTTTTATGAGGAAAAATGTAAGATGCAGTGGAGTGAAACCATGGGAATGTGTGAACTTCTGTACAGTGTGGGGTCTACCGCGCCCACGCCTGTCACAGCTTTAGCTGCTATTGTGCCCTCTTATCCTCAAAATGTTAATGCAGCCATGTTATCATTATGTTTGGGATTTTAAATTACCTTGCTCTAAAGCGTAAAAAAGAAAAGAGTAATGCATTTTCATTTGAATTTTTCTTTTTTGTAGTTAGTATTATGAAATAATCCTTATTTTTGAATACTGCTTGTTAACCTGTCCCAATATCTTTGGTTTCAGACATACATGAGTATCTATAGTACCACAACCAATTTCCATTGTTTCTCTTGTGGAACTTTATCCTTACATTTTTGAGCAGATAAAAGAAGATTGAAAGTGTGCTAAGCTTGTCACGTGTTCAAATACTAGAAATGTGATGAAGTTGCCTACAGGTGTAAGCGTGCTGCAAGTACAGTGTAATTGTCAATACAGTCTGCACACAAAAAACTATATGTGCTTTCCCCTCTGATAAAGTTATTTGAGTAGAAACTGCAGTATCTTTTGTTCCAGTATGTTTCCTACAATTTCACTGTTTTCTTTGTCCATTGTACAGTGCATTATAGAAGGGTGCCATATATAGTGTATATAATTCCATGAAATTCAACACTGCAACAGTTGTGAGACATGTAATTGTGAGACATGTAATCAGAAATGAAGAGTACTAACATTCCAATAAAAAAACAGGACATATGAAAATTGTCTTATCAGACAATGATTGGAAGTTGGCTGTACAAACAGATATTAGCTTGCGATTAATGAGATACTTTAATGTGATAAATAATACTTTGTATGTATTATTGAGTATACTGTCAATATAGTGAAGAAGATACATGAAACTGAAGTCTCCAAAAGGGCATAGAAATGCCAAGACGTTTGGATAATTCACAGTTTATTGCCCAGTGATTTTTCCTCATTCCCAGATTATACATCTGACTTTCCTCTGGTTTTGTGTTATTAAAAAAATATATCTCTTCCTAATATCATTTTCAACTGTCTGTAATTGTATCATTCCCTATGCTGGCATATTATCAGACTTCCAATTTGTGGCTATTACAAAAAGAGCACCCACCAATATATGTATCAAGACCTTAGTTTGTTGATAACTCAAATTGGCTCAATCAACACGTATTAGTGCCATTTCTGAAGTCCAGTTTCATTCTATGTCCATTTAATATTTGATCTTGTTGAAAACCATTCAAAACCATTTGCAGGTGTCTTATTACAGTTCCACCAAATATGTACATAATTGCCAGGTGTCTAAATATTGGGGATCATTTTGGTTAGTCTTGTTGGAACAAGATACCACCTGCTCTATTAAATCGAAGCCAACCAATCTGGCTTAGAAATAGAAGTTCCCAACACTCTGTTCCAAACAATAAGGGTAGGGATATCCTTAACTTTCATCAAATTTTCTATAAGTTTAAAATATTCCACAAATGGTACACATTCCATCTGCTTCACTAATAATGATTCAAGGAGTCTATATAATTCCAATTTATGTGCTGTCCCAGATGTCCTTTATTCTCAAATAATTGAAAAGCTCTGTAACTAGCATTCTGAAATCATTCTGTAACTGGGAAAGTGATTCCAGGGAGTTATCAATGAAAATATCATTAATTAGAGAAATCCCCTGGTTATGCCACCTCTGTATATTTAAATCATCAGTCTCCAAAACAACACCTTTTGATTTTGTTAATACCCATTACTTTTTTTATCAGTGTTCATTTGGATCTTAAATGTGTACCAGAAATGCAGTATATGGGATAGTACTATACCTATTTCTTCAAAACCCAATCTCAAGAGTGTACCCAAAAATAAAAATAACATAGCCCGAGCCGGAAACCAAAAAATGTAGGGTTAAGAGATGGGGTAATAAAGATATGTGAAGACCCATTTTTCCTCAATGTATTTATTTGGATCATTTATATAACACGAGTAGTGGTGTTATCACATATAAACAGTTTTAAGTTATTTTTGCTCAACCACCTTTATTGTGTATATGTCCTTTAAGGTCTGTATTTTCAAAATGAATTTCTAAATACCGAGATAATAAAAATGTCAGAAAACACATGATGTCCTAACTATGTTATAGATACATTGAAATGTATTGATCTTTTGAATCCTTTGAAATTCCCCAAAGATTTTGTATTGTGTCATTGCCCCTGTGCTGCTCTCTATCTTGGCTCAATGGGCTGCGGCTGTACCATTTTTACTTCTAAACTAGTGTGTAGCACCTCCAATTTTTTTTGTTTGACTATCAATCTCTGTGCCTTACCTATCAGTACATCTGTCCTGTCTATCTATTGTTTGAGAACTGGTGGGCTGATGAAATTGCAAAATGGACCACTATTGTTTTTGGCCACCTTGAAAAGGTTGCCAGTCCTCCCTTGTTATAAGCAAATATTCTTTGCATAACATTAAATCTGACAATACCAAAGCTTACCTCAGTATGTTGTGTACAAATTATCTGATTTATAGGAAATCAATTTTAACGTTAATGTAATTAAATTATCTTTTACAACAGTGGGTAGAATAAAGAGGCTGAAGAGAACTATTCTACCGGGTTAATAGTCTTATTTTTATAGATGCTATAGCTCTCTAGGTGTACTAAAATGAAATGGCTTACTCTGAGTTTTAGAATTCAAATAGAATGTGACAAATACAAGATAAAAAAAAACGTAGAATAACTGCTTAGGACTGGGCTGGTTAGTTGTTATATCTTAATGGATAATTGAAATCAAGTGTGTAATGGAGTAAGAACACATTACATCTTGCATCATGTTGTAAGATTTAACACAAACTAGTAAAACATTCCGGTCCAAGTTCATCTCTAATGGTAAATAGTTACACATACAGTACAATAATTCAGTATGTCCAATTTTGGTTGCACTTTTTTGTCTGTATGTTTTACAGGTACTGCTTAACAAGATGTATTTGATATTTTTTAACTTTATATTTTGCACCATTTCTTGTTCAATAGGAATACATTTCAGTTCAAACAAATAAGCTTATGAATGTTTCCGTTCACTGTGGCGCTTAGAACACACCCACACATGGTTTATTTGCATAGTGTGAACAGCATGCAACACTTTAGAGAATCGCTTTACAAGAAAAAATAAAGTGCAGTATAAACAATGGGATGTAAATGCAGCAAACTGTTGAAAACATGATTTATAGGGATTATTCTCAGTGAGCCTATGGAATAACAGACATTGTTATTCCCTTATTATGACTTTGGTTAGGTTTTCACTTTGACAGATAGCCATAAAAAAGATTTTTTTTTTTTTCTTTCAAATTGATCTTTACTAGGGGTTTCTACTGATGCTCATTGTGGTGGACAATTTGATGATGTTGTATGGACCTTCACAGACACTTTGCCTGGTTGTAGTGAAGTTGGCCATGTAGTTTCAGACTCACTTGCTAAGATATGAACTAGTAAATCAGTGATGTCACACCAGGGAACCAATGGACTTACTTTATGAAATTACAGTGAGTTTGGGATTCAGAATTTCTCTGAGTGACCCGTAAATGGAAGGGAGTAAGTGTTTTGTGATTAAAAGGACAAAATGAAATAATGGGAAAAACTGACAACCATCAGGATGTGGTTTATGCCTGGGACATCACAGATAAGCTATAGAAGTCTCAGGTTCAAATGGCATGTTAGCCATATGAACACCTTATGGACTGTACTTGTGTACACGTCTGCAGTCCGTCATACTAATATGATTATAACATGCAATGTGCACATGATATGTTTGTCTGACTGACAATTACCTACCTATGCACTGGTTTAATCAATCAAACGTTGAAGTTCTGTGAATAATATCTGCCAAATTAGATGAACAAGTATTAAGCAAAGACGAAAGGGGGAAGTATGGCAATAACATGTGTTACCCTGATAAAGTTTCACTCTTCTTGGAAAGTAGAAAAAAACGCAGAAGAAAAATAACGAACACAAAAATACCTTGGCTGTTAAAACCATTTATTGAAATGTATGAGCAATTGAGCACACTCCTGAAGGAATTGCAATCTACTACAGACAGTTCTGCTGATAAAAATGTTGATAATGATCTTAATGTTGTGGTAATACTTTGTTTAAATCTATCCAGTTCTCTTTAATTCTTCCTGACTATTCATCTGAAAACTAATATGTACCCTCAGTTATTGGATATTAAACTGTGATACTAAGTATTCTCTTTTTTTTTTAAACTTTCTGTACGTTTTTGTAATGTGTTTAAGTAATAGAATCATGTGCACCGAAAGTGTTAAAGATCCTATGGCAATTTGTAAATATTGCAACTAGATTTCCGAAGTCAAAGATATTGAAGTCCCTTTGCATCTCAGTGTGTGTTTTGTAAAATAACATGAGCTCGGTCGGAAATTAGTTACGAATTATGCAAATTGTGTATCTTTTCCTCTCTAAGGTCTTTTGCTTCATCCTGTTGACACTGCAAGCTACAAATTCAATACCTAAAGGAATTCTGGGGGATTAATATGTGAAATGCTCTAAATTTACAACTTTGCCCAGACTCTCTCAAGTTATGCATCAACAGTTATGGCCTATGGATGAATGTCTTGCTTTGGACTATAGCTAGAAGAGGCACCTGTTTATGGACTCTCTGCTTCTTGTTGTCATGTTCAGTTGTTGTATTTGTCTACGTAATGAATTCAGTGTCTACGAAGCTGCAGACTTTGTTTATTGTCATTGTGCAAACAGTAAATGTAGTTATAAAACTGGTACAGAGACTGCACTTTAAATAATAGCCTTTTGCAAATCTTGCCAAAGAGTAACCTTTTATATCTAGTTTAGTTTATATATTAATTCAGAAACAATAGTAATAGTATAATAATGAATCTTAATAATTAGCAATTTAGGCTTCACTGTGCTGCATAAACTTTCTATATTCTTTTTAATGGGGGGAGGTAGTATTTTATTATTTTGACCTAAATTGCTATTACAGATGTCCTTTTCCCTGCAGTCTGAATACACTGCTTTTCAGCCTTAATCTTCTAGCCTGATGAATTAATTTCTTAGTATTGCCACGGCAGATGTGATATGGATTAATGGTACATAGGCCCTGTACCCAGTTCCCGATGTGGTAGTGTTGTGGCCTGGACACCTCTGTAGACAGTCAGAATAGTCAAGATACAAGTTTTTTTTAGGCTTTAATTCAGATGACACAGTTTCTGTTCACATCTGTATATGTTGTCACTTTAAATATTGCCAAACCATATTAAGCCTTTCATGGTTTTCCTAAGGACCAAAGCCATAAAACGGCACATTTGTATTCCTTGCCCCGATCAAAAACCACTGGGACTGCGTCAGGACCCTCTGAGTCCACGTCGAAATATCGGAATACCTCCCAATGTCACAAATTATGTCCCGTAGCCATGCCTGAACAAGGTAGTTCAGACACAGCGCAATCTAGATAAATGTAACCGACACTCAATGTGAGCATAAGTTACATTTAGCCTATCAGACTAAGGCTAATCAAAAGTGTGGCCATGAAGGGGGGGCCACGATTAGGTGTTAAGTATACAACGTTCTATACTCTCCTACAAGCATTAGAGCCTAGTATTTAAGGACAGCATAGGAAGCGAGGGTATTAACAGCAAGATAATAACAACAAAAAGGCCTACCCCTGCTTAGGAAGCATGCATTTAGTTTCATTCACTAAACTAACGTAAGTTCTTCCTCATTGAGACTGTGTAAAACAGATACAAACAAATTTCAGAGCTAATTTAGACTAAAGAAGCAGTGCTAAATCGACCAGACATTACCCCATTATTTACAGGGGGAAATAGACCTTTCCAACCACCTACGTATTTAGCGAACTTCTTTCAACCTCTAACACTACCTATTTTAATAGAAAGCTTCAAAAATCAATCTTGGTTTGATGCAGCTGGTGTTGTGTCTAACCATTGGCTTTTTCTGCATGCATGTGTGGAACAGTTATAATAAATAACACTTAAAATAAAATAAAAATTCATGCATTTTTAAACTTTGCTTTTTATTATCTGATTCATTTTAAATGACTTATTTTATGTTGGATGGCTTCAATGAAGCAGATGTAAGAACATATTTGTAAAATCCTATAAAATAACTCCATTGTTTATTTTCAAATCAAGTGTGACTGTACTTCCAGTAAAAAAAACATAAATGTATTACATGCATTGGGCTTTTTTTTTTTTGGTTACTTTGCATCATAGTAAAATAACTGTTTCCTTTTTTTCTGATATTTCATAATATCTATAATAAATATCTTATGCCTTTTGAATGCAACTTTTCTACAGAAAGTCATTGTTTTGTTACCATAATATGTATATCCCTTTGGATTGAGCTTCTGAGCAAAAACAGTACTTGTTTCGTCAATAGGAAAGATGGACAAAAACAAAATGACTTGCTTTTGCAAGAGTATGTTTATAAAATGAATCATCTGATGCTAATTAGACAATTTACTTCAAGTTCTCTGACAGTCGCGTCAAAAACGTAAAGAGACTTGTCACGTTATTATATTTCAGTAGAACTCCATTGTAATGTTAATGAATCTGAAAAAGGTAATGGTTGCCACTCATAATTTCTAAGTACTAAAGAGACATCTGTTTGAACTGTGCTGTGATTATGATGTAGTTTTGTAATGCAATTATTCCACAAAAAATGAAATGAGTATGAGTGATCTCAAAGGAACTTGGCAGTGCAATTGTTGCATAAAGTATTACCACATAGGTACCAAACTATTGTCATCTACACTGTTAAAGGAAAATTAAACTTGTTAAACCCTTGCTTTCTTTAATACAGAAGTATAAGTGAAAAAGGTAGTTTTTCCCTAGCATGAGGATAAACTGACATGGACTTTTGAGTCCATGTCAGTTCATCCTCTGACCAGCAGTTGTCATGCTTCCATGGGAATCAGACAGCCTGTCTGGTCGGCGGCCATTTTTGCATACGATCAGCAGAGGGGACCTAGATAATTAGAAGCATAAGTGAAAAATAAAGTTTAGTTGTCCTTTAATGCAGACAAATATAGGTTAATACAATGAAATCCATGTTCCATATAGTGTTGACCAAATTAATATCATTCCAATGGAGCACATTGCCCAGTACAAAATAAGCAACAACTTTATGTTGTCACAAGACTAAACACTAAAAGACTAAAGTCTAGTGAACTGCCAATGCAATTGTAAAAATCAGGCATTGAAATCAGCAACAATTATCCTACTATTTTCAGCTCAACTATTAAAGCTCACCCACTTCACTATTTAGTGAATTAACCACTTTTATATAATCCAAAGCTTCGCAATCCTAAATTTACACTTGTAAAATTCATTTATTCAGTCATTTTTATATTTGCTATCACAATCTGTGGTCTAAAGCAATGGTAACATATACAAGTAGTTCCTTTTATAAAATAGATGAATCACAATGCCAGCTATCGTGAAAATATATATATAAAAAATGTTTTATAGGGAAAAGGGAAGATAAATAGAGTACACATATCATCAGGTCTCCCTCTGATGTGAAGGTAATGTTCAGTGAATGTCTTTGTCTAGGAAACTCTGAGGCTGTCAATCCCTTGAACTCTTATATGTCAAGGACAGGAAGAGAACACGGTATTGTGACAATGCTAAAAAAGAGTGTGTAAGAGATTAACTGCTTATAAGGGAATTAACGTAATAACCAGAGAGAAACTGGCACATGGCATGGGAAGGGAGAGGAGAGGGACAGACATGAAGAGGGAGAGGAGAGAGAGACAGGCATGGGAAGGGAGAGAGGAGAGAGAGACGGGCATGAGAAGGGAGAAATGAAAGAGAGAGAGAGACTGACATGGGAAGGGAGAGAGGAGAGAGAGAGAGAGAGACAGGCATGGGAAGGGAGAGGAGAGAGAGAGAGAGTAAGAGCGAAAGAGAGAGAGACAGGCATGGGAAGGGAGAGGAGATTGACCGGCATGGGAAGGGAGAGGAGAGGGACAGACATGAGGAGGGAGAGAAGAAGGACCGGCATGGGAAGGGAGAGGAGAGGGACAGGCATGAGGAGGGAGAGGAGAGGGATAGGCATGAGGAGGAAGAGGAGACAGACAGGGGGACACATTAAGAAATGTACTTTAACACAAAAAACCTGCTTGCATGTGTATGTCTGACTCTGTGTCTGACTGTCTCTGTGTGTATGTGTGAGATTGTGTTTATTATTGCGTAATTGATGTGCTGTTGTCTGGCTGTTATAAGTAGGAGTGGTGAGGGGAGGTTTAAGGGGTGGAGCCAGGGGGCGGCAAAATGAGGGTTCGCCAAGGGTGGCAAAAATCCTTGCACCGGCCCTGTCGACTCTTATGTCAGGCAGGAGGATCACAAATGTAGATGTAGTTAGTGTCTTTTGGCATCAAGCACCCCACTTACTCATCAGCTCGACAGATCATCTTCTGCTGGCTGGATTCAACAATGGTGGGCCCATGGAGCAGGCCTTACACCAGCGTGGGAGGGGAGCAATTTTCTTCCCTGTTATAAATACGAAAACTGATAACAATGCACACACTTTACAACCCCAGTTCCCATTAAACAAGCAGGAATAGGACAAGACATAACTGTGGGAAGTTCCAGGAATAGGATAAGACATAACTGTGGGAAGTTACAGGAATAGGATGAGACATAACTATGGGAAGTTGTATACCAAATAGCCATTTCCATAGAAAGCAGAAAATGTTTGGAAGTGTGGTTTAGTGGTTCATTTAAACAGCTTACTTACTAGGATCAAAATGACAATCATACAATTATAATAGCCCAGGAACATACAGAAAGAGACCACCAAATAGTAATTTTTGGAGGTTGTCTTCATGTCTTGTTAGTTTATGAATCTTTTTTTCAAATCTTTGTCTCATCATGGCTTTTAGTTTAGATGGGTGATTAGAGTCATGGATACTGGACCTGCTGATTCTGAATAAGGTCTGACAAACCTGCAGAGTTAGGACACTATGTCAAGGATTGATCATTGTCACTTATTAGGTCAAAAGTCTCACATTCTTATTCACAGCGACACCCATTAGACAGTGCTTGCTCCCTTGTCCCTAAAGTCATTCATTCAGAGGCCTAGCATTTGAGTGCCAATGATGTGTCATTATGGCATCCAACAGATTTTCTAAATATGGTTTTGATCATAGAAAAGGTCAAATTTCACATAATCACATCACATAAACTTTGTATTTCATGCCAATGCTCTTTAAATACATAAACTTTCTATATACATATCTATGTATTTAAAGCTCATTATCGTGATATTTAAAGTGTATCCATCTACAGCTCATTGGCATGATATAAAAAGTTAATGCATTTTACTACTCATTTACTCATTTAATCGGGGTCATTTCATCATTGGCCCAGGCAGCACAGTGTCTTGGGCCAGCCTTGCCTGGACCCATTCTAGGGTAGTCTCTGAGCATGTATATGTATAGTACAGAATATATATATATATATATATATATATATATATATATATATATATATATATATATATATTCTATAAATGTGTGGATGTATTTGATCCTGTAAAAGTATAGTTCAGATGAAATGTTCATCTTACCTCAACTTACTCGGAATACAGGAAATTTTAAAAAATTGGAAATCAGTATAAAGAATTTTACACAAAAAATACTTTTCTTGCACTTTTTCTGTAAGTTTGGGAGTGTGTATGTAAGTGTAAAAAATGTTATACCGATTTTCGCAATCTATTTACAGTAATGTTTTAGTTAGTTCTGGACTTGCCAAAAATATAAGGAAAATGTGTTTTTACAAATACAAAACTAGTCTTCTTCTACACTATAAATACGGCTAAAGCTTTAATTGCTATTAAGTGGCAACTGTTTGATTCTCCTACTTTGTCTGATTGAATTAACAACATTGACGAGACAAGAATAATAGAGAATCTAACACACAAGCAAAGGAATGAGACATATATTAACACTAGGTTCCTCTGGATATATAACAAAATAAATCACTAAATGATTATGACTATAATAGTGATGTTACTGGCTATGTGGCCCTTCTTTGTCCTTTATAATTTCATGCTATCATCTTCTCAGTTTTATCATTTGCTGGGTGTTGTACAAGTGAGTTACCGTAATTAACATTTTGTTTCTCAATGCCATCTGTTAATGAACGGGTGTCAATCTAAAAGGCCAGTAAATTGAAAAAAGCTGATCTATCTTTGATTGAAGTTATTAGATAAAGTGATAGGATTTGTATTACTGATAAATTAACCCGCAAAGTTAACAAAAGTTGAAAGAACATATTTTAAAAGTTGAAAAAACATTTTTAAAAATTTTAAAGTCCTTAAAATTACTTTTAGAAACAACCCTCAAAACTTCTATAACCGAATATCAACTTATTAAGGACTGGCCCATCACATTGTCTGAGTCCATGGATGAAATACTGCATCATAAATCAAATAATTCTGCAGAAAATTGCAGCTGCATACATCAAACAAATAATAATAATATCAAGAAATACATTTTTATAGACAAATGAAAACCTGATGTTCAAAGAATGAGTAGTGTGTAAGCAGAGCTCCAACACAATACAGCACAAGGTACAGTCTGCCGCTCCTAAAAGTATATAGTTTGACATGTATTGACCAATATAAAAGTCGACAGAACCCAGGACTGGCACAAAAATAGCAATACATTTGCCATACAGTCACATATACTGTACACTCACACTGTCACATGTACACACATCCACATATGCACAATATATGCACAGTCACAAAGACTGGCCGAAGAAATGTTTCATCCAGAGTGTAGCCTTAACTCAGTGTCACATTACCCCCCAGTCACACATATAATTTCACATACATACAGGGTAACACAGTCACATACACATACTTACATCGTCACATATACAGGCACACATACACAGATGGTCACATACACACAGTCAAATACATACACAGATTCAAACACACAGTAACACACACATACACGGATGGTCACGCACACACATGGTTATGCATACATACTGTTGGGATATCTAGAGGGATACATGCAAACACAAGTCACATGTGTTAAATACACAGTCACGCACACACAGTGACATACACAATAAGTATGCACACAGTCATATACACACACAGTCTCATATGCACACACAGTCACGCACACACAGTCATGCATGCACACATACTGAAGCACATTTTCACACACAGTCATACACATACACACACAGTCTGATTCAAACATACACAGTCACAAATGCACAGAATCACATAAACAATCTCTCACACACATGGTCACATACAAACAAAATCTGTGCTGATGTGGTTGTCTGCTTTAACCCCTTGTACACTTGAAAGCACAATGTACAACAGGTTAAAGCAGACATCCATATCAGCACAGATTTTACCTTAATGAAATCCGTTGCAAACATAGGTCTGTATGCGATCCCCCAGTAAAGTGGGAGGAAAAATTATTATTAGCTTAAACATGGGGGGGGGGGGGCATCAATGGTGTCATGTCACTTTAAGTGCCTCCTGGAACCAGAAGACCAGTTGTTGATTCACCTCTGAGTAGACGGTTTAATTTAAAAAAGAAACCATACATTTTTATAGGTCTAATTTGACTTTTTTTGGACAATAAATGGAACAATTTTTGCATGCCTAAATATGCATATTGTCTAACAAAACAAAGTGGATACTCCTCCTTAATTCATATCTTTGCAGATTTTGACTGTGTTTGCATGAAGTAATCCAATGTCTTTCAATTCACAATTTAAATACCAGTATATATTTTATATACACTTTATAGTCATTTATAAAAATGTTAAAAAACTGTAGATAAAAAGGCATTTTAAGACAGTATTAAAAAGATCTGTCTTCTTGCTAGTGTTATGGTGGGATGCAGAACGATTGGTATGGTGTGGTAAGTAGCATAGTTTTCACCCTCTTTATCTGCAATGTTATATTATGGAACTCTTGAATATAGAAGGCAAGCGCTTATTTCCCGCTTGGACTCATAACTTTGTGTTCAGAAGATGAGGAGCCATAGCAGTTTTCTAAACATGAGGTGCTTATCGTAGCGGTAATAATTTAGCTATTATTCTGGTTTATAAGTGGAAAGATTAGCAGGATTTTTCCACTTTTATAAGTCACATTGACTTGATGTTCCAAACAATAGCTTATAAGGTCTATGTGACAGGATTAAATGTGACTGTAATGATTTATGCAGAAAGACATGGTAGCATGCCACAAGTACATAAGAAAATGTTGCTCTATGGTAGTCAGTTCTGATAAAGCAAATGTTTTGGGAGCCATATTTTGATTTTTTTTATAAGGTCAAAGGCATTCAAGGAATACAGATAAGGGAAACACCTACAACTGCATGTGGAGTTATTGCTGACTAATTATCTTCAGTTGTCTAGGAACTGCAATAAGAAATAGACACAAAAAAATCTAGATTTCACTTAAAGGACAAATGTAGCAAAACAATAAGTTCTGTTTAATTGAAAGATGGCAAGTGTAGGCATTTTATATAGAAATGCTTTAATAAACAAATACAAATAAAGTACATTATTGAGCTACCGTATTTGCTCGATTATAAGACGACCCTGATTATAAGACGACCCCCCAAACTTTGGATATTCCTTTAGGAAAAAAACTAAAAGCCTGAATATAAGACTACCCTATAGGAAAAAAGTTAAACTTGTATATATTCACATGTAAATTGCTTTTTTAATAAAAAATTATATCAAAAAAATGCATTTGTTTTTATTTCCTTTTATGTGTCAATTCTGCCTCTCTTTCCCTTGCCCCCAGCTTTGTCTCTCTCCCCCTCCCTTTGATTCCCCCCTCTCCTCTGTCTCTTCCCCCCCTTGTTTCTCTCTGCCCCCCTCCCTCTGTCTCTTCCCCCCCTTGTAGCTCTCTTCCCCCCTCCCTTCCCTTGTTGCTCTGCCCCCCTCCCTCCCCCTGTCTCTGCCCCCCTCCCTCCCCTGTCTCTGTCTCTTCCCCCCTCCCTCCCCCTGTCTCTCTGCCCCCCTCCCCCTGTCTCTCTGCCCCCTCCCTCCCCCTCACCTTGAAGTCGATCCCTGGTGGCTAGTGGGCAGCCGGGGGATGTCTGCACGATACGTGCAGACATCCTCCATGCTGCCCGATACGTGCAGACATCCTCCATGCTGCCCGACACGGCACTCTATTATGACGGACAGCTGGTCCGTCATAATAGTCTGCCGTGTCGGGCAGCATGGAGGATGTCTGCACGTATCGTGCAGACATCCCCCAGCTGCCCGATTTACCCTGGTGGCTAGTGGGGCAGCAGAGGAGGTCTGCGCGATAAGCTCAGACCTCCCCTGCTACCGTCCGGCACGCTCGCCAGGACTTCTGTGACGAAATCGGAAGTACCCGGCTTCTTCACAGAAGCCCCGGCGGTCGTGCAGCCTTCCCCTGCTGTCAGAGAGGGGGATCCAGGTCCCCTGCAGCTCTGCTGGGGACCTGGATCCATGTCTTATAATCTGACCTCAATTTGAGGTCAGATTATAAGACTCCTTGATTATAAGACAAGGGGTAGTTTTCAGAATCTTTTTTCTGAAAAAAACCTTGTCTTACAATCGAGCAAATACGGTGTATTTACTTTACCAGGAGGCAGACATTTTGTTTAGAATCTTTGGTCAGATGGGTCAGATCTTTGTTCATCTGAACCAAGATGAGTGGAGATCTGACCCACGATACTAAACAATATGTCTGCCTCATGAGAGAACGATATGGAGTAAAGAAGGTTCAATAGGGTACTTAATTTGTATTCCTTCATTAAATAATTTCTTCAAAAATCATATATACTTGATACAATCTTTTAATTAAACATAAGTACATTGTTTCTACAGTTGTCCTTTAACTTATCAGGGATTCTTTCAGGATGTAAATACACTGTTCTACTTTATTTCTTGAATTAACATTTTAGCACTTACACAAAACAAAAATGAAGTGCTGTACCACATGAAAGTAGGAATATTAAGTAGATGTGTTGATTTACTATATCATTGCTGACTCACTGAAATAAGAAATAAGAATCTTGAAACAAAAAAATCTTATGCAAAAAAACATCTTATTGATTATTTTGGATAAGATCATCACCATATGAATATGCTGTCAAATGCTCATATATATATATCTGTATGTGATGTTGGACAAATGATCAGCTTTCCCAGTGCAGTTTTTCCTTGCTTGAGATTTGTTGTCATGATTTGAAATACTGTTTGACTCATTAAACAATTTTGCAGATTGCGTTATTTACCGTGAATTCATGCACAAACTTTCCGGCCCCATGTTGCTTTGAAAATACTAAATTGTGGGTTATGTACCCGGTAGCCTGACACTACGTAAACTCTTCCCATTAGTTGTGATCTGTCATCATGACTGATGTATGTTGCTTCTTCCACTAGGCGGACACTGATTACTGATTTAGTGGAGATTCCTTATCTCTCCTGTAACTAGCCACTTTCTCCGCTTTACCGTTTTAGCTCTGTCAAATTTTTTTCACTTGAATTTTCATAGTGATACTATGCTGGTGGGATATCTAGAGGGATTTATATTGCATAGACTATTGTGCTCTGTTAAGACTGTGTTGTTTGCAATGTTATAACTAGCCCTTGGTCAGATTTTTTTTGTTTTTAACAATCTTGGGTTCCATGGTGGACTTTGAGTTTTGCTAGTGAATTTGTTGGTGTAGTGTTGATAGATTAACAATACTGCATTATATAAACTTCTTAGATTAAAAATACTGACAATTACAAATTCATATCATTGTGTACATGTGATTTTATTTTATCTCACAGGGGGATATATTGATATATAGTTTTAATGAAGGTTACGGGGGATTTTTATTGGGATTCATCTTCTCTTTTGCCATAATAACTAAAGTTATTCATATTATTCCCTTTGTTTCCCATGATAGGCAACATCTTTTTTAGGTTTCATCAAGTGCTAGTTGTCAAGTTATTAATGAGTGTATCATGTAAGGGCAACACTGAAGCAGCACCTAGGGCTGAATGAGTGCATTTAAGTGGTCCTCGAATCAAGAAGCCAGAGCAGCCATGACAAACTTTGGAGTATATGCATGCATGTATATGAACATGTTTGTGTGTAAACGTGTAGATAGTGTGGTATTTATGCAGAGACTGACTAGGCCTAGAGCTGCACAATGAAGGGAGTGACAGCAGAGTCAGTGCTAGAATGTTGGTGATACCTTACTGGTATCTCACTGCCTTGTGTTACCTGCACAGACAACAAATCATACCCAACAGATATCCAGGAAGGGGTGCAAGAAATTGGGGTTAAGAGTTGCATGAGTTTAGTCAGGCCTTAACCTAAAATACACTACTGCATGCAGACATAAGATAAATACAGAGGTCCAAAATCTGTAGATTAGAACAAGTCTACAGAATGACCTAAGATAGAACAAAGCCACATAGATTTTATTGTACCTAACTTTATTGAAAATGTTTAATCATTGGGAAGTAGTGTGCAAGTAAGGATCAGATCATAATTGTGATGATTATATTATTGATATCAAGTAAAAGTGGTTAAACAAAGGTTGTTTGCTTAAGAGGTGTTACCTTGATAATATACTACTATGTTTTATTTGTGCAGGTGAAGCTAATGACTTCATGGTACTTCCACTATTACTATTGTATAGTTATTAAACGTTTGTAAATATATGCATTTTCCTGCATTATATAAACCTTGTGTAAAGCAAGTTATAATGTCTAAAACACACAAATGACAAAGGATGTTGACTTTGACAGCTGCAATGAGGTATCATAGCAGTTAATATGTGATTGTTATTCTGACTGTCTTGCTTTGTGCCTGTCAAAGGGAGTTATATTATTATAGCCTGAAACAGAGTTAAATTTAGAGCATTGCTCTATGAATATTGAGGCTGTGAATGGAATATGATCTGTTATCCAGAGCCAACCACGAGAGATGACTTCAGTTTAGCATTATGCCCTCGGATGTTTTGTTCAGCCTAGTTTAATCAAGTTGAAATCAAAGGGGAAGTGTGGAGTAAACAGATATATTTTTTAAAGGTACAGACAGTTGTAAACAATGTTTGCATGTGTCAAAAGGAGGTTTTGATATAGTCATTCATGCCATGTACTTTATTGTATTTTCCATGCTGGCATGGACTGGTATTCTGCAGAGCATGGTCCTCTGATCTATAAAGCTGCAAGGGACAATATGCCAGAGAAGAGATTTGGATTTGCCTTATTGATTACAGAATTTACTACTAACTTTTTCAATGTGTTATAGAAATTACATCACACTGCACTTCCAAACACATCCAGTAATGTTTTATCTATTTAGCAAAAATATGCATGTCAAAATATGATAGAATTAACAAGTTCTTCTATATGAACGAGCTATGAAATCCTCAAAGACATGGACCAAATGACCATAGCCCTTCCTCTTAACCGCAGCACATTCCCTTCCTCCTCCTACAACATGCTAATCGCTGGATCATGCTGCAGTTCCCTGGATGAGACTACTTTCAGGTGAGAACAAAAGATAACCAACTCTTTACAGGTCATGGGCACCTTCGGTCAGTTTGAATTTCATAAATTTCAGATCTACTCAAATAATAAATGTTGTGTTTCAGATTTAAAATAAGATGATGTGTCATCGGTAAGTTATACTTTGAGTGTGACTTGAGTACTGGTTAATTGGCTTGATAGCTTGGGTAATATTGACAAACGTGTTCATTTTATTAATTTGTTTATTTTCTTTACTTTCATTAAAATCCACTATGAAACTAAGTCCCTAGAATTGCAAATACAACGGGTGTATTGAGCAAACTATAAGAAACCCTGGGGCTGCACCCTGGGATGGAATCTGCAACCCATCTATGCAGATTCCAGTGCTATTCAATTTATATTTCAATGTATTTGCTTTATACAATTTTGCCTTTTTTTTTAACTTCAGGACACTTTTGTGTATGGAAATGTTTGTAAAGAACACATATATTAAAAAAAGCTTGAACTTGATGCGGCCCATAAATAGATATATAATATGAGCATGCCTAACAACATCTGAAATGGACACAAAGGGACATTTTTGTTCTTGAGGTAGTAACTGAGGTTGTGACAATGGACATGGCATCAACAGTGAGTATTAAATTACATCATAACCATTTTTTTTTGTAATTTGATATGCTTTTTAAAATGAAAATGGAGTCCTTTATTTATAATATCTAATATATAAGCACATTTCTGCCCGTTAGTGATTTTAATTGTTCTGGAGCTCTGTGATAATCTGAGCTCCTAGGAAAGAGGAACATAATATGAGATAAGATGTATCTCCTAAAGAGAGACACTAGTAAGGTATGTTTCTCATTTATTTCAGGCTAATGTTTGGAATAGTAGAAATAACTTTATTGCAGACCTTTTGGCATGTTACTTAATGAGTAAAAATAGGAGAAACGTAATATTATGTCTCCCTCCTTTTTTCACCCACTTCACCTTCAATCTGCATTACAGTATGTATCAGGGCTGGTGTTCAGGTGCTAACCCCGTGACGCCCGCCCCAACCAGTCACAGGCAGTGGTAAGGTATAGTTATCATATAACAAAACATTTTTTGAAAAAATACGTTACTGGTTTTTATTTATTTTCTCTGCCCCTCTTTACTTCATTTCTCATGCTCTCTTTTCATTATTACCCCATATCCCTTGACATTGCACCCACAGTACCTGTTTGTATCCACATAACTTGCCACAGAACCACTTTGCACCCATGACATTTGAAACAGCACTGAGCTTCCACTCACATGTCTTGCCATAGCACCTATATTGCACTCAAGGGCTTGCCAGAGTACCCAGCTTGCACCCACTGGTATTGACAGAGCACCCAGATTGAACACCCAGGACATGTCCCATCCAGCACCCAGATTTCACACCCAGGACATGTTCCATCCAGCACCTACATTGCAATCCCAAGATATGCCCCAGGCAGCATCCAGATTGCGCACTCAGGACATGTTCCATGCAGCACCCACATTGCATACCCATGACTTAGTCCAGTGCGTGCCATATCACCCACATTGCACAGCCATGAGTTACTCTCACCCACATTGCACACTCATAACGTGTCCTATTCCCACATTGCACATTGCACACCCATGACATGCCCCATTACCCACAATGCACACCATGGACTTACCTATCAGGTCAGTACATGGGGAGTGAGAGAGGCAGCATGGTAGGTTTTCTGATCTCCCAAGCCAGTGCCACTGCTGGCAAGTTTTTTTTTTTAAAGGGACAGGTTCCTCTTCTGGCGCCTCTTTTGTATTGCGCCCTGTGCGGTTGCAGAGGTTGCACATCCTAAAGGCAGGCCCTGGTATGTATTATGCTTATTAAAGAGCATGCAAAACAATTCCTCATTGGGAACAATGGAAGAAGCAAACAACACTCCCAGCTTGCACATGGGGACATTATTTGAAGCAATTTCTCTGGCTGTAGACATGAGGCATTTTTAGAATTTTATACATGCAATAAGATATGCATGTATAAAACAAGGTATTGATTACCTTGGGAGCAGGATATCATCTTACATCTTTACAAATCAATGGTAAGACCTCACCTTGAGTATGCAGTACAATTCTGGGCACCAGTCCTAAAAAAGTGCAAAGGAGGCATCCAAAATTAATAAAGGGATTGGAGGATCTTATTTATGGAGACTTGAAAAGTTGCATTTATATATGCTATAAAAAAGACATCTCAGAGGGGATATGATAACATTATATAAATATGTGTAGGGCTAAGATAAAGAGCTCTCCAGTGACCTGTTCATTAACAGAAAAGTACAAAGAAAAAGAGGTCATCCAGTGAAACTGGAAGAGCAAAGATTTCATAGCCAGCAAAGGAAGCGATTCTTTACAGTAAGGACAATAAAGTTATGGAACTCACTGCCAAGAGAGGTAGTGCTATCAACCACAGTGGATGCATTTAAAAATGGTCTGGATGTTGTTGTTTTTTTTAGAAAAACAGGACATGCAGGGCCATTAATAATAGAATAAGCATTAGTAATAGAGTTTGTTCATCCAAGGAGAAATCTGATTGTTCTTTGGAGTAAAGAAGAAATTTCCGCCTAATAGGCAAATTTTGAAATAGCTACCTTAAGGGGGGGGGGGGGGGGGGGGTCACCTTGTGATCAGTGGCCAGGAATAAATCGTGACATTTTGGTGCATCACATATGGGTTACAGCATAGTTTATATTCATCTCACCTCACATACAACTCACCTGAATCTCACTTTAGTGAATAGTTACCTAAGATACTACCGCATTTTGTTCTGACAGGCATGTACAATTTCTGCTTAGCAGGCTGTTAATAATACTTCAACGGGAATTGTAAAGTAAACATGAAAGCAAGTTTTGTATTAGTGCCAGTCTTGTAATCTCACTATGTTGCTGCCAAAGAGTATACAAAAACAAAAGTAGAATACATTGTTTCATTGTTGTACAAAAACCTTACCACTTCAAAACACTGTGAAACAGGAGTACAGTATAGAGACGGCTATGAACCACTTTCTTTAACAATTGGCATATACTGTAAATTAAGATACCCTTGAATGCACAATACATTATTACCCCTTTGTCACAGCACTATTTTTGCTGTGTCTTATCATTTGTGACAGCGGCAATTTTAACACTTCTGCAATGTTTGTGTTTATCTGTAATCTCTCTCTTGCTCATTTACTGTACACACACATATTATATTTTGTTTTTATCAGCAAAAAAAGGGTTTGCTTAAGTTACTATCTATTTTCACCATATTACATCATTTATTATAAAAAAAGAACATAACATATGATGACAAATTTAACTTTTTCTAAATTTGACCTGACAGGTCTTTTATACAGTTACAAACCATAAAAAATACCCCACCTAAATAATTTCTAAAGTTTGTCCTGAGTTTAGCAATACCAATGTTTACATGTTTTTCTGTTGTTTTTTGCACGTTATAGGGCAATAACTGAAAGTATTTTTTTGTTTCTCAACCATTTTCTCCTACAGTGGCCTTTTGACCCCAACCCTAAATCTATCACTAACCTCTTGCAGCCCTAACCCTTGGGTTAATTTAGATCTAGGGTTAGCTTGGGCTTTTTTAGAGTGACAGACATGAACTCAATTTTGAAAGGACAACTATCTTGACAATTTTATTTCATAAGTATTTTTTTTTTCATGTTACATTGTTAGAATAACATTTGTAAATCTACACAAGATCAAACTATTTGAAGCTCCCTCAGGAAGATGTCACAATGCAAGAATCTTCAGTCGGATATCTGATCTGACTAAAGCAGGTTTTGTTACAAGGTGTGCCCATGCCTCCCTACGAGTTGCACGTAGTGCATGTGCAATCGGTGCACAGTACAATGACGGCCTGAACCTTCAACAGTATAATTCAACATGACAGTTGCACACGACAAAGGGATGTGGGCATTGACCGTATGGTGATCCATTATAATACATTTCTGTTTTAAGGCATGAACCTGCATTTGACATATCTGTTTAACAGAAGCCACGTTTTATCTTTAAAGGTATGGGGCTCATGTGTCCTCTTTTTCATCTATCTAGGATAGATCACATGATAAAAATGTAAAAAGCATTTAAGAAAACTTAATGTGGCCATTCATTTTAAGAATAATACTTTTTTTGCATTAACTCCCTCTTTATTAATATTTTGCATCTCCTCAGTTAACCTATAAATAAATGTTTAAATACATATATTTAGAATATATGTCGTCATATGCCTAATAACCCATTAAAATGAGGATAATCCAAGCTGCTAAGTATTTTATTCAGAGTCGTGCTGGATCTGGTAAAATATTTCAGGATGGTAGCCATATGTCTGGAAATTTTACACAGTGGAGGAAGAGGTTATACATACACAAATACTGCCACAACAAAACATATTTCCTAGGAAAGAATGTAAAGCAGCTTAGATGGACCATGTCGTCTAAACATTGTTTTTTCTGTGAATGCATGGAATAATAAATAAGATGGACCTGCATTGTGTTAACTAAATTGCAAAGATATAAACTGTGAAACAATGTGTTTCAAACGTGTCTCTGGAGTCTTTTGTTTATAGCATCACCTGTTACTTGATATGCAAATTACACCTGTTGAAAACCAGTTGATTTGCATTTCAAGGCACAAGAGACACAGACACATTTTCCTCTTAATGTATACATTAATCGGTTTACATTAGCTATACATTAGCTTGAAAATATGCTAACACAGTGTATCGATCATGTTTAATTCCCTGCATTTGCAGTATAAACTATTTTTAGGTGATAGTGCCTTTAATGGCCCATTCTAGACTTTTTTTTCGATACAATTTCCAGGCTGAATAATATACAGTACTTCCATTGTTTTAAATGCATATATGAGCATTTAGTAAAATAGCATGGTTTACACCCTACATGACCTTTTGCTGACTCTGAGCACATGGATGTTTGCTCAGAAATGGACATGCCCAGCACTTCTACCATTGAAAATAACTGGCATGAAAAATCAAAGTTCATTTATATTATTATTTGTGATTGCAATTTGTTTTCTTTTATTCATTTTTATAATCAAGTATCGTTAATGTACAGTTTTTATTACCTGTCAAGCTTTGCCCTTGTTATAATAAGGAAAGGTTTAAAAAAAAAAAGATCTAAGTATGCACAACATTTGTGTTGCTGGTTTTGTGGATATGCACATTCTGAATACCAAGTATCTAAGCATGAGCCTTCTGATTGGCTACCAAGATGCTAGCAATTGCCATTTTGAGAATACAAATATTATTCCAGGGCAAAATCATGCCAAAAGGTATGCATAATGCATTACAATTTAAAAAAAAAAAAAAGTTATACATGCCAGCAATAAATATGCATTTACCGTATTACAGTTTTTTATTATCAGCCTGTGGTGGATAATTTTTTGATATGCAGTACTCAAACTTGAAGCACTTAATCACTTAGTTATTAAAAGGTACATATATTTTTTTGAGAAATAACAATTTAAACAGTAAAAACAATCATATTGTCTCAGTATGGAGAACAAGACAGTGCTTATCAACATGCACATATAAATGAAGCAAATGTATTGCAGAGTACTTCATGCACAACATGCAGATTTCATTAGTGCAATGTTGTGGTCATAATTAATAAGCCAGCAGTGGAGGCAGTTGCTGAGCTTCTACTCATAGCAGGTATGAGGGGACAACTAAAATTAACAACACAGCTGTCATTGTTATAAGACATGGGCAGGATGCTGCAGGACTTTTCAGTTTTTTCAAAGGACTTTCCAGTGCTCAGAGGCTACAATGTTCCAGAGATTCAGAAGGCATTGTTTTCCTGGAATTGATATATACAAATTTGTATTCACAAATGCAAAGGCATCGTGAAGAAAGTATGCAGGGTACATCCATATCTGTCAGTTTTGTTTCAAGTGGTGGGGTGAGGCCAACTTGAAACAATGTTACACAGCATTGCGTGAACCTATGAGAGTTAGCTCTACCTTCCCTGGTACTGTACCTGGTGGATGAAGCTCACTTTTAAACAAGGTGCATTTAACGTTGAACAGGTATTATTAATGTCGTGAGAGTTACAAATTTGACCCTAAAAATGTTAGCAACTGTGGTGCATCCAGTTGTGCAGTTGTCACAGTAAAGTAAGGTATTTAAAGCACAGCAAGGTTATCATGCATACTGTACATGTGATGATGCAGGAGTCCAACAGGCCTGGTGACCTATTAAAAAAACAAAACAGAAAGGAGATAAAAATAATATCCAAAAGACAAATATGGAGGAATATTAGCTATTTCATGTTATATAGAGGGTAGGAAAAGGCCAAAAGTAGAGAGGAGTATTGACCATGGATGTCCTGAAGGTGGGGCAAGATGGGGCACCCCCCCCCTCCCCCCCGGAAATTCCATCAGACTCCGGGAACAGCAACAGGGTAGCAGCTTGTTAGGAAGATCCCTTAACCAGCTCAGAAAGTTTTGAAGCACAGGGAACTGCTTCACTTTCCTTGAGATGCCTGAGGAGATAGAACTATGAGGGATGACATCATCTGTCTGAACACCAGAGACAACGGGGAGGAGAGCACTGTCTGTGCTGCACAATAGGGGGAGGGAAGAAAAAACTGGGGGACAGGGAACACACTGAACTAAACTAACTTTTGTTGATTATAACTCCCATCATTTTCAGCACACAGCATTGCTGACTGAACATTATGAAACGTGAATTTAACTGTAGACTCGGGTTGTGGGGAGCTAACATTACAAGTACTACGTTTTGTTAACTACAACTGCCATGATATTCAGCCAGCCATACTGCTGGCTAAATATCATGGGAATTGTAATAAGCTGTGGATGTGAGCATCTACACCATACACTAGCTTGTTATTGTTTGACTGCAGCTCCCATGTTATACAGCCATCCATACTGTTGGCAGAACATTATGGGCATTGTAGTTAATTGTAGCCTGGGCAGTAGAGGGTCACCCCATTTATTTTAAACTAAAGTTCACATGATAATTAGGATTGTGCTGACGAGCATCATGTGGTCTGTAATTTACAAGAGCTGGGATGGGATTCCAAGGTTTAGCAAGGTAGGAAATTGAGAGAGGGTATGAAAGTATCTCAGGGAAGTGGATTATTTCCACCCACCCCCAGAAAAGAATCTTGCGGATGCCCATGGTATTTACACAAGCCACAAGAAAAATGTAGACAGCCAGAAGAAAACCACTAGTGTGAACTTAAATAGGCACTGACTTAACCTGCCACTTCACTTAAACTGATACCAGGTCAATATTGAAGTTCTGAACATTGCACATGTTCCACACAATAAGCACCACAGGCAACCTGTGCCATAGCAGCTGCTGTAGAAAAGTTGACATCATGTAAGCTTTATGTGATCTGTATTCCACATCAACTAGATCCTGAATACTGCCTAAACCTGCCTTTAATATGAGGAACTTGTGTTTGTAGTGTCTGTTTCTGTTTCATAAAATATCTGCTATTGTCAGTCTGGCTCAGAATGTGCAGATTTGTTTCACTGTGATCTTTATATCTGCCAGCATCCGGCACCATTTAAATCCCCTTTTTATATAATGTTTTCATTACAAGCCACAAATGTTTTAAATATACTAAGAGTGTGTTGTATCTGCAATGCAGATTTGACTGTGGACTTGGAAGCTAAAGTCACAGTAAGTTGTAAATACATTACCATAATTGTTGCATGAAATCCAGACTGCTTTTCTAGCATACGTGAAAGTCTACACATTCTTCTTTTAAGAGATCTGTATCTTGTGACAACTTTATGAGTGTTAAAGTATTTTCCATGCTTGGCACCATATGGTTAGTGGCAGAGCACACTTTGGTTGATGAACTGCAATATGTGCAACATATGTTTCATATCTCAATTCATTTTGTATTTATTGTACTTTCAAATACATTTTTACAGGAAAATACAACCATTTTACACCTGATATGCTTTGAAGCAGTCATTAGATATACAGTATTTTGATCCATATTTCTCAAGAGGTGTTATACTGTAACGATATGTATAGATCTTAAAATGTGTCATGTTCATACCTGTGAACAATACTGGATATCTGGGGACAGTTTATATGATTTTCTATGGCTGTCTCATTATTCAACTGTGCCTGTATATGTGTCAGTATTTATATAAACAAGTGTTTGCATAAAAAAGCTTTTGCCTGAGCATTATGGGAATTATTTTTCATAAGATCAAAAACTTTTATACAGATAAAGACAAACATATATCAACAGACTCAACTATATATAAACACACATATGCCATTAAATACATTTATACATCCAGATGGACCCATTTACTAACACAAACTGTACATAGCAGCAGCTTGCAGACAGAACTTTGGGCTGTAGCATAGCCAATAACAGGGGGAGAAGAGCTCTTCTCTCTGATAAGCAAATCACAGGAGCTGGCTGCAGGCATGCATGCTTCCAGAGAGAGTGTGACTGTTTCTAATAATCTCTGCAACTTTTGGGAGTGTTGCAAGTAAGATAAATACATGCCTTTATCAGCAGTGATTGGATGAGCAGGAGCTTGTGTGATGTCACTAGTGAGTATTTGGCTACTTTAGCAGAGTGTGTCCCGGGACATGAGGGACCAGAATCAAAAGGGGGAGGTGATCCACTGAGGTTGATCTCCAGCATCCCCAGTACAGGTACTGGGTGTCATGAGCCCAACGTTAAGTCAATGGAGACAATAGTTTGGCCAGTATTTTTTCCTGCACAGGACCCCAAAAAAGTGGGACTGTACTGGCAATTTCTTGACTATGACATCTTGCACTTGTACAGTGGGCTCCATGGGAGATTAGCTCCCTGGAAATGTTGGGGGCTCCCATTTTTTCCACAGAACTTAAGAAGTGTGTGTGGGGGGGGGGGGGGGGGGGACCCAACTCTTTACAGTAAGCCTGTAAAAAATACATTTTTAAGTTAATTATTGGAAAAAGTGAATACAACAAAAAACTGCAAGAACATAAATGTGTAACATACATTCATTTGCCCAGTTTTTATTCATGATGGAGAGATCTTTTAAAAAAGTGCTGAAAATAAGCATTCTGTCCTACATGTTTATCCAATACATTGACAGTCCAGTACTAAAAATGCTGAGTGCTGTTATATATTCTCCTAAATGTATTCTACTTTCTTATTGAATGTGTCAGTCGTCCTTTTCTAGCATACATTTTGCCTAGTTTGCGGATCTTAAGCTGCCCTAATAATCAAACTAATAATATTTCACTTGAGTTCTGCCTTATATCTGCTTACTATATACAATTATATTACTCTGTGTTCCATTTTATATATTTATTTGCTAGATTAGCTTTGAAGATAAGGGTGTGTTTAAAGATTGTTGCAGTTCAACAGCTGTGTGATCTGTATAATGTACTTCCTGGCCCAGAGCTGACTTAAGTATTGGCTATTAAAACAGTTTGTTACGCTAGCTCTTCTATTTAAAATAAATTAACTTTTAGGAAAATCCTGCTATGTTTGGACAGCACAACGGCATTACTAGGATTGTGTGCACTGAATTCTACAGGGATTTGGTATTCAGCAAGAACCTTTCTACTAGGGGCATCCTGGTGATACCACTAGACATAACATTTGGTTCCAAGATATGATTTACATTGAAAGCTAAAATACCAGTTGCTTCCAAATTGACTCTTGGTAATAAACTACTTTGCATTCACATTTTAAATATGTAAGTCATGTTTTATGCTGTGGATGTCTCAGACACCACAGGGTACAAATGTTCTAAAGCTCATCTTTGTAAAAAAAAGAGCTGGAACAAGAATCTTGGCATTTCAAAATATTGGCAAAAAAAATGATGTTCACTACACACTAATTAAACTCCTGTGGCGACACTCATTAGAAATTAGCCATTTTCTATTTCTTTAAATGTATACATTGCCTTCAGCACATCTTTTCTGACACAGAAAGAGCAACATGAGCTTGTGTAGATTTACCAGTATATTGTTGAATAATGATAAATTGCACCCAGAGTTTCAAAAAATTGCATTTCATTTAGATGCTTTCTGATTGCTTTGTATATGGAAAAAAAAAACCCTCCCATTTCAATTAGTAGTCTCTGTATTCATCAGACAGAAAGTAAGCATTAAAAGCCATGACTTATTGAGAATGATTTATGTTAATTTTCAGGAGCTTTCCAGAGAATTATTGACTTTTTATACATTATCATTTTTCAGAGATTTCAGAAACTTGAATTTAGAAACAAGCAAAATAAAATCAGATTTGGAAATGACAAGGGATGATATAAGAGAACCATTATAGGCTGGTTTTAGATTTAGATTCCACTGCATACAATCTAGAGCCAAATGGAACTAAGAGATCGGTTGTTATGCTTGAAGAACATTCCAGAGGTGGCACTTGTTTCTAACCCATGCCTCCTCTGGTAAAATAAAAACACTGGATAACTTGGCAGCCCTAACAGTAGAGCATGCAGAGCAAAGTCACAGTGGTCTTTTAACAGCATGTCAGAATCTATATCCCACTGACCAGCTTTCCCAGCCTATTACCCAAATGTCTTATATTAGTATAAAGCATGAGTAAGGCCATAATTTTAAAACTAATAATCAGTGGGCCCTGTTTTACCAGATAATTAGCGTTTTATATTATTCTTCTATTATGTTTGATTTTGAAAATATCAAGTAGGAAAGTAAGCAAGCATATTTATGTCACTTCTTCTGCAGATAATTTCTGTTGTTGTTAGATAGATATGTGCTGGTACAAGAGTTAAAGGCATACACAGTAGAGGCTGGGCTAAAAAATAATAATGCTTTTAATGTGTAAAATGATCAGAATTAAAACATAATACAGATAATATAAAAAATATCATTGAATACCAGATACAATCCTGTTGGCCGGACGCATTTAGTTGTCAGGCTTAGTCAGGGGGTTCAGGTTTTGTTGGTATGTATTATTCTTTTTTTAGTGGATTTGGGAAAATCATTTAATAGAAGTGAACAAAAATTAGAGCAGGTGCCTGTTATAATGCGCAGATCTCTTTAGATCATCATGACCAAGCGAGCGTGCACCTCTCTCTCTCTGCAATACCATCCTGTGAACGGGCGCGCTGGGTATGATGTCATGCCAACTTTATGCCACAATAATTTAAATAGAATCACTGTGCTACCCACTGTGCTCAGTGATTCTCGTGAGTTTGCTCCTGGTGTATTTTCTTCTAGTTGATTCCTATTACTGACTGTTTATCGTTGTATTAGACTATTAGACTGTTTATCGTTGTGCTACTTTTCCTGTGCCCCTGAACAGGACTGTTTATCATTGTACTACTAACCCTGTGTCCCTGCAAGTATTCAATCAACACCATTTCAAAACGCGTATATGTTATCTGTATTGAGGATTACTAAATACTCCATTCAGTAATCCTCAATACAGATAACATATACGCTTGTTGAAATGCTGCTTAAGAGTTTGGTGTCAAGACGGCTGCTTGGTCATTTGAACTATCATCATCTCTATCCAGTGGTGTATCTTGATTTTGTGCTGCCCTAGGCAGACAAAATCCGGGCACCCCCCTACCCAAGCTGCACACCCACGTTACACACCTAAGACATGCCCCATCATTCAGACTCACATCAAGCTTACACTCCCATCACACTCAGTCACACACTCCTACTCCCATCACACTCAGTTACACACTCCTACTCCCATCACGCACACTCTGACTCCCATCACACTCAGTCACACACACTGTCTCCCATCACACACACTCTGACTCCCATCACACTCAGTCACACACACTGTCTCCCATCACACACAGGTCACACACACTGTCTCCCATCACACTCAGTCACACACAGTCTCTCATCACGCTCAGTCACACACACTGTTTCCCATCACACACACTCTGACTCCCATCACACTCATTCACACACACTGTCTCCAATCACACACACTCTGACTCCCATCACACTCATTCACACACACTGTCTCCCATCACACACACTCTGACTCCCATCACACTCAGTCACACACTGTCTCCCATCACACACACTCTGATTCCCATCCCACTCATTCACACACACTGTCTCCAATCACACACACTCTGACTCCCATCACACTCAGTCACACACACTGTCTCCCATCACACTCAGTCACACACACTGTCTCCCATCACACACACTCTGACTCCCATCACACTCATTCACACACACTGTCTCCAATCACACACACACACACACACACACACACACACACATCCCATCAGCACTTACCTTTCTCTGGCAGGCAGGCAGCATGGTCCCTCCATGCTGCCTGTTCGGCTTCCCGGCGATTGTGCCGACAGGTCACGTGACCGGGCGCGCGTATGACGTCAGCGCGCCCGTCACGTGACCTGTCGGCACTTCCGTGTCGGCACACTGCACGGGGAGCCGAACAGGCAGCACGGAGGTTTCTCTGTGCTGCCTGTTCGGCTCCCCGTGCAGCCTGGCAGGCAGAGCGTTGGTGAGGGGGGATCTTGCGATCCCTTCTCACCTCCGTCTCTGCCTGCAAGCGCGGTGGGGTTTTTTTTTTTTTTTTAAAGGGCCAGATTTTTTTTTTTGATTTTTTTTTTTTTTTTGATTTTTTTTTTTTCAGTGCTGGGGGGCGCTGCCGCCCCCCAAAATTTGCCGCCATAGGCATCCGCCTAGGATGCCTCGCGGTAAATACAGCACTGTCTCTATCATTGAACCAACACAGATTCCAGGTGTGTATTGCTATTCTGTGGTCTGATTCTGGTATCCTGTTATATTTTGCATATTGGTCTCCAGCCCATGATTACCCTCACAATAAGTGAGGTTCCTAGCGCTTATAATGTGTCATGCACAGCTTCACATGGGATGACACACATTATCAGTGCTAGGTATCTCACTTATCTAAAGAGACCTGCGCATAATAGTAAGCACCTGCACTTAACTTACGTCTTTTTAATTCTACGAAATACTTTTCCCAAAACACACCAGTATAAGAATTATAGATATGAGGGCTAGACAAAGTCTAGTTTAACCGATAGATCTGTGTTTTATGCAACCCCAGGGAGGTCCACCTTCTCTGGAGGATCAGATGAATTCCATTTCCTGATCATTACATCTTGATCCTATTTAATAAAAAATCCCTACCTCCCCTCCCCTCCCCCTCTGCCTCTTCTAGTAAAATATATGTGGGATTTTTACAGTAACATTTCCCTGAAGCCAGCTCAACTGAAATTGTGCCATCTTCATCTTGTGGAAATATTTATCTTGTCTTATATAATCCTCAGAAGGTTTTTGTAAACAACATCATAATGAGGAAACTGCTTGAGTAGCTATACAAATTGGATTTATATCTTTTTAGCCCGCAGTAACCTTTTGGCCAGGCTAGCTGTGTTTCTTCAAAGATTGAAACCTTTAAAACAGCTGTATCTGTTGAGGAAACAAAATGTAATAAATGTTTGTCTGCTATTTTTCACTTATATTATTTAATTTTAGCTTAATTTTTATTTATTATTTATTAAATAATTATACATTCAGATTTTTCTTGTTTTTCAATTGTGTCCTCGGGACCAAGTCCAGAACGGAATTACACAATGTTACATATTTAACAGCAGATTAAAAAATAAATACATATATATACATACATTCAGTTATTATGCAGGAAAGTTGGGGAGAGAACATACAGGGTAAATAATTATTGAGACAAAAATAGAAAACATCAACAAACATGTATGGTATATGTAGGAGTTTGTAAACTAATAACAGGCACATGTTTTCAAGGTTTGGGAGACACTAATTTTCAGGGATTTTAGACAAGCGGATGATTTGGGTGGAATCTGTGAGACTATTCCAAATATGAGGAGCTCTGAAAGAGAACGCACCGCGACCCGCTTCCTTTATGAAATGAGGGATCGCTAGTATGCCGCTGATGCAGGATCTGTGATTGTAGGACGTGGGGGGAGTAAGAGTGAGCATGTTATTAAGGTGGGGGAGGGGGGGGGAGCTTTCCAGAGAAGTGGCTATGCACTAAGCAAGCTTGGTGGAGAGTGTACCTGGAGGCAAGTGTCAGCCAGTTTAGCTGTTTTAACATTTCGCAGTAATGGGTGTTATAATTGCACTAGATGACTAATCGGTCTTGATGTATATTAGAGGAATGTTTCATTTAAGTAGTTTAGCTTTTGTCCCAAACAACATGGACACATTTTTTTCAATGTGGAGGAATAGCTTGTTGCTAGGTAACCAACTTTCAACCTTAGAAAACTGACCTTGTTGCATGGTTTCCACTTGCAACAGTTTTGTCCCACTCAAATAAATGACGTTATCATCAGCATACATATGCATAATTGGCCAGGTCGCACACCGAGGGTAGATCATTTATAAATAGCGAAAAAAGATGGATCCTTGAGGCACTCCAAACTTAAATTGTCAGTGTGAAGGGTAAGCATCGGCAATGGACACATATTGAGTTATATCAGATAGGTAGGAACGCAACCAGTGACGCTACTGATCATTTACATGCAGAAGATCATGATAAACAGAATGAATGGCTATTGCAGAGCAATGTTCACATCTTTCTTTAGAGAGAGTTAATAATGAGATGAATCTGTTAGAAGAAAAAAGCTAATAGTTATTTGATAATGTTATAACATTTGGGCCCTTTCCAAAAAATGAAGCCTTTGTGAATGGAGCATAAGCAATAATGGGCAGGGCATGAAAACAATGTTTGGTTGAGTAGAATTGGGAATGGATCAATACACTGCTTGTAATAGCCTGGAGGAATTCCAAATGCATAGCTCAACTAACAATTCTACATAGTTTTTTTTATCAGAGAATATTCATGGAAACTTAAATAAAAATGAAATGTTTGGTCTAGATTCAAGAAAACATGTACATAAAATATTTCTTTGAAAAAACAAAACGCATTGGTAAAACAAGTGTTTCATCACTGCTCCCAAAATACTTCTTTTTTTGGCTCCTTACTTTTAAATTTGAATGTAATAAAAGTACCAATTCCCCGGATACTAAAAATAACTAGGCATGCTCCTTAATTGGTCTGATTGGCTCTTAAATTCAATAAATATTTGTCAAGCTTTGAATTAACTACTTCAACAATGATTGCATACATACCGTGGTACGATCGTTAATCAAAAGGTAAAAAAAAAAATGCTGATGTTGCATTCACAGGTCTACAAATAGCTGTGACATTTGGGTGCCTGTTAGCACCAGTTGATGACAACTATCACGCATGTCCAGATACACCGATGTCCAGGTACACCGATTCTCATAGATAATTCATTGTTCAATATTATCTGCATGTATTACTGTAACTTAAACACACAATGTATATCAGTTAGCTGCAACTAAGATTTGCAAGAATAATTTATGCAAATTACACTATCTTAATTTGCATATGTCAGCCTATTAACATTCAGTCTATTCATCAATATCCCCTTTGGGATTACATTCTTGCTAAACCAATAATTGAGAATATACCTTTTTGCTTGTATACTTTTAACAAAATGTTTTACCAGTTACTGAAAAAACACATTATTATTTAGGACTCCTTGACTTTTGGTTCAGTTGATTAAATATTAATCAAACAGTTCATTACAGAAATAAATATTTTGCATTGCAAAATATATAAAAAAATCTATATACTGTTGCTCAATTTATATCCTCACTTTGATGTTAGAAGTGTGTGGGGCTTAATAGCTCAATGTTATAAGACGTTTTCACATTATTCTATAATCAGTGACTATACTATTGCCAATGGTATTCAATAACATAAGATACATTATCTGTATATTTTACTGCCACAGCTTTATCATGACAATGATGGTGAACCTATGGCACCCAGAGACCTTTAGGGTGGCTCTGAGTATGTATCTACATCATTACCATCTATTATAGAGGTTATGGTGCAAACTGAGATTTGAGGATATCATAGACAGTTTTCACTTGGATCCATTGGTGCAAAAAAACAAAACAAATGTAGATGTAATTAGGAAAAAGGTCAAAGGGCATCTCTGTCTGATTTTAATGCCATTTAAATGCTGCACCATGCAAAATATACTTAAGCTGAATTCCAAGTAAAACAAACACTTCCAGGCCATATTGGCTGATCATTGTTGTCTGTTATTGTACTGAGTTGCCACACACAACTTCTAGCTGCTAGGAATAAGGTGCGCTTGTTTTATGATGCCTGCTTCATTGGCAGCAATTATGTTATACCGTAGCCTTCCCAAAAAAGAAAAAAAACAACCTTTCAAGGACAGACTGATTTTACTGGCTCAAATACAATACAGGTGTGAAAAACAGGGGTGTATTGTGCCCCTGAGTGACTTGCATGCTGCCAGTCTGGAGCACGCCTGTCACTCAGGGGCACGGCTTAACTCGTATATTTCCGGGGCTTTGTGTGCTGCTAACAGCGAGCACACAAACCCCCGAAATTCACGAAATACGTCTGAGGGGCCAATGGCAGCTACAAATTCGGAAACAGAGTCACTCACTCTGTTGCCAATTTGACAAGCACTACAAGTATAAAAATTTGGATACTTTTAGTGCTTGTCGAATTGGCAACCGAGTGAGTGACTCTGTTGCCTAATTCACAGCTGATATCTGTCTCCCGGATGTATTTCCCGGATGTATTTCCGGGGTTTGTGTGCTCTCTATTCAGAGCACACAAACGCCAGAAATACACAGTGCGGCTTCTCCGTGCTAGGTGTGCGGAACATCCACCCCTGGTGAAAAATGCTGTAAAGTAAGAATACTTTCACAAAAGTATTTATCAATTAACAAAACAGAAAGTGAGTGAACAGAAGAAAAATCTAAATCAAATAAATATTTGCTGTTATCACCTTTTTCTTTCAAAGCAGCAATAATTGTTCTAGGTACACTTACACACAAGTCAGGGATCGTGTAGATATATATAGTCTGGGTAATTTGGAGGCCAATTTAACACCTTGAACTTGGCCTCTCTGATGTAACTCGTGTATTTCCGGGGGTTTGTGTGCTGGCTGTTTGCACAAACCCCCTGGAAATACATGAGATAAGTCGTGCTCCTGAGTGACAGACGTGCTCCGGACTGGCAGCATGCAAGTCACTCAGGGGCACGATACGCCCCTATTTTTTAACTCGTTGTTGTGTTCCTAAAACCATTTCTGAACAATTTTTGCTTTGCTGCAGGACACATTAGTCTGCCTAATGAGGCCAATGCCATCAGGAAAAGCAGTTTCCATGAAAGGGTGTACATGGTCTGCTACAGTGCTTAAATAGGTGGTCCTGGCGGTGCAGCCAGAATGAAAGAATGTCAGTTGTAATGACGGTAAGGAACGAATGAAGTATTAGGTTTTTGAATCTGTGTATAGCTTGTATGTAATTATGTACAAAACAAAAATGAGACAGTGCAAAAAGTCTATAGAGTGAAACTATAACATGCAAGTAATCTCTCTTCTTTCTTGTATTTATTATAAATTGTATGAGTAATGATTTGTGTACACATAGGTAGTTGAGGATCCCTATTTAGATAATCACGTGGATATGGGGCAGGTGGAGACTGTATGAAATAAAACCTAAAATTAGACAGTCCTTACTGTAAGATCTTATGAATAAATATAGTCTCTATTGACTGGCTCATAAACATTATTTTGATAGCATCTATAAGTTTACCTGCACCTTAACTGCTCATTGCACCACTTTTTATCAGTTATTTAAAGCACTGAAATATTTTTAAAGATTTGCACAAATTTAGTTATACGCACTCATGATATATTTATATTAATATGATTGTCTTTTATGCGGAGATATATGTAATTTCAAATAAAAAAAAATAGGTGGCACGTGTCAAAGTAATATTCCCATGAATGGTAGGACCCAAAGTTTCCCAGCAGAACATTGGCCAAAGCATCACACTGCCTCCATTGGCTTGCCACCTGTCAGTGGTTATAATTAGACATCTGCAAAACTAAAATTTTCGTTGCGTTTTCGTCCATTCGGACGAAAATGTTATTTATTTAGTCTAAAACGAATTTCGTTCATTACTGCATTCGTTTCAGATGAAATTCGTTCATTATTTTCGTTTCGTTTCGTTTTACTCGTTCGTTTTATAGAATACGTGTAATACTATTGGCTTTCTATAAAACGAATGATAGCCCCATTCATAAGAAATTTTTATGAATGGGGCTCTCGTTCGGTTCATAGAAAGGCAATAATACTACATGTTTTCTATAAGCCGAAAGTCTATAAACCGAAGGTCGTTCGGTTTATAGATTTTCTGTTGATAGATTACATAGAATTACATGAAAGTCTATAAAAATGAATGAAGACTCTGTCTCTGTGTAGTGAAAGCCAATAGTACTATTACATTCATTACAAATGCCGAAAGTCTATAAACCGGACGTTCGGTTTATAGACTTTCAGCTTATGGAATATATATAATCCTATTGCTATTCTATAAACCGAACGTTCGGTTTATAGAATAGCAATAGGATTACATGTATTCCATAAGCCAAAAGTCTATAAACCGAACATTCGGTTTATAAACTTTCGGCTTATGGATTACATGTAATACTATGGGCTTTCTATAAACCGAACTAGAGTTCCCATTCATAAAAATTTATGAGTGGGGACTCTGTTTTGGTTTATAGAAAGCTAAGAAGTTGAACGAATGAACGAATGGTTTAATATAAACGAAAATCATTTGTCCATTCGTGCTATAGTATTGGCATTACTATAACCGAAATAGAGTCAGTTTATAGAATGCCAATAGACTTACATGCATTCCATAAACCGAAAGTCGTTCATTATGTCGGTTTATGGAATGTAGTGTACTATGCTATTGTATTCTATAAACCGACTCTATTTGGGCTTATAGAATGCCAATAGTACTACGAATGGACGAATGAACGAATGATTTTCGTTTATTAACCATTCATTCATTCGGCTTTCGTTAGCTTAGCATTTTCGTGATTCGTTTTTTGGACGAATGAACGAAAATGCTATTTTCGGACGAAAATGCATTCGTCCGAAAACGAATGCACATGTCTAGTTATAATGTTATGGCTGATCAGTGTTTATATATATATAAAACTATATATATTATGAGGCATAGAAAACAGGTGTGAGAATGCTGCAAATACAATAAAATAAACACAATAATTTTTGTTTTGCTGCCCATAAATGTGTATACAGAGAATTGATAAAGTACTTTCATATTTTTCCTTAAAATAGAAGCAGGTTGGCATAATTTTCGATACACGGTTTTATTTTGTTGTTTTCCTTTTTATATTGACTATACTGTGCAGAGAAGGATGCTTTATCACATTTAAGTTGAGAATGATGCATGGTTTGAAAAATCAAAGTACATGGCGGGCTGTTATGTGACACTAAGTTGACAGATTGTAAATGTTATATAGATGAAAAACTGACACAATTAGATCTGTACAAATACAGTAAAATACAGTACTATTGCATTGGATGGTGTAACAGTGAATGCTTATAGAGGCATTTTTTATACCCAAGACAATAAATCAATAGAGTGAAAATGTACTGTCAGTACATCTGCCTCTCTCTAACACGTCATCACATATTTAAAACCCAATGAAGATTGTCTCAAGACATAAAACTGACTAAATTCAAATACTAATGAACAAAAAAAAAAAATGTAAAATCACAAGCTAGATTGATATGCTCTCTTTTGGCGTTTTCCATTAAAACTTAAATCAACAAATAAAATGTTTTTTTTCTGTCTGAAAGAATCACTGGTATCCTAACTAAATATAGTTTGAAAAAAAAATGCAATAGCTGGTGTTTGTTTAATTGACATTATTTTTATTTCTGTGTAATTTAGTTGTTAATGGAAGCTTGATTTATTTTGTGGAATGAGCTTTTTTAAAATGTGCACATTCATATTTAAAAATAAAATTAAATATGTGATCTTCACAAGACTATTATCATGAATAATTAACTTGAATATGTTAAAACAAAGATCTATTAGGACTGCTAGTTTAAGAGGGAAAGGCGATTGTGTAGCTTACTTTCTGGGGCAAATATGCCACCATTACTACATGATATATTTAAGTGACTGCTAGATTCCACTTATGGTATACATACTCATATAATCTTACACTATAGAGCTCAGAACACTATTCTTATATAATGATGTTTTTAAATGGTGTTTCCTTGGGGAAATCTACTATTGAAAAAGATTTGGGAGTAGTTGTAGACAATAGACTTAGCAGTAGTTCACAGTGTCAGCTGGCAGCTGCAAAGGCAAATACGATATTGGGATGTATTAATAGGACATTGATTGAAAGGTAGGAAGAGGAAGATATTATCCTACCTCTTTATAGGTCCATGGTAAGACCCCACCTTGAATATGCAATTAAATTCTGAGCGCCTTTTTAAAAAAAATACATCATGCAACTAGAGAAAGTCCAGAGGAGGGCTTTATAACTGTTAAGGGGAATGGAAAGTTTTAGTTATAAAGAAAGGCTGGAAAAGTTACATTTGTACGCCCTAGAGAAATGGCGGCTTAGAGGAGGTACAATAATGTTATATAAATATGTACAGGGCCCATACAAAGGGCTTTCAAATGTCCTGTTTATTAACAGAATAGACTAAATTTCACCCGCTAAGACTTGAAGAAAGGAGATTTAGACTATGAGAGAGTAAGTAATTTTTTTACAGTAAGGACAATTAAGATTTGGAATTCATTGCCTGAAGAAGTTCGTGCAAATACGTCAGATACCTTTAAAAGCAACCTGGATACTTTTTTGATGAGACGGAGCATAGAGGGCCATTATACAAATACATTTTAAAAAATCACAAAATCAATGAAAATCATTTACAGTGGAATAACCAATTAATTTTCTGTTACAACAGTTGAATAGCTGACATACGTGAAGGTATATACTTTAATTAATAAATCATAACAGATATGCAGCATATGCTGTATTTTTATAGCATTCCATTTTATTGTATTGTTTATGTTTTTTTTCTGTATTGCACAAAGGGTAAGTTCCAAGAAATAAAATTATTAATCATAATGTAGCAAGCACAAGCTAGCAAAAATTGAATTCATATCATTCTGCTTCAATGAATTCCCTAAGGTAGTGAACTTTTTGTGACAAACAGTTAACAATGAGAAAGACTCACTGCATTTTGAAAAGGGCAATATGATCCAATTCTAATTTACGTTTTTGCTATTTATAGCACTTGAAATTTGAAAGTATTGCATACAAGTTTGTTTGATTAGTTTAATTTTCCTGTCAAAACAACACCTGCAAATTTCAGAAATGCATAAAATGTTAAATATATCATTGCAGAGTATGTGTTAATCACTAATTTATAAGAGGTGTGTTTCTGTAGTGTGAGTAAGAGTGATGGGGAAACTGTATATGAAGATATTTATTTAATTTTTTTTCTGGGGGTTCTGGGGGGTTCTCATTAATTTTAATTTGGCATATTCACACACAACCCCAGTAACTGACATTCCCAAAACTTTAAGCTCACTACACTGTGTAAACACTTCTTCATAGAAAGTAGTACCGTATTAAGAATTCGGGAGCACTAGAGTCTTGGATTTGGTTTCTGCAGCTGATGGCTATTTTCTTCTAGAGTCTATCCTACTTATCTGTTTCCTAGAACACTTTTCCAAAATCATGCCTAAAAAAATAAGTGGTATCAGGCACAAAACACATAAAGGGGATGGTGTTTGTGGATCTGTGGTCTGCTGCCATTATATATTTATTTAATAAACATTGTTGGAATACTTTGGAAATCACCTGATCTGCCTGCTGTGTCTCTCTCTTCTATATTACTTTTCATCGTCAAGCTAGAGGCCATTTTTCTTTTATGGTATCTACGCTGTTTATCTATTTCTGTCATCCAAAATTTGGGCAAACCATCTTCTTACCTCATGGAAAAACACTACTAATCACTACTAATACAAGTTCCACAGAATTTTCAATCTGTATTATAAAATTTCTTTTATGTGTGCCTTTGTTTAAAAAGTAGTATTTGCAAGCGAGGACATGTGTTTCAATTGAATGAACTTTCACAGATCAATTAGTTTTGCAATGAGTAGGGATTTTCAGTTAACCAAAAATATACTGTGAAATTCCATTGATAATTGAACCGGACTAGACTATTGCTGACTGCATGAATAATGTTTGAAGGAAGTAACAAAAAAATGGCACTCACGAGATGACGGGTAAAGCCAAAAATTATATGGTTTATTCAGTAAAAAATCCAAGATAATAAATTAATCACTCACAGCAGATCATGGGGATGCAAAAAAGGAGTGAGTTAAAGCTATGAATGAAGACCACATCTCTAGTTAAAATACTTACAATATTTGCCTTAGAGTAGTAAAAAATATCAATTCTCTAACCTTTAAATCCTTGTAATGCCATAAGGGTAGAATAGTACAATACTTTAAAATACATATTTTCATTAAGAGCTGCTCAGGGTACAAACAAAAAAACTGTGGGGAAAAAATATATATCTTGGAGTAAGCCTTTAATACTCAAAACCACATGGTTTTAATCCATTTTAGATCAAAGGGAAAAATAGAATGATACACTTTACAATGTTAGAAGCATCTCATCAGTGAACACTAAAATATTTTTGTATGGGTGCATGAATCAAAATAAAGTTAATTTTATACCCATTTATGTCAATGCATTACATGGTATTTTTGTAAATAAAAGAATCATACTGGATTATTTTTTTATGGGAAAAAATATTTATGGTTAATTTATTACATATTACTAACCATACCTTCATTTAGCATCTGAAGCAACTTAACATGGATGTGTTTTCAGACTATTTTTAAGAAAACCAGAGCAAACTAAAGGTAAAAGTACTCATCCTCTGTTCATTAAAACAGGGGGGGAAAAGAGCATTTTCCTAAATAATGTAACAAAGACAGTTTGTGAGGCAGCTGGTTATATATATTTTTAGCATCTCATTAGGTTTTTTGAAAGCATCCTCATTTGTCCTTTAAAGAGATTGTGGATTGGAGGAAATTGATTTATTAGAACAAACTGGATTTACAGATCATTAATTTTAATAATGAGGGATTAATATTGCAGCACTTTTATTTACAAATATGTGTTTAAAGTGAAAATTCTGGACGTGATAATCTTATTGAATGCAAAATATAGAGACAAGCTACATATATATATATATATATATATATATATATATATATATATATATACATATATATATATATATATATATATATATATATATATATATATATATAAATACTGCATAAACCATACAGTGTATATATATATATATATATGTGTGTGTATATATATATATATTTACATATATTTATATTTATTTATTGATATATATATATATATATATATATATATATATATATATATATATATATATATATATATAACATATTGCATTAACCATAAAATATTGCACCAGAATTGAAATTGCATTTAATAACATACATATACAAGTGTTTGTGTCCAATGGCTAGCCTGGAAGCAGGGAGACCTCTGATTGGCTGATGGCCAACCTAGAGGTGTCACTGATTGTTGAGGGATGTTATTATAATGTATTTGTTTTTAAAGCCTTGCTCTACCATTAATTGTAGGGGGGGCTTTTGGGCAGCTCCCTACCTCATTAGACATATGGGGATTCAGGGGCAATTGGCCTGCTCCTAGATCCGTTTATTTCATGATTAAATAGATAGGGCAAGTTAGAGGTAGGGGGTAGGTAGGAAACTTATTTAACTTTATTTATATTGTGGGGCCTTTGGAACAGCCTCTAACACCATATATTTAAAGGGGGCTTTTGAAACAGCCTCAGGCCCCATATATTTAAGGGTTGTTGAGCTCTCTTTGACCAGCCACTGCCCCATTTATAACATTTTTCTTGCATTCAATGAAAGTTGAATTGAGATAGGAGTACGAGTTGGACTTTGTCGAGGAGGGTGGAGAGGGAGGGCAAATGTATTTTAACAAATACCTCATGGTGATCGAGTTTGGAGGTAGAATTTTATTTTTTACACTAAGTCAAATTCATCATCCAACTCAACCACCTTGAGACTAATATGGATCTTAGTGAATAGACTGTATCATACATGGTTCTCTTTTTTACTATAAGGACTATGATAATATCACTGCTCAAAGTCAAGAAAGCACAAATTAATTTTGACTTTTCAGGTGGAAGTAGTACATTTTATGACATTTAGATATATATATAAAGTACATTATGTTGAATGCTAAATTAACACAAGTTAATATATCCCTATCTCCTAGCATTAAACTCCCTAACCATGTTCACTGAACATGTGCAATGCTATTCATTCTATCACAACAAAAGTCCAGAGGAAAAACACGTTTCACCTTGTAATGGAGAAAGTGGAACACAATTACTTAGGGGTAAAGAAAGGATAGACACAAATATAAGAGGGGAATTGATTTAACAATGTACTAGGGGGCTATTCACTAAAAGGTGAATTGAGGTGAGATTGTGTAAGGACAATCCTGGTGAGTTTAGTTAGTGGGGAAAACCGGACAGGTTTGTCCTTGTACAACGTTTAGATAAATTGGTGAGGGAATGTTCATCTCACCTCAACTTACCTCCAACTCAAGTTTTAGCAGATAGCCCCCATTGTGTTGAAATATGGCTTTTTAGGTTAAGACTTTTTTTGCGATCTAATATATCAAAGACATGATAAGTAAATAGAGTATGGTGACTTGTGTAGTTTTCATCTCACCTCAACCCACCTGAAACTCAACTTTTAGTGCATAGCCCTTCTAGAATTTTTATTTAAAATTAAAGGAAAAGTTGAGAGCAACTTTTGCCTTTTGCTCCAAATTAGCCATACATGCCTGATTTTTGCAGTTCACTTGTTGTGTGCCTCTTCATTTCTGTATATGTATTCACATCTTTTTATATTCTGATGATAGACTATTTTTACTTGAAAACTTGTTTACTTTTCACATTTGGAATTTTAGTATGTTTGTCAGTTTAGCATTGCCCCTTCTTCAAATCTCCTGATTATACAACAAATTATTATAAGTCAAATTTATTTTATTTTCTGTTGTTCCATTCCTTTTTCGCTCTTTAGGTTTTCTTTATTTGGCTAAACCTATTCACTTTTCACTCTGCTTTTCATTCTGCTGTACACTGACTTAAATTGACTTCTCCATATACTGTCACTAATCTCGAGCCTGCAGTTTCTATCCGTATCTATTGTAACCTGCTAACTGCGATGTTGAAGTTCCCATGTCTGGCACATATTAAATTGTTTAAGGAAGGAAGTATCAAGTTGCCACAGTAACTTGATGTTATTTCCCTGTGTGCCCGGTGCAAAGCTGAGTCTTTTCATCAAATATAGCAACATGACACATTGGCAGTACTGAGCCCTTTGTGACCTTCTATGTGGGTTACTGTCTAGCTCTCTTGTGTTATTACTGTTCTCTAATTGTATGTTATCACTCCAAGCAGTGAATGCTAAGCTACTTCTAGGCCAGCTGCAGCTACTTTTGATGGGGAAATACATCACGTTTGCTGACTAAGAGGCCAGGTTCACTACAATAGAACTCCTGGTAGCTTTAAATAAATTAGAGCAACAGATGCATTTGTTTGTATACTCGGGTATTTGTTTTTGGATAAAAATTGTCTCTTTCATCCATTCAGTAGACTTGAAACAAATGTAAAATTGAAATAGAGAACAAATGAACAAATGTGCAATGTACAGAAATCATTGATTCATTTGTTCTTTCAGAAGATGTCTCAGGAAGCTCCAATATTCTATGAGAAAATTGGAGCTCTGAGTTTTGGACCAAATTGGATAATTTTTGTGATTAAAAGTTTGAATGTCGAAAAAGCTTTAACACCTTCGCGACAATGGACATAATTTTATGAATGGAGACTCTGTCTCTGTGTAGTGAAATGCCGACAGCCTATAAACCGAACGTTCGGTTTATAGGCTGTCGCCATTTTACTACACTGAGACAGAGTCTCCATTCATAATTTTATGAATGGAGACTCTGTCTCCGTGTAGTGAAATGCCGACAGCCTATAAACCGAACTTTCGGTTTATAGGCTGTCGGCTTATGGAATACATGTATTCCTATTGCTATTCTATAAACCGAACGTTCGGTTTATAGAATAGCAATAGGATTACATGTATTACATAAGCCGACAGCCTATAAATCGAACGTTCGGTTTATAGGCTGTCGGCATTTCACTACACGGAGACAGAGTCTCCATTCATAAATTTATAAATGGAGACTTTGTCTCCGTGTAGTGAAATACCGACAGCCTATAAACCGACTCTATTTCGGCTTATAGAATGCAATAGTACTACAATTGGACGAATGAACGAATGATTTTCGTTTATTAACCATTCGTTCATTCAGCTTTCGTTAGCTTAGCATTTTCGTTCTTCGTTTTTCGGACGAATGGACAAAAATGCTATTTTCGGACGAAAATGCATTCGTCCGAAAACTAATGCACATGTCTAGTGTAAAAGATAAAATCGGCACTGAGGCAGTTGACGACTTTATTAAACCACTAGTTGTAGTGTAGGCCATTATCATGTTTTTCTATATGGATTAAACATTTTGCTCTTAATCAGTTTTAGGAGCAAAAGGAGTTCTTTACAGTAAAAGGTGATTGTGAAATTAGCGAAGTACTACTTGAAAATACCCTATGTGCTTTTATTCATACAGCATATTGTGCTAATTTAAACCGATGTATCACCTATATATGTTTGTACTGCCTGCTGAAACAGAAATGGGAATTTCTGTTTTTCCCCCAATACATTTCTCAGTTACCATGTAAGGGAGTAAAACACACAAGTCACCAAATGTGTCTTAGTAACGTTCTTTACTAAGATACATTGTGCACGGTGCATTAAAACACCATTAAATTGCATTGTGAGAGCTATTTCAACCTAACTGAAAGCAAGTTTGAAAGCAGTGATAAGTTAAATCTGTGCAGTGAGATTGTCCAGACTTCGTGTTCCCTCTTAAAAACAAATCTTTATAACATCTGATATTGTAAATGAATAGCTTGGTCTCTCCGTGCTGTGACAAGTATGCAGTTTTTGGGACATATTAGTAAGTAATTAACCACATATTGCTGTGCACCAAGTAATTAAGGCATGAAGCTTTGAGAGATTAAAAATGAACTTGTGTATAGGAGAGTGGTAATCCTGAAAAAAGCACATTTGGCTTGCATCCTCATGTAAAAAAGCAAGATAAACCCACACACGCACATGTATATATATACAGTCTAACCATGCACATAATCCAAATATGCCAAAAGACTAGTTTGTTGGGGTTCTTTCCCATTAATTTGAGGCTCTCCCAGCACTTTTGGCACCTATACTGAAGTGGCACTGTTTGAAACTATTTATGTCTATATGTAGATGTCACACGTGCAAAGGTTTAAAAGCTATATCAGGCAATATTACTTTACTGAGAGGGTAGTGGATGCATGGAATAGCCTTCCAATGGAAGTGGTAGAGGTTAATACAGTGAAGGAGTTTGGGATACATGGGATAGACATAAGGCTATGTTAGATATAAGATAAGGAAAGGGATTGTTAGCGTGGCCCGGTGGCGAGTCATGTGTTGCATGGTCAACCTTCTTTACAGGGACCGGTAGGCCCGCTCCCTGACCGGCTTTGGGGGCGTGTTGCATCATAGCCAATGGGGTTGGACGGTGTCCGGAATCACCATGATACAGTTATGCGCACACAACACAGAAATACGGGATAGTGGGGATCACATGCATGAGTGGTCTGCCATAGCCTCTAGCCTCCCAAATTTCCCTGTAAAGGAAAGATGCGTTGTTGTTCCCTCTCCTCGTTTTTGGACTCGCCTCCTGCATCCCTATAAAAAACCTCTGAACTCTGCCGATGCTTCTCTTTGTTCCTGCCAATATTTTTGCCACCCAGTCTGACTATTCTGCCTGCCCTTACTGCCAGCCAGTCTGCCCATTAATCCTGCCTGTCCTGACAGCCCAGTCTGCCTATATTGTTCTGCCTGTTCTGCCAGTCCAGTCTATCTGTTCATTTGTCTGTCCTGCCAGTCCAGCATATATATCTACCAAATATATCTACCATTTGCCTCTCCTGCTAGTGGGTTCCTTTCCAGCCTAAACATACAGACTGTTAGCCATCTTGTACCAGGGACTAATAAAAGTATTTCGAAAATTGGGGAAACTAGATGGTCCAAATGGTTCTTATCTGCCTACACATTATATGTTTCTGTGTTTCATGCATTCATCCATCTATGTTCCATTCCATAATACCTTACTATCTGTTGATATCTCATATATTCCTAAATCACCTGATTTATCACTTGGTTTATTTATACTCTTCTTTATTGTGTAACATTATGCTAACGTGTACAGTCTCTGTAATTAAAATGACGTTTCATTGGTAAAAGTATTTTTTTCATTTTTGGTTAAAAACTATACCTAATAAGTAATGTCAATAGGGAATGCGATCACTGTATCCCTACATTAATGGAGACTTTGGTGTTACAGCACATTTAGAATTTTATAAAGGTGTTGTATTTGCTCTTTTTTTTTCACTTTTCTCATTGTTTGGAGACTTTCTATGGATGAGTGGTTTTTGATTTATTTCAGCCAACTTTAGTGGATTTTTAGCTTATATATAAATGATTTTAGATTTGATAGAAATAGCTACGCTATAACCTGTAGATTGAGGGTGCATTTATCGTCTTTCGAAAGTTTAGAAAAGACGTGCAATTAAATCCCGATCATTATTGTTAGCACATGTCAGTATGGGGCATAATTGTTGACTTGTATATATGCTTCATTCTATAGCTTAATCCACAAAACACACTGTATGGTTCTATGTGCAGACACTTTAGTTTTATTTGTGGGAATTAACTTAAATCATTCATGTTCCCTGTGTGCCCAAAAGGAGAGATTACCTTACTTTTCCTGGGGTTAATGAAATCATACAGAACCTTCGCTGAGCCATTTGTGCTGTTTTATAGAGTGCTTTACTTTAACAAAACTCATATTGTTTTTTGATCTTGAGAATTAGAAGCTGTTTCATTTTATAAATACACTCCAAGCTTAAGAACAGCTTCTTACAAATGTTATGTATCTGACCCTTTGGTCTTAATTTGAGTTACCAAAGAAAGAAAAAAAAAAGGTTTTCCTTGAAGTGGTTGCTAAGGGCAACAAGTATTGACGCCAAAAGATGAATACTGTACTTTCTTTGTATAATGCCAACTTTGCGAGCTAAATAAAGAGCTAAATTGCAAAGAAGGAAGCGGGGTAAATGTAAAATATCAGAAGTAAAAAAGATTGTTTTTCAACCTGGATTATTTGGGAAGATTATTGTCAGCTTGTTGAAACTGAACAGGTAGAATGCTGGTTTAATGAGTTCAATTCTTAGACAGGTTGCTAGTGAATCAAGTAACACGTTTAACAAACCTGTTTTTAAAAATGATTAACCGGGATATCAGCCATGGCTTCTGTGAGATTTGGGACACTGGATTTGCATTTTTAAAGGGACTCTGCCAACCTAAATATTGCTTATATTGTGAAGGTAGAGAATAACAAAATATTAAAATGATCTATTAACAATATTGTAGGCAAATGCATAAAATTGGAAAAATGTATATTTTAAATGTGTATGTGGAGTCTCCTGCTTATGACATCACCTTGTTGCTTGATATGCAAATTATACATTTCCCAAAGTAGTTTATTTGCATATCAAGGCATAGGTGATATCGTAAGCAGGAGACACCACATAAATCCTTTAAAACATATGTTAGTCTTGTTTTCTGTATTTGCCTTGCAATTCTGATAACACAGTGGGCTTTATTTAGATAACCAGGATTTTCACAACCCCCAAATATTGCCCTAAAATAAAATCATTTTGATGATCAGATTCTGAAATTTTGACTGAATTCGAAGCTGAATTTTTGGTGAACCAAAAAGATAGACCGAACTTTCCATTCGTTTCCTATCTTGGGTTTGAGAGTACCAATGTGGCTATTTTGAGAAGCCAAAAAAAGACTTGAATGCTACATTATTTCATATTGGACATTTGAGGCTACCTTTTAGATAAAAAAAAAAACCCGAAACCCCCAAAAATAAAATCTAAAAATCCCTTCCTGATTATGCGCACTTAAGTTTTATGAAATAGGTATAATTATGTTCTCTATTTTACATCATATAATATACACATTCAGATTTCCTATAAAGGAAAAAATGTAATTCCATAAAACACATCACAGACTTGTAAGTCCATCTTCTTTTATTATGTTGAAATATTACAAATAAAACAATCTTATTGTCGCTATTTTAAACCAGAACAAAGGATGGTAATGTAGATGAGTAAATGTGTAATGAAATATTGAGGTTTACAAACATTTTCAGTGATATGTGAGTAAAATGCACTTCGGAGTCTGAGGTTCAACCAAAATAATTGTTTTCATATTAAATCTATAGCCTCAAGGTCAGGTGACTCCAGAAACCCCAGTTATGTTTTATTTATTAGGAGCTGCTATTTTTAAACCATAATTTATTTAGGTGAAATGGAATATTTAACATTCAGACCTTCATACTGAAATGGATCCTTGTTGGTATTTTCTGTATTAACGGAACTTTTTCTGACATTGCATCCATAAAGAATAATGCTATAAGGTATTATCCACTGTGATCGAAACCAGCAATAGGTAAATGAGAATTCAATTCCCTTGAAATGGAAAAGCAGGTTTTATGTTAATAGGTAACATGGCTTTGAAATCCCTGATAAAAAAATATCAAATATGCAAAACAGTAAGTAAGTTGCATACTAAATACAAATGTTGATCAACCCATTTTGAATATTCAAACATACGAAGATATCTGACAGTGTGGTTTTGTAAAACATTTGCATTCACTTTTGGAAAAGTGAGTACCTTCAGTTCCCAGGCGTAATTAGGACTTTTTAAAGAAAGTCTGCAAAAAAGGAAATAAAAGATAATAAAACAGATCTTCACATTAAATAATGGAATTGTTCTCATTGGGGTCTTTTTTGCTAGGAATCTGATTAGTCTCAAGATGGACGGGTTGTGAGATTGCATTATTGTCAGCCCCTCGCCCCAGTATTAGAGGGTGGATGTATTTTGCTTATTTCCCAGTCCTCTTTGTAAGGGCCTGGGGGCATGGTGCCCAGTCACTGGCTTGTTTACTATAAGTGGGTAAGTTGGCTAGGGGCCTCATGCAGAGATCCTAGCCATGGTATTAAAGGGGGTGTACTATAAACTGTGCTGTAATAGTTAATTTTTGAAACAGGGTTTTTACCAGGTGTGGTAGTTTAACTGCACCCATTAAAGTACACCTGTTAATTTATGGCAAAACACGTGGTTTATTCATTTAACAGTGATAATTTTACCGCACCAGTTAATTAACCGAGGCCATTCATTTTAATGGGGGAACTCGACAGTGTGACTTAGTATGATAACCAGTCTAATTTCTTCCTCACTGAAATGAATGGGAGGTGAGTTTAACCTCACTCTCCTTCATCTTGCATGTATTCACCACATCTGGAACTCACAAAAATACATAGTGAATTTTGCAAATTAGTGATAGGATTATGCGCGGGTGGAGTTCGAGACTTTAGAGAAGAGACCCCATTGAGATATTATGGTCTCAGCCCCATATGTAAGTCAATATTACTCCATTATTACAATACATTAACATTTATTTATATAGTGCCAACAATTTACTTGTAGCGCTGGGTACAGAGCATAGAAGGGAACTACATACTAAGTTGGACAAAATTGAAAAAGAGTGGTACATGAGGTAGAGAGGGAATAGGATACATGAAACACATAAGGGAGTGAAGAGGACAGAGGAAATGTAGTTGTAGTAACAGTAATGTGGATGTTTGGCACTGGTTGCAATTGGCCAAAGATTAATTGGGTGTGTTCCAGCTAGGTGGGATTAGCTAGAGGTAAAGTGATCAGAATTCTAGTGGATTGGGTAGTAAGCTATAGTTATTTTGCATATTTTTTGTAATTCTGCTACATAGATAAACCCTGTTTGTACTGTGAATTTTTAGATTAAAAATGATCTAAACATTTTGTTATCAGACTTAGAAGCACATGCATAGTTTAATAGACATTGTATTTTATGTGTCTGTGGTGTCTCCTGTTAATGACATCACCTGCTAGTAAGCATCTGTAAATGAAGACATGACAATATTGACATGTATAAAAAAAAAAAGGTGTAATCATGATTATTCCTGACACATATTGCAGGCATATTGCTGCTACGACGAAGAACAGACATGATCATTTTTTATCATGTCCCTTTAAATATAGTTGGCATATTACCATTTAAATTTAATTATTTAAATGGTAATATGCCAACCATTTTAGAAAAAAATAACTTGATGTATTCCATTTCTTTTTATATGTTAAACTGCATTGTTTGTTAAAGCCTTTTATATCTTCTAAGGGTTACTAAAAATGCCAATTAGGTTCCTGTACTGTATGCTGTTTTCGTTCCTCTAGCAACTTCAAGAAATTGAAGCTACATCGCAAGACTTGAACTCTGACATGCACTGTTTTTACTAGGGGCAGTGGAACAGCTGGATGGAACAGGGATATAGAATTTAAGTATTTTTGATTTGCTTTCCTACTCTAGGTGCAAGAGTGAAGTGCTGTGGACCATGGTTTCCTTACGCAATATTAAAGTTGTTAGCGGTCTGCTTGGCACGTCATCAGTCAAAAGTAACATAGCGTTGAGGGGTGAATGCCATTCCAGTAGAAAATTAACTTTGGGACATTTGTAGGTGAAATGTTGCACCACAATAAGCTATAGCATACAATAACACACTTATGTAATAGCAACCAATTTTATAGATATGTTGAATACAGAAAATCCCATTATATATTAGAACAGCAGTCATTCGCATAGTCCATTACATTCTAACTAGATGTACCTTTTCAGCATATTTTAGATCTTTAAAGCCTCTTTTTTTTCATTAACATGAGATTAGTGATAAGCTGGCAACACACTTTATGCAATATAAATTCAACACAGAAAAAGTAGTTATTGAGAAAATGGAATTTATAACAAATCCTGGAATGATGCATGACTTGATCTTAAAAACAGTGTGGTGCTATATTAAAAAAAATGTCACAGAGGGAGGAGTTTCAGACCACTTCAGATCACTTTAGTTATTTGAATAGCCCATGAATTTGGGATACCCAGGAACCATTGTGCTTCTATACTGGCACGAAAATTGTCTCCTGTGCCGAAATTTGGGGGGATCACAGAAATCCTTCATGTAGACATCTATGGGGAGGTTAAAGAGTCATGTCGAGAGGACTTCAGCTAGTGCAAAATAGCCGAAATCTTAATAAAATTATTTTTTATAATACATATATAAATAATAATAAAAATAGCAACCCCTAGGGCCAGCAGACTTACATTGGCCCCAAAAATAAAAAGATCCATGTCTCTAATTATAATTGTGGGGGATCTGGGCAAGTAATCCTGCCCCTCAATAATAAACAGGGCTGGGAGCCTACCAAATGGCTCCCAGCTTTCATATATAATATATTCTGTATATTATATAGGGGCTAGTAGCCCTGAGCCGCCCATTATAATATACATTGAAATCAAGGGTTACTAACCTTGTCCTCCCCATTGAAGAATGAGGATGGGAGCCATCCAAATGTCTCCCAACCTCCTATGTAATAAAATTGAAAAACCCCAAGGTCCAGAGGCTGCCCAAATGTTCTATCACCGTAACAACATCAACAATTCATACATGGACAAGCATGAGTTATTTGCATAATGTATTGCTTTTGGGAGTAATTTTCCAAATGTAACATTAACATGAGTGTGTGTTATTCCATTTGTGCAAAGTTGCCATTAACTAACTGTTGGCAACTACCTGTAAACAACTAAATTTAGTTGGGAAGACACCAAGAAAGTATGCTGTCTTGTTTTGGATGTCAAAATGAATACAGATAAAGCATTTTGTTGAAATGGTAAAGTGTGTGCACTCAATCAAATGTGATATTACCTCTTAGAACAAATCACATTCACCACCTACTTTATACTTCCAAATTTACTGCACAACTTGAAGCTTGTAACCGAGAAAGAGACAGCAGCTCATAATTTCTTTCACAACTTTCTACCAGCAATCAAGACTCTATATTAGCTACACTTGCTATTGCAAAATGTGCCCCATCAACCTCTCTTGTCTTCTGGAATTTTACCATCAACTAGAGACCATAGGCCATCTCAAAGTATTTGCTCTGTGTCCTCCAATTCCCGCTGTCAAAACTTAACCAACCTTATTTAACTTTATCTGTCTTCTTGTTTTACTATGAAATTTGAAAAGGTCTGAATCACACCAATCCTAAATGGTCCTCAAATATACATCTTCCTTATGTTATCTTCTTTCTTTTACAACCAAGTTAATGGATTGACCTCAACTGCTTAACTGCCTTTTTATCTTTCAGTGACTTGCTTGCCATTCTTCAGTCTTGTTTCAGATCCAAAGGTTACTTCTCATTTTTCTAGATCCCTCTTCTGTAATTGACATTGTTGATCACCACCTTCATCATAGCATGTAGCCCTCATGTATGTCATGGCTCTCTCCTTACTCACATTAGATCTGTTCAATCACTCAATTTCTGCTAACTCAACACTATGCTACAGCTCTTTGAATCCTTACACTCTCTTTTGGTGACAGGCTAAAGAAGGCTTTTGTCTTATTTTCCCTATACACACTTGTGCAATTCTAATTAAATAGTCTGGCTTCCAGTACCACATATGCATCACCCAAATCTATCTCTCCCGCTCTTTTATGTCCAATTTTATTTTTGGTTAACCATCTGTATGTTACTTTCCTAGCACAGACCTAATATTCTTCCTTCTAACCATTTTCTGACCATTAATAATTCTAAAACCTTGTTGACTAAATGCTGAATAATTGTCAAAGCTGATAAAAAATAAACAAGAATACCCACATACATTTATAATTTTAATGGTTTGCTTTCTTTTTGCACAATATTGCTGCAAAATGTCAGTATGTTTCATGTTGTCATTAATCATACGCTGCTCACTGAATTTAGAAAAATTTTCATGTACTTCTAAATTACCCACATACACTGTTCTACACCATTTGCAACAATAACTATAAAAGGTAAGGTGATGCAGCATGCAAAGATCAACAGCTTGTGAAAAGGTGATCAGTGTTCACTGGATTTGCATATGCCTAGTCAGAATCCCTTGCAGTGGTGGTAGCATTATAAATGTGTGATTCTGTGGGAAAAGCAGGCCTTCTGGCTTGTTTGGTGTGTGTGCAGATTTGTGTTTGATAATGCCAGTGCCACCCACTGAATTTTGTGTGGAGAGCTTTTACCATCAGTTCTACCTCACCATTAAATGGTTTGTTCTTTGTACTGATTTAAGCCTCAAGTAGTAAACTAGTAAACCAACCTTGTGTTGATTGTACCTTACAGGTTGAAACATCTAGGAGGGGTGATCTGGCTTCGGTACCAGTGTCCTGAGCTGTTTAATGGGTGTCTTATATAATGTGCATATGCATCAAGGGGTCCATGTTTATAATGGATTAAGAGGCAAAAGGTGATCATTGTTTACTGGATTTGGATATGCCCACCCAGAATCCTTTGCAGTGGTGGTAGTACTGTAAATGTGTGATTTGGTGGGAGAAGTAGGCCTTTGGTTTTGTTTAGTATGTCTAGATTTGTGTTTGATATTGCCTTGGCTACCCATTGTTCAAGTCCACAACATCAGCAATGGCAGGAGTTTTATTTCCATTGCTGAGTCATTCAGCGACCTCTGATTTACAGGTTGCTAGAAATCCCGTGCAAAAGGTGCCTTTGTGAAAAATTGTACTAACAAGTCTAATGTCTTACATGAAAGAATATGACATTTCTAAAATATATGTATTTACCCAGTCCAACTAGTCCAGTCTATTCATGCATGCTTAATCCTAAATCTATGCATAATTAGTAATTAGCTCTACTTTTTATGTTGCCCTATGATTCACTGCTACAACGCACGTTTTATGTGAACAAAAGCAACACTGACCCATTTTGCTGCTCAAAAACTCAATTCTTTCTTGTGGTTTTATGTTTAATCAATGCTAAATCACACAGCAAAACCTCGTCTTCCTGAGTCACGACAGATGACTACAGCCAGGCGCTAGAGAGAATCCCAAGTACCAATCAATATGGAACATAACAGGATAAAGCTGCATTAATTAGTACGATATTAGCTGAAATCATAACATGCCATTATACTTGTTGATAAGATTTTGCATATATTTTATTAAAGTATACATGTTAATATTTCAAAAACAATTTAAAATAAGTCTGTAAATATAATAAAAACAAATGAAAAATGATCCTGCTATATATAAATAGAAATGTTTAAGTATACAAATTCTGGAATACTTCATTATTTCATAAGATGGAATGTTTTTATGCTAAAGTGAATGGGAAAATTAGGAAGCCAGAACAATATCTGATTCTATTAATATTGTGTATATTTCATGTGGATAGAAATAGTAATGATTGTGTAAACAGTACTGGATTTCTTTGGGCAGGGGTCCTCAAACTTTTTAAACAGGGGGCCAGTTCACTGTCCCTCAGACCGTTGAAGGGCCGGACTATAGTAAAAATAAAAACTATGAAGAAATTCCTATGCACACTGCATATATCTTATTTTGAACAAAACGAGAACAAATACAATATTTAAAGTAAAGTTAAATCAACAAACTTACCAGTATTTCAATGGGAATAGTGTGCCAGTCAGAGCCCAGGAATATTATACCAGTCAGATGCCCAGGAATATTATGCCAGTCAGATGCCTAGGAATATTATGCCAGTCAGATGCCCAGGAATATGATGCCAGTCAGATGCCCAGGAATATGATGCCAGTCAGATGCCCAGGAATATTTTGCCATTCAGATGCCCAGGAATATTATGCCATTCAGATGCCCAGGAATATTATGCCAGTCAGATGCCCAGGAATATTGTGCCAGTCAGATGCCCAGGAATATGATGCCAGTCAGATGCCCAGGAATATTGTGCCAGTCAGATGCCCAGGAATATTGTGCCAGTCAGATGCCCAGGAATATTGTGCCGGTCAGATGCCCAGGAATATGATGCCAGTCAGATGCCCAGGAATATGATGCCAGTCAGATGCCCAGGAATATGATGCCAGTCAGATGCCGAGGAATATTTTGCCAGTCAGATGCCCAGGAATATGATGCCAGTCAGATGCCCAGGAATATTTTGCCAGTCAGATGCCCAGGAATATGATGCCAGTCAGATGCCTAGGAATATGATGCCAGTCAGATGCCCAGGAATATGATGCCAGTCAGATGCCTAGGAATATGATGGCAGTCAGATGCCCTGGAATATGATGCCAGTCAGATGCCCAGGAATATGATGCCAGTCAGATGCCCAGGAATATGATGCCAGTCAGATGCCCAGCAATATGATGCCAGTCAGATGCCCAGGAATATGATGCCAGTCAGATGCCCTGGAATATGATGCCAGTCAGATGCCCAGGAATATGATGCCAGTCAGATGCCTAGGAATATGATGCCAGTCAGATGCCCTGGAATATGATGCCAGTCAGATTCCCTGGAATATGATGCCAGTCAGATGCCCAGGAATATGATGCCAGTCAGATGCCCAGGAATATGATGCCAGTCAGATGCCCAGGAATATTTTGCCATTCAGATGCCCAGGAATATTATGCCATTCAGATGCCCAGGAATATTATGCCAGTCAGATGCCCAGGAATATTGTGCCAGTCAGATGCCCAGGAATATGATGCCAGTCAGATGCCCAGGAATATGATGCCAGTCAGATGCCCAGGAATATGATGCCAGTCAGATGCCCAGGAATATTTTGCCAGTCAGATGCCAAGGAATATGATGCCAGTCAGATGCCCAGGAATATGATGCCAGTCAGATGCCCAGGAATATGATGCCAGTCAGATGCCCAGGAATATTTTGCCAGTCAGATGCCCAGGAATATGATGCCAGTCAGATGCCCAGGAATATTTTGCCAGTCAGATGCCCAGGAATATGATGCCAGTCAGATGCCCAGGAATATTATGCCAGTCAGATGCCCAGGAATATGATGCCAGTCAGATGCCCAGGAATATTTTGCCAGTCAGAGCCCAGGAATATTATGCCAGTCAGATGCCCAGGAATATTTTGCCAGTCAGATGCCCAGGAATATTTTGCCATTCAGATGCCCTGGAATATGATGCCAGTCAGATGCCCAGGAATATTGTGCCAGTCAGATGCCCAGGTATAGTGTGCCATTCCAGTGCTCGTTATCCCTCCCTCCTCCCCCGCTTCCCCATCACTTACCTCCAGCTGCTGTGTCCCCGGACGTCTCGCGCGGTGTCCTCCTGTGGAGGAGGGAAACAGTTACCGGATCCGGATGAGACGTAACGTCACATCCGGTCGCGGTAATTTTTTTTTTTTTTCTTCCTGCAGCCGCAACCTTTGCGGCTGCCCGAAAGAAAAAAAAAAGTAAACAGTGCGTGGGGGGGGGGGGGGGGTGCCGGGTGCGGGCCACATAAATGTCCTCGGCGGGCCGTATGTGGCCCGCGGGCCGTAGTTTGAGGACCCCTGTCTTTGGGTGTCAGCAGTTTATTGTAACTTCTAGCTTTCTCCTCTTTTATTTCACTTTTAATTAACTGGATTTGTGTAACGTTTGAATAACACTCTTGAATAACAAAAATCTTAATATAATCAATTACGTAAATTATAAAGCAACACGCTCATGTGCGATAAATAAAGTGGATTTTTCAGGCAATATAGTATTGGATGAGCAAACATTACAAAGCTTGCTGGCTGGTAGCAGACAGAACAAATCCCTGTCACCTTCCAAAACGTTCATATATGGGGCAGCCATCATGACCTGATTTACATTATTATATTGCGCCATTGCATCAGGGTTACCCAATTTATAAAACATATTTTATCAAGTCCATTCATAAAACATATTCAAGCAGAATACAAATGTTTGACATGAGAACTAAAATAAATGGATTACTCTTACTATAGATCCAAATGCATACATTTAAATAAAATTGAACTTTATTTTTTTTAACTGTATATTATATTGACATTTTTAGGGATACAGACCATAAATGGGGAAATATATACATATATATGCCAAAACTATATTACATAATAATAATACTATATTAAATAATAATACTATATTAAAAAAATTAACTATTTAGAAGAGTTATATATTTAAAAATGTGAGATTTTTTTAAAAGACAGAGCACTCATACAGATCTTCACACAAACCTTATTTAAATGCGCCTGTAAGAACGGAATTCATACCCCTCTATCCGTGAGGACCATGACTTGTTACATTTTTCTTCCGATCCATTAGAAACAGCACATAATTTCTTCATTGTGTACGTCTTATGTATACATGTGGTCAAACACACCTTTCCAGGATAGCGGCACTATTCGCCATTTTGATGCACTGTACATGTCTTCTACGCCTACTTATGACTGATAACAAGATTTTTGGTTTTCCATTATAAACTGAGTATATCTCAAAAAGTTTATTCTGCACTCAGTTACACATAGAAGTAACCAAATACGTAAATATCTTCAAAATGGTGTTACATGCAGGATTGGGATAACACAACCGTCACAACAGTGACTTATTATATTTACCTACATTAGAGAAATCACTCCCACCTTTGACTTAAACAACTCTCAGACTTGTAAATAATGCTTTCATTTATGTAGTTTGTATCACAAACATGGATGTCGGTGGATCAAGGAATAGAAATGCCAGTGACATATAGGACCATATTCATAGTAACATTCATAGTTACTACAAACGAAGTTCCATAATATGGTGGGAAATAAAGAGAATATAAGTAGGGAGAGACTTATCTTTACTTGCTGGATGGGGAGAAAAACTACTACTGAAAAATGACTACTTAAAAAATTGCTTTTAGATTTTAGAAACATATATGGAATCAGTTAGTGTACATAGGAGCTTTTTTCTATAGTTCTAGAATTTAATAGTGCATACCAGATTTTTTGTAAAGTCTAGAGAGTTGTAAGACACAGCAAGCACTTTATCAATTAAGATAAATATATATTATATATATATTTATATGTCATTCTTGTTATATAGAGTTGTTTTGCATTTAGAGGTTTTGTTGTTGTTTTTTTTAAAGCCAAATGTGAAGACGTGGGTGATCTATTTAATCATCCCTGGCAGAGTAAATACACAAGTCAGTGTAAATTCATGTAGTATAGAGACAATCTTTATTAGCAGCCGGAACACTAAAACTGTGAATGTCAATACAATAATGATCTGTTTGCTTGTAGCTTCTTCACAACTCATCAGTTTTTACAAGACAGCTCATTAAATATTAAGACTGTAATTTTTAAAAAGAAATGCGTGCCCAGGGGAGATTGTAGTGGAAAATATTGTAGACATCTTAAGACAGATAAATTGATATTGGAAGACTTAAGAAATAGTTGAGATACATTGAAAAAAATGCAGTCCACTGACACATTTATCAGTTTTCCAGTTAAATGAAGAAACATAATATCTCTAGTATTAATTAACACAAATATCTGCTATATAGTTATTATGCTTATGATTAGCAAACATAACCCTGTTATATCAATGTTAGCCCCAAACATGCAAGCTGTGGAACAACAACTCCTATGATCCTCATTTAGCAAATAGGAGCCAATATACTCTCACATCATCGTAGGAGGTTTTTTTAACATCTTTAGTGAGAGTTCACTTCCACTGAATTATTTAGCTCTAATAAATGCTAACACAGAAAATATACAATAATAGATAGTCACAAGATGTAATATTCATTACACAATTATATAGTAATAAGTAACAAAGAAAACAGCACATATAAGTTCCGAATTCAGGCCCTGTATGTTCCGAGAAACAGTTGCTTGGTTCATTACAGGATTTGTTTAACGATTTAAATCAATATGAATGCAGGAAATGTAATCATATAATGTCCTAAACCTTCAACCGTATTAGGTTTGGTCAAAGAAATTGCATGTTTCAGTTTGTTTTGAAATCAAATTTGTCTTTTGAGTTTAAGAGAACCAGCAGTCAACTCAAAATGATGGGCTATTTTCGATAACACTCAGTGTGAACACAAGTGCAGGACGTTTGCTGCAAAGTAATGCTTATTGTGTGTATTTTTATTATTTGAAAGTTCTACTATACCGTAATATCTATTATATAGGAACATCCATTATATCTATTTGTAATGAATATTACATAGTTTTAATATATTGAGTATATTGTTTTGGTGCTGCAAGGATATTTATATATTTTAGGAATGTATATGAACAAAAATGTCAAATTTGTATTATTATTGGGGGGGGGGGGTGTTATTTTTGGGGGTGGGGGGTCTCTCTTTTTCTCCTTTCTTTTGTGATGGTACTATAAAGAAACTAATATAGCAGAGATTGAAAGGTACACAAAGTATAATTATAGAAGGGATTAGTAGAGTCTGTTTGGTGTTCTACAAAGAATTTAGTATAGAAGGGGTTGAAGGGGCCACACAATGTGAATATAGAGGTGATTAGCGGAGTGTTTCAATTTTCTTTTCAGTGAGGTTTCTTTTTTTTTTTTTCTTTTTTTTTCTCCACCACAAAAAGAGTTCAAAGAACACGTAAATTAAATTAGGGATTAAAGGTGTACAATGTTCAAGTATGAAGGCAACTTGTAGAATGCTTTGAATACATAGAAGTGTGGAGTGAAGATTTTGTATCACAATGACTACAAATATCGTGGTATAAAAATGGTTATAAGGTGTTCAAAGTACAAACATAGAGGTGTATTGCAAAAGACAGTGAGTAGGCCAAATTTTTGATTGATGTATCTTTCTTTTTTGTTTTGTTTTTACCACAAAAGATTGCACATGTTGGGTTATATTAAGGGCAAAAAAGTATATAAAGTACAAATATATAGGTGTATTGCAGAATGCACTGACCGCTAGAATATTTGAAGGTTGCAATTATTATTTTTTTCTCACAGAAGATTCCATATAGCGGGTTATAGTAAAGGCTAAAAGGTGTATAAAGCACAAATATAAAGGTGTATTGCAGAAGGCTTTGAATATGCAGAATTTTTGATTGAATCATTTTTTTTTTATCTTGCATTATCTTTCTTAATTTATGGGGGGGTCACCTGCTGTCTGCGGGGACCTCCTGATCTCTCACAACATTTTTCCTGTATATACGGGGATACTTTTAAGTGCTTTCTCATTCATATTGGGAGGGGTTTTAAAGCCAGATAAGGGCGAGACCGCACCCGATGGGGAGGAGAGGGTACTGGGGAAGATGTCAGAAACTTGTAGAGAGAAGGAGTTGAGGGTCGTCCCTATAGGGAAAAAGAATAACGAAACAGGGCTGCAGGTACTTGCTGTGATAAACGTTTAATATAGCGAAACATCACAGCTAGTTGCTTGGGCACAAAGTGGGATAACCTGGTGAGTCAGGAGAACATATATAGAGGTGTATTGCAAAAGACAGTGAGTAGGCCACATTTTTGATTGATGTATCTTTCTTTTTTTGTTTTGTTTTCACCACAAAAGATTGCACATTTTGGGTTATATTAAGGTACGTTTATCACAGCACGTACCTGCAGCCCTGTTTCGTTATTCTTTTTCCCTATACGGACGACCCTCAAACCCTTCTCTCTATAAGTTTCTGACTATTTGCGGTGTGAGTGCAGAGAGTTGGAGTCCACGGAGGAATATTGAGCCAAGCCGCCGTTTCTACTTTTTACTGGGGAAGATGGCCTGGGGGGCGAAGGAGAACTGTGTGTTCCCTGGAGTCTGGGACACAGTATGTTTTGCCCATGTGCTTAATGTGGGTTTTTGTGGTGTTGGAGGGGAATCACTTGGTGGGTGGAGAGAGAGGAAGAGCAAGTACAACCAGGGACCTTTACGCAGAGGATTAGGGTAGTATCAATTACCGTATTTTTCGCCTCATAAGACGCACTTTTTTCTTCCTCAAAAGTGAGGGGAAATGTCTGTGCGTCTTATGAGGCGAATGTAATACTTACCTCCATGCTGCTCTCCGTTGTGTGCTCTCCGTTGAGGAGGAAGGAAGATCCGGGCGCTTTTTTTTTTTCTTCTTAACTTAATTGATGTCGCGCAACGTCAATAGAGTTAATAAGGGAAAAAAAAGCGCCCGGAGCTTCCTTCCTCCGTGCAGGAGGTTAGACTGCACGGAGAAAGCAACGGAGAGCACACAACGGAGAGCAGCATGGAGGTAAGTGCTAGGGAAGGGGGAGGAGGGTGGCACAAACGAGCAAAGCCTGGCATAGTGAGGGGCAAAAGCCTGGCATTGTGAGGGGGAAAATCCTGGCACAGTGAGGGGCAAAAGACTGGCATAGTGAGGGGCAAAAGCCTTTCATAATGAGTGGCTAAAGCCTGGCACAGTGATGGGCAATATCCTGGCACAGTGAGGGGCAAAATCCTGGCATAGTGAGGGGCAAAAGCCTGGCATAATGAATGGCAAAATCCTTGCACAGTGGGGGGCAAAAGCCTGGAATAATGAGTGGCAAAATCCTAGCACATTGAGGGGCAAAAGCCTGGCATAATGAGTGGCAAAATCCTGGCACAGTGAGGGGCAAAATCCTGGCACAGTGAGGGGCAAAATCCTGGCATAGTGAGGGGCAAAATCCTGGCACAGTGAGGGGCAAAATCCTGGCATAGTGAGGGGCAAAAGCCTGGCATAATGAGTGGCAAAAGCCTGGCACAGTGAGGGGCAAAAGCCTGGCATAATGAGTGGCAAAATCCTGGCACAGTGAGGGGCAAAAGCCTGGCATAATGAGTGGCAAAATCCTGGCACAGTGAGGGGCAAAATCCTGGCACAGTGTGGGGAAAAATCCTGGCACAGTGAGGGGCAAAATCCTGGCATAGTGAGGGGCACAAGCCTGGCATAATGAGTGGCAAAATCCTGGCACAGTGAGGGGCAAAAGCCTGGCATAATGAGTGGCAAAATCCTGGCACAGTGAGGGGCAAAAGCCTGGCATAATGAGTGGCAAAATCCTGGCACAGTGAGGGGCAAAAGCCTGGAATAATGAGTGGCAAAATCCTGGCACAGTGAGGGGCAAAAGCCTGGCATAATGAGTGGCAAAATCCTGGCACAGTGAGGGGCAAAATCCTGGCACAGTGAGGGGAAAAATCCTGGCATAGTCAGGGGCAAAATCCTGGCACAGTGAGGGGCAAAATCCTGGCATAGTGAGGGGCAAAAGCCTGGCATAATGAGTGGCAAAATCCTGGCACAGTGAGGGGCAAAAGCCTGGCATAATGAGTGGCAAAATCCTTGCACAGTGAGGGGCAAAATCCTGGCATAGTGAGGGGCAATATCCTGGCACAGTGAGGGGCAAAATCCTGGCATAGTGAGGGGCACACGCCTGGCATAATGAGTGGCAAAATCCTGGCACAGTGAGGGGCAAAAGCCTGGCATAATGAGTGGCAAAATCCTGGCACAGTGAGGGGCAAAAGCCTGGCATAATGAGTGGCAAAATCCTGGCACAGTGAGGGGCAAAATCCTGGCATAGTGAGGGGCAAAAGCCTGGCATAATGAGTGGCAAAATCCTGGCACAGTGAGGGGCAAAATCCTGGCATAGTGAGGGGCAAAAGCCTGGCATAGTGAGTGACTAAAGCCTAACATAGTGAGGGGCAAAATCCTGGCATAGTGGGGGGCATAATCCTGGCATATTGAATGTCTAAATCCTGGCATAGTGAGGGGAAAAATCCTGGCATATTGAATGGCTAAATCCTGTCATATTGAGGTTTTTTTTCTTGTTTTCCTCCTCTTAAAACTGGGTGCGTCTTATGGTCAGGTGCGTCTTATAAGGCGAAAAATACGGTAATGCCCAGGGCCTGAATTCACCCAAAAAAAGAAGTGTGTTACTTGGTTGGTTAAAAAAAGATCAGGTCAAAATTTGTGGGTTATAGGAAACTCACTGGTGCAAGGAGAGGAAAAAGTCTCCTCTGATAAACAATAAAAAGTAAAGAAAAATAAAACAAGAACATAGAATGACTTTTTAAATGGTTTTAAACGCTCAAAATGTATTGGCTAAAGGACCAGCTTTCACTGACCAAGAACATTATATACAAAATAGTGCTTTATTATAAAAATGTTCAAGAAACTGCATGCAGGTGGATATTAAAGAGGATCTAATAGTTGTTTGTATATTTTATGCATTCAGATGAAGTCGGAATTGTTTTGAATATAATTCCCGCATCAGATCAATACTTATAATATACTGTGTGAGCAACTTAATGGATATGTGGCTTTCTATATCTCAGCACTTTTGTGTGGTACAAACACAAAATAGCATTTTATTGGCGCTACAGGGAGAAAAAAGTGCTGACTATTCAAGATGTTGGTGAATGAAGAATGAAACTTTAAACATATCTTTACTAAAAGGTTTCCTAATATGCATTGGCAGATCACCAGCAGAAGATGCAGATCTTTGACTACCAGGGAAGCAGAATATTTTTTGCTGCTGGTTACTTTTTAAAAGTAAATTAATGTGTCTAAATGTGCGGTGGGATTTCAAATTGGATATTGTCTTCTACTTCAAAACAAAATAGTGTGGATGTGCACTCGCACTGTAAGGTGCCCGGTCATGGTCTCACCCCAACTGCCATTGCAGTAAAAATAATAAATCAATTGACCAGAACTCAGTGTCCAATGTGGTTTATTCAGCAATAGCCTATTGTTGAATAAACCACATTGGAAACTGAGTGCTGGTTTATTGATTTATTATTTTATTGTCTTCTACTTGTCTTGCAGAATGGGTGTGGAGCAGGCAGTACTGACTCAGATGGGGCTATTCACTAGATTACTGCACTATTTTTTGTTTGTTTGTTTGTTTCATGTTGTGAATAGTAAATATATACATATACATGCTATGTCAGAACACTATAATCCTCTGTTAATATAATATTACCACACAATATAACCACCAACTGATGTACATAATAAATATATATAATATATATATATAATTATAATAAATAATACCCTTCTTGCGTATTTCTAACATTTAATAACACAAAAGACACAGTGCTAAATAAAGGGTAAACGCAGCTTTTAGAAACTGTAAACATTACATATATGCTAATCATTACAATCAAGCCATCAATTGGGCAGTTACCGTCACCAGACTGCCTAACCATGATATCTGGTTAGCAATTACACCACGAACTAGTGATGTCCTTGGGAGATCAATTTACTTGATGCATCAATAACATATCAACAATAACCTACGCAAATAATTCATATATACAAGATATACATTATTATTTTATATATATATATGTGTGTGTGTGTGTGTGTGTGTGTGGAGGGGGGTCTATGACACTTCTTTGTGACTGCTTTACCACTGACAGTTCATCGCGGAAGTTTTAACGATGATCTGTCAGTGGTGAAGATGAACACGGCCGCTTCATCACAGCTATGTAAGTGCTGACAGTTCAGCGCTGAACTGTCAGCGCTTAAAAACATACACCCCTAATAAATGACCCCCCTAATAAATGAACCCCCCAAACTCTAAGACTAAAATTGACCCCCCAAACCCTATTACTAAAATTGACCCCCCAAAACCTACAATTAAAATTAACCCTACTACTAATTCTACCCTCCCCGAACCCTAATACTAATACCTAACCCCCCTGAACCCTAATACTAAAATGAACCCCTATTAAACTAATTAATAATACTTAAGATCCTGAGATGAACTGCCCTGCGATGACCTCTCATGTGAGGAACTGGCACATATATATATATTTTATGTGTGTGTATGTGTGTATATATATACTGTGCATATATATATATATATATATATATATATATATATGTAGAGAATACTGTATAAGCTCTTAAAAAAACTCTCTGTGAGAAATTTGGGGGTGTTCCCTTATCTCGTCATAGTTCTTGATGCTTTCCTACACATAACTTATATATTTTTTGAAGCTGAAAATGCATTTCATGTCTGCAAAATTTACCAGCATATGAAAACTGTAATAACATGCTTTCTGCTATGAAAATAATATTTTGCTGCAAAAATACTATACTCGGCCAAAAGCGTGGCAGTAAATCAGGTTTACTTACTGCAGTCACAGGATGATATATTTTGAAGTGGAACGTAGTGACAGTGCAGGTTCTTACCTCTTGCTCATCCTTGAGCAAGAGCAGATTAATCACAGGTGAACCAGTCTACCTTGTGAATCAGCTGCATGCATTCTTTTATTGACACTGATTATGGGGATAGAAATGAAAAAATATATAAAAGAGGTGTGCATGTGGTGCAGAGATGCTGAGATTCTTGTGACTCCAGGCCTAATGTGTCATTGCAAGCCTTAGTACCAGTCCAATGATGCTAAATAAAAATTGCATTATGTTATTTTAATATAGTAGTTGGTTCTTTTCAATTATTAATACATATTGATAAGAACGTATCTTCTGCAGGATAAAAAAAAATCGTTCTAATGGATTTTGTGGTCTGGTGTCTGAACAAAGATCCTGCAATATATTAATCATTGTGGTAAATGTAGTTCTTTAAAGTGATCCAAAGTTAGCTACATTGTGCAGTAAAAGTCAAATGATCCAGATATGAGTAACTCAAAAGTTGGAGTAAAAGATGTCTCTTTCTGATGTAAATGTTATGTTTCATGTAAACAGTTATTATTGTTTATTGTTTATTGTTTATTGTTTAAGTGCCAACAGACATTCCAGAGATCCATACAATGAGGTACATTCTATGTCGGCTGTCAAAGCAGGCAAACGTTAAAGTTTGAATACCGCACATTATTTGCCCATTTGGGGCAATTTTTGATCGTCCCCTCCTACCTAGGCATTTGGCCAGCCCCTGGCACATGGGTGGGTAGCAGGGAAGGAGAAGCAGCCATTACACATTTCTGTTTTTCTGTGTTAAATTGAAAGGCACAAATTAAAGATTTTTTTGCCCATTCATTTTTAGCAGCTGCTTCTGAATCACTGTTTGTGCGGTAATTACCGTATAGACCAGTGTTTCAATTAAGTTTTTTGATGGGTCCGGTAATCCTCCATAGAAAGCATGGTGGGTTTAAGACAGGTGCTGTAATAATATTACCACATTCGTTAATGGTGTTTGCCGCAGGTAATGAATTATCAATGCCCTTAATTTAACTCTAACGCCAGTTTTATAGATAACGGGGGTACAATGCTTGCAAACTGAAAACCTATAGATGAACAATTTAAACAGTACATTGTGATGAACTGACAGCCAAGTTACAAAATATAGTCCAAAATAGACATGTGCATTCGTTTTCGGACGAATGCATTTTCGGACGAAAATAGCATTTTCGTCCATTCGTCCGAAAAACGAATAACGAAAATTTTAACTAACAAAATCCGAATGAACGAATGGTTAATAAACGAAAATCATTCGTTCATTCGTCCATTCGTCCATTCGTGCTATTGGCATTCTAAACCGAAATAGAGTCGGTTTACAATACCAATAGCATTGTACTACATTCCATAAACCGACATGAATGACTTTCGGTTTATGGAATGCATGTAATGCTATTAGCTTCCTATAAACCGAAATTGAGTTCCCATTCATACGAATAGGTCAATTGACCTATTCGTATGAATGGGGACTCTTTCGGTTTATAGAAAGCCAATAGCAGCATGTATTCTATAAGCCGAAAGTCTTTAAAACAAACGACGTTCGGTTTATAGAATACATGTAATGCTATTGCTGTTCTATAAGCCGAAAGACATTCGGCTTATAGAACAGCAATAGCATTACATGCATTCTATAAACCGAACGTCGTTCGTTTTAAAGACTTTCGGCTTATAGAATACTATTGGCATTCTATAAACCTAACTAGAGTCCCTCCTCATTCATAAGAATTTCTTATGAATGGGGACTCGACTCTAGTTCGGTTTATAGAAAGCCAATAGTATTCTATAAGCCGAAAGTCTTTAAAACGAACGACGTTCGGTTTATAGAATACATGTAATGCTATTGCTAAACTATAAACCGAACGACTTTCGGTTTATAGAATAGCCATAGGATTACATGTAGTACATAAGCCGAAAGTCTATAAACCGAAAGTCGTTCGGTTTATAGGCTGTCGGCATTTTACTACACGGAGACAAAGTCTCCATTCATAATTTTATGAATGGAGACTTTGTCTTCGTGTAGTAAAATGCCGAAAGTCTATAAACCGAACGATCGGTTTATAGACTTTCGGCTTATGTAATACATGTAATCCTATGGCTATTCTATAAACCGAAAGTTCGGTTTATAGAATAGCAATAGGAATACATGTATTCCATAAGCCGACAGCCTATAAACCGAACGTTCGGTTTATAGGCTGTGGGCATTTTACTACACGGAGACAAAGTCTCCATTCATAATTTTATGAATGGAGACTCTGTCTCTGTATAGTTAAATGCCGGCTTTTAACTATACGGAGACAAAGTCTCCATTTATAATTTTATGAATGGAGACTCTGTCTCCGTATAGTTAAATGCCCACAGCCTATAAACCGAACGTTCGGTTTATAGGCTGTGGGCATTTAACTATACGGAGACAAAGTCTCCATTCATAATTTTATGAATGGAGACTCTGTCTCTGTATAGTTAAATGCCGGCTTTTAACTATACGGAGACAAAGTCTCCATTTATAATTTTATGAATGGAGACTCTGTCTCCGTATAGTTAAATGCTATTGTATTCTATAAACCGACTGTCAGGAACTGACCGTGCCTGGACTTGAACACTGACTTCCATGTTCCTAGCTCTCTTCTTTACCGGTTCGCTAGCCTGTCTTTTACATTTTAGCCTATGTTCTAGTTACAATGAATATACCAAGTCTTGTTATTATCATCAACTCTCCTCACCTGTGTCAAGTCATGTGCTCACTCTCAGCCTATAAAAGCCTCTTCCTGTGAATCTACCTTTGCCAGATTATTGTGGTTCCTGCCTGCAGTATATCAAGCTTTCTATTGATTGTTATTTACCTGTTACCGATTTTGGACCGTCTCACTACTCTGCTTTCTCCTACCCACTGACCTTGGCTTGCCTGACTACGTTTATACTCTTTGTTCCAGCCTCACAGCTCTGCTAAAAGACCAGATTGTCACTCAAAGCTCAGGGGCTCAACCACCTGGGTAACGAGTGGCTACTTCTGGCAGAAAACCTTGCTGATCTGGCTGCTGGACTCCAAACCTGCTAACATCAGTATCATTACAGAATAATCTGGCCATATCATGGAGACCGCTGGATCAGAATCTGCATTAGCCCAGCAGGTTGCATTTAATGCAAGAACTGTGCAGACCCAGGCACAAACCATTCAAGTGCTGAAAGATCAGGTAGCAGAACTACAAAATGAAGTTCGTGCCATGCACAATGAATTTACAAGCTACAGAGCACATGATGTTGCAGCGGCCGCTGCTGCAGTTGCTGCTAATGCTACTGCTGCCCCTGCACAAGATGCCCGCTTGCCTCTGCCAGAAAAATTTGGAGGTGACCGCCGAAAATTCAGGGGTTTCCTAAATCAATGCCGTTTGCACTTTATGATGTTACCTAACAGATATCCATCTGAAAGAGAGAAGGTGGGATTCATTTTTTCCCTATTAAAAGATGAAGCCCTTGCCTGGGGCTCCCCTTTACTGGAACAGGATAGTCCAGTCTTGGGAAATTTAAGACACTTTATTGATGCTATGAGCATCATTTTTGATGACCCCAATCGCTGTGCAACAGCAGAAGCTACTCTCCTTAACTTACATCAAGGAAGGCGTTCTGTGGCTGAATATGCTGCTGAATTCAGGCAGTGGATTGCTGATACTACTTGGAACCAATCAGCTCAGAGATTCCATTTTCGCAGGGGACTTTCGGATTCTATAAAAGATGAACTGGCTCGTGTTGACCTTCCTGATGAATTTGATTCTTTTGTGCAGTTGGCTATACGTATAGACCGGAGACTCTCAGAAAGAAGATTGGAAAGACAGGGCTCTTTTAAATCAAGTGCTAGTCCTGCATTCCATTCAAGACTTTCTCCTCAAACCCCTCAATTATCTGTGGACTCTGAACCAGAGGCTATGCAGGTTGATCTAATAAGAGGGCCACTGTCCACTGAAGAAAAACAGTGGCGACGCAATCACAATTTATGTCTCTATTGTGGTAGTGCAGGGCATTATGCCATTAATTGCCCTAGCAAGCCTAAAAGAACAATAGCAATGACTGCTGAAGGTGCACAGATCCAACACCAACCCCAGACTTCAGACCAGCTAGATTCTGTCACACAACCCTTATTTTCTCTGGCACAAGGTGAAGAAGGTATGATGACTCGGCATCCTCATCTAGTGGTACCCATCACCTTGCAATATGGGGGTAGAAAAATTTCAACTTCAGCTATGATAGATTCCGGAGCAGGAGGCAACTTCATGGACATTAAATTTGCTGCAGGAAATGAAATTGAGTCTAAACTTAAACCTTCACCTGTATTAATGGAAACCGTGGATGGTTCTCCACTCACATCAGGACCAGTTACACATGAGACTGTACCCTTAGAACTGGTTCTGGAAGTAAATCACCATGAGACCATCTCTTTTCAACTAATTTCCTCAACACAGTTTCCAGTGATTTTGGGTATACCCTGGCTTGCCGTACATAACCCACAGATTGATTGGAAGACTAGAGCCTTGTCATTCCCTTCGGAACACTGCTTGCTTAACTGTCAACCTTCTAATACAACCCCTACTTTTGCAGCAATTAACGAACTTGTTGCTACAGATCTTACCCAGCTTCCTCCACAGTATCATAATTTTGCAGATGTCTGTGACAAAAAGAATGCTGATCAACTTCCACCTCACAGGCCCTATGATTGCCCCATAGAACTGCAACCTGGAGCTGCTATCCCATTTGGCCGTATATACTCACTCTCTGAACCTGAATTGAAAGTACTCCGGGAATATCTTCAAGAAAATCTTGCCAAAGGTTTTATTCGACCATCTACTTCCCCAGCAGGTGCTCCTATATTTTTTGTAGAAAAGAAAGATGGCAGTCTGCGGCCTTGCATTGATTACAGAGAAATAAATGATATCACTGTAAAAAACCGCTATCCCTTACCTCTTATTCCTGAACTTCTGGAAAGACTACGTTCAGCTAAAATGTTTACGAAACTTGATTTACGAGGGGCCTATAATCTGGTTCGCATAAGATCTGGTGATGAATGGAAAACTGCATTCAGAACCAGGTATGGACATTATGAATATCTAGTGATGCCGTTTGGGCTTTGTAATGCCCCTGCAACCTTTCAACATCTAATCAATGATGTATTACGGGACCTTCTGGATCAGTTTGTTGTAGCATACTTGGACGATATACTGATATTTTCTGATAATATTGAAGATCACAGAAGACAGGTCTGCATTGTTCTTGAACGCCTCCGTGCCCACCAACTCTACATTAAACTGGAAAAATGTGAGTTTGAACAAACAGAGATTCAATTCCTTGGCTATATAATAACTCCAGAAGGTTTAAGTATGGATGCAAGTAAAATACAAGCTGTATTGGACTGGCCCATCCCCAAGAATGAAAAAGAAATTCAGAGATTTGTGGGGTTTGCTAATTTTTATAGGCGTTTCATTAAAAATTTCTCTCGAGTAATTGCACCAATCACTGAACTCACCCATAAAGGGACCGCTTTTAAGTGGACAGACAAGGCTGATGCTGCATTTTCAAGGTTAAAGACTCTGTTTACATCTGCCCCAATTCTGGTACACCCTCAGCCAGAACTACCATTCACTATAGAGGTAGATGCCTCTGATTCTGCTGTTGGGGCTATACTTTCTCAACGGACTGGACCTAAGATGATGTTACATCCATGCGCTTTCTACTCCCGCCAGATGTCACCTGCTGAAAGAAACTATGACATAGGGAATAAAGAACTCTTGGCTATAAAATCTGCCTTCACAGAATGGAGACATCTCTTGGAGGGGGCCACCAATCCAATTACTGTGCTCACAGATCACAAAAACTTGGAATGTGTCCGATCAGCTAAGAGACTGTCAGCCAGACAAGCCCGTTGGTCCCTATTTTTCTCCAGATTTAATTTTCTGATTTCATATCGGCCTGGCTCCAGAAATGGCAAAGCTGATGCCTTGTCCAGGATATTTGATCCTCTCAACATTAAAGAAGAAGTAACTTCCATCTTACCAGAGAGTAGATTTCTAGGTGTTACCATTCCTTCCACCTTAATGTCTCGCATCAAAAAGGGTTATGCGGCAGATCCAGTTTTTTGTGACCCACCAACTGACCTTCATATGACTATGCTCAATGGATTTTGGGTTTTTCAACAGCGTCTATTTGTACCAGAATCCATAAGATTGGAAGTCTTACGTTTATTTCATGATTCCAAACCAGCTGGTCATCCAGGAATCCAAAAGACACAAGAACTACTGTCCAGATACTTTTGGTGGCCTAAATATCATGAGGATGTGAAAAAGTATGTGTCCTCTTGTGATGTATGTGCTAGAAATAAGATTCCTCACTGTTCGCCGGTAGGCTTGCTACAGCCTCTTCCTATTCCTAATCGTCCCTGGGGATCCATATCCATGGATTTTATTGTAGAACTGCCTCCCTCTAAAGAACACACTACCATCCTTGTTGTGGTTGACCGGCTTACTAAAATGAGTCATTTTATACCTGCTCGCGGGCTCCCTTCTGCCAAACAGACTGCAGACTTAGTTATTCGGGAAGTGTTTCGTTTGCATGGTGTTCCTGATGAAGTGATATCTGACAGGGGGGTACAGTTTACTTCACGCTTTTGGAAATGTTTTTGTTCTGGACTTGGAATAAATGTGAATTTGTCATCGGCTTTTCATCCTCAAAGTAATGGACAGACTGAGAGAACCAACCAAACTCTGGAGCAATATTTGCGGTGTTTTATTAGCTACCTGCAGGATGACTGGCTAGACTTTCTACCAACAGCAGAGTTTGCCTACAACAATGCTCAACACAGCTCTACTTGTCAAAGCCCGTTTTTTGCCAATTACGGTTACCATCCAAACTTTCTAGTGAGTCTTCCAATTACTACTTCCACTCCTGCGGTGGCAGACCGGCTTACTACCTTGCAGCAATCCCAGGAACTATTGAAAGAAACGCTTTTGAAGGCTCAAGGTTGTTACAAAAGAGCTGCTGATAGGCATAGGAAAGAGGCCCCAGTTTATCAAATTGGTGATAAGGTATGGCTTTCCACTAAGAACCTCAAGCTTCATATTCCGTCTCACAAGTTGGGTCAGAAATATATTGGGCCTTTTGAGATCATCGCTCAGATCAATTCTGTCACTTTTCGCCTACAACTCCCAGATTCCATAAGAGTACATCCCGTATTTCACACTGCATTGCTAAAACCTTATCATGAAAATCCTTTTCCTGGACGGACCTTGCCTGCCCCTGCACCTGTCCTGGTGGATGGTGAAGATGAATATGAGGTGGAAAAAATTCTTGATTCTAGGATCTTCCGTAATAAACTACAGTACTTGGTTCATTGGAAAGGCTATGGTGATGAGGATAGGTCATGGGAACCAGTGGAGAATGTTCATGCTCCACGTCTAATTACGGCTTTTCACCAGCGGCACCCTGATAAACCAGGAAAAAGTGCGTCCAGAGGCCGCTCCTGTAGAGGAGGGGGTGATGTCAGGAACTGACCGTGCCTGGACTTGAACACTGACTTCCATGTTCCTAGCTCTCTTCTTTACCGGTTCGCTAGCCTGTCTTTTACATTTTAGCCTATGTTCTAGTTACAATGAATATACCAAGTCTTGTTATTATCATCAACTCTCCTCACCTGTGTCAAGTCATGTGCTCACTCTCAGCCTATAAAAGCCTCTTCCTGTGAATCTACCTTTGCCAGATTATTGTGGTTCCTGCCTGCAGTATATCAAGCTTTCTATTGATTGTTATTTACCTGTTACCGATTTTGGACCGTCTCACTACTCTGCTTTCTCCTACCCACTGACCTTGGCTTGCCTGACTACGTTTATACTCTTTGTTCCAGCCTCACAGCTCTGCTAAAAGACCAGATTGTCACTCAAAGCTCAGGGGCTCAACCACCTGGGTAACGAGTGGCTACTTCTGGCAGAAAACCTTGCTGATCTGGCTGCTGGACTCCAAACCTGCTAACATCAGTATCATTACACCGACTCTATTTCGGCTTATAGAATGCAATAGTACTACGAATGGACGAATGAACGAATGATTTTCCTTTATTAACCATTCGTTCATCCGGCTTTAGTTAGCTTAGCATTTTCGTTCTTCGTTTTTCGGGCGAATGGACGAAAATGCAATTTTCGGACGAAAATGCATTCGTCCGAAAACGAATGCACATGTCTAGTATATATTCACATGTAAATTGCTTTTTAAATAAAAAATTATGATATAAAAAAATCTTGTTTTTATTTCCTTTTATGTGACAATGCTGCCTCTCTCTTTCCCTTGCCCCCAGATTTGTCGCTCTCCCCCCTTAGTGTTGTCTCTCTCTCACCCTCCCTTTGGCTCCCCCCTCGCTCCCCTTGTGTCTGTCTCTTCCCCCCTTCCCTCCCCTTGTTTCTCTCTGCCCCCCCCCCCCTTGTTATTCTGTCCCCCCCTCACCTGTTTCTTGCTCCCTGGTGGCTAGTGGGGGCAGCCGGGGGATGTATGCACTATACATAATAGACGGAAGTGTCGGGCAGCATGGAGGTTGTCTGCACGATTCGTGCAGACATCCCCCAGCTGCCCGATTCTCCCTGGTGGCTAGCGAGGGAGCGGAGGATGTCTGCGCGATGAGCGAGACCTCTCCTGCTGCCGCCCGGCATGACCGCCGGGACTTCTATGATGAAGCTGGGTACTTCCGGCTTCCTCATAAAAGTCCTGGCTGTCGTATTATTGATGCAGCAGGAGGATCACAAATCCCATCAAGATGAGGCAGCCCTCACCAGGATGCTTGCCCCCTTATGTCCCGACGCCCCATGTTACTTACCACCTTAAGAACACAACAACGGACGCGCACATTCCCAAACGGCTGGATAGGCGTGCGCTGTGTATCGCTGTGGTCGATGATCTGGTAAGAAGGGGTGTGCAGGGGGTGTGAGGGGGCGGGAGGTGGGTTGCGCAGCTGGCGCATGCGCGGTGGTCACAAAGTTACAGCTGAGTTATCAGCTGTAACTTTATGCGCATGCGCAGTGAGCAAATTCTCCTGCGATTGCGCAGGAGAATTTGCTCCAGAAATTTGTCAGAACACCGGCATTTAACTATACGGAGACAGAGTCTCCATTCATAAAATTATAAATGGAGACTTTGTCTCCGTATAGTTAAAAGCCGGCATTTAACTATACGGAGACAGAGTCTCCATTCATAAAATTATGAATGGAGACTTTGTCTCCGTGTAGTAAAATGCCCACAGCCTATAAACCGAACGTTCGGTTTATAGGCTGTCGGCTTATGGAATACATGTATTCCTATTGCTATTCTATAAACCGAACGTTCGGTTTATAGAATAGCCATAGGATTACATGTATTATATAAGCCGAAAGTCTATAAACGGATCGTTCGGTTCATAGGCTTTCGGCATTTTACTACACGGAGACAAAGTCTCCATTCATAATTTTATGAATGGAGACTCTGTCTCTGTATAGTTAAATGCCGACAGCCTATAAACCGAACGACTTTCGGTTTATAGACTTTCGGCTTATATAATACATGTAATCCTATGGCTATTCTATAAACCGAAAGTCGTTCGGTTTATAGAATAGCAATAGGAATACATGTATTCCATAAGCCGACAGCCTATAAACCGAACGTTCGGTTTATAGGCTGTCGGCATTTTACTACACGGAGACAGAGTCTCCGTGTAGTAAAATGCCCACAGCCCATAAACCGAACGTTCGGTTTATAGGCTGTCGGCATTTTACTACACGGAGACAAAGTCTCCATTCATAATTTTATGAATGGAGACTCTGTCTCTGTATAGTTAAATGCCGACAGCCTATAAACCGAACGACTTTCGGTTTATAGACTTTCGGCTTATGTAATACATGTAAACCTATGGCTATTCTATAAACCGAAAGTCGTTCGGTTTATAGAATAGCAATAGGATTACATGTATTCCATAAGCCGAAAGTCTATAAACCGAAAGTCGTTCGGTTTATAGACTTTCGGCTTATAGAATACAAGTAATACTATTGCCTTTCTATGAACCGAACGAGAGCCCCATTCATAAGAATTTCTTATGAATGGGGCTCTCGTTCGGTTTATAGAAAGCCAATAGTATTACATTGTATTCTATAAAACGAACGAAAAAAATTAACGAAACGAAAATAATGAACGAATTTCGTCTGAAACGAATGCACTAATGAACGAAATTCGTTTTAGACGAAATAAATAACATTTTCGTCCGAATGGACGAAAACGAAACGAAAATTTTAGTTTTGCACATGTCTAGTCCAAAATAGCTTGGCTACATTTTCAGCATTGCTATTTCATGTTAACTTTTGCAACCTGGTTTTTAATTTGCCATACTTTGCTATTTTGTGAATAACCTAATGGTTTACTTGTGTTTGTGATTTTTTATTTTTTATTTGCATGAATATGGTTTTGTGTACTAAATTATGCTAACTGATTAAATAATTACAAAGGAACATTGATTGTGTCAGCAGGTAACAACATTCAGCCCATCTAGTTTGGCTAACTTAACATAAATAAAAACATATTTTATTCGTTTCAGGCCTTATATTATATCTAGTACAATCTTATGCCTATCCGATGCATGCTCAGACTCCTTCACTGAATTAACCTTTACCACTTCTACTGGAAGGCTACACCATGCATTCACTGCACTCTCTTTAAAGTAATACTTCTGAAATTACTTTTAAACCTTTGCCCCTCTAATTTAAGACTATGCCCTTTTATTGCAGTAGTTTTTCTTATTTTAAATATACACTACTCATTTACTGTGTTGATTTCCTTCATGTATTTAGGTGTTTCTATAATTTCCCCTCTGTCTCATCTTTTTTCAAGCCTTTAACTTTTCCTGGTAAGTTTTATTCTGTAATCCATGCACCAGTCTAATGGCTCTTCTCTAAACTCTCTCCAAAGTATCTATATACTTCTGGAGACTGGAGGACTATTCACTAATAGGTGAGTTGCGGTGAGATAAGGTGAGTTGAACATTTAATATCACCAGCTTTAACTATACTTTGGTTAGTTTCCCCCTTTAAGTAAACTCAAAAGATTTGTCCCTGCACAATGTATAGCTTAATTGGTGAAAGTAAATTCTCACCTCAGTGTACCTCATCTCACCGTTTCGTGAATAGCCCCTATGGTGTCCAATACTGCGTACAACACTTCAAGTGAGGTCTCACCAATATTCTATACAATGGCATGAGCACTTCCTTTTTTCTACTGCTTATGCCACCCCCTATAAAACCAAACATTCTGATAGAATTTCCTGCTGCTCTATTACATTGTATACCTACCTTTAAGCCCTCTGAAATAATTACCCCAAAAACTATATAAGTAATCCTACTCAGCAGTCATGTTGGCACAAATGTTATATAGTATAATAATATTTTTATTAAAATTATTATACATTAAATTATTGGTATGAACACATTTAGAAAGGAGATAGATAAAGAAAACAAATGTAGTTTAATAGAAAATCTTCATTTAAAAATGGCTGACTAAGATTTACAACTATCTACAAATGACAGGAAAAATAACAACATAAATGGAGGCATGTACTAAAAAAAAGTGAATTTATGTGCAAATGGTTTTTTTGCTCTTTGATACTTTTTCAATGTACTAAATATTTAACACTCAGATATTAAATATGAGAAAAATTTTAATACAAAAGGCCATATTCGTACTAAAAATGGCCACATTCGTGAATATTTTGCCCTATTTTATTAATAATAATATTTTTTTCACAAAACATTTGCAAAAGTCTTTAGTGTGTGCAAAAATAATTACAATATAGTAGCATAACCAGAAAAATGGACATTAAATAAAAATACACGGAAGCTTCACACACACACAAAAAAAGAAATACTTCCAGATTGTGCCACACTTATGTTTTACCTATTGTTTTTTTTCTTATCCCTTGTTCTCTTCCTTTTTTGGCTCAGGCCTGAATATTTTTGGCCTAAAATTAATATACATTTAACATAATTTATTTATTTATAACCTGCGTATAACATTAAAACAACAGAGCTGAATTGATTGTTCATGGAGGAAGACAAGTGTTGGTGTCATTGAACAAAAATAAAACATAGCTGTCATATAATCTATTCATATGTGCAACATAAGTACGTGGTGCAAATTAATCATAAAAGGAATTCCAAGCTGCAGGGTTGAGTGAGGTAAATTCATTAGCGGCTTTATTGATGAGCTGACCTTATGTAACCTGATTTGTTTGGTACCTGCTTTTTGGCCTAGATGTGTAATATTTCCTGTTTTAGCACACTGTGTATTTGAAAGAGGAAAAAAACCCTCTCTTGTGTATCATGACAGTGCCGCTCTACAGGGGATATTAGTGATTGCTGACTTGAATGCCAAAGCTTTCTTGGGCTTGTCTATTTTCTGCTATCGTCTGCTTTTATGTAACCTGCTTGTATCAGCATACTCTGTGAGAATGTGTGTGTATGTATAAATAAATGGGTGTTACATCAAATGATAAATGACTCAAAACAAACCCCATGCTATAAGAAGTGTTTATACTTATAGTGTATTATTTATGGATGAAAAATATAATCCTAGTTTAAGCTCATCTATGTGTCAGGAAAAAATAATAATGTGAAGAACTCTCAAAATATGTGTCAGTCTTAATCCAACTGGAGCTTCATGATGCAATGTTATAAGCAGAGCTAGCATTATTTGAGGATACATTAAAGGACAACTAAAATGCAAATTTTAAAGAGAAAAACTAGTTATCCCTAGTGTGAGGCTAAACTGGCACGTGCTTTAAGGAAGCAAAGGTTAAAAAAAAACAAAGTGTAATTGTCCTTTAAGGGGGTCATTTATGAAACCAGCATGGCAAAAACAAAATTCTGGAAAAATATAACTATGGAGGAATGTGTGGGGGCTTTTTGCAACATTTTAAAATACATTTCTGTCTTGTGCATACATAGTATATTTGTATATGGTGTTTTTTTTTTTACTGGGTTCAGCAAATGTGAATATTTTGTGCACTATAAAGACTTTTACTATTTTTTTTTTTTTTTTTTATAAAAAAAGCATATTTATTCTGCATGTGGAACAGCTTGTAGCAAGTGCAAATCAAATGGGCAAAAGACATTTTCACAAGTATGCCAAAAGATATATTTGACTCTAAGCTGGTACATTGCAATAGTTACAATATATCATTTGTGTTTAATACAATTATTATTTATCATGGTTATTGAAAGATTCTGCCGACATATCCAAAATATAAGGGTCTACTCAATGATGAGAGACCTGCAGGAAATTACAGGGAATTGAGAAGGGAATTTCAAACTTTAGGCCAATATAGTCGCGTTTTTAATGCTGATGTATTCCACTGTAAACTGTAAATGTCTAAGTACAGGCACAGCATATGAAGATAATTATCCTCTAGGATGAGATAACATTTGAAGCTTTTAATGGACTTTGTTTGTAGAAAAATGTGTTAAATTCACACAATAGCTGTTTAATCATTTAAACTGTTTAAGCTTTAATGATATGATAAGGTAAATTGTCTTTCACATTGTATTATGTTGCCAATAACAGCAGACTTATGTCCTTGTTGTTTGCTGTATTTATCTTCCCACTCACTTAAAAGAATTAAAGAGCCATTCCCATAGTTGTGTATGTGAATTGGTGTGAAACTGATTAACCCACTAAATATATATTGCAAAAACGATGGTCGCTGACCTGAATGGGGAAGCATGGCAGCTGCCGCTCTGAGGATATTCTAAATTTATCCCTAACGCATTGTATGTGAATTTTGAGTAAAATAAAAAATTATTTAAAAATACATGAATAAACCAAATAAGAAGCACAATTGGGATAAAAAAAAAGTGTTTCAGTCACTTAAAGTGTTTTAAGTGCATGGCCCAAAAATTTAATGAAGTCAGACTGGTTCTGGATTTTCTTTTCTTTACATGGAGTATTAGTTTCTGCTGTTTAAAAGGCAGCTCTACCGGATCACTTGCCACCTAGCTCCAAGTGGTCAGTATTTAGTTTTAAACCTATAATTTTATTTTATCAAATATGTAGAGCTAGAGATAAATGGTATCATTTTAACTCTACTTGTTTCCTATTTTCTAAGCCTAACATGGTACTATCCTTTTAACTATTTTGTAGTTCTGAAAGACACGTCAACTACAAAGAATGTTTTCCATCTAAAATAAAAAATATTGTTTGTAAGAAGCGCAAACTCTTGAGAATCCATTCTCCCATGTCTATTGGGTCTATCCACTGAATTCCAAGAATAGCTCGAGGAGGTCGACTCTGGAGGTTGACTTTCATTTTTAGACTGTCAAATTTGGCATCCGAGTTGAGGTTACACATTGTGCAGGAACAAACCTGCATAGTTCCCCCACTAAGTGTACTCATCAGGTTTGTTCCAGCACAATGTGTAGCTGAATTGGTGAGATTAAATGTTCACCTACTATTCAGTACAACTCACCTGCTACTCACCTCAACTCACCTTTTAGTGAATAGACCCCTTAGTCTCAAAATAGCTTTAATCATTTCACTTCCCAAAATGAAAGTCAATCTCCAAAGACGACCTCTTCGAGCTGTTGTTGAATGTTAGTGAAGAGACCCATATGATTTTACATAAACAGATCATATGATATCTTTGTTGACTTTGTCTTAGAGACATGCACTTAGAAACATAGAAACATAGAATGTGTCGGCAGATAAGAACCATTCGGTCCATCTAGTCTGCCCAATTTTTTTTGAGTACTTTTATTAGTCCCCCGTTCCCGGTCTTATAGCTAGGATAGCCTTGTGTCTATCCCACGCATGCTTAAAATCCTTGACTGTGTTTACCTCTACCACTTCTGCTGGCAGGCTATTCCATACATCCACTACCCTCTCAGTAAAGTAATACTTCCTGATATTACTTTTAAATCGTTGCCCCTCTAATTTAAGACAATGTCCTCTAGTTGTGGTAGTTTTTCTTCTTTTAAATATATTCTCTTCCTTTACTGTGTTGAAACTTCTTTGGTTTCTGCGATGATATATATATTGTGTATGATACTGTACTATGATCGTTAATTTATATTTTTGTTGTATTTGTGTGTTTGCAGTTTTCTGAAACATGTAGATATCGTCATAAGTATTGGATACTTTTTAGCCTTCAATAATAAGCATAATGCATTTCATAGAAATTATACATTCTGGAATGCAAACTTGCTATATTAATGGGATGTCTCTGTCTGTGCCTATGTACAATTTGTGTTCTCTCTCTTTTTGTGAGATTGTGAAAAATTAAATGTTATTTCAATATTTGCCTATGGTTATTCACTTTCACTTTGAGTGTACAATAATAACGCTATTTCCAATTGATCTTACTACACTACATTTGTGCACCATGATTTTTACATGTACTTACAGTCTATATGAGAATATTTGATATTTGGGGAAATGAGCATATTTCCATTTAGAAAAGGATCTGTCATTTTGTATGATTATCATTGTCTTTTCTATTGTAAATTTTATATTATTAAATACTTTTCTCAAGTGTTTGTCTACTATTGCAATTGTATATGCATTGATAGCAGCCAACCCCTCAATTTAAACATGAAATAAAGTTGTGTTTTTAACAGCGATCTGTCTATTATCTATTTAAAGATTTGCCATTCATTTGCCACTGGTTAGACATGTTTTAATGATAAGAAAGCTTCTTTAAAAGCTGTTTTCTTCTTTGATTTCATCAATGTTTAAACAGGCCAGCAAAGGCTTTATGATGTCAGTGCTTTCCAAGAAATTCTTATCCCAAATTACATGAAATAATCCCTGAGATAATATTGCCTTTGCTTAGAAGTTATGATTAAAGCAGGCATACTATAACATCTTAAGTGACAACTGCTTTGATTATGATTGCATTCAATGCTCTTGCTCATTCATAATCTAAGCAGCAATTAAGGCAGTATAATGACGTTAATACATGTAAAACCTTTTTCTGATAGTAAGTGGATACACTCTTTCTTTTATTTTACCTTTTCTCCCAGTCTTTCACAAGAATATCATCAGAAATAGGTAAAGTGTCCATTCAGTGACACCAGTGTCCGTGGCAAGACCAGTGAAGGTCCAAAGAACTAATTAAATTGACCATCACAAAGTACAGTATGATGTCCAGCATGAACAATGTTGGTATTTGTCCCTGCATATTACCATGTGAAGATAACTATCCATACATCCATCCATCTATCTATCTATCTGTCTATCTATTTATTTCACTCTATCTCATTCACTGACTTTCTATATCTCTCTCTATATATATAATTATAGGGAGGATTAAGAAAAGTTGCGGCCTTTATGCAACACAGACCATAGTACCCCATCATTATTACTATTATTTACTTACAAAATAATAATTTAGTATTGCTGTATACCAGTCAAGTATGTTAGACCCTTAAAGCTGTCCTGTCTGTACTTGCTCCATGCTAGTGCAAGAATTGGTCCCCTTGCACCATTGTGAAATAACGCATTGTTATGTGGGATTTGGAATAGAAATACAGGTAAAACCCCTTAGAACATGACCCGTGAGAATGCAATTCAGCTTATAATGCAGTGCACCATTGGCTGCTATGGAGCTATCAAGGCACTGGTTCTCGCTGTAACTTCAACATTAAAGCGGATGTTTAGCAAGATCTTGGGACTCACATTGCAATCCTCTAAGATATCCTCCATGGGAACGATTCAGCATAATTCCATGCTTGCTGTGATCTGTGTATGCGAATTCTTGTATATACTGATATAAGCATGTTTTCCGTGGGTTGCTCTGTTGTGTACTTCCAAATATATTTTTTGCATCTATGCACTAAAATGTAAAATTTGAGGAGGTGACAAATAAACTGAAAAATCAGACATCAAAGCTTAGTTGTGCTGTTGTGGTTCCGAGTGTGTCTTTCTCTGGCAGCACTACTGCCTACACAAGCTACGTGTGTAAACCAGAGTAAACTCCTTTGTGTTAAAAGTGATATCCATCTGGATGCGTGCATGCAACACACCGATGACCCACATCCAGGTTTGAATTTGTTCATCTTGTTTTTCCGTACTGTGTTAATTTCCATTAGGAGTCCTAACTTGCTATGTATGCTCCCTATTCTTTTATGACTGACATTCTGTGTTTGTATAGATGATTAGTTGTTTATGAGTACCTTTTTTCCTTTTTTTCCCTGGGTGATAATGTCCTTCAGGCATTTTTTTGAACCTTCCTCTACTCGCCCTATTCCGAGTTATTTCATCATTCTAAATCTTTTCCATAACTGAAATATACTTTTGGTAAATATTTGGTGTCCAGGAAAAATAACATCTCCTGGTAAGAGCATTGACAATCATGACCAAACCTGCATGGCCATGTGCATCACCCTTTTACTTTAATAAGGCTCCTGTAATTTGACTCTACATATATACTGTAAAGAAGGAAAATTAGCTATTTTTTTAACTGACGCATTTTTGATGTCATAATTGGTACGTTATTATGTGGGCTGCATTATGTAAGTTGCCATTTATTCTTTTGTACCCTTTAATACAAAAAATTCAAATAAAGATTAATTATGGTAGGAAAAAAGTAACAAAAAACAACCCTCAATTACATGCAGCACACAAAGAAGTAGTTTATTACATCGATTTTAATGACTTTATGCACAATATATTACTCTCAAAGTACAGTGGCTTCTCCTGGATTGTGCTCCAGGTAAATTTGGAAACAATAGTGTCAGCAGTGAGAAGTTAATGGAACTGCCTAGTGAGCTGACAAGTTTCCAATGCGTAGTAATTACTGGATTAGATTTTTTAAATAATGGACTTTTTGTAGACTGTCAGAAAGCAAACCAGCAAATCTGATTTTTATCACTTACTATACTTACTACCATATGCATAATGTTGTGTTTGTATATATCATCTCACAGAGGGGATCCCACTGCAGATTTCTGCAGCAGGATCAAAAACACAGTTAATCACAGGGAGCCGCGATGAGCTTTAGAACTCAGGAAATGTAATGCCGTCCTACAAGCTTTTGGGCACTTTAAATTAGAACAGCATAGAATGCCCTACAAGTGGGAATGGAGTTCAACTATTGTTGCGTACTGTCATAGAGAATACTTGTAAATTAGGCAATCTATTATATTCTTCATAAAGATATCCTTATTGGCCTGATACATAAAGGTTATCTGGGTAAATACACAAACTTTTAAACCAGACCAGGGTAGAAAGATGTTCTAATATCATGTTCTTATTATACATTTATATTGTTCTCTGTGTTTTAAAATACTTATTCACACACACGTATCTCTGTTTCAATTAGATAGGACTGCAGCTGAGAACATTGAGAAAAGAGATCAATGTTAAAATGTAAAATATGGATTTAGGCTATCGAACGCACAGACTTTCAGAGTTCACTTCTCAGCCGGTTATGTTCTGTTGTCAGATCTCAAACAACTTAACAGTGTACCAACAATTACTTTTAATCCAATCTGCTTCGTCTTGGTTTCCTTGACAAACACAGAAGACATGTTTTTTGTTAACTTGAAGTACGTAGATGACAGAAGCTCGGGTAATATGACATCTCTCTACCTGACTAAACTGTAATCAGATTATCATTTGTTGAGTTCTTACAATGATCTTAAATTGATATCAGTAGGGTGCATATAGTCATTGTGAAATCAGTATGCATTAACATGTACATATAGCATACACTGTAGGCATAGAAGAGCTCAGCACTAAACACATTCCATAGCTACAGATATATTCCCAGAATCCCTGTGTTATATTTCATGTAAAGTTTCATTGTATATCAACTTGAATTGAAACCTGTTCTTTTATACAGTTCTGTGGAATATGTTGAAACATTATAAACAAATGTGACTTGAATTTGTTCTTAGTTGTTCAAAAGGTCATACTTGGGAGTTTTGAACATCTCAGAACATTTGGTTTGTATATTTGTTAGTTGAGCTCTCCTACTGCAAATGTACATTTAATTGTATGGGCCAATCATTTGGAAGATGGAGTGAAACACTTAAGGAAATTTAGATTCCATATGTATACTTGCAGCTCTCATTGTTCACTAATAAGCACTTTCTGATTTCTGTTTTATCTGACTTGCTTTCAGTTGTCATAATATATCCATAATTGTAAATGTATCTTCTGTACTGGTGTTGTCTCTGTCTGTAATTCCCTTGTATGCTCTACATTAAGTGCTCTGTAAATGGCTGCATTCTTAGGGAGCAAACACGGCTTGTTGTGTATAACAACAGTTCCGCCTTTGTTTATATAGCCAACACAGGAGCTAAAATTCTCCTGACTTCTTATACATGTATTGCACAGCTGCATAGAGTGCTGGATCAATCCAGAAGTTCAGGATCAAAGCACATGGCGCAAATCCTGACAGTTGTCTGGAATCTGCTTTTTACACATGCTATATCAGTGTGTGCCTTTTTAATAAATATCCCCTAGTGCAAATTCACCTCTGACATGCATGAATGACAGAAATATTCTATATTAGTAGATACCACAGACCATTATTTGACTATAAAATGATTGCAAAATATGCTTTAAGGCACAGTCTAGTCCCCAAACTTATTTTTGTGCATGTTGAAAACTACTGCTTGTATAGTGCTCAGGCTTTTTTCCAGTGTGATTTTGATACAGGCATTCTGCATAAATCGCATTTTTAATATTTAACTCAAGTTCTCTACAGGTGCGGCAGCACTGATTATATAGACACTGAGCTATAAAGTTCTGTTTCATTTAGTCACTTCCTGCACTGCTGGAATAGCATACACAATTTGCAGTGTAATAAGCTTTCTCTTGTACACAGCAGCATTTCTTAAATTGTCTGATCACTAGAGACATAGGAAATTCCATTAATTTTAATGAAATTATTCTCTTTTGATTCCTGTAGCAAAAAAAAGGAAACTGACTTTTTACTCAACTAGTGTGAGCAGTCCTGGTTTATTGCAAACTACTGTAATTTCACAAATTCATGTGTAAGTTTTTTTTTATATTTTAAGCAATGCAAAATGTAAAACATGCATTTTAAAATATTTTGAAAGCACATTAATATGCAGTAACCTTTGGAAGATTCATTGTGGGCACCAGACAATCCCTTTAATTATAAAAGCAAGGTTTGTTTTCCAGAAACAAGAAAGCAAGCTCACCTTATAATCAAGGCAACCTTATATTCAGATCTCATTCAAAACTTCCATGAATGAAAGGGAATATAGAGAGCACCAAACATAAGTCACCACTGTACTATGCACTGCATGTATACATCTATCCATGCATCTTCCATTCCAAGGCTACAGCCAAATGCTGAATAGCTGAGCGGGAGGATCAGTAGACGATACTAAAGTGGTATTTGTAAATTAAACAAATTTAGAATGCAGATATTGAAATGTTAATGAATACATATATTTCTATAATAAAAAAGGTTAAGTCGTGGTGGCCCCAGACTCAAACATATAAATGTTTTCAACAGCAATGGAAATTATTATACAAGTAAATATTTTCTCAAACTAAAGGTCAAGATTTCAAACAATGTAACTCAGTCAGTCATCAATCTCAACTCTGAGCTGTACTAATGCGACAAGTCTAAACCACTGCAGTATCTGCACTCCTTCCACTCAGGACCACCTGGGAACATTAAGGTATTTCTGAAAACAAAAATAAGATCTGGAATAATTCAGTGCAAACATTACTAATGTATGTTTATGATCTATTCTTTATATATACTTCTTTGTTTTTTCCCTCTGCTTCTAATGCATTTTTTACTTTCCTCACAGGGTTATAACAATAACATATAGCATAACAATTACATATTTCACAGTTTATGTTGATCAAGGGAAAAATCAGATTGTCTTTTTAGTCAAGAAGAAATTTCTTTATCTCTGTGAGATAAACTTAGAAACAATTGAATCTGTTCTTTGGTAAATGGTGGTCAAGTTTGGAGGTCCAAAGGGAACTTGACCCCCCCCCCCCCCCATCTCAACTGCCATAAGCTATTCAAACCAAAGTTGACCCCCATCTTGACCTTAACTCAGTCCCCCCATCACCGAAATTCAACTAGACCTCCCATGGAGTGCTTTAAAATAGCTATTCACTAAAAGTGAAGTGAGGTCGAGTTGGACTTACTATAAAAAATTACCTCCAAGTTCCCTCAATTAAATAAAAAATGTAATGTAACCCATTAAGCAATTACCACACAATGCTCTGTAGAGCTCCAGCCCCCTTATCAATGCCAGGGGCTGCTAAACAGACCCCAGCCCCCTAATAATAATTGGGGCAGGATGCTTTCACCACAGGTCCCGGGCCCTGTCTTCTTTTGGGGCCAGCTAGCACAGCCGCAGCAATTATTAGAGGACACCTTACCTATAAAATACTAGGGACAAGGGCTGCTGAAATGGCCTCTGGGCCCCTAAGAAATATCAGGGCTGGGGGCTATGCAAGATGCCCCCTAACAAATACCAGACCCCATAATTTATTAGAGGCCTGGGGAATTTTGCCCAGTCCCTTGCCCCATCATTTATTAGGTGGTTGGAGCCATCTAATAAATGATGCGATAATTACTGTACAGTTTTTTTGTTTTTGTTTTTTAAGTAATGCATGGTTTTCGAGTTGGACTTAGTTTCAAAACCAAAGTGTAAATTCTTCCCCTATTGAAATTAATGGGAGGTGAGATAAACAGCGTGAGATTGCAGTCTCAACATCTATACTCGAGCTCAACCTCCTAGCTTGGTCATTTGACATCTATCTCAAATGGCTTCTCAACCATGAAAAAATGTTATGTGAATAACATTTTTCAAAGTCAAACAGACCTCGGTCTTAAGTGAAAAGACCAACTATATTGTTGTACAAATAATCATCCTCCACTTTTGACATGTCCTGAGCTCACCACCACACCAAGGTTGCACTTACAAAATATTGCTGTGCATCTATTGCTTGTTTATAACTACTGTTATCCTAGAGTCATCTTTAGTTCAACCACACCAAACTTTGCAAGATCACCATAGAGTGACCAGTAAACCTAAAAAAAACTTTAAATTTAGCCAAAAATTATAATGTCTGTCATTTTGTGTGAATATTCATCCAAGCTCTAATAACCTTTTTATATTACCACTTGGAATAAAGATCCTATGCTGACACTAGGCAATCTATTTTATAGTCTTTGTAGAACTCTACAAAGCTTGTGATTAGAGTTGAGCGGACACCTGGATGTTCGGGTTCGGCGGGTTAGGCCAAACTTCGGAAAAAAGTCCGGGTTCGTGCTCGAACGTGACCCCGAACCTGAACCCCATTGATGCACTTTTTTTTATAGAAAGCCAATAGCATTACATGTATTCCATAAACCGAAAGTCTATTAACCGAAAGACATTCGGTTTATAGACTTTCGGTTTATAGAATACATGTAATGCTATTGGCTTTCTATAAACTGAAATAGAGTCCCCATTCATAAGAAATTCTTAAGAATAGGTACTCTATTTCGGTTTATAGAAAGCCAATAGCATTACATGTATTCCATAAACCGAAAGTCTATATACCGAAAGATGTTTCGGTAATGCTTTTTGCTTTCTATAAACCGAAAGTCTATAAACCAAATGTCTTTCGGTTTATAGACTTTTGGTTTATGAAATACAAGTAATGCTACTGGCTTTCTATAAACCGAAATAGAGTCCCCATTCATAAGAAATTCTTATGAATGGGGACTCTATTTCGGTTTATAGAAAGCCAATAGCATTACATACAATGTAATCGCCGAACCCCGAACTCCAACACGAACATACAGTGGAATGTCCGTGTTCGGGTCCGGGGTCCAAAAACCGTAATGTTCGGTACGAACCCGAACAGTGCGGTTCGGGTTCGCTCAACACTACTTGTGATGTTAAGTAGAATATTCAGTACTAGCATTTGGTTGTTATATATTTCGGAATGAATGTGGGTTCATTTGGTTACTATTGTATTGTAAGTATGTTTTCTTGTATTGTGCAATGAATTGTGTTCTTTGTGTTACTATTTATGTTTAGTAGTTAATTTTCTGAGTAAGATGCATGTGTGTACATTTCACATATTTTTACCTCCAGTTGTAGACAATGATCTTCAGTGCTGCTGTGTTTAGCTTATATGTATTTGACATGTAGCAGTAAACTTCCACTGCTTCAAGAAAATGTCAATCACATCTCATCGGTCTAGTGGAGTAGTTTACTTTACTCCTGAAGGCAAATGGCCCCAGGGCTAACTTCCAGTTTTGTGTCTGTCAGTTACATTCAAGCAATCCTGCATTTGTTGGACACTGTATGGTGTTCCTTAGATTTCTGATATTTACTTTTCAGTTCTTTTTCCATGAATATATAATGTCAAGAAGCATTCAGCTGCCTTTTTCCATTAAAATTGATCAACTGTGTACTAAACAAAATGGCAAACAATTTATAGTGCATGCAATATATGGTATATCATTTCAGTGAAAGAAAAATCTAAGCAAAGGCATTCTTTCAGAAACAGTATAGATGTTTAAAATATATTGCTTTTCGAATTCTATTTTGTGAAACTAGCCATGGCACGGCACTGTCAGGGCCTTTACCAGGTCAGGTAGGAGTTTCAGTGCAGGGATAGTGGAGGTGTCTGCATGTTATTCTTTGTGCATTTTAAGAACAGAGAAAGAAACAAATACTTAGGGATTGGAATAAGGACTGAAGGAGACACAAAAGGGAACTTTAGCAAAGAACTGTAGAATAGGAAAAGGTTTGAGTAGGCACTGCAGTATGAACAAAGAGCTTTAGCAGGGACTGGAGACAAAGCAAAGGTAGGAGTAGAGAGAGCTTAACAAGGGGTGAGGCCTGAGGTAAAGCCTGAGGTAAGTAGTTAAACAGGTGGAACACCCTAGAGAGGGTGAGGACAGAGCAGGGTAACTTAAGCAGAAGGAACACCCTAGAGAGGGTGAGGACTGAGTAGAGTGAGCAACTTATCTGAATAAATTTTGCTGTAGAAAGAGGGTCTCAGGAGATGATGGAAATCATCCACTGAGCTGGCTGAGCCACCCAGGTTCAGATTTCCCATTCCTGGACAGGGTCACAATTCAAATGTGCTTTAAGCAGAGGATCAGGAACAGAAGCAGCAGCTCTCAGAAGTCAGGCATCCAACTTCAATGCAAATGCACTGTTTGCCAGAAACTGCAGCTATTTAACCTGGGTGTGAGCAAAAGGTAACAGGCCCACCTGACACCAAACAGAGGGGAAGAAATACAAGCAAGTTAGGGAGGCCTCTGGAGGAGGCAGGAGGTATATAAGCACATAAATGATGATTTTTAAATGCATGAGTCAGATGGTTAGTGTAGAACCCTGACAGTCATGTACAAAAATATATTGCATTGATGTAATTAACTATACAGGCAAAGAGTTTAAAGTAATATCAAGTATTATTTCACTAGAAGGGTAGTGGAAACATAGAATAGCCTTCCAGCAGAAGTGGTAGAGGTTAAAATAGGCAAGACGTTAAAGCATGCATTTGATAGACATAAGGCTATCCTAGATATAAGATGAGGTCAGGATGCAGATCATTTTTTTGTTTATATTTTTCATTGGGCAGACTAGATAAACCTAATGGTTTTCATCTGCTGACACATTATATGTTTCTAAATAGTTGCATTATTGAAACAGCAGGCGTAATTCAGTGGACTAATGCACAACTCTAGAACCTGTTATCTTCAGGGTTGCATGATTGGATCTAGTTTGGCCAACTCAGTATTTCATCCCTCTGAGGTCAATACAGTGAGTATTATTAGAATGGATTAATAAATTAAGACAATGTCTCAATGTACCCTTTCTGGCTAATTATTGTATTATTATTATAATTGCCTTTCCAGGAGCTGCGCTTCTTTATTATGAAATAATAAAAGGGTCACATACCTCATTGGTCAAATACATCTATCTTACAAAGTGTGGTGTGATGTTTGGATATAAGAAGCATACAAAGCAGCGTGTTTCTGGCCACCAAACACCCTCATCCATATTAATTAGCAACTTGAAGTAATAGAAGGTGGTAAATAGTCTCTTTGTATTCTATATCATTTTAAAATAAGCCTGATTAATGAAATGCTATTAATGTTAATAACTGAATGTCTCTTAACCATTTGCAACAATGACATACTCTCTTGGTAACCTTAATTTAATGACTTACTTTTATCTTAATATATAACTTAGTCTAGGATTTCTAAAGCAACATCCGAGGTTTCTGAAAACTAATAGTTAAAAAGGTAAGGCTATTTTTTAATGTTTGGTTCAAGCATCTGCTCCAATGCAAGCCAAGAAACGTGGTACATCAGAAAGGTATATGGATATGGTCTTCATCGATTTTAGCGGAAACAATTTGAAATCAAGATATCATACCAATAAAAAAAAAATCAGAATACAATAATGTACTATATAACTGAATACAATTCCAAATGGAACAGAAAATGTAGCAAACTGTTCTGTGAGACATCACAAATGGAGTACTCTATTGATCTTTTCCTTGATTTTGTTCTAGGGTCATTTAGGCAACGCTTACATGAAATGTAGCTTTGTGTTATTTTGTGTTAGGTTGCTTCATTATTACCTCAATACCTAAACACAACTGATTATGAGAAATTTCAAGCTCAAAAAATATTGATTACTGCATATTAAAGCTAGAGCAAAACCAAAAAGTCCAAAAATCTATTTTTGCATGGCTTGCCTTTAAATCGTAACTTCTGCAGCTTTTTTCCCAATGTTCGATACACCTTGTCCATTTGTGCCTATTAAGGTAGTACCAAAACTCCTTGCCTGAGACAACAACTGAACTTTCATAGACGTGAATAGGGACTTCTGTTGCATATTTGCATCTCAGTGGACAATCATGGAGACTTAAATATGCCTTTTTACAAGGGTTACCATACTTCCTCTTTTCCCTGGACATGTCCTCTTTTTGAGGACTTAAATGTCTCTCAGGTGCTTTTTAAAAATGTTACATAATGTCCGGGCTTTGCGAGTATCATTTTTAAAAAAAATATTAAACATGCAGCATTAATTATTAACATACTGCATTTTCATTTTTACAAAAACTGTTACCCACAAACTCGCAGAGACTCTCTCGGGAGATCAAAAAGATCTCCCCTCACCAGCCCTCTATGAGGAGGGATGGCAGCCAATGTGTGTGTCTGTGTACTGCACAGATATCTTCTTATTCTACATTGAAATCCCCACAGAGCATCTAGGTAGGGTTGCCACCTTTTCTTCAAAAATATACTGGCCTTGCTTCTGTCTCCATAGACATCATTGGCCTGATGCCAATTTTTTACCGGCCTGCCGGTAAAATACCGGCCAGGTGGCAACCCTACATCCAGGTTCACATGAGCTGCTCGGAGGCACTGTGCAGTGCAGGACGGCAACCGGGTACTGGGTGCAGCTCCTATGAATCCAGTCTTAGTGGTGGATTGACCTCCCCCTGTGACATGACACCCTAGGCCTAGTTGACCTATGCCAAAATACACCATTGAAGTTTGTGCAGGGGCATAATACATAGTTAAGTCCATGAAATTAATTGTTCAACTCACCCCAACTCACCGTTCATTGAATAGACCCCAATATACCTGTGTGAGGGACAACAATATTTTACATGCGCTAACATGAAAAGCTATACATCAGCAATGAAGGAAAAAGATAATGAGTAAAGAAAATTTAGGGCTGAATTGGCCACTTAACTCTGGGAACTGGCTAAATAATCTAATATTTATCAAAATGTCCTAAAGATAAATACATGCACCACATATTGAGATTATGTTTATAAAACATCAAAACATGTCAATGAAAAAATAATAAGTTTATGAAATTCAGAGCAAATTTAAATTTTGCCAGTGTGCATTGTTTATGTACAATTGCACAGTTTCAAGAAAAGATATGCTGATGAAAATGGATGAGCTAGGAGAAATCTTAATATTTGTATTTGCAGCTTTTTTATGCAAAAATAACAGCCTTGGACCTGAAAATAAAATGTATAAAACATTTTATTACATTTTTGCAGATATTAAAAAATATATTAGCTGAAATGTGTATTGTGCTTTTTATTAATACACTTAAATTTGTATAATTAGCTGTTTTGCAGCTATAACATAAAGAAACATAATGCATTATTGATTACAATGTTTTTGCCACTATGCAAAATGTCATTATTCCCTGTGTCTTCAATGCAAATAGTGCAATTTTAATTATTTTAGTATTGGTTTCTGTTTATTATTAAAGTTGCATCTGTTTAGTTGATATGTGACTTTTTGAAAAATGTCTAATATTTGTTATGATATGTTTAAACATTAATGAGGTACTCTTATTAATGAGGCATTCTTTAATAAGAAAAGGAAAACTATATTTATATAATGTTTGTTTATAGCCTCGGATGAATGGATAAAGAATATTATGTATTTTATGATCTATCATTATATTTATAATATTTAAACATTAGCACTCATATTCATTTATTTAGAACAGTTTAGCATGGTCGGCACTTTATTGGGGCAGACTGGGGCAGCTGCCCCAGGCGGCACCCTGGCAGAGGCGGCCCTTTGCTGCTTCATGCAGCAGTTTTTTTTATTTTTTCTCCTGTGTCCAGGGGAGCTTGACAGAAGGAGGTCTCGGCATCTGTCTAGCCACCCAAGGGGTTAACTCCCCTAACACTGCCTATATCTGTCTAGCCATCCAGAGGTTAACTCATCTGACACTGACTATATCTATCTGGATTTTGTTATAGGTCACTGGTTACATTATGTTTTAGGGAATTGCACAGCCTATTAAAATAATGCTTTACCATTACTCTCTTTTCACCTTATGGGTGAGTTCTTTGAAAAAAATAAATTATTATTTATATAAGAAGTTCTTTAGTGGGCATATAATAATACAAAAAAATACTGTCAAAAGTATATGCCAGTGTATCTTCAGTCTAAGGACTATTACTTGAAACAAAGTTGAGCTGCCCTTTAACAAACACCGTCCTCAACTTTTGTCAAAAAATACTTTTTTTTCCGTTCCCTTATATTAATGTAGCAATATTACTACACTTATTAAATAAAATAATAAAAATAATGGTAATAATGTAACTTTGAAATGTTTACCTTATAGTTAAAGAGCCACTCAATAGTGGCCATACTATTGGAACAAAATGGCATGTCCTTTTTAAAATAAACCAATAAACAATATGTTGGTATTCATTATGAAATAGTACACGTTTTGAAAAATATCTCTTTGTATTTCCTGTTGCACTAATTAGTGACATGAGCTCAGAAGTGTCACAGTTTGTATGTTACACTGGTTATAATATTATGTGACTGCATCTGCAACTGACGAATTAACTTTACAGCCTTTAAACAACACGTAATTGGCCTTTGTAATTAGTTTTTATTTTATTTTAATAAGAATTACATTTTAACTTTCCGCTATACTGAATGGCGTTGCAGCATCCTAAGATAATAACTCATCTTGGTACAAATAACAAGACTTTTTAAAGGTTAGAATCCTTATAAATGATAATGCAATAGCTTAGTTATCCCTTACATCCATCAAATTAACCATTTTGAACACAGTTATTTGATGGTATGTATTATTACCATTATAAAAACAATAACACTTTGCTTTCAAAAATGCTATATATTCACAAAAAATATTTAATGAAACACTGTACAAAATAGTTTACTCTATACTCAATTTAATAGACACTAATGGAAAAGCTTTTTCAAACAGTTAAAATTACACCTGTCACATACACAAATAGAGAAAGAAAGGCTTGATTTGCTTAATGATCTGTTATTAATCTCGGTGAGTATTTTCTTTCTGTGAATAACATAAGTCTACTGCAGTTCTTTTGTCGAGCACTAACAACTAACTACAACTGACTAGGTAACAACTAACTACACTTGAGATACTTTTGTCACACTGATTGCACATTTCACATTAAGTGCACGTCACTTACTTTACACTTAATATACCTGTCTCATTTTGAAACACTTTATTCAAAAATGTATTGTTTTTTTTTTAACAACGATGTAGTTAAATGTAAATGTGAATACAAATAACTTTATTTATGCCAAACCCGTGGGTGTAATAACAATTTAAATTGTTATGGGAACAAAGTTAATTTAAGCTTTATTACAATGCTTCTCTTTTAGTTACTTATTTTTTTATAAATTTCAGCCATTAGACTTTAGCCTTAATTGGACATCAACACAAGTTTACAATTATTTATGAGAAACCGCTCAGTATGTTTATCTGAAATGAGATATTTAGAAATCTGATTATAGGTTCTGTAATACTTTGATATCCTATTGCAGCCTATGTCTGAGAGAAACTTTGCTGGTCATGTTTTTCATCTCCTTATATATATCACCTTATATAAATATACAATATTACATATAAATATACAAGAGTATGTGTGTCTATATAACTATTTGCACATGTGTGTTTGAATATCATGCCCCCCAACAGTCCTGTTTTAAGTGTTTAGGAAATCGGATAATGAATACTGCTAAATTTATGACAAATACTGTGGAATAATGACTCATGGATAAATATATCAGGAACCAGCAGAGGCGTCGCTAGGGGTGGGCTAAGCAGGCAAAAACCCTGAATTTGCTGAGCAAAGCCCAGCATGTCGGGATTCTGAATCAGCAGCTCCGTGACAGCTCCGCCCCCTGTACCCTCTGACACATGAGGTCATGGAGGGGGATTGTTCTGTTGAGACACATAAGGAGAAGAAGCAAGGGTTTAACCCTTTCGTAACACATGGTGCTTGCCCTGGATATTTTGGAAACCTAGCAACGCATCTGGGAACCAGTGACCTCATAGTTTAAAAGAAACATCAACATGGTCAAACATCCTTAAAGGTATGCTCATGATCAGTAGCACTGTCATGATTACCATGCAATTGGGTAGCACAGACACTAAGAGGGGTATGTACGAAAAAAAAAGCAAATATATATTATGTGATTTTTTTTTTCTCTTTGCTCCTTTTGCAATCGTCTAAATATTTAACACTCGGACAGTAAATATGAGAAAATTGTGAATACAAACGGGCATATACAAAAACAAGTGTGCAAATATTTTTCTGTCTTTTTTTTATTAGCCCTTACTAAAAGCTGGTGTTATTTTCACATGCAAAATAAGAATTATTTTAATCACAACGTTCCCAGAAGTATTTGGCATGCGCAAAAATAATTGCAATATATTAGACAAGTCAATTGGCATTAATAGTTGTTTGGAAAAACTCACTATCTTTCCAACTAAAACAACACAACACTCTAACTGCACAATGTCAGAAATATGTATTTTATCATTTTTAAAGCAATTGACATTTAACTCTGCAAATACAGGAGGAATGCATAATGCATTAGTAAATAAATAAAAGCGTAAACATTCTTTATTACATGCCAGGAATCTTGCAAATCACTGCATCATGGATTGGCTGATGCAAAAGCTGGAGGAGGGTGACTGGACATTGTAGGAAGCACTTAGGAACTCAGAGGTGCTGTTATCAGTGGGATGCATTGGCAGCTGGCGACATGATGCCACAAAAGATTGCAATGTGTTCTTGCTTATAAATAAACTTCTCAAGCTGAGAAGGTGGGGGTATAGTACATTCAATGTACATGTGTTTGAAGGTAAATTTGTTCAATATTTTTTTTTAAATAACAGACAGCACAGTGCACAACAACAATGTTCTTTAGTGCACCCCTGTTTAATTGCACATTTTAGCAATATATAACATTTATTATTTCTGATTTTTTTTTTAAATAGATGTATTTCTCATACATTCTACTGATTTTAAAAAGACTTCATCAACTATTCATTGTTTATCCTTTAAATGCATCATCCTCACCCCTAACTGTTCCTTCCAACCCTTACATCCGCTTCCCTTTCATTCTCGTCATTCGAAATCTACACTACTCGTCTTTTCTCCCATCTGTCACTCCATGTTGCAGTTGTTTACCAGCCCTTTAATTCTCGTCATTCGAAGTCTACACTATTCGTCTTTTCTCCCATCTGTCCCTCCGTGTTGCAGTTATTTACCAGCCCTTTAATTCTCGTCATTCGAAGTGTACACTATCGTCTTTTTTCCCATCTGTCCCTCAGTGTTGCAGCTGTTTACCAGCCCTTTCATTCTCGTCATTCAAAGTCTCCACTATTTGTCTTTTCTCCAATCTGTCCCTCCGTGTTGCAGTTATTTACCAGCCCTTTAATTCTCGTCATTCGAAGTCTACACTATTCGTCTTTTCTCCCATCTGTCCCTCCATGTTGCAGTTGTTTACCAGCCCTTTAATTCTCGTCATTCGAAGTGTACACTATTCGTCTTTTTTCCCATCTGTCCCTCCGTGTTGCAGTTGTTTACCAGCCCCCAGGCCCACTTTTTTTTTTTTTTCGAGTTTTCAGTATGGCTCCCCAACTTTCTTTGCTCTGTCATACTCTGTCTCATTGTGAGAGACTTCAGTCTTCCAGTTGTGGGGAGTTTGCGTTCTACATTGATGCACACTAAGATGCCCACGTGCTCTTTTGTCCATAACCCCTTTGTATTGAACTGACAATTATATCACTATGTATTTGATCAAAGGAAACAGCCTAGTTCATAAAACACTTGAAATGCTCAGTAGTCTATTTATGTCTATTATTTTATGAAAACACACAAACTTGTCCATAGATATATTTTAACATTTGCTTAAAAAGTTCAGTTTTGTGCCATCCCGTTCTTTTATTTAACCAAACTGTAATTCGGCATCTAGCCAAGGTTTCCATGGCAACCCTGAACCTGATTATGTTATCAACATCTGGATTATGTCTTATTCAATCTCCTGATTATTGAAGCAAGCAAGTTGATTGGCAGCAAATTTAACAAGATATCCCTTCTATTCTGAAACCCTCTATTTTACACGCCAGACTTATCATCTGTTATTTAAGTAAATCTGTGTCTATGCATATAAATTAATTGACATTAATACATGACAGAGTGAAAATAAAGCATGAATAACACCTACTGCAAATGTGCTTCTAGCATATTGCTATTTACTAATTCTTTACAATTAGGTTATTTTCCATTATTCACTGTACACTGTGCACTATTGTAAAGCAGAAAAAAAATATCCATTTTGAATTTTTAAACAATATTCCATTTTAATGCTGTTCATACAGGCCCTCAATGGGTTTTCCGATACAAGGAAAAAATATTTATTTCTCAAAAAATGTATTTCACCATTATTTTCATGAACATTGTACATTGGAATTTGTAAACGAACAGATATATATTTTAAACATATTTTGCATTTCCATGCATGTCCTCACATGCTTATGATACATGAGCAAGGGACATTACGTAAGTATGACAGAATCCACTCTTAGGGATCTTATTGAAAATAATTTGCATGCTACAGTTGACCTTTATAATCCATACTGCTTTATTATTTAAAAAAAAAAGCCATAAACTTTTGGAACATTATGTCCATCTACATTAAATAATGTCAAAGCTGCGAATCAATAGCCGTCCACCCTGGAAGAAACGCCACCGCTAGAGCTCCCTGTTGCGGGCAATCCCACTTCAACGCACACAAAGAGCTTAATTATGGCGTATTCGGTCCACAAAGAAGTCAGAGACCTGAAACCTCGCCAGCCATAATGATTCAGTCAGCCATAGCCCCGGATACAGCAAGCACCCGGAACAGCAGAGGGAAAGACTGTAGGAGATGTCGGAGGGAGCCTCACAAGGAGACAGATAAGCATTTTACTCGGGTTTTTCCAAATGATAAATATCACTGTTGTGAATACGTATAAAAGCTAAAGTGTGGGTAATGGCTAAAGACTTTTGGGCGGGCTGCTGGAAGTGAGATCCCCTTACAGCTCAACACAAATAGAAAGCCCCATGAGAAAGGCATAAAGGATTAAAGTGTTGAAGACAACATACATATATTGAGTCTCACTACTTATGATAAAAATTTGAAATGCTACTGTATAACCTGTAAACTAAATCAGTCTTCTTGACTGGGTGAACCTATGCCCACTACCCACACTGCACATCCCATCACCCCAAGACATGCTCCATCACCCACATTGTACACCATTACATTCCCAATCACCCCAGGGCATTCCCCATCACCCACAGTGCACACCCATTACATGCCCCATCATCCCAGGACATGCCCAATCACACACATTGCTCAGTGCACTAACACCGCACACCGGGAGCACAGGTGGCAGCATGGTAGGTTCTCTTTGCATCTAGGCAGTGCAGGCAGAGTATTAATGAGGGGAGATCTTCCACCCTAGGACCTAACCTTGCTGCCTCATGAGATATGCAGGGCTGAGTTAAGCTGCATGCTAAAAAAAAATTAAATAAAGCTACTGACAATTATAAGATCAATTAGTGGGATTATGATTTTGTGTCAAGTTTAAACAACATCAGTTATCATAGGCAGCAGGACACCTTTCCACTGTAAAATACAGTACAGTCAGTAGAATAATCCCAGACAAGTCAACAGACCTGTTAGCCTTTGATATCACCAGTATATAGTGCTGCAAGGAATGCTGGAAGTCATATGCAAATATTTTCCCAATCACTGCCTTTTGCTTCCTTGTGAACATGCCAATGACTTAAGTTATCACGTATCACTGATTTTAACTCAAATGTTTCTATTGCAGTCTATGGTATTCCATATCTTGCAACATTTCCTCTGGCAATATAGGATGCCAGGGGTGTGGATTGGGAGGAGTTTCAAAACGGCATCTCTACTGCATATGCACAAACCTGGGCACATGCGTCGTATTCACTCTCCAGTGTCCGAGATGCCAGAGAATGAAAATAGCCCAGCAAGACAGCTGAGCGGATAGTATTCAATGAGATTAGATCAATCAATGTAGGTCATTAAATAGAGCTCATTATCCACTTACCAATACTCTTACCTTTCAAAATACCATGGAACAATGGTGCTGTGTCAGAAAGAAGACACGTGGACAGTTGTTTCATTTTTATGTAACTTATCAAAATGAGGTTGGTTTCTGGCAAACATCCAACAGTTATGGTAGGTAAAGGCAAAACCACTGTAAAATACAGTAAGTTAGTAGAACAATATTAAACATATCTACAACTAGCGCAGTGATAGACCCTTGTGTTTATAAATAATGAACAGAGGGGACCACAACAACTATGCTACTTATATTTAAAAATGACTTTACAGATCACTTTACAGATCCTAACAGACACGAGCAGGGAGGGACTGTCTGTGTGTTACTGTGTGCTGCCTGCAGCTAGATTAGCTCTGCTTTAGTTGAGAAGCAGAGTAGGGTGTTACTCCTAATCCACAGATACACAAGAGGCACCGCTTCTGTTGTTAAAAAAAAAAAAGAAGAAAAAAACACTTTAATGACACTTTAAAAGCTAATGGGCCTTTTAAAGGGAAATTTTAAAATTGAAAGCACTATTGAATAATGCATTGTTTTTAGGTGAAAGGCAAATGCAGTTCTAAGAATAGTATGCCCCAAAGAGCAAATCATTTTGTAAAGTTGCAAGCATTTTATTTATAAAAGTATAATTTGCCTATGGGGCACATGTAGATAACAGCATGCTTTTTACATTTCTCTACTGCTGATTTCTGTTTGTTTTTTTACCTTAGTTTCCTGATATAGATAGCTTTCTTCTTGTCATTTCAATATTGCCTGATGGTTGTAGGGTATTTTTAAGCTTTAGTAACTTGACAAGTGTCACATAGTTCATTTTTTTGCTTCTCAGGTTTATTGCTTGTATACTTTTCCCTTTTAAGATTTCAGCAGGCTTTCTCTGGACCCTTAATGCTTGCATACTCACGTCATGCTGGTGCACTGTTTGCCTACCTACTATACAAACCACTGGTCTGCCTCTTGCTGACGTCAATAGCTGTCTTTCTACTGGCTTCAAGTTTTCCTACACATATTCAGTCACTAATTTGCCATTTTCTTTTTACTGCAGTAGTAGACTATTTTTTTTTTTTTTCATTTTCACCCTATTTTCCAGGCTTTTTAAATGATGTGGATCCTATTAATGTATGTTTCCCTTCAACCTAATAAAGTGTTTCATTGCTTGAAGGTTACAGATAATAAGATGATGCATTAACCTATTCAGAGCTAGATGAGGAGAAATAGATCATGCTGCTCATCAATCCACCCGTAAGGGAGTTAGAATCAGCTTTTGCTTCTTTGTTCAGAGAAAAATACCCTTCTTTAAACTGTATTTTTCATTATCACAGTAAATTGGCCACAGATCACTCCAGATTTGTCTGTGTGATCTATTTAGGTTTATGGTTTCGTTTAGCACACACAAATACACCTATTCAAAATAATTCATTCAATACACAAGTTTTGTTCTTATATATTGTATATGTGTATATATACATTTTTTAACTGTGGAGGTTACTTACAAAATGTCCTTTATGAGTTATTACCATGGAAACCAGTGGAATATTACTGCGGAGTGCTTACACGTTTAATAATCTTCCCCAAAAGTACATTTTATAAACAGCCTACTATACAGGTTGTTTATCCCTTATCCAAAATGCATGGGAACAGAAGTATTTTGGATAACAGATAATTTTCATCACTATGCTAATGATTGATGTATTAAAGCCACTCATGAAAGTCAGTAGTATTGGTGCAAATACTGTGTACAGCAAAAAAACTTCTTACACTCTGATAGGAGACATCGCTGGGAACCGGCTGTAGGTGTGTCAGATACTTTGTGTGGGGGAATCTGTTCATGCTTGGAAATGCTATATAACTGCTGGACGCTGAATACATTATTGTGTGCTATGTGTTTAATTTGCAACTTGTGGAAAAATACAACATTTTGGGGGGATAACTGATCATTTTAGATAACATATTTGTGGCTAAGGGATACTCACCTAGTATATAATTTGTCTGGTGTGCACAACTCTAGTACTGTTCCAAGCATGGCATCAATTGTTGGGTCTAATCAATGCAAGGATTCAAAGTAACGTATCAGACATATATTAGACACTGGACTCAAATGTCAATAATGAGAAGAAGAAGATATGCCTTAATTATTTGTACTTTCACAAGACAAGGGGGTCTGCTAAGCTGGGATTAGACAGGGGTACAGGGGTACAGCACCCATTCTGGCATAGGTACTACTGTATTATCTCATGAAATTAATGAAGTTCATCCGTCAATCTAAGCTTCCACACAGTATATGGCTTTCCAAATTAAAAAAGTTTGATGATGCTGTTTTAAGAATAAACTTCGTAATTATGTTTTTTTTTAATCAGACTTTAATTAACAGCTATAGTCATTAAACATCAATCAAATTGACCAATATACAACTTCTGCATAAAGGATAAAGGATAAATAAATTAGGGCACAAAAAGAGTTAACATTTAGCACTACCTATCATAGAGCTGCTCAATGGGGGCTTTTTAACATAGTTGTTTAGAAATTATTAATACTCTTGTTGGTCTCAGTTTGTTTAATAACTACATCAATGGATAACATCTTATAGATAAGGAGTGTATTCACTGTAATAATGAGACACATTCTTGTTCAATGTTTTTCATTTGCAAATGCCATCCATTCACGCTATTTGGGGATGAAAAAGATAATGCTTGGATTTTTACAAAATGCTATTCTTATCTATATAGTAACAGGTAAAAAATAAGAAGACTGAAACAGTTTTTACATTATATATATATATATATATATATATATATTATGATTTACGAACCACTTCCAGACGCTGGGTGGCAGAGTATGGCTCAGAAAATAGCACAGCCATTTTAGCGGCTCCTAACGCTGTTCTGTTTGGAATGCGTGTTATAAAGTTCTCTTCCCAGTTATAACAAGCTGAACCTCTTTGTGATGTGGCTTTACTTGATAAGATAACTGGAAGCCAACATAAGTAAACAGTGTTCAAACAAATGGTGTGATAAGGAAACAAAACTAAATAAATGAGCCGATTACTAATGTATTTCCTGATACTCATTCAAAGCAAGGGAGCTAGCTACACTTGTTCAAATATATAACTTTCATTGAAAAAGATGCACATTTTCTGTTTTGCCAATAATTAAAGAACAATATTAGACTGTTCTCAGCAAGTGATACCCCTCTATGCTTCATGGTTGTGCATTCAACCTCACTATCTGTCTGATCTCTGTGTCTTACCTCGGATTCTCTTCAGAACCACAAATCTGTTCCTCTATCTCTGACCTTGGTTTGTCTCCAAGACTACAAATTTGTTCTAGCTCTCTGTACCTCTCCCAGACAACACGTCCTGTTCTCCCTACTCCTTTCTCAGCATGTCTCTTGTCATAAAAATGTCACTGCCTGCTTGTCATTCTATTTCACTGTAACTGCCTTGGTGCCCTAATATAACAGTGTAAATTGTACTCAATACCTCTACCAATAGGTCAGTGAGTGACCTCTTTCTCACCATGAAACTCTAAACTTTTTTTTATTTTCTCTAGAAGTTTCCTCATTAACTGTATATTCTCCGGTAACTTCATAATCCCACTTTTTAATATATATTCATCGACTCAAGTTTAACCTCCAATTCCTGTTACCACACAGCCTGACTTATCTGAACATTTGCCCCAAATTTCCCATAGCAGTCACCTTTAGTAGTGCGCCAATAAGCGGCCTGTGACTCCTCCTGGTGATACCTTTGCCTTCACATAGCAGTCACCTCCACTGGTGTAACAATACATGCTACTTGTCCCCCAGTGTACTTCAGCTTCTTGATTTGTCTCTGTATACTCACTTACTAGTCATGTGACAATGATGTACGCATGTGTCATACATTGTGAAAGCAACTGAGGCAACTGCTTCCCCTTTCAACAGATGTTTTGGTCACTGTAATATACTGGTTGTCAGTCTTTCAGCCATATAATGTAAACATGGTATTATTATGAGTAGTACATCATGGTAATACATATATAAAATATTTTTATGTTTTTAGACATTATGTCACAAAAACAAGTGTACCACTGTAGCATTTAGTATGAATATAATTTTAAGTTATAAATCGTCATTGTTTGTCTTTGATATTTTAGCCTTGTATAACATTCAATTATTTTTGTTTAAATATTCCATGGTATTTACCCAAACAAGCCACAAAGGACATAAATAATAACTATAGACTGTTCAAAGAGCCAGTGTGGGAGGGACAATTGCAGGTTCAAAATCCTTATTTTCTTACATCTCCCACACATCCACGGTTACTCACTCCTTGTCATATTCTTCTCCAACAGCTGGAAAATCAAATAGTGTTTCTTTCATATATTTATTTATTTTGTCATTTATTGTTATTCACAAAGCAAAAATATTAACTGACAGACTATATTTATGTTTTCATGTTCTTATGCTTAATACTTTTGTTTCCCACTAATTTTTGAGTTCACATTAAAACAGTATTTAATAAGGCTTTTTGTATTTAGAAAAATCTTTAATTACATATACAAAGTTTAATATTATCACGTTGTTCTAGAAAATGTGAGTACTTATTCTGCATTTACTTTTTTTAATCATCAATTTTCCACATGATCCAAGAATAAACCATGACTAATGGCCATTGTTTAATGTAGATCTTCTAAATTAAAGTGGCACTACATTTTTTTTTAGCTTTTTGCTTCATTAATGGAAGCAAAAGTTATAAACCTTTTGCCATTAGTGAGCAGTAAACCCAACATGTATCATCATGGAAACATGATCGTTGCTGGTAAGAGGATAAGCTAGCTTGTACCCTAAAAATTACATGCCATTTTATCCTCATACTATGTCCATTGTACTTATCACTTGTGCTCCTATATTTATTCTCCAAAAATGTAGTGGCTCTTTAATAATTTGAGAAAAATATGGTTTGCAAATGCATTGATATTTGTGGAATGTTTTAATTATTGACACATTTTTCCTGTATTAATTAAAATACTGAATACAAAAATGTACATACAATTGTGACCTGTATGTATTAGTTTTCATATGCTACAATTAAAATATTTTATCCAAGGTTATCTAATTTTATGAGTTATTAACCATAATGATGAATCATTTAATACTGGCAATCTATGTGTACCTTAAAGCTCTTTAGACCATTGGGAGTTTAGTTCTTATCCTATACACTTAGTCTGTTCCCATTCCAATAGAACAAAATCGTATTTATTGTTACAGCTCAAGGACCGCTGCCATGAACAATGTTATTCTCAAATTTAATTGTGAGAACAGTCTAAATTATTGTAAAATAATGTTATCTCCAAAATAGATGTTAGGTTTCAAAAGGCTAAAATGAAAATATTGTTCTTGGACTGAAAGGTTTTATGTTTAGATATTTCTTATTGCAAGAGTAAAGTAAGTCGGAGGGCTTTACCGCTGTCATTCTGTGATGGCAGTTTCACAAGTTGTGAGGAAAGCAGGTCACCTCTGGGAAATGAGAATTCTACCTCAGCTTATTCCATCTATTGTTCAGGAAGGTTCTGGGTATATGGAATTTTTGTTTTTTTCATAACTGCTTATATAATTGGGAGAAAAATAGCTTGTATGTATTTGCGTGACAGAAATATAGGTGCTTTATTGGTTCCTTGCTAAAGGTGTACTCGGTGTACAATATACTTTTCACTGAACTCCAAAATTTAAATTAGTGTCATCTCCCAAGGGAACGTTTTGGTGCTGCTATACCTTATGCCTAGAGTCAAATCATCATACTTTATGATGTCTTTAACAGGACAATTGCTCTTAGGGGATGAGTATATGTGTAATAGGTGCTGTTAAAACCAAACGATATTTTGTTTTTAAGAGTCCATTTTTTAGAAAAAGACATCTTGAGCAAATGCTAGTAAAACATATGACATGTTTATTCTTTGGTCGTATTAAACTTTATGAGGCTTTCATTCATAGCAGCTTTAGGAACATGGGATGGGATAAGATAATATAAAACAAATAATTCTAGGCTTCCTTATGAAAATAATACAGTAACGGTTGATGGTTTTCTTGGTTCTTCAACAAACATGCTATATAAATGAGAAAATCAAACAACTGTATAAATCTTTCAAACTGCTTAAGAGCACATGTGAGTTGTTATTCAATATAAATTATTACCAGTCATGGGTTGTTTCAATTTATTACATGTATATGCTGCTATAGTATTTTCCATTCCATACTGTCATGGCATCACTGGTTTAAGTAGAAATAAATAAATAAATGAACAATCTTGTCTGACTTTGCCTGTGCTGGTGCATGGACATAGTGACAATACATGCTACTAATGGATTGCCCCTGGTACGTGTGTTCATGATTTCAAATACCAATGGCAAACTATTTTGTGTAGCCTCTTGTAGGAATCTGGGTGAAAATAGGCAAAAACTTTACACAGTCCAGAATTTCCTGAAATTACAAACTTTATTAATAAACATCTACCTTTATTGGCAGCAGATAAAGTTTATAAGGAGATATTAATGCTAGGAGTTCGTCTCTCAGCTAGGAGGTCAAACATATTGAAGGATTTACTCTCACCTTGTCTGCTTGAGTACAAAAATCAGAACAAAAATAAGGATGTTACTCAAGGTAATTGGCTTGATGCGATGGGGACTTGTCCATGTGGGCATAAAGTGTGTAGAACCTGCAAATAAAGAAACACCAGATTTTCTCCAATGCTAATGGTAAAAGTTTCCCTAATTGAGAATATAGACATTGTATTTCTATAATACATATTATATAATAGTACAACAGTATGTACGGCGAAGGAGCAGAGCATGTAAATGTAGGGTCAAGCAGCATTCAAATGACATTGAAAATAAAGCTAATACATCAATGGCTCAACACTTTCTATATTGTAACGATAATAACGTATAATAAATTTCAGTATCCATAATGGAGAAAGTTAATAGGAGTTCAAGAGGTGGAGACACATATGAAAAATTATGCCAGCGAGAAGCGTACTGGATTTTCATTTTGGGCACTAGAGGCCCAACAGCCATGAATGCAGAATATAACATCTCCTGCTTCTATTAAACATATATTCAGCAAGTAATATACATACTTCGGTTCTTAACTACTTTCTAACCACTTATTGGTCATTACTTTAATTAGATTTTCCAACATATAATTAAATAAGATGTGCCTTCTCTTTACAAGACAAATATTGTATTGTGTTTCCACCTCTTGAGCCTCTAGAAAATTGTTGCACACAAAAAAAGTTTTTTTTAAAAGATTTTTTTTATTTTTGCAAACTTATGAAAACTTAGGTTAATCTTTCCTCCTCTTTTGGGTCATAATGATCACTAAAAAAAATAGTTAGTGTACCCTCCAATAGGAGCAGTTTAGGAATGGTGAGTGCCGTATATCGTGACTCAGTTGGACTTGCGTGAACATGCACCATTTAATCATAATGATGTTATTTTTCATTTTAAATAAATAAATATATACACTTCCAATGATTTTAATTTGTTTATGAACATACAATCGTCTCTCACTAGAACACAATGTTTTTTTCTTAAACTGATGTGTGTAAAACCATTTTAAGAACATGTTAATTTATGGATATTAAGTAAGATAAGATGGTGTTTATATCACTTGATCACTTTTTATTGAATTTTCCTATACAATTGGGTTATTATATATATAATCTCTCTTTTGTTGTTTTTTTTTAACAACACACATTAATGATGTTCTAAAAAGGTATAAATAGTAGTTTTTCAGTCACAAAGAATATGTAATATAATTTATTTTATTTCTCAATTTTGTATACACGGTTACAATCTTTTTGCATACACATAACAAACAAATGTATAATTTATTTAACCTTTTCACTGATTGGTTAAAGCACTGTATTTAATTGACATGTGTTCACATCATAATTTGCCTATTGTTCAGCGTAGCAATAAGCAAAATGCGTAAGGCTTAACTGCTTTTTTTTCTTCCCCACACTCTGTGTTGCTGTTTTGTCAGCTCCACATTAAATAAAGCCCCTTATATTGGAACGTGGAGTGCCCATTTATGCTTTTAATTACCTCCTGCCTATACAGCGTCTTGGAGCACCCACCGCCCATCTTTCCTCACGAGAAGAGTGATCTGTCAGCAAGTGGAGCCGGCTTACACCATATGGTGTGACCTTTTTGTATGAAAAGAGGGGATTGCATAGATTTGTTTATAGACAGACTTAAAACCATGAAAAATATCTCCCGATTATTAAAAATGTCTACTTTGTTTTGATCTGTAAACTGTGTTAATCCCCTCCCTCTAACTAGTTTGGTTCTGTGGAGTAATTTATCTTTATTTAATTTTATTTTAAATGATTATTGTATCCTAATTTTTGCATGCTGTATACATTTATTATTTTATTACTATTATTAATAGCACCAACAATATTTTTTTTATGGATACAGTAATGATAATGATGGTATTAATTGAAATAAAATTATCCCACTACTGATTTGTGTGATGTCTTTCACACTTTCCTCATAATCCAGTGTTTGTAACATGAAATCTAATTTTCTTAGTTTTGTGTATTTTTCTCACTGTACTTCTCATTTGTATGAATCACCTTTACAGAAAAGATAATCCTACAAATGTCAAATATATTTACTTCATGAGGAAATAGATTGCACGCAGTGAATTAACCTGTATAGTTAGATGACATTAGTAAGACCTGGTCTAATTCCCATTGATTTCCTGATAGATTGGCTCTATTTTCATCCTGCTGCATAGAACCTGTCATGTCAGCTCGATAATATTGAAGAAGCTTTATGCATCATCATTTCGGATTTGTGTCAGTGCTAATTAGATGGAAAAAAGATTTTGTGATAGATATGTGGTTTTTAAAAATTCTATTATTTTGGCCAAATCCCTAGCAGTAATAAGCCCACGCTGTGATCAGATTTGCTATGACAGTAAAACTATGAATAAAAATATTTGAGATTAACAATTTTAAAGGAGATAAATTACACTGTACCCTGGATATAGAGCACTATAGCACTCTATCATGCTCAACTTTCACTTTCTTGTCATTATTCCATCAATTTAATCTATTATGAGCAGAGATATGCAAACGTTCAAAGTTTTTACTTAAGATTATTTTGTCACTTTCTAATAGTAATACTTTGTCATGGAGACAGTGAACTCTATGTTGTATTAATGAGTCAATGTACATGGCATTGGTAATCTAACACATTGTTAATCATACACAAAACCCTGTTTGTGTTTTATCTCTTTGTCCATCCTTCATGGAATATGTTGAGTTCCTCTTGTAGGAGATGTTTCATGTTCTACTCCTTAAAACGGAGGCTTTCTTGAGAGTCAATGTGGATTTTATCTGATTGATTTTAGTCATGGCTTTATATTTTATGATCTTGAGTCCATGACATTACACTGTAGTGTAAAAAGCTTGAACAGCAATGACATTATACTAAAGAATGATGATGAAATCAGAAATCATCTTGGAAATTATTAAAGGGTCAGTGACCTATGATCTTTTTTAAAGATCAATGAAATATATTATGTTTTGTTTTCCAAGTCCGAGAAGTTACACCACATTTTGTGCATGAGATTGTCATGGAACCCATGCTACATATTTTTACTGTATATTTTTTTTATATATATAAAATATTTTTAGTACACTGTTTCTTAAAAAGAGGCATAATTCCCATTGCACCCTTTCATGTACTCATTAAATGATTTGGTACCCGTTCATTTTGATGGTCTCTGACCTATGTTTTACTCTCTGCAGTTCCCACAGCGAACACAGAGCGCCATGCTCTGATTCTAAATAAAGACTTTCTTTTGTCTTAATGCTTTCCAATTCTCTCAGGAAATTATTACATATTGTCGCCCCTGAACTTTCATAAAATGTTTTTACCCTCCATGTTTGGCTTCAGTCCTAGTGTTGATTCTCATAAGCATAAGGATACACACTAATTGGATCTTGCATACTAAATACTGCTTTATTTTCAAACTATTTCCTGATTTCATCTTATCATACTGTCTGGTTTTTCCCACTTGTTCTATGCCCCCTGACTAAGTTAACATTGTAAATTGAACAACCTTGTCAGTTTTATGCAATGCCATCATGTATTTTTCCTTTGTCACATTCTATGTAAGCACTGTACTACTTTGTATTTTGGAAGTGTTATTTTGTTTAGTTTTATGTATAACACATTGGCTCACAAATGACTTTGGTAGCATAGCTCTTAGCCTGCCCCAGTCATCGTTGTTGTGTGTCAGGGGAGTGGCTTAGAAGGGGGGACATCATGTGTGGTTGATTGCCAGGCAGTACACTAATTAATCATCACGTATGTGCTGGTGTCCCAAAAAACTCGGAGAATGAAGTTGGAATGACAGACAGTGTCTTAAATTGGAACTGTCTCTTTTACAGCATGATAGTGGGGGGACAATGTGTCTGGGGGCCACATTAGAGAGGTGTTACCCATTCCGTCCTCCCTCCTTATGACTTCCTTCTTGCTCAGGTCCACTTTTTATTATTATAAATAATTTGTAAACATTCTTAGCATAATAACCTCTTCGAAACCCATTCGGGGGTATGAGTAAAGACCATTTCTGTATCATTTTTCCCAAAATCTGGGGATTGTACCTTTTTTAGAACTTTGCCCCAGACGTTCTGTGTATACGTAAACCCCATTGTGCCATCCTGGGGTTCATCCTTCAGTGAGGCTATTTTTTCCGGGTCTAGGACTCTTCTTCGCCGCATCTTCATCGCTGACAGTTCAGCGCGGCAGTTAGAACGCTGAACTGTCAGCAATGAAGAATAACGCGGCCGCTTCATCGCGGACACGGCTATGTAAGAGCTGACAGTTCAGCGCTGAACTGTCAGCTCTTACAAATGTAAAAGTAAAAAGAAAATAACCCCCCTAATAAATGATTCCCCCCCCAAAGTGCCCCCCAAACCCCAATACTAAAATGAAACCCAAAACCCAACACTAAAATTAACCCATAAAACCCTAATACTAAAATTAACCGCCGAACCCTAATACTAACCGCCGACCCCTAATACTAACCCCCTAAACCCTAATACTAACCCCCGAACCCTAATACTAACCCCCTAAACCCTAATACTAACCCCCGAACCCTAATACTAAAATTAACCCCCTAAACCCTAATACTAACCCCCTAAACCCTAATACTAACCCCCTAAACCCTAATACTAACCCCCAAACCCTAATACTAACCCCCTAAACCCTAATACTAACCCCCAAACCCTAATACTAAAATTAACCCCCTAAACCCTAATACTAAAATTATCCCCGAACCCTAAAAACTTATTCTAACCCCCTAAACCCTAATTCTAACCCCCTAAACCCTAATTCTAACCACCCTAGTTACTTTATTTTACTAAAATAAAGTAAAATAGATAAAATACTAAAATAAACTTACCTTTAGCGATGAAATGTCCCGTCTTTAATGTGTATTAAAGATGACATTAAACCCTCAAAAAAAAAAAAAAGAAATGTCCCGCGATGAAATCTCCAGCGACGAGCTGTCTTGTGGTGCAGAGACGCCGGTGAAGCGGCTGCGCGGATGCAGCCAAGATGAAGTGTCCCATCCCCATTTTTTCCATCATAGTCATTTTGGTCAAAGTTCTGGATTCACTTTTCAATATTCTTTACTGCCTCGTCCAATAAACCTTTTCTCTGAAATTCTATAACTGGATTCACATATTTCCAGAGAATGTATATTTGGGTTGCCTATTGTATTGCACTGTAGAACATGGTGCTTTTAAAAAAAAACGATAATAATAATAATAAATAGTAATATACAAAAAATGTGTAGCGTGTCAGGGTGAAATTCATGTACCAACTGCGAGTTTAAAACATTTAATAAAAATACAACTTGTAATTGACAGACTGTGACAACAGCAATACTGTTCCTTTCATCTAGTGACATAACCTATAGCATTTTGTTTTGACATTTAAATTAATTATAGGTTAATGCAATATAAGTAAACTTTCTTTTTTCACAATTTGCTACCAGCAAGACTGCTCGTTTTCCAAATTCAGTAGATTGTAGGTAAAATAAACAAACCAAATAAGATCAGGGAAGTGAAGCTAGCTTAAACATGACCATTGTCATATTTCCATGCAGGGAATTCTGAAGACGTGTATTGGATCAGAGCTGATAAGCCGTAAAGGACTAAATTAACTAATGGAAATCGAAAATTAGAACATAACAGAATTGCTGTAAGGGGCTCCCCTGTTCTTTTAGTATCCTACTGCCTTCGCATGTGCTGAGAATCTTGGTGTATCCCTTGAATATCACAAGTCTCCAATTACCTTAGTTTAGGAGGCTCATTATCATGTCCAAAAGTGAGACTATAATTAATGCCTTTATAGTCCTTGATTTTGCTGCTTAAAAACAAATTGGAGAGAAAAAAAATAGGAACATTGCAAAACAAAAATACTCTCCTGAAAGTACACAGGAGGTGATTTATCATAACATTCTGTTGCCGATACACAAAGCATCTGTAGATATGTGATATAGAGGTGAAATAGATATGTAATACCGTATTTGCTCGATTATAAGATGACCCTGATTATAAGACGACCCCCCAAACTTTGGATATTCCTTTAGGAAAAAAACTAAAAGCCTGAATATAAGACTACCCTATAGGAAAAAAGTTAAACTTGTATATATTCACATGTAAATTGCTTTTTTAATAAAAAATTATGATATCAAAAAATGTATTTCTAGTTTTTATTTCTTTTTATGTGCCAATGCTGCCTTTCTCTTTCCCTTGCCCCCATTTTTCTCTCTCTCCCCCCTCCCCTTGCCTGTCTCTTAACCCCCTCACTCCCCTTGTCTCTGTCTCTTAACCCCTTCCCTCCCCTTGTCTCTGTCTCTTAACCCCTTCCCTCCCCTTGTCTGTCTCTTAACCCCTTCCCTCCCCTTGTCTCTGTCTCTTAACCCCTTCCCTCCCCTTGTCTGTCTCTTAACCCCTTCCCTCCCCTTGTCTCTGTCTCTTAACCCCCTCCCTCCCCTTGACTCTGTCTATGCCCCCCTCCCTCCCCCCTGTCTCTCTGTCCCCCCTGTCTCTCTGTCCCCCTCCCTCCCTCCCCCTGTCTCTCTGCCCCCCTCCCTCCCTTCCCCTTACCTTGATCCCTGGTGGCTAGTGGGGGCAGCCGGGGGATGTCTGCACGATACTTGCAGGCATCCTCCATGCTGCCCGACACGGCAGTCTATTATGATAGACAGCTGTCCGTCATAATAGTCTGCCGTGTAGGGCAGCATGGAGGATATCTGCACGTATCGTGCAGACATCCCCCAGCTACCCGATTTACCCTGGTGGCTAGTGGGGCAGCAGAGGATGTCTGCGCGATGAGCGCAGACCTCCCCTGCTGCCGCCCGGCACGCTCGCCGGGACTTCTGTGACGAAAGCGGAAGTATCCGGCTTCTTCACAGAAGCCCCGGCGGTCGTGCCGGGCGGAAGCAGGGGAGTCTGCGCTCGTTGCGCAGACTTCCCCTGCTGCTAGAGAGGGGGATCCAGGTCCCCTGCAGCTCTGCTGGGGACCTGGATCCATGTCTTATAATCTGACCTCAATTTGAGGTCAGATTATAAGAGACCTCGATTATAAGACTTTGCATTTGCTCTGAAAAAAACCTCTTATAATCGAGCAAATACGGTATATAATAACTTGGTAAATGGTACAATATCTGTCTGTTATTTTCAGTTACTTGTAGCTTTCCAAATTATTGTTTTAGAATCTATTTTGAATTATGACTCCCTATGAACCTGCCATATTGCAAGTAAAATGAAAACATTATGAAAAAAATATGTTAATTAATTACCCTTTTAGTGATTTGATGCGCTCTTTTTTTTAAGTTAAATATACTGCAGAGTGTACGTTTAAAAGTGTCATTTTTAATATGCATTTATTACAAGTTGGAACAATCCATCAAAGTTAAACTGTTGATGATGTTTAAATATTCCTTATTTTAGCTGAATGCACAGCAAATGTGCATTAATAATACATTGTATATAGTCAGAAAAATTATTATCTAAGAACATTAATCTCATGGAGGACTTTACAGTATTAGCAAAAGAAAATCTTAATATACCTTTATTAATTTGTCTATACCAATGTAATTTGCACAGTCCTGATTGCATTCACTGGTGTTTGGGGAACTGGAAATTTAATGAATGCTGTAGATGCACAGAGGTCTGGACAATCACTGTAGTGCAGGCACTTTGAGTGACATTCCCCCTCCCTCCCTCAACACCCTGTATTACTGGAGTGGCAAGACAACTAGCCTTAGAATTTTTTTTAAAATGTATATATTTTAAAATGTACATTTTAGTAAATTAATGGGACACTGAGGAAAGTGATGTTTTGTTGAGTCTGGATGCTTCCAGGAGTGATTTACAAAAGAAATGAGATGGAAAAAAGTGTTTCCAAAACTCTCCTGATAGTATACGAAAAATCTTTAGAGCGCATTAATACAAATATTGAATAAAAATATGCTTAATAAAGTCAATTTTCACAAAAAAAAAAAAGAAATGAGATGGAATGTAATGTGTCAGGAGCTCTTTTGAGTAAAGTTTTGAATATCAGTTTTAAATTATTTTCTGCATTATTTTGATCAGTGCAGAGAGTTGGGATTGATTATTTAGAAGTTTGACTGCTACATTTTACAGTAACTAGAGGCTCTGAAGTTCATATCAAAGACAGGTAGAGTTAAGCCCCGCTATATTGTGGACCTCGGGATTCATGGACTTACATTGCGATCGAAGCAATAGCGATATAACAGGGTTTTGCTGTATTTTCAATGTTCATTTCATGGCAAATTGTATGTTACATATATACTATAAACATATTTAGCTAAATTCAAGGTCCACCAGCAAAAGTGTAAAAAATTATTTGTTTTGGGCTGACTAAGTCCAGCACTTTAGATTTTGACTAAATAATGAAAATACACAAAAAGATATTTTTATTATATGAAAGAAAAGGGTATTTATTATTTATGATTGGAACTTGTAAAGTATTTTTTTTAATGTTATTATCTGGGAGGTGCAAGAACTAACTGTATTGCAATTTCTCTTTAACCTCTTTGTGAGTGGAATTTTAGAAATAAATTGAGCGTACTGTTCATTAGCTGTTTTAACATTTCTGTGGTGTTTGTATTTAGCTGTAATTTTCCTTTTCTTTTTTACTGTACCCACACAAATGATATATTGTTTTATTCAGGATAAGAAGGGCTTTCTTTAGATACTATTATTTTGATCATATCATTTACTATAAAAAAATAAAATATGACAACATATTTACACATCTACAAAAGATGAAAAAACCTGCTAAATAGATTCTAATATTTGTCTGGAGATTGGGAGTACCCCCATGTTTTTAAGCTGTTTCACATTTTTTTTTTTTTTTTACAAGTAATAACACCTGGGAGGCAACCTTGCTACCGGATATTATGGCAGTCTTTGTGAATTTTCCACCCTCTAATTTTAAGAGTGGTCTGGAACACGGTCATCCCACTCCTGCACAAATCAACAATGTGGTCAATCAGAAATAATACTCAACAGTTTTCATAACACATCCAGATCCATATAATTGTGGAAAAAAAACACTACAAGATTCCACCCAATGCAAAAATGTGTTTTCTTCCTTATTATGGCATTAGCGCACATAAAAGAATATAATCTGGTGCAGTGCAAAGGAAAGTGGGGGAACACTGATGTAGTGGAAAGATTTTGTGCAGATTACGTGCAACATGGACAGAAGGGTGTGAGCAGTGACGGTTGGTGCGGCTCATAGCTTAGTCAGGCCTACAACAGCACAGAACCTAAATGCACCACAGGGTGTACACATGATCATAAATTACTTCACACAAGTGAGTGTTCATAACACTCCATAATGTTCATGAAAATACACTGTGGGCATCGTTATACATCTCCATTTCAGCTTTTTGAAGAGAACCAGCTGATCCTTCAAAGTTCAACTTTGAATCAAGTAATATGATTTATTAATTAACCATGCATTTTGTTTCAAAGTCTATATAATATATGATTTTTCTTAAAATAGCCTCTTTTTAGTCACCAGAGCCACAGGGCAGAAACATTTTAGTCAACAACAGTGTTTTAAAGCTTTTTTTTTAAATACGAGTGGAAAATATCTGCTGTAAAATAGTTTTATTGTTAAAGGTTGGCATTCTCAAATCAAAGGACAGATAATCCTTCCTGATTAAGCTCAATGCTGGAAGAAAAGCAACAGGCAAGAGACTGAAAAACACACATTTACAAGGAATAAAATAACCTGCAAAGGAGATTTTATATCAAGGAAACCTGATCTAACCTGCAAAGTGAGATTTAATGAAGAAACATAACTGATTAAATTTATGTTAGCGTTATAGGTCCTTGTAAAATAACTGGAAACAAATGAGTTTATTTTATGTTTATTGTTATGCTCCCTAGGCCAGGTAAGTCCCAAGTATTTTCTGAAGTGATCCATATAATAATAAATGAATGTGCATGTTGGACCACATAGACATGATAGAAAAATGTTTGATTTTTTAGCAGTAATACAAAAGCAGTTCAAAACAAGTTAAAATTAACTTAATTCAAACAAAAGTCTCCTTTTTTGGGGGATAATGAGTATTTGGGCAGTTAAGTCAGGTGGGCCACACTTTGCTTTCAAACAGGATGCATTTAGCCCATGCGCCGCACAATGGAGAGACTATAATTGTTCTTATTACCTAGGGCAACATGTAAGGCTATAGCAACCAAACAAATCTCTGAATTACACATCTGGCTCAGAAATAGGATGAAGCGGACATTAATGCTATATTCTCGAAACTATCTTATTGTAAAAAATAATAATGAAGTATTTAACCAGGAAAGGTATGCTAATATATTCTATATATAGTATAGTATAATATAGATAACTATAAATATATAAATATATTTATATATATATATATATATACTTTCAACTATGCCCTGGGCATGTTCCCATAACCCAATGTAATGCTTATCATATTATCTACCTCAAGGATAAATGACGTGATGTCAATGTGACTGGAAACTGAACCTGTAACCTTGTAAATTGTACAGATTCTACAGTTGGTACATTAGTCCACTGAGCAATCTCACCCGCAGCACCCGCTATGTACACCTCCAATGCTTGATTCAAATAATGTGACATTGAGTTTACTTAATAAAACTAAGACAAATGATTATGATTGTTTATTCTCTGTTTTCCATGTCCATGGATACTTAAAAGGTTTTTCCTTTCATTCATCCAGTACGTATTTAAAGTGTCTTTTAAACTGTATTTTAAATTGTTTTCTACACATATGTAAATTAAGCACACCCCCTGCCTCTTTATAAATGGTCAGTTGAAGAGAGACAGGCATGCCTATGATTAAGAACTATTTTGGTGAATCATGTAAGGTGAATTAACATCCTGCTGTCTGTATTTTTCTATCCGAAGATCCTGCAATACCCCGCAATCTATCCCTTTTCATTAAGACAAATGATTGTACAGTGTTTGCAAAGTCGAGTTTGCTCTTTTATGCAAAATACAGTATCCCTCTAGAATCTGGTAAAAAAAAAAAATCTAATATGTGCTGTCACGGAAGCCTCGGTGCCTTGGGCTCCTGGAAGAGACTGGGGGCCTACTCCCTATAGACTATGGTCCCAGGTCATCTCTTATGTCTATGGGCCCAGGTCCTCTCCTATGTCTACGTAACCCTGTACCTATTTGGGGGTAGAGGTTGAGCATGAATACCAGCTAAGGCTGCTCCTTCCTAGATAACTTTTCCGCCCACTGAATCGGGACACTGGGGGTGGTAGAGCTTGTGAGGTCGAGTGTCAGAGCTAACACATATGTGCGATAGTGCTGTCACTCTCCCTGAGCTGTGCCTTTACTGGAGGCATTCGCTTGTGTCTAAGACACTGGAAAATGTGATCTGAACAACAGGAATGCAGTCCTGAATACTGCTATTCTGCCAAGCTCTACCTCCATCCAGAAATGCAGGACACAGGTTGTGATCAGTGGGAGACCGCCCAAATCAGGACTTCCCAGCACAAAACGGGACAATTGGGGATATGAAATGAGGATACATGGGAGGTATTCTTTTGTTAATCTTTTCGTCTAATATTTTTTTAGAGTTGAGCGGACACCTGGATGTTCGGGTTCGGCGGGTTCGGACGAACTTCAGAAAAAAGTCCGGGTTCGGGTTCGAACTTGACCCCGAACTTGACCCCAAACCCGAACCCCATTGAAGTCAATGGGGACCTGAACTTTTGGCCACTAAAATTCCTCTAAAGAAGTCCTGGAAAGGGCTAGAGGGCTGCAAAATGAAGTAAAATGTGGGTGAGTGTCCCCATTCATACGAATAGGTCAATTGACCTATTCGTATGAATAGGGACTCTATTTTGGTTTATAGAAAGCCAATAGCCATGTTATGCTATTGGCTTTCTATAAACCAAAATAGAGTCCCCATTCAGAAGAGTAGGTCAATTGACCTATTCTTATGAATGGGGACTCTATTTCGGTTTATAGAATAGCAATAGCATTACATGTATTCCATACACCGAAAGTCTTATGAATGGGGACTCTAGTTCGGTTTATAGAAAGCCAATAGTATTACATGTATTCCATAAACCGAAAGTCTATAAATCGAGCGACATTCGGTTTATAGACTTTCAGTTTAAAGAATACATGTAATGCTATTGCTATTCTATAAACCGAAAGTCTATAAACCGAATGTCGTTCGGTTTATAGACTTTCGGCTTGTGGAATACATGTAATACTATTGGCTTTCTATAAACCGAAATAGAGTCCCCATTCATAAGAATTTCTTATGAATGAAGACTCTATTTTGGTTTATAGAAAGCCAATAGCATTACATACAATGTAATCGCTGAACAGCGAACTCCAACACGGACATACAGTGAAATGTCCGTGTTCGGGTCCGGGGTCCAAAAACCGTAAAGTTCGGTACGAACCCGAACAGTGCGGTTCGGGTTCGCTCAACACTAATATTTATATTTGGTGGCCAAAATAACAAAACACCATAAAAAGAATAAAAACTAATATGCCCTTATATGACATCTCTTCCACCCTACTCTAACTTCAAATCCTAATTACCTAGAAGATGTTAGCTATAATGCCTTTTTATCATGTCATAAATAATTGTTCTCTAGTAAATAGTTGTACAATATTGTTGTCAAGTAGTTTGAATGCCATTTTATATTTTTAGCGTACAAGGAATAGATTAACATTACATCAACATTTACTGTAACATAAGATCTTTGCCATTGAAAACTGTTCAGGTAAGCACTGAGGTACTTGCTTTTATTCCTGTTAAAAATCAATGATAAAGGATCGATTGCATTTGAGTCTTTCACCTTCTGGTATATTTGTTTTCACACACAGTATCTCATAGGTAATTTCTACAATCTTGTTTGTAAAAGAGTAAAATATAATAAATATTTATTGTACTGCTGATCAGCATTTAATATGGCTACATAAGATATACATTTTTCGGAATCCACTGTGTTTATCCTTTTCATTTCTCTTCAAGAGGCAGAGAGCAATCTTATGGTCCATTCAGTTATTATTGGATATTAAATCTGACGTTGCCAACGTTTAGCTATTCTTAATGGGATGGCTGAGCACCAACTGTTGTTAAAATTAGAATGCAATAACAGCATTTGACTGTTAGAGCATCATGGGAAGTTGGGAAGTAAAGCATTTACAATGCTGGAAGATTATCTTGACCAGTCCTGCAATAGCCAGAATTCAGTTATCTAAAAATAATTGTGTTTGGAAGTAAAATGCACCTATAATATTATTACTTGAATTTAAATTGTTTTCCTGCTTGCAAAAACAATCCACAAACAACAAACAAGCACAAACAGTGCCCCACATCTGTATATCATGTTGCCATTTAATAAAATTTACATCTATATTAAAACAACAATCCATTTATAGCCTTTATGTAATTGCACCTATGCAATCATGACCTCCATTATCTCAGTACCACTAGCAATCAGAAATATAACCAAATCTTCTAATATTCACTGAATTATAGTTAGCTTTATAGACTCTGGGCTGGTATTATGAGTGCTAAGTAGAGTAACAACAATGTAAAATGATTAGATAACCAAATTATTGTATGAACAAGTAAATGTAATAGGATTAAGGTGCCAAATGAACTAATAGTGGGTTCTATTCAGTGAGCTGTAATGAGATTGTTCCCAGCTAGCTAAGCCTTTGCACCGAGACTGGATTACAAAGAGTGGATATGTAGCATTAGTGGATTCTTTCAATTCACTGCCTTCTCTCTGTTTTATTGATAAACACCCTAATCCTAATTTTCCATTGAATAACTGGTAGAAATCTGCTTGTCACATACCTTCAGTGAAGTCTTTATGGAAGAGCGCTCAGTTCATATGTGAGTCCTTTCTAAAGCCTAAATGTAATTACAAACAAGTTCTCATGGATAAACTCATTATCAAGAAACAGTATCTATCACTTCAGGAATGAAGGGAATTATGTCTGGCTTGTGGTGAATTCTCACAAAATAACCAAGTTGTAGTATTAGGACAAGGAATTCAGTGTTTGCTTTGTAGCCATGCATCATTAGATGTGAGCAAAAGATGGCACAGATGTATAATTGCTTGTTATTCTGTAAACTTACACCTGTGTTAAAAATGAGGGAATGAAAGGCCTCAGAAATATATGAGTGGCTTAGTTTCCCTTTTACTCTCAAACTGGAAACATCTCATCACTGGCATGCAATTGACACAAAGTTATTTAAAGTGAGAGTAAAGTTTAAAAAAAAAATTGTGCTTTCTAACTAAGAGACCATATTAAGAAGAATACATTTAAAAAAAAAAGTTGTTTCTATGATTAAGCCTTCACAAGATATTAACTTTTTTTTAGTAGGTAGTAAAGGGTAATGCTTGCTTATGGATATTCCTGTGACATTGACATCTTTAAACCTTGGCTTTCAGACATGTTTGAAGCACAAATGTCCATTAAATGTACCATGTAAAAAATGTATACTTTGAAATGCAAATATACCTCCAGCTGAAGTGGTGAATTTTGACACAATGAATGGTCACTGGGAGAGAAGCACTGTCAATCAGGAGACTCTCTCCACAGCGCACAGATGTCAAGTATGTCAAATGAAGCAGTCCAAGAAGAATAGAATTCTGCATTAAATGTTTAGCATGTCAGCAATAATACTCAAAGTTGCTCTTCCTTTAAGAATTTTCTATTTTTTTGCCTATGATTCCCCTGTAAGGTACATGGAAATTAACAGAATCTTTTCAAATGGAAAAGTGACATCTTATGTCCCAGAAACTTAGTAAAGAAATCTGCTGATATGACATTTTAAGTACCATATTATGAAGAATAATTAATATTTTAATATTACAATTCCTACAATTAAGAGTCCTACTGTTCTAACCAATCCCTTTGTCTGGTGGACACTGAGAAGTAGCAATTAGAAGCAATGCCACTTTCTTCAAAACAAGTTGGCAGTAGCCATCTTTAGACAATGGCAGCTACAACAGTGTATCATGTTGTTTGTTAATGTTTTTATATTTTTTGTAAGTAATGCAAATGATCCGTTTACTACTACATTATTTTATCATTACCACCTTACTTTTGAACCTTTATTCTTATATTCTGTATCTGGGAAAAAGTCAGTAAAAATGATTTAAAAAAAAAAAGAAGTGCTTGGTGAGTATTGCACAGCTTTAAAGTCATTTAGCGAAATTACCTGGCAAAGCTACAGGAAGAAGCCATCCTGTTTTTATAGCATATCCTGCAAGTCTAAACTTTTTGATTTGTCATAAAAGTGATGCAAACTGTAAATGTGCATCGCTTCAGTTTCATGGCAACAATAGTTTGTTTATTTGTAACTTATTATACAAATAATAGTATTGCTACAGTGTTCTAGAAAAGATGGATGATACCATGATTAAATATATAGAATGAATGGTTACATATCATTGTATTGTGCCATAATAAGGGGCCATTTGGTGTAATGCAGCAGTGGGGGTCGTTTTAAGAGATGCAGGAGACATGGGACTGATTTGATGGATGCCGGAGAGAGGGGGGCATTTTTGGATATGCTGCAGGGAATGGGAGGGGGATAGTTTGGGGAACCAACCCACAGGAAACAGATGAGGTCTAAGGTAACGCTGACCTTTAGACTGCATTCTATGTCCAAAGCTCCACTGTGAGTTACAAATGCTCTAAAGTCAAGTAAAGGGGGGAGAGGAGCAGTTTATGTCTGATTATGTGTTTATGTAAAACTAACAGGAGTTCACTGCCAGCCGAATTAACATGGGTCACTGTTATCCCCAAGCCACTGCCTGCCCAAAACACTACCACCAGCAGATGTATATGAATATAAATATGTATTAAAGAGCAATGTTAGATGCCTATAGGTTCCTTGATGTCGCTAATAGCCTCAGACCTCTCTGAAACTATGACTCACTAAAGCATTTCTGCAGGCTAATTGCTGTGTCACTACATTTTCTCATCTTTCAAAACCAGCACACAGTACAAATACAGTAATGACAAAAAAATAAGTCAAACAAGAGCTTTCTAACATGGTAACAAAAACACTTAATAATTTAGCACCAATTACCATATTGTCCCGATTATAGGCCTTGCCCAATTATAGGCCGCAGTCTATGATATGGAAAATACATTTAAGATGAATAACTAATATACCCAGTGTGCCCAGTGCTGTATTTACCGCGAGGCATCCTAGGCGGATGCCTAGGGCGGCAAATTTTGGGGGGCGGCAGCGCCCCCCAGCACTGAAAAAAAAAAAAAATTTAAAAAAAAAAAAGACCGCGCTTGCAGGCAGAGACGGAGGTGACAGGGGATCGGAAGATCCCCCCTCACCATTGCTCTGCCTGCCAGGCTGCACGGGGAGCCGAACAGGCAGCACAGAGAAACCTCCGTGCTGCCCGTTCGGCTCCCCGTGCAGTGTGCCGACACGGAAGTGCCGACAGTCACGTGACGGGCGCGCTGACGTCATACGCGCGCCCGGTCACGTGACCTGTCGGCACAATCGCCGGGAAGCCGAACAGGCAGCATGGAGGGACCATGCTGCCTGCCACCAGGGAAAGGTAAGTGTGTGTGATGGGAGACTGTGTGTGTGTGTGTGTGTGTGTGTGTGTGTGTGTGTGTGTGTGTGTGTGACTGAGTGTGATGGGAGTCAGAGTGTGTGTGATGGGAGTCAGAGTGTGTGTGATGGGAGACAGTGTGTGTGACTGAGTGTGATGGGAGTCAGAGTGTGTGTTATAGGAGACAGTGTGTGTTACTGAGTGTGATGGGAGTCAGAGTGTGTGTGATGGGAGACAGTGTGTGTGACTGAGTGTGATGGGAGTCAGAGTGTGTGTGACTGAGTGATGGGAGTAGGAGTGTGTGACTGAGTGTGATGGGAGTAGGAGTGTGTGACGGGAGTAGGAGTGTGTGACTGAGTGTGATGGGAGTGTGTGTGTGATGGGAGTATGAGCTTGATGTGAGTCTGAATGATGGGGCATGTCTTAGGTGTGTAACGTGGGTGTGCAGCTTGGGTAGGGGGGTGCCCGGATTTTGTCTGCCTAGGGCAGCACAAAATCAAGATACACCACTGAGTGTGCCCAGCTCTGCCTGTTCACACTACCAATTCAAAATCAGACTGAACAGATTAAATAGAGCACTCAGAGCTCTGTTGGTAGCACGGTCCGTCTTCTAATACTGTCCCCCCCCCCCCCCCCCGAATAAGTGCTGCACTTTCATTCCCAGAGTGAATGCATTAGAAGATGCCACAACAGTTTCAATAGTTCTTTTTTTTAATGAAAATTATTTTATAAATGCATAGGCACAAATGTTGTAGAAGTTATTTTAAAATTGAATTTTTATTGACATATTTTTACATTGGTACAGGGGTCTTAAAATCTTGAAAGGGGAACAGTTACACTGATTTTCTATCAGCCAAACCATCACATTTACTGAATTCATGTAAAGAAATTGACATCATACAAGAGCAAAAAAACTCAACAACTTCCTCCTGGCACTTCTAAAGAAAACAGAAGCTCAGTCAACTTTTTTTCTCCTCTTTAATAAAACAGTCAAAGTAGTTTCAATTGAACTTGTCTGTGTGCACATAAAAAGGAAGGATTTAACAGTAACATAGTGGTCGGATTACGAGAAATCATGTGCTGTGCTAATTAGAAGTGTGGGCTTCCTATTAATAGATAATACCTTAATATAGGTTTCATTATAAAATCATTGCTAACATAATATAACTCAAATGTAGTTCTTCTGTTTCTATAAAGGGATTTGCTTGGCCTCAAATTAAATCAGTTCACATTGATTATTTGAGTGTTCCCTGATGTGATTTTATTAAATATTTCCAGAATTCATAATGTAATTGGTCTCAGCAACAGCAGTAGGGTAGTGTACAAGGATCTATATTAGTTACCCCCAAATCCTATAAGAACATGGTAGTGTGTCCATATATTGTTCTGTATAGTGTGTTGTATATAGATTGACATCCAAAATAAAATAACTACAAAATAGTTCCATTTACCTGGTATCATTATCATACATAGCTTCATCCCATAAGCATCTCTGCTTATCTAGTCAGCTTGTAAAGCGATCATCATTAAGCCCCACCTCCTGTGCACCTGAGAAACACTGCGGAGCGGAGTTGTGCTTGAGCTCTTCTCTCTGCTTAATGTTGGGTTGCGGCAACTCCTCCTTCCTCATCCCCATTGCTGAGTGCCATCCATCAGTGGCAGAGCTAAACACACGCAATGCTTCCCTATGAGATTATGTTTCATAAAGAAACATCAGTCTTGTATTTTAACCTCTTTTTTTTTTTTTTTACCTTTTTATCAAACACAAATACATATCCATAATATTACAATATTATACATCTTATTTTAAAAAGCGTTGAAGTAAATAAAAATATAGAAGACAGAGAGATGAGAATTATTACCAAATTTGCTCAAATATAAGACAACCCTGATTATAAGATGACTCCCAGACTGATTAATTAATTATCACTTATTTAAATGTTATACACACTCACACTTTATCCATTTTAAGTCCATCAAAATGGAAATATTTCTCCAAGGCAAACGATGTGGTGTCTCCTCCTATACTTTAAAGAGCTGCAAATTACTTCAGAAAAATACATTGTGACTTTTGAGAAGCAGACATTAGTGATTGTACTAAACACCACCTTTCTAATCAAGCCACCTGAAAAATGTATTCGTTGAAACTAGGCTTCATAAGATAGCGTTATAGTGGGAGAGAGCTCTTAGGCAATTACTTCAATGTGTATTGATCTCCCCTCATAATGTTTTTTGCAGCACATTTTGCTGGTTATTCTCTTGCCTACCTTATTGATCTTACATTTATTTTTAAGTAATACTCTAGTTCTGCTCTTTTAGGAACACAGTGTTGGAGACATGCTGTAATAATTAGAGTAGCACCTCCAGGTAAATAGACAGATCCTACAGTTTTGGTAAGATAAAGGATTCCTGTGTTGATTATAAGGAAAAGGTGAGAGATTAGCAGTGTGGGGAAGAACACAAATATGTGCACCATTACTAAAATAAAAGTTTATAACTTTATGTTGTATGCTTATATTTTTGGAAAGGAAACCTAAAAACAATTTGCCACATTATAGGGTTCCCCTAATGCTTACCCCTTTAATCTTGGCTCAATGTGATTGAGAAATGAATGTGCCTATAAATCGTCATCGCGTTCTGTGCTCATCCGTTCTAGTGCCAACATTTTGTTTAACTCTAAAAAAAGTGGTCAAGATGGGAGGTTAATTTCAACTAGTCTTTGAAAATAAACTTAACATCCTACCATGACCACTAAAGGAAATTTAAACTTGACCTTCACAACCCTCCCATCACCAACGATCGTTCAAACTTGACCTCAAATAGATAATTGGTATTCACTAAATACCCCTCTGAGCAACTTTCATTTTCTGCCCCACAACATAGTGGTTGTAAATAATATGTATGTGGCACACAGACTCGTTCTTCAGTCACGGGTTCAACACACTGCAAGTTTTTAACACAACAGACATGCATTCATTGAGCATGGCTGTATTAAACGATCTAGTTATAATAGATGTGGTGCCAAGTGACCTATCTGCACATTTTTCTAGCTGCTGATATATACTTGGAAAAATAAGAACAACAAGAGAGAGAAATGACTGGCCTCATTGACAATCAACTCTTTTTACTATTAAGCTGATAAAAGGATGAGAACTAAAAGGTGACCACTCACCATTTTTCAGACCACTAGCCAAATACACTCACAAACTCCACCAAATTAAAAAATTACCTAAAGTTGACAATACATCAATATGGATTCTTACTTATAAACTGTTGGCAATGGACAACTGGTTTGCAAAAATCAAGTAAAAATAGCCAAAATGATACAATTTGCCTTTTTTCCACCGTTAGCTATTTGTCAGCCATCAATTCTCCTTTATTGAATAGTCCACTTATTTTTTTCTCCAAGAAGACTAGCTATATACATTGTATGTTCTGCAAAACATAACCCTTCTTTTTTTTATTTTATAAAAACACAGTAATAGAATAGGGAAAAGAAACGTTATCTAATTCCATGCATATCACACAATGTGGGAAGCTTATGAACAAGTATGCTTGAAAGATAACTGAGGATAAATAGTCCAGTTATTGCTAATGTGCACTATTTAATTTAAAATTATGATTAATTAGCTTATTTTTTCAATGAACTTATGCTCGACAATAATTAAATTCTAATTAATTTCCTTCTGTGACGCAGGGTCATTTGTTCTATCACTAATAACCATGTGATCTGGGTTTTAGAAAACCAAGTTTCTGTGGTACAGCATGATTAACAGCTTCCTTTCTCGATGGTCTGATAAAATTAAAATGTGGTTCAATTTGTTAATATGGAAGTTCCAGATGATTATATCTATTGCCTTTACAATTAAGCTGCCAGCTTCTCTTTTGCTTTCTTCAGCTTATTCCTGGAGTCACTTTAGGACTGGTGATTAATAGTTGGAGAGATTGTGTAGAGTGGGAGGCTTCCAGGAAGCCTATTAATTATTTCTCAGCTACAATAATAGGTACTTTCTCCATGTTTAGTTCAGCACGTTCATAGAGTCTTTATGTTTACAAAGGGGTCTTATTAATTCATACTCACATTCTCCAAGGAGCATGTTGAGCTCAAAAGTACACAAGTGTAATTTATATTTTACATTTTTTTTAAGTAACCCTTTTTGTTAATGTATTTCATTAGACGTAGGGTAAAAATATATATAAATATATATATATACAGGTTGAGTATCCCTTATACAAAATGCTTGGGACCGGCAGCATTTCAGATTATGGATATTTACGGTTAAAAGATCTTTTTGGCAGCACTAGCCCTAAAAATGATCTACATTACCTAAATTCAGTGTGATCAACGTGCTCACATTGTATTTAGGTAATATAGGTAATTTCCAACAGTGGAGATGGTGAACTTACCTGCTCCACGTGTTGCCGAGATGATCTGTCATCACATGTAGTCCCTCCCTTTCGTCGCAGCACTCTGGGAAATACATTTGCCATGGTCTGGCTCCACATATACAGTGCCCTTGAGTGTGAAGCAAAGGAGCTTCACCACCGGATGCCATGAAGGTGAGTATCCCTTACCCGAATTGACCCACATGCGAAAAATGTTTTTCAGATTTTAGGTAATTTCGGTAAATGGATCTTGGGATAGAGGGTACTCAACCTGTATATATACATTACTACTAATACTGACTTTATTAAAAAGGGATTGAGTAGTGTTGCCGTAAATAGATTGTGGGATATGTATTTTGTTAACTAGATCCCAATTGTTATTTATCCCTTGTTTGTGAAATAGGACATACATTTTTAATTGTATCATACAAATTTGATCATGGTGACACTACTCAATCCCTCTGTAACAGACTTTCATTAGTTCATTTTTCATTTAGCACAACTGAAGACTACAACATCCTTTATTTTCCACCAAAATAAAGTCATTATTAGTAGTAAAAAAAACTCTACACATTTTGAGAAATGTATCCCACTAACAGAAATGTAAGTGTATTATCATATCTCCCATTTTTTTAACATGCTGGTACAAAATGCATTGCCTTGGAGGGGGTGAGATGTGATACTGTGTATGTGATATTACAGTGCTAAGCAGCATCCTAGATGTTGATTGACCACCATGCATGTGCAGTACAGTGGTTAATCATTCTGCACATTAGCATAACACTTTGTGGCCCAAAGAATTGGAAGAATGGAAGGTAAATCAGGACAAATCAGGGCAACGGTTCTGAATCTGAATTTTCCCTCATAAACAAAGTCTAAAAAGTTGTTTTTTTTATGTTAGCAGAGTATTTATAACGAATGGGAAAAATGGTTGTAATCAATTACAAATAATCATCAATGTGTTACTTGATGATGGCAGATATATTGCTGATAACAGTAAATAGAGCTCTGTTTAAATATTACCATTGTACACAATTCTTTCAAGTGGTTTCTAAACATCTCCAAATATTAGCTCTTTAATGCAAATTGACAATAATAAATCAAGCATGTCGTCACAGAAAGGCCATCGAAAGGTTACCATTAGTCTTGGCAACATAAAAACCTCTGACCCTTTGAGAGACAGAACCTAAAAATTATTCTTCTGTTCTCAGAAACCTTCTTTTTCTCTGTCTGGAGATTATATGCTTTTAAATTGATGACAGAGACTTTTCAAATTACATTGATTTTCTACTCCACAATCTGCTCACTGCACTGCAAGGATATGATATATTTTCACAGTAAAAATATAACCATTTGAATATTTGGGGGCTTTGTTTTAAAGAGCAATTCTAAGGAAACTTATAAAATAAGAGCAACCACCAAGTAGGCCACTGAACTGCTCATAACAAATACTCAGGTTTTGTTACTGTAGAATACTTGTGTTCAAAACATTTTAATGAATAGTTGGATGAACAATGAAGTTCACTTCCATGCTGATAATGCTGCATAAAACAATCTTAAAAATAATCAATGTATGTTACCCTTTGCAGTACTCTGGCACAACCTTTGTTTTAAAAAATCACCTGAAAAGTGGTGGGCACAATCTGCCTACTCAATTTTGAAGGAGATGCAACTTCCTGCACCTTAAAGTGTCAGGATTTAAAAGAAGAATTTTTTTTTTTCATGTGTAAGGGGTTTTATCAATAACCCCTATCATATCTGCCAACTTCCTGGTCTCAGGAAGCAGCTGGGGTAAAGCCTAAAGTGGGCGTGGTTATGTGATGTCACACAATATTAAGCTCCAGCTTATCCAACACTGTTGAAAAAAATCACAACTTGTCTATTGTTCCAAATTAGATATTAATGCCTGACTAACTCCCCTTTGTCAGTTCACCATAGTTCATTGTTTAATCAATAGCGTGTACTGAGCTTTCACTATGTGGAAATGAAAAAAAGGAACTTGCATAATGAGAATGCAGTAGTTTGTAATATATATGCTTGCTATATCTCTTATAAAATATGGATATTGTTTTATTTTCAGCCAATTTGATCAAAACCTTTTAAGCATGATAGTTGCTACAGTAGATAGTAGCGAGAGAGGACATGTCACTAAATATTCAGATTTATTTTTATATCCCACCAGGAATGAGAAGTCAGTGTTGTGATTATTTGTAATAAATGTAACCAAATATGCAGAATATATGAATAAAAATAGATATAATATTAATATTAATTTACCACTGATTATTCTTCCAGCAATACAACTAAAACAGGAACAGCGGTCACTCATATTTGAAACCCTGAAATTGGTTCAGTGAATGTGCTTTTGATTACACTTCTAATGCTGCCACACAGAAGTCATTTCAATAAATAATTGATTTTGTTTATTCCATAGATCATTTTCTCTCTCTCGTTTTCCAGCAGCAGGAGGAAACGCTCTCCTTCCTGTTTACTTGTGACAAACATAAGGAGTAACTTATTTGTGAAGTTAATTAGAAAAGTAATCCCATTTCTAAAGGCCAAAACATTTCAGTGAAATATAAAAAACATTAAATAACCTTTCTTTGGTTAAAGTAATAAAATGGAGTGCTATACAATTGTTAAACCTAGGTGCTTATATAGGGTAATATACAAATATTTAAATTTTCAACTCTTTTATGGGAAATGGCTTGTGAAAACTCAGACCCCAGTGATCATTAGGCAATTCACATCATGCAACAGATGGAAAGGTATGGCATAGTGTAAAACCATCAAATTTAATAAAGGTTAAAAGTAGATTCAAAGCACTTTGGAATACCATGTAGACATTCGGTTTATAGACTTTCAGTTTATAGAATAACAATAGCATTACATGTATTCTAGAAACCGAAAGTTTATAAACCGAATGTCGTTCGGTTTATAGACTTTCGGCTTATGGAATACATGTAATGCTATTGGCTTTCTATAAACCGAACTAGAGTCCCCATTCATAAGAAATTCTTATGAATTGGGACTCTAGTTCGGTTTATAGAAAGCCAATAGTATTACATGTATTCCATAAGCCAAAAGTCTATAAACCGAACGACATTCTGTTTATAAACTTTCTTTTTATAGAATAGCAATAGCATTACATGTATTCTATAAAACGAAAGTTTATAAACCGAATGTCTTTCGGTTTATAGACTTACGGTTTATGGAATACATGTAATGCTATTGCTATTCTATAAACCGAAATAGAGTCCCCATTCATAAGAATAGGTCAATTGACCTATTTGTATGAATGGGTACACTCACCCACATTTTACTTCATTTTGCAGCCCTCTAGCCCTTTCCGGGACTTTTTTAGAGGCATTTTAGTGGCCAAAAGTTCGGGTCCCCATTGACTTCAATGGGGTTCGGGGTCAAGTTTTTTCAGAAGTTCGGCCGAACCGACCGAACCCGAACATCCAGGTGTCCGCTCAACTCTAGAAATAACATATCATAATGGAATCTGTTACTAACAAAATATAGAGAACATACATTCTACTTGAATTGCAATAATGTATTGTGTACAAGGAATTCAGAGTACATTTAATTAGCATCATATACTTTATTTTGGAGTTCTGAATTGAACCATTAAAGTGAGACAAAATACCAGGTTTAACATAACTGTTTTTATAATTGTATTTTATATTAGCTATTAGCATTTTGTCAAAAAGCACACTGGTTGGATCTAGTGCAATTATAATTTAAATTTGGATTTAAAAGCATATTGAATTCCTAGTAATTATACACAATCATGAATTTGCACACCCTTTTGAAAAAAATGTCTTTCTCTAATGCATACCATTAACATTTGTTGTTGAGTCTCTAATGATTTATAGAGAATTAAATTATACAGATTTCTATCTTGAAACTGAGGTACTCTGAACCCCTTTTTTTAAATTTGTATACACTAGAGAAACAGCACCTTAGAGGTGATATGAGACTCATATAAATATGTACAGGGCCCATACAACAGGCTTTCTAAAGAACAGAACAATACAAAGGACAAGTGGTCACCCACTACAATTTGAAGAAAGGAGATTTAGTCTATGACAGTGGAAGGGATTTTTTTACAGTAAGGACAATAAAGGTAATAAATTCATGCTTGAAGAGGTGGTTCTAGCAAATACGCTAGATGCCTTTAAAAGAGGCCTGGATACTTTTTTAATGAGCCAGAGTACAGAAGGCTATGCAAGTTAGAATAGGCATTAATATTTATTTAGTGCTTGTTGATCCAAGGAGAAATCTGATTGCCATTTGGAGTGAAAAGGAATTTTTTTCCCCACTGACAGCACAATTTTAAATTTCTGAAAGGGTTTTTTATTTGTCTCCTTTTGGATCAACAGCAGTAAACAAGAAATAGGTAATGGGTTGAAATTGATGGACGCAAGTCTTTTCAAACTAAACTACTATTTAGATTGTAATTAAAAAGCATATAAATCTCTATAAATTGATGGCACTATATTACAAAATGTCAATATTAACAATGACAACAATGATGTTGATATGCAATACTGATTTCATGTTCACGTGTAGTTAAGAACAGTATGATGCCCATTGAGTGCTTTAGTTAACAGGACTAAACAGGACTGTCCAGGATTAACCCCTTGCCAACATGTAATGGACTAGGTCTGTCCTGTCTGGCAAAGCGTTGCTCATGTCATGTCACTAAGGGGATAAAGGAATACCATTCAACAATTTTAAAAAAAGATTGTTGTTTTGACTTGTACTGTACATTTTGCTTGCAGTTTTACTAGCATCATGTGACACCCTTGTTTACACCTTTTGATTCCACTTCCTAATGCAATGTAGGCGACAGACTCAATATAATGATTTTAAATAGGGAACAACAGATTTGGTTCAGCATTCTGTGTGATGTTAATGAACTCTCCTGCTGGGAACAAGTACAGAAGAGCCTTTTTAATGAACTTCACAGTCTATTAAGAAAGTCACATTGGTGTGTACATCATCCTGCTGTGTGAAGTGTAACCACAGGTGTAACAACGGTGAGTAAAATCTGCTTTGAATAGAATATGACACTGTAACATGTATAGAAAGCATTCAGTCTGCTCAGTTGACATTCATCTCCATTCATCCCTGTTCATTTACTTCAGGATCGTTCATTCTAGGTACCATGTCTTAGTTACTTCTTGGGGGACATCCTAAAACATTTAAGATGAAACTTTTTACATATGACTTTTCGAATCAATTGCTTTATAAATTGTGCACAACTGAAGTTGTTCACTCCTCAAGCCTATCCTAGAAGTGTCATGGATTTTGGATTCCCACATTGCAAATGAGAGACATTACGTTTATTTTTTGGGAAGCTTAAAGTGGCTTAACATACAAAAAAAAAAAAAAAAAACTTCAGTAACACTTTTTCTCTAAACCTCCCAGAATACAAGGCTCCGTCTATTCAACCATATCCAGACTTGTGGTAAAACACACAATTAAAATGTCCGTAAACATGTAAAAATACAAGAGTCAGTCTTTTCAAACATTTCCTGTCATAACTTTTGATGAAGCATAGAAACATAGAATGTGTTGGCAGATAAGAACCATTCGGTCCATCTAGTCTGCCCAATTTTTTGAATACTTTTATTAGTCCCCCGTTCCCGGTCTTATAGTTAGGATAGCTTTGTGTCTATCCCACGCATGATTAAAATCCTTGACTGTGTTTACCTCTACCACTTCTGCTGGAAGGCTATTCCATACATCCACTACCCTCTCAGTAAAGTAATACTTCCTGATATTACTTTTAAATCGTTGCCCCTCTAATTTAAGACTATGTCCTCTAGTTGTGGTAGTTTCTCTTCTCAAACATATCAAACATTATTCACATTTAATATTTTTGAAAACATTTAATGAGAGCAGTTTAATGTAAAAAGAGCAGCTGGTTTAAAACTTCCATCATGCTCAGTCAACGCCATTATTTACTAATTGTTTTTCTCCACTATATTTATGGATCAGGTGTAAAAAAAAGTATCTGTACTTAAGCATCTGGACAGCAAGGGTCAAACATCTCAAAGTAAATCAGCATCAACATGAATAGATCTTTTATTAAGCTGCTTGAGTAGAAAGTGTGACTAAATCTATTTTGTGTGGAAGAATGTGTGGTATTTCCTTCACTGTGGAACAGCTGATTCCCTTGTAAATACAAACGTTTTCTATGACAGAGAAGCATATTGCGGTCTGAATATAAATTAGCTTACAATATATAGGTATGCCATAGAATTTTGCTAAGGTTGCATAATTATGTTTAGAGTGAAACACTTATGCAATGTTACCTAGACAGTTAACCTAAGCACTACCCAATACAATATATATTGATTGGTTCTTCTTTAATGACAAAACAATTATTCAAGGTAGCATATTCTGAAGCTGAGTGTGCAATAATTAATGATATCCACTTATTTAATGTGACCTCCCTTTGTCTGCACTGTATCAGCAAAGGGGGAGGTTGTCCCTGTATGACTAACTATTAGTTCAGTTGGAAATGGATCGCTGATTGGCAAAAAGATAGTCAAAATGATTATTTATACTACCTAACTCAAATTAAATGCCTAAAATCAAAGTTAGCCCCTTATTGGTTCATGTAACTTTAAATGAAATTTATGCATAGCATTATTTATTTTAGATTTGGCATTTGTGTTAGGGTACAAAGAGCTGAATCCTATTTTACTAGAAATTTGAATGTTTTACTGCCACTGTTGTAGACAATACCTTGCTCGCATTTTCATGATGACTAGACTCAACTAGTGCTTTTTGATGGTTAGATTGGGGGTGTATTATGGCTGTGGGTGGTGTTCAATCACTTGGTCAGGCCTAGTGCACCACATAGCCTGATTAGATATTTAGGGTAAATCCTAAAGAAGTTTAGTAAGTAGTATAACTCCTAACAATGTATTATGTGGAATTCTGCATGGAACTTAAATGATGTAAATATTTTCATGGAAACTGTATCCATTTTACGTTTTTGACCGTTTATGAGGTACTGGTACAAAAATGACTACAATGATCAGGGTTTGAATAGCATATTCGGATTTATTTGTATTTGTGTCATAATTGGGTCACATAATCCACAAAGAAAATAAACGATCCACACAAATGGCATTATCCTTTATCGTACTTATCAAATTACCAAATTCTCGTCTGTTAAAAATAAAATTCTTTATTTCCTTTTTATTTTGCCATCACAGAGTGTGTAACGTTATAGTTAATTCATTATGAGTTCCCTTCTGATTTAAATAAAATAAACAGCTGTTCCTTCCTTATGATTTACTCCCTTTCACTAATGTATGAGCACATTCATATTAATGCTCCATACATGTCTTCCCCAGAGGCATAATAGAAGGGTAACTTTATTAGCATTCCAGTTGTTTTCTCTGTTTATTATTGGAGATGTGCTTCTAGGTTCATAGTTGCATAAACAATGTAAGGATACTTTTTTAATGTTGGATATGCTTTTTATACTTCATTATTTGATATGACTGACTCCCAGTTGGTCTAATAATCTTATCTTATAACCTGTATTTAGTACAGTTCATCTAGTTTATTTGAATCTATTACAACTTTTATAAAGTCATTTGTTTTATTTAAAATATGTTTGCCATGGTTGTGACCAAAGTAAAAAAGATCATCCAAAAAAGCTTTGTCGGTGGGCTTTATTCATCAAACATTGAGCTGCAGTGAACTTTCATCAGAATTGCAAAACTTAGACCTAAAAGGCCAAGTTGATAAATTAGCTAAGTTCATAAGTTACTTACTTTGTTTCAGTTTACCACAGTCTACTGTTTAGTTGATGACCTCCATGTGTCTGTCTTCAGTGCTCCAGAGAAAATATTATTTGACCTCCATGTGTTTGTTTTCAATGCTCCAGAACCAAGTTATTTTGTTACTTCGTATAGAAACATGTGTTGCGCTTAATCACATTCAAAGTGGGAAATACCCGAAATACTAATAGACTTGGTACCCTTAATCACTTTAAACATCAATATAAAACATGAAAATGACAAAAACAGTATTCATAATGCTTTCTTTTCTGCACTGTGTGATTAAAGAATCTTCACTCAAATAACTCTGCCACAGTGAAAAACAGAGTACAGTCCATCAGTAGTGTTGAGAGAACCCGAACCGCACTGTTTGGGTTCGTACCGAACTTTACGGGTTTTGGACCCCAGACCCTAACACGGACATTTCACTGTATGTCCGTGTTGGAGTTCGGGGTTCGGCGATTATAAACCGAATGTCGTTCGGTTTATAGACTTTCGGCTTATGGAATACATGTAATGCTATTGGCGTTCTATAAACCGAACTAGAATCCCCATTCATAAGAATTTCTTATGAATGGGGACTCTAGTTCGGTTTATAGAAAGCCAGTAGTATTACATGTATTCCATAAGCCGAAAGTCTATAAACCGAATGACATTCGGTTTATAGACTTTCGGTTTATAGAATACATGTCATGCTATTGCTATTCTAGAAACTGAAATAGCATTACATGGCTATTGGCTTTCTATAAACCGAAATAGAGTCCCTATTCATACGAATAGGTCAATTGACCTATTCGTATGAATGGGGACACTCACCCACATTTTACTTCATTTTGCAGCCCTCTAGCCCTTTCCAGGACTTTTTTAGAGGCATTTTAGTGGCCAAAAGTTCGGGTCCACATTGACTTCAATGGGGTTCAGGTTCGGGGTCGGGGTCAAGTTCGACCCCGTACTTTTTTCCGAAGTTCGGCCGAACCCGAACATCCAGGTGTCCGCTCAACTCTATCCATCAGCAATTGGATGATTGGACAACGATATATGGTTTGTTGCTTTGGCTCTCTACTTGAAATTTTGAGGTATTTATATGTAAAACCATTATCCTGTAGGAATTGTAACCTTTGTAATGCACAGAATATGCATGTATATTTGTTTGGTTTGTATCATTTTTAGTCTTGTGTTTTGCAAATGAACCATGTGATTAATTGGATTCAGGTTGGGAGACTGGCTTGGCCAATCACAAACAGCATCCCTCTTTTTGGTTGCTTTAGCACTAAGTTTGGGGCCATTGTCTTATTTCAAGGAGAGGTGTCTTCCATTGAGATTTGAGACATGTGCTTAGACTTGAGCAGAGAAGAGGTTTCTGTTCACTTCAATAGCAATTATTCTGGTGATGTCAGCAGAAACATCATCAATAAGGAAAAGGGAGCCATTTTCTGTGGCATCATTCTATATCCAACCATAACCTCCTTCATGTTTTGCTATGGGGCAATATGCATTGGATTATGTGCAAATACTTTGTTGTCCACAGGTTTCAATTAATGCCAGAATTACATGTTCAAAATACATGCAAACCTAAAAGACACCACATAGGGTATCGTGTCACAAAGTCATGGGAACCAGGATTTTAATTGGAAATATAAAATTAGGTTTGTGTTACTTTGTTTACTCTAACATTTTGATATTTCCTGTTGTGAGAAAAAGCTTGTATATTTATGTGTTCCTTTATCATGTTAATAAGGACCAGATTTATTCCACTTCAGTGTAATGTTGTGAGATTCATTTTATTTAAGTTTATCATCTTGTTAAAGTACACACACATGGGAACTTGTACCTCTTTCTTTCAGCAAGTTGCTTTTACAGGTGTGAAAGCGTGTAATACATGGCTGTTTCCTCAGTGTAGAAACATGAAAGTTTCAAAATTCTCTTGGATAATTAGAAAAATCTAAAATCCAGAAAATAAGAAACTACAAGCAGAATGATTAGTATATGCCAGGGAGACCAGGCTGGTTTTAATTAACATGGTGGCAGAACTATACACTTAGTCCTCTCAAGTTCATGATACAAGTCAGTCCTCTCACCACCAGTTGGATTTCATTGTGTAGACCAGGGGCCCCCACCATTTGGATATTTAAAACATCATTCGAGGGGCATACAAAATGATCAACTTAAAAATTAACCTTCTATATTTTGTCAAACATTTAATTAGCTCACCCCTAATGTGATACCTGGAACTGCTTCACTTTGGTGAGACAAGTAATGTTAGCTGGTATTGATGATGTTACACCTCCTGGACTTACTCCTGCACCTCAATACATGCCCCATCACCCACATTGCACCCCTGGTGTAGTCATTCCATAAAAGCAAAAGACCCATCTATGATAGAAATGTTAACTAAAAGTGAACTTACCCTATATCTTCTGTGACCTTTTGTGAACTTAAATAAATAAATGCTGTAAGTATCCAAATCTAAATGTAATAGTGAACAATTGCAACATTAGCAGAACCTTTTAATAGAGGTCTTTTCATTACTTTCTGTGAAATATGTCTTTCCTTAAAGTGTGATAATTGAATGTTTTCAGTAAAGACATTAATTAAAACATAATTTAAAAACATGGTGTTTGTTTTCTAAATTATCACTTTAGATAGATCAAATGATTTTTTGACAGCTCTACTCCCATTAGTATTACCCACCCCTCCATCACAATGGCCATGGTATGCAAAAACATCTGCCCCTAGCAGGGGTCACTACATGCAGCATCTGTGAAGAGTTGATGAGAGAAGTGCCGAGACAATTTAATTAGCAATAGCGTGTGAGATGCATAAGTTATGGTTTGCTGCTCCACACATAGAAAACACTCATGAGTTTACATAAATTGTAATACATTTTATCATAGGAGAAATATTTTTCTTTAATCAAAAGTTAAAAATTACAAATGGGAATATTATTTTCAAATTCTAAAGATCTAAAGACAATACCAGTTCCGCAAATGGCATAATGAAATAGTCAGAAAATAAACTATTATCATTCCACAGGTAGGACTGTGTATAAATAAATATATTATATTAATTTGTTAATAGACAATTCCACTGTGACAAACTAGAGAAATAAATGCAAATTAAAACGTAATAATAATTTTTAATGTATTTGTTTAAGTTCTTGTTTTTTTTTTTCTTTTTCTTTTTGTTTTCAATATTTTATTTGAAAGCTTACAATGTGAAGGCTTTGTCCTGGAGACTGATACTTCACACTATGACACCTCTAGCTCAAGCAAAAAGTGGGCATCCCCAGCACGACCGGGGAGTCAATCAGAGGTCTCCATTAGAGATGGATGTTGATGATCACTGCATATTTGCAGGGTGTAAATAATGACAAATTACATTACATAAACATTTATACAGCACCGTCATAGACGCGAACTACATGTTAGACATGTGCATTCGTTTTCGGACGAATGCATTTTCGTCCGAAAATAGCATTTTCGTCCATTCGTCCGAAAAACGAATAACGGAAATGCTAAGCTAACGAAAGCCGAATGAACAAATGGTTAATAAACAAATCATTCGTTCATTCGTCCATTCGTAGTACTATTGCATTCTATAAGCCGAAATAGAGTCGGTTTATAGAATACAATAGCATAGTACACTTACATTCCATAAACCGACATAATGAACGACTTTCGGTTTATGGAATGCATGTAAGTCTATTGGCATTGTATAAACCGAACGTTCGGTTTATAGAATAGCAATAGGATTACATGTATTACATAAGCCGACAGCCTATAAACCGAACGTTCGGTTTATAGGCTGTCGGCATTTCACTACATGGAGACAGAGTCTCCATTCATAAATTTATGAATGGAGACTCTGTCTCCGTGTAGTGAAATGCCGACAGCCTATAAACCGAACGTTCAGTTTATAGGCTGTCGGCTTATGAAATACATGTAATCCTATTGCTATTCTATAAACCGAACGTTCGGTTTATAGAATAGCAATAGGATTACACGTATTCCATAAGCCGAAAGTCTATAAACCGAACGTTCGGTTTATAGACTTTCGGCTTATAGAAAACGAACAGTAGTAGTGCCTTTCTATGAACCCATTCATAATTCTTATGAATGGGTTCAAAGAAAGGCACTACTACTGTACGTTTACTATAAGCCGAAAGTCTATAAACCGAAGGTCGTTTGGTTTATAGACTTTCGGTTGATAGAATACATAGAATTACATGTAATTCTATGTATTCTATAAACCGAAAATCTATAAACCGAACGACCTTCGGTTTATAGAATTTCAGCTTATAGAAAACATGTAGTACTATTGCCTTTCTATGAACCGAACGAGAGCCCCATTCATAAGAATTTCTTATGAATGGGGCTCTCGTTTGGTTTATAGAAAGCCAATAGTATTACACGTATTCTATAAAACGAACGAATAAAACGAAACGAAACGAATTTCGTCTGAAACGAATGCAGTAATGAACGAAATTTGTTTTAGACTAAATAAATAACATTTTCGTCCGAATGAAACTGATTGATACATGAGGTAGAAAATTGTTTGTTAGTTTATAATCTAAAGGAAATGGAAATGGAAACACATAAGGTGAGTGAAAAGTCCAGAGGGGAAGGTGGTGGTGATAACAATATTTGGGGACATTAGGGACTAGGTGGGTTTTGGGTTATTTAATGGGTTTTCTAGTGCGATGAATTATAAGCTTATATAAATAGAGTGATTAAGAGAACTGGATGCTCCGCAGAAGTGGGAAAAACGCATTTGTTTTTAATTATGTCAGAAACCCTGCCAAGAATCAAAATCTGAATTTGAACAATGCTGTCATAAAAATGTGAGTTGATTGTTCTTTTAAACTTTTATTTAAAAATAATTCATAAAGCACTTATTACAAGTTATAGGACTAACTTGAATTTAGTTTTGTCATTTTACAATACAACAAACACTGCAAGGACCAGATAATCAATAAGACTGTATAAAGGAAATGCCATTATTCCTGGAAAATTGAGGAAATGGGTATTCACTTTCAGCACACAGTAGGTTCTTTTTTAGCATATGAGAGAAAAACGTAACACAACCTACAAAGGTTGAGCTTCCTTGAGGCATTATATCTTTTAGTAAAGCTTAAGGAAATAATTAAAGCACACTGTGGATGCAAGTGAGGGCAAACAAGGCTTTATCTTTTTCAGTCCAAAAATTATTTTTGCTTACTTGTTGCCATCCAGAAAAAAAACAAAAACACAACGGGCCTTGTATAAGAGGTCTATGCAGTGGTAATGACTGCAGAATGTAAGCTTAAGCAATATAGATAAACCCCATTATAATAACGCTATAACCCTGTGTTATAATGTTCCCTGTAGAAAATGTGGAGTCACCAGATCTCTCTTTAACATCTGCATAAATGTAAAAGTTTAGATCCAGCTATTATCACAACATGGATCCCTGGATTCTGTCCTGCGTCCTAGCGTGGCTGAGCTGTATCTTGCAGTCAAGTTCAAATGACATTACATTTTTGCTTTTTTAATTGTAGCTTATTTCATGAAAAAAAATGATAAAAACGCATTCCCCGTTCTCCACTTTAAACCTGGCATGTAGCAATCAAAATGGCAACCTGTTGCTCTTGTCTGTTTGGCGTCTATCATGTCCAATGTCTCTCTACTTCTGCATGAAAAAGGCCCTGAGATGGGAATTTCAATGATTAAACCAGTGTAGCTGAGTTGAAAATAATATCCAATGTACTAAGCTTCTGTTTGAAATTAAAGTCTCAAATCCCTCCAATTCCCCATAATTCTCTCTTTGTTGAGTAGACCCTCTGGTTAGAGACCAGATCTGCTTTCACATATCTCACAAAGTCCAGATCTGGGGAATAAATAGCATGGGGTAACACTGAAACTCCTCCTCCCAAATTATGTATTCTGTCTCCTTGTGATGACTGGGGAAAGGATATGAAAGCAAATAAGCTTTATAAGCACTCACACCTCTCCACCAGGTCCATATAATACCTCCAGAAAAATCGAGGAGTCACAAAGCACTCAATCAAGTGGGGTGTTTATTTTCACCAAAGTGACAACATTTCAAAGCTATAAATTAAATAGGTCCGAATCCGCACTCGTAAATGTAGTGGTGCCGAGGTCCTGGGGCGCCACCCAAGCCAGCAGTGTAGAGGAACCAAAGAAAGGATCCAGCACTTGACAAATTTTAAGTGAAGTGATTTATTCAAACACAGGTGACGTTTCAACCCTGGTGGGGGGGTTTAAAAAAAAAAAGACCCCACCTGAGTTGAAACGTCGCCTGTGTTTGAATAAATCACTTCACTTAAAATTTGTCGAGTGCTGGATCCTTTCTTTGATTCCTCAACATTTCAACCCTGTCGGGTCTTTGTCAAGGAAGGGAAGATTAGATGGATAGGGCTGCATGATATAATTGAACCAAATATTTAGTGACCACCAAAAATGTTTTTAGTGAAATATAAAACCAAGACTAAGAACCAAATAATAATTACACAAACCGTAATCACAGCCACTTTTGCATCCAGCAAGTAGTAGGATTGACTATACTGATGCTTAGTTTAGAGCTCTGAGCCTTGAACATGTGTAGGTCTTGCTTATATGTGCTGCAAATGTTTCCTATTTTTATATTCTGGAGGAAATTATGCTGTCTCTTTCTAGCTAATGCAGTAGGAGGCTAAATGTTATGTGAGGCATATCTGAACTACATCATACAGCTGTTTAGCACACCGGGTTATTTTTAGATTTTTCTAAATAGTTTCACTGGTAGAAAACTTACTTTTGTGAAGAATTTGTATTTTAATGTTGTTATGACAGTCCTTGAGATGACTCATTCTAGTAAACACTGAAGTGAGCACAGATATCCGATCTCATAAACGTATTGACATTTACTTGTGCAATTGGATAGTTACCAACAGATCAAATGAGTGAGAAATAGCATAAATTCGTAAAGGGCAAATTTATAATTTGATTACTTGGATAGCATTTTAATACTTGGTAGAATGACTTAACAAATATCTTAAGACTGAATGATAAACGCAGCCACTCGTGCCCTGGCAAATGTAATTGAACATTTTATAACTGTTTGCCAGGTTTAGGCAAACTCTGGCATTTCAGCTATTATTAAAATAAGTACGTTTATGCTGAATTAAAACCCAATTCCATATAATGTGGAAATTTGATCACCTTTGATTGTTACATAAGGATAGTCTTATTATTGAATTAATATAATTGTGAAATTACCAGGTTGCTTTCATAATGGTTAGAATTTCAGTGTTTATTATAATAAAACAAGCAAAATCCTGCAAGGCAATATCATTCCCAAGGGGGACAGATGTAGGAGTTAATCATACAGTTTTCTTTTATTATCTATAACTTTTGTAAGAATTCTCAATATGGAAAATCCGTCTGTTTTAATAACTACAACTGGGACTTGGCCTTTTAGTTTCAGTCAGTAGGAACTTGAACCACTTGGTTGCATGAGATCCGCTGACCCTTTGTAGATTTGAATCTGAATTCAGCACAGATCTGCTGAGAGACCCTGCCAGTCAATTCAACAGTCCTGTTCATTTGTGACTAACTACACGTTAATGATTGAAGATTATTGATTTATCATTTAATCACATGAACACAATTACAGATCAGTTTGATCCGAAGATTTTACACCACTAAGTAAATCAGTATGGCTAATGAGCAGTATTTCTATTTTTTTTTATATCATTTTAAGTTATTAGTTTAGTGTTTTTAAATGAATTGCATTTTTTCTTTCACTTCTGTGGCTCCTTTTCAATATTTAGTTTATTCATTTATTTGAATTTATTTGAACTGCACTTTGAATCAAGAGCAATTCATACTGGATGAATGCAAATTATGAAGTTTAGATTAAGAAAAACTATCAAAAAATATACATGATTTCTATTTCAATCGTTTTTAGATCTTTTCAAAACATATTTGTCCAGATCATATCATAAAATTATAGATGTGTTGAATGAAATATATAAAAGGAACATTTATTTTCTAACAGATTTAACAGAGTGGCTCCAAGAGTATATCTATGGCAGATTTACGTTAAGGCAGTTAGCATTTGGCCAACATGCACATGATGTGGGAAACCAATTATGAAGTGCATTAATCAAAAATGATATATACGAAATAATTTTTTTTTTTTTAAATGACATTTTTATTATTTTTTTCATGGTTATATTAGCCATATACATAAACAAATAAGAGAAAGATAATTGCCAATAAATAGAGAGATTACGTAGATGGAGAAGTATACATAAATATACAAAACAATCTTCTCATATCAGAATATATAACAAAATCTTGCTTGGCTTAAACTTATCCATCCCATTTTAGACATATTTACAATATAATAACTGTCCTGAAGTACGAGGACACAACACATACACATAATTAGGGAAATGCTGGTATCTGAAGGAAATAAACAATCCAGAAACCTCTTAATTAGAATAAACACATGTAAAGTATATTGCAATAATTGCATGTATGGAGATGTCTAGTGTATATGGGGACCAAGATCAGTACACTAACAATAGCCCTAACGTATTGAAGGTCATAACACCAAAATCATCAATAAGGACCAAGTGCTCTACAGCAGTCAAAAACTAGTAGACAGTGAGACGTTTAGGGAGTCGTATCAATTTCAAGATGACATATTAAAGTCATATGCAACTCTCCAGACACACAGACCATGGTGAATGATTAAATATTAGATGTAACTGGGAGAAATAACAGTTAAACCTGGTATCTTGTCATTTAAAGTGGTAACAACAGATTAGTATTCACCCTCATTCTATTATGGACACTAAGATATACTCCTTAGCCCAAGATCTAGGAGCTGCTAAATACACAAAGGTGAATACACATAGCTATTTTAATTAACTGAATGGGAGACTTCACCTTTTTTTGACGACTATATCTCCTATGAGGAAGCTGGAGTGGGAGGTGTAGTCTATAGTTTTATAAAAAATAAAAAAACAACAACATTTGCTTCATTAATAGAAGCAAAAAGGTAAAACCTGGTGCCACTTGGCTGGAGTTAACCTGACACTGTCAGCATGCTCTGTGATCTGTCGGGTCCAGTCATCTCTCTCTCTCTCTCTCTCTCTCTCTGAGAGTGCTGAGAAAGAACTTAATTTTCACATGAACCCATTACTATCAAGAGACTGTCGGTATGAGTTTCAGTCCAAAGGAAGTATCATGGTTGCCAATGAGAGGGTAAATAGTCATGTACCTTAAAAAAAAAAAAAAAAAAACAGGTTGTCCTCATATAAGGACTAATGTTTTTTTCATTTGTACTTCTACAGCACAAGTTAAAAAAGTTTAAGAGTGGTTGTATTGTCCACTCTTTAGTTGCCTGGAATTCGTATTGTCAGCTGCATAAATATAGTACTAGCAATAGTATTATTGAAAACTGGGTAGTCTTTATTCAGTGATAAAACTGTCAATTTATTCTTGGGGTTATGGGTAGTATATGTTACCCAATGTGTCTCAATTTGTAACAAATGTAGTCAGGGAACAAGAAGTTAGGGAACAGGAAATTAGGCACCCCTTCTTTTTTCTGGTATGTGCTCTTTTTTATCTTCATGTCACAACGTTGGCGGAAGCTTGCCGAGTATCCAGGAGGGTTAATGGAGGAACGGAATGGGGGGAGTCAATCAAGACTCTGGAGGGAGGTTCGAGGGGAAAGTGGTACCTTGAACCTCAGGATATGTGGGGGCATTGGTATATGCCCAGAACATGAAGTTATTTGGCAGCCACCTGGATACTCGTACATGCTTGGTTGGTTTTCTGATGTTGTATGGAATCTTATGTTTAGTCATTGTGTAATACTGGTATATGTGTGGAATGTATAAAATGTAATGCAATGACTATTTAAATAAAGTTATTTCTACAACATTGTCTGGTTTTAAGTTATCAGTTATTTCTAGGTGAATACATGTCCCCGATGATCGAAGCTACCATGTCATGAAAATTAGAGATCAAAAAAATGAATAAAGAGAATAAAAAGTGGCTGGTGATAAAATGATAAAATAATACAATATAAAAAAGTAGGTTGGAGAAGAACTGGGCAATATTGATCACACACTGTTGGCATTTTTAAGTTTAGTTTGAACAAGCATCTTTTAACCCCTTAGTGACATGCTGCATTTGAAATGCCTTGAAGACCAGAATACATTATTTTTGTCATTCGTTTGCTTAAGTGTGATTTCTTTCTTCGTGTTCAGTACACACACACAAACGATATATCATTTTTTAAAGGACAGATGGGGCTTTTCTTTTGATACTATTATTTTTATCATATGATATAATTTACTATTACATTTTTTTAAAAGAGGATGATAATGCGCCAAAAACAATTTTTGTAACTTTGACCTCATTTTTTTTTACACAGTTACAAACCATAAAAATAACCCATCTATATAGTTTCTAATATTTGTCCAGAGTTTAGAAATACCAATATTTCCATGTTTTCTGTTTTTTCCCCCCAAGTAATAGGGCAATAACCGATACTGGTATTTTTTTGTTTCCTAACCTTTCTAGTATTTTTTTGTTTCCTAACCTTTCTCTCCTACAGTGACATTTTGACCCCAACCTTAACCCTAAATTTAACCCTAACCCTAAATCTACCCCCAACCCCTAATCTAACCTTTGTACTAACCCTAATTCTAACACTAACCTATCTGTAACCCTAATTGTAACCCTAACCCTAGATCTAGGGTTAGCCTTTTCCTTTATTTAATATTTTCTTTTTTTTTCCTTTTATTTTCTTTTTTTCTAACTGTTTCAGAGCAATGGAAGATATTTTCTTTTATCACTTCTGTCGCTCTCTGCTGGGCATGCCGTAGTGGAGGAGCATGCTCCTCTTCTGGTGGGACAGAGATGGGTGTTGCATGATGCCTCAAGGCATCATTGCAACACCTTTAACAAATAGGCAGTGAAAGGAGTGCAACGCTACATTTAAACTCAGGACATAAATAATAGTCCTCATGGTCCTCAAGGACCATGCTTTTCAGGATGCAGATATACGTCCATGTGCGTTAAGAAGTTGGAAAACAAGATTAAGTGAGACAGAAAAGATGACTGAAAATTAGAGATCAAAAAAATTCATGAAGAGAATAGAAAATGGCTGGTGATAAAATGATGAAATAACACAATATAAAAATGGTAGGTGAAGAAGAACTGGGCAATATTGATCACACACTGTTGGCATTTTTAAGTTTAGTTTGAACAAGCATCTTTTTTTTTTTTTACATTTCTTTTCTAACAAAGATAACAAGGATACCGGATTCATAGCAGTACAAAATGAGTGCAATTAAGAACAAGCATCTTCTAAACATAAGAAAATTCCAGTTCATACCTTGTCACATAAGGACACAGTTTGAGCATCAGTGGTGAGTGTTTATATATTTATTACTTCAAGATGATCTTTTTTTAGAATTGTAGACAATTTGCAGGTATTTGCTATATTCGGACTGATTTAATTCCACTGCAATTGTGTAATTCTTGAAAGAAAAGGTTTTTTTATATATGAAACAGCGATATATTGAATCTCAAACCCCTGTATTTTTGACATATTTTGAGTTAGTTAAAGTCCTGCTGTGTTTGTACCAATCCAATATAAATTTAGCCTGATTTGTATGGCAGGAATATAGATGCTCTTCATAAAAAGCTTCCTATTTAGAATCATAGATATTACTAACTTACAATTTCTACCTAAATTAGAGCCTAAATATAAATATAATTTTGTTCAAACCCCAGATTTAATTAGTTTAAAGAGCAGGAAATCATTTTTTCAATTACTGTACTCTTTGGGACATAGTACCATCCCTTGTTGGTACTAAATTAGAATATAACGATATTCTCAAAGTTTATTGATGCATCTATTTACCTGGGGATATTTGTTTACCTCTTTGTATTCGTACATACTGTTATTTTTATGTCTAAATTATATTTTATTTGATTAGTCGAATGCATGATTAATACATACATTAATAGCACTCTGATTTAAAATGATATAAATTATTGCTATAGATTTAACATAAAGTGTATCTATTCTAACACACTTATTTAAGGGCATCATTCATTAAGGGCTGGCAGCTAATTAAATCAGAAAGCATTTCCTCTGAATATAAGCATCTGCTTTCTTTCTCTTCGCAAACAGAAATTGATAAACAAGGTTCATTGATCTAAAGCTATGAACATGAAAGTGTTGGGAAAGTAGAAAAAAAGGGCAATCGCCTTTTCTCAGTCATGTGCAGTGAAATAGCTTTTCTGACAAAATGGATTTGATGAAGGTTCACTGTAACTTTTCAGGCACTATTTATTATCAATGTTTTATACATGGTGTGTCCTGGAGCGCATATGGTGTATAATCTAAATTTTTGGCGATAGTTAGCCTCATACATTGGTGCATATGGCGATATAATTTATATGTGTGTTGGTTTAATACATAACCCCTTATATTTTCTAATATTTGGCTATATTATGTTATATCATAGGATATAGTATTTTCCCTCACATATATTTTATTATATTGATTTATTATAATTGTTATATATAATAATTGTTGTATAGTTATTATTGATTTATTCAACAAATCTGAGTTCAGCATTTTAGTTTTAAACTGTAGACTTTGTCAAGACTATAAAGGTGTGCTAAAGGTACTTGGGTTACAGTGGATAACCAAAACATTGACTATCACTATGTATTGAAGAAATCTTATTTTTGATATTGCTTGTATTGAAATCAGCAGCGTCAGCTTAAATGTTTAAGAATAGGTTGTGCTTGGCAATCTATCCAAACTTTGTTCATGTAATACTATCTCAAGTAGTAATATTCTTGATGTCCTAGTTTAAATCACAGTGTTGTCTGCATACATGTGTACAACTGAAGCAATGCACAGTAGGGGCCCAAACATAGAGCAACTACTCAAATAGGATAGCTTAGCAATAAGTTTAATCCCATTGAAACTCAGCATTTTCTACTGAACCCTTCATGCGTCTGCCATTAACTTGGATTATGTCTGCTTTCTACCATTCCTCTGCCTGCTTCCTTTTGATGATGTTATATTTCTAAGTAAGTTGGGCAGCTTAAGAATAATTCTATGTTCCTAAGTGGGACTGATTGGAATAGAGGAACTGTAGTGTGATGTATATATATATATATATAATATATTTGAGCTAATAATTCCCGGTACTTTTTAGATTATAAAGTTTCCGTCGCACCTTCTGAATTATCCAAAGGTAAGCCAGGTCAGAACACATGAACTCATAATACAGATACAGGAGCAGGGCTAGATAAAACAATCAAGCAGTTTTGAATTGGGCGTGCTGTGAATTTAAAGGGCTGAAAGCCCGCCCCCATGTGAGCACACTGCACCATCTGTTGACATGACAACAGACAGGATAAAAGTGACAGCTAGTGTAAGAATCCATTGTCAGGTGCTTGCAGACCAAGAGAGGGGTTGAGTGGGCATCGTGCCCTTTGCTGTTGCTGTTGAGGCAGCACAAGGTAGGTGACGAGTTCCCCACTAGGGAGAACGAGAGAGCAAGGAACAGATGGGATGGGGATCTAGGTACAGACCGGAATAATCCACTAGCAAAACCTGTGAGACTTGACTATGTGTAATTTCTCTTTGGATTGAAAAAAGTTTATATTTTTTTTGCTATACGTGTATTACGTGTGATTCCTGCTGATTCAGTGGTGGAAGGGGTGCAGGAAACCTACTTGTTACTTGCAGTTTGACCATGGGAATGCCATAAACATCAGCATCGACAACGCCAAATTAGACTCTTGTATTTACAATACTGAGAGGGGGAAAGGTAAGATAGATGGCCACTGGTCAGAGTAACTGTACATATTTTATGAACAGTGGGTTCTTTTTGTGCTATCTAATCCCTTTTAGTTCAGTATGTGATAATAGGACCAATTATGCAACAGACAGTGTTTTGAGAAAAATGCTTAATAATTGTAACCCCCCTGGCTTACACATACACAGGTGGTTTTCTAAATATCGCTGAAATGTCATTTAGCAGTTGAATTGATTTTCATATATACATTATCAATCAACCTGTACCTGATTTTGCTGGATGGCAGCAATGCACACTGTTAGGGTTAGACGCCTTACACTAAACATCATCACTAATTAAATGGGTTTATACTGGCATGTTCCATTGCTACAAATAAGACCTGTCATTAGTGGCTCTAGAGATAATAGAAACTATTTTCCTATAATACATTGTTTTAATTATCAAACCACATATAGCATAGAGTATAAGCATTGAAAATCTATTTACTGCTTCTATATTTTTTTAATAAAACTTCCAAACAAATGTTATGTTTTATTTATTCTTCTCACTTGCAATATCACAATTAATCGTTCATTTTTGGAGTATGCTACAGTAGCTGGGCGCTCACTACAGTTTAAGGTGATACAAATCACAAATTAGTCTAAATACCTTGAAAAGCACCTTAATGCTTATTAATCCTCCATTTTCAATCTGTCACAGCAGAATAAATCACTAAAGCAGCCTGACTCAGAAGTTGAATTGTTTAGATTTTCTCAGAAGTCTGATAATACCGTATCCGAAAGTCTGTGGATTAGGTATACATTCAAGCAATTTAGTTATAAGTGCTTTTACCTCTTGGATTTGCTCTTTTCAAATGTAGGTACATATTACCAAGTGATGAATAATTGATCAAATAAAGTTAAATTATGTAGCATAGATAGTGCTTGGATGACATAAATAGGAACAAAAATAAAAATATGTATATATGTACACATATTTTACTTAATTCATTGTATATATTGCTACTTATTTCTCTGAACATAGCTTTAACACCCCTCAAGGCAATACCCTATGGTTGATCAATCTCAACCATAGAGAGCTCCATGGGACCTCAATATAATACACAAATACAAAAGAAGCAAATCAAAAGCAATGTGGCTAAAAACACAAGAGAAGAAATAAAAAACAAGAATATGACATTCAAACATTCTAAAAGCGAGATAACAGTAGCATCATTTATAGAGTACAACACTGCCAACAAAGCCCGCAAAAAGGCAATTAAAATGGCCAAATTGGAAAATGTGAAACTGATTGCTAAGGAGACTAAAAGTAACCCCAACATTTTTTTGACTCTGATGACTGAGCCCCTGCTGGCTGTTATTATTTTTGATATTTAGGGAGTTTTTTAGTTCAAGTATAGTGCCAGCACACTGGGTCAAGTTGGATGTGGTGCACATATTTAAAAAAGGATCAAAATTTCGGCCAGACATTTACAGGCCAGTGAGCTTGACATCTGTAGGGAAAATTATTTGAAGGGTTTCACACAAAAAGGTCACTCTACAAAGTGACAGTAATAGGCTTGGGGCAGATGTGTGTATTTGGATTGAAAATTGGCTAAAAGATAGAATGAATGCAAAGACTTGTTGTTAATGGGAAGTCCTCAAACTTGACCAGTGTATTACGTTGAGAACTGTAGGGGTCTGTCATAGGTCCTTTGCTTTTTACATTTATTTATTAATGATCTCCCACATTGTGTTGAAAGGCATGTTTACGTAAGGTAATGCAGTCTAACCTAGATATTTATTCTTTGCAGAAAGATTTAGACAAAGTGGGGAACTTTGCAAGCAAGTGGCAAATGAGGTTCGATATAGACAAATGTAAAGTTATGTATTATGGGAAAATTAATAACATTGTAACACATACATTAAATGGCATCCCTGGGAAAATCAACATGTGAGAAGGATGTGGGAATGATTGTAGACAACAGACCTTGCAAATAGTGTGCAATGCCAGTCAGCAGCTGCAAGGGCCAGTAAGATATTGGCATATAAAAAAAGGGGTATTGATTCATGGGAGGAGGAGGATATCATCTTACCTCTTGTGGTGTAATTCTGGGCACCAGTCCTTCAAAAGGACATTTTAGAACTAGAAAAAGTGCAAAGGAGGGATACAAAATCAATAAGGGGATTGGAGGGCCTTAGTTATGAAAAACAGTTTGCTTTATATACGCTAGAAAAATGGCATCTTAGAGGGAATTTTATAACATTATATAATTATGCGCTGGACCAATATAAAGATCTCTCCAGTGACCTGTTAATTAACAGAAATGTTGAATAAACAAGAGGTCACCCCCTGAGACTGGAAGAGCAAAGATTTCATAGACAGCAAAGGAAGGGGTTCTTTATGGTAAGGACAATAAACATATAGAACTCACTGCCAAGAGAAGTGGTGCTATAAAATACAATAAATGTCTTCAAAAGGGTCTGAATATTTTTCTTAGAAAAGCAGGACATACAGGTCTGTTAATAATAGAATAAACATTAATAATAGAGCTTCTTGAGCAGAAATATCATTGTCTTTTGGAGTCAAGAAGGAACTTTTATCACTAAGCAACAAAATTTGAAAAATAGCTTAATTGGTTTTATTTTGGATTAAAAGCAGGGATGATAAGTAGACGGGTTGAGCTTGATGGACTTTTTTTCAAACTGAAATTATTATGTTACTATGGGTTGCTGTATTCTATAAGTATTGTATCAGCACATAACAACTTCAGGAAGTGTTTGAGATTTTCTGTGAAAAGACATTTAAAGGTAAATTGAGTTGAAAAATGTGGGGAAAAAAACACAACAGCAAGGAAAATAGACTAGCTGGGTAATTTCAACTCATTCATATTTTTCTAATTTGGCTGTCAGATTAACTACAAAATAGAGGGTTTGTTGCATAAACCCCTTAAACTGGCACAGTAATATTGTATGAAAGGATATTCTAAATACATAGACATTGATATGTAGTTGGCTCCACCCGCTGCAGCTATTACAGCTTCCACTCTTCTGGGAAAGATTTCTATATTTTGTAGTGTTTATTTAGGAATTGTTGCCCATTCATCCATTTGAGAACAGGCACTGATGTTGGATGAGAAAGCCTGGCCCACAATCTTAGTACCAGCTCATACTAAAGGTGTTAGATGGGGTTCAGGCCAGGGCACTGTGCAGGCAACTCAAGTTCTTCCACACCACACTAATCCAATCACTTATTTATGGATCTTTGTGCACTGGGGCACAGTCATGCTGAAATGGAAAAGGGCCTTCCCCAAACTATTCCCACATAGTTGGAAGCATAGCAGTGTCCAAAATGGCTTTGTGTACTGAAGTATTAAGATTTATTTTCACTGCTACTAAGGCGTCTAGCCCACCCCTGATAAAACAGCTCTAAGCCAATATTCCTTCTCCACCAAACTTTACAGTCAACCAAGTCACAATCTCATGGGATCCGCCAAAACCAGACTCACCCAACTGACTGTCAAAAAGTGAAGCATGATTCGTCACACCACAGAACACATTTCAACTGCTCCAGAGTATAGTGGCTGAGTACTTTACACCACTTGATCCGTCACTTGGCATTGTACATGGTGATGTGAGGCTTGCATGCAGCTGTTCGGCTTTGGAAACACATTCCATCAAGCTTCCGCCACACATTTGTTGTGCTTATGTTTTGAATTCTTTTGCTATGGAATCAGCAGAGCATTGGAGACTTTTACGCACCATGCGCCTCAGCACTCGGTGACCCTGCCCTGTGAATTAACGTGGTCTTCCAATTTATTGCTGAGTTGCTGCTGTTCCTAAACACTTTTACTTTCAAATAATAGCACTTACAGTTGACCCTGGAATATCTAGCAGGGATGAAATCTCACAAACTGACATTGCAAAGGTGCCATCCTATCACAGTACCATGCTTAGTCACTGAGCTAATCAGAACGACCCATATGTTTCACATGTTTGTATCTGCAGACTTGATTGTATACACCTGTGGCAATGGGTCTGATTGAAACACCTGCATTCAATAATTAAGTGGTGTGTCCCAACACTTTTGTCCATAGAGGGTATGGTTTATGTCAAAACTGTGCATTGTAAAAGACAACTTTGGTCCAAGTGCATGTATTTTGAGCTTTGGTAAGGCAATTAAATATTCTTGGTTTTCTGCAAGTAAAGGAAATATCTTGTCAGTTTACAACTTGTTCTGGTTCAGTAGTTGACAGCAAGGGCAGAACTCTGAAAAGTAGAATGTTAATAGTCTGCATATAAATTATAACAAGAAATGACTACTCCAAGCAGTTTATGTGACGTGTGTTAATTAATCCAGAATAACAATGGAGAATAGTTGATAATATTACACGTTTGCAAGATGATAACTTATTTTTTTTCTGAGATCATATTGAAAGACTGTCAGTGCTTAAATGCTAACTTATTTACAGATTAGTTTAACCATAGTAAGCAATATGATATCTTCAGTATATTTCAATAAATATTACAATCCTACTGATGTAATCTTGCAAGTGAAAACGTGGGCCTGTACAAATGTTTACTAGTAAATTACAGAAGACAGCCACGTTCAACTCATTAACATTATTTATCATCCTCTTTAATTCAACGTTATCAAAAACTATTGGCAGCTTCAAATGGTATGTTTTTTGATAGACATTTTGTAGACATGCTCAATATCTTTGAAATAACACTAACAATCCCCTCTAGTTCATAGCTCTCATATTCCCATTACCAAGGGGGGGCTTTGCTTTCACATTCATTGAATACCAGAAACATACATATGTCTGGTCTTCCTATAAGTGTGAGCCTCCTACAAAGCTCTTACTGACAAGCCTTATGCAATTTTCTGAAGGCAACAGAAAATTGCATAAGGCTTGTCAGTAAGAGCAAAAAATTGAAGAAACCACTGTGGTACTCTGCAGAGGTGGCTAAAATAGTAAAAAATAAAAAGCTAGCATTTAGTAATTATAAAAATACTCAGAGTGAGGAAGATAGAAAGATCTATAAGAGTAGGCAGAAAGAGGCAAAGCAAGCTATAAGAGCTTCCAAAGCACACACAGAAGAGACTATAGCCCAGTCAGTGAAAAAGAGGGATAAAACATTTTTTAGATACATAAATGAGAAAAGGAAAGTAAAACAAGGATTAGTTAGATTAAAAACAAAAGAAGGATGCTATGTAGAAGAGGATAAAGGCTTAGCAGACTGCCTTAATGAATATTTTTGTTCAGTTTTTACAAATGAAAATGAGGGTAAGGGACCTCATTTAGGGAAAAAGACTAATGAGTCTTTTGATGCATGTAAGTTTACAGAGGAAGAGGTTTTACTTCAGCTGTCTAAAGTAAAGACAAATAAGTCGATGGGACCTGATGGGATACATCCAAAGTTATTAAAAGAACTTAGTGGTGTACTAGCAAAACCGTTAACAGATTTATTTAACCAATCATTGTTAACGGGAGTAGTTCCAGAAGATTGGAAATTAGCTAATGTTGTGCCCATTCACAAGAAAGGTAGTAAGGAGGAGGCGGGCAACTATAGACCAGTAAGTCTTACTTCAGTAGTGGGGAAAATAATGGAAACCTTGTTAAAGAATAGGATTGTTGAACATCTAAAGTCGCTTGGATTTCAAGATCAGAGACAGCATGGGTTTACTTCAGGGAGATCATGCCAAACTAATCTTATTGATTTTTTTGATTGGGTAACTAAAATAATAGATCAGGGTGGTGCAGTAGACATTGCTTACCTAGATTTCAGTAAGGCTTTTGACACTGTCGCACATAGAAGGCTTATCAATAAACTGAAATCTTTGAGTTTGGATTTCAATATTGTTGAATGGATTAGACAATGGCTGAGTGACAGGCAACAGAGGGTTGTAGTCAATGGGGTATATTCGATGCAAGGTCTTGTTACTAGTGGGGTACCTCAGGGATCTGTTCTTGGACCCATTCTCTTTAATATTTTTATTAGCGATATTGCAGAAGGTCTTGTTGGTAAAGTATGTCTTTTTGCTGATGATACAAAGATTTGCAGCAGGGTTGATATTCATGGAGGGATAAGCCAAATGGCAAATGATTTAGCTAAACTAGAAAAATGGTCAGAGCAGTGGCAACTGGCATTTAATGTGGACAAGTGCAAGATTATGCACCTTGGGCGTAAAAACCCAAAAGCAGAATATAGACTATTTGGTACAGTCCTAACCTCAACATCTGAGGAAAGGGATTTAGGAGTAATAATTTCAGAGGACTTGAAGGTAGGTAGGCAATGCAATAGAGCAGCAGGAAATGCTAGCAGAATGCTTGGTTGCATAGGGAGAGGTATTAGCAGTAGGAAGAGGGAAGTGCTCATGCCATTGTACAGAGCACTGGTGAGACCTCACTTGGAGTATTGTACGCAGTACTGGAGACCGTATCTCCAGAAGTATATTGATACTTTGGAGAGAGTTCAGAGAAGGGCTACTAAACTGGTTCATGGGTTGAAGGATAAAACTTACCAGGAAAGGTTAAAGCATCTTAACATGTATAGCTTGGAGGAAAGACGTAACAGGGGGGATATGATAGAAACATTTAAATACATAAAGGGAATCAACACAGTAAAGGAAGAGAGTATATTTAAAAGAAGAAAAACTACCACAACTAGAGGACATAGTCTTAAATTAGAGGGGCAACGATTTAAAAGTAATATCAGGAAGTATTACTTTACTGAGAGGGTAGTGGATGTATGGAATAGCCTGCCAGCAGAAGTGGTAGAGGTAAACACAGTCAAGGATTTTAAGCATGCATGGGATAGACACAAGGCTATCCTAGCTATAAGACCGGGAACGGGGGACTAATAAAAGTACTCAAAAAAAAATAAAAAATTGGGCAGACTAGATGGACCGAATGGTTCTTATCTGCCGACACATTCTATGTTTCTATGTTTCTATGTTTCTAAATTAGCATTATCCTAAACAACAAAGGGCTGTGTCAGGAGTGAAGGACCCAGACCATTTGTTCAAGGGTCTCCAAGATGTTTCATGGTTGCCCAGGTCAGAAGCTCTTTTCTCTATGTGGCATCACATCTCAGGCAAATCCTGAAGTCACCTGGGCATGATACACCTATTATAACAGTATCTCACATGGCTGCAGTTACTTGGTTACAGCTTCATACTTTCCCCATGCTGCCTAAAATAAACCTAATTTGCACATGCTGCAGTCTGAGCAATTGAATATAGGGAAAAAAAACAATAAACTGAAAGTGCACAACAAGGTGTATAAAAAAAGGAATGTTTGTCATCTAAATTTATCTTAAAAAACATAAACTTAACTGAAACAAATTCGAATTTGCCCAGACCAGGCCAGGTGAACATCACTGTCAATTTTGCTTTCTTTCTGCATCATCACATACCCAGAGAGATAAACAAATCCTTTATATATGTCTGTGGAGATATAGGTTCAATGAAAGGCCAAAATGAAGTGCAGGGTAGTAGAGTTCACCTCCAAAAGATAAATAAACAAGGCCACATGTCATATATAGACAGACTATAGCACATGCATTCATCTTCTAGAGAAGATGTCAAAAGAAAACTGTGTGGCAACAATAAAACAAATTTAGAGTACTATGCTTTTTTAGCACTATTTTGGTCATACTACCGCTTCATTAAAAAAAAAAGTGTTGCCCTGGTGGTTTCCCTCCCTCTCATCTACCATTCAGAGAGCTGTCAACAGCAGACCCTGTTACATTATATTGTAATAATCCACATGGATTACCCTTTCTTGGTAAGAAGCTGTCCATGGCATCAGTGATGTGTACCTCTAAGCTGCTGAGTGAAAATATAAGGCTACTCACAATCCATTGCCATCCTCCCCCAGGTGAGATGGGGAAAGTTGATCCTGGTTGCTTTAACAGTTAGGCAGACCAGGATCAACCATTATTTTTTTGCATTTAATAATGTGATCACTGTGAAAATCAATCACATTGATCATACGTAATAAAGCCAAAAAATACAGTAAATGATAATCAGAACACTAATTGCCAAAATCATCCTGCTCTCTCCCTGATACATTTCTATCTTTTGTCATAAATTTGACATATTACGCAAAGGGTTAAGTCTAAAAGAAATGATCGCAAAAGAAAGCCTGACCTGTCCTTAAAAAAACAATATATAATATGTGGGGATTGATTAAAAAAGTAAGCGTGTGCTTTTATTTAAACGCACACATAGCTAAAGTAGCAAAAAAGCAATTGTCTAGAACGGACATCAAAACAAACCAAACCATTGTCCTGTTTGGGATAAGTACCAGAGAATTTAGGTATAAAGTAGGCAACAAAGGCTGTGCCAGGCATAAGATATGGCAACCACAAGCTAAATTCCTCCCACAGATACAAATTGAAGTTAATTACATATAATAATTTACATTCCCTTCGTTTGAGTAAGATACAAAGTCATTGATTTTGTTTCTTGTTTAAGCTGTTTCTCAAGTGGAATAGCACAGGATTTGGAAGACTCTGATGTGGTGTTTACAACACTTTATAAATAACAGCCTGTGCTCATTAAAACGCATGAAAATAACACTTTGTGTTATAGTTTATTGCATTGGCCAGGACAAATCATAAAACAGGTTATTGCTGAGATAATTTGCACACTGTGAGGTAATATTGAGATTGCACTCCTTGCAGCAGCCTGCTAAATTTCAATTTTGAATATTATGTTTAGTGAAAGATGTTTTAAGAATGCGTTTCAGTAAATACAGCCTTGATAAAGTTCAAATTCAAGTTAGCATATAATTATAACAGTATAAAATAAAGCATAAATATGATTATACATAAACGCCTTTAAGACATTACTGTTTGCATTTGAATAAAACAAAATTCAGTTTAAAATGGCACCAAACCCTCCACATAAAACTTTTAATCAGACAGAAGGTTGCTTCCCTTTTTTAAAGATGAAAGAACAATATCTTTTGAATGGAGCACCTTAAATCAGTTCAGAATTAATGCGGAAGAGGTGACTTTCTTATCAAAAGCAAAACTTTCCTACTTATTCATCATAATCACACCACAATGACAACTGAATCCCTCAAACTGGCTTATGGACATGGGTGTAATGAGTTCACCCCAGAGGCGTCACTAGGGTTGGTGTCACCCGGTGCCGAAGCTCATGGAGTCACATCCCTGGATTTCCTCCAGTACAATGCCAAACAGATTCCTTAGTAATGCCAGTTAGATAGCCTATTAACTGTGCCACACACAGGAGTCCCATAACTATGCCACACACAGGAGGCCCATAAATTATGCCACACCAGCACCCCATAAATTATGCCTCACACACAGGTGCCCCATAATTATGCCACACACACACAGGTGCCCCATAATTATGCCACACAAAAGAGTCCCTTAATTATGCCACAGATGGGACCCAATAAATATGCCACACACAAGTGCCCCATAATTATGCACACATGGGACCGCCATTAATTATGCAACACACATGAGGTGACAATTGTACAATTCTAATACAATACATATCTACACATACAAACATCTCCTTCTCTCTCTCTCTATAACAGCCAATTTTCCCAATTATATGCCAGTATCATTTTGTCATTAATAAGCCACAGCCAATTTGCCCATTAATATGCCAGTATTATTTTGCCATTCAGATGCGAATACCATTGTGCCATTAAGATACCAGTATTATTGTGCCATTTATATGCCAGTTATATTGTGCGATTCAGATACCAGTAATATTGTGCCATTCAAATGCCAGTAATATTGTGCCATTCAGATACCAGGAATATTGTGACATTCAGATACAAGGAATATTGTGCCATTCAAATACCAGTAATATTGTGCCATTCAGATGCCATAATTATTGTGCCATTCAGATGCCAGTAATATTATGCCATTTAGAGCCCAGTAATATTGTGCCATTCAGATGCCAGTAATATTGTGCCATTCAAATACCAGTAATATGGTATTTTGGAGGTGTCACCCGGTGCGGTCCGCACCCCCCACACCCCTCTCGGGACGCCACTGGTTCACCCCACTCATTCCCATACAATGGATATTGATTCACTGGCCTCCTAATTAGAGGCTGTAATCAGTAATCTGCTGAAATGTATACTTTTACATATGCTGGTTATATTAAAAACATGTTAAACATGGGAATTTAAAAAAAAAATTAAAAAGTGGACAGCGCTCAGTATAAACATACAAATAATGGAATAACACAAAAAGTGTAGAAAAATACAAATAATTTCTATATACATAAGAAATAATAATAATAGGAAAATGAATACATATACATATATCAGAAATAAACATTGCCAATAAAATCTAATTAAAAGGAAGTCATATTACCGTCAAACACAAAAAACCGCAGAAGTGAAAAAACAGCTCCTGTCACTACAGGGGTTAAGAACGTTTTTCTTTTCATTTAGTCAGTAATTTTGATCTGCAATGCAGAGCAGAAAACAAGTTAAAAATGGGAAGTTTTCTTGGAACATAGCTGTCCTGTAACCAAAAATATCTCAAGATGCCTGGGCTTAACTTCTAGGAATACAACGTTATTGCTTTTTAAAAAAAAAACATAACACAGTGAGCTAATAAAGAGTATTATCAAGTTCAGCCAAGCACAACATATGCAGGCTCATCTCCCCAAAATTGTGTATATATTAAATAACTATGTTTATACTAAGCTTAACCGAACACTTTTCACACATGAAGGTCTTGAAATAGATATGCGCCTTTAGATTTATACAGTGGCTTGATGTTTTTAAACAGTAAAGCTGTAGATTGCTGCTGAAGAAATTGGTCTTAAATTAAAATTTTCAATAAAAATAGGAATCTCTACTTTTTCTGTCTGGCAAAACAGAGCACTGAGCTGAAAATAATTACTCATGGCAGCTCGGGGGTTTAGTCAGCACTAGTGCGCTGTGTCCTGTTATTAAAGTATATCTATTTTTTTTCTCTGTGCCAAAAGGTTTCAGAATCATTCCATCGGATGAAGAACTGAATGGAGAGTACCTCCCAATGCTAATAACAGAGAGCAGCAGGTGATATTTTAGGAAAAACTCAAGACTTGGATAAACGTCTGGCAGTTTAAACGATCCCATTAAAATGAACCTACGATGCAAAGATTGCATGGATAAAGCAAAAGCACTTATTCACACAGTTAAGCTGTACATCTAAAATCCATAAATAAAATACTGGAGAATAAAGTCACAGCTGGAGCACTCTTTTTTTGTGTCAAATTATGCATCTCAGATTGACTCTATCGGTTTAATAGCATTAAAAAAAATCTTGGCAAGCTTTTTATCGTTACATAAAGCATAAACTAAATGTATTTTCTAAATACCTACATTTATATATGCATCAGTTCATTGGGTGGTGATATATACACCAAATGCTGCCTCACTGATCAACTTTGTATGATCCCTCCTGTTCAAGCTAACACTATTCCTATAAATTGTAGTTTGAGGTCCCAAAAGATTAATCAAATTAAATGGAGGGGTATGCGGCTAAATGGTTGTCTCAACTTCCTCCCCAAAAGAACTGCTCAGGCAAATCATCTCAGGTAGCCACTATTTGGGGCTATCTGTTGATGCGCTGTTTTTATACATAACCCCCAGGGTGTTGAAAGCAGCTGAAGTAAGTGAATGCTTTACTATATCTCTTGTGTTTAGATTATGTAAAATACACAAATAAGGCTTATGTTCCTTTGCTTCACCTGCTTTTTTTTTTATAACAGACTCAAATATAGATTCTGTTAAATTAGGTGAACATGTAGTGATTAGGTAAGTGACTAAACAACCAGCTTTCCTATTAGATCACCTATTTTTGCAAACTCTGCTGACTTTTGAGCTTAAGCTACCACTTATAATTATATGTGTGCATATGATATACAACATATACCTATTTGTCAGTATTTTTTATAATGTGTGTGGATCACAAGTTAGGTAGATTATCCAGTGTACCCTTTAGATCTCTGGCTCATCAATTCCAACTTTCTTGCTTGAATGGATAGAAAGAAAGCTTCCCCAAAGAAATAACTTAATTTTACTGAGCTTTAATTGAAATAAAGAAAAAGTATAAAATATGAAACCCAACTAATAATGGAAAATTATATATATATATATATATATATATATATATATATATATATATATATATGTGACCCTTTGTCATAGATTTACAGCTTATTCATAGAATCTATTTTAGTAAACCTCAACAAATGTATCAAATTTGCAACATTTGTTTTTCACATTTAATATGGCATTAAATGCCACTACTTACTTAGAAGATTATTTACTGGAGAAAGTGTTGCTAACTATTCTTGGTAAGACCAATCTTGGTAAAAGGATGACATTGATTCCAATTAGTCAGAGTTTTAATCTTGGATATGCTCTAGAAAATTAGCCATTTATCCAACACTATTATAAAATCATATATGTATATTGTAAGAGGGAAAGAGAATTGTGGACAATTTCATGGTTCTTTGGACCCTCAGTTACCTTCCTGCGATATTGATCCATAATCACAAGTGAGTAAATATACTGAACCAAAAATACACAGCCATATTTAGCTTAAAATGATATGAATCCTTCTTGTTGTGAATAATCATTCCTTTACCTGTGAGATCCCTGATCCCAATATATTTAAGAAACTTAATGATGTTGAAATAAACGTTTTGTAAAATACATGCTTTAATATTGAAAGTATATCACTTTTAAAATTAATCCAGCTCTAGGTTATGTTCCATCTTAAGGGAAATACATATTAAAATGTTACATTTAAATTCTCAAAAGTATTAAAACCAAATCCCCAGAACATATATAAGATATTAAACTGAACTCTGTATCCTTAATAGATGGGGGTTTTTTTTTTATGGGAAATTTGAAACTATTTCTCTTTCAGTGACCTCACCTCCCTCTTTGGCTTACATAGGTCTATGTTGTATCACAAAACATTATACACTTCTTTCTTATAAAAATGATGGGATGAGACATTTTATATGATTAATCTTTCCTATTTTTATTTTTTTTATTTTGTGCTTTAGAAATAATGGTAGAATAAAATGCAATTATTTGTGATGCTACTGTTTTTTTGTGGGTAATTTTTTTTTAATATAGTTCCAAAGTGCTACATTTTATTATTAAATAGAAAAAGTAGTTTAAAAAAAAAAAACGAAACAAAAAAAAATAGGAAATCTAGTGATATACGTAATAGGATTACAGATCTGTAGAGCGTAATCCCAGTTTATGGTATCATCTCAACATGACCCTGAATGCTGGAAACAGGAAACACTGACATTTGTGTAACCTATATTATAACAATGTGTTTAGACAGCATGTGTTGCTGGTTATGCAATCAAATAGCTGTTTTATTTTAAATGAAGTGGAAATATTTGCCGTCTAGCAGTGGCTATACTAATTTGCTGACATCAGTGCTGAGATTCTTTCAGTTTTGTATAGTATAATCTGCTAATGTAGTGTTGTTTGGTGGGACACATCATAAAAATCTCAAATATCTTTCGATAAAGTCCCAAAATTCAACAGGATTTCAATAATTGTTGCCTGATCTACACAAAGTATGAATAAAAACAGTCTGTAAAGTATTTTGTTTTTCAAATGGGACTTGAAGAACAATATTTAGAGAGTGTCTCTATCTACGTCTGTAATATGATATAGAATACTGAACAGCAAAGTCATTTATCCAAATGATTACGGGTTCACTGGTGATATAAGTGGAGCACACTAAAGAGTCACAAATGTTTGCATTTGTAGGTGCAACTAAATTGGTTTATTGCCTGGCAATAAACTGATTTACAGAACAAATTATTCAATGTAGTCGCTCCCTTGATCTGAGTTTCATGATGGTGTTGAACCTTAGTTTCAACATTGTGGTTATTTCGAAAGATTAGAATGCAAACATCTGCACAAAGAGCAATTGTGGTAGTAGAGCAGTCTACCATATACCATTCTGTATGTCAAGTTTTATGCAATTCATTGTTTTGCATTTGTGGGGATGCAGATACACTTACCCACCAAGTTGAGAGATCCAGGAGGATTAGGATGGAGTAATCACCTTTGTCTCTCCCTATAACAAGATCATTTAGAATTCGGACTAGCACTGTTTCATTGCTGTGGCAGCATCTGTCCTGACTGGAAAAGACCAAAAATGGTACAGCTTGATATTAGAGTTGCCACTACTTTTTCAATCATTTTTCCCAGAAGTGGAAGATGTGATACTAGTCTGTAATTTGCCATACATGAGTGATAGGGACACTTTCCCTCCATTTATGTATTATGGGCCAGGAGCATGTTGGACAGCTCCAGGCCCAATTATATAATAAGAAGGGTAGTAGGGACACTTGCCCTCGCTTTCCATAAGTATTAAGGCTTCAGGGACTATTTTTGCCCCCAGATCCAATTCTGATGGCAATGGGTGAGATTTTATTTATTTTATAATTATAAACATAAAAACCGTTTCTTTTCCTTCCATCATTGAAATGAATGGGATGTGAGTTTTACCTTGCTCCATTTCGCTGGCTTCTCCTCATCTCAATCTTGCAAAAATGGTTAGTGAATATAATTTTGCAAAGACTGAAATGAGGCATACTATGGGGAGTGGCGAATCTGTCTGAGGTTGTAGTTCGAGCTTAGCTCTAATCTTGAACACCATTCTCAGATTTTAGTGAATAGACCCGTAAGTCACATGCAGAATTGCTCATGGTTATTTTAACCTCTTCTATATACATATTTGTAAATGTAGACCATAAACTTGGAGAATTTGGCATTACATTATGGTGGTTCTGGTTTGTAACTGTTTGACTAATGCGATAGAGAATCAGATGGAGAAAATTTTCTCTGTGAAGAAAACTGCAGTTTTTTCAAACTGAGCCTGTGAAAGTTTGGTAATTATTTGCATGCATCTTGGTTTACAAAGCTTTTCTACTGTGAGCTATACTGTAGAGATTTAGAACAGATAAAATATTAAATGGCATTCAACATTAAAGATTTCCTTAATCTTGATTTTTAAAAGTAAAATTATCAAAACAATAAGATGTCAGTTGTTTGAAAACATTTAAGAAATAGACAATGTGTTAATAGGTGTTTTAGCAGGAAGCAAAACACTAATATTTATAATTCTTTGTGATTTGTCATTTAGCACTTGTCACTCTGGTTTCTTCTTATTGCATCCTATGGTATTAAATGACCGGAAATAAATTAACTAAGGTCATTAAATACGGCCTACTATGTTTAAACATTTTCAATATTTTGGATGATAATAAATGTATAAATGTTTGTAAAATATTTTTTTACGTACATTTTAGTAAGAGTATGACAAACCACCACACTATAAATATTGAAAAAAATAGATATTTGATCTTATGGAACACTTTGCAATAAATGTATTAACAAAAGAGTCAAAGTAATTTAGCACTCACTTGTACTAACATGTACATGATATATAATAGTAATGCAAATAGTGCTTTTATATTTGCAATGCTTCCAAAGACAAAAAATGAAAACACACTCCAGTGTTATGGGGCAAACACAATTCAGGGACTCAAAAAATTGTATGAGATGCATAATGTTAGCCTAAAGGAAAAAAAACTATAGATGTGAGCTTTTAGGAGTATAGAGCAAACTATACAGGCAGATTGAGTTGTATCTGCCTTTATAACGTGTATGTCCTCTTTTGCCGCCAAAACAGGCCTGCCCCCTTAAGGTATGGACTCCACTGAAGGTGTGCTGTGGTATCTGGCACCAATACGTTAGCAGCACATCCTTTAAGTCCTGTAAGTTGTAAGGTGGGGCCTCCATGGATTGGACTTTTTTTGTCCAGCACATCCCACAGATGCTCGATTGGATTGAGATATAGAAACATAGAAACATAGAATGTGTCGGCAGATAAGAACCATTCGGTCCATCTAGTCTGCCCAATTTAATATGGGGAAGATATGGGGAATTTGTAGGCAAAGTCAAAACCTTGAACACTGTATTCCTATAAAAAGCCCTGACCCCTTGAGGTACGGACTCCCCTGAATGTGTTATCTGGCACCAATAAGTTAGCAGCACATCCTGTAAGTCCTTTAAGTTGTGAGGTGGGGCCTCCATGGATCTGACTTGTTTGTCCAGCACATCCCACAGATGCTCGATTGGATTGAAATATGGGGAATTTGAAAGCAAAGTTAAAACCTTGAACTCTCTGTTCCTAAAAACATCCCTGAACCATTTTTGTTTTGTGTCAGGGTGCATTTATTCTGCTTAAAGAGGCAAATGCCATAAGGGAATACTGATTCCATGAAAGGATATACATGGTCTGCAACAATGCTTAAATAGGTGGTACATGCAACATGAACATGAATGGCAAGACCCAAGATTTCCCAACAGAACATTGCACAAAGCATCACACTGTCTCTGCCGGCTTGTCACCTGTTAGTGGTCATAATGTTATGGCTGATCAGTGTATGCACACAATATTTAGCAAAAGAAAGCTATATTGCAACTAGGTCTTTTGGATTATTTTGTTGAAATCGTTTCATATTTATAAATACATCTATGTTGTTTTTTGTACAGAGATGAGATCATTGGGATTCTTTTATCTATAGCTAGAAATCGAACAGTTAATATATTAGTATGTTAATATTGGATCTAAAATGGTATTGAAAACACAGATCTAAAGGCCTCTACGTTTCAGCATTTAACAATATTTCTGGGAAGTGGATAAGGAGTAAGATGTTCAACAACTGAACAATTCAATACCGCAACATTATTTAAACAGTTATTGAATATTTTTAATATTTCATCTCAATTTCCAATCCAATTTTTTAGTTTTATATAATTTACAATTGAACATATTTAGTAATGGATAAACAAAAGATACACATTATATAATCTTACTCTACAGTATACTGAAAGCATTAGTATAAAGATATGCTCCCAGCATCATGTCTATAATGCTGAAATGCAGCTTTGACATGGCGCTACAAAGTTGCTTTGAGCAAAAGGCTTTGTGATTGGCTCGATACCATGCTGAATAATTGGCACATTTGTAAGACTACAGTAAATGCATCAAATGGTAATGCAATATGACAGGAGGATTTCCACTGCCAATTATCAGAACTGTAAATGTCCATGATTTGTTATATAGTAGGAAGTATAGCTCCTCAGGCAAAAAAGTCATTTGCAGGCTCATAAATTTATTTTTTCAACAATTCATACCAGTACAGTGTATAGTTTGCAAAGAATTGTTCTCACAAAGCGAAATCTCCTCCCTCAAGGAGTTTAGTCTTATTTTAGAAAACCAGATTACAGCATTTCTTTTGAAGGTGAGTTAATGGAGGTCAGCTTCGTAGGGAGTTTATCAAAATTGCAATTTGTGTTTGTCTTGGATTGAAATACACACATTTAACTTGTGCAGAACAAATACAGACAGAGCCAGCTGGAGAAATATCCCTGAATTATAGAAGCAATTTAGTATGTAGAGAGATGTGTGTTACATTTTCTGTTACGTATTGTGTTGTATACAATAATCATCTTTCTTTTTTATTTCTCTTCATGCAACATAGAATGCATGGGTATATGACTTGGGTCAAGTGGGGTCAATTGAAGTGACAGTGCTACAAGGGCCAGTGCAAGGCTTTTCACCATCCTAGGAAAACATATAAGGGTCTACTCAATAAACCAACGACTGCAGAGAATTGAAGGGAATTGAGATGGGCAATCCATACTGTAGGCCAATGTAGCAGAGTTGGAAAAATTCTCCAATGCAGCTGAATGGGAGAATTTTTCAAACTCAGCTATTATGGCCTTAAGTTTGAAATTACCTAGAAACCTATTGTTCCTGTTGTTTAACCACTTTGGAACTTAACCCCAGAATTGTTTGTTTTTTTTTACAAATAACAGAACTGAGTTTTTCAAATTTACAAATTGTCAGAAATGAGTTTCTGAAAAATAACATAGTGTGGATAACAACTGACCCATGCATTCTACATGCTTCCCCTTACTCCACTCCACCTCTTCTGACTCACTTCGCACCATGTTCTCTGCACCTTTTCATCCTTTCAACGGCACCAAACTACCAGAATAGATCCATTGCACCAGATGGTCAGCATAATACTTCCCACAGCACTAGAGTGCACCTACTCCACCAAAGTAAACTGCCAGCACTACATTGCACACACAGCACTTCCCACTGCTCATTCTTTCACGCTGCCTTGTTCCCCTGTGCAGCTGTAGTAGTTATATGGCTCCCGACACTGACAGACAGATGTGAGAGCAGCACAACGATGTCTGCGCACCTAGTAATACATATATCCTCCAGAGCCGACACCCTGCAGCAAACTGCAGGCCTATTAGTGGTAGTGCTGCCTCTGAGCACTATTTTGCATATACAGTATTCACTCTCTGGTGACCCGAACACTAGAGAATAGAATCTGCAGCACATAATATTGGTCCTGAATGAAACTGTTGGGTGGTATGCATATGTCAGGCAATGTAGTAAAATAAATAAATAGTTAATGAAATAAAAAATAAATAAAAAAGCCACATACTACAAGAAGGCAATTTATTATTTTCATTTTTTATTTTGCATTTCATTTTAAATTTTATAAAATGTATTAAAAGTTATATTATCCAACAAATTGTACTTAGACTTCAATCCAGTCTAAACTGTAGTTTTTTTATGTTGAATAAAACATATTTAATAAGCCAACAAATAATGCATCTAATAAACTTTTTTTATTTTCTATTTTATATATTTAGCTTTTGCTCAGCCTTCCTAGCCATTCTGTACAATGACCAGACATAGCATAAAATAATGTTCATATTTTACTCTTTCTGGGTTTGTTGTTCACTGTGCACAATACCTGCATGTCACTTTTCTTTTAACAAATGTAACATGCATCTAGCACTAAGCTATATCTTTCGATGTATACTTAAGCAAATGTTCTATTCTATAATTATGGTCAATTCACATAAAATTATATATTTTTGAACTTGGAGTTCTTAGAAAAAAAAGTTTGTCAAATGGGTTCTGCAAATAACATAGTCTGCATTAAGCAAGTATAAATGTACTGCAGAGAGTTCTGGGAGGCAAAAAAAAACTCCCCTCTCACAAAGAAAAAATGAGATCTTACATATAGAAACTCCCCTATAAAAACATTTATCAAGACTTGATATGGCATCTTATAATTGCTTTAATGTTTGTCTGCGTGATACTGGATTACACAAAATAATATATCCTCTTAAATAAAAACCTGTATGATAGCTAACCACTCATTATATGGGGGCTGAGCCTAATATGAGCAATGGTTTCCATCTTTTAATTCCAGATTCCAAGTCTTACCTATGCCAATGCAATACACAATAATCCCAATGTCACTGATGCTAAACTGTCAGTATTGACCTGTCCCCTTTCTGCCCTCACAGAATACTGAAGGAAAGCCACTCCCCAATTGATCCCAGAGATCTATGTTAGTGAAATACATGCTTGATTAGCACTGTAACATATATAACATTGTAACCACTTGGCTAATATTGTGTAGGTCTCCTTTTGTAGGCAAAACAGCCCTGATCCCTTTGAGGCATGCACTCCACTGAAAATGTGATGTTGTATCTGGCACCAAGACGTTAGTAGCAGATCTGTTAAGTCCTGTAAGTTGCAAGGTGGGGCCTCCATGGATTGGACTTGTTTGTCCAGCACATCCCACAGATGCTTGATTGGATTGAGATCTGAGGAATTTGGAGGCATAGTCAACACCTCAAACTCCTTGGTTTGTTCCTCAAACCTTTCCTGAACCATTTTTGCTTTGTGACTGGGTGCATTATCCTGCATAAAGAGGCCAATGCCTTCAGGGAATACCGTTTACATTTAAGGGTGCACATAGCCTGCAACAATGCATAGGTAGGGGGTATTTGTCAAGGTAACATACACATGAATGGTGGGACCCAAAGTTTCCCAGCAGAACATTTCCGAAAGCATCCCACTGCCTCCGTCGGCTTGCCACCAATCAGTGGACATAATATTATGGCTGATTGGTGTACATCTGTGCAGTATTTAATGGTGTCTGCTATAACCCATTCTTTTGATATTGGCTTAATTTTGCATTTGTTTAACTTTATTTTACATGAATAATAACTCACTAATTATGCTTTAAGGACCATAATGCTAAAACAAATATATGTTGTCTGTCCAACTTCTGCCTCTAAAAAAAGGTATCCCAACTGTTGTTGAGCTTTAACTCCCAAAATGGTGTAAGGGAGCCAAAAGTCTGGGTTGGCAACATGGGAATTATAGTTCAGCAACCACAGGAGGTGCACTCATTTTGCCCAGTCCTGTTTCTAGGAGGCACTAGTTAAATAATGCCAGTGAAATTTCTGTTATTTAAGAACATTATTTATTAATGAAAAGTCACTAAATAGACTGCGATATTCTCGCTTTCGGCAAAACGACTTTTGGTTCTGATTCAAGTCTTGTGTCTGTTTACATACTGTTTATTATAATAATAGTGCATGTCACTATTTGCTTTACAGATCTCAGAGAAAAATGAATCCAAGTACAAATGCAGACCTCCCAATTGCTCCACAGAAGTTGGGAGGCATGCAACTGTACTTAAGGTCTAGATTTACAGAACAACTGTGTAATGATAGTGTCAAGATTAGTCTGCTTAGTGTTGGTACACTTACATTATAGACAGATGACTTGATCTTACCATTTATCTGTCATAGGTGGAAAGTTTTGAAAATATGCTTGGTTTGTTACTCATGTGCCTCTAGGCAGTGATTCATTTTTTCCCTAGGTCCACTAATTGGTTGGTTATGGGGAAATGTGTTTGCGAACACAGACTTTAGCCCAGTGGATCTAAAGCAAAGCCAAAAAAAAACAGATCTGGTTGCTGAGAACTTTGTACATAATTGAACAGGCAGCTGCCATTCACTGAGTAATAAGGTTTATTTTTCCTATACTTGGGGCACAAACCTGTCTATCACGTTATAACCATGTGTACCTCCAATGCATGTTATTCATCATTTGTGAATTAAATAATTTTACTATTGCTTGTTATTCATGTATATTAATCTTATATGTAGAACACTCAATTTCATAATTATGTCCTTTACAGGCTGCATTGGTTTGAAAGCCTTGACCATCTTTGCTCATCAAGGGTATAATGACAAGCACATGAACCTTAGAAATAACAATAGTCAGACTGCCACACTGGATCACAGATAGTTTATCGGATGAGTGTGAATGTTATGACATCACTACACTTAATCTTAATGAATCATTACTAACCCCTGGAATTAATGCTTATTAAATATGGTATAATCATGCTTCCCTATATTTGGCTAAACGGGGACTTTTCAGTGACCTTCTTATGTAATTTGGCAACTCGTTTAAAGGATGAATAATGCATTTTACTTACCGTATTTGCTCGATTATAAGACGACCCTGATTATAAGACGACCCCCCCAAACTTTGGATATTCCTTTAGGAAAAAAATGAAAAGCCTGAATATAAGACTACCCTATAGGAAAAAAAGTTAAACATGTATATATTCACATGTAAATTGCTTTTTTAATAAAAAATTATATAAAAAAATGCATTTCTTGTTTTCATTTCCTTTTATGTGCCAATGCTGCCTCTCTCTTTCCCTTGCCCCCAGCTTTGTCTCTATCCCCCTCCCTTTGACTCCCCCCTCGCCTCTGTCTCTTCCCCCCGTTGTTTCTCTCTGCTCCCCTCCCCTTGTTGCTCTGTCCCCCCCCTCCCTCTGTCTCTTCCCCTCTTCCTCCCCTTGTAGCTCTGTCTCTTCCCCCCTCCCTTCCCTTGTTGCTCTGTCCCCCCTCCCCCTGTCTCTTCCCCCCTCCCTCCCCTTGTTGCTCTGTTCCCCCCCCCCCCTCCCCTTGTCGTGCTGCCCCACCCTCCACTTGTCTCTCTGCCCCCTCCCTCCCCCTGTCTCTCTGCCCCCCCTGCCCCTGTCTCTCTGCCCCTTCCCTCCCCCTCACCTGGAAGTCGATCCCTGGTGGCTAGTGGGGGCAGCCGGGGGATGTCTGCACGTATCGTGCAGACATCCTCCATGCTGCCCGACACGGTAGTCTATTATGACGGACAGCTGGTCCGTCATAATAGACTGCTGTGTCGGGCAGCATGGAGGATGTCTGCACGTATCGTGCAGACATCCCCCAGCTGCCCGATTCTCCCTGGTGGCTAGTGGGGCAGCAGAGGATGTCTGCGCGATGAGCGCAGACCTCCCCTGCTGCCGCCCGGCACGACCGCCGGGACTTCTGTGACGAAGCCGGAAGTACCCGGCTTCATCACAGAAGTCCCGGCGGTCGTGCCGGGCGGCAGCAGGGGAGTTCAATTTGAGGTCATATTATAAGACGACCTTGATTATAATCGAGTGTTTTGGGTGCAAAAATGGGCATTCCCTCCTAATTAGGGACACTTGGGAAGTATATGTTTCTTGATGTATGAATAAGGAGAGCTCAATAACTATTTTCAGATAAATATGTTGTTTAAAAGCTCCCGAAAAATGTAATAATTATGAATAAAACATTATGATAAACGTGTATCTCGTGAACAATAAATCACTTGATGCTATAGTGAAAGGAATATGGCAAGTAAACTAATAAAAGTGATTTGTTTTGTTCATATATTTAAAGATCAGAGGTTTGTACATAAAGTTTGCTTAGCACGGTTTGTTCCACATTAGTTTAGCCTAGAGAACCTTTATCATTTAGCATTTGCAATTTGTTTGTGAATTTACATTGATCTGGATATAGTTTACAAAATAAAAGGAAATCATATATACAGGACATGCAATGGAAAGCAGATAGACCATTAGTACCAATTTTGTTATTATCTTATTCATTTAAGAAGCAGCAGTTTTAGCAACAGGAGTTATTAGTGAGTTAATAAGATATGTAACATTATCTGAATGCCAACGATGTGAGCTCTCTATAGCACGTGTCTTTTGCATTGGTAAGTGGTGCTTTCACAAAGTGCAATTCTTCACATGCTGGGCATATGTGCACATAATGCATCTGCACCTGATTATAGGCATCACGCATGTGTTCTGGCACATGTCGATTTATAATTCCCATGCACGCACTCCTTTTTCACACAGATGAAAATAACCTGATCAAGCATTTATTAAGACATAGAAAAAAAAAATTTCGGGGCAAAGCTGCTTTGTCTGCTTACAAAAACACAGGATATTTCAAACATTAGCAATGTAATTTCCCTCTTAGTAACATTAATGAGTATTTCATTCTGTATCAGTAGCAGCATGAAGAAGTTCATTGAGGTAGCACTGAAAGGTTACAAATACAATCAAAATGTCAAAATGCATCTTATTTGATGGCCCTTATATTGTCTCATGAGGGCAATGATAGCAGGTAAGAGAAAAGACTCAGAGCTAAAATACCCAAATGTTATGGTGCTAGCCTTTAACTAGGGAGATCAATATTTATATTGGTGGCCTTTCCACATCTTTCTACATTTAGGAAGACACAATGATCTTTCACATGACAGGTCATTGACTAATCTCCCGTAGCTTATTCAAAACACATGAAACTATGTGTGTTCCAAAAAGTAAATATTATAAGTTTGCTCAATTCTAGTGAGTAGCTATTGCCAAACCATTATTATGGTTTCCTTTTAATGAAAAAAAAATTTTTTTAGTGTTGGGAGGATTGCCTTTATCCATTATTATCTAAAACTACTGAGACAATCATTAAAAACAAAGGACAATAATTTGGGAGGTTTTTTATTTTATTTGAACATCATTTCATTTAAAAGCCCATAGTAAACTGGAGAACCATGGAAAATGGGGCAGTATCACATGTGGCTGGCTAAGTTATAGTTTACTGCTCGTGAATTTCACAGCGTATTATACTAAACTTGTTTTGTCATCATGTATATTAACCCTACTTGGCTCCAGAAACACACTGACTTATTGTGCTAGAAAACAGCATTCCAGAAACATTTGCCTCACGTCAGTTCCAGCAATGTCCTTAACTATTGTCTCACTGGTTACTTAATTACTTCATTTATGCCTCTCAATATCCCAGGATTATGCCCCTCAATATCCCAGGATTATGCCCCTCAATATCCCAGGATTATGCCCCTCAATAACCCAGGATTATGCCTCTCAGTATCCCAGGATTATGTCCCTCAATATGCCAGGATTATGCCCCACAATATGCCAGGATTATGCCCCACAATATGCCAGGATTTTCCCCCATAATATGCCAGCCAGGATTTAGCCACCCAATATGCCAGCATTTTCCCAAACAATATGCCAGGATTTTCCCCCACAATATGCCAGCCAGGATTTAGCCACCAAATATGGCCGGATTTTCCTCCACAATATGCCAGCCAGGACTTAGCCACCCAATATGCCAGGATTTTACCCCACAGTATGCCAGCCAGGACTTAGCCACCCAATATGCCAGTATTTTCCCCCACAATATGCCAGCCAGGACTTAGCCACCCAATATGCAAGGATTTTACCCCACGGTATGCCAGCCAGGACTTAGCCACCCAATATGCCAGGATTTTACCCCACAGTATGCCAGCCAGGACTTAGCCACAGAATATGCCAGAATTTTCCCCCACAATATGCCAGCCAGGACTTAGCCACCCAATATGCCAGGATTTTACCCCACAGTATGCCAGCCAGGACTTAGCCACCCAATATGCCAGGATTTTCTCCCACAATATGCCAGCCAGGATTTAGCCACCCAATATGCCAGGATTTCCCCCCACAGTATGCCAGCCAGGACTTAGCCACCCAATATGCCAGGATTTCCCCCCACAGTATGCCAGCCAGGACTTAGCCACCCAATATGCCAGGATTTCTCCCCACAGTATGCCAGCCAGGACTTAGCCACCCAATATGCCAGGATTTTCCCCCACAGTATGCCAAGATCCTCCCCCCTTCCCCATTACTTACCTCGTCGCTGCTGCTCTCCCGGTGCTCTCATCTGCCCGTCTGTGGCTGTGAGGGAAGCTTTGTGACCTCCCCTCCAGCCAATGCGCATTCAGTAAAGTTTTTTTTTTTTTTAAACATACTTTATTGAATGCGCATTGGCTGGAGGGGAGCGCACAACGCTTCCCTCACAGCCACAGACGGGCAGATGAGAGCACCGGGAGAGCAGCAGCGACCAAATAGATAGATTTCAGTGCCAGCATTGCCACCAAATAGATAGATTTCTAGTGCCATATGTTACCCCCAAACAACTTGTCAGTTCCATCCAGTCTGCCAGTGCAATCTTTTGCCCCAGTGTCAAAGTACCAAATTTGCCCACAAACAGCTTGACAGTGTGAGCTTTGCCCTAAAAGATTTGTTAGTGCCACACAAACAGTTTTTCAATGTCAGCTTTATCCCAAATCAACTTGCCACTGCCTCCTTTCCACCAAAGAGCCTTTTAAGTGCCAGCTTTGCCCCATTCAGTTTATCAGATTGCTCCCAATTAGCTTGCTACTGCCATCCTTGTCCACCCAAATAGCATTCCAGTGTTCCAGTGCCACTTATCCCCCAAAGGCTTGCCTGTGCCATCCTTGTCCCCCAAAGAGCTAGCCACTGGGTTTGGGGAAATAATGTTCTGCATCGTTTTAACTTTGAACACTGGGATGTCACATGACACATGCCACCCCGACTCTGTTAGCAGCCAGCATAGACTTTACCCCGTCACGTTGTGGTTCCCTCCTATAGCTTGCATGTGATCCACAGTAACAAAGGCCTGCACACTAGGTAAAAAAATATTAAAATAGGCCCTGTGCTCCCAGCAGATCTGCATCCTATTGTTAGCACCAACCTCTGTAAAAATACCTTAAGTATTGCATTTTTCATGCTGGCTTGGCTTATAGAAATATGGTTCTTGGTAAAAGAGCTATTTTAACAAATAAGTGCAACCATCATGAAAATAAAATAATATTTATGTTGGAGAAGACAGAATTTGATGTGACAAATCCTGACATCTTTATTTTAATTATTATTAATTATATTAGGAAAAATCGTATTTGCAGAAACCCCAGAATACAATAATACTGGTCCCTCCCTTCCTTCGTGATAAAATTAAGAATCTGATAGACAAAAGAAAGTGTTGATATATAAAAAAAATGGAATTTTGTTAACATAAGCTGTTAAATCTAATGCAAATATCTGTCTAATGATTTTACAGTAAAACAGCACAATCTTCAATATGGCCCTTACGCTATAATACATTGTGGCTGTCCTGCAATATTATTAATGCAGTTTTTAAATATCCGAATAGCATATGAAATGATGCCAATGAAATTATTTGGATAAAAACCCATTTTAGCAAAGATAGGTGGCCTCATTTTTTGTTGCTAATCCCAGTAACAAACTGGTATTAGCTGAAATGACATCCCATGGGTATTCATACACTAAGAGGCATGTTTAATCATTTTTCTACATTTGGCATTTTTTGGAAACTCCATACATAGGCATATTTTCCCATGATGTAATTGTTGGATGATGTTTTTTTACTGGTCAGCTAGTTCTTCTACTGCAGCAAAATGCTTCTATCAATGTCCAAAATGATGATGAGATCCTGCGATTGTACAATTGTGCTGCAGTGGAATCATGGCTTGAAAATACAACTACAGTGCCAGCATTCCTCAGGCTTTTCCAATTGCTATAAAATTAAACTCCAGACTGAGAACTGCTCTGCTATTATGCTTAAAATAGACTGTGGAGGAAACTGTCAACGTTACCTGTCCAAAAATAACCCTGATTGAAGTAACCTTCTGCAGACATTAACTGTACAGGTCACTGTACTTATTTTTTCACAGTAAATAAAAAGTAAGTTTAGCATTTCAATCAACTTCTTTATTCATTAGATTTGCAAAGTTAAAAAATTATTATGATAAAGGCCAGATTTTTTTCTCAATGTTACATTTGTTTTGTAGGGAAGGCTGCTTTTTTTTAAAGGCTACATCAGTACTCAACATTTTGGAATATTTACAGTTTTTCATTTATTAGCTTCTACAAATTGATTATTAAAATCAGTCTGACTGGTGATATGATTATTAACACCTTAAGTGGCGATGGAGTCGTTCCATATATCTGCCCCTTGCTTCTCTTTCCCATATCTATGAACATTTTAACAGAATTCTTTCTTCTTTTTAAGATTTCAAAGAGTGACTGGTCTTAATGCACTCTTCCACCTTAATGCATATTTAACATGTTTCATTTTCTGCTCCACTGATAATCATATTATATCTATATTTTATATACCCAGATTTTGATATAACTAAATGTGACTTTGGGGTTATGGGATTAGCTGATGGAACATTTCACATTGGAGAAGTCAAACCCCCTTCTCACCACAGCAGACCTATTCCAAAATGAATTACAGTAACGAATCAAGTGATCTGAAATATTAAATATGACACAACCATGGTTCTCATCCAGGAGAGTTATATGATGGTCTACCAGTTATGTGATGTGAATTGTGATATTTTTCCTATGAATTTTTTTTTTTTTTTTTACTCATAAATAACTATAAATATAATAAAGGACTAGGCCACTTAAAAAAACTTGTCATTAACAATGATCATTTGATATATGCATATATGCATATATGCATTAAGTGTACCGTGTTTTTGTGCTGAATGAATACAGTCACCGTAGAATTTACATGTGAAGCATACGATTTATTGCAATGAATTTATTTCTGAACAGTGTTTATTCCAGTAAATATGTTTACATCACAATGAACAAAATACATATGTAATGTATGTAACTAAATGAATTTAACCTACTTTAATCTGAAGAAAATGCTAGATAAATGCGGTTATATATTGCAACTACGTAATTTAAATGGGAGGCCTGGAAGGGATTGTCAGTCATTAGTTACACTGACCACAAAATATAATTGAATGACAATTTATAATTCCGACATTAACGTATTTCTCACTATTAGTGCAAAATATCTTCCCCAGTACCCCCAATACCTACCTCCTCCCCATTGTTTACCTTTGTTGGCTCAGGAGAGGGTTTTCCTGGTGTGAGGCAAATGTTACAAAATGTACCTATTTATAAGACTATTATATAACCATAGTAGTTGTAGCTAACAGACCAGCATATACCTGAGCATCCTGGGAATTTTACAATAGGGGTGGTAAAGATTAGCCACTTTTACCCCAGTCTACAATCCCTATGGTATTCAGCCAGTAATGGGCCGGCTGTATATCATGGGAGCTGTGGTCAACAACAAAACAGTTACTGTGCCGTGTAACAATCACAGTCTGTAACTACAAATCCAATAAAGATACGGTGACAATATGGCTGGCTGAATATTATTGTAGTCAGTGTTTGTACTGTAGACATACTGTAACGCCAAACTATTCCCTATTGCTCAGTGGTAAAAATGGCCCTGAGAGAGCAAACCAAACCATTCTGACAGGGGGAGTATATAATTAAATAAAAGAGTTTAGCTGCAATTCCCTGTCTGACAGGTGTTTTTCATGAACTATATATTTAGTTAACCTAAACTTAACTGCCTTCTGCTTCTCCCTCCCTTGACCTCCAGTCTCCTAGCTTAATTTTTATGGAGAAATAGGGAATAACGGCGATTCAATCAAAACGCTGTTATACCCTAAACACAATACTAGTGCTGTAACGTCCAGTATTTTGGTGGTCCCTGTTTTAGTTGAATTGCAAAAGGAATAGCTTGAGGAAGGTTAAATGTCCCATATCTGCTAATCAGCGGGGCAGATAGCTTCTAGGTCAATAAGCATTGGGGTTTCATTAAAACTAAACTGAAAACTGAACTGCAAACATCAAGTATTAACTTCTAAAAATATTGTGTTTGAAATATTGTTGTTGTGTTTGATATATTTGCTTTGTCTTTACATTCTTATTTTCGGCTAGTTTGTGAGAAATGTAACAGGTGGTTAATGAAGAGGAACTGCCCACACCTCATTTAGTTAATAGATGCTGTAAAGCAAACTTTACAGAATACAGAGTCGTAAAAATACAAATGTGCAGTGCAGGATGGGAGCAACTCGGTGGGCGTCCTATGATTACTATTGTGAGATACTTTGATATTCCATTTAATTACAAATAGATAAGATGTCATCATGGGCAGGGATGTGCGACCTGTGTGACTGTAAAGGGTGCAACACCTGGGGACTCCAGAGATGCTGTATGGGGAGATCCCTTCTCAGGCTGTCTCTCCCCCTGGGGTATCTACCTCTGAAAGAATTTCTGTAAAAGGTTTCAAGGAAAATATTGCAAAAAGTAAACAAAATATATAATATACAGTATAAATTAACATTTCCTTTGTTCGTCTCCTCTTTAACTTTATTTGTTAAACAGTTGCAGGATCATCTGTATTTTAACCTCAGAAGCATTAACTTTTTGAACTGTATGCTCCAATTTCAGGAACTTTTGTATCCCTAAGCATGTTTGGTTTGTTGTTCTAAACTTATTATAACTGTGTTGCTTGAACAGAATTTGTATCTAGTAGTCATTCTGCAATGTGAAAAACAAGGAATGAAAGGCTTCTAATTTTAGGTTTCTTTTGAACTTTTGGTGGATGAATAGATCAGCCATTACTATGGTGCTAGACAATCTTGCCCTACAGCTGAAGTAGTTTGCAGATCGAAGTGTGCATCAGCAAGCGGTTAAAAGAAACTTCGAACTGGGACACTTAACTGCCCTCAAAACATTTCAGTTTATCATGTTGAAGCATTATGCTAAATAGGGCTTCGGTTGTTTAAGTTCAATCTCTCTAGCAATGGTCCTAAAGAGCAAAATACTGTATCTAAAAAATGACTGATTAATGTCATGGGTATCCCTAACAATAATGTTTTTTTTTTTTTTTTTTTTTTTACAAATAACACCTTTCTAAAATGATTCAACTCTAAGGCACTATGTAAAAAGTAGCTATTACAGTAATCCAGTCATCAGATAGTAGAGAGTAGAGCACTCTGGGCATTATGTACAAAGGTGTTTCTGTCAAAAATGTATTGCAATTGCACAATGATTTCCAACTACCCCTCTGAGTAACATTGATTTTAAAAGCCCCTGCTTTCTTGTTGACAAAAATAAAAAAAAACTAATTACTGTTTAAATATTCTGTAGCAGTATATGTATAAAAAATGTTGCAAAACTGTGCTAATTTTAGATCACTTTATTGGACTACAATTATCCCCCATTCATAGTAAGGCATTATATGCACTGAACAAAAAGTTGCAAAGTGAGGATAAAAAGATGCATATTAAGAATAAAAAAAACGAATAAAACTAATGGCCCCTCTGAAGTTTGGGGTGGTACTAGGCACCAAGCCTCAAATAAAATAATATTAATTATCACCCCTACGGCTTGGGGCTGCACTAGGTCCCAAGATCTGATTCTTTTTATTTAATTTTGGGCTTGGGGTAAAGCCCTAGGGGGTCATTAATTTTGTTTTATTTGCGACTTGGGCCCCAGTGCCAGCCCTAAGCTCTAGTAAGCTGATTTAATTTTGGGGCGGCTTGGGGCACAGTGCCAGCCTAGGGGCCAATGAGGCTGCTGGCCACAGGAGGCTGCTGGCCACAGAGGAAGCAAGCATTTTATTTTATTCTATGGGGATGTGAGAGTACTGGTAATTGGGGGTGGTAATTACACCGTAGACTTTTTTAAACAGGTAAATAGAGAATAATGGCATTTTATGCTAAATACCATTATACTCCTACTGCAATACCAGTGTTTTAATGCACAGTATTTCTGCAGTCCCCATTGCAGTTGGTATTCGTAAGAAATAACGTGCTGTATTCAAACTTTAACTTGTGTTGGCCTTAATGGCCTCCAGAAAATCTACCCCACTGTGCTATAGTCTTTGCAGAAGCAAAGGCTAGGGGGTTTCTTTTCAAAAGATGAGACAAAAAAATGAAGGTATTTTTAACACTTATTTACTACAAACCTCGGAAATTTTTCCCTGAGCAGAACTCTTGAGAGTATAACAATGCTGAGTAAATTTGACATTAATATTTTAGATATGTGTGGATATGTATGGACCGTGAACTTGCTTTGAATTCTTTACCTGAAAATTGGTCATGCTTGAGACTTGTAATGCTGCCACAAACACTAAAATTGTATGACCTAACTTTAAACATAGTCTGCTGACTCTGATAAAAAAAAACCTTCTTTTACTATTAACCCCTTAGTGACAGAGTTCTATGCTGCATGTGATGTGCCTTGAAGACCAGAACTCCATCATTTTTGTCATACGTTTGCTTGACTGTGATTTGTTTCTTCATGTTCTGTACAACCACTCAAATTATATATCATATATACAGACAGATGGGGTTTTCTTTTGAGGCCATTATTTTCATCATATGATATAAATAACTATTAAAAATATATAAAATATGATGAAAATATGCCAAAAAAACACTTTTTCTAACTTTGACCTGATTTTTTTTACACAATTACAAACTGTAAAAAAGAACCCATCTATATAGTTTGTAATATTTGTCCTGAATTGAAATACCAATGTTTCCATGATTTTCTGTTTGTTTTTTCAAGTAATAGGGCAATAACCGATACTAGTGTTTTTTTGTTTCCTAACCATTTTCTCCTACAGTGACCTTTGACCCCAACCGTAACCCTAAATTTAACCCTAACCCTAAATCTACCCCCACCCCTTAATCTAACCATTGTACTAACCCTAATTCTACCACAAACCCACCTGTAACCCTAACCCTAATTGTAACCCTAGATCTAGGGTTAGCTTTTTCCTTTTATTTATTTAATTTTTTTTTCTAACTGTAATGTTGCTGTTAATCTATTGTCACACAAATTCCGTCTCATTCCATAACACAGATTATTTGGTGCTGCATGTCCTGTGGGCACCATCTTTGTTAATCCAACATTAGGGATCATTCTGTCTTCATGATTAGCTAAACTAGAAAAATGGTCAGAGCAGTGGCAACTGACATTTAATGTGGACAAGTGCAAGATTATGCACCTTGAGCGTAAAAACCCAAAAGCAGAATCTAGACTATTTTGTACAGTCCTAACCTCAACATCTGAGGAAAGGGATTTAGGAGTAATAATTTCAGAGGACTTGAAGGTAGGTAGGCAATGCAATAGAGCAGCAGGAAATGCTAGCAGAATGCTTGGTTGCATAGGGAGAGGTATTAGCAGTAGAAAGACGGAAGTGCTCATGCCATTGTACAGAGCACTGGTGAGACCTCACTTGGAGTATTGTACGCAGTACTGGAGACCGTATCTCCAGAAGGATATTGATACTTTGGAGAGAGTTCAGAGAAGGGCTACTAAACTGGTTCATGGGTTGAAGGATAAAACTTACCAGGAAATGTTAAAGCATCTTACCATGTATAGCTTGGAGGAAAGACGTAACAGGGGGAATATGATAGAAACATTTAAATACATAAAGAGAATCAACACAGTAAAGGAAGAGAGTATATTTAAAAGAAGAAAAACTACCACAACTAGAGGACATAGTCTTAAATTAGAGGGGCAACGATTTAAAAGTAATATCAGGAACTATTACTTTACTGAGAGGGTAGTGGATGTATGGAATAGCCTTCCAGCAGAAGTGGTAGAAGTAAACACAGTCAAGGATTTTAAGCATGCGTGGGATAGACACAAGGCTATCCTAGCTATAAGACTGGGAACGGGGGACTAAAAAAAAAATTGGGCAGACTAGATGGACCAAATGGTTCTTATCTGCCGACACATTCTATGTTTCTATGTTTCTATGATGAATAATTCTGAATGAGTCACCACACAATGGGGATTATGGCTATATAGTGTAGTATGTTGTAACCAGGATACTATACAAAAAAGATACCAATACTCACAAATGTGGCTCCATATATGTGGATGGACATGAAGAGCCCAAAATAGTATATCCAATGTAGCTGAGATGGGTAGTGACATAATGTGCATGCAAAGGAAGCAGAAATGCAATGTCTGTTTTCAAGTTGAAGCTTTTATTCAGGATGTACCGCACATTCAGCCAAAAGACAACCAAGTGAATAAAGATAAATAATTTTAAAAAAGCTTAAAAGAGGGACAAGAGGAAGCAAGGCTCTGACGAGTTGTGTATCCAAAGCTGTGGTTCATTTTCGATTTAGGCAAGCGTTTCAATGTCAGAGGTCCAAACTTTCAGCCTACGCTGGTCGATGCCTCGACCAGGTCGACCAGGGGTCGAGGCATCAAGCATGGGTGTTGCTTAATGCCTCGACATTGAGGCATTAGAGCAACACTGTCTGAGCAGTGGATGAGATCATAGATCGCATCCAACCCTCATTTTAATGGAGGACATTCCATGTTGTCGCTGGGGCCTTAATGCACAAAAAAATGCATGACGGCATAGAGCAAGCTGGTGTCCTCAATGGGTTAATGATTGTATTGCTACATAAGAGGATACATAAGAGAATGAATTCATGAATTGAAAGTATACGGAAAGTATAAGTATTACGGTGTTCAAAGGGGAATAGATGGTTTATGCGTCATATATAGAAATATATAATACAAATACAAATGAAACTGAATAATAACATACATATTATACATTTGTAGGGGTTAGACAAGATAACAAATCTCTACTTTGATGGTTGTGTTGCTATGTAAGAGGGTACACATTAGTATTTCGGATTGTTGCATCAGATGGTAGAAAAACCTTATATAAAAATAGACAAACAATTTTAGAGCATATACATTGTTGGGAATCACACAAAATAATCAAATGTCTGTAATAATTTGAATTATACAGAATTAAACAGAATATTTCTGACTCAAAATATATATAGATAACAGTAATATACAGAATTATTTTTAAACGTTATGGGCAGAATAATTTTAAAAGGAACAATATTTTGAATTAAAACCATTATTGGAATGTCACTTGAGGACAAATGAGTGTATATGAAGAAAATTAATTAGTACAGTGGTCTAAAAAACCTAAAAGTGAACAATGAATATATTGTGAATGTATGGAGTTAGAAAAAAAGGGGGACAATGAAATGTACAGAGGGAAACATGAATGGGCAGTTATACCTTAGTGTTCAAGCATGGGTAAGTTAAAGGAATGGCTTCAATTGTTAAGTCCCAAAAGGGAACAGAATTCTAAGTTTAGAAGCTTTTTGGTTCTGTCACCTCATCTCCAGGATGATGGGTAAAAGTGTATTCCAATAAAATTCAAGTTGTTAATGTCACTTTGTGTACCTTTTGGTCTGGAGTCTAACCTAGTGGTAGCAATATGTGTGGATTCTTTTGTCAAGCTAGGAGCAACAATGCCTTTAATATTGGGTGATTGCCTGAATATGATTTGGAATTTACTGGGGAGCTCTGGACCTAGAATAGTGTATGCCTGGATTATGTTCCAATGTTTTTTGAGAACATTATTAATATCTTGAGCGTTGGTGTTATATTGAGTCAAAAAAACAATAATTATAATATGTAAGGTATGATTTAGGGAGTTTGGGTTGCAACATGGATGCATGAGCTGATACTTTTTTCTGTTTTAAGGAGAGATTGGGTGGGATAATGCTTATACTTAAATCTGTTTATGAGTACTAATCTCTGTTCAGAAAAGGTAGTGGGATCACTACTATTTATTTTGATTTGTTGGTATTGGACCTCTATTTAGGAACTTATATATAGAAAGTTAATGGTAGTGGAGTTGAGGTATGAAATAAATTCTTCAAGAGTGTATTCTGAACCTTTCCAAATAAAAATGACAAGATCAGTGTAGCGCCACAACAGGACTAGGCACTCAGCATAAGGGTTAGTGACTGGGGTTAGGACCCAATTTTTACAAACCCCCATAAAATGTTGGCATAACTAGGTGCAAATCTCGTACCAGTGAGGTGCCTCACTTCTGCAGACAATGTTTACTGTCAAAGTAAAAATAGTTATATTCCAATGTGAAAACGGATGAGTCACTGATGAAACTGACCTACGAAGCCACTGTAGCAGCTCTGACATCATAACGCTTGGCAAAAGCAAAAGCAAAAACCACCACTTTGGATACACAATGCTTCAGAGCCTTGCCGAAAGTCGTGGTTACTCTGGTCCCTCTTCAGAATTCTTAATGTCTTTAGAATTTTAATGCTTTATTCTAATTCTTTATTTTTTATTAATTTGTCTGCCTTTTGGCAGAAAGTGCACTACAGCCTAAATAAAAGTTTTGTTTGACTTGAAATCGGACAATTTTGCAGATAACATCTTTCTGCAGTTTTTCTATACTAAGTGTTTTCATTTGAGTGCTTCACGGTTCACTGTTTGGAATCATTTCATTCTGTGCACCGGGGTTATTTATTTTTGATCAGACAAAAAGACTCCTAACTTCATTGGTTTCATGAAAAATATTCAGACTGCCATGTGCTATCAAGGAGCTCCATCTTTCTAGTAGACATGATGGTACCATTTTGTCACACTGATGAAGGGTTTTATGTTCCACAGTGTAATGAAAGATTCCATTCGAATTTGGTTCCTCTATAAAAAAAAAAAATTCTTCTTCTTTTTTTTTGTTCTCAGTGGCTGCAGCTGTTTATGAAGTCTTGCATTTTATCATGAATATAAAATGTCTTGCTGTTGTGTAAAAAGGGACATCCTTATTGAAGAAATCCTTCATTTCTAAACTTATGAAAAAAATGTATTGCTTACTTTTGAAAATATGGGTTCAATTAATTTAAAAAGTATTTATATGCTTTTATTTTTTCTCAAATTATTTTTTTTTATGTATCTGGAATTTGAAAGTGAGCACTTTTCACTCAAGTATACAGTGATTGATGCTTATTGGTGAGTCTTTTATACTTTGAATTAATTTACAGCTTTTGTCAAGCAATCATTTGCTACTGATATGTTCTCATAGTAAAATAATAGCAATCAGAACATTTTCCACTAGAACATCGATTACACTACTTTTTGAATACTTGTGGTCAGTTCTCTCAAGTTCTACTGAATAAATGGTTTGCTGATTAGAGCCCTGGGACTAACACTGAAGTTTAACAAAAAAAAATCCTGAATGCTTCTAATAATAGCATAGCAAAAGACCCAAATGTTAATTGTTTCCGGATTTGTTAGGCACAGGAATTATCTAAAAGAAACGAGAGTAACTCTATTTAATGTGGCACCACACTATGCACCAGCATGAGATGAAATGTACAAACTATTTCAAACAATACCTTGTTTAAAGATTTGAAGTGCTTTATCAATGGGGGTTTTTTTTTGCCACTAACAAGTGTTTGTTGCATGTGCTTTAAAATATGTTTGGTTAGTTTATAGGAGTCTCGTTTGCAGTTTAGTAAGAAAATTCATATTTACTGTCCTTAACTCTAACAATGATTTGAAAACAGGTCTCTGGAGCAAATGATCGACATGTTGCTGGTCTAAGGAGCCTAAATATTGTGCACTGAATCAATGTTTATATATTATTCAATATTTCAGTGTGCAAGGAATAAGCAATTCATTGAACTCTTAGACACTGTGCATAAGGGGAGGCAAAACAATATTATGTTGCATTCAAATCCATTCTACAAATCGAAATATCCGATGGTCTTAAAAATATGAACACATTTTTTTAGCACACTTTTTTATTTTGTGTCAGTCATTCATTTTTCACACACCCAATTACAAACACTTCTATAATGAAATATTATTCTCTTATATATCTATATTTACAAAATATAGCAAAGAGGCCGACAGCATGAATTCGGCATCAGAGTGACTCACTCTTCAACCAGCACGAAAAGTATACGAAAATAATTTGAATACTTTTCAAACTGGTCGAATAAGGCAACAGAGTGGGTGACTCTGATGCAGAATTCATACTGCCATCGGCCTCTTGGCTATATTTCTTATATTTTCGGGGTTTGTGTGCTGTCTGTTCAGAGCAAACAAACACCGGAAATACAGCGCAGGACTGTGCATAGGTGTGCAGTGCACACCTAGCACACATGGAGGATATGCCACTGTTTTGCCCTCTTTCCCCTTCCATTTTTATCATTTCCTTTTATTATTTACACATTTTGAGGTGTTTTCTAGACTTCCCCGGCAGCCAGATTGCATCAACCCTGTCTCCTATTGTCACTTCCCCTAATTTCATAATACTAATAACATTTTCCACCCATGCTGGTATTTCAGGAGCCACTTTTTGTTTGTAATATATTGGTATCATCATTCTGGCATCATTTATCAATCTTTTGCTCAGTGAATTCCTAATTATTATTTTTTATTTTATTTTTTTACAGATAATGGTGTATAGTTCAAGAAAACTAATTCTGGAGTCAAATCTTTCTTAACACTACACATTGCACACAAATCTGAATTAGTGGGCATCTCCACCATATGTGCCACTTGTCACCCACTTCCCAGTTGCATCTTAAACAGAGCTCACAAAGTAATAGGAAGAATTTATGTATCAGTGCCGGTACTCTATACTATCTTATTAGTATATTAAACTCTACTAGGGTATCTAAATACTATCCCTTGCTTCCAGCACTTCACCCATACTTTCATTGCGTGGGAGATTGTGGGATGCTGTAATTCTCCCATTAATTTCACTGGATTTGTAACCCAAGGACACACATACATTAGGGCCTTTAAGTATTCCCCTCTCCATCTCTGCCCAGTAATCCAGGCAATGAAAGTGCATTTAGATTGGACATTCTTTCATGCATTCATTTTATATGGGCCATAAAATGAGATGACAATGGTTAGTCACTCATGTAGGCTACAAACCCAACTCCTTGTCATCACATCTTAAGCAAGCAAAAGGCATTCCTATCATAGAACAGTAGCAGTTTTACGCCTCATTGTAACAAAGCAATTTTTGGAATAAAAACAGGTCTATTGTATCAAGACACTGTGCTATCTCTATTGAAGTTTCAAAATCAACATAGTGTACTTAGCATTTACTTATAAAGAACAATGGGCTACAAATATAAAATGCTTTTTCAAAGTTCTGTTCCTCATACAGCAAGTGTCTAACGCTATATGGAATACTGATATATTTCAAGCAAATGGTATTGAGATGTCTTGCACCTGATACTTGCTGTCAGTATGTTCCTTTTACTCCATTGTCCCAGTAAAGTAAAGTAATTTAGAATGTAAAACTTTTTGAATTTTATATTAAAGTAAAGCTACCTAGAAACAATAAAAACTAAATATAAATAATATATGCTATAGTGTATGTACACCTTTTCTTTTTCTTTTTTTTTTACAGATTATTGTCACAAAGACTAGCATTATTTCTCCCCATATAGTAATATGTGCATCTTGTGCACAAAATAAGGTAAAAAGTACAGTTTTTCTTTTTCTTGTTCAGAGGAGAACATTTTTACCATTATCAAATAGAGTTCAGTAATACCTTATGTCACAGCACAACAAATCCCTGAAGCTAGGGTGCCATAGCTACTAAAAAATCATTTCTGCTGGTGTCTAACTGTACATATCAATTTTTCATAGAACTCTATGGAACTACAATTTCTGGTTTCTAGTCTGACTGCTAGTTTACATACTACATACATTTTACAAATTTAAATACTACATACATTTTACAAAACATTTGTCAAGACCTTGTGTGACCATATAACCATGAAAAATCTACATACTGCATATTTGTTTTTGTAAGCTTCATTTAAATATACATTTTGTGATGAATTACAAAGAAGCTCTTGGGTGCAATAAATATAAAAGCTTTAGAGACAAAAAAAAAATGTTAATAAAATTGTTGTACTATTTATTAAAGAAGCAGTGCCACTTGCAATGTCCAAAATAATATTATTAGATAAGAGCTGCATTATATATTAAATAATTTAATGCAGTTTTATAGGTAAAAAAAGATCTAATAAAATATATATATATAAATTTCTCCCCCCAAAAAACAAAAAATAACAAAAGGCATACACAAGTATAAAGACATGTTATATATACATATAATATTAAAAGGCATAGGATAGTCTCCAAACAATGGAGGGTAATTACCACCAATATCCAATTCCTCTTTAGCACATGAAATAAAGTGCGATAATATAATTGCAATACCATTGAAGGAAATTTGCACTCTTCTTCAATCTACATATAAATAAATGTTTTTGATACCAGTAATATGGTGCAACAGCTCCAGAAAGAACATGCTCCTTTATAGGAGTATCACAAAAAAAGACACCCATCAAAAATATAGCAAGACAGAAGAGATTCTATATAGACTAACCTACTTCCCCACTTGTTAGAAAAAAAACCTGGCCAGGTAATTTGACAATGATGGAGCTCCTTCTATAAACAACATATTAAACTAAGAAATCAGTGAGTGTTAAATATGAAGAATAACCAATACTTCAGTTTCTCCATCATAGGACACTAATTCCAAGAATCAAAGGAAATTTTCTAGTACAAGTATCAAGCAGCTTGAAAATGTTGTGTTAAGAAATAAATTGTCTAACAAAGATTTTATTGCACCACAAAAATTAATAGCCTGTGAAAACAGCTCAGTTGCATGTAAAACACATGGGATCTTTCCTTTACTGCTTAATGGTCCTTTACCTTAACCTGATTTTCATGTCAAGTTTCTAACCACTGTAGTTTAAGATGGGTGGCATTAAAAATGGGCAGTTTCAGAAGATTCCCCAAACAATTCCATAAAGAACTAATAGAAGATGAAGATGTGAAGTTGTCGATGTCGATTACAGCTCCCCAATAGTCATTAATGTAGCAAAATAAATATATCACATTGTATATACAGGCCACAGGGAAAAGTGTACTTGCCACATGTATATCCATCACAGGCCATGGAAAACTATGTGTAATAATTTGTTCTGTATTCCATCATTATGGTGCACATGTAACATATATACATATTTATATATAACTGTATACACAGGTATATATTGCATTGCTGATTAAAAACTGAAATGGTGGATGCCTGGTCAGCATGCTAACATTACACAGAAGTATTCATGTGCCTCTGCTGAAATCATTTATATACTGATATATATAAGCACATAATGTGGGTACATTACTTCCACATACAATAAACTGTCTTTATATGCACGGAAATTTAATTACAGGTTTGAAAGGGGATTAAATTGAACCTTTTATGGACTTTGTACAGGGTTGTAGAGCTGGCAGAAGAATTACCAGACAGGTAGTTAATTTAAGAATAATAAAGCAAGATAATCAGCATATTATACTTGCAGCCCAGCTACACTCAGTAAATTCAGCTCATCCGATGATATGATGGTGCATAAGAGCAGACAAGATAGGCCAAATTATTCTAAACTGCATCACAACCTATGCTTCTTTAAAAATAATTAAACTGAGAGTTACTGACACAAGGCAAGCTTACTCCTTGGTCTCCAAGTAACAAAGGCTTTAACCTACACCAGTTTTAACTCCTCGGGTTCAGGTAGGAATACTTAATTAAATAATGAAATACCACAGTAGGATTACTTGCAATGCCATGCTAACTTTAAAGACTATCATGTTGTCTGTCAATGTTCATTGTTATATATCCTTGGCCTTTAAAGTGGGAGTCAATTTTAAAAAAGGAAATAAAAAAGAAAGAACAAATGAAAGCTAACTGTAAGACATGAGTGGAAATTTAGATGCATGCTTTATCCATGCCTTAACTGCTTCATGGCTACAAACACTTCACTATGTCTCAATGGAAATTACAATGTTACAATATTGAGGGTACAAGACAGACACTGTGATTATAAGATGGTAAGGGGATTTCAGTTATGAAATAAGTTGGTAGAATTGCAAACTACTGGCAAACTAGTTACGTTTATGAAGGCATCATGATGGGCGATGTTTATTTGTTTTTTTAAATGTTTTTTTTTTTACTCTAGTTGTTGTCACTAATAAAATGAGCGGTAATGTATTACATCCAATTTTAGTTAATTTTTCTTCATTTCCTTTTCCTTTTTCTGTGTAATAAACTTCTCACCACATTATTGAATTAAATAGGGAAAAAAACAAATGACTACTTTTCTGAATGGGGATGAATGGACAAGATTGTTTGCTTTAAAAAGCAAAAGATGCTGCTACTGATGATATAAGCATGTCTGAATAAAATAAATCTTTATTAGCAAAATCTCAATTCCAAGCATACAAAGTCACCGAAACATCACTAAAAAGTCATGTTGTGAAAAGCCACATTTGGTTGACAATGTAATATTTTGAACTGACTCTTTAATTATACTGCAGTCAACAAATATGTACTTGCAGATTATTTTAGGAAAATGACTGCATATTTATTTCAATATTCAAAATAGGTACAGAGCCAGTCTTTTTGAACTACATCTTGAACTACTGATATAATTACTGATGTGTTTGAATTGTGAATGTGAGGAACAGCTAGAACAGGCCTAAGCAACCTTCAGCACGCCAGATGTTGTGGACTACATCCCCCATAATGCTTGCACAACCCTGTAATTCTGTCAAAGCATCAAGGAAATGTGGTCCAGAGTGCCTATGGTTGCCTACCCCTGACCTATGACCTAGAAAATAATCAATGCGAAACAATGCTGGGCTAAATAATCAGGACACTACCGTTTGTTAGAGTGTCCCTTTTTGCATGGCAGCATTATAAAATACCCAAAGTATACACTAAATTGAGCCTTGACATCATCAGACATAGCCATTCCACTAAAGTGGCATCAACAACAGTGCAGCACTGTAAAACAATATGGCAATACTTTGCACAATAACCCCACAAAACCTGTGTTATTAAGATGGGTTCACTAGTATGCATGTCTTTTATTATAGCATTCTTTGACAGATTAACAGGCCCCCAGCACTTATATCTATGTTCCTTTTTTCTTTTGCCTTTGCAAATCTTATTGTTTTCTATGCTGATCTCTTCCTCTTTAATCTTTATCAACATAAAATACACAGCACAATAAAAGAATTGAAGGAACACCTATTAATAAATCTTACTTTGGATCAATGTAGGATATTTGCTGTTAATAGGCCACCATTGTCATCTTCTATCTCGATCTATACAAGCATAAAAAGGATTGCACATTGCCATCAAAGGCATTGTTAATTCAGTCTGGCTTCAAATAAATGAAATATAGTCTTGGGCTTGACTCTGACAAGGTGCTGATAACCAGATGGAAGACAAAATGTTTTACTTGCAAATGAGGAAGAACACACGCACAGTTGGTTTTCTCAAATGCATAAAAATAAAGAATAAAATAAAGAAATAGTAACAATAACATTAATCATTCATATCTGCTTTAATACTTCATTTTTAATGAAATGCTCAGTTCTATGGGGAGTCTCTTTGCTTAATATTAAGATTTTTTGGAAGACTTCTGTACAGATTTCATCTGTCATATTATACGGTCAAGAAACCTGCTTACATATTATAGCAGTATGCACACACAAACATATTTATTATCTCTAATCATTTGATCATTCAGCTATGAGTTGTACTACTTATTATGGCACCTTTCGAACACTGTGTTTAATTCACTTTGCCTCAAAGAACTGTTAAGAATATGTTGAGAAATGAAAACGATTGAAAAAAACAGTGTCCGTATTAAGTTATTACCATGAGTAAAAAAGTTTAAAAACATCCAGCACACATCAGGAAAGTAATTCCCAAAATTACCTACTAGAGAAAAGGTACAAACCCCAAAATATATTCAAGTTGCATAAAAATCCATAAGCATGCAAAAAAGAGCAAGAGTCACCTATACAGGCTTAATCTATGGTTAATTTATAAGTAAGTCTGAATAGGTAAAATGAGTAAGATGCGCTCTCTTGGCTTATTGATTTTTTTGGAGCTTGAATCAATTTTGGTTTTTACACCTTCACTCCGGTCAGTAATTTTGTGAATTATAGTCATCCCAACTGCTAATCCTGTTAATGCATGGCATTGTATCCATAAGGGAGCATGCTTGATCTGACATTGAAGAAATAATTGAACAAGTTAGGAGTAAGCCACTTTACAATAAGAAGGCATTTCAAGAACATTATTTTTATTATAAGATTATACATGCCTGGATTACCAGAAACATATGCTTGCTCAAAAGACCATTGCTTACTGCCACTGGCATTAATAAATCATTATGCCCAATCTCATAATTTGCAGTTATAATTCTGCTACTGGTTAAGTGCAATATTCCCTGGTGGTTTTATTGGATAAGATCATTTTCTTGTTGTTTTGGATCATACGTAATTGGTTATGTAGCGATTAGTGTAATGCTTGTAGGGAAGACGATGTATATTCTTGATTGTAATTAAATTGAAGAGGAGCCGTATTGCCAATTTACAGCTTATTTATACACATCATGCTGTTACTTTGATTGTATTTTCTCTGTAGTTATTATTACTACAGAAATAGTCATGAATCTATATATTCTTTTTTTGTCTGTGGAAATATTTTCAGCTTGAACAAGGGTCTTTATTTGTAAATTAACTCTGCTATATAAGCATATGGGATCTGTTGATAAATATAGTTAAAAAATATTATACATTGAGACCTTCAGATGTCATGGCTTGTATTGCTTGTATTTCACAAACATCTGTTGATATTAAGTAACATATAGCATACCATTTCTGAAGATATTTGAATCTATTTTCATTGACAGGTAAATTTTACTGGAGTTAAAAAAGCTGTACACAAATAGAGGCATGCACAAGAGTAATTCCCCATGTCTTTCCTTATGAATGAATGGGGACAGTCAATGCAGGTTCAATGTCCATGGCATTGGAACCTCCCATTCATCCTGACAGGAGCTGGCTGATTGGCATCCAAGAAATGCTAGGAGTTCCTGTTTCATAGCAAAGGCAGAAGCAAAGAAGAGCAAATCCCAAGGAGAAACTCTACACACACAATATAATTATAATATGGTTGAATAATATATTATCTATATGCTAAACAAATACATGTTACTACTACTATAAATAATTTTATATTCAATCTCTTAGTTAGTATAAACAAAAAAATGACAAGATTTGCATTTATATTATTTTTAATAGTAGTTGTTTGCCTTTCACATTCCACTGATGTCTATTAAAGGTATAGTTGTATACTTTGTTGCTGTGTTGTTACCTATATTATAGTTCTATTACATTCCAGAGAGACACTTATGGAGCAAGAAACATGGACATTCTATCTTTACTCTTTATTAAATGCTAACTTAATATGGCAGGAAAAGATGCACAATAAATTTATATTTGTAAGAATGTAATAAATCAGAAAGAAACTCCTTTTTTATTTTCTCCCACATTTATGCTGAAAGGTGAACGTCAATTTCCCATGATTCTATCGCTTGTTTCACTGTATTTCCTGAAAGCCCTCTTAACGTCTAAAAGAGAGCAGGGAGTTGAAAACAAGGCATGTTTATTGTTCATTTTGATGCCATTGATATAAAGCAGATTATCGCTATACTTAGAATATCTGGCTAGCAAAACAGAATGTGTTCCAAGTGTCAGTGGAAATACAATTAAACTTCTAATTTCATTATTTAGCAATTAAGTGCATGCAGTCATATTATTATATGTGTGGTATGTTTTACTTATATCTCACAGTATGATGGCTGGAATAGATGTGCTTTGGATATACACAATGTTGAAGTCAACTACAGCAAACTCTCACACCACCAGCTTAATTGACTGAAAGCTATAAACTAATAGAGGAAACAGTTGTCTGCGTTGAACAAATCAGATCTGCATTCAAGCTGTCATATGGAGTCTTTTAATAAGAAATGAAATTGAAAGCAATATATCTGTCGATTGCATTATTACATCATGCTGTTGTGCGTTTGCAAACATGTTTGGATTTGACATGTAAAAATTGAACCATACCATATAGTCTAGGGGTCCAGCTGTGGCCCTCCAGCTGCTGTTGAACTACACACCCCATAATTCCCTACCAGCTCTGTAGAATGGAAAGTAATTATGGTAGTTGTACTTCAGAAACAGTTTAATGGCCACAGTTGGACACTTAGGCCATAGGGCATTGAATTCTTACATAATGTTTAGCATTTCTCATTACCTTTACATAAGTAATTTAAGACTATGTATTCTCGCTGTGGTCGTTTTTCTTCTTTTAAATATACTGTGTTGGTTCCCTTTATGTATTTAAATGTTTCTAGCATATCTTTCCTGTCTCTTCTTTCCTCCTTTAAGCCTTCCTGGTTAATCATCAAGTTTCATCATGCAATTCTTGAACCCGTTAGTAGCCCTTCTCTATGTTGAGATTAGGACTGTGTCAAATATTCTATACTCTGCCCTTGGGTCTTTACACCCAAGATGCATTATCTTGCACTTATCCACATTAAATGTCAGTTGCCAAAACTGTCACCATTTTTGTGTTTTACCTACATCATTTGCCATTTGACTTTGTATCCCTCCAGGAACATAAACCCTGTTGTAAATCCTTGTATCATCAGCAAAAAGACATACCTTACCAACAAAACCTTCTGCAATATCACTAATAAAAAAATTAAAGAGAATGTACAGATCCCTGAAGAACCTCACTGGTAATAAGACCTTGCTTTTAATAATCTGCATTGACTACAATCCTCTGTTGCCTGTCACTCAGCCACTGCCTAATCCATTCAACAATATTGGAATCCAAACTCAAAGATTGCAGTTTATTGATAAACCTTATTTTTGCGACTTGTGCAAAAGCCTTACTGAAATCTAGGTAAGCAATGTCTGCTGGTTGGTTTTTGAGATAGGGGTGGTATGTATACTTTGCCTGTGACGCAAGTGTTATATAATTTAAGTAATGTCTATTGCAGTACCATGATTTATTATTTTAGTCACTCAATTAAAAAAATCTATAAGATTAGTTTGGCATGATCTCCCTCAAGTAAACCCATGATTGACAGACTTCAAATATGAAGAAATATGTCCGCTGGGTAACAAAAATCAAGGGGATGTGATTAACCTATACAATTATAAGTGGGTTCCCCCTTTCTGGGGATGTCTTCATAAATCAAACTTTCGACTGGAAGAAAGGAACTATTATCTTAAACACCAAAAATCCATCCTTACTGTTAGGGCAGTTAAATTGTGGAGTACACTTCTAAGTGAATACACTACAGTGCTATACAAAGGATTTTTTTTTCCGTTTCAGAAGAAATCACATATTCCTTTCAGATTTTCTGCATACAATGGTACCACTTACAGCATCTGCTGCTTCCTCCATCCTGTATCATGCAACCTTTGGAATTACAGTTTTTCTTCTATTTGTTGGAACATGTGCAAGGCTTAAAGGGCCTTGATCTAAGATACTTTGAAAATAAACCCTTTAAAACATATTAGATTTAATACCAAATAATAGGCTAAAAGCTACATATATACATGTCATTCTGGTGCTAATGGACCTAGTTTTACATTGCCCTGGGGTTCCTGTTCCATTTGCCACATTATCAGCGCAGTAACGTTTATACTCTGTACTATAAATTTGCCTCCCTCTCAAATGAAGCATCACTCGATGAATCTGCCTCTGCTGCCTAATTTGTTCCAGCTGTGCTCATCGTTGTTATAGAATGTAAGCTCTTTTGCCAGCCCCTGAGTGCCTTGTATTTGTAATCAACTCACAGTTGGTACTTTGCATATATTTTATGTAGTGTAAATTATAAGTCTATGCGCGGTAAGTTGCAAATAGCGTTCTCGCTGGAAGATGTTACATGCAGTTTGTCTGATAGGCTGGGGTACATTAAAATATCTGCACTGCTGAACAAATAAAACTAACACCTGTCTCATCCAAGAGAAACAAATCCTTTAGAAAACAGATGTATTTTATTTGATCAGTCTAGCTCTTATTGCAGCATTTTAAAATACAGGCTTTGAAGCCTAGCTTTTAATACACAAACCTGTCTGGTATTGATTCAGTGTTTTATCATATTTAGGATGTGAAACAAGCTCTTTAGAGATGGAAATACAAACTGACCTGCTAATTGAAAGGATTATTTCATGTCCTGCTGAATTTTGCAGCTAATTGCAATATAAGAAGTGGTATTCACTAACTGTCCAATCGCTGACATGATGAATTTGATTATCTTTGCTCTGACATTGAGTGAAAAATACACACAGTACCGGATAATGTTATGCAAATAATCTACGTGTATTCAGTTGTGTTAAGCATTGGTTTTAAAACCAACCATCCACTTAATCTTCAGAACTTACTTATGGTTATGATGAGTTATTATACAGTAATACAGTAATAGACGTGGTTTTATATTGCATGTTACAGCTTTTTATTCATGGTTCTTTTTTATTATATTATTATTTTTCGCTTTCTATTTATTTATGTTGATTTTATTAATTCATAGGTATGATTTTTTTATGTATTAATTCATTCTGTTTAAATTTATTTATGTTTTTTTATTTAACTATTATTAGCAATAGTAGAATATATTCTGCTATAATTTGGGGTTCAAATGAACATAATTCTGTATTTGTTTGTTTTTTTTAAAAGAACAAAATCCTTACTTTAAGCAATGGTGAGATTTAATGAGTATCTAAATCTACATATATAAAAAAATAAAAAACAAAGGTAAAAAGTCATGCAACATATAAAATAAAATTATACATATGAACAATATTTACTAATCAAGATATATGGCAGTGTCATATGAGGGTGTGTGTATAGTACTTCATATTTGCATTGGTACATAAGGGTTGCAAATAAAACACATTTCACCTGTAAAAGGTTACTCCTGAACACTGCTCCGAAACAAACGCAATATCCACTTTAGAGATACACAGGGGTTTACTTTAGGCTATGAGGCAGAACCAGTCAGGGCAGGCGCCACCTGTAGGTGAACTAGGTGTTCACCTAGGGCACCAGCTTTGTTCGGGGTGGCTGTTGTCTTAATGATGATGCAGAGCATCGTAAATACGATGCTCTGTGTTATCACTACGTGCGGGAGTGCGAACAGAACTGATTTGAAAGCCGCTGCTTACATCCCTGCTAGGGAACTGAGCTCTGATGCTGCCAAGGTAAGATATGGGGGAGGAGGGAGGGAAAAAGACACCAGGCATTGGGGGAGGGGGGATGGAGGGGGGGGAAGAAACCAGGCATTGGGGAAGGGAGGGCGGGGGGGGGGGGACCAGGCATTGGAGAAGGGAGGGAGGGAGGGGAAAAAAAGACACCAGACATTGGGGAAGGGAGGTAGGGGGATAAAAGACACCAAGCATTGGGGAAGGGAGGGGGGAAAAGACACCAGTCATTGGGGAAGCGAGGAAGGGGGAAAAATACACCAGGCATTGGGGAAGAGAGGGAGGCGGGAAAGACACCAGGCATTGGGGAAGGGAGGGTGGGGAGATACACAAAATATTGTGGGTGGGTGGGAGAAAAAGAGACCCCATGCATTGAGGGAGGGAAAAAAAGAGACCCAGGCATTGAGGGAGGGAGAAAAAGAGACAACAGACATTGGAAGAGGGAGACAAAGAGACACCAGCCATTGGGGAGGGAGAGAGAGATACACGCACCAGACATTGGGGAGGGAGGGAGAGGGATAGAGAGAGACACCAGACATGGGGTGGGGGGACTGAGAGAGACAACAAACATGGGGGGAGAGGAGAGAGATCTATGTATGGGGGAGAGGAAAAGACAAACATGGGGAGGGATACAAAAGTGGGGAAGATAACCCGGGAGAGAAGAAACACAAAAGGTGTTAACAGACAGATGAATGTCATGGGGGAGAGTGAGACAGACAGGGATGGTGTAGAAGGACAGTGAGACAGGCATGGTTGGCATAGAGGGAGAGTGAGACAGACGGATGAGAGTGAGACAGCAAAGATAGGATCACATTGCATGTGTGACTGTGTGTAAATGTGTTGCATTTGTGTGTACATGTGCCTGCATTTTTATGTGACACTGTGTTACTGTGTGCATAAATTCCTGAGGGCAGGATCAGCAGGGGGCAGCAAAATATATGTTCGCCTAGGGTGGTAAAAAGTTTTGCACCGGCCCTGGATCCAGAATGTAGGCATCCTGACAGGGTTTGATTTGGTCTACACAGAGGGGGGTTTTCTCTACCTATTTAAGGTCCCTTCTATTGATCCTCTTGAAAAACAAGGGTCTCTCTCTACACTAGCATAGAGAGACAGTCGCCAACCTGGTCACCATGACTAGGCTGCATGATTCCATGGAAACATGGCAGTTGTCGGTAAAAGGATAAACTGGCATGTAGATATATTAGAAGCACAAATGAAAGCAAATATTAACCTGTCCTTAACCCCTTAACGACAGATGACGTGCCAGGCACGTCACGGCAAATCGAGGACTTGCCGACAGCTGACGTGCCTGGCACGTCATGCACTAAACTGAGTAAAGAAAGCGACCAGCGGTCGCTTTCTTTACTCTAACGGTGTTGCTACAATGCCTCTAGGTAGAGGCATTGTGCAACACCCCCCAAAAGTGCAGGGGCGCGCTACGATCACTCCACGGAGTGATCGTAGCAGCCATTTAAAAATGGCTGCGCCCACTGCACACATGTGCTTAGAAAGCGAACGATCGTTCGCTTTCTAAGCATCTGCGGTGTTTCTAAAGTGCCTCGCTAGCGAGGCACTTAGTAACACCTTGATGCTCCCCAGAGCCGATGGTGGTCGCTCTCCTGAGCGACCCCATCGGCTCAGTAGAAGGGAACGCTGCCTATACAGGCAGCGCTTCCCTTCTAATGGCAAGAGCATCGGAAGTGAAAGTATTTCACTTCCGATGCTCTAGGGGGAGCCAATCGATGCCGGCACAACAGATCTATGTGATCTGTGTGCAGGCATGTATGATAAGTGCTCTGATGAGCACTTATCATACTGTCAAAGGCAATATTAGCAAATATTGCCTTTGACAAGTATTGATCTGCCTCCCTCACCTTACTAGTTATAGTAAGGGAGAGAGACAGATCAGATAAAGTAAAAAAATAAAATAAAATAATAAAACAAATATTTAATAAAATTTTAAACACCAAGGGCTTTTATAAAAGCCATTTAACCCCTTCCCTGCCATTGATCGCTGTGTACGCAGTGATCATACACAGCAGCACATTTTTTGCTGTCTGTGCATTTTTTAGGGGTTAATTTTTTTTACTGTAATTCATTACAGTATAAAAAAAAGCTCTTTTAAGAGAGATTAACCCCTTTCTTGCTGTAGATCACTGCCTAAGCAGAGATCTGACGCAAATGCAGCAATCTTGCTGCAGAAGCATTTTTAATTTTTTTAAAACTTTTTTATTACACCCGTCACGTGTTAATTATACCCGCTAGGGGACTACGTTTAACGTAATTTTTTTTTTAAATAAGAGCTATTAACCCCTTCCTTGCCGTATATCACTTCCTAAGCAGCACATATGGTCACTGCCTAAGCAGTGCATATGGTCACTGCCTAAGCAGCGCATATGGAGCAATCTAGTCGCAGAAGGATTTTTTTTTTGCTATCAGCATTTTTTTTGTCAGACTCGCTAGGGGTTAATTATACCCACTAGGGGATTACGTGTATTCCTTTTGAAGCTGTCTGAACACGTGTATAGCGATCAGTAACAGCCGATCAGTGGCAAAGGTGGTTTGGTGATTTCTCAGATGAGCATCACCATTCGTCTGGTTCGATCAATATTGGTAAATATTGTTCTGACCCATATGGATCTGCCTCCCTCTCCTCACTTGAGTTTTAGTGAGGGAAAGAGACAGATCTGTATAACATAATTTTTTAATTGTAATAAATTAAATAAAATGTTAAAAAAATTGTGAGTCCCAAGGGCTTTTATAAAAGCCATACCCTTTGTATAGTGTAGTGTATTAACCCCTTCCCTGCCACTGATCACTGCACAGCAGAAATTTTTTTCTTGTCTGTGCATTTTTAGGGGTTAATTTTTTTGTACAGTACTATAAAGGCTCTTATAAGAGCTATTAACCCCTTCCTTGCTCTACATGTTCAAATTCCAAGTTTGAAAATCAAAAAGCGCACCTCTCAAATGTAGCCTTTCAACACCCAACAAAGCTGACAAAGCTATGCATGGGTGGTATCCCTGTGCTCGGGAGATGTTGCTGAACATATATTGTGGTATTGTTTGTCAGTGACACATACCGAAATATGTGAATTTGTGTCTAAAGTACAATGTATGTGGGAAAAAATACACAATAAAATGACTACCACAAACTTTGACAAAGGCTGGTGGTAGAATTGGTGCATGGAAAGTGTTAAAATAACACCATTTAAAATAGCCTAGGGTGTCTACTTTTACAAAATATATACTTTTTGGGGTAAAATACACTGTCCTACTTTAAAAAAAAGTCCCAAATGAAAGATGGGCTCAGGCTGGCTACACGTCAATATTCCAAGTTGAAAATGCGCACCTTCACAATGTGGCCCTTTTAGCCCCCAAACAACCCAACAAACCTATGCATGGGTGGTATCCCTGTACTCAAGAGATGTTGCTGAACACTTATTGGGGTGTTATTTGGCAGTGACACATACCAAAATCTGTAAATTCATGTCTGAAGTACAAGGTTTGTGAAAAAAAAACACAAAAAAATGACTACCACAAACTTTGACAAAGGCTGGTGGTAGAATTAGTGCATGGAAAGTGTAAAAATACCACCATTTGAGATAGCCTAGGGTGTCTACTTTAAAAAAATATATGGGTTGATGTGGTAAAATACACTGGCTGGTTTCAAATATGTCCCAAATGGGACATGGGTGCAGGCTGTCTGCATGTCAAAATTTCAAATTGGAAAACCAAAAACTTCACCTCCCAAATTTGGCCTTTTACCCCCCAAACAATCCAACAAACCTATGCATGGGGGGTATCCCTGTACTCAAGAGATGTTTCTGAACACTTATTGGGGTGTTATTTGGCAGTGACACATACCAAAATCTGTAAATTTATGTCTGAAGTACAAGGTTTGTGAAAAAAAAACACAAAAAAATTACTACCACAAACTTTGACAAAGGCTGGTGGTAGAAATAGTGCATGGAAAGTGTTAAAATACCACCATTTGAGATAGCCTAGGGTGTCTACTTTTAAAAAATATATGGGTTGATGGGGTAAAATACACTGGCTGGTTTCAAATATGTCCCAAATGGGACATGGGTGCAGGCTGTCTGCATGTAAAAATTTCAAGTTGGAAAACAAAAAACTGCACCTCACAAATTTGGCATTTTAGCCCCCAAACAACCCAACAAACCTATGCATGGGTGGTATCCCTGTACTCAGGAGAAATAGTAGAATCTATTTAGCATGTTTTTTCGTTCGCTATTGTCGATGAGGAGAAGTTGTTTCAAATAAAAACAAAGAAATTTGTGTATTTTTTTTTTTTTTACCATATTTTATTATTTTTTTTTAATAATATGATAAGATATGATCAAAAATATGGCATCCATAGAAAGCCCTTTTTGTCCCGATAAAAACAATATATAATATGTGTGGGTACAGCAAATGACGAAGAAGAAAATTACTGCTAAACACAAACAGCACAGAAATGTTAAAATAGCCATTGTCCAGAAAGGACAAAAATGTTTCAAAGGCTCTGTCCTTAAGGGGTTAAAAGTGAATCCGTGAGAATAACGTTTTTGTATTTTTGACCACAACATGATGTGTTATATTTAGAGCTTTATTCGTGAAAGAGGGAATTTATAAGGGAATTTCAGCTGAATTGGAGAATATTTCCAATCCGGCTACTTTGGCTTATGTTTGAAATTCCCTTGTCAATTCCACGCAATTTCCTCATTTATGAACAAAGCTTAAAGTATTGTCACGTCATGCCACATCTCTCTTCACAAATCAGTCACTGCTGATTTCTCTACAGGAGATCTTGTTCCGCGTTTCCTCTCAGAGACCTGTTACCTATTCAAAACTCAAGGAACCATGGTACAACTGTGCCAGAATGAAAAAATCTATAATACATAAATTAAGCAAATATATACAACAGTCACTGAATTTCTTTTCATGAAACTACTTAGCTGAAACAGAAAACTTTGAAACATTTGCTTTAAAAGGCTGTTTATAAAGTGATGCCAATAAAAAAAAACAGCAGGACTTCCTCTTTGATGCAAGATAGTTCATTTCAAATGTAAAAACAGCTGGTACTGTTGTTAAATTATTCAAAAAATAAATCACTAAGCCATGGCCCAATCCTAAACAACCAATAGCATGCAGGCTGCAAGGATGTTGCTGCAACACCCAGATAAATTCATAAACTCTACTACATGAGATATTGTAGCAGTTTTAATAGTGTTTGGTCTAACATATTGGGAGCAAGAAGAGTTGAGCACCACTAGGATCTGGAATCTATGGCCTTTATCTGTCTATTCTAGAATGCAGAGAACTTTTACACACACTTACAATTCTATAAACATAGATTATTATACCAGTAATCATTTCAACTGTAAAGAGGTTAAAATAACCATTCCTAAACTTTCCCTTTTAGGTCGCTTTTTGCAGTCAGAGTGACGGAGGTTGGAGAAATGTGTTTATTTCGTTCCTGTACTCTGTCTCCAGGCAACATGCAGCTCATTTTTTATTTGTTTTGAAAATGACCTTGTTTGACATGTAAAATGCTAAGCCAGGGGCAGAGATGGGATATGGGGAAACTGATGCTTTTAACACCAATATACCATTTTTTTTAATGAATACATTTGAACTGCTTAAAAATGTAACAGGAAAAATAAATACAAATTGACACAATACTTGATATGCTATTTTAGTCTGTTATCGTATTTTTCCCCTTGCTGCTCATAAAAATGTTTTCGAAGAATAATAAATACTTTTCTTTTATGTGAATTTGTTCTAGTGGTTAAATATAAACAGAGTTGAGCCATTTAATTATTGTTCTATGTTATTTGTTCAAGTACAGGAGACACTACGTATCATTTGTACATGTTGTGGAATAAAACAACCCCTTGACTTGAGAAACTAAAGCACATGTGTTGGTGAAATGGCCACACCAGTTGCCACTTCCACTTAATTAATGCATACCTCCCAACACTTGCCACAGTCAAATCGGGAACGTGGCAAAATCTTGGGAGGTCAGTTCTACTGCACATGCATGGTAGGCACTGTCACTCAAGTTGGCAGGACAACTGTGTCTGTTTAGTAGCCAGTCTTTAGTGTTTCAGACACCAGACAATTAGATAGTTTTTTTTCTTACTGAACTCACTGAACTCTAAATCTGTCCCAAAACTTGGGACAGAGGTAGAGCTTGGCGGGACAGTAGGATTAGAAGAAAATAGACAAAATGGAGACAGAGCTCTTCCAATAATAAATCACATATGTGACACTTGTGCTCTGGGAGGAGTTGTGGTCAACGCTACCCCCATAGCGAGTAAACTGTGCAGTGCAAGATAAGAGGTATAGACCTAGTTCTTTCAGAATTGCAGGCGATAACACCAGATTGCAGTAAAAGTAAAAATAGTTTATTACTTACAAATCGTACATAGACAGCAGAGTGCAGACATCCCAAGCTTAGCTCTGTCCTTGGAATGTCTGCATTCTGCTGTCTGTCTACGATTTGTAAGTAGTAAACTATTTTTATGTTTACTGCAATCTGGTGTTACCGTCTGCAATTCCGGAACTAGGTCTATACTTCTTAGCTTGCCTCCCATAATAGGCACTGTATCAGGCAATGGCATAGGTGAAAACCCTATAGCTGCACCTTATAGCTGTTTAGTGGAAACACCTGCAGAGTGGAAGAGTGCAGCAAAATCTTATGAGTAGGGTGCTGAGTTACTACGATTTTTATCTGCACAGCTATGTAATCCTAACTCATTGCCTGGCTTCTCTGTTTAATGATTAAACTCAAAATACACCTTACATAATGTAAGATTTATAATGTCTCCAGATGTGATGCCAGTAAATGTTTACATTCAATAATAACATTTTCACATAAATTAAAAATACATCAAAATCCATGGGATGTCTTCTCTCCAAATAAGTGCTAACAAAGTATAACACCTGACTTGGACAACCCAGAAAGCCCATGCTTGACGCAGAAATTATCTTGATACAGAAAGAACCTTCCCAACTGGGGTTACCCTGCCACCAAAGTATTATACTCTGATTATAAGACTGAGGTTTCATTAAACTTTACCCTATAATCAAAGAAGTATGAAAGGTTTGTGAACTTATGGCCTACATTGCCCTAATTTGGAATGCATGATCACATAAGCATTCTCTTGCAAACCTATAAACATCAATTATTATTATTCAGAATTAATTTTAACTTTTAAGACTCAAGTCCATCAAGTTCAACTCTTCTACCTATCATTCCTGCTATTATTATATGTTCTGCTTTTCTAAAAAACAAAAACAAAAAAAAATGCATTTTTAGATACATCTATTGTAATTGATAGCACCACCTCTTTTGGCAGTGAGTTCCATAACTTTATTGTCCTTACCATAAAGAATCCATTCCTTTGCTGCCTATGAAATCTTTGCTCTTCTAGGCTCAGGGGGTGACCTCTTCTTATTTGTACATTTCTGTTAATGAACATGTCCCTGGAGAGCTCTTTATATTGGCCTTGCACATATTTATAACATGTTATCATATCCCCTCTGAGACGCCTTTTCTCTAACTTATATAAATGTATCTTTTTAAGTTACCCTTCAAAACTGAGAGCCTCCAATCCCTTTATTAATTTCGTAGCCTTCGTTTGCACTTTTTCGAGTTCCATAATATCCTATTTAAGGACTGGTGCCCAGAATTGTACTGCATAGAGTTGAGCGAACCCGAACCGCAAAGTTCGGGTTCGTACCGAACATTACGATTTTTGGACCCGGACCCGAACACGGACATTCCACTATATGTCCGGGTTGGAGTTCTGGGTTCGGCGATTTAATGCCGCATTTTGAAAGGCTGCAGGGCAGCCAATCAACAAGCGTTTGACTCGTTTGCCCTTAGAAGGCATTGCCGCAAGTAGGGGCATGTCACCTAAACAGCGAGCAGCCAGTGACTGCTCACTGTCATTAAACACTAATTATAAATCAATATGGGGGTCACTCTGACCCCCATATTGATAACAGGGTGGTAAATCCTCCCAATTGCCCCTACTCGCGGCATTGCCGCAAGTAGGGGCATATCGCCTAAACAAATTTAAAATTACAAGTGACTGGACAGCTATTGCTGCCCAGTCACTAGTGCAATAAGGGGGGGCTGGCACAGGTAAAATGCTGTTGCCCCTACCTGTGCGAGGCCCCCCCCCTCCCTGCAGTAGGGGCATGTCACCTAAACAGCGAGCAGCCAGTGACTGCTCACTGTCATTAAACACTAATTATAAATCAATATGGGGGGTCACTCTGACCCCCATATTGATAACAGGGTGGTAAATCCTCCCAATTGCCCCTACTCGCGGCATTGCCGCAAGTAGGGGCATATCGCCTAAATAAAAATTTTAAACTACTAGTGACTGGGCGGCTATTGCTGCCCAGTCACTAGTAAAATAAGGGGGGACCTGGCACAGGACCTAATGTCCCCCCGGTCCCCACCCATTGCCGGCGGGTGGGGACCCTAATATAACAATGGTGGGGGGACCTATTGTCCCCCCCCCAGTCCTCACCCATTGCCCGCGGGTGGGGACCTTAACATAATAATATGGGGGGGACCTAAGGTCACCTGTGGATTGATATGCAAATGCAAAAACCAGTTCATTTACATTATCAAGCAACAGCTAATGCCATAAACTTCACAGTAAAAAGTATGTTCAGAAGATACAGTGAATTTAACATGGTTTTACTGATATCTGTTCACTCAATATTGAGATGTAGTAAACTAGCAAGAGAAATGCAAAAAGCAGGCATCAGTAAATGGAACTCTTCAATTTGTCTATCTTTCCAACTAAACTATTAATACCTGAATTTTTCCTTGCATTTCTCCACCGTTCACTGTTTAATCAATAGATCCCACTTCCATTCTTTGGAGATATCACATAAAAGAGTTGATGTAACATGTTCTGCCCGTCTCAGTGTGGCAGCTGAAGTGCCAATTACAGTCAATTGTCCTACTGTTTTTATAACAGGGAAATATAAGTTTACAGGAAGCTGGAGAGAAGCCATACTACATAAAAGTCTAACAAAAGGTTGCTAATTGGAATGTCACAACACAATTCACTTTGATAACAAATACTAATAGCTAATTAGCTATGGAGTACTAGATTTTATTTGATGGAGCACTTTTTGTAATGTTGTTGTACTAAATAAAAGAAGACACTAGTAATAGTAGTAGTAGTAGTAGTAGTAGTAGTAGTAGTAGTAGTAGTAGTAGCAGTAGTAGTAGTAGTAGTAGTATTAGTATTAGTAGTAGTAGTAGTACATTGTCTCTTGGCCTATGGGTTGTCCAGCAGTCTATCTTTTTTAATTGTAAATAATCCTGTGTGTGCAAAAATAAAGAAAAAATCTGATTTTGTTATTTTGGTTTTGTGTCTCAAGATATTGTTTATCTTAATAATAGCTACTTTTAATAATTAAATAGTGACAAAAGTAACCTCATATTACTTTGAGGGGAATTTCTTTCTCAGTAGCTCTCAGTATGCGTAACATGATTCAGACGATCTGCCATTTTAATACATTAAAGTGTTATGCTATCATACTGTAGTTACAGTTACATAATATATATATATATATATATATATATATATATATATATATAGAAGGCTTGGCCTGGAATTGTGGGAGGTACATTTTTTCCCTATATAAACCACAACAAGCCCAGCTTACCTGTCATTGACGTTCCCGGAAGTGCCCCTCCCACCACACCCTCAATTCATTAACATTTCTCCTAGGTGGGCCCTCTTTTACAGGCCTAACCTCACGTCAGTTTCGGCACACCTCAACTGACTTGCTATTACTAATACTGCTTCTTTTACTATCATTGCCCTACGTCCTCGTAACGTGCCTTACACAAATATATATATATATATATATCTATATATATATATGATCATAAACACAACACAACCTGCCTAAGAAAAGACAGTTTTTTTTATGTCAGTTGTTGTTTTATTAACAGCACTTAGAAAAACTCCGGTAAATTTTGAAATTAGATCCCTCTGCTGTTTCCTAATCCTAGTGGGATTACGTGATATGATATTAGTGGCACTATCGAAACAATGCCTTCCTTGCCAGGCTTCTCAGCTTCAGATGGTGAACGCAGTGTGTGTCATCATTCCTCCCCCCAATCAAAAGTTGAACTTTTTGATGAATCTAAAGCACAGTTTTGGGACTCTCTCTTCACCAGCTCGTGTCCCACTTTTGGGTCAGGACCCTCCAGTTGAGAAATACTCCTTTATGTTATGAGCCAGGTGTGCAGAAATTCACACTGTGAGTACCTGTAAGATGTGCTAGAAATGGTTGTAAATTGCCTTCTCCAGACACATAGAGGACTAGAACATCTAATGAGACAGTTCACTTGACCGTTTACGTCAGCCATAAGATAGTAAATATACCTACGGTCACTTGGAAACTGATCTTGGTTTGAATAGTGCGCTAGGGATTTAACGCTAGGGATTTAACAACTACCTCACAACTACCTGCACATGAACATAAATAACATGTAATAAAATGCCAGCAATTAGCAATGGAATGGAAATGTATGGTTGTCAAACCATTTATTTGTGATTATGTTAATAAAGCTATCCGCAACTGCTAAGAGTAGGCTTCAGGTCAACCATGCCACCATGTAGGCAGATATATCACAGAAAATAACTATTGATCATCAAGTTAATGGAAATCTCATTTGAGTCCAAGACTGACTGTTATAGAAGTTATAGAAAAGTACTTTTTTCTTTAAAGTCAAGAAGGTTTTGGTTCTGTAATTTATTAATAAAACCCTTTGAGTGGTCAGAATATAAATCTGTAATGTTAGCAGTCCCCAAAATATTCTACAAATTCCAATAATGGTTGATAATGGTGACTATATGCAGTGCCAGCTTAGCTTCATTTACTCTTCTAATTTTATTTATATGTTTTCTAATTAACCTTTGTGAACATTTTTGTACCTACTACTGTTATTCGTTTGTGGCACAGTCAAGTGGAAATTAGTTGTGACATTTATTGTTTCTTGTTACTTTGTAATTAAATTACTGCTGAAGTAAACATAAAAAAGAAAAGCATGTATAAATGCTAAATTCTAAAGACACCGTGCTCAGTTTTGCTCATAAATGTCAAAAAGTAACATTTCTGGAGAACTAAACTTTTTTTTTTTTATAATGGAAATGTTTGTATTGAACAATTCACTCCGCTTGTAACATCCTACCCATAACATCCTTCCTATTTACCTGCCCTAGTGCTTCAATACACACTCTGACACTTCTTTTGTACCTGAAATTGAAACACCTTGGGATCTACCCAATATGTCCAATCTGACCCGAAATGGGGCCAGATCGGCACTAGTAGCCAACTTGTGAAGAAATCTGCACTTAAGCTTTTCAATATGGCCTCACAATCTGAAATTGCTGATGATCTTTGACCATTTTCAGTTCAGGGAACTTGGTCCTGTAAATCCAAATCACTACACGTAGTGTGCAGACATCCTCCGGCTGCCCCCGCTAGCCACCATGGATTTGGGCAGCCGGGGTATGTCTGCATGATACATGCAGACATCCTCCATGCTGCCCGACACTTCCGTCTATTATGAAGGACAGCTGTCCATCATAATAGACGGAAGTGTCGGGCAGCATGGAGGATGTCTCTACGCATAGTGCAGAAATCCCCCAGCTCCCCCCACTAGCCACCAGGGAGAGAGGCAACATTGGGGGGAGGGAGGGGGGAGATCAAAAGGAGGGGAGATCAAAAGTAAGGGAGGGGGGGAGAAAAAGGAAGAGGGGAGAGAAAAAGGAAGGAGGGAGAGTAAAGGAGAGAAAGAGGCAAGGGGGAGAAAAGGAGAAAAAGAGGCAAAGGAGGGGGAGAAAAAGAGGCAAGGGAGGGGGAGAAAAGGAGAGAAAGAGGCAAGGGAGGTAGGGAAGAGAGAAACACTGTTAGGGGAGAGAGAGCCAGCGTTGGGAGGAAGGGAAGGGGGAGAGCCAGCATTGGCACATAAAAGGAAATAAAAACACGAAATGCACATTTTTATATCATGATTTTTATTAAATATGAAAAAGCAATTTACATGTGAATATATACACAAGTTAAACTTTTTCCTATAGGGTAGTCTTATATTCAGGCTTTTAGTTTTTTTCCTAAAGGAATATTCAAAGTTTGGGGGGGGTCATCTTATAATCAGGGTTATATTTGAGCAAATACGGTAATTTTAATTTTATTAATATTTTGATTTATTTCAATGTATTCTTATTTTTAATAAATTGGCAACAGTGCTTGATTTTCAAGTCAATTCGGGATCACTTTGGTGATTCCCTGAGTAGCTGTAATTAAGAGGCCATTTGGATCACTGAAGTGATTTGATTTGGGTCACATTTAGGAGCTTCGCTTTTTGAAGCTACCTGAGTAGAGCCTCTCAAGTAATTTCTGTCCCCCACCCCCCTCTAGATTGTAATGTTCTGAGTAGGACCCTACCTACTGTATGTGTCAGTCTATTTCTGTCTGTCTAATTGAATTTTGTAACACAACACTCTTTAATCTCTGTACAAAGAACTGTGTAATTGTTGGCTCTATACAAATAGGCATTAGTGTAATGTAATATAAAAATATGCTCTAAATGATGGCGTTCAGAGCATAGTAGGTAGATGTAAAGTACAGTTTGTTTGTTTTTTAAATAGGCAACGTGCCTAAGGTATAATATACATGGGAAATATAGACAATTACATAAAAAGGAAGAATGATTTTTCGGAAGTATCAGTAACTACCCATCTAATGTGTGATGCAATTGACTAAATATTCCCTGAACTGTCTGTGAAATTTCAAATACTTGGATAGGTATTGACTTACACAGCAGCTTCTAGATACACTGGTAAATTTATAACCCACAGCTGCTGTGTCAAAAGTTACAAATCCCAAAATACATGTTATTAAAGTGTAACTGTAATCAAAAAATCACCTTGTATACCTTCATAAATAATGCATTCTTATATGGCCACCTTAATGTTGACGTTAGCATCCCATAGTGGCTAATGGCTAATGGCTACAGAGTCTGAAAACTTACTTCAGTTTAAATGCTTTAACAATTAAAGTAAATAAATAGAAAAAGGTCTGTCTGATGAGTAGTTTTACTTCAGATACTCTAAAGAAGGCAAATAAAGTATAATAGAGTTATTGCTGATGCTGTAGCAACAGTCCTGCTATATGTCACAGAATTTAGAGGTAACAAGCAATGTCGTCACAAGGGGGGTGCAGACCGCACCTGGTGACATCTGCATCCTCCTCGCAGTGCATCCGCCAGAATGTAAAAAATAAATCTTTGCCACTGGATATGACACTATGTCATATCCGGTGACCGTATTTCCCTGTCAGCCAGTAGGTGAGTACAGGTGTGGCATATTATTGGACAAATTGGGTGTGGCTTATTAATGGCAACATAATACTGACATATTATGGCAAAATAACACTGGCATATTACTGAGGAAACTGGCTGTGGCTTATTAATGGCAACACAATACTGGCATATTACAGGCAAAATAACACTGGCATATTATTGGGAAAATTGGCTGTGGTTTATTAATGGCAAAATAATACTGTTATATTATTGGGCAAATTGGCTAACGCTTATTAATGGCAAAATAATACTGGCATATTATTGGGAAAACTGGTTGTGGCTTATTGAGGTGCTGCTCACTATAGTTTAAATTATATCGCTAGATACTAGACATGTGCAAAACTAAAATTTTCGTTTCCGTCCATTCGGACGAAAATGTTGTTTTTTTTCGTCCAAAATGAATTTCGTTCATTACTGCATTCGTTTCATTATTTTAATTTTGTTTTATTCGTTCGTACGAATCAATTGACCTACACATTCCATAAACCGAAAGTCTATAAAACAAACTTTGTTCAGTTTATAGACTTTCGGCTTATGGAATACATGTCGAAAGTCTATAAACCGAAGGGTTTGCCAGCTGCCTCCCATGTTTTGACCTGTCCTTCCAATATTTGGAGGAGATTTGAAGGTTTCTGGTTGGTGATGCTCACCAGAACGGCAAAGATGTGTGCTGTTATTTGAAGATGCCTCCGGTGGCTCCATTATAACTTTTTTAGATATATTTCTATAGGGGACATATAGTTTTTTCAGCAATGTACCTTATACATAAAGTGTTAAAAGCACACGGTTGTTTTTCATCCTATTTTAATCAGCATTTTTATTATCTGCCCATTTTGGAATCTTCCTATTATTATGCAGTATCTGGTTTTGACTTTATCAAGATGATATAATCTTAAGTAAACACATTTCCTTATAACTTATCTGTTCAACTGCTGTTCCCTTGTATATTGTGCAAAGAAAAGTACAAATTGTCCTTCCTTTTTGCAACTGAAGTGATTTTACTGTTAAGTTTCTTGCAGTATACCTGTAACATTTTTCTTTATTTAGGAGAACAAATGTGACCAAGATGATTGTTTTAAAAACTCTTTCAGCCTGAGATATTGTTAGTCTTACCAATAATTTATGTTAATGTGGAGAATATAATATATTTTTATATAAATATCAATTCACATTTTAAAAAGCCCAATTTAGCGTGTAAGTAACTGCTTTGCAGGGCCGGCCTTAGGGGTGTGCGACCTGTGCGAGCGCAAAGGGCGCAACACCCCAGGGGGCGCCGCCCGCCCGGCCGGTGGAAAAAAAAAAAGTAAAAAAAAAACAAAAAAAGCCGGAGGAGGCACTGGCTGGGGAAGATCAAAAGATCCCCCCTCACCAGCCCTCTGCTCGGCATTCTCTGCTTGGTCCGGGGAGGGGGCGGAGCTAACCGGCTGAGCGGTGTAGCTCCGCCCCCACCCTGTGAAGCAGAGCAGCATCTGCTTCACAGGGAGCCCCATGCTTGCATTAAGCATGGGGAGCCCGAGCAGCACTATCTCTTGCTGCCCATGGCTCCCAGTAATGCAGACTCTGCTCTGCTTCCCGGGGTGGGGGCGGAGCTACACCGCTCAGCCGGTTAGCTCCGGGGCGGATCCACCTTTGCAGGCAAAGGTAAGGGAGGGGGGGAGAGAGACAGAACAGGGGTTAGGTGGGAGAGACAGAACAGGGGTTAGGGGGGAGAGAGACAGACAGAACAGGGGTTAGGGGGGAGAGAGACAGACAGAACAGGGGTTAGGGGGGAGAGAGACAGACAGAACAAGGGGAGGGGGGAGAGAGAGAACAAGGGGAGGGGGGAGAGACAGAACAAGGGGAGGGGGAGAGAGAGAGAACAGGGGGAGGGGGTAGAGAGAGAACTGGGCTAGAGAGAGAGAACAGGGGGTGGGGGGAGAGACAGAACAGGGGAGGGGTGAGAGAGAGACAGACAGAAAAGGGGCAGGGGGTAGAGACAGAACTGGGGGAGAGAGAGAGAGAGAGAGACAGAACGGGGGGGGAGAGGGAGAGAGACAGACATGGCAAGGAAGAGGAAAGGGACAAACATGGGAAGGGAGAGAGACACAAACATAGGGGGGGGGGGGCGCCAGAGGGGAAGCCCGCACAGGGCGCCGGAACACTTAAGGCCGGCCCTGCTGCTTTGTAATATAAACGTCTTCAAAATACAGTACAGGTTCAGTATCCCTTATCAGAAGACCCATTATAAGAAATGACCAAAAACATCTTTTGATAAGGGTCAGTTCAGATAAGGCATACTCACATTGTTCGAGCCCTGTTGTGAAGCTTCTTTGTTCCTCCCAGGTTACTGTGGAAGCGAGCGCTCATGGGAAATGTAGAGGGACTACTACGCTCGGAGATTCTCGTTTCGGCAGCAATGTGGACATATCATTTCTCCATCTCCACTCATATACAAGTTCTACATTACCTTTATCCAATATGAGCAATTTGCTTACATTGGATTTAGGTAATGTAGAACATGTAAAGGGCTGGTGCTACCAAAATGCTGCCGACTCAACCTGTTGTTTATTTTACAAAAACATTAGCAACAAATTGTTATAGTCCAGGTTTTTTGTTACATGAAGCTTAAGCAGCTTTCCCTATAACCCTCTAAATCACTATCATTTTCTTGCTATAAACGTTGAATTTATTTTAAGGTAAATATAAATCAATTAAACCCAAACTTAATTTATTTTATACATTTCTGCCTGCTTTACATCATTTTTCTAATAGTACTTGTGGGATGTATCAGTCAAAAGAGATTTGAGGAGACTTGGGAGAAATCATTTTGAGAAGCTACTGCTTCACTCAGACAGTTCAGTGACCATCAGTTGCTTCTAGTGGTGTGTCTATGATCAGAGACAAGTGATAGCTCAGGTTATTGAATAGTTCTAATAATTCCATACTGAACTGTGGTAAACTGACAAGGAAATAGCAACAATATAGCTGTTTTAGAAATATAGGTTAATATGAGATTTTTTCAATCCCCTAATCTGTTCACCACAGTTCACTGTTTAGTGACCTTGCTAATATGCCCAGTAGTGTATCTTCAACAAGACAAATAAGGCACTCGCCTAGGGCTGCACTTTGCCAGAGGGTGTTAAAGCACACTTCTGGTGCTTCAAACATTTTTGCTCCCTCCCCCACCGTTCAGCAAGCTTTAGCTCCTTACAACTCATCGGGTTGATGGGGGCATGTAATGGACGTGGTGGGGTATGTAACAAGGGTGATGGTGGCATGTAATGAGGGTGATGGGGCATTTAGAGTGTATGCAATGTGGGTGATAGGGGCATGTGATGGGGTGATTTTTGCATTTAGTGTGTGTGCAATGTGGGTGATGGGGCATGTAATGGTGTGATGAGGCATGTTGTGGGTTTGCAACATGGGTGTTGGGTAACGTCGTAGGTGTGCAACGTGGGTGGGGGCGTGCCCGAATTTTGTCTGCCCAGGGCAGGACAAAACCAAGATACACCACTGAATATGCCATCAAACTGCAATACTAGTGTCTATTACACATTAAGATAAAAGGGTACATAAATGCATATATGGCACTTATAACATTGAATTCCTTTTTGATAATAAATAAGCACTTAATTAATTCAGCATAATTTAACCTAACATATAAAAATATTAATTTATCCAGAAATAATAATTATCCACATAAAATGAAAGTAGAACAATTATATGGATTTTTATTTTATCCCAATTGATGCTGTATTAATTGGCATCTGCCACTGGAAAGGGGAATGGATAAACAAAACATCAGGATCAGAGCAGTAACACAATGCAGGTTATGTATTAAAACTCCTGCATTACATAGTCTTGGGAGTTTTATAAAAATGCTCAATCGCCGGTTGTTATACACAACGGCGATTGCACCTTTTTATAACTCCCGACACTTTGCAGTGTTTGGTGGAGGTTCCCCGACACAAATCAGCACCTGATTTTTTTATACATAGGCTGCACCGTTGCAATGAGTGGCAGCACAACCAAAATGTACTTATTCAGCAGAGGCAGCGCAGATTCCCGAAATTTGTTTGAAGTTTGTCTTACACATTGGTGCGCACGTCGATTGCGCCAGTATTTTGTCAATATATTAAAACGAACATTATTATTTACATTTTTGTTTGTTTGTTTTGTGTTCACTGGCAGACATACAGCATCCCACAAATATCTATTCTCATTGTTTAAAAACAACTCCATCGCAAATGTTTCTTTGAATAGATCTTGGTCATTATTTACGTGCTTGTTTGAAGCCGTTTTAAAAAAAACTAACTATTTGGAACTTTTGCTGTCTTTTATTAATATGTCAAGTTTTCGTTTAAAAAAATTTTTTTTTATTGCTAAGAGCTTCTTAGAATGCTTAGCTGCACTTTAGCAGTAAAATATTGTTTAACATCTGTTTAATACAAATGTATGAAGCCTGAAAATGGAGGTTAAGCTTTGAGCATTTCAGCTGATGGAATCCTGGTGCCAAAGCAGTGTGTGCTAGTGTAGTTCATTAATCTTGTCATTCGCTCATACCTTTTTATCTGGATCCTGTTAACTTGGGATTTGTATTTAACTTATGGAAAGATCCTCCTTTTTTTTTTTTTCTTGTTCCAGATATGAAAAGTCTTTTGGCACCGTGCTTCAAAGGCTGCAAACTCAGTAGCATCATGGAAATTTGGCCTGTGCAAACGCACGTGTGGGGCAGTAAATACTCTCAGATTATTTTAACTGTCTCTTGTTTCACAATTTTTCTTTTTTCTGCATATAATTTAACGGTTAGCAAGTAGAATGTCAAATGTAAGAGTTCATCATTAGACGTATTATGTGTTTGAATACAGACCATAAATTAATGTTATAAATAAGGAGATAAAATATACCTGTGTTCAATGTAAACCTTTTAATGCCATCTGTTAGTATTAATATATTAGCATTAGTCTTCATGCTTCCTGGTAATATAATAATTACTAAATATAAATTTGATATTTTTTCGACAAATGAAGTAAGATACGTTGCACAACGACAAAGGAGAATGTAAATCAAGCATATTTCCTTCCTTAGTATAAAAAAGTAACAGCAAAGGCTAAAACACATGTTTATTTTAAGTCGAATTATAAAACATACTATATATAAGCCTATGACAGAGGCAAAAAATGACTAATGCATTTAATGTAATCACATACACAATCAGTGACCACTTTATTACATAAAGAGATTCATTTGGCTACAAAGATGTTCCAGCATCTCAGAGCTGACATTTTTATGCCAAAGAGAATGTTGCAATATACAAAGGACTTCCAGTGTATGGCAGTTCTGTGGGCGATAACCTATTTGAGAGATTTGAGGGGATTAGCTCCACAGTCATTCAAGCTGACAAAAAGGCCACAAATACTCAAATAAGCACTGCACAATGTGTACACTATTACTGCACACTCAATTCCTGAAAGTAGAGAACAGAAAGATGAGGCTAACATGTGCCCAGTTTAAGGACAACTATAGAAATAAATGAAGTTCTGTTTAATTGAAAGATTGCATCAAGTGCAGGCATTTTATATAGAAATATTTTAATGAAATAATACAAATAAAGTACCTTATTGAGTCATCTTTACTCTATATAGCTCTACCAGGAGGCAGCCATTTTGTTTAGAATCTTTGGTCAGATAGGTCAGCTCTTTGTTTATCTAAATCAAGGTGAGTGAAGATCTGACCTTTAAACAACAAATCAGCCCCCTGAGAGAACGATAAAGAGTAGAGGTGGAAAGCGTCAGCATCCAAACATTACTAGATAGATGAGGTGTAAGCCCAACACGTACGGACATAGTCATCCAGGAAAAGGACGAAAGAAGAAAATGTATGTAGTATGCAAATATTATAGTGAACACTTGTATGGATTTTAGTACACAGTATGTATCTGATCATTGAGTTATATTCATTATATTAACAGGGGGAACTTTGGTTATTTCCCAAACAAATTTAGTACATTTTTGATAAAAAAAAATAATCATAGTCATTAGTCTAAACAAAACTCTCTATAAAATAGGTTAGACAATGTAAACATTGCATCTGATCATGCATATATGAAATCGTAGCAATGAAAAATATTAACATAATCACAAATATGATTTCCTAGAATAATTCTTAACCATTGTCAGCTAATATTTCAGCAACTATCTTTAGAACACCCTCAGGGACTCAAGGAGAAATTATAAAAAGTGATTTTAGCATCAGGGACACCAAGTCAATTTTTAAATAAATCTTAAACAGCAAAATATATTTTCAGTATTCATTAAATTTTATTCTGGTTTAACCCATTAAGAACCAGCCTTTATTTTTATTTTCTAACTTAATGACCATATTAATTATGCCACTTTTTCCAAATCCCTAGATTGTACTTAGCAATGAGAGAAAATCTTATACCACATAACACTTTGTTATTATTAGTAATTCCCTATGTAGTATGGCACACACATTTTGTACTTGTATTTTTCGATAAAGTGGAGCTTTCTTTTTAAAAATACTTTTTTTTTAATTATATACAATATCCTGTTTGCCTCACAGCCTTTCAAATACTCTTATGAAAAGTATTTTCATAATATTTGGTTTTTGTTTGTCAAGGTTTTTTAGGCAGAATAAATGATTGTGGTTGACACAAACATGTATGGGAAGCCCCAGTGCGGTATTAACTGTGAGGCATCCTAGGCAGATGCCTAGGGCGGCAAATTTTGGGGGGCAGCAGCGCCACCCAACACTGAAAAAAAAAACGTAAGAAAAAAATGCTCGGACAGCCTGATCGCGACGTTCGGGCTTCCCATGCATTTTTTTCTTAGGGGGTGGAGTTATGACAGGTCACGTGACCTGGCGCTCTGACGTCAGACGCGCACCGGGTCAGTTGACCCATCTACACTTACCGCGGGGAGCCAAACAGGCAGCATGGTAGGACACAATGCTGCCTGCCACTAGCCACCAGGGATCAGGGTAAGTCCTGGGGTTAATGGAGACATGTAATGGGGTTAATGGAGACATGTAATGGGGGTGATGGGGTTAATGGAGACATATAATGGGGGTGATGGGGGTAATGGAGGCATATAATGGGGGTGATAGGGCATGTAATGGGGTAATGGAGGCATATAATGAGGGTGATGGAGGCATGTAATGGGGGTGATGGGGCATGTCGTGTGTGTGCAGTTTGGGTAGGGGGATGCCTGAATTTTGTCTGCCTAGGGCAGCACAAAACCAAGATACACCACTGGGAAGCCCAATAATTATGTGTGGAGCATATTCTGATGGGCAGGGCATAGTGTTGGTGTTGCATAAGTGGGCAAGTTTATCTATGAGTGGGCTTTGGTATATAATACAAATGATATAATAAAACAAATCCCTAGTTTGGACGCATATGGAAGCTATTGAGAATACAATTTACTGCCTATATCTACCATATATGTGTTTATAAGAGACAAAGGCAATGTAGGCCTTTTGACAGCTGATTGCAAGTGATCACTGTGATTGGTCGCACAGTGATTAAATATAGGGGGATGATCAGCATTTTATAAATTGCCGCATTCCTGAGACAGCCAGCCATACCCTTTTTGTCACAATCATAGCATTCACCCATTTATGCAGCAATAGGTTTGTCTGGTGTCCCCAAGAGACATTTACACATGCATCCAGGAAATAGCCTTGGAGTGCAATCTATTTCTAATCCATGTTTTGTTTTAAGTTCAAAAAATAAAATATAAGATATTTTTGATTATTTTAGTTTAGAAATCCTTGAATAGCGGAGTAATGATGTAATGATGTTATTGTATTTTCCATTTTGTCCGTTCTAAAGAAATGCATGTCTATGTGTATCTATCTCTGATGATGTTCGGTGGGCTGAGGAAGTGGCACCAAGGCCATCTAAATTGTTGTTCCCCCCTGAGCCAATAGTTGCCAGCCCACCCCAGCATCTTCCGATCTTACGGTGATAATTAGTTTATCAGATTTGATGTTTTTGATTCATTCAATTTCCCATTATAACATGCATTTTTTCTTTATCAAGCTATGTAATGTTTTTTGATATATTACACATATGTTTTTTGCCATTGTGCAACAAGCACTGCATGATTGTTCACCTAGAATATATATGTGGTTGCAATATAAATTAGATGTACAATCCCCCAGCGGGAAAATTAAAAATATTCCCATTTTCAGATGGATGTCATTAAAATATAATAGTCTAATGAAATATAGAACGCCATTCATTTCCAGTGTTTTCCTGACTCTGAGAGCTCATGAAAAGCAGTAGTTAGAAATCAAATCGTTCTCTTGACCTCTAAATAAATGTCATGTGGATTAAAGCATACTGTGTCAAGAGTTGTACTAGTTACTGAACTTTAGAAAAAAATGTCTTGCAACCAAAAGAGGCTTAAGAGTGGCCAAGGAATGTTCTGGCAAAGAATATTCCACTAGTAATGGGAAACCTTCCTTACAAACATTTCATGTCACCCATAAGAAATCATACTTTATTTAAAAGTCGTTCAGATGCAGAGTTATCTATCATTGGTTGCATGTGTAAATACCGAATGCTGGTGTAACATTTCAGTTTACTGTTTATATTTAGCTGAATGCAGGAGTTAGTAGTGTGCTATATCAGCTTATTGCAGATGGTAATGTTGTATGTATTATGCATTTACTGTGTATGTCACATGTGACTACTATTTTGAGAGCTTTTTTGTTTTTCTATATCAGAATTTATTGCAGATTGTAATGAGGATAAAGGAGAAGTGCTTTTTGGGATTTGTTTGCTTTTCATGGTTTAAGATTTTTAACAGATCTTGTCCCATAAAACATATCAAAATATTCTACCAATGCTAACCATTCTAGATAAATAACCACTAAATTAATATACAGGCTTTGGGGGGGGTTGAACTCACATACAAACATGTGGAGTAATTCAAGAAATAGTTGTCAGTGTTAGTTCATGCCAAACCGCAGTATGATGTTTCACCATGCACTTTCTTTTCAACTACAGGAGGACATTTTTGAGCATCTATGTTCAATAGGTACCTTTTTTCCATAGTTTAAAATGGCCTACACAAGTATTTTTAATGTTGGTCAGTACAGAGTCCTGCATTATCCTTTAATACAGGGGTGTCAAAGTCTCTTCTAAAGTGTATCGCATAATCAGAAATGCATGTACCATTACTGCAAATAACTTTTTTTAATGCAGCCCAGCATGGGCTGCATTAAAAAAAGTTATTTGCAGTAATGGTAAAGCATAGCTTGGTAGTCAAATAAAATGTTTTTGCTTATTTAGCAATTATACAAGTTATAATAACTTTATTCAAACCAAAGTATCCATATGAAGAATAATGAGAATATGGGCAGTCAAATCAGGTGGTCCGCACCTTTCTGACAAATGGGACACTTTTGGCCTACGGGTTGCACATTGTATGCCCCTGCCTCAATACGTTTTGCATTCAGTTGCTAGCCCTGAATATCATTTCACTTGGCTAACCAAGCAGAATTTTCACATAACTAAACGATAATTTGTTTTTTCCACAAGCAGAAGTCACTACCAATGTGAGGACACTGTACAAGAGGTGAACCACACACAAACCCTTAGGATTCATGGAAAAAATCCTCTTTACATTATGGTAACAATTTAACAGAAAAGTGTAAAATTACCTTATTGCAAATATATACAGAAAGAAAATACATGATCTGGAAACGAAAGAAATGTAAGTTTAGGAAATGTTTGGAATGAAAACTATGTATAGCCAGTTGATTAAATGTACAGTACAGTGACAATAACCTTTGCTACCATGGCTTTTCAACCATAGCTGTTTTATGTATGTCTACTAATTGTTTGAGCTGAGCTAATTAGCATGAACAAACTATACAAGATCAGCATTGCATTGCACAACTGTGGTATCTGGTCTCCAATCTGCATAAATGATGTGAAGCAAGTTGGGTTTTCAGACCAATGAACTTGATTTCCTCATGACCCTCTAAACATTCTTTCCATACATCACACCACAAACATATTGTGCTCAGCAGCATCTTTTATTGCGGACTCTAAAATCACTATACAAAAAATGAACATGCTGAATTCCTAATGTCCAGTCGTACAAGCTGCATGATTTGTAGACAGCCATGGAGGTGATCATGCATCTTCCCACATTTTCTATACATAATTAAATACAGAGAATAATAATTATTGTATGTCCACATAAGGAAAAGACTAACTTATCTTAGCTTTCTATCTGGGAGCATGATAGATAACACGTAATGGCCCAGATTCAATGGACCCAGTGGAATTAAAAAGACTGCCATAAGTGGTAAATTAATGGGCACTGATGATTCAAAGCCCACCACTAACACCATTAATGGGTGCGGTAATATCATTACATCACCTGTTTGAAAAAATACCACACCCGCTAAAAACCTCCAGCTGGCCCTATGAAAGCGTTCTGCTGGCCCCATGAAATAAAAGTGCCCGCCCCCCCACCACTGACCGCAGGCTGGTGCCATGCCCATGGCCTCAACATTAAATAAAAACATAGTCCCTTGGGGCCTTAAGCCAGTGTATGTCTGGGGCCCAGATTAAAATATCATATTGGCCTCCAGGGCTTGGGACATGCTATGCTCTCAAGCCTTGATTAAACTAAATTCAATGCCCCCCAGTCTTTGGACCCCCAGGCCATGATTAAATTAAATTAAATGCCCACCTGGGGCTTGCGGAGCACTATACTCCCAAACCACCAATTAAATTAAATGATGTGCCCCTGTTGCTCTCCCCCTTGTCACAGACGCTGGCCAAATTCAGGAACCCCCACCTACCCTCCCACCTCTAATTTGACCAGGTGGGGGGGACGATCTAAATATAATTTTGTGTGGGTCATATCCTGTGAAATATAATATAACTTTATCCAGGTTCCAGCAGTGATCAGCGATGTCCTGGATCCTCATCTTCTGGCCAAGTGAAAGTGTCCATCTGTCAGGGCCTTTACCAGGTCAGGTAGGAGTTTAAGTGCAGGGATAGTGGAGGTGTCTGGTTGCATGTTAAATATAGTGCAAAGGGAGAACAGATAAATAAACAGAGCTAGGTATTGGAATAAAGACTGAAGGAGAGACAAGAGGGAATTTAGCAAAGAACTGCAGAATAGGAAAAGGAGCTATAGTAGGGACTGAAGACAAAGCAAAGGTAGGGGTGAGGCCATAGAAGGGTGACTAAGCAGGAACACCCTGGAGTGGGTGACAAAGCAGGAACACCCTGGAGTGGGTGACAAAGCAGGAACACCCTGGAGTGGGTGACAAAGCAGGAACACCCTGGAGTGGGTGACAAAGCAGGAACACCCTGGAGTGGGTGACAAAGCAGGAACACCCTGGAGTGGGTGACAAAGCAGGAACACCCTGGAGTGGGTGACAGAGCAGGAACACCTTTGGAAGGGTGAGAAATGAGAAGGGTAGCTTAAAGGGAATAACTTAGCTGAAGAGATCTTGATGTACTCAGAGGGTCTCAGGAGATGCTGAAAATCATCTACTGAGATGGTTGAGCCACTCAGGGTCAGATTCCCAGTTCCTGGACAAGGTCACAAAACAAATGGGTTTAAAGGAGAGTATCAGGAACAGAAGCAGCAGCTCTCAGAAATCAGGCACCAACTTCAATGCAAAAGCACTGTTTGCCAGAAACTGCAGCTATTTAACCTGGGTGTGAGCAAAAGGTAACGAGCCCACCTGACACCAAACAGAGGGGAAGGAATACAAGCCAAGTAAGGTAGGGAGGCCTCTAGAGGAGGCAGGAGGAATATAAGCACATAAATAATGACTTTAAATGCATGAGTCAGAAGGTCAGTGTTGAACCCTGACACCATCTAAAAACAATGAAAATAAAAAAAGTAATCCACCTATCTCTTAAAAACCGTTCATGCAAAATAAAATATTTTAAAAACATGTAAACGTAACTCTATTCAGACTGCCCTCACTGGAGAGCAGACTGATAATGAAATACCTTTCAAAGGTAGGAGGTTCTGATTGGCTGACTCTGCCGCGACAGCAGGCTGGTTTGAAAACCATTCGATAATAGGGCTGGGATAGGGCGGATTCTGAGTCAGACAATCATAGACTCATAGTGTTCTTTGAAATACCAGTCTATGATTACGGAGAGCCGGTCCGTCATAATAGACGGAAGTGTCGGGCAACATGGAGGTCCCCTGGCTGCCAAGATATCCCTGGTGGCTAGTGGGGGCAGCCGGAGGATGTCTGCACGATACGCGCAGACATCGTCCGCTGCTGCCTGGCACTTCCGCCGGGACTTTTATGATGAAGCAGGAAGGACCCGGCTTCATCATAGAAGTCCGGCGGTCGAGCTGGGCGCCAGCAGAGGATGTCTGCGCATATAGTGCAGACATCCTCCGGCTGTTAGCGAGGGAGATCCAGGTCCCCTGCAGCTCTGCGGGGGACCTGGATCCCAGTCTTATAGTCTGACCTCGATTTGAGGTCAGATTATAAGACGACCTCGAATATAATACGAGGGGTCTTTTTCAGAGCATTTGCTCTGAAAAAAACCTTGTCCTATATTCAAGCAAATACGGTATTTATGGATGACCCTTTTCCCTGGGCAAGAAAACAGGAAGAAATATTTTATTTCACAAGGCACCATTTAGGGGCCAGGGGGCTGTGAAGTGATTTGTTTGTAGGCACGGGGGCTATTTAGATCATCCCGCCCTACCTGGGAGACATGAAGCCAACACGAATCCAAGCGTTCTTATTTTTTTGGGGGGTGCTAGGGAACTGAGGGTGGCTATTACATCCCCAGGCCTCAGCTTACTATTAAAAGAGAAATCAGGAATAACAGCATTTTATGATAAACACGATTATTCCCTTATGCAGTACCAGTACCAGTTAACACATGGTATGTCTGTGGTCCCTATCGCAGTTGAATCCTGAAGGAATAACATGCAGTTTCAAACTTAAACTTTTGACAGTCTTAACGGCCACCATTGAATCTACCCCATTAAAAGTAATCATGCACTAAAACGTTATACATCCAAAGGGATTTGCCATTACTTATATTTTAGTAAATAAAAACTGACAACTGAAAACAACTGAAATAACTATAGCATTTAATTGCACAATAAAAAGTATTATGTCCTGTTAGCAGCTAAAGCTTGATTCTTTGAGGGAGAGGCGTAGAGATGTGTCTGCTCATAGTTATCGTTTCTTACCTGGATACAAAATCAGAAAACTGTAGAGTTTTGCAAAATTTAACAAACTAAGAATTGTTTAAATTATGATCCTAATATTTGTAACTCTATGAAAATGTAAGTGGTTCATTATTCATATTGAATTTAGAATGTGGCTCACTTGTTTATCAGTCTTACTGACAATCTATCATTGTGAGTAATCAGTAACTAATATTGGATCTCTATAAAGTGAATCAATATATAAAAGTTTTGTTTCAGTAGCCAGTTTTTGGATTGCAAGACTGCCCTCTAGAGTAGGCTATCATTTTTTTAAACCTTTTCAATTATGTCTACATTAGGATTGTCACCATTTCTTAAAAAGAAAATATACTTATTTATGAAAAGAGACTAAAAAGATGTGTTTATTTATTCTACAAATCTGATTGCCTTTTGAAGTCAAGAAGGATTTTTTCTCCCTTAGTGGCAAACTATGAAATAGCTTTCTTAGGGTTTTTTGCCTTCTTTTGGTTAAACAGAAGGAATGATAGGTAGAAAGGTTGAACTTGATGGACTTTTTTCAAACAGAATTACTATGTGACTATGTTACTGGTTATAATATAATGATTATTTTCTGTGAAATATTGGTTAGAGATCAAATATGCTTTATATAAGCCTTTGGAATAGGTTCGTGATGTTTTCCAGGTCTAGAAATACTACACTTTAGCAGCTAAGCTTAGAAAAGAAATGTGCCCATTGTTGACAACATAGTGACTAGACTTGGTTGACCAAGTAACACTTTCTTCAAACACGTTCTGATTTAACGTTATAACAACAGTTAGGTCAGTAATGGCAAACCTGTGAATTATATGTAACCTGACACTCGAGGACCTCTGAGGTGACACATAGCATTTGCCCACATGTTCACTTTAAATCTGAGATGGCTATACATTATGCAGGGACAATCCTCGTGAGTTTCTCAGAGAGAAGGAAGTGTTATGTGAAGAGATGGTTGGTGAACATTGAGGGTGTGGTCTGAAATTAAGTAATAAATTAAGGGGGAAAAAAATAAAAAATGTAACTAAAATATCAAAACTGCAAATCAACAGGGAGTCTTCAGTAAGGATAGGGGAATAAAAAAGTGTGATCAGTAAGTTACTATATAGTAGTGTACTGTATAAATTGGGCAATCAGGCTCTGTCACTTTTCTAGGTTAAGGTAATCTCAATGTAGAATTCCGATTTTCAACATTTTGTCACACACAACCATAAATCATTATTTATGATAAGGAAATATTGGGACAATGGAAACTGGTTAGTAAGAGATCTATAATTGTGGGTTTAACATGAAGGAGTCACAAGTAATGGCCAAGAGAAGTAATGATAAAAAGGAATTATGTTTTGCCTGTCCATGTAATATTCTGTGTAAAAAGCTAAGTGAAAACAAGATAAAACAGATGCATTTACCACAATGGCAGGGCTCAAACTAGAACACTAATCCAAGAGAAATCCAGTAATGAAAGTGATACAGTTAGGGAGTATTGCACGGATTTAAATAAATCCATTAATATAAATTAGACAGTTAGGGAGTATTGGACTGATTTAAATAAATCCATTAATATAAGTGATACAGTTAGGGAGTATTGCACTGATTTAAATAAATCCATGAATTTAAGTGATACAGTTAGGGAGTATTGCACTGATTTAAATAAATCCATTAATGTTGTAAGTGATACAGTTAGGTAGTATTGCACTGATTTAAATAAATCCAATAATTTAAGTGATACAGTTGGGGGGGTTTGCACTGATTTAAATAAATCCATTCATATAAGTGATACAGTTAGGGGGTATTGCACTGATTTAAATAAATCCATTCATATAAGTGATACAGTTAGGGGGTATTGCACTGATTTAAATAAATCCAGTAATATAAGTGATATAGATTGGGTGAATTTAATTATAGGGGGACTAAATCCTTTATTTTAATAAGACAATACTATATCCTGATTTAAATAAATCCATTCATATAAGTGATACAGTTAGGGGTATTGCACTGATTTAAATAAATCCATTTATATAAGTGATACAGTTAGGGGGTATTGCACTGATTTAAATAAATCCATTCATATATGTGATACAGTTAGGGGGTATTGCACTGATTTAAATAAATCCAGTAATATAAGTGATATAGTTATGGGGTATTGCACTGATTTAAATAAATCCATTCATATAAGTGATACAGTGAGGGGGTATTGCACTGATTTAAATAAATCCAGTAATATAAGTGATACAGTTAGGGGGTATTGCAATTATTTAAATAAATCCAGTAATATAAGTGATATGGATTGGGTGAATTTAATTATAGGGGGACTAAATCCTTTATTTTAATCAGACAAATACTATATCCTGTCTGATTAAAAAGGCTTCTGAATGATGTAAACTGATTCACATTTCACGATTCTCCATGTCATGGAGTTAGTTCTAGCTGTACATTGCTATTGGCTGTGCGCTGTGCAATAGATGTGCACACATACCATGAATGGGAGAGACAGTCAGCAGACTTGCTCTGTGAGATGGAAGCTTCCTAGTCTTTGTTTTTCCAAAGAGTTGGGTTTATTATCTTTTTATTAAAGCATGATCAGTGCACTATTTAAATTACACTTTTAATGAGACAAAAGTGGCCTTCTTCCTCACTAATTCTATACAACAGGAAATTCAAAATGAGTTCAGCTTCATGTTAAGGTAGTACAGAACTAGGCCAATTTCGCTTTTTCAGCTTTTGTTAGACTAAAAATGTTGTCCTCCTTGCCCAGTCATAAACAAGAAATTAGCTTTGGGTGATGGGATTTAAACCCCAAGATGAAGGGCTGCACTTGCTTGTTTTTTGATTTGCAGTTTAATGTTCCTCAAATACTAATGTTAAGATCTATGCAGCAAGTATTCATTTTTATCATTTACCTCAGTGCTGCCCAACTTTCAAATCATCTGTTTGGAAACAGGATGCCATACAAATACATAAAACCTGTTTTTCAGTCAGGCCATGAAAACAAACTATATTTGTGTGTGTCTAGCCCATAATGATCTATCTATTCAGTGTCCTCCATAAGCTATAACAATTAATAGGAGAAGGAGTTTTACCTCATAATTTTTTTTTAGACATCAACATTTTGCATTAAGCAACTGTTAATAATATATTACACAATGTGGCTATAAAGTTATCTGTGTGCATTCTTTAATAGCCTGTTAGTGATATTATTTAGTATAGTCCAGAGCAATCGCACTGAACACGTTTAGGAAATATGAGAGGTTATTTACTGCACACAGGCACATATGATTGATTTTGTACTTTGTAGCATTATAAAACAATGCCAGAACCCATCTCCATTAACAAAGTTGTCTGTACAGTAAGGGCTTCTAGACATTATTTATCCCTAGTCTTTTAGGTGACAGACACTAACAATATATAAAACATGCCTTTTAATAAGCCTTTCTACACGGGCCTCTTAATAGGTGTATAATGACCTCTTGTGTATGAAGAGTTTGCGTTTAATAAGTGACCTTTAATACTGAGAAAGACTGCATGCCAGGTTGTAAACAAAACAATTAAAACAAGGATATTAACTTTTGCTATGAAAAATATGTTGTGTAATACTTGTTACATTGGAACAGAATGTTATAAAGAACTGTTTTCAGGCACTAATACAAATTTTACCTTATAATAAGATAAAACATCAAGACTGGGGAAATTTGGCAGTGTCAGACATATTTCACCCCACCCAGGGCTTCTTCAGTGACTTTCCTATTGTTTATAGTACATGCCTTTATACTGAGCAATATTTCCCTTATCCAGCACAAGTGAGTGCATGAACTTATGATGTGGTGTAGTCATAAGTAATATATACAGAGAACACTATTGCCACAAGTGAATACCCTGAAAGGGGAAGATTTCTCATCAGTGTGAAAAGACAGCTACATATACATCAGGATAAAAAAAATTCAAGCACTGGGTGTATGTCCATTGCAAATAGTTTGCAAAATTTATATAGAACACCCTAAATCCATATTGGAATAATATGTTTCTGACTATTTTCATATGAGTTTTTACACAACAATGTTTAGTTAACTTTGCCATTATTAGAGTTAGAAAGCAATGAAAGTGACTATGTCATATAGAATATGTCCTGTGACTTCCCATAAAGGTCACCGAAAAATTTAAATATGCAACACAAAACCAATACAAATACACCAAAATACACCTCACCCAACTGTGTCACACAATCATTGCTCCATGCTCCACATTGCACCAAAGCCTCTGTAATCCAATATGCTACGCAAACATCTAACCTCATCATAAAACATCACAAGCCCGTGTATTGCAAGTTGATGCACCAACCTTACCCCCGAAAATGGAAAAGAAAACACTCCCTGTCAATGTGCACTAAAAAGTATGTCCTCATGCCAATGTGTCATCACACATTGAGCTAATGAATCACTACCAAGACTCCATATTTTATTTGTTTCTAATAACAGAAACCCATTCTTGATTGCCAAAATGGTGTATAAAGCTCCTGTGACATTGAAAGGGTTAAAAAAAAGATAACCAGTGGCTTGTGGACCTACTCCCAAATAGGCACAGGGAAAGGAAATTTTAATCAAGGGGAAGAAACAAATGGAAACCAGCCAATCCAAGGCAAAGGAGGTTTGTAAGATGAAATAAAGTCATTTCTAAAGAAAGCTGGCCAACAACAATGGTAGTTGGCAGGAACTAAGGGAAACTGAGCAATACCATAATGAAGGGGCTCTAAGAGTGAGTAAAAAGAAAAAGTAAGTGAATGCTGCATCCGAACACTCACCTGTGTTGCAGTACAGTTGGACCCTGCGTATAGAATGCTGGGATCACTTGTCCACTTCCTTGCACTGAAAGAGGTGACTAATAGTGTACCGCATAGAATAGGCAATAACATTTGTCATGTACATATTGTAGAAAAAAGGGGGAGAAGTAAATACACAGAGATTTAAAAGATGTTGTATTTTTTTGAAAAATCTTGAATTATTAATCTAAGGTAGCTTTAAGTTCCTTTTTAATACATATGATGTCCAAATAAATGTCGAAACACTGTATTTTTATTATATGTTTTGAAGTAATGCATCAGTGCTACATTATCCTTCTGACTGTAAATGTGTGAAAGAAAACGTAATTTTTAGGGGAAGGCTGTAATATACATTAACAATGCTTCTTCTTAGGAAGAAATGTAAAGCTCTATATAGCACATGTCAAACACTTTTCACATATGGTAATAACCTTTGCCATATCTAATTTTCCTACATAAACAGCTCAAGCTAAAACTATAAATGGTGGAAAATTGAGGTCGTATGGTTTGCATTATCAAACCTGTTAAACTATTATTTTCCACCATGTCTGCATGTCACTTTCTGTTCTAAGGAAAAAGATTACCTTTTTAGGGAGATATTTTACAAGTGGGTAATTATGATTAAGCGCTAAATAGCGTGAAACGCGTCAAGCGATTCAAGACTACCTGTTTTGAAATGTTTCACTTTGAAATGTTTTGACACATGCATGATATCTCCTTAGAAATGTGTGTTGTTTTATGTAACTGTTTCAGAGCATATAAGACAATGTTTAATTAGTGGTGCTGTTGTATTTCAGTCCATTCCAGTGAATAGACAGAAAGGTATCTTATGGCTGTGTGGGTGTAAAACAGGATAAAACTACTTTCCAAACAGAGTCTAAAATGTGGCAATAGCTGTATGCTTACGGAAACTTACCATGGGTATGTGCAAAGTATCTTGATTAATGAGGTTCTTCCTTCATCATAATAATATTTCTGATGTACCTCTTCTTTAGAATTGCTAATTGTAAACATACAGTCCTTTGCTAGTTGTTCACTTTATAAGAATCTTTTATTGATCTTATTCTCTTGCTTTATAATTCCTGGAACAATCTGTAGCCATCTTGTGTTTACAGTAGAAAGTGCCATTTTATAATGTATTAACATTAACCCACAAAACTAAAATCTGCAGTTTTTTGAGAAAAATAGTTCACATGGGGATCTGCCAATCTGAATGCATTCAAAACACTAGTAGATACCTGTTGTGCTTCCATCCTCACTCTATTTGCTCTATTTCCAGAGCCTTTCCCAGAATTCTCTCTTTCTAAATAACCACCTATATTTTTTTGAAGGCTATAAATGCCATTGTTATAACTGATAACAAAATCAATAAAACAATACTCTAAGACCCTTTTGTCCAACATTGTATTTTGTGGATGGCCTTACACTATGCAGACGTGTAGAGTTTGGGGGGCAAGACATGATTAATTGGACGGTTCGCCTACCGTTTTTTTCACCGGTGGGCGAGGGGGAGCAGACCTCACCGGGTGCTAGGTGAAGGTCCGCCCCCACTCGGTAGTGCTGTGCAGATCCTCAGTGGGGAAGCGCAAGAACCAATGGCTCTGTGTGTGTTAAACACACTCAGAGCTCAATCAGTGCTGCCTCACGCTAAACGCGCATAGTGATGACACAGAGCATCATGCTCTGCATCTTCACTATGCACTGGGAGCACTAGGCAGCACTGATTGAGCTCTGAGTTTGTTTAACACACAAAGAGCAAGCTGCAGTTGGTGGTGACAGCTAGTAGCCAGACCGCCCTCAGCAAGCCCATGCGGACCAGTTACCAGGTAAGGTATTTTCCCTATTTGAATTTTTATCACCTATTTTGGTGGTCTTTATTTTGGATATTTTAGATATCTATGCATTTTGATACTCTGTTGGTAATCTATGCATTTACTAGTAAATTTATGCCAGAGAACATATGTTTATGTAATTGTTTTTGTTGTATGTTTGTGTATATTTTTATTTATCTTTTTTTCATATATATATTAATTTATTTTATGCACATTTGAATCATTAGAAATTGTCTATCTTTAAGTTCTGTCTGGAGTTTTTCTTTTAAAATTCTCTTACAGGTCCTCCTTTTAAGCAGGAATTCTATGTTGCAGCACTAGCAGCTATACATTAACTGGGACTGTATTTAACCCTCTTTTTATACACACAATATTAGTGGTTGGATCACTTTCATTTTATTTAGATTATTTTAAATTAGATAGTGCTTTATTTCTTAAATATTAAATTCTGAAATACATACTGATGGCTTGTGTGGGTTTTACTGTATCTGTGTGGGATTATCTGACACTGTGTTTTATGTATGTGCATGCATGACTGTGTGTGATTATGTATGACCATGAATGGGGGAGAGGAGGCAGCCTTTCCATTCTTGATCTCGGTAGAACAATGGCTTTGACCTGCCCTGATGAGTGCTTGTTTGTGTGACACAGTGTGCTTGGTGTGTGCCTGAGTGAGACTGCTTGGTGTGTGTGTCTGAGATAGACAGCGTGCTTGGTCTGTGTGAGACAGCGTGCTTGGTCTGTGTGAGACAACGTGCTTGGTCTGTGTGTCTGTGTGATACAGTGTGCTTGGTCTGTGTGATACAGCATGCTTGGTATGTGTGTCTGTGTGAGACAGGGTTCTTGGTCTGTCAGGTACAGCGTGCTTGTTATGTTTGTCTGTGTGATAAAGTGTGCTTTGTCTGTGTGAGACAGCGTTCTTGTTATGTGCGTCTGTGTGAGACAGGGTGCTTGTTATGTGTGTCTGACAGTGGGGTGTGTCTCATACAGGCACAGACCATCTTCGTTTCTAGCCCTGCTGAGCACACCCAGCGCTCAGACACTATAGTGTGGTGCTCCCTCGCTCTCCACTGCATAATATTTTTTTTTTCCTAGTAGCAAGGCCTCCATGCGTGGACAACAATACCCATGCGCCATATCTAATTTTCTGGTCACCATAGCGACCTGGTGCCTGGGGTTTATTGAGCCCTGATATATACCCATATACCTATTGTTCATTAGCATCATGTGAGCTTATTTACTCCACTTCTATCAAGTCTGCCACGGGCTCCAGCCCCGGATCTTTTGGAGACCTAGCAACGCCTCTGCTTTTAATCAAGGATAATCGCTGCACAATAACCTTAAGAAGGCCTATTCTGCTCATGAGTCGCCAGTTGAACATCCATATTCTAATTAAAAAAAAAAAGAGAAAAAAAAAAAGAATTCATCAACTAGAACTCCAACCTTGGGTATCTGCTGCCCATCACTCTAGATTGTAAGCTTGCGAGCAGGGCTCTGTACCTCATGTATCTGTCTGTCTATGTTCATCTAACATAGTCTGTAATTCTCTTTCAAAAAATGATTTGTGGTTAACTTCAAAAATCAGCCATTATCACCTGGGAACCTGGGCACGCCAAAACACTGTTTTTACTGTGAATGTAAATAATAAAAAATGATTGCAAATGATCAAAAAAAAAAAGAACATCCATATTCTTTGGAATGAATGGCAAAGTTTTTATTTGTATTTATCTTTTTTTGTATTGTTGCTAACATTTTCAAAATAAGTTGTATTGTCACTCAGGGAACAGGAGTATAAAATATATATATTGCAGAACTTAACCCTTTCAGCACCAAAGGAATCTTTTTAATTTATTTGTAAGTCTCTCTAAACCTCAAAAGGGTTTAAGAGCATTCTAAGTTCAGGGAACAAAACGCTTTTGTACTGTATTGAAAGAGAGCAAGTATCAACTGCTTCTGAAACAGACCAACAAAACATTAGTAGATCAAAATCCAGCAAAATGCTAATTTTCAAATTCATTTAATTATGACATCTTTGTAATCAGCCAAGAATAAAATGTTTACATGAAGTGATCCAATGCTATACAACAATTATTTCGGTTTTTATTTCATTTTTTGCTGTGTTTAACTTTTAGCCAGGAGAGAATCAGTGAGATTAGCTGAATGATTTCATATTTTAAAATTGTAAATCCACTTTAATAAGTTATATTCAAGCATGAAATAAAGCAGAAAATATATTATGTTTTTTTCTTTCAATAAACATAATAATAACAACCACAACAATGATTCTAAGCAATCACTAATGTCTAGAATAAGATATAAAGTTTAAAGATAGATTTATAAGCAAATTACAAATTACAAAAATAGTCCACAAGGAAGACAAACATTTTTCATCAATAACTAGTTAAAGGAATGGTTGACGTACAGAAAGAAATGGTGGTAAATATACAGACATAATGGTTTCTGAGTTATCAAATGTATCTTTAGCTGGTAAAAAAAAAAAAAGAATACCATTACCTACTAGCTTTTCTAACAATTATTGGATAAAGGATTCTTTAAATGCTACTTGGTAGCCATGTCTATATTGTTCTCGACTCAATCTCTTCCATAGGTAGTCACTATTAAGTTCAAAATTAATTTAAAGTGAGCTCTGCAGTTTGAGGCTAAGCATATTAATTTGAGACCCATTGCTTCCAGTTTAATGTAATTTAGCTGGAAAGTAGATCATACTGAATTAGGAACTGCAGTTTAACAAGCTCAAAATGAACACATATATTGTTGAAGAAAACCTTGAGCCCTTGTTATTACATTACATTAACATTTATTTATACAGCGCCAACAAAGATACGTGGGATCAGCTAGAGGTAAATTGACAGGTATTATAGTGGGTTGGGTAACAAGCTTCTTTAAAGAGATGAGTTTTGAGGGCCTTTTTAAAGTTTGAAAAGGAGGGAGAGAGCTGGATGCTTTGCTGAAGGGAGTTCCAGAGAGTTGGGGCAGCTCAGACCAAATCTTTGGAGACGCGAGTGAGAAGTGGTGATGAGGTTGGAGGAGTGTTTTAGTCCCAATTATCGTGCAGGGAGGTATTGGTTAACGAAGGAGGCAATTTAAGGAGGGGCTAAGGAGTGGAGGGCTTTGTAGGTTAAAGACAGAATTTAAAATGTTATCCTTGAGCAGAGAGTTAGCCAGTGGAGGGCGTTGCAGAGAGACTGACGTTCAAGGAAGATGAGTCTTGCAGACCCCTTAGAAAAATATTAAATGTCCAGGAATAATTACAGGCTATAATGAATAAGCAATTTATGAAGCTACAAAGGCCATCTACAATACAATGTTTATTTGGCATAAACAAAACCATTACATTAACTCTTACTTTTTGATTTTCTATTGAATTGTTCAGAGAAGGTATTTTTACATGCTCTCTTTATACTGTTTTATCATTGTTTTATCACCGGAGACTATGATGGCATTGCCAAAGCCAGTGTTATTTAAAGCCAGTGTTATTTTATGATATTGTTCCTCACAAATGTTATTGATTATTAATATGGTGTTTGATCTGTATGCATTCAAAAACCTTCACATTTGGTATTCTGTATTTCTGTGGAAGTAAATCAAAGCTCAAGACATCAAGCCTGCTCTCTTTGTTAAATTATTGTTTGAGGTTTATTTCCGAACCATTGTTTTTGTTATTGTTCAGCATGGTTAATGTGTTTGTATTACATTGTTGTTTTATATGTGTAAGGATAAACACACCTAAAATTGCTGAAACCTTGATGGACCTCAAAAAGTCTAATCTACAGATTGTGAAATAAAAGTAAAATTGATAGAGCTAATTATCCTGGTCCAAATTACTTTACAGTTCTACATATAATACACTCCAAAGTGCCATGGGTATCTAGACAAATCTGTGAGAACATCCTGCTGCTATGTATTTAATGTAGCACTCTACCTTACAAACATAAGCCAGGTTGCCTTATTTTTAAAATGTAACATATATTTCCTTTTTTTCAATAGAAAAAAAAAACATTTTTTTTTTTACAATCATCCCAGTAGGAGGGTGCTAATAGAAAGTACTTTAGGAACAATATATGCTGATTTTCTCCACTACACAGAATTTGTAAAGCATACACTTTATAAAGTATATACTTAAGGCTAAAGTATAAAGGTTGATCCACTCAGTAATAGACATCCAAATTTATCTAATGATGTCACCTAAAACCTAGTGTTAGTCACTGAGGTAACTTATCAGGCATTGTAAAAATTAAGTTTGCACCTTTTAAAGAATCAAATGGCGGATTTTTCTTGTTTAAGAACTGAACATGATAGGCATAGGCAAGTATTACAGCGTCTTTGGATTATATTTGCCATGTTTCTATGGCAAATTGTTTCACTAACAATGAAACAAATAGCTTATGTATGTCTCCCACCTCACAGGAACTCACTGGAAATTGAAGTATCGGTGAATTTTCCTCAAGATGAGCTCTATGAGAAAAGTGCGCTTTGAATTACCATGTACGAATGAAACAGCCATTTTGCGTATTCTCAGTAAGGAATCCATTTCTGGGGAACGCTGCCTTAGTACTTTGAGTTTCAAAACTTGAGAGGGAAAACTGGCATAAGCTGCACAAACCAATAATCCCAATAAGAAATTATGTAAAATTCAACATCTATGAACAATATATTAATAACGGATTATAACTTATTATTGATAGCAGGGGCATTTTATTTAAAATATAATGTTTCAGAAAATGTTGCATTATTATATACTTATAATGAAAATATAAATGTTAAATTGCATAACAGTTCAAAATAGGTAACTTGTATACAACAGTACATAATAACATTAGAAAATATCCAATGTATACTAATGATATTTGAACACAACTTAGTATTGTTATATAGGGTGCATAGTATATATAAATGTATTGAGGGTATCTGTTACCCCATGCCCCCACCTGGTCTTTATTTGTCCTTGATGTTTACTTTTTGCCACAACTGCAAAATATATTTTATATTTCTTGGACTATGCAATAATTTTCTTGCTTAATGAAAATGAATACAGTATATACAGTTCATACAGTATATCTCTATTTGTTGTAATTGCATGTAAATAAAATTGAAAGAGAAGTTCTAATGAAGAGAAACAAGCCAGTTCAATATATGTTTAGCCATTTAAAATCATGTAGACATTTGTTAATTGTGTATGGCAAATGAGGATCAGTTAACATAAATTCTTTTTTTTTTTCTTTTCTAGCTTTCTTCTTGTCTTCAGCTGCTTGATTTTATCAGTGTTTTCCACTATACCTGAACATCAAGACCACGCTTCATACTGCCTCTTTGTTCTGGTAAGTGAGAAAATATTACAGTGTTTTCAATTTACCTAGAGCTAAAACTCTGGAGCAGTGTGGTCAAAAGTTTTCACGTAAAGAATGTTTTTCAGAATGCTAGGTTAGTTGGTCGGCTATTATTCATTATAATACAATATTATGTATAACACTTGAGAAAAAAGAACTTGAGACGCATATGGGCCACCATCAGAGATAGACAAAGTGTCCGTATGACCAGGTTTGTGAAGATCAGTGGATTGTCCATCACAAAATCCGGTAAATGTCCGCCATAAAAACAGTGTTGATGCTTACTTCTTGCTACCATTTGGACATGGTTCAGGATCTAAGTGTTTTTTTAAGATAGAAAAGCAGATAGAGAAAGTATTCTAAGTGTCATGGAAAAGTTTCATGGAAAATGATAAAGACCCACGAAGATGTGCAAAAATGAGCTAAATTTATTGCCGCTTTCAAAGGAGGAGACAAGGAATAGAGGCAATGAACCACCAAACATACGTCTCATGTGTATCAAGCTCCTTTAAAGCTCTTAATCGTAGGCTAAACTTGAAACATATTAGGCATGTGTTTGGTGGTTCCCTGTCTCGTTGTTTGTCGCCCCCTTTGCATGTACCAATACATTTGTTTAATTTTTCCACATCTTCATGGCTTTTCATTGTTTTCCATGACACCTTAACCCTTCAGAGCTGGAGTACTTTCTGTATCTGCTTTTCTCTGCTATCTTGGTTTGTTCAGCTGGGATGTGATGGCTTCTTAGCACATGGTACCCATGGTTTTTGAGCCTTTTTATGTTTACCTTTTACATTCGCTGGAGCATGCTGGTTATTTTCTCTCTGTCTAAGAATTTCCTAAAGTGGGCCACATGATAAGAAGTGTGGATACATATTGGACTGCATTAAATCTCTTATTTTACAGTAAACAATGTTTTTTTAGCCATAGAAAAAATGGTTTTTTATCATTAATTAAAAAAAAAGCCAATAAACATTATTCAAACAAAACCACCCATGCACAGGGCTAATGAGAACTCATTGGGTCTAAAGGCCACATGTTGGACACCCCTGTCCTAAATCATAATATGGCATTACTATATTATGTGATAATAAAAATATTATTTTACTAGTTCAGGAGGTAAACAGAGGATGAGCTGATATTCTTTATAATCTGGACCCCTACTAATCTTGAATTATACCCTATAAAGCTGCCATTCTTGTCTTAAAGTTACATGCAGTCATGAGGCCCAAGGCATTTTATTTACAGAATGTAAACCTGTTACACGATATTGAAAATATGTATATGTTACAGGCAAAGTGGGAATTTACAACATTTTCTATGCTTGGACTATTCGTTTAATACCATATCTCTTAAGCAATGTACGAAATTGAATCAATCTTTCCTGAGCTTACCCTTGGATTGAGCTGTTGAGGAAAAGGTTCCTAGGTAATTTAATGAGGACCTTTTTTCATAGATCTCATCTTGAGGAAAACTCACTGATAATTTAATTTCTGGTTCATTTCTGTGAGATGGTGACATAAAGCAGCTCCATTTTTGTTCATCTAGTTAGCTTAGAGATGTTCAGGCACTGTAAGCAATGTATAATATCATATTTCCTTTTACTACTTCCTGCAAAAGGATATTATTAACATAGCTTAAAGTATCTTATAAATACGTCAATTTAGTATATACAGGAACAAAATGGCTTAATGGCTTTTTCTAGCTATATTTTCTTAACAACTGAGCATTTAGAAAGAGACATCAGTTTTAAATCTACTTGTAAATAGTCCCTTTCAATAAAATGACTTAATTAGCAGAGATATGGAAGGAAATACTTCCCTTTATCAAGCCAACTATAATTTTTAACTTTACAGCAGGAAGTTTGATCTTAAAACTTTGTTGTTAAGGCAAACATGTTATGTTCACTTGTTTGGCATCTGAATCTTTGGAGAGATATGTCTAGACATGGTTTTAGCTGGAATTATGCCATTTATTTGCTATAATAAGGTTATTTATTTAATTGCTTTACATTTACTCTGAATAAGTTACAACTGTAGCTTTTATCGCCAATTAATCTTCCTTTAAGATGCATGGAAAAGAAGAAATGGGACTTTGGTGAAGTATTGTTCAGAATGTTTCACTAATGTCTAAGCATGACAATATATTTTTTAAAATAATACAGAATTTACCAGCAACTATTGGGCTTTCACTATGGACAGGCAGACATAAATATTCGTTACAGTTTTGGCGGGAATTATTTTATAAAAATAAAAATCTATGTTATTATTATTAGAAAGAGTGTTTTGGAAATGTTCAAAACAAGTGTCAGTTCTTGTAAAAATTCCACAAAGTCATCCCATTTTAGTAAATAACCAACGTGGAACTAATTTTCAATCATTTATGCCTTGCGAGCTGGTGACATTGCTGCAGCTGCTGAAGCACACACTGGCAGTTTAGTTTAGCGAGAACCTACAAACAGATATTTTATACTGAATAAACATTTCAACAACAGCATAAGGACTTTTGTTTTTGTATACTGGTTCACATGATGCTACTATATGTAAGATAGCTCCGTTGGTAAATGCCCTGACATTAGAACCTGTTCACACCTAAAGGTTGCAGGCTTGAATCCTGGCAGGTTCAACTTAGGCCTTCATCCTTCCACAGTCAATTAATGAGTACCATCAATTGGGTAATATTAACATCTATTATTACAGGTTCCGATTTGGTTAATTCCAAGATTATATGCTAACAAGTGCTTTGAGTTCCACCAGGGAAAATACACTCTATAAATACTAGCTATTATTATTATAATCCTGTTTTAACATCTAGTAATATAGTTTTGTCTATTATAACATGTTTGGGGTTTTTAAAGATATTTAGGAGGCATAGGAATAAAATCCTATAGCACCACCGTGTGGCATATGCTTTACAATTGTTAGGTATCTAAATCTTTAAAGACAAATGATTCCTTTAAATATGGAATTCCAGGCCATAACACCAAAAACAATAAAATGCTTACACTTACTTTTTGTAACTTTTTACACATTAAGAAAATGTTTTCCTTTAAGACACTTAAATTCGATACTCTAAAGTGAAGTTGACAAAATCCATGAAGGCATAAATCAGTGTGAAACAGCAGTATTTCAGTTGATGAACAGCAATTCAGCATTTGCTGGGCTATTGCTGTGAATGTAATATCAGTCATGGATAATATATATAAACAGGGAAATAGCAAAAATCAGACATTAATGCCATGTTCAGTAAATATGATTCTTGTGCTGGAAGGTCTATGAAACTGCAACTTCATTGGTGTTGACACACAATGAATATTGGTTGTGACTATCAGTATCTTTAGGTCTATAACTAAACTGGTTAAACGGCAATAGTATTTTTTTAATATTTACTCAAGTAGTAAACATGAAAACAGAGATTTTTAACACAATAGCATGATGTAGAACTACAATCTCCACAATAAAACCACAATATGCAAACCTGACTAAAACTCTTATTATGGCATCCTTTTCCACTCTAAGAAACTTTATTTGTTTCCATCAGATGTTTTCGTCAACTTAGACCTTAATGCTTGAGGTCTGTGATAAAGCCATTCTCACAAGGTTGTCATCTTGGCCATTTTTTAACAGCCACATAAAACTTTTGCATGCTGCCTTGTGGTGTGTAGAAGTCATATGTGACCAGAAGAAAATCAATCAACTAATCAATTAGTGGATCCCTCAGAACCACGTTGATTAGTTAAGTGATTTCCATCTGGTCACATATCACTTGTACCTACTGCAAGGCAAAAGTTACATGTGCCTGGTAAAACATATCAGCCCTAGATTCTTATACAGTTTCTTTTATCCAGCACTGTTTTTATCAGGAAACTGCTAAGTATTATCTTAAAATCTATGTGTGTAAGTGGCTCTCCAGGGAACCCCTTATTTTAAACATTCCACAAAAAAAGCATCTCTTCATGGCAGAGGTGATTCACGCAATCAGTGGATATGTTCAACCATATAACAATTTCTTCTAACCAAAACCACCCCATTATTTAAATGTCTCATATTCCATCACTACATCTCTTCCACTAAACCTCACATCATCATCTGTCTTCCTTGATTGTAAACCCTCTCACTGCTCTGAACCCATTATGTCCTTCTTAGCTTTACTACAACATTGCTTAAGACCTTTCTGTATCCTCCATCTGATGGATACTAATTGAGTGACTGGTCATTGGCAACCCCACAATTGTGTTACTTTAGGACTTTACAGAATGTTTGTGTTTAATGTGTCAGACGTATACATGCTTTCTCTATTGTATATTAATTTGAACTCTGTGCTTTCTAACTGCAAATAATGATTCCCCCTTGAAATTGTTATACTCATTTCCTTGTCTCATTTTTTTTGTTCCATTACAGTTGAAATTATTGTGCACCAAAGTACACTCATTAAGATGCATTACATTGTAATTACTTAAAATAAAATAGTAGTTTGTTAATGTCCCCTGAGTTTGCGCCAACATTCATTAGACTAATTGTATTCAGAAATAACTCTTGAGAAATAGGTCATTAGAATATAGTTAATGAATGTATATGTAAATGCAAAATATTCCTATTTGTGTATTTTTAGATTTGTTCTGTCATGAAGAAGAATAACAATGAATATTAACTTGCTGTCCATTCTGTATTAGGTCATAATGTGAGAAGTGTTTTTTTATTTTGGCTTCGATTTTGACACATTATTGATAACACCATGGTCTTGCGATTAAAACGAAAAGATGTCTGGCTCCAATATATATACATTACACAATACTATTAAACATAGAACATTAATAGAATGCTTTTTATTCTGATATTAATTCCCAATGCTCCTAGAGCAACTGTTATGGCAGCAGTCTAGGCCCAGTAGCTATATTTCTCAGAGAATGAGAGGACCGGTGCTGTCGTTTTCAGTTTATGGCCTGGAAATCCAGTGACACGCTTCACTGTTTGTGTACTGTAAATTATATGACACCTCACTTTCTAGCTTTGTCTTTTGGCTGGGAATTCTTTCCTACCGTCTGAACAGAAGAATCTGTGAGTGGAACTAATGACTAAGCAAAGCAAAATAACTATAATGTTTATAAGATCCCACACTTGCAATTTCAGATGCTGGCTTGTCGTTTTACAAGTAATGTTCCCTTCAGGGGATATTTAAAGTGAACTTGTCATATTAAGATTACAAGGTTTCTCAGGGTAAAACTGTTTACTGCCGATAAGAAGACTGTAAACAAATACCACAATGAACTATTATCGATCCCATCATTTAGAGCATTGTGGGATTAAAAATGATCTACCTTTCATTTCACCTGCACTGAGAGTGCTTTTAACCCTAATCGATAGAAGAGACCTTATTAACCACTAAACTTGAAACAAAATGTATTTTTATTTTGTCCCCACGTTAAGGAAGAAACCCCCTGTAGTTTGGATGGTATATTTTATATCACCCGTTTATTTCAGTCCTCCACCTGCAGCCTGTCAACTCTGGCTGTCAAAACAAGAGCTGACTGGGGGACATTCACTGCTTCTGCAGACCCTTAATTGTAGGCAAAATAATTGGAGGAAGCTAGCTATTGATTGATTATGAAATTGAATTTCTTGGACTTTTAAGTAGCCTGTATGATTCAACTTCTTAGAAAAGCTGGTTAAATCTTCTAAGGGGATAAACAATGTATAGTACACAAAGTATAGCACCGCACTTCTTCCAGGTTCATTTTCAAAAGAGTGGTACACTGCAAAAACTAATGGTCCAGATAAGGTTTGAGGCATCTCTGCAAGTTAAACATTGACACCATTGTGATCAGGGTTTTTTTGTCCTCTAAGGACAAAAACTTAACAATTGCTGCTCTATGTTCCTGGACCAGATCATGATCCACAGCTTAGTGTGGCACCCACAGTTACATTCCAAACTTACATTCCGCCCCACAGTTAACAAAACATCGTTCCACAAAATACCCTGCACACCGAACCACTTCTAACAAACCCGTTCAGGAGGAAAGCCCAGCCATATCCAATTGTCATGAACTGCAGCTCTCCTCCTGGCCCAGAATACGTGGGAATGGCCGACAATCCATTCTTCCAAACATCAGCCTATAACGAAACACAAACATGAACTGAACAGACCATGGAGCATCAGCAACAGAACCAAATTATGCTTAGAAAAACTTTGAAAAATGTTTTCTTTTTTTTTTGTATAAGAAAACTGTTTTATTTGTGCACTTTTTTTGTGTAGGTACCACTTTATAACATTCTGTGAGGGCGATCATATGATTTAAACCTTCCGGACTGCCAACGCCCAATTTTCCTGACTAAGGCCTCCCCTAGGCCCAGCCTTGAGGCCTCAGTGGCAGCCCCAATATGAAAGGAATGGGTATCGAATTCCAGAGCTGGACCAACTGACCCAATGCCATCCTCATCACCCGCAGAAACTGGAAGCGAGACAGACCTGACGAGTATGTGCCCCAAGAGGGATTGAGACCCCTGGACCCGTACCGCCAAAAATTCCCTGGTGCAGCCCACCAGGCCCACCTGCTCTCCCGGCATCTGAAAGAGCTCAATCAAACTGCCCCTCCCAACCACATCAGTTTTGGAGGACTGAAGCCATATCAGCAGCTTACGGGGCTTACAAACTACGTGCGCCACCCGGATACCCCCATACCGGGCCTTAGAGGGGCTGACCAATTCTGAGATACGGAATGCCCCAAAAAAGGCCAGTGAAAATGTTGCACTGTACAACAAACATTTGTAGTCAGAAACACAAATGCCCCGGAGCGCGGACACCATATTAGGCAGCAATGCAATTGACACAGGGCACCTAGCATCAGCCCGCCACTTACCCTTACGGAATCCCTTAAGCACTTGTTTGACTAAAAAATGTTTACAGACATCCACTTGACCCCGCAATTTAAAAAGGAAGGACATCACCTACACTGCCTTGTCCAACCTGGAAGGGGACATCCCCATGGAGGAAAGCTGCACTAAAAACCAGGGCATGGAGCTGCAAAGCATCTCATAGACCACCCACGTGGAAGGGGCCACCGATGATTTTACCCATCCTGCAAGCATTCCATACCGACCTTCCTCATCACCAGTGGGCACTCCTGCCCCGTCCGGTTCCGGAGCCTCTTTCCAAAACTGTTCCCACTGGAATCAAGAAAGAGCATCCGCTATAACGTTTATAAGCCCAGGTACATGCTTAGCACAAAACAAAACATTCAGTTCCATGCAAAGCAGCACAAAATGCCGCAAAAGCTGCACCACCGGGGAAGAGGTGGCGGACAGATTGAGCAGCACCTTGCTATCAAACAGGCCACATTTGGACACCCCTGTTGCCATCCTCATTCATTTGATAATACCATAGAACACCCTCCAGAGGTTAAGTAGACAAAATGGGCTGAGTAGTTATTATTTACACTCAACAGCCATATTTCTAGTTTTAGGATATTTTATTATAATTTTGAGACATTGCTCTCTAATTCTTATTTTAATTTACAAGTAAGACTGTCATTTATTGTGTAAAATATTTAGCTTCATTCATAAACTAGCATGCTCTCAATTACATTTCTCAGGAAGATGGTGTCTGTGCTGACAGATCACCATAATATAATGGAAATGACATAATATGTCAAAAAAATTGGCATGTGTATTGGGTTGTGGGAATTTCTGACAACCTCTGAACATCTTCCAAGACAGTTTTTACAGATAAGCATTCAATCTGTAAATCTCTAAACACTACTCTGAGAAATGTTGCATAAATATGAGTTTACTGGAGTTAGGCTTTCCAGCATGAACAGAGCAGGCACGCAGAGTGACAGCTGGGAAATGATGATTAAATATGATATGTCTCAGAAGTAAAAGTAAATCAAAATACTTTAGGTTGTAGAGCGTGTTTGTGTTTTATTCCTCAGAGACCACTGGTATAATGCATAAATAAATAAAATTGCTGCCTTGTGCCATCTTGATACCATGGTAAGTGGAGCTGATTTGAATGGAACATACCACACTTTAAGTAGCATATTAAGTGTGGCATGTGTATACACAGTATATGAATATCCAAAATACACAAGAGAATCAATGTACATACAAACACAGCAAGCTAACGATCATTTAAGGCTACATTTAAGGCTAAAAAAATGGAGCGTTGGTCACATTAGACATCATTATGATTGGTATCATGATAATGCCATCACTATGTCAAAATACTGCAAGTTAAAACAATCTACGTTATTACCTGAGAATGCAAGTGTTAGTACTTACAATTTATTTTTTATTTTTTATAATTGCTCTTTTCAGTTTACATTTTACTGTGGATATCACAAACAGGGCAGCGATCAGGGGGGTTAAACTAGTACAGAAGTAAGTGACCCAGCTATCCCAGGGGGGCCTACAACAAGAGAATGTCTGTGTGCTATATCTTGGGATGGGCACAACAATATCTTCTTGTCAGTGGGGGCAGCAGCAGCTGTAAAGACCACTGTCCTGCTCAGTGCACATCCGGCACACTGTGAAAAGAGCGGAAGTGAGAGAAGATGTGCCCATAACCTTTGCTTGTCTCGTTAAGCACAGTGCACCAGCCGGAAGAGAGATATTTATATAAATGGGAGCCTTCTACAAATTAGCAATACCCTAGATCACCAGTGTGTAAGTGTGGGGAGTGGGATGCATGCCTCTAGATGGACCCCAGATCATTTGTTCTGTAAGGGGCCCCAACATTTCTAATGAAACCAGTTTTGTATATTTTACTGCTTGAAAAACCAACAGACTTTTAATGTGTGCATCAGCTAATATTAAAACGATATTTTAACACATGTTGTTTCACATACTTGTTCCATTTTTAACTATGTCTTCACTATGGCCTTCGAGCTGTTCGAACGTTGTTCATGGAATATGACCTTTGTAAGTAATTATGATTTGTGGACCGTTCTACAGTCAGGGAAAGTGCTTGCTGCCACTAAGGGCAGATCATCCATTCAGGGTATTGGGCATCCCCTGGTGTGCCGTCCACCTCTTGCCCCAGTTCATAGTAATACAAGGGCAGATGTCCCCTTTTACCTTAACTGCAGCAATTTTGTGCAGCTTAAGGAAATACCCTTTTTTACCCCCACTGGACTAAATTTTCCACATGCCTAAAGGCAAGGGAAAAGAAAATAGGGCAAATAAAAGGGTAGGTATGCCAACTTGTGTGCCAATGTCTTAATCAAATTCCTCCAGGCCACTACTTTTTCAGTATTCACCCATGTCTGCATTCATCTGAGTTACTATTGAAGTCAAGAATGTATTTGTCTATTGTCAAATAGAAAACCCACCAAGCTCTGACAATAGACAAGCATGGCCTGTCTCTCCCTAAGGTTTAGCTCAGTCTAAGCATCAAGAGGCCCATAAAACTAAAAAAAGAACTTATAAAAAGAACTATAAATTACCAACATTTATCAAGTGTTAAAGAAACAATCCAAAAAGTAGAAATGTTTCAAAGTTTATATTATTTTGAGAAACCTGTCAAAGTCTCTACAACTCTTCCAGCAATGGCAAGAGAGTTATATGGAAAAAGATTTGGAGAGATAAGTCTGGCATTTTGTAGCAACTGAAAGCACTCTTAACACATACAGTTATATATAAATATAAAATATAGTCTGATTTAGATGATACAATATTTAAATTATCTAGAAAGATGGCCATCTGTGGCACTTGAAATATATTACTACTTTAAATCAAACTACACAGTAAAGCATCAACACATGAATTCCAGGTAATATGGATTTTTTTTTATCCTAGGAATGTTATTAAATAACTAGGAAAATAAACTTGCAGCAGTTATTTAAGATTTAGAAACACTTAATATTCACTATAAATGTCACAAAATATCATGCGGGATGGTAGCAATCTGCAAAGGAATATTAACACTCTGCAATAATTTATTTAAAGTTAAAATTCTTAAAATATTCCTTAAAGGACTGTTTCCTTATCAGAAACTCTCAAACTGAGCTGTCACTTATGTTTGGACAAGAGATGTTTTGGAGTGGTTCAGTGAGACAAACCAGAAACAAATAGTTTCATCTGTATAAAGCATAATATGGAACATAATTAGTTTCTTCTCTTGTCTATTTTTTTTTTGTGAAACAAAATTGTGTTAAGCAGAGAAGTAAGCAGACAACTCTATTTTGCGTTAATGCCTTTTTAATTACATGTTGAATCAAGAGTTTCATGTGCTATAGTTTTGTTTGTTCAGAAAGCAGATACATTTAAAACTGATCATCCGTGGTTGCTATGCATGCTTTATAATGTAATCCTATTTCAGAAAGATTTATGTTTTGTACATTTCATCTTCTGGTACAAGATCCTATAAAAGAAACAGATTAGGAGCAGCAAAATACTTTTTATTCTTGGTGTAGCTATCTGTTTTGAAAAAATTGCTACAATGGTTCACAAGCCTTTAATACTTATACACTATAGCAGGGGTAGACAGCCTTCGGCACTCCACATAATACATTTCCCATAATGCTCTTACAGCTGTAATGCTGGCAAAGGAAAATGTAGTCCACAACATCTGGAGTGCTGACTGTTGCCTACCCGTGCACTATAGCATTGATATCCAACCGGTGGCCACAGACCGGATGTGGCCTCAAGGGCCTATATCACCTTACCTCATAAAATTAATATACCTAAGTTTTTGCATGGTATGTGGCCCTGCTTGTATTAAAATTAGACAACACTGCTCTACAGGACTGCTGAAAAATAAGGTCCACTCCAGTTTCTTAGTGACGTATATTTAATAATGCTGTTTATAGCCTACACCTTTGATTCTCACATTACCTTGTAGATTCCTCTTTCAATAATCACTTTATTATATTGATGTTCAGGGCAGGGATAGGTACAGTCCTATCTGGAGTCTTGTTTCAGGATTGTTTTGTCCGGAATCAGACTCAGTCCACAAACCATATTACACTAGATGGTTTTGTCCTGAGTCAGTCGTACATACACACACAACCACACACACAGTCACACTTGCAAGCAGAGGCGTCGCTAGGGGTGGGCTACTGGGGCTATAGCCCCGAGTCCCCCCTTCATAGCCCCGAATGGAGACTCTGGGGCTAAAGTATTCTTTAGCCCCGAGACTCCAGGGCTATAAATATAAAAAAAAAATCCCCCGGTGAGCTTTCCTCCGTCTGGGACATAGTCCCAGAATCGGAGGATTAACCTCACGCGGGGGCGAGGGCCGATCGGGAGGAGAGGCTGCTATAGGGAGCTCGCTCCCTAGCCTCTCCTCCTGGCCATAGAGATCACAGCGCGACGGGTGCAAGCTCCGCCCCGTCGCGCTGTGTCAGCTGCTTGCCGGATGTCAGGTGGACGGACATCCGGCAGAAGGTCCTGGATGACGGACCAAGTGTAAGGTAAGTAAAAAAAAAAAAAGTGTGACAGTGTATGGGTGTCTAGGTGTGTGTGTGTGTGTGTGTGTCAGGGTGTCTAGGTGTGTGTGGGTATTACTGGGTTCTGAGTGGCACAATATTACTGGGTTCTGAATGGCACAATATTACTGGGTTCTGAGTGGCACAATATTCTTGGGCTATGATTGGCACAATATTACTGGGTTCTGAGTGGCACAATATTACTGGGTTATGATTGGCACAATATTAATGGGTTCTGAGTGGCACAATATTCTTGGGCTATGATTGGCACAATATTACTGGGTTCTGAGTGGCACAATATTACTGGGTTCTGATTGGCACAATATTACTGGGCTATGATTGGCACAATATTACTGGGTTCTGAGTGGCACAATATTCTTGGGCTATGATTGGCACAATATTACTGGGTTCTGAATGGCACAATATTACTGGGCTATGATTGGCACAATATTACTGGGTTCTGAGTGGCACAATATTCTTGGGTTATGATTGGCACAATATTACTGGGTTCTGAGTGGCACAATATTCTTGGGCTATGATTGGCACAATATTACTGGGTTCTGATTGGCACAATATTACTGGGCTATGATTGGCACAATATTACTGGGTTCTGAGTGGCACAATATTCTTGGGCTATGATTGGCACAATATTACTGGGTTCTGAGTGGCACAATATTCTTGGGCTATGATTGGCACAATATTACTGGGTTCTGAGTGGCACAATATTCTTGGGCTATGATTGGCACAATATTACTGGTATCTGACTGGCACAATATTACTGGGTTCTGAGTGGCACAATATTCCTGGTATCTATAATTGTACAATTTTCAAACACTGAAAAATTTGTGGGTGTTTTCTTACATTTTTATTATGGGGGGGGGGGGGGTGCAACACTCAGGGTCCGCCCCGGGTGCCAAATGCTCTAGGTACGCCCCTGTGTGTGACCGAGCTCATCTGGGCTCTAGCCCCAGATCATCCGAAGACCTAGCAACGCCCCTGCTTGCAAGTTACAAATATACACACACATATTGATAAGTACATTAATACAGTATCACATACACACATTCACAAGTATATACATAGTTCCACATACACACAGTAACACATACACACATTTACAAGTACATACACGATCACACATACACACACACATACACATTTACACAGTCACACATAAACACAAATTTAGACAGTCACACATTTAAACATATATACATACATAACTACACAGCCACACATACACAAATACACATACACACATAGACAGCATCATATAAACACACAGAAAGATTTATGTTATTTTCTTTTTTTAAAGCACGTTTTATTGGTGTAAGTATTAATTTTAAGTCAAGATCCATCAATTGTAAACATTTTTCCATATACACTTTTTAACCCCAAAAAGTTATCACTGTTTTCCCCTTCCTGTTTGGTTACCTTTGAATTGCAGGAAGGGGGATGGGCTACAAGGTATGCCTCCTACATACCAGCTTACCCTGCAGTTTGCATCCAATTTTATCTGAGTGCCAGGATGTCACCTGACATTATGGGGGCAGAGCATTCACCTGCTCTGCGGCTCAGTGTGCTGCCTTGGCGGAACTGGGATGTGCAGACAATTTCTCTGGGGGCCTTATTGTCTCCTCCTGGATTAGCCAGGATTAGATCACCTATCCAATGGTTATATCACACATCAACATGTTATCACAAGAGTTTAAGATTGGGGGAATTTAAGGTACAGTTGGGGGGATATTAGGCTAAAGGTTAGGCATTGAGGTTAGGGATAACATTTGGGTTCTCCTAAAGAGGGTGTGTCGGCAGGGTCGAGTGTTAGCTTAGCACAAGTGATCATGCTTAGGGCCAACAGGCTCAAGGAGTCCCTCAAGGGTCAAAGTTCATCAGCAAGGATCATATAGATGTGGAATAGAAAAGGAAAAAAATGTTCACAATGCGAGGTATGTAGGCTTAAAAGCACCAGGCATGGTTCCAAAGTATCACAACGTAGTAATGATGGGCAGTGGGCATATACATTGCTTGTTTAGGGTGGCGCAGGTGGTAGGTATTTCAGGGGTATCCACAGGTTCTGAGACAGGTGACATCGGGGGTATATTTAAATCCCTCAGGAACAGGTTTGTGTCTCTGATTCACATGGTTAAGCAGTGTGAGAAGGCCCAACCGATATTTCACTCCTAAATTTCACAGATGTCAGGTAGAGGGTTCATAGTTTTTTAAATTGTCGAGGGAGCTACATCATAAAATAGACATATAAGTGAGTCCGCATGTGTCAGTTGCTCCCTTTTCCACACTGCAGATAGTATGGCCATTTTATCTGCTTGAGAGCGAAGCCGGAGCACCACATCTAAGGATGAATCCATTGAGGTTCATTAGACCTTTCGGATACTAAAGAAGCCTGTTAATTGGTATTAACGGTTATTCCCACCTGGACGCAGTGACCATATGATTGTGAGTAGGTGGGTACGGAGGATGTTAGGTTTCCTGTGTTTAGCATTCAGTGTATCAAATTGTTTTTTATAGAGTAGTTGTTTGCTCATGTATGTATTTAACCTCCTTAAGTTGTGTTTGTCTACATGCAACAATGTTGTTTACCTTCAGTTGTTGATCTTAACTGAACTAACAGACAAAGACTAAAGGGTCTGGAGCTTCTAGGCCAAATTGCAGAATTTTCCGTATTTTATATACTCAATATGGCTGGTTCGGAATCTTCAATATTTGTCGGTTTTGGACTGATCTTTGGCCATATTTGGTTCTGGGAAAGTGGCCTGCGGAATTCTATAGCTTCCCACTGCTCAATAAGGATCTAAAGCCCCCCACAATGGGCCCTAATACGGCTAGCCTAATTTTGGGAATTTCAATTCTCCAGATAGTAGCTGGAGAATTGAATAGAAAAGTTTTTAATGGTATTTTTTTAATTATATGTGTGGAAATAGTTTTACAGCACACCAATAGTTTTGTCCCATTTTATGTATACAGGCCTTCTATAGACAGCCTTTATACTCAGAGTTGCCGGTGGCCAGAACTTCCTCCATTGGAAATAATAGGGAAACAGCCAGTTTGCTGCATAGAGAGTTAAATGAAGATCCAGTATGCTTGGGCTTGTGTGTGAACCCTCATTTATGCGCATTCTGGTATCCCAGTACAGCCTTGTGAATAGAGCTGTCAATGCCCCATTGATATTTCTTTCATGAACATTAGACTTGGGTGGATTGTTTCTGTGAGAAATCCTGCAAATGAAGAAAAGTTTTAAAGGAAAGTATTGCAAAATGTTACATAAATACTGATAAAATCAATTAAAGTTGTTCCTCCAACAATGACTAATTAACTGTGCTTCAGTCATTGACCGATAATATATTATTGGCTAATCTACCTCGAAAAATAAACCATGTAAGAAATGCTAATTCTCTTATGACCATATTTTGCACTGCTCCCACATAAACATGCTCAATACCATTGCTAATATTTAGGATATCTTAAATGTGTACTGTTCATTTAACATGCTGTTGCAAGTCATTTTCAATTTCACTCTTCATGCAATACATCGCAGCAGTCTTCTATCTAAAAGTGCTTTAGAAATAAAGTGAAAAGTCTATTTTTTCTCCTGTGTTTTGGAAAATAATCAATAGAAAGTATGAGAAATATGTACAGATGAAGAGCCACAAACTGTTCTTTCAAACACAAATACACATTTGGCCAGATTCCTAAGCTTTTGAAAATTCAGTGGAATTAGACCTCTCCGTTAGACTGTAAAATATAAAAAAAACATGAAGATCCATATAGCAATTGATTAAATCATTGTGCGTGATATATATCGGGGGTATATTTAAATCCCTCAGGAACAGGTTTGTGTCTCTGATTCACATGGTTAAGCAGTGTGAGAAGGCCCAACCGATATTTCACTCCTAAATTTCACAGATGTCAGGTAGAGGGTTCATAGTTTTTTAAATTGTCGAGGGAGCTACATCATAAAATAGACATATAAGTGAGTCCGCATGTGTCAGTTGCTCCCTTTTCCACACTGCAGATAGTATGGCCATTTTATCTGCTTGAGAGCGAAGCCGGAGCACCACATCTAAGGATGAATCCATTGAGGTTCATTAGACCTTTCGGATACTAAAGAAGCCTGTTAATTGGTATTAACGGTTATTCCCACCTGGACGCAGTGACCATATGATTGTGAGTAGGTGGGTACGGAGGATGTTAGGTTTCCTGTGTTTAGCATTCAGTGTATCAAATTGTTTTTTATAGAGTAGTTGTTTGCTCATGTATGTATTTAACCTCCTTAAGTTGTGTTTGTCTACATGCAACAATGTTGTTTACCTTCAGTTGTTGATCTTAACTGAACTAACAGACAAAGACTAAAGGGTCTGGAGCTTCTAGGCCAAATTGCAGAATTTTCCGTATTTTATATACTCAATATGGCTGGGTCGGAATCTTCAATATTTGTCGGTTTTGGACTGATCTTTGGCCATATTTGGTTCTGGGAAAGTGGCCTGCGGAATTCTATAGCTTCCCACTGCTCAATAAGGATCTAAAGCCCCCCACAATGGGCCCTAATACGGCTAGCCTAATTTTGGGAATTTCAATTCTCCAGATAGTAGCTGGAGAATTGAATAGAAAAGTTTTTAATGGTATTTTTTTAATTATATGTGTGGAAATAGTTTTACAGCACACCAATAGTTTTGTCCCATTTTATGTATACAGGCCTTCTATAGACAGCCTTTATACTCAGAGTTGCCGGTGGCCAGAACTTCCTCCATTGGAAATAATAGGGAAACAGCCAGTTTGCTGCATAGAGAGTTAAATGAAGATCCAGTATGCTTGGGCTTGTGTGTGAACCCTCATTTATGCGCATTCTGGTATCCCAGTACAGCCTTGTGAATAGAGCTGTCAATGCCCCATTGATATTTCTTTCATGAACATTAGACTTGGGTGGATTGTTTCTGTGAGAAATCCTGCAAATGAAGAAAAGTTTTAAAGGAAAGTATTGCAAAATGTTACATAAATACTGATAAAATCAATTAAAGTTGTTCCTCCAACAATGACTAATTAACTGTGCTTCAGTCATTGACCGATAATATATTATTGGCTAATCTACCTCGAAAAATAAACCATGTAAGAAATGCTAATTCTCTTATGACCATATTTTGCACTGCTCCCACATAAAAATGCTCAATACCATTGCTAATATTTAGGATATCTTAAATGTGTACTGTTCATTTAACATGCTGTTGCAAGTCATTTTCAATTTCACTCTTCATGCAATACATCGCAGCAGTCTTCTATCTAAAAGTGCTTTAGAAAGAAAGTGAAAAGTCTATTTTTTCTCCTGTGTTTTGGAAAATAATCAATAGAAAGTATGAGAAATATGTACAGATGAAGAGCCACAAACTGTTCTTTCAAACACAAATACACATTTGGCCAGATTCCTAAGCTTTTGAAAATTCAGTGGAATTAGACCTCTCCGTTAGACTGTAAAATATAAAAAAAACATGAAGATCCATATAGCAATTGATTAAATCATTGTGCGTGGTATGTTAGTTTAATTGATACAAATAATCAGCTCTGCCTTTCCTTATTCGTGAGTTGGGCAATGATAATATAGCAGTTTTTTGGTTCCCCTGCTAGCCTTAGTGGTCTTACTGCAATATTGTTTTGGTATTCACTAGGTTTGGTTGACAACTGCTATACAAACAAAAGTCGGCCATGTTATTGCCTCCATCAACTTAACATTGGCTTCTAGCAATATGTTTACTGGCAGACTGGTAAAATGCTGATCGGCTGATAACCCTACCCCTAAGAATCTCCTGGGACAGTCCAGTTTTTGAGGTTCTTTAGGTGAAACATCAAATTTTACAGGTGACAGTTCTGTCTGCTTGGGTGGGGCCCAAACACCTGCAACGCCTGCCCCCATGACAGTGAAAGTGTTATTTACACTTCGTCTAAACACCGGACTGGATGGGACCCAGAGAAACCATCACCCCCACCCACTGGCCCCACTCTGCAAATGTCTTACTAGAAGCCTATTTCCATTTCAGTGTGAAAAAATTGTCAATGGCTGAAATATGACAGATATTCTTTACTATCCATCATTATCAAGCTTTCCTGTGGTACCTCAGATCTTCAAGATGGTTAGCTTCTCTTTACTCTCAGTAGTGGAAGGTAATGGTGTCAGCCAAGCCCAGTCTGGGGTACCCTGACCCACATCTTGGCAATCAGTCCTTGATCATTGACTAAATGCTAAAAAAAAATCTTACATCTCTTGAACAGACAACCTGAAATGGCTAGAACATACATAGCATCCCTAAATGTGATAGAACCAACTAGGACTGCACCAGAGGGAAGTCTGATGACACACCAGCAAACAACATAGATATTAACTAAGGTGTTGAGTGAAATATACCTTTACACACCCAAGTTGTCTATAATAACATTCCAAGGATATGCTTGAAATTAAAAATACACCTCAGTGTACAAATTGTATAGTGTTGTTAAAGACAAGTTTGGCTTTATTTTAAAACCATACTTTCTATGACACAAAGGAGAAAATGAAACAAATATTTAATTGCTAAATTGTTGTGAGAGAACTCGCATGATTACATAACACAATTCATTGTATTCCCTAACATGGATAAAGAAAGCTCAAATAATTTCCAAGTGTTATCATATATAGTATATAAATCTGTACGGTCTCAATATAAATGCATGTACGAAAATGATTAAGTACCTGTTTTAAATGGTTAGAGCATTCCCTTATATTGCATTTTATTCCCATTGTAATTACATTTGTTTTACACAATCTGTTTGCAGTTTATAGTGTAAATGGCTTTGTAAAACCCATGTGACCAAAGTTGCCACTTAGTCAAGTCTGTGTACACAACCCAATTCCTCATAGACCCGAGGAAGGTTATTTCTATTTTTGGCTGCCAGCTCTTTACGTTGTGTTCCTATTTATGCATCTGTAAAACATAAAGAGCAAATGCAGATCAGCTCTTCAGAACATCTGTTACGTAATTGAAAGAAAATGAACTCGAATGATAAAATTGACTTGACACATGAACTCACATCCCCCTTTAAAAACGTACGGTTGTCAAAACCTACACTATAAAATGAACCAGAGCCACATCTTTTTTGTCCTTGACTGACTTTACAGTGAGATGAAAAGTAGAATCAGATTGCAAGCTCTTTGTTAGGAACTTCCTGTCTGTTAGATCCCAAGTGCCTTTCTGGACTGTTTCACCAACAGTCACTTCAACAAAGGGTTGAGCCCCAAGATATAAGAAGATCCCTAGGACAATGGTACTCAGATGTCTGGCAGAAACACAGCACAACAGATCCCAGGATCAAAAGTGGGTTGTCAAGTACATGGCGAAGTCAAAACTGGAATAGACAGGAAGGTCAGGAACAGGAGCCGGGGTGAAAACACTGAAACACCCAGCAGTCAGGTAGGAGTTGATGTCATCACACAGGAGCCCAGTAGAAACCAAGCCGGTTTGGTAACGAAAAGTCGAATCAAAATCAGTAGCCATACAGAACAAAGCAGAGACCCTCAATCATGGAGATGTGTCTAGGAGCAGGGCATGAATCGCTCTCAGTCAGGTGGTCATAATGAGGCAGTCATTTTGGATAGTGGCAAAAAACTAAATCTGCCAATATGCTGAGATCACAGTTTAAAGGGATATTAATGGGATATAAAGGTTGTGGGATTAAAATAAGTTAACGACATAAGAGGGGGTGGGTGCTTAAGCTTCCGAGAACAAACAGTACTGCAATAGTCTGTCCTGTAGGATAATACCTACTCGGGAGAGCAACTCCATTTTTTGCCTGCTTACACCATTGCAGAAGAACCCACCCCCTCTTATGGCGCCATAAGTAACAGGGTATGCCTACGGCCGTGGGTCCCTGGTCTGCTTGCACCTAGAGGATCATCAGCCATACCACACTGACGAGGCCATTGTAGGCCGAAACGTATGTCTGTGGTTTTCTGTGTTCCTCGTGTAGTGGGTACTAGCCATGCATTTCGGGTCTGGACTGCCCTTATGGGTGGGATCAGTCTGATATGCTAATGAAGTGGTTCCTATGCAATGGTGTAAGCAGGCAAAAAATGGAGTTGCTCTCCTGAGTAGGTATTATCCTATAGGACAGACTATTGCAGTACTGTTTGTTCTCGGAAACTTAAGCACCCACCCCCTCTTATGTCGGATTAAAATAAGTTAACCAGAACTTAGAATATATTATTACAGTTGCATGTGGTTAATTATTATTCACTGTGAGTGCTCTCTATCCTCTTGATTAGAGGCGTTACTAGAAACCACCAGGCGACGGTGCAAAAATTGCTTCGGGGCCCCCCGACCCAACCATGCAACTCCACCCCAGAAATGCCACTTACATACCTCCCAACTGTTCCGCTTTGTGTCTGGCCTTGTCTTATATCTAGGATAGCCTTATACCTATCCCATGCATGCTTAAACTCCTTCACTGTATTAACTTCTACCACTTCTGCTGGCAAACTATTCCATGTATCCACTACCCTCTCAGTAAAATAATACAAAGTTTCTGACCTCCACTGCTTTAAACTCTACCATTTCTGCTGGAAGACTATTCCATGCATCCACTACCCTCTCAGAAAGTAATATTTTCATTAGTCCCTGGCCTTCTCTTATATCAAGGATAGCCTTATGCTTATTCCATGCATGCTTAAACTCCTTAACCTCTCATCCACCACCCTCTCAGTAAAGTAATATTACTTTTCTGGACACACAAAAAAACAACTTTAAAATATTTCCAGCCTTATCAAAAGCTTGAGGTGGACCCCAAATATATGTATATAACTAGCTGCATGTATACTTATATGAACTTTTTAATATTATATTCAACTATTTTCATTTGTAATGAAAATGTTATTGAAAAATTGTTAATTTCTTATTTTTATTACGTTTTCCTGTACCCACATTGCACCTAAAAGTCTTAACACAGCACTATACAGTACCCACAGCACTTGGCTTATACTCATATTGCACCCACATTTGGCATGCTGCAGTATAAATTTTCCCGCCAGAACATACCACAATGTCACTTTGTCCCACTGAACTGTCCCTGCAGAACATGCCACAGTGTCACTTCCCCCATAGTACATGCTATTTTGCCCCACAGAACATGCCACAGTGTTCCTTTTACCCCATAGTACATGTTATTTTGTCCCACAGAACATGCCACAGTATCAATTTGGCCACAGCCAATTTGCACATTATGCCACGATAAGCCACGATTGCCAATATGCCACAGCCAATTTTGCCCATTTGCCAGTGTTAATTTGGCCATTTGCCAGTGTTATTCTGCCCATAATTTGCCAGTTATGTGCCCAGTTGCCAGTGTTATTTTGCTCATTTGCCAGTTATTTGCACATTTGCCAGTTATGTGACCATTTGCCAGTGTTATTTGCACATTTGTCAGTTATTTGCCAGTTATGTGCCCACTTGCCAGTGTTATTTGCCCATTTGCCAATTATTTGCCTGTTATGTGCCCATTTGTCAGTTATGTGCCCATTTGCCAGTGTTATTTGCCCATTTGCCAGTTATGTGCCAATTTGCCAGTTATTTGCCTGTTATGTGCCCATTTGCCAGCATTATGTGCCCATTTGCCAAGGTTATGTGCCCATTTGCCAGTTGTGCCCATTTGCCAGTCTTGCCCATTTACCAGTGTTATGTGCCCATTTGCCAGTTGTGCCCATTTGCCAGTGTTATGTGCCCATTTGCCAGTGTTATGTGCCCATTTGCCAGTGTGCTGCGCCCATTTGCCAGTTGTGCCATTTGCCAGTGTTATGTGCCCATTTGCCAGTTGTGCCCATTTGCCAGTGTTATGTGCCATTTGCCAGTGTTATGTGCCCATTTGCCAGTTGTGCCCATTTGCCAGTGTTGTGCCCATTTTCCAGTGTTATGTGCCCTCAATATGCCAAGATTTAGCCATTCAATATGCCATTCTTTTGCCATTTAATATGCCATTCCTTTGCCATTTAATATTACAGTATTTTGCCCCTCAATATGCCATTCTTTTCCCAATTTAATATGCCAGGATTTTGCCACTCTATTGTCACTTAATATGCCAGCATATAGCCATTTAATATACCAGGATATTGCCCTTTAATATGCCAGGATATAGCCAATTAATATGCCAGTGTAGTGCCAATTAATATGCCAGGATAATACCAATTAATATGCCAGGATGTTGCCACTTTATATGCCAGGGTATTGCAATTTAATAAGCCAGGATATAGCCATTTAATATGCCAGGATATTGCCAATTAATATGCCAGGATAATACCGCTTAATATGCCAGGATATAGCCAATTAAAATGCCAGGATTCTGCCCCTCAATATGCCAGGTCTTTGCCCTCAATATGCCAGGATATTGCCATGTAATATGCCAGGAGTTTGCCCTCAATATGCCAGGATAATGCCAATTAATATGCCAGTTTATTGCCCCCCAGTATGCCAGGATATTGCCACTTTATATGCCAGGATATTGCCCCTCAGTATGCTTGTTATGCGCCACCCTCCTCCCCCCTTTCCCAGCCAGTACTTACCTCCTTGCTGCTGTCTCCCGGTGCAGGTCTGTGGCTGTGAGGGAAGCGTTGTCCTCCAGCGGCGCGGATCAATAAAGTTTATTGAAAAAAACGTTTAAACAAACTTTATTAATCCGCGCGGCTGCGGGGGAGCGCACAATGCTTCCCTCACAGCCACGGACCTGCACCGGGAGACAGCAGCAAGGAGGTAAGTACTGACTGGGGAAGGGGGGAGTCACACGGGTACCGGGGGCCCATGGGGCAGCTGCCTTGGGCCCCAAGAATGAATGGGCCCTGGGCAGCTGCCCCGTTTGCCCGCACATTTTTTTTTTGTGCAGTGGTCGCAGGGCGGCCGGGCCCCTGGAGTGACGGGCTCGTTCGCAGCTGCGACCCCTGCACCAGTGGTAGGTACGCCACTGCTCTTGATACAAAATGGAGTGAGAACCAAACTCCAGCTGTGTATTTCCTGAATACATGTCTTAAAATATAATTGGATTACACTTGAAAACTCATTATGTAATATGTAACATCAGGGAAGAAATAACTGATATTCACAGATACTCTCATGTGAAACACAATGAACTTTATTTATTTATAGATTTACTTTCGAACGTGGGTAATTTGTCTTCTTCCTTTATTAAATGTGAATGAATTCCTGACTTTGCAGCTGCTCAGTGCCTTTGAGACTAAAATCATTTGCGTTCCTTCCTTATAATGAACCATGTAATGCGTTGGGTAAATGCCTAACTCACCTTACTGTAGATGCATGATTCTATTGAAGTCAATAATTACAATTTCATGAATTTGTAGAAAAAAAAAGTTTTTCCATGAATTCTGCAGTTTATGAAAAAGGATGTTGCAATGCACACATATTTAGTCAATTTTAACTTCAACAATCCACAATAAATTGTGGATTGCTTTTCTATCCAACTTTAATACACATTATTGATAAGCTACATGTTCTACTACTAATCACTATTAGCTCTGTTTAATTGAATAAAATAATATTTGACATAGGCCCACTTGGCAAATAAGACACTGATTGAATTTACAAGTCCCTGTGAATTGTGTACAGATGCAAAAATAAATTTGTTTTGACACATTGCTCCCTTATGCTTGATTCTACATCTGTTGTCTGTAAGATTATTAACAAGGAACGATTGTTATCTTACCTCACCTCAGGTGTAGCAGATGTTTATTCCTTATTTTGGGAGAAATGTGTCATATAATGTTTTGTATGTTCCATTTTGCTCTGGTGCGTGTTACAAATGGCAATTTAAAACATAATGTTTACTATTATTATTATTGTTGTTGTTTTATATTGTTGACTCCAGAGTAAGTACTGCGGATGATAATTAGATTAGAGTTCTTATGTTTTCTGTGCATAAAAATGGTAAATGTTTTTGTTTTTTTTTAAATGAAAAACAATAGTGTATTAAGATAGCAATTTCTGTCAATTTATAAATCTGCAAGAATGTCATCTGAAAGACATTTCATGTCAATATTCATGTCAATATTAAATATGTAGCTAAATTGACAGCAAGATTAGAATTTTTTTTAAATTCTAATCTTTAGATTAGAAATTCTAGATTAGAATTTGTTTTAAAATCCGGTTAAATAGTTATTGCTTTTTTTTTTTTCAAAATCGCTGTCCTTTATTTTGTATAATCTAGTGAATGTTTAAATATCATCCTTGATGAAATGATGACCTTGTCTATCTTTGTGACTCAGCAATGTTTCATTTTTGCGATTCATTTGTGGTTCTCTTGTAAGTTCAGTTGTACTAAATTGATTTCATAGAGCACTGCAAGATGGATGCAAGACAGGTTTACTGTATTATAAACACATTAGTACATTTCAGCAACAAGAACCAGATCTCTTAAGTGGTTTTTACTGTTTTCACTCAATTTAATTGAACCTTTCCTTGTTTATCCTGTGTTGGATGGTCTGTGCACAAGATGTTTGGACACAATGGCCTAAAAATTTAATACCTGTTTTTTAAAGCACTTTTTATCACCATAATGTCCTGTTGTAGTTCCCCAGGCCAAACTTCGGCGTTAATGAGAGTGCTTCCCGCTGGAGGCAGTTTAAGTCAATGTGTGGATGACTGAAATGAGAAAAATTGGGAGCTGGGATTTAAAGTGAAAATACTTAATAACCCCATCTCATGTTGTGGCAGATGCCCTCCATACTGAGGCCCACAACCAATTTGTGACTAGGAAATTAGGCTTTTGTGCCAGTTTGTGAAAAAGCTTAGTCAGTGTTAAGCTTATAGAAGGTCACACTCTAATATGAGTGTAAAAGAAACAGAGGATCACTAGCCATTTGACATACAATGTGTCTTATGAAATAAGGTTTTTGCCAAACAAGTTTCAAAGTACCTCTTTTAGTTGGTGCAGGTCAGTCTCATATAAATAAAAGCATGTATTTAGCTTTGTAAACCACATGGTCAGTTTATTGCAGCACAAAACCACCAACCCTTTTCTGCACCTAACCACGCCATTCTCAAGGTGTGTGTATAAAAAACAATTTCAACAATTCAGATACTTATACAGGCCCATAACAAATCACATGATTGGCATACAAAAGTTAATTAAGATTTAACGTGACAATGTAACAAATTTAAAGTGACAATACAAATTAACATATATTACCACACATAAGAATATGCAAGTAGACAAAATGACAGACCACTGACGGAATTAAATGAGCCCACTTTGCACTAGATTATTATAACATTATAGACCATTTGAGCTCTCTGTTTAGCCCTGCATGATTATTTTCATCTGCAAAAGCCCCTAGTTCATTAATCCAAAATATCTCGTATCGAAGTAAAGTCAATTTTCTATCTTGACCTCTAGTTGGTACTGGTAAATGTTCAGTGCCACATCATCCCAAATCGAAGGGATGCCGGCTGATCCATGGTTTGCATGATGATAATGTACAGCCATGGCATTTATCACCTCTTTATCTGTGACCAAAATTTTAGATACATTTCTAATGGCTGATTTGTGCTCACTGATACGTTCTCTTAGGGTTCTAGTAGTGCAACCAATATAAAACTTAGAACACGGGCATATTAAGATATATATAACAACTGTTGTAAGACAATTTATAAATTGATTAATGTATATCTTTTTACCCGAATATGGGTGACTAAAAGATTTTACGTCACAGGTATTAGAACAATTACCCCATTCAAGTGGTTTATGCAGCCACATGCTCTCTGATTTAATTGGTTTAAGGTCACTATGGACCAGTTTAGTTCTCAAATTAGGTCATTTTCTATAGGCAATACTAGGCTGCCTAGATACCACTTCTTTTAATCGCACTTCTTCTTTCAAAATATGCCAATGTTAAGAAAGAATGTTTCGTATTCTCCCAGCTATTGGGGAATAACAAGTAGAAAATCTAACTAATGGTTTAGTTCTTTCCCGTGGGGAGCCACTGACCAACCGTTTCTGAATCTCAGTATTTTGCAATATATTCTCCCGATAATCTCTCTGTCTAAAACGTTCTATCAACTGTTTTTTTTCTCAATAGATCTTATTTTTCAGTCTGTACACAGTCTCTCTAAATGAGATCTCAGATTTTTAGGTGTATTAGATTTCATTGCTGGAGGGTGACATGAATTGAAATGTAGTATGGAATTTACAGACATGGGTTTTCTATATATTCTAGTTAACAGTTTGTCAGTGTTAAGCTTGACACTTCAGAGTGGGTTGATTTCACCCCATTTCCAAGCTATCATACATCACTATTGGGTCTATTCACTAATATTCAGCTTTGGAGGTTGACTTTCATTTAAAGACTAAGTCAAATTCAGCACCTGAGTTTGACTTAGAAAAACAAAAACCCAGATTCGAATCTTCCCTACTGAAAGTAATGGGAACCAAACGGATTGAAGCTATTTTTGAGACTTATGGATCTATTGCCTAAAATTTGGCACCCAACTTTGTTTTGGGATAAAAAAAAAAACAAGTTTTGAATCTTCCCCATTGAAGGTAATGGGAGTTGAGACTAATTCAAATTCGGCAACTGAGTTTGACTTAGTTTCAAAAATAGCCTCACTCATTTTGCTTTCCGTTACTTTCAATGGGCAAGATACAAAAATGGCGTTTTTTTCCATGTCAGAGTCGGGTGCTGAATTTGACTTAGTCTCAACATAAAAATCAACCTCCAAAGTCAAATTTAAGTGAATAGACCCATTAGTCTCAAAATCAAAGTGAACCTCCAAAGTCGAATTTTAGTGAATAGATCCATGAACTACACATGAGGTATAGGTGAGCTGAGGTGATATAACTACGCAAATATAAGTACTTAAACAATACTAATACAAGGGTGCTAAGCCCCAAGACTACCTATAATTATATAACACATTGGGGGATTTATTTATAAAACTTGAATCTAGCTTACATTTCTAAAAGCTGTCTGAAAAGCAGGAATATTCCATTGCTTTTCCTGTGGACCCCATTTAGAACTTTCCCCACAATTCCCTTTTCTAAATAAGCCACATTATGTTACCTGGCTGAACCATGCTGCTTAAATACTTATGTTAAAATATTCTAGAGTAGGGCTCTTATAAGACAGTAGGGATTTTTAAATTTGCACATATAGTTTACAATTACTTCATTCAGGTGGAACAGCAGAGACATACATGGGCATATTATGATGAGAAAATAACATTTCCAAAAACGAAGAAAAAAATGAATAACAGAATTACATTTTTCATGATGAATGTCAGCATCATGGCTGGTACCAGTAAATTATGTTATATTTTATGTTTTATAATGCATTCGTTAAAATAACATTTATGTTTTAAAGGTAGAAAGTGAATGTGAAAAAGCTTTTGGCTTGAATATGTATTCTGAAGGGGAAATTAGACATGTGCATTCGTTTTCGGACGAATGCATTTTCGTCCGAAAATAGCATTTTCGGCCATTCGTCCGAAAAACGAATAACGAAAATGCTAAACTAACGAAAGCCGAATGAACGAATGGTTAATAAACGAAAATCATTCGTCCATTCGTCCATTCGTGCTATTGGCATTCTATAAACTAAATAGAGTCGGTTTATAGAATACCAATAGCATTACATACATTCCATAAACCGACATAATGAACGACTTTCGGTTTATGGAATGCATGTAATGCTATTGCTATTCTATAAACTGAAATAGAGTCCCCATTCATACGAATAGGTCAATTGACCTATTCGTATGAATGGGGACTCTATTTCTGTTTATAGAAAGCCAATAGTATTACATGTATTCCATAAGCCAAAAATCTATAAACCGAACGACATTCGGTTTATAGACTTTCGGTTTATAGAATACATGTAATGCTATTGCTATTCTATAAACGGAAAGTCTATAAACCAAACAACGTTCGGTTGATAGACTTTCGGCTTATAGAATACATGTAATACTATTGGCTTTCTATAAACCGAACTAGAGTCCCCATTCATAAGAATTTCTTATGAATGGGGACTCTAGTTCGGTTTATAGAAAGCCAATAGTATTACATGTATTCCATAAGCCAAAAATCTATAAACCGAACGACATTCGGTTTATAGACTTTCGGTTTAAAGAATACATGTAATGCTATTGTTGAACGACGTTCAGTTTATAGACTTTCAGTTTATAGAATACATATAATGCTATTGCTGTTCTATAAACTGAAAGTCTATAAATCGAACAACGTTATAGAAATTCATAAGAATTTCTTATGAAAGGGGACTCTAGTTCGGTTTATAGAAAGCCAATAGCATTACATGTATTCCATAAGCCGAAAGTCTATAAACTGAACGACGTTCTGTTTATGGAATGTGTAGGTCAATTGATTGAACGAACGAATAAAACGAAACAAAAATAATAAACGAATTTCGTCTGAAACGAATGCTGTAATGAACGAAATTCGTTTTAGACTAAATAAATAACATTTTAGTCCGAATGGACGAAAACGAAACGAAAATTTTAGTTTTGCACATATCTAGGGGAAATGTCACATGAAGACATAGTGGATCAACCAGATCCTTTGGTTACTGATGACCAAGTTTTGGGCTGAATGTGTTCTTCAAGGTTAAGTGTGCTCCTGGCTTAAAAGTCCATAGCTTTTATTGCATACCTCATAAAATGGTATGCAGTCCAATACTGAGTTGGGTAATCAAGGAAGAAAAATACTCACACACTCAGTTTTACTGCTCTATACAGGGCCGATCCTAGGGTCACGAGCGCCTGGGTGCAGGATTTTTTTGGGCGCCCCCATGTTGGGGCGTGGCTATCTTATTAACTCCTCGCCTTTACAAATGTGTTCATGAAATATAAATTAAAATACCAAACGGTTATTATAAATTATTTTTAAAAAGAGAGAAGTAGAGACTCAGTGGGAGAAAATGGTTAATCATTATTATTCATACTGAATGTGCTAATCAAGTGTGAAAATAAAAACAATACTATCATCTCATATTATATTTATTTTCACATTTGATTATCACATTCAATATGAATAACCATGATTAAACACATGCTCTCTCAGATATGCAACAGTATTATTTAGTACATGCTACATAACCAATTAACTAGTTAATCCCTAAGAAACTTTGCTCAATAGTATTATGTCCTATTAATTAAATGGATGGAGAAGGCACCGCATGGCAACCTCCCATCACATTAATATTGAGGTATCCATTAAGTCAGTCCAGGACTGTAAATCTGGGTTCACCCACCACCTTGGCATTAAAGGAAAGTAAAAATACTACATTTAAATATAATAACATTCATATACCTGGGTCTAGGTGGCTCAATCGGTGTCTGACTGGGTTTGTTTATTTTTGTAGTTTGTGTCAACTCTCCAGCAATATATTTAGGGGTGGGGGAGGCAAGAGGTAGAGTGACCACGCACAGTTACACACATACACACAGTAACTCAGAGATACACACACTCACATATACACAATCACTTCAAGGCACACACTCGCATATACCCAGTCACTTCCAGGCACATTTTTATACTCTTGTATATATCTTTATTTAGATTTATTAGGTTGTAAACTTATCTTCTAAATATTACATTGTGTCAATGTGAAATTCTACAATCTGTTAAGCATTTTTTATAAATGACACTCCCAGACACACACTCACATATACGCAGTCACTTTGAGAAACACACTCACACAGTAACTCCCCGACACACTCACATATACACAGTCACTCCCCGACACATAGTCACTCACAGACATTGACTCACTGCTATACTGTCACTCACAGGTACACACAAATAAATAGTGGAATATCAAAATGCAGCTTCCCTGTAACAGGGCAGATCCTTATGCATACCGGTATTTTGCAAGTGTAGCAATCAAATGTTTTTCTGTACGACCCACAGAGATCTCTGCCAGCTTTTGTTAAGCTTGTCTCTCTGTCCCACTATGGTTTCACTTTGAGCACATAGTTGTCACGTGACACCGGGCACTATGGTACTAAAAAGAAAATGCACTGTGAGGGTTGCGGAGAGGAGAGCCGGCAAGGGGGAGGGAGGCACAGTAGTTACGTCACTGCAAATCCACATAGATAAATAGATACATGCATCTATCTGTATATCTCTAATATATGTAATAAACACTTTTTTCAAAGACACATATACACAGTGTCTCACTTATACACACAGACACACTTAACAGACTCTTACACACACTGACACACTTACACACACAGACACTGATATGTGAGGAAATTCCCATGATTTCAGCTATGGAGCATACAAGATTTGGTGTAGGTTGCATAGACCATTTACCAGACTTTGAGAAGAAGGTTGATCAGTAGTCTCATAATATCCCTTGCTCCTTTGTATCTGTCATTAACATGACTTTCTGACAAATAAATGTGTCATCACACACAGACACGCTTACACAAACACAGAGACACTCTTACAAACACACACAAGAACACCTTTACATACAGACACCCTTACACACACACACCACACACACCCTTACACAAATAGACACCCTTACACGCACCATTACACACACATATACACACACATAGACACCATTACACACATAGACACCCATACACACACATAGACACCCATACACATAGACACCATTACACACATAGACACCCATACACACACATAGACACCATTACACACATAGACACCCATACACACACATAGACACCATTACACACACATAGACACCATTACACACATAGACACCCATACACACACATAGACACCATTACACACATAGACACCATTACACACATAGACACCAATACACACACATAGACACCCATACACACACATAGACACCATTACACACATAGACACCCATACACACACCTTGACACCCATACACACACACATAGACACCCATACACACACACATAGACACCTATACACACACATAGACACCCATACACACACATAGACACCCATACACACACATAGACACCCATACACACACATAGACACCCATACACACCATTACACACATAGACACCCATACACACACATAGACACCATTACACACATAGACACCCATACACACACATAGACACCATTACACACACATAGACACCATTACACACATAGACACCCATACACACACATAGACACCATTACACACACATAGACACCATTACACACATAGACACCCATACACACACATAGACACCAATACACACACATAGACACCCATACACACACATAGACACCATTACACACATAGTCACCCATACACACACATAGACACCCATACACACACACATAGACACCCATACACACACACATAGACACCTATACACACACATAGACACCCATACACACACATAGACACCCATACACACACATAGACACCCATACACACACATAGACACCCATACACACCATTACACACATAGACACCCATACACACACATAGACACCATTACACACATAGACACCCATACACACACATAGACACCATTACACACACATAGACACCATTACACACATAGACACCCATACACACACATAGACACCATTACACACATAGACACCATTACACACATAGACACCAATACACACACATAGACACCCATACACACACATAGACACCATTACACACATAGACACCCATACACACACATAGACACCCATACACACACACATAGACACCCATACACACACACATAGACACCTATACACACACATAGACACCCATACACACACATAGACACCCATACACACACATAGACACCCATACACAGACAGATTTATTTTCTTTTTTTTTTTAACCCCCCCAACAAAAAAAAAGCTTGTTATAATGTTTGTCCCCCTCCCTGCTCATTTACCTTCCAGTTACAGGGAGGAGGGTGGTTAGACTGTGTGGGCTTCCATTCCTTGCAGCTATCTGAGCACCGGCAGGATGTCAGCTGGGGGGCGGAGCTAAGTCAACGGAGGGGGCGGGACTAAGTCAACGGAGGTGCGGTTACCGGAGCCAATCAGATTCTGGCCGCACCTCCATGTTTGGCAGCATGATTGGTAGGTTACTTATGTCCTCCTCCGTTACAATGGAGGGGGATCACGAGGCAGGAAAAAGGCGCCCGGCATGAGAGCTCGTGCTGCTGTCAATTATATTGATAGCAGCGCCTGCTCTGCATGCCAGCCCCAGACAAGGCGCCCCCATATTTTTAAGTTAAACGGCGCCTGGGCGCGGTGCACCCCGTGCACCCGCCCAGGATCGGCCCTGGCTCTATACTTGAAAATAAAGCAAAATATGTTTTTATGGATGACATTGCTGATGTCAAGCAGCCACTGGTTTGCAGAGTAACAATTACTTATCTAATTGTTTTAGATTTGTGGCAGTGGTCATCACAATTAAATAATAATTAGATTTAGAATCATTCGGGACATATTTTTGTTGTATTTTTGTTGTATGTTGCTAGCCCCTTTATATGAGGGTCTCTTTCTGCACTAACATAAAGAGACAATGGCAGACCTGACAAGGCTGCCTGCTTCCCATGGAAGCATGGCAGCTGCCAGTCACAGTATAAATTAGCATGTACTATCAATAGCACATGTCAGTTTATCCTTATACTAGGGGTACTAAAAAGTTTAGTTGTCCTAAGTTAATATTTGACATTCTTTTCTGCCTGTACTTTGTTCTATTTAAGGGTTGACATTTCCTCTGATTTTCATTTTCATTATGCGGATGGCTAATAACATAGTGTGATGCATCTAGAAAAATAATATTGTTAATTGCTTTAATTAAATAGGTTATAATTAAAACTTCATAGTTTCAATTAAACTCTGACACCTCAGCAACTAAATTTTGTTTTTAATGTTTAGATTTCAGATAAATATTCAAATTCACCTTTGTTATTTTTGGCATGAATTCTCCTAACCTAATGTTATTTTTTGGTAATTTTAGAATTATTACTGAATTACAGCACTGTACTGATTTTAATTTGCATATTATGTGACATATATATTCGTTTTATTCTTTCTCTCCACAAATACAAAATTGTTTATGCTTGGAGATTTTGAGGTGGTCTTTTGCTTGAGATAAATTACATATTAGGGACATAAGAAAATATCCTCTGTTTTGTTTGCATACTAAGAGCATTTGAATTGTCATTACTCCATCTGTACCCCAAAAGTCTTCTAGCTATTGGCAAATTAATGATGAAAGTGATTAATCAAAATATTACAGTTTTAACACATGCTTTCTTGACCTGGTAATAGTTCTTTAATAAGTCAAAGTGACTTTAAAACAGATATACTTAAAGGCATCTTAGCAGGGCCAATCCTAGGGTTACGGACTCAGGGGTGCGGTGCTTTTTTTTTGTTGTCCTCAGGGTGGCGCTTCAGTATTAAGAACTCCTCCCCTTTACAAATGTCTGTTCCAGACATGCCCATTTGATTTTTAAAGTGAGGGGACACAGCACAAGCTTTAGTAATAGTGTTGGGGGCAGAACAAACTTTTATTTTATATAAAGATGTATCTTTGGCCATAATACTGTGTAGTGGTTTTATTTATTTCTACAGTATACTACTATTTTTTATTATGCTCCCCAAGCAACATGGGAGTCTCCCTTTAGCCTGGCTGAGCATCACTGGAAAAGAAATAGACAAGTAACAATAAATAAAATCCACCCATGTTCACTTCATGTCAGTCTTTCTCTCTCCCCATACCCTCATACCTGTATCTCTCTCACATACCCGCATGCCTGCCTCTCTCTCTCCCCATGCCCTCATGTCTGTCTCTCTCTCCCATACCCTCATGTCTGTCTCTCTCTTTCACCATACCCTCATATCTGTCTGTCTTTCTCTGTCTCCCCATACCCTCATGTTTGCCTCTCTCTCCCCATACCTTCATGTATCTCTCTCTTTCCCCTCATATCCCATCTCTCTCTCTCTCTCTCTCTCTCTCTCTCTCTCTCTCTCTCTCTCTCTCTCGCTCTCGCTCTCTCCCCTCCCCATATGTATATCTATCTCCCCTTATTTCCAAGAATCTCTCTCTCTCTCCCCCATATCCTCATGCATATCTCTCTCTTTCCTCACACCCCATGTTTATCTCTCTCCACTCATACCCTATGTTGTTCTCAATGTCTGTTTCTCTTTTAATTGTGGTCTCTTTTTCTGCATGGCTCTTTTTTTCATTAATACCCCCATGTCTATCTATCTCTTTCCCATGTCTGTCTCTCCCTTCTCATACCCCCATGTACCTGTCTTCATGTGTCTCTCTCTCCAACACTATCCATGGCTGTGTATATCTTCCCCTTGCTCCCCATTTGTCTCTTTCTCCTCATTACTCTCTCTCCCCTGTGGGCACACAGGGTTTGTTAGGGGGATCAAACAGGCTGCCCATGTGCTGCCTTGCTGCCCCCCAGCCTTGCCTTCTGGTAACTCCATCTCTGCAGCTGAACTCTCCTCCTTCACCTCCGCTGCCATGCAGCACACAGTAATAACTGCCCTCTTGATATAGGGTTGCTGTGATTCATTCACTAAATCTCTTAAATCCCATTCTGTTTCATATCACTGGAATTTCTCAGTTCATTTTAGTACATATATAAATACAGTAAGGGAGAGAGTAAAAACTAAAATTAAATAATTACCATATTGAAGGTTTCACATAATGTGCAGCTTTTATTCTGGTCCAAAGTACTGAAACAAACTTACCTACAAATATTTAGCAACTCTAATATCGTGTGTAACTCCTCTGAGGCTCTTACTCCCTCCTCTCTCTCTACTCACTGTTTCTCTCTATTCACCCTCCTACTTTACTTTCATTCTTCCTAACTATTCACAATAATATTAACATATGCATTTACATTTACTCCAACTTCACTCTTTATATGCTCATTAACATGAGAAAATGACCAATGGTTGCTCAACTGGCTCAGTGTATCAGCAGCTTCATAAAGTTATTCAATCTGTTTTTTTAATAATAACTATGGAATGTCTTCAAAATGGTAGTTCACAGAGGTACCATTAAAAAAAACATATGAAACAAGTTGAAATAGGCTTTAATATATAATAAAAAGAATAGTAATTATGTGTTTAGTCCCCCTTTAACATGTAATTGAATGCTACAACTCAACATATATTTGTAATATTATATGGTTTGAATTGTGTTTGACTGAGAATAAAAGTCCTCTCACAAACGTCCCATTACCCAATATAGCATATACATTGGTGGATGCTGTATGTTTTACACAAATGTGTGATATCGAGGGTTTTGTTAGATTTTTTTTTTAATTCAGTGGGTATTTGTAAATGACAACAAATGTAATCATCAATAAACTGATGGTTAGAGTTGCATTTAAGGCAAGTAAAATAATCTATTGAATTGAAATGACTACTGTTGTTCAACATGCTACTGGTGGATGGTCAGTCATGTAGCGATGGAAATATATTCTTACTTGGCTTTTATATAGTTAACCAAATCCTGGATGTGGTCACTATACTAATGGTCTGGGACCTCAGCCAGATTTAAATAACTATAAACATTTTACACCAATGTACAAACATTATTCGATTACGGAGTGCCATGAAGAGAGATAGCTATTCTACATTTATAACTTGCAACATATACATAATTAAATATCCACTAGTATTTTTTTCATTTAGTGCAGTAAATCCTTTGTACATTGCCCTCCTGTACATAACTGAGTTAATTGTATATATTTCAGACATTCACAATCTTATATTACATTTAAATCAATCTATACCTCTGAAACATTGAGAAATCATACAGATAATATAAATATGGCATGATGTGCATCACCCTAACTACAAAGCAACATACATTTGTTAACTTACTTAGTTCGTCATCAGACAGAACTGGCCAACTTTATAAATCATAAGACTAATTAACTGCAGATCAGAAAAGTAAACAGTCAGTATGAAAGTTGATTATGTCAGCATGTTTTAAACAACTTATTACTACAAAGTAATAATGTAAAATTAAGCGAAGCTAATAGCAACAGAACTTGTAATCGCTTGTACAGCCAGTAAATGGTGCAAGTCATTTAAATGATTTAGTTTGCAATTTGATTTCAAATAAAAAAAATCTGAAGTGTAGAAATGCTATAATTGCCCTAAACTGAAAAACATCCATGCTTTAAGTTAATAAATCATTAACAATATAAAAGATATGATACGGTCGAGCAATTCACAAAAAGTGAGTTGCAGGTAAGTTGAGGTAAAATTAACATCCAATTTCTAACTTTATACATATTGTTTAGAGACAATTCTTCCAAAGAAGAGCGAAACTGGCTCTGTGTAATGTATTATTAAATTATTCAGCAGGGCTAGGTCACTAAAACTGAAATGACAAACTACAAAAGAAGTTGTTAATAGCAGAGTTGCAAAGATAGGTAAGTTGAATAATGTTACCAGTTCGGCTATTAGTGCAATATGTTTGCAATTCACTTGTTATTTCGCACTTGTATTTTGTACATTTTTGTATATTTTCATAGGGGATTACTAAAGGATTACCTAGAAGTAAAACCATTATAAAGAAAAACCTGCTGCAGCACAAACCAGATACACAATTGACTTTCATTACCTCATGATGTTTTTTATCCCAGTTACCTGTTCATTTTTAATGTTAATCCTTTTAAATTTACCAATTTTGTTTTATGGATGTCCTATACACGACCTCAAACATTTGGTAGGGTCCATTGCTGTACTTTTATTTCATTTTGTTCAGGAAAATGAAAAGTTTCATAAATTCTATGATTCATACGATAAACACTTCCACATCAGACAGGTCTTGTGTTTCCTGATCTTACTTCAGGAGCAGCAGAACCTGATGGAATATCAGCTCTTGGCTATAAGATTTCAAGTTATTTAGAGACAGGCTGCAATGATTTTCTTTTATACTAGTATGACAGTTCATTTTGATTGTAATCTAGTTCTATTTCTTTCATCCATAATCAATCATTTGTATGGTTGTTACGTTTAGATTCTGGGAAATATATTTAACATTTCTGGGATTCTAAGAAATATATTTTAACTTCAAAGCCATGTCTCCTTATGTTTAATATGTATTACTATGTGAAGACATGGAAGTCTTATTGGTACACTGGCATAACATATTAGATAGCTACTTTATTATAATATAAAAGCACAAAACTATTTAAGTGCTATTTTTCCCTCAATCTAATTTACTGTTTTCTGTGTTAGTTTTCCACTATCCTGCCCGGTATCTGTCATAATAACATGCATCTGTTATCGTTTTGAACAAATGGTAATTGTATCTTGTTTGTGTGATTTAAATGGAGTATTACTTTACAAATAGTATGCAGTAGGCATTTGTGTCCTAGGGAGAGGGATAAAAAGTCTGAAAACCTGAGATTGACCCTCATGTTAGGATACCGGGAGAGAATGGCTGGGGAAATCTCCCCAAATCAGTCATATTCTGAGCAGTTGCTACTTGTGCTTAACAGTCATGACTGTCCATGTTCTTCACCTCCATTGTAATAGCTTGTCCATGATAACACAAGGCTTTTGCTTCTTCATCAGCACTGAGAGCACAACAGTCACAGCTTGCAGTTGGGCAGGTTCTGGTTAGCATGGATCCAGCTTCCAACTTGGTGGCGAATAACAGGGATGGCACTTGGGTGTCATGAGTTGAGTGGTGTAGTGCCGGGGTTGCTTACCGGATTAGTAGGAGTCCAGTGGCAGGAAGATGAGACGCACACACGTACAAATGGGACACCAAACCCAATAAATGAAGGTGAAAAAAATATTGGGATGGTGAGACGAGTGCATGAGGGTATTGTAGTGTCCAAAAACGAGGTACAGGCAAGGATCAGGCAGGAATCAAAGTTGGGGGCAGGTAGTGGAGGTTCAAGGTCAGGTGGAATAGCCGAGGTCAGGGCAGGTAGAGCAGGTTAGGAGTCGGGTAACAGGCAGAGGTCAGCAACAGGATAATCAGGTATACAAGGAAGGGCAACAAAGGTTAACTAGCAAGCAATACTAGGCAGCTCCAGAATCAAGAAGCAATGAATGCTTGGAGGTGTGGGTTTATATAGCCAGGTTGGTAATTACCTTGATTGGTTTGGAATGATGATGAGTGAAGGGGGCGTGCATAACAGATAGTACTCATTCTGTTTGGGGGTGGAGCCGCACAGAGTTGCGCCCACCATCTTGGATTCAGACGGGACATGTCATATCTCACCTGCTGGAAGCCATGATATCTTAACTAGCTTAATTGTATCAAATATCCCATCTCCAATGTGTTATGAACTATACTAATCCAGTTACTTCACATATCACTCTACGATGGCCATCAATAGTAATCTCCTATAACTCCACAAACTCTCCTAAGCAAATTCTGTATTCTGTCAGTGATGTAAACCTCTCTTCTAGTATTTTTATTCAATACCACCCCAAACTTAAGTATTTCTCCCATGCTGAGCCTTCTCTCTGGTGTTCTCACTCCAGATTCCACAGTAAATGATAAACATTATGTAGGCAGCTAAAAAAAAACAGATGGTTACCTAGGGGCTCTTTAGTAATAAATATGGCACTGAATGGTGCCTCCATAAACATGCATTTCTGATAAGTTTACCAACTTTTGAAAAAACTTGAATACTCTTATTCTAAATGGTATTTAAAAGAAAAAAACATGTTATACGCTGAGGTGCTTGTGTTAAAATGATTTGGTACTTCACAAATGAGCATATTGAATTTTCCCATGTACAATTACTGTCAATAGCTAATTATTTTTATAATCTTTGTATTCTAATACACATCATATTATTTTCACTATTTTAATTATGAATTAAGTTGGCTACAAGCTGTCAGATTTGCAAAATCATCTAAAAAGCACAAATCTGTTAAAATTGTCAAGTACCAAAAAATATTAACATAGTAGAATTCATTCATTTCTTAAAAAGGCCATGAATTTTTTACGAGTCTTTAAAATGATTTTGGGTCCCTTTGGAAAAATGCAGTACAGAGAATGTTTACAGGAACATCTATATTACCGTATTTGCTCGAATATAAGACGACCCTGATTATAAGTCGACCCCCCAAACTTTGAATATTCCTTTAGGAAAAAACTAAAAGACTGAATATAAGAATACCCTATAGGAAAAAGTTTAACGTGTGTATGTATTCACATGTAAATTGCTTTTTCATATTTAATAAAAATTATGATTATAAAAATATGCCCCCCCAACATTGCCTCTCTCCCTGGTGGCTAGTGGAGGCAGCCGGAGGATGTCTGCACGATACACGCAGACATCCTCAGCTGCTACCCGGCACTTCTGTCGGGACTTTTATGATGAAGTTACAATTTAAATATAGAGTTAAATGGTATGTAATATATTTAATCATTATGCATGAATATATGTTTTAACAAGCTGTTTTGTGAGCTACTTTATTTTTATCCAAACCCTTTTGTTTTACAATATGTACAGCATGTTTCGTTGCCTTTTGATCTACTTATATTATCCACAGGTGCTATTTATTTTAATTATAGCTTGTGAAATCCCCCACTTTTTATTCACTGCATTGGTTCTGTTTCTTGGTGTGTGTTTTTTAAATTCTCAATCAATTCTTGGAAGACAGTTCAAAATACCAAAAGCCATTAAAGCATTATTCTCCTCCTACAATGCACCACATGACAATAACACCTTTACAAAGTGAATAAGAAGGTTGCACAAGCCAGAGTGCCTCAGAGCAATGTGGGACATATAATTAGTTTGCGAGAAAATCTACTGCAAGCCTTTTAATTAAAGGAAAGTAAACCATCATGTTAATTGTTCCCTCTATACACTGAGACAAATCAGTAATGCAGATTTTACCTGTTTGATTAGAAAAGTGTTATACATATATAAAGTTTATAGGTTTTGGCTCACAATTCATACTGGCAGAAGAAGTACTAGAGTAACAATCACAGAAGCCAATTTTTAACCACGTACAATGTTTTTTTTTTTCTCCACAGACTTTACACTATATTTTATTTATCACCAGCACACATCTATATATTCTATAAATATTCTATATGTTTAGAATCTCAACAGTGTAAATATTTTTGAGACTTTCGTCTGTACCACATTAAAGAGGGATTTAAACTCATGTTTTTCTTTTAATGAAGCAGAATTTTTTTCCATCATCGGTGTGCATGCATTAATTATGTTGTGCACATTCAATATCTTGGGATAAACTGATCATCTCTTCCCCTTCTGGAGGCATGTTCCGTGTACAGACATCATACACAGAGAAGCACGGACATGGCTGTCTGGAAGTCTCACATAAACTTCTCAAACAAAACTTGAGTTCCTTTAGGCTGTAAGGAGATTTTTATGTCTCTTGAGCACTCTTCAGTTACATGCTTCCCATATCAAACTAGGCAAGGAAGCTTCTGGATTTTCAATTAATGTTGCTCTATACCTGTACCTTCCATCAATTAAAATTCAATGTTCTTGAATTTCAAATTACATTAAGATTATTAGTACATGTTAAATGTGGCTGTTGCATGCCTTGTCATACTAGATATGCTTTGATTCAGTACTAGTGACACACTTAAATGAACACTATAATGCATTTGAGACTCCCAGTGGTTTTGAAATAAAGCTTTTTTACTTCAAGCTATCCAAAAAATCATTTCTTACATTTAGAAAATGAAATGTTCTTGCTTAATTTAAATTATTAAATTACATTTCTATAACACTTCCACCAACTATACAATAAGTCATAGATCCCAGGACCCAATTAAGTTAAAATGAATGGTTTAACTGGTACGGGGAAGCAAAAAACAACAACCATAAGAGCATAAATAAAATGAATGAATGACATAGTAATAAAATTAATAGCATTTTGATAGGTCTTTGGGGGAAGTAGCAGTTGATATTGTAAAGATTAGTATATATAAAAATAAAGATTATTTTTTTCATTTCTTTACAAATCCTTCTATTAGCATAGCAATATCACATCTCACATTGATATGTGACACATTGGGGTTATGTGTAAAGAGTAATGTAACAAAAAAATGAACAATAATAGGAATTAGAACTTTGCCCCAGAAACTGCTCTTTATACATAGGTCCAAAATTTTTATGTGATCATTGTTGACTTTGCCTACCCAGAACCCCTTGCAGTGGTTGTAGCACTGTGAATATGTAATTTAAAACGTTTAAAAAAAAATGGTTAAAAACCCTGTCAAAAACAGATCCTGGTGGCTCCCAAAGGGGAGTAGCCAGGCCCCCTATAATTGAAATGGTGCTGGGAGCTGCCAATGATCCCGGCTCTGATCATAATTATGGGGGGCCAGGGCACATGACCCTGTACCCTATTATTAATGAGGCTGGGAGTAAAAGCAGGCTCCCAGCCTTCCATTATACTACTGGGATGGGAGCCAGCTTCCCAGTTCTAATACTGGGGCTGGGATCCAATAGGCATTACATAAATGGTTTAGTCTTTTAATAAATAAAGTGTTTGAATGCAAGAAGCAATGGTACAAATCTGATTTTTTTTTTTGTCATTTTGCATAGTTACAAATGTGATTCTTTATGTCTACAGTCTATTATGTGTAAATATATATGTAGATTTGAAAGTATTAGTTATGGAGTTCCGACATAAAGATTGATACAGTGCAACATTTTTGTTCTATTACAGATGCAAACGTGCAAGCATGAAATTCTTCCTCATTTTGGATAATTTGGATAATATATGATCTGTTAACTAACGCAGAGTCTATATACTAGTTTAACTTGTGCTTGGAAAAATGCATAATGACGTTTTGCTGTTGTGGCAATTCTGTCAATTCTTTTATTTTCCAAAAACAAGCCCCTGATTGTGATATGGGGCTTTTGTAGGCTATAGCTCACACTTTGCATTACTTACAGACTCAACAGGTTAGGATTTGTTTTATTGTTTACTTGTATATTATGAATCCACCATAGATGATTTTCATAAGAATCCATTTGTCATTAATTGGCCTACTAACTTTATCTTACCGTTTTAAAATATGAATATACCATTGTGTTAGTAGTAATAGGAAAGATTTCACAATTGACCACAGGTTCCTCCAGGAATAATCTATGATGCGTGGTACATTTTGCATGCCTATATACTTAATACTACCAACAAAACGACAAGTGGAATAATGTTTTAAATCTGTAAATATTATTCAATAGAACCTTCTGAGAATTAATTGTTCCCACTTACATTTTAGGAATTCGTCATGATTGTGGTGTTTGGCTTGGAGTACATTATCCGTATATGGTCTGCTGGCTGCTGCTGTCGGTACCGTGGATGGCAGGGAAGGTTAAGATTTGCCAGGAAGCCATTCTGTGTTATAGGTAAGCTGGATCCTTGTAATGTTGTTAAATTATTGGGAGTTATGTAGAAATATTTTCCATTTGCAGATTGTTACCAATGCTTAATTCTACCAAGTGAACTTGCAATTTCCCAAATTTTTCTGTAACCAATAAAACACCAAGAAAATTGTCCTGCTTTGTTAAAAGTTGAAATGTGTTATGATTCCATATAAATATGTATATATATATATATATATATATATATATATATATATATATACATACATATATACAAAGGTTTGGGGTCACTTAGAAATGTCCTTGTTCTCCATGAAAACATATGTCAAATGAGTTGCAAACTGAATAGGAAATAAAATGAAGGCGCTGACAAGTACAAATAATTATTTAGATTCTAAAATCTGTTCTTTAATCAGTACAATAAAATCTTTTTGTTCAGTCATCATCCCTAAATGAATGAAAAAAAAACAACTGTGGTAATGCTGATTTAAAAGGAATTGGGAATGATGCGAAATAAAATGACATAAGTTGAACACAAGTTGGATTTTTGTCCCCACTGAAAGGAGAATTAAAACTTGCTGAAATAAGGGTTTTTTTTTTTGCTTTCTTTTGGATCAACAACAGCAAACAAAGACTAGGACAAGGGTTGATCATGATGGACCAAAAGTCCCTTTTCAACCTAAACTACTATGTAACATAAATTGTTGGTGAAACAATGAATAAAGAATCAGGAACAGGTCATTTCTTTTTTTTTTAAATCTTTATTTAGTACATTTTCAGCAATTTTCAATTTTCCAATTAAATTCAATTTTAAAAAGTCAAAAGACACTTTTGCTGCCTTGTTTTTTTTTACACAACAAGACTTACATAAGACATGACATAAAACAAATATATCTGGATCTCTTCAGCTGTATCAAAATTCGATATTTCTTTTCAAATATGAAACATATATCACTAAAGGGGGGGGGGGGCACCACCGCGGGACACAGCGGGACACTGGGCCAGTCTTTAGTTTAATCTCAGTTGTTCCCCTAAGGGAAGAATATGGGACTTTATGATAGGATATGTGTTGTGTTTCACCATTTTTTACTATATTTATAAGTGCATGGGTTCTGCTCGGCTAAGTGGAAAGTGGGTAAACCAGGATAGCCATTTTTTTAAACATTTCAATTTTGCCATCATTATATGCGATATTTTGTTCCATCCTGTTTTGGTACAGTACTTGATTCTCTATGTGAGTCGAGGAGCAGGTCTGGACAAACAGGATCTGTAATATGTGAGTGGCAGTGCTGAAGATGTAGTCCAATAAAGATATAATAAAAAAAAGAAAAATTATTTTGACTCTGCATAGTCCATTAGTTCCAGTAGACTTCACAAAGCATATGCTATTTAGTACTGGTAATCAACTGCATAAAAAATAAACTATAGAATTCGAAACAGGAAAGAAGAAGAGCTACAATATTGATGCAATAATTGTTTAATTGGTATAATGACCACCTTTAATATAAGGCTAAAGCTTTATGATTACATGAAGAGCAGGTTTACCTTGGATTGAGGAAAAAGATCTGATTTTGGTATGCACACGCTATATAGCTAATGTGGATTCCTATAAAAAAGGATAGGTTTCATTTTGACAAGAGTTGATAAATTATTAAAAGTAATTGAAATGACAAGGATAATACAATAAAATCATTGATAATTATGGTGTTTCAATATACTTGGCAACTCATCATTTGCCATGGTCTGGAGGTCAACCACTTTCTCTTCTTATAGAATTGGTGACAAGTCACCCTACTAAAAAATGCATGAGTCTACCCCAAAATATGTCAGGGTAATGAAGGTGGAAATTGACACACTAAGTTGGTGTAGATTCACCACTTTATGGAAGCTTGGTGAAGAACCACCATTGCTTCATCCAAATATGTCTTCCCTGCTGCAAATGAACAGTAACTGCCTATCTAGAGCATACAGGGCAAATCTAAAATGTAGCCAAACATGCCCATCATGTTCTAAATTTGTTTATAATCTTAGCATAGTAGCAATATTGCATAGGAATATGTGGACATTTGAATGCAAACTTAGGAAACATAATTTTATCCCAAGCATACATTTAGATAATCTTTTGACAATACCTTATACATAATTTGTAATAAGGTGTTTTTTAGCATAGCATATATCACTGTAGTTAGCTCTTTGCAATTAGTTTCAGCAGCTTTTGCTGTGACCTCATTGCTGATGTCATGCCTACCTGATGTGCACTGATTAATGGTGCTGTCACGGTACATCTGTTTGATAGCATCAGACTGTGCTTTCTGGATTGAGGACTAGGCGACTTCTTTTTGCAGCTGTCACATCCAATTTTCTTTACCTTACTGCTGATCGGTCAACGATGGGGAGAGCAAAAGCTAGTGCTAGCATTACACCACTATGGAATAGGGCACTAAATTTCAGAGCAGGGAGATGAAAGGCTAAGCATTTTGTTGGAATATCAAACAAATAGGGAAAGGGGAATTTACGTGCAAATGGACAAGCAGACCAGAATAGACAAAATCCCAAATTTCCAGTGTGCTGTAGAGTAAAATTTTAGGCAGAAACATATCAGGTTATCGTATAATAAACATATTCCAAGCAGCGTCAGATCTACAATTTGAGGAGCCCTTGCTAAAACATTTTTTGCCATGTCTTTTGGTACTTCCAAACTATGCCATTACTTTCTCCTGGGTGTGATGCAGCTATTCCTCTAGCAGAGGAATACAATTTTCTTTGTCACAAGTCGATGACATCACCTTTTATGCAAATTAAGGTATTAAGTTGCATACATAGTCACAAGATGATGTCATAAACAGGAGACAACATAGACACATTTCAAACATTTATTTTGCACAAAGTATGTTATTTCTTTTTGTTCTCAACATTCAAAAATACATGTTCAGGTGCGGGAGTCCCTTTATCAGTTTTATTTATACAATGTTTGTGTTGTTGAGTAAATGTTCCCTCCCAAAATAGATATAATGTATTCACATCCAATGAATTGCACATAATGCAATTGTTCAGTATGAATTAGCTATTCTTGGCAGTCATAAAATGAGGATGCTTATTTAATGTGACACAATGTTATCATTTCATTTTCAGAACAAATCAAACATGTAGTGCAGACTGTCACAGGGAAAATATCACTGTTCATAACTGAGTTGGGTAAATGCAAGCATGCCAAAGTGGTGTTTCCCGATGTCTATGTAATTATGTCTGGCCTGACATAACAAATGTTATCATATAGCAAGTGTGGAAATTCTCAATGTTTACAAAAATGTTTTCTGGGATGCATTGTTTTCTAGATATCATCGTTCTCATTGCATCAGTAGCAGTTGTTTCTGCTGGAACTCAGGGTAACATTTTTGCAACATCAGCACTTCGGAGTCTTCGATTTCTACAGATTCTACGCATGGTGCGCATGGATCGCAGAGGGGGTACATGGAAATTACTAGGTTCTGTTGTTTATGCACACAGTAAGGTAAGTTCCTCGCTCTGAACTTGTTCAAATTTCCCTGAAATATGTATGCTGAAGTTTATTTCTGAAAGGTGTGGATAAAATGTTTGCCATCTGCTAACCATCTGCTTATCCATGCTGAGTGGTATGATTAAAAATAAATGTATGTGGCGCACTTTAACTGATAACATTAGTGAAGTAGAAAGCCTAGAAGGCCAGTATGTTGAAGATACCACCACCCAAATATGCGTCGATTGCCAAGGGAAATCTTAAAACAAAATGTTCATGAAGTAGTCAGGTGAGCCACACTATTATGAAAGGTGGTCCATATTTGGGCTTTTGGGCATGTATTGGTCGGACCTGATGCTGGATGGACCTGATCCTAAAATTTCTGTCATGAAAGTTATTTAAAGCAGTACAATAGTAGATAACATTCACTTAATGGCCAGAATTTAAGGTTACATTTTCATTTCATTGGATTTTTCAGAACCACAGTGCCAAAACCTGTAATTGTGCATCAAAAGCAACCAAAAACAAAACCTGTAATTGTGTTGACAACCAGAGTACCAAAACCTGTAATTGTGCATCTTACAAACTAAAATGTATTTTAAACAACTAATTTTCTTTTGAATCTTGCCTGAAATCTGCTGAAAATTCTATTGCAGTCAGAGTACAGTTATTTGTACATAGTAATGAAGCATATCCTCTCTATGTAAGTGTCTAACACTAATTATGTGTTATTAATTATTGTGAATACATCACTTGTTATTTTCGTATCCATCTATTAATTTCATTGGTTTGTATTTATACACAGGAACTCATTACAGCCTGGTACATAGGATTTCTGGTTCTCATCTTTTCATCTTTCCTTGTATATCTGGTAGAAAAGGAAGGAAACTCTGAATTTCAAACATACGCCGATGCTTTATGGTGGGGTACGGTAAGTAAAATCAATTCAATATTGATGGAAGCATTGTGCTTTTAGTAATGTACGATTTTTTTTTTTTACAATGCATAATTGATTTATATCAAACTAATGGATGTAAGCATTCATTATACTGTACAAATGACCAAGTCATCAGTTTCTGTGATATGCCATTAATGGTGATTGGAAATAAATGAATGTTATATAGGAGCTATATTCATTTTTTTCTATATGCAGAATGTAAGATATGTAAGAACTGCTTTTGGTAAGCAGTATTTTGTCTTAGTGAGTAAAATTATTTTTCCAGGAAAAGATTTTGGTTCTGCAAGAACAGCATATATGTGGAGACTACTGCCACTTAATAATTAGGAAGCATAGTTTAAAAAGGTGAACCTGCAAAGTTCCCTTTCTCCATATTAAAAGACAACGGTAGGCAAAAAATGTACTTATTTTTAATTGAAATATTACAAATGACTAACTATAAATACAGTACTTTATTGAGTCCTTGTTACTCCCTACGCCTCTACCATTTTTACGGACATGTCATTTTTAGAATCCTGGGTCAGCTCTTCCTTTATTTTGGTCAGAAATCTAATCCAAGATTCAGAACTATGGGGATTATGTATAAAACTTCCCACAGTAAAGTTTTAAATATAACAGCGAATGGGCCTTTTTTTATTCATCCCTCCACCAAACAATGTTTGGCTAAGATTCTCAGACAGTACTCACTTTTTAGCACCTGATTCTTTACACATGGGCTGTGTTGGCACAACCCAGAAGTGTGAAGGTGGTTGAGCTGGCGCAGACTCCCAACATATGTCTGGAGTCTGCTTTATTTATAGACATACACACAGATAGCCTCAGTATGTGTTGCTATTTTTTTGTGTGTATGTTGTGTTTATAAATAACTCCAATATTTCTGCCCAGTAAAAGAGTATTACGGAGCAAAGAAAACTCAAAGAGGAATCTTGTTTTCATTCATTAGTAAGTTTTTTTTTTTAGTAAAAAAAAAAAAAAAAAAAAAAGGTTGCTTCCGTTGTCTTTTATTCAGGCGAGCATCAAAGAAAGATTTCTGTTGGAATTCTTTTGTAATATTTCCTGTGTTTTGTTTGTTGGGAAAGCTACCTAACTGCAGGTAGAAAATACTGCATTTAGAAAGAATTCAGAGAGTGCAAGGATTATGTTTAGTTTATTCTGTTTTATACATTTTGCCGCTGTTTTCAGTGAATAAACATTGGAACCTAAGCTGGCTTTGTCCTGTGCTTGATTTACCTGAAGAGGCTGTTGTTACATCCCTAATGGTCTCTTATCACAGCATTTTGTATTATTTTTTTTATATTCAAAATATTATATTTAATAGACAAGCTTATAAAACCAAGACCAAAACATGAGATATTTTGTACTTTCTAAATTTAATTTTTATCGAATAATAGAAAATATGGCTAAAATGGAGAATAGAAAATATGACTTTAAATTACATTACTGAAGATATCTACAATTTAAATATGTGATTTGCAAACACACAAGTTATATTCCACTGAAAGAGAATTGGCTGTGGAATGTGGAAATGTATGGGATGCTGTCCCCTAGCAGTAGTAGTCCTGTTTTGAGATGACAGAATTGGTTTGATAGATTATAGTTGGACATTTAACCTAATAATACATTTATTAATTTGCTATTTAAGTATTGTGCGCCATCTTGGAAAGTAAACACAATGGAGGTCACGTTTAAAAATTCCTGCTCTGCAAAATGTTGGGAGTTTTATAAAAAGGCCCAATAAAAATGGTGGAGGTTACCTGACACAAATCAGGCACTTTTCATCAACGAGCGTCGGCACGACCAAAATCTACACAAACATCGTAGACAGTGTAGACTCATGAAACCTCACAGGAGCATACTGGTTTTCAGTGTACTGGCAAATATGGTTGCTTCTTTAGTAGGCCCATTTGCACTTTAATAGCACTCCTTGTGGCTGGGTGTGTCTGACTATTGTATCTTTATGTTCTGGTTCTCAATAGTAGATTAACTATTAAAAGTGTAATTGAAATCTAAAGAATTTAATGAAGGTTGACTTAGGTGAATTATGTGGATCAGCGGTAACCTGCAGTAAATCAATATATTTACTTAATAGCTTTGTTTCTTTACTCTCTATTGTATAAAATATTAACATCTCTGGCTACTGGAATATCCAGGTTAAATATACAAGTAAAGTGAAGTAAACATCATATTTTATAAGAAATAATAGGTGGAACTTGCAGAAATGCACACTTTAGTATATTCCAAGACAGCTGACTGAACACTCATTATTGAAAATCCATTTCTGGTAAGAACAAGTGTGTCTTCGACCTGACCCCATATTGTTGTTGTTCCCCACATACTAATAGGAAAAGCTGTAAGATGTACAAAGTACAGTAACGTTTCATTTCTTAATAGGCCATCGAGTCATGCTGATTGTTTTGCCAAAGTATGCCATGTCTGGGTTTGTAAAGGTCTGTTACTGTTAATTGGGCTGCTACTTATCTTCATTGATTTTGTTGTTTTATTTCATTTATGTGTTTTGTAGAATAGCTTTTGTAATTGCCAGTGCTTTGTAAAAACAACAAAAGCATATTTTACCAGAAATATAGAGTAAGAAAATGTGATGGAATGTAACGGTAACGTGGGTCTTGATTGCTTAAGGCTTTGCAGGTCAGAAAGCCTTTTTTACAATATAGAATTTATATAAAATGTAATACATAATGCAAGTGCAAATATTGGAGGATATGACATGGTGAGTATCTGGGTTAGTTTGGCTACTGTGTTTATAACTGTCTGTAGGTGATATTCTTTCTCGGGTAGCTCTAAGTCAAGTATATTATAATAATGCAGGTAAATACTAAATGCACCTGTTAAGGTTGCTGTATCATCTAACGAAATCAGGTGTTGCATCCTAGCTATGCTCATCAGATACAAAAAGGAAGATTTTATAATAACATTTTTAATTAATAACCTAAAGTTAAGCAGAACTCAGATTTCCCATTTCCATTACATCTAATAGTATGACACCTCTGAGTGCACGGCTGAATGGGTGATAATTAGGATATTCAGGATGAAGTAGTTCCCTGAGATCCCTATTTTATTGGTGTGGAGAACCCATGAATATATGGATAGGGGGATATGTACACTATATGGACAAAAGTATTGGGACACCTGACTGTTACACAGACAATAACTTGTAATGACATTGCATTCATTACATTCTAAATACTTAATATGTAATTAGTCCCCCTTACCAGCTATATCAGTTTCCACTCTTCCGGGAAGGCTTTCCACAATATTTTGGAGTTTTATGTGTGAATTTGTTCCCATTCATCCAGTAGAGTATTTGTGAGGTCAGGCACTGATGCTGGATGAGAAGGCCTAGCTCGCAATCTCCATTCCAGTTCATCCCAAAAGTGTTCAAAGGGGTTGAGGCCAGAAGGTCTGTGCGGGCAGTTTTTCCACACTAAACTCATCCGACCATGTCTAGTGAGGTAAAACAAACATTGGTTGTTTCAGTGATGGCCAGAATCACCTCCTCGAGGCGTATAACAATAACATTTGTGTTCTTATCTGCAGCTAACAGTCAGCTAATAAAAATGTAAAACCCTCACAGTCAGAGCTTTTTTGTTGGCTGTTGAGGTTTAGTGGGATAGCAAGGCACGGCTTTTGACTTTAATACTAATCAAGCATTCTGGAAGAACACCTTAATCAAGAAGTGAAAGAACCAGACAACCAAGGAGACAGTCACTATTTTCTAGGTGTCAATTGAGGCAGTTTCTGGGCATCAAGTCTTTATTTTATGCTATTTTAAATTATTTTATCAAGATTTTTTCTGCATATTGCAGATTATAACTTCTTCAAACTATTAATTCATCTTAACTGCTAATTTTGTTATAGCAATATTGGATGTAAGTGTCTGGGTGAATTGAGAACCCCTATGGATAATCTCAGCAGCAGTGTCAGCTGGTTACTTGTGTGTTTTTTGAGAATATGTATACTTTTTGAGTCACATGGTGGTGGATACATGTTATAACAAAAAAAGTTTCAAAAGAACAGGAGAAAAGTTTTTGCTCTCACAACCCTTTTTTTTAATTAAAATGATAATTAGAAGTAAAGTTTTGCATATCCCCTTTGCTTGATTATACCAAAGCCCCAGTAATCTAAACTGTGTGACTTTTGCTTCTCAATGTTGCTCAAATTCCCGCAGGAAATACGAAGTTAATCCTGCTCCCTTTAAAAAGTGGTTTATTGAGTTCTTCATTATGGAATAAAAATGCACTTTGTGGTTTCTGGTGAAAGCCGGATCTCAATCTTTTTAAAGATAAAATTCCGACACCAAACTAAATCATTACATAACCTTTGATAAAACATTAACAGAATGTCACAGAATGTGTGACCTTGGGCCACAGGAAACAATTCTTAGAAATTATATTATAATAAAAGCACATACAAATATATTATGTAAACAAATGCAGATAATAAAAAGGGAGAGTAGGAAATGCATAAGAAGAACAGAGATCAGTTAAAATATAAGAATTCACTTAATGCTCATTACATCACAAAGAGCTTATAAGTATCCTTTATTCTTATCTTCATGGCAATAATAAAAAAGGGGGGTTTTTTCCCCAGAAGTGTACCTTGTATTTTTTTCCTTGATTTTAAACTCATATACGCCCTTAATTCAGAATTCACTAGATGAATCTGAGAGTGTGTAAGGTAAAAAGTCTTTAACTAAGAATGTTATACTAAGATAACACTTGTTTTTAAGCATGTCCTGGGGATCTTGCCATTACCCAATTTACTGATACTCATTTTATTGGCCTATATGGATAAGCTGATCCTGCCAGGAATCAAGCCTGTAACCTGTGCATTTGCAAAGGTTCAACTTTCTAACCAAGCTATATCACAGGCCAGTGTAATAACGTCCATATAACTGATCCAACAGACTGGTTTATGAACTACACACTTAGACTCTAGTAATCAGATACTCTCATTTAGTGTCATTTGGTTTGAATAATAATCACTACACTGAATTTGTATTTTCTGAATCTAAGGTTGTTTATTTGTGTCACCGACATGTAGCATGGCAGAGTGTTTAGCAATACTAGGTCATCTGACAACAAGATCCACATGGATATGTTACTTTTTAAGGAATGCAGACTAAAGGATCCAAATGTCACCACTAAATAATTTACTTTGTGTTTCTCCTTATAGTTATCTTGCTGAAGCTATATTTCTTTCCTCCGTTTTTCAATTTCAGATCACTTTGACAACCATTGGCTATGGAGACAAAACTCCTCGTTCATGGCTTGGAAGGTTGCTATCGGCAGGTTTTGCTCTACTGGGGATTTCTTTCTTTGCACTACCTGCAGTGAGTAGTAAACGCCAATAATGAAATTCTGGTCAATATGCATGATGAATGAGAAAATATTTACAAAGCAAACTGTATGAAGGTGATACTACCTCAAAGCACACATGGGAGCCTGAATCATTATAAAAATATCTGTGTTAGGTGTGCTGAGATCGACTTGAGATAGTAAATTATTATTATTATTTTTTTAAATATATCTCTTTATTTTTTCCCTTTTTCTTTTAACCCCTTAGTGACAAGACATTTTCACCTTGACTTTCCCTTGGTGACAATGGCTGTTTTGACATTTCTAGGGTGTTTGTGTTTAGCTGTAATTTTTTTCTTTCTCACATACAGTACCCACACAAATTATATGTTGTTTTTATCGCCGTAAGAAGGGCTTTCATTAGATACCATTATGTTCATCATATCTTATAATTTACTACAAAAAAATCATAAAATATGATGAAAAATTTTAAAAAACCCACTTTTTCTAACTTTGACCTAAAATATAATTTACACAAATAAAATCATTAAAAAAGACCCCGTCTAAATAGTTTCTAAATGTTCTCCCGAGTTCAAAAATATGCATGTTTCCATATTTTTCGGTATTTTTTTGCGAGTTATGGGTCAAAAACCAAAAATAGTGTTTTTTTGTTTTTTCCTATATTGATCTTTTGACCCCAACCCGAACCCAAAATTTAACCTTAACACTAAATTTAACCCCAGCTCTAATCCTTATTATATCCATTAATATTTTTTAACTTTAATTTAATTTTAACCCCATCCCTTATGCTAAAAAATATTTAATTTTAACCCTATAGGCTAATATAGCTAAATAACCAGTTTTTAATTAATTAAATATGTATTTTAAATATTTTCCATTGCAATGCTACTAAACTACCACTAGGGGCAGTCAAGTAGCATATTCAGAGCGACGGAAGTGAAGTTACTTTCACTTCCGAAGCTCAGACCGGCAGAGGGCTTAGCCATATTGACAGAGCAGCATGCTCCGTCAATATGGCTCGCCACGATCGCTCCGTGGGGCGATCGTGGGGGTCCCAAAATAGAAATTTCGGTGCTGGCTATTGCCTCGATGTCGAGGCAATAGACCAGCACTGTTAAAGCGGTTTTCGCGATCGTTGATCGCGAAAACCGCTTCATTCAATGCAGGACGTGCCAGGCACGTCCTTTGTCGTTAAGGGAGTTTCTCCCAGGACGTGCCTGGCACGTCCTTTGTCGTCAAGGGGTTAATGTACAAAACATACAAAAATAGAGTAACAATATATCCAAAGCTTATTAGATTAAAATATTATTAGCGTCAGTACATGGTAGGATATATGTACAAAAACATACAAATAAAACATATTATTAAACATATATAAACATGACTGCTTAGGTTGTTTAACCCGTTCTGCCAAAAGGACTTTATATATATATATCTTCATTGTAATGATCCATGAGGACCATGAGGATGTACATAAATGCAATAGCACATGCCTCAAAACGAGGCAGACTTCCGGAAGCCTGCTCCAAGAACTTTCAGGGCAAATTACCACTGTGATAATGAATCACAGCAATTGAATGCTGTTTGAGTCAAAGGCCATTGGGATTTTACCAAAAATTGGAACAGAGCATGTGATCTCTAAAAGGTTGGGAATCCTTGTGCTGCAGGGACCATAGACAAAAGTATTCAAGACCAACTAGTATTGACAAGGCAGTTGTATTTCTATTCATTTATAGTACAACAAAACGTAAGAAATATAATTTGCACTGTAAGTGCAATGTGCATAAGTATGTGCACAGATATGCACACAAATATACTGTTTATGCCCAATATTTATATATCTATATATGGACTATATTTACTATATAGAAATCTTTATTGTGAATAGACCCCAAACATCTATATATAGCATAATGCCAAATTATGCCAGACATCCTTAAATATCAATAAAAATCCTCTAATGTTTTACAAGGACGCCTGTTTGAATATACATATATTCTATTGTGTTAAAAATAATGGAGCTAATTTCCTCCTTTCAGATTTTAAGCCATGATTTACAGCTTGTATATTACTCTCTGTTCACCAGAGAGTTACAGTATCGAGCTTCAATTCTCTTTTAGATCAATGTCTGCCTGCAAAGTTTATAATGAGGCCACTAGATAAAGTTTAATACCACATTAATATAGTGGATCTTGATTAAAGGATACCAATTAAAATAGAAAACTGACCCGAGAACATTATTGAAGGTGAATAAATCGAAGAAGTAAGATGATACAAAACTGTAAATTTATATATTGTTATTTTTAACCTCTTTGTAATAAGATATGGTATGTGTAATGTAATATTTTCTCTTCTGTTATTCTGTAGATATTAACAAAATAATTGACTTCAGTTCATGCTTGTCTATTTTTGATGGAACTGTTTCAACTTTGTTAAACTGAATGAGTATTTTAAGATAGGAAAATTAATGTAATCAGTTTTGATTCTGATGTATAGGGAGCTATTGACCAAAAAGAAAGCTGCAGATGAAACTAAAGTATGCTAAAATTTTAACTAGCCAACTTAACATTACATTGTGCAGGGACAAAACTAGTGTATTTGTCTAGAAGATGAATCTCAAAAATTTCTCCCTGCACAATTGACCTCGGTGAGAGGAACCTCAAGTGTGCTTCACTTATACCAAATTATGAATTAGTATATTTTTTTGTGAGTAATTGGTGTACTTGAATAAAAAATAGTGCCATATTTTTCCATTTTCTGTAACTACCATTTTAAAATAAATTCCAGTCTTGATTTCCCACCAACTTTCTTTGTTGTGTCTCTTTAGTAACCCTTTAAAATATGGGAATTGTGACTTTATTTTGAAAATTAGTTTAGTATAAACATCTTATTCTATGAAATTATTTAATCTCACAGCACAGTAAAGATATGAAAGTGTTCAGGAGGTTGTGGTATATTTTCACGGTAAGGGTATATTGTGATAATATTTGTATGATAGATTAATTTTAAGGAAAAGCAATATATTCTGTTTGGAAAAGCAATATGTATAAATATTCTTTTTATCACTACTTAATATAGAAATAAATTAATTACCAGTAATATCATAAGCTATTACTTTCTACTTACCTCATACAATATTTCAAATACTCTCCTAGTATTTTTATTTAAGTAAAAAAGAATTAAGTGGACAGGACATGAATATGTATCCATTTGACATCAGAAGGTGATTTAAAAAAATCAAATATTTTGAACAAATGACTCTTAAATGAATAGACTGGAGAATATGGCTATTGTGTTATAAGGAACAAGCTAAAAGGAACAGCATGCTTCACATCAGTATGTACTAATTAATTACTGGTAGAACTCTTGATTATAGACAATTGTATGCATTGCAGGGTATTCTTGGCTCAGGATTTGCTCTGAAAGTTCAGGAACAGCATCGACAGAAGCATTTTGAGAAAAGGAGAAATCCTGCTGCTAGTTTAATTCAGGTAAGAGTTGGAAAATGGCATTTATCCAAGGGACTTTTCTGAACTACTAGAGCACAAACATTGGGCAAACAGTGCCAGGTTATATCGTACAGTTTTGTGAGACTTAAATTGGGCTTTTCCATTTGTACTTTAAGATCTGTGCATTGGTTTCTTCTAGGTGGAGATTTAATGACTAATGACAACATGCTGAAACCCCTATATAAAGTTGTGTTGCTTTAACCCATCAAGTGCATTGCTAGCAAATAATGAAAGATAGTCTCATTTTTACTCATATGAACATCACATATTTATTTACTCACCTGCCTCATACTTTCCTTTGCACATTTAAATAAAGACCATATTGCCTTGCATCAATGTAGTTGATTACTGTGAACCCACATAATATTCCAGAAGAGTAGAATTTGAAGATACATGTTTGAGGTTAGATATTTGATTTATATATTGAGTTTTAAAGCAATATTGTTGAAAACAAGTTAAAAATAAACATAAGAGTCTACTCTAAAGGGTCTACTCAATAAAGAGAGAATTGCAGATAATTGAGACAAGAATTTTAAAGTGAAGGCCAAAGTAGCTGAGTTGGAAACATTCTGCCATTCAGCTGCATTGGAGGGTTTGTTTTTTTTCTAACTTGGTCACATTGGCCTTTAAATTTGAAATTCCTATTGCAGTTCCCTGCAATTCTCTCTTTATTGAGTAGACTCTACAGTTCCTTTATACTGATGCCATGCACATTCGTGTTGCTGTTTAGTTGTTTCAGTTACAGGAAATAATGAAAGCATCAAATGGGTTAACATGTTTGTTTATTTAGATCCTCTTATGATTTTTTTGGATAAGGCATCAAAAACCATTCATTACATCACTAGGGCAACAGAAACCACAGACTCAAACTAAATGGTAATTTTGTTACATTAGAAAATAATTTTTTACTGCTTTAGAATAGCTGAATAGATGAAACAAGAAAAGCTTATAATACAGATAATCAGAAAAAGTACAGAAGGGCAGGCAAAACTGAGATCAACAGTCATAAAGGTCAAGGGTATTAGGCAATCAAAGGAAGTCAGGAATAGGCAGAGATAAAAAATAAAATAAAAAAACACAGAATCAAACAAAAAGTAACTGGAACACAAGTGAAAACACAATAGCTCTGCCAAAGGTCTGTTGCAGAATGAGGGTTTATAAAGCCCTCCTGAAGAATGTCAAGAACCAGCAACATTACGGAGCACTTCCCCTCCAGCATTCATCTGAAATGGATATAGTTTTAAGTAGCGTATGCCCATAAAGTTGCGGCAGACACCCACAGAAGATAGCATAGCCTGATGACTGATGACCGGGTGCCAATATAGAATGATAGTTATGGTGGAAAATTCTCACCTTGGGCACATCATAAATATCAGGACCGTTCTTCTGGACCAAATCCCTGCCTATGTATAAAATCTTGGAGGCATCCCTGATGGTACCTAGAATCCAATAAATTAGACATACTGAACAAGATATTTTTCTTGGCCCTGAACTAACAAAGGATCAAGGGTATGTGGAGGAACAGTTAGAGGTGACTGGTTTGAGTAGCGAAACATAGAATTCATTGGGAATCTCCATCAAGCAGTGGAGGTGTAAGTATGGGAAACTTCGTTAAACATGGATTTGACCTTGTATGGACAACATATTTTGTTCAAGGGTACAAACAGATTGCTGTAGGTTCATAGTAGAAAGCATGACCAGTGATCCAGACAAGAGATCATGGAAATTAGATCCAAATTTATCGACGGCTGTTTTGTTGTTTATCTTTGGCTGGAAGGAGATGTTCAGTAATGTAGGTCCCAAATCAGAGCATCGGCTACAGGTACTTCTGTCAGAGGAGAAGTAAAGTGCACCATACAAATGCTTGCATATGGATCATTAGAATTGTGAAATAAATTGGGAACTCCAAGTCTGTGGTATTCCATGAAGACAAATCCCTTCTTTTAAGAAGGACTGAGCTACAAATCTGGTAGATGGGAGCTTAGATAAGGCAGTGAAGTATGCCTGTTTGGTGAACCACTATGATGGTAGTCTTTCTTTGAGAGGGTAGAAGAACAATAATAAAATCCATGTTAACATGGGTCCATTGTCTCTACTGATAGCAGATGTAGGAGGCCTGCATGTCTTTTCTGTGGTGTTTTATCACCATGCAGACCAAACAAAAGTAAGTAAGGCTACAAAGAGTGGTGTTGTACAAGAGTCTTCACAATACTTCTTGCCTCTGTGACTGGCCACTGGAGAAGAATAGCTCCATTCCTCTCAGGAATCTGGGTTGCACATACAGTTACCAACAGGAGGCATCTCTCTTCTGGATCCTGGAAACTGATGTATGAGATTATTATGTTAGTACATCGTCAATGTCTGGAAAGCTTCTGATGCATTGCACAAACCAAAGGCTATTTGGAATGTCCAAACCTAGTACTGAAAGCAGTCTTCCACTCTTCACCTTCCTGGATCTTAACAAGTTTTTAAGCCCCACAGAGATCTAATTTTATGAAAATTGTAGCTTCTTTGAGGTGGTTGTATAATTTCAGTGTAAGCATGAGTGGATACCTGTTCTTTATGGTACTCTTATTCAGTCCCCGGTAGTTAAAACAAGGTATAAATTAACCTTCTTTTTTGGTGATGAAGGAGAACCATGCACCTGCTGAGATGATGAGAGTCTGACGAATTTCCTTGGTAAACTGTTTCTGATGTACTGTACCAGAGCTAAGTTTTCAGGTTGTGTGGGTAGAATGGCCAGATGGGGGAGAAGTACGAAATAGAAAATCTATAGGGCAATCATATGCGGAGGAAAGGATTCTGCTTATTGTTTGAGGTCAAGATATTGACAATAATAAGGTGTGAATGTCTTCTACCAATGGTTCTAGTACTCTATAGTTGGGCTTTACACAACAAGTAGTGAAACAATCTGGACTCAAAGCAAGATCTTCCTCTCTCTCCAAATAATTGTTGGATTATGTTTTTTTAACCACATGAGTCTTAAGGTTACTGAAAAATGAGCACTTGAAAATACATCAAAGTTCTACAAATACAGAGCTCATCTGTTTTTTGCTGTCATAAAATGCACTGGCTAGCTGTCCAAGTCATATTGATGAAATGTCTAGCTGCTCTAGAGTCAATGAAGGAATGTGTGGCCAGTTGGTGGCTTTCCCACTGGAGCCAAATGGGAACTAGAAACCTTTGAGTAGAAGGAGGTGAGCTTGTAGTAACTCTCAGTAGAGCACCCCCTCCCTCCATTAAGTTCTTCTGACAGAGGCCCAGAGTCCTGCAGTGTTTTTCTTCTATAGTTCAGTGTAAAAGAGGACTTATTTTCATGGGTTCATCTGCTGGAGATACAGTGTCTGTTTATGATGGGTTGGAGGAGAAGCTAGCAGGAGTATGGAATGGGCGGATTATTTTATCTCTCTTGCATACCAGTCTTCTCTCTTAGGATTAGACACAAACAAAGGGCTATAAGGCACTTGAAATACTCAGGTAAGTCAAGGCATATTTCAAGAAATCAGACAGACCCCTATGAAAAGCTACTCTCAAGGTGCTTGAGGTCGAATGGATTGCTATGGCATAAAGAGCCGAAGCTTCACTACATTGCAATAATTCTATCAGACTGGATTCTGTAGGATCACACTGACCAAGGATGTCAAATACAGCTCAAAATGCCAAGACAAATGCTCCAGAATCCTCAAAAATAAGAGATCTATTTTCCAGGAGTGGGGAAAACCAGGCCAGAACTCTCCCTTTTGACAGATTGATTATGAAAGTCACTCTGGTAGTATGAACATGAGGGATTGAGTGCAGAAATTAGTTGGCTGTAGTTGAGAAAACTTCTACATTCTTGTGCATTTCCAGAATTTTTATTGGGCATCTTAGGTGGTCTTATGTGTTCACTAGGACCTAGAGGTTCAACTGCCACTACAGGAGATGAAGTGGGTGCTCATTGGTGGTCATGGATCTCCAGAGGACTGCAACAATGTGTGAAGCATGGGTAGCCAGGACATGGTACTGATGGTCTTTCCTGGTCGACATTCAGGCCAAATCGTAGGAGAAGGATCGATTCACAGGCAGGATCTAGACAGAGTTGCAACCAAGGCTCAAGGAGGTCAGGCAGATCTTCTCAGCCTGATGGAGACATACACTATGATTGAGCCTCGGGAACTATCCACCAGTGACTTAGCAGCATTGATCAGCCCCCAAGAGGAAGGATAGGACAGATCCTAAAAAAAGAACGATATAGACAGAGGCGGAACTGGCCAGCAGCACTGAAGAATAAAGGTAAAGGTAAATCCGAGGTCAACAGGCAGAAAGACAAAGGCAGGTGGCAATTAAACAAAGTCTGGAACAGACAGAGATAAAAAAAAAAAAAACTGAGAACCAAACAAAAGGTAACTAAAAAGCAGAGGAAGGCACAATATCACAGGCTCTATTACAGGAGAAGGTGATGTTGCAGAATGAGGATTAATAAAGCCCTCCTGAAGAAATCCTTGTCTCTAATTGAAAAATAAGGCGGCTTCTTTATATTTATAAATACTTCCCAATTAAATAAACAAGGAGAGCTATAGAATCCTCCACACATGTGTGGAAGAACAACAACACTACGAGCACATCCTCTCTGCCTGCTTTCGAGCAACCAGGGACATGCATTTGAAATTGATGTGGCATCAGCAGGTGGGCTCCAGCAAACCTGCCAGGGATGCCCATGACTTGTGAGGGGAACTCACCAGGCGCAAAAGCCAAAGCCTGCTACATGGAACCTGACTCAAGGTCCGAAAGATGGGGTAATTAAGAGCTGCAGACAGTGCAACAGCACCAAAGGTAACAATAACATTATGGGTTTCCTTAACAGATGTCCAAAATTATATTCCATTATAAAATTCCTCCAGTTTAAGACTCACTAATGATTTCAATTATTTTAAAATCAATCACAAACTCTTTTTATATATGATAAAACTGTTTGCTAAGCAGAATAATTTTTTCAATATCACACACATAATCTTACCAACGTTACATATTTACAAAGTTAGTTAGGTTGAAAAACTACACATATTCCATCAAATTCAACCATTTCACACAATCATTTTTGTTGCTAGAGAAGAAGGCAAATAAAAACCCCACACTTCCAACTTCATCACATGAGGGGAGGAATCCTTTGTCTCCAAAGGCAATGACATGCAGCATGGATCAACGATACCTACATTTCTTTTAATTGTGATAGCCCTGTATGTATCTCATTGCTTGCAAAGCATCCAAACATTGTTTGTGCGCACTGATTAAACCGGCCAAAACAACTTCAGAGGGCAGTGTATTCCACAATTAACTGGCCTAACAGTAAAAAAAGAATTGTACTTATCTGTCTAAGCCATCAATTTGAATCTTTCGTCAAGTTAGTTACTTGGCATAGTCTACAAACATGCACATTTCATTTCAACTGCTGAGTTTGCTCATCACCAGTACTGTTTATAACACATCTTTAGCCATTAGTCACTTCTATATCTAAATCAGCATGAGATTTCCTGAGCTTCAGATAATTAGTAAGTGAATGGACAGTCATGGGTAAAAGAGAGTACACCGCCTTGAATTCTATGGTTTTACATATCAGGACATAATTACAATCATCTGTTCCTTAGCACATCTTCAAATTAGGTAAATACAGCACCTGTCTGCTTCTTAGGGCCTTATTTATAAAGACAAAATAGGTGGTATTTCAGGAAAAAAAGTGCTACAATAGTAGTGGTAACCATGGGAACCAATGGAAAGTTATGGAAGTTTGCTCCAAATTTAGCACCTTTTTTTAAAATAGCACTTGTTTTACCTTGATAAATCTTGCCCTTAGTCTCTTAAATCCTATGGAAGCAGTAAGAGTATGTTTAGCTTTTCCACACATGGCTTCATTTTTGTTAAATAAATCATGACACAGTGTAATATGTCATGTGTTGTTGTTCATCTGAGGTTTTATTTACCTAATTTTATGACCTGCTAAGGAAAAGATGATTGTTTTTATGTCCTGTTATGTTATTTGTAGAACCATCGAATTCAAAGAGAATGTAATTTATTTTTCCCATGACTGTAACCATCTATGTTTAGCTTGCACCTTTTTATTAGCATGATATTTATTTTAACCATGAGCATTAAATTGGTAAACCTTTGTGGCTGCCATTTTATTTCTTGATCACAGAAATGATAACAGAATATAAGCTTGTATACGTGCTTAATACAAACTGAGTATACAGATATCTGTGGAAAGGATGACAGTCGTTAGAAATATGAAATATCAGTTTTCATGAAAATGCCTGTCTCCTTCAGAATACTTTCAATAATATCTACAGGAAATATTTCATTGGGATGTCATTTTGATTATATTACTTGTTTACAGTTGAAACTAATGACAGCTACCGCATTGTCAGACTTCAATTCAGTAAGCAAAATGGAGCTTTGTAGCTCTCAGAATGCCTGCCACAAGCTGTGATGACATGTGTTTACATGTTTATAATAGTAGTCATTACCACCATCTTATGTGAGGAGGCAAATTATCAGTAAATTCTATATTCCAAAATCTGTATGACATGTTTAGTAAAATGATTGTAAAAAATGATGAACCACTTTTATAAACACCATGACTAAAAGATTTTGATAACACATTTTGTTCTTGCATTAATTAAAGGACAACTGTAGCAAAAAATTAACTTATGTTTAATTGAAGGATTGTATCAAGTGTAAATTATTCATATAGAAAATCTTTAATGAAAAAATACAAATAAAGTTAATTATTGAGTCTTCTTTACTCCATATCATTCTCTCAGGGGGCAGGAATCTTGGGTCAGATTTCCACTCACCTTGGTTCAGATGAAGAAAGATCTGACCCATCTGACCAAAGATTCTAAATAAAATGTCTGCCTCCTGGTGGAGCTATATGAGGTAAAGATGGCTCAATAAAGTATTTTATTTGTATTCTTTCATTAAAGCATTTCTATATAAAATGCCGACACTTGATGCAATCCTTTAATCAAACACAACTTCATTTTTTGCTACAGTTGCCCTTTAGGTTAATGTGGCCAACAGGTAATATTTCTTATGCTATCAGAAAACAGAAGCACAATGACTCTTTACTGCTGCTGAAAATTGCAAGTTCTTGTTGAGCAACATATACTTTAAAAACTTTCAGTGCAGTAAAGCAAGACAAAATATAATGGGAAACAAATAATGCTGTGGAGAGGTACATAGTTTCCCTGTTATCCATATAGTTAAATGTACCGTTTAAAAATTCTGGCTTACACAGAAACCAGCACTGCATTAGTTTCAATGAAGGTGTGGCATTATATGCTACCTTTTATAATAGCAGTCAATGGAGAAAGAACAATAATATACAAATAATATTAGTATAATATTTAGAGTCCGTTCTCACGTTTTATGTGCTGTGGTGCACATTCAAAACATAGAGCTGGTTTTATAGCAAGGTGCAAATGTAAATACAGAGAGTATCTAATGATCATTTTCATGCCAAATAATTTGCACCTGCCATAATATTTAAAGTGATATTAAACCTTTTATTAAAGAAAGGGGTCATTTCCTTATAGTGTCACTATTATTGCATGTGCCAATGTGTAACAGAAACACACAACAGTTGAGAGTTAGTTGCATGCATCCCCAAAAAGAATATTTCTATGCCCATCAGCAAACAGGGTTACAACAGAAAAATGCCTGAATGTGTAAAACAGGGGCAATTGCTATTATAATTCTCCATTTTGTATTTTCTCCCTATTGTTTATTCATACTTTATAAGCAAAAGAATCTATGCCTGATATTGGAGTAATTTATCAGTAGCAACATATCAGGTTAATTCAGCTAGAAGGGTAAGAATATGTGGGATGGGTAGAGATACATTGGTATGAGATACTTGTCTTTTATCAAATCATACCATTACCACTAATGACTAACAGTGTTGTCCCAAATAGGTACGGGTGGTTAGTTACTATTTCTAGCATTTGTTAAATGAAACTGCATACTGTCTTGTGAGCATTAGCACATAGTTCGATTTAGAATGAATCAGAGCACATACATCTCAAACATGGACTTGTTCTCTGTGGCTCATTTTTTACTTATCTAATGATATGAGAGACTCAAGGGATCAAAGACCAGTCATACACAATCGGTAATTGTGAAAGCTTTGTCTTGTCATTAATGGCAAACTTGATAAAGAATTGAAATGCTATACTTGAAAACATTGTATGAGAGACATGAAAGTTACAAAAGTGAAAATACTTTGTATTACTGTAATTTTACAGTTTATCCTACATAAAATGTTACATTAACATTCTTTACTTGTTCTGTACTTATTTTAGATCCCAATTCCACTGGGATACTATGTATTCTTGATTAACATAAACAATTTCTTTACCTAGGTTCTACAAACCTTAAAAATATATGTAAAGTTCTTAACTACAATTGTTTCTCCTGTTTGAATTGCATTTTATTATTTTCATGTAATCTTGTCACAAATGTACAATTTCTAAATGTCAAGTTATTAACAAAAATGTTTTATTATTGTTTGTTCAACATTTTCAATAACTCATGTTGGTAACACAATTAAACGCCTACTTTTTCCACTTTATTCACAAACTCACTATAGTTCCACTTGTTAACTGTGCAGCTATAATTTTGTTTCTTGCGCTCATATTTTGTATATTGTTTTCATGCTAAAGATTTTTTGAATGTGATTTCATTATCTATCCATATTTTATTCATTTTAATGATTTCTACTCTTTCCTACTACTATTTTTTTATGTACACTTCGAAACTGAATAAATAGTAGCTGAAAATGGATGAACTCACACTCCATTTAAACTATACCACTTGTCAGCTAGGCCAAGATTCTTTGCAGGGTTCCAAATATATCCCCAAAAGGGCCAAATTCCTCCTGTAGTTTTAGCTTTTCTTATAATAAACATAATAAAAAAAATAGCATGGCATAACACACATACAATATGATCCTGACAAAAATGTGTTTCTGTAGCCCCTAAGAAATGGAGTTTTCTCCAACTGCCACAGTCAGAGTTTATGCTACTATAATCCATAAGTAATCTAACACATTTCAAAATAAAGGTATCACACTTGATAATTAACTACACTTTGGTGTGTTGCTACAACAACTGTTTTAATCTTTTACTCTCTTTTGATTATCTACTATATTCAATGTTCTGTGTCTTCATTTTTTGTTGTACAACACTCTTAAAATTATCTCCCATGCCACCCTACTGAGGTTGTATTTATAACATGTTTTATATCTAGCATGTAAAATGTATTGCCATCTCCTTCACCATAGGATATCTACATCACGTTGTAAGATGTATGCATTCTTCACAGGTTTTTAAAGAGTAAACACTGTTAGATTTTGTTATTTTTGTTTTTTATATTTCTTATTTTATAAAAACTATGCTATAATACATAATACATTAATGAAACACATACTATTTATTATGCTACAGAAATCATTAGACACTCACCTTCTTTACCTGCCACTATGACATGGCATTTGAATCAGATTCTAGATATTAAATACCACGTTTTATGAACCATACCTGTCTTATCTTATTGAGTTTGGTATCACAGCTTAGATTTTGTAAATCACATGCTACAATCTAAGAACCACAGTTCTAAGTTTATGTACCTAAAAAAAAAAATGTACACAAAAGATTCCTAGGACTATGTATCATGCCCAATATTGTTTTACCCTGAAAGCCACAAGGCTCTAAGCACCATTGTCTGTGCTAGTATTAATATACTAGCCACAACAGACATTGGGCACATGTCCATTGTGTCTTGAGACTAACAGATGTCACCATCAAGATATCATTTCATATTATATTCAAATTGGGTTCTTTTTTGAACATTATTGCCATCAAAATTACATAATGTGTTGTACCCTAGGTTTATCTATAGCATCTGTGACTATCCAAAATTAATAGCAGATTGCATATAGGCAGCAAGTAACCATGACATGTATGTTCAACCATAATCAATGCATAGGCTTTCTATAAGCAGGAACATATATAATGGTACTTACAAGAGGTACATTGGAAACTACTTTGTATTTATCAGGCACAATCTGACAAAGGGCTCATCCTGACCGAATTAATATCATTACATTGCCTGCTGCAAAGTCCAGTATTGCTTTAGGGCTTCATCAGTGTGTATGATGCCATATTATCCATTTATTTTTTTACATGCTAGTAACAAATATACCTTATGCTCAATAATAATTTACCAGTATAAAATGTGACTCCAAATCTTTTATATCCTATAATAAGTGTTTTTTTTTTTTTAAAGAGCTTTGTTATAAAGTAATGAGTTGTTTCAACTCACCTAGCACCTCAATCAGCGACAAAAAGTTTTTTTTTTTTACATAAATACAATTTACTACAGAATCCAACTAAGCATTCCGAAGAAGGATTTTGTTGTTCTGCAGTGTGATAAAACTGTTTAGTTAAACCCAGCACAGAAAATGTTAAATTGAGATGCAGGCTTGTCACAATAAAGCTTAACACGCTGTTCAGTGATGTGCAATGTTAATTGCTTGATGAGATGTTAATTAGAGAAATCTTAAAACCATAGCAGAAAAACGGCCCTCGAGCAGCAAATTTGACACCCAGGGCCTAACAGTTTGTAGAACAATATGCCTGTACATTCTAACTTCCATCTCAACAGATTTTAATGACCAATCAAAATAATTCCCTTTGTTACATACAACATGTAACATCAATTAGGATTAGTTTTATAATAAAAAAGGTATATGTACTTTTCTTAAATCTGTGTTTGTGTCAATAACATATTTTCACTAGTTAAATTACATTTGATTGTTGCTTTTCAGTGATTTAAAAAAAAAAAAAACATTTCCTTCTAAACTTTAATTTTATCAATTTAGAAAAAAATGTCCATTTGTACACAGGTGCACAATATGTGTGAGACATTAATGCTGTAACATATTAAAATACAAATTGAAACAACTGCTGCATTTGCTATGGTAAAAACCTTTGTAAACATTGTCCCACATATATATAATTTTAAAAGTAATCAATCTTGTAATAATGGAAGTCAACCAAGAAACTGGCAGTGAGTACAGGGGTTTAATATCTGGTTAGGTTAGCGAAGAACATAAAAGAAAGGTCAACACCAGAAAACAAAATGTAGCCCTCTCAGGAATGTTAGGGTAATCTCCAAACCACCTGACAAACTGAAATGTTAAATTGTACCTGCCCACCAGTGAGATCAGGTTGGAGAGGTAGAAACTGGAGGGCTACCCTGAAAACTCATTACATTGTTGGTGACCAATGTGGGGCCTTACTTCTGAACAGTTGCAAAGTCTAGTGCAGAATATGCACAAGTTGGAAGCAGAACTAAAATTAGCCATGGTTAACCTTTTGGCGACTTGAGCTTCAATAGTCAATAGTCAATAGTCACCACTGAAGTCAATTTGCATCATCCTGCAATAGAAAGCTGAGGTTTGTAACCATAGTTACTTAAGGAATTGTGCTGAAAAAATATATATAGTCAGTCCTTCCACACACCTATATGTCTTGATTCAGAAGAAGGAAAACAAAACACTGAGATACTACTAATGTTAAAAAAAGTCCTTCTTGACTTGACTTGGCAAGTGGACTCACCCTAGATCAACTTTACTTAATCTACTTTAAAATTTGGGGCATGTTTGCCCAGAAGGTGTCAGACTGTAATCCTGCTATGGTGCAAATAACAAAGGCGACCACTTGAAAGGTTTGGGTCCCTGAGCACTTGCTAGAAAAGTCTATGGATTATTGTGGGTTTGAAACCATTATTGACAACTGTAAATTATAAATGTGTGTCAACTTTATTAAAGACCTTCCTTCTGAAGCACTTAGGAAGATTCTTGGCGAACAGGCCCTACCCATGCCTGGCCTGCCAAATGAAGTTGGATGCTCAGCTAAGGCAAAACGCAGTTCACTACAAGAAAACAAATATGAAAGAGACCATAGACAAGAATTTCTGTAGTTTTATGGGTGAAAGTAAGAATCCCCTTAGTAGCTTATTTTATGTTTAGATTTTGAGATTAAAAAAACTGCTTGAGTCTGATGACTTGACTGTCCAAGCAAACAGTTGTTGGGAAATTGGGGCCTGGAACTTCCTCAAGAGTTTACCACTAGTGATTTGACAACGTTAGTGTGGACAAAAACAAGTCAGGCCCAAGAAGGATTTGGAAGACGGAGGATTGGATTTGGAAGAGGGAGTGCCCAGTTGAAAGTACTCCACTTTGCAATTATTGATGGAAGAGGGCAGAGCTATCATTTGACTATCGTTTGGTTTGCGGGAAGAGTGCTGCTCTCCATGGAGAATGATAGAAGTCACCAACATGCACAAGGGCTACATCATCTGTTGAAGATAGTATATCATCCCCCTATGTCATTGTAGCTAAAGAATAAAGAGCAACATAGAGAACATACACCTGAGATGGCTGAGAATCCAACTGAGATGGTGATGGGGTCTCCCCAGATTTGGGAAGTAGGACACAGAATGCTACCACAAAAATAAATCCATCACACAATAATATGTCACATTACAGGTCTTGACACCATAAAATATGTAAGTTCAGTTCAAGATAGGATTAAATAGCAGCAAATGCAGGAGGTGCAATTAGTCATGAATACTGGCTACTGGTGTAACATACTGTACAGAAGGCCTGTCAGTCACAATGCATAACCAGCAATACACCAAGAGGGAATGATGAAGACTGCACTATTTCTAAAAAAAAAGTCTCTCATTCAAGACCAGATAGGTTCTGACTCTACAGGGCTATGCTGTGTATAGTCATAGAAGATAAGTTGTGATACTTTCTAGTGGGCTCTGACTGCACTGACATACACTTTACCCATTTACATGTATGGTACACAAGACAGAATCTGTCATTTTTGCAAGACTAAGTCATTCTTTCACCTCCATTTAAAGAGAAAAATATTTGCAGTTCATTGTCTGTTATCTTATCTGACATATGAGCTTTTTATTAATTTCTGAATTTTGTAAAATCAACATGAAATTTGCCCCTCGCATAATGTAAATATTTATGCAACATGACTTACCACATATGATGTAAAGGTTCACATATGCACACGTTTATTACACCATACAGTTAAACAATACATATTCATAAAAAAAATTGCAGTGACATCTTTTGTGCTTGATGAATAATACAGTAATAATCCCCCATATGTTTGGAGCAATAAATAAGCACTGATTTTTATTTTCTTTGATACTGTCAAAGCTAAATATTATTTTAGTTCCTGCCTAAGAGTTTCATCTGTCACGTTAAGCACATTAAAAAATCCTAACAGGCAATTGCACATTGATAGGAGCAAAGTATTAATATTCCTTAACCACTTTGGTTCTTCCTTTATTTCATGTTTTGTTGGTTCCCTTGTGCTTTTTATTTTCTCCTCATACCAGGCTACGTGGCGGTTTTATTCTACTGATTCCAGTCGAACATACCTGACAGCCACCTGGCGATATTATGAAAGTATTCTTCCACCTCTCAGGCATGTATCAATGCAATGAATGATGAAAAAAAACATGACTTGTACTGGTTTACTAATCTGCTTTTCAATTTTTGTTTTATTCCCTGCTCCCTTCTGCCTTGTTTTTTTTTTTATCATATATCCTGCACGTAGTGTGTATGGCGTAGTTATGCGGCTGATGAGAAATCGGTTTCCATTGCTACCTGGAAGCCTCATTTGAAGGCCTTGCATACCTGCAGCCCTACAAAGTAGGTACAAATATGGCAGCTGGTGTTGTTCGTGATGTCTGTTCAACCTTTAGAATATTAGTATCTATGTCAGTTTGTCTCCTTACTCCTTTCTATCTCACAATATTCTTACTTAAAAGACCTGAGCTAAATCTAAGGGGTGGGGTGCTATTAATCTCCAGGCTTCAAATTAATTTACTTACAGAACCAAAAATGTCTGATGATCTTTTCTAGATCTATATTGTGAAATATTTTTCAGGATATTGGTTCATATTTTTTTAAAGGTCAGTTAGTATCCACCATACATCCACCATTTATAACATGCCTCCATATAAAGTAGCACAATTAGAGCTAATTTAACCTTGTGATTGGACATTTTTTAAATGTTTTTGTTGTTTTGGACAATGACTATTTTAACATTTCTGTGGTGTTTGTGTTTAGTTATGAAATTCTACTTTCTAATTTACTGTACCCACACAAATTATTTATAGTTTTTTTTTTTTTTTTCAGGATAAGTAGGGTTATTTGAGATAATACTATTTTGATCATATCATTTATTATAAACCAAATTGCTCTTTTCAAATCATTTTTCTTTTCAAAATTACCGATAGTGACATTATAACACTGATATCTTAAACCAGGGTACGTAGCTTGGTGTATTTTGTCACTTTTCATATTCATTGTGCCACCATCTGTACCATCTTTTAGCAAGGATTGCAGGATAATTCATGTCTGAATTTAAAGAGGTTGTAATGTGTTATTGCCAAAAACATTGCAATATATGTTCAGCAAATTCCCCTGAGTAAAGTGATGCCCCACATGCATAGGTTTATATGGCAGGTACAGGGCCAAATCTATTGTAGCTTTGAAACGTGAAATTTTCATGTATTGCTTTGTGGACTACATTTTCTATTATGCTCAGCCAGCCAAAGGCTATTTAAGCATCATAGGCAATGTAGTCTATAGTACAGATCTTGGATATACCCAGCTTCTGCAAGCCCCTCTCTACTCTTGGTTTTACTAGCAGTCTTTTTTTTTAATATAAAATACAGCTAGAGGACCACTGACACTCGTAATTTGTTTTATTTTATCTATTTTAATTTTTATAAACCTAACCATAACTCTAACCTTAACCTTAACCCTAACCCTAACCAATGAAAAAAGTGTATTTTTTTTAAAATTACTAAAACTATGCCTGGGGAGTAGTGTAGCCATATGTCCTGGAATGGCAGGGAAAGTCCCGCAATGGGACTTTACTTTCTGGGTCCAGGCCAGCCTCAATTGAAAGTTCCAGGAAATGGAGGTATTACCCAATCAGGTGAGACCTCTCAATTCTCTTGCTTGGCTAGGCATTCATAAGTCTCTTGTGATTGGCTCAGTCTCTCCTCGACACAGAACCTAAAGATGCATCAGCCTGCCTGCTCTCACTCTCTGTGACAGTGTGTGTGTGTGTGTTTGTCTGTTTATGTATGTGTGAGTGACAGACTGTGTGTATGTGTGTGTGTATATGTGTATGTGACAGACTATGTGTGTGTGAGTGAGTGACAGACTGTGTGTGTGTGTGTGTGTGTGAGTTAGTGAAAGACTAAATGCTATGATATATGCTAGCTAGTAACAAGAGGGGGGTAAATTCTCTGAAACTGTCTAGATGGTAACTAGAGGGGGTTAAATGCTCTGAAAATGCTCCTGTCTGATCATGACTGTATGTGTATTATAAATATAGTATTTGATCTGAAATCTAAATAGTTTCCCAAGACTTCCTAATAATTTATATAATATCAATTGTGACCCTGAATGGCAGCAATAAAATATGATCACCCTACAGTGGAGTGGGCAGGAGGGGTACTTGGGGAACATGAGCAGGCTTCCCAGACTGTAATTATTCTCTCCCTTTTGCTGTGGGGCAGGGAGAGACTACAGTTGTCAAAGCCATGTACTAGCTTTGACAGCTATGCACATCCAATCACTGTGGTTTGCTGTACGATGTGTATCTGTGGGTCTCTACAGACATGGCTAGAGCACCTTGGTCTCAAGCACTCCATGTCATTTTCAGCACTGTTGCAGTCTGTTTATGTTTTGAATGAATCAGAATACAGCTAAAATATAAACCTTAGTCAGTGACCAAAAAATACACAGATGTTAGCCATTAAATACACAAATGAGAATTAACTAATGATAGCCATCAGCATCCTATAAAATGTAGGTGTCCTAGAGAAATAGTACAAACATGCACGTGACAAACTTTTATTTAAGCCAGGAATACATTACAGCATTAACGCCTCTATAATTCTAGATATTAAGATGATTCATTATTCACTTTGACTACAGCACAACAGGTAGTACTTAGGGTTGCCACCTGGCCGGTATTTTACCGGTAGGCCGGTAAAAAATTGGCTTGAGTCCAATGTTAAGTCAATGGAAGCACCAGCCAGTCCAGTATTTTTTTGTAGAAAAGGTGGCAACCCTAGTAGTACTGTTATTTCCAATCATTGGAATCATAAGTCAAACTAAAATTCCATCGTGTTTTTTTATCTTTCAGATAGGTATAGTGCAATCCAATAAAAATATTATGAATGAATATTCACTTAATATGAAGAAATAGCGTTAATGAAAGTCTTGCCCATTGAGCATTATCAGGTTAAGGCTCCAACACTGTTCACGGTGCACATTTACTGGGGTCTGTCACAGAGGTTACCACGGACACTCGTGTCCTTGTACAGACCCTTTGCTAAACCTGAACTGAGATGGATGTTCGTTTGCAGCTTTAACTTTCAGTTTCTCACGTAATTTGTCTATGTAATATTTTATCTCAATGAAGAAAGGCTTCTCTCCTTTACATTATAATAAGCATGGTATGTATGCATTTCAAATAAATGAAGTTAGTCGCTAGTTTTCTACACTCATGTTACCAATGTTGTGTCAGATAATAAAGCTCATTTCCATTTAAGGGTGTAGGTTAGTTTTGAAATATATATCTCAGTATAATGGTGAAAACACAGATTTGAGAAGAAACAGCCTTGAGAAAGCCCTTAGTGGTCAAAATGTCACCTTAAAACGGAATAAAAGATGACTTCACAACTGACACTGCTGAGAAAATTGATTCTTTGTTTGTACACTGGGTTTGGTGGGACCCGGCTTCATGCATTGTGACTAGGAGTGCTGTCATTATCATTTGATTTGTAGAAACTTTACACATAGAAACACAGAATGTGTAGGCAGATCATTTCCATTTGGTCCATCTAGTCTTCGCAATGGCTGCCTAATTTAAAATGTTAATGTTCATTACTATTATAAAAGAATAAGGTGCACCAAACTTGCAGGTTTTTTTCCTAATAAAGAAAGGGTGAAGAAATAAACATATTAATATGGCAACGGAGTGTTTGTTACTGGACTAAAATTACGGATTTTCTATAACATCTCTATAGTAGCCACACATATGGGAATGTTTTTTTAAAATGTGTGAATAATAATTTTAATGATACATTTTGTTTCCTAAAGGTCTTACGTGATAAAGAGAGAATTGGAAAAATTCTCTAATGCATCTGAATGGTATCATTTTTCCAACTCAACTACTTTGACCTTAAGTTTGAAATTCCCATCGCACTTCCCGGCAATTCTCTCTTTATTGAGTAAATCCTTAAGTTCAGCTACACACATTTGTTGTTTTGCTGCTCTAATGATGTACAGTATGAGAAGGAATAATTACCAGGAAAATATCTAATTATGGAAAATATAAGAAAAAACATATTTTCACCACTGCTCAGGTATTAATGGCTAACTGGCACCTTGTGCACCAAAAAAAAATCAATAATCTGTAAAATTGAATAACAGCCACTGAGAAATTATTTGTGCATTGCATTTACATGTACTTTGTGTACAGTAGTACACAAACAAACAAATAAAATACATCTGTTGGAAAATGGCAGTGACTACAACATGTCAAATTTCATTATAGTAGTAATCAAGGGAACATGTTTATAAATGTTCAAAGGAAAATTGCAACTTAGACAATATTATTTTGAGAAAAAGAACGGAGTCATCTCTTTGTCAATGTTGTTCTAATAAATTTGCATAAAAAAATCATTTTTTTCTCTAAAAAGTTAAATGTCGCCCCTTATTATGATAGAAAAAGCAAAAGGTAAAAGATAATTCTAATTAGAACTTAAGGTAAACATTCTGTTTCAGAAATGCTTACTTTACACATTTAATAGTTTTTTCTTTGTTTTTGAGATTCTGAACAATATTTAATTACATAAAGTTGTACTGTAGACTTTGGTGAGTTAGTTTAGTTTAGAAAGTTTTACTATACTATAGAGCACATGCATTGCATTCTACACCTTCTCAGTTGGGAGAGTTGTGCTGTATCAGGATCATACTACTGCTGGATGATTTAAATGGAAAATGTTATAGGAAAAAAAAAAGCTGTCATTATTTCCTAACACAAGTTTTTTGTTGATTCTATTGTGACAGTAGCTGAGCTGCCTCTCCGTTGGTGACTGAATGATGTAAAAGTAAATTATGCTGTAGGGCTCCCTCTATTGGTGATTACTAATTATAAAACTGTCTAGGTCTTTGTACACCTGGACAAAATTTACTTTGAATGTTTTTTTAACCAATCCATATAGTTAAGTCTGATTTTAGTTCTTAATTATATTTTTTTTTTACTTTTTTCTTTTACATTTTTTGTATTATGGACACCATATTATTTGCAATTTGTTTCGAATGATTTTTTAAATACATATCATTAAAAAAAATTGTTTGTAGACAATAAGTGTCACTCACAATCTTTGACCAATAAAAGTTGACCAGTAAAATTTATTTCCATCATGGCGCTCCGGGCAGTGATATAATTTACCACTGGAAGCTTATTCCAAATAGCTAGCAGTATTTGTGGTTTCTATGAGTTGGTAAACAAATGCCTCATGCCGGTGCATGCACACTAGCCTGGGTATGATGACTGACCAGATTAATTCACTGTAAGGAAATGGACCAGAGCATCTAAGGAAATGGACAAGGGCAACTATAATAGCAATGTGTCAGAAATGTAGCATCAAACTAAGTAGATGATGAGAAATTCAAGTTTAAAATTTGCTTTGCCTTCAGGAAAGGAGAATAGAACAAAAATAAAAGTGTGCTTCTTTTGAGATTAGCTTTTCACCCTCATAAAGAATTAGACCAAAAAGGAATTAATACATGCTTTGGGATTCAAAGGTCAGTTACATTAGAGATGCAATAGATATCTGTAAATATGGTCGGATATGTTTTTTATGAAATAAATTATGTTAATATAATCAGTTTTGAAACGAGACTGCTCCAAAGAGAAATCAGGCTACAACTGATCAACCAGAACACAGCATATTATTTTACTTCATAAATAAAATTCCAACTCCATTTGGAAAACGACTAAAACTACTTCTACTTGCCGCACCTTTGAAATACTGAGCGATATTGTCTTTATTTATTATTTTTGGGGGCTTTGTGGAAGCCTGGCTCGGGTACCATTATTTTTGGTACTAGCCCTACTTATACATTTCCTAAACATCACTTGTCATATATAAATCTTACATTTTAGTATGATTTTAAAAAAGACACCCGCATTTCTGGTGTCCAAAAACATTGAGCATGCAGTATGTATTATTTCACAGAGCATTGAGTACGTTATATGAGAACTGGCTTGCAAATTAGCTACACCCAATTATGTGCCAATATTTATTAGGGTTGGCCATGACTACGGAAGTGTTCACTTGTTAACCTGAAACTTTTCTATGAGAAGAGTTTAACAGCCAATGATCAAATAAGCTAATTCAGCAAGTTATAAGTGATACCAGGTATTAATTTGGAGCCTGGGGATAGTTGAGCTTTTGTTTTGTTTTCTATTTTATTTCTTTTTTTTTTGGAAGGGGTGGGAATCATTCTTAATTGGTAAATCACTGTGAAGAGCAATTGTTGAACAAACACTGATCAATTCTAAAATAAAAGCTTGCCTAAGAAGATGCTGTATTCCATTACAGTGCGAGCACAAAGTGTATATCACCAAATTTTCTATTCCAAATTTTGTTGAAAAACCAATAGAAATTGACTAAAATCTACTTCATCACTGCAGATACCTTTTATCTATTTAAAAGACTACACCTTTCTGTTAAGTATCTGTCTGCAATGCATTTGCCTTGTTAAGTGCTTTGCCAGCTCAGTCTGCTGTGGTATGTACTGTGCATGTAGCATGTTTAAAGAGGATTGTTGGAGACGATTGATTATGTTTTATTTTTTGTTTTTGCTGGAATGTCTTTTGCCTGCACAGTCACTTTACAATGTATGTGTTGTATCATATAATCAATTAATACAGTTAATTTCCAGTTATGCCATTATCCCATGTACTCTCTGTATACATATTAATGATTAATACAGTTTGCTTAATTACATTATTTTTCTTTTATTTACTAATACGTGAAGGAAGGAACAAGGCGAGGCATCTGGCAGGTTTGTATTAACATTATTTATTATTTTCTTTAATAAGTAAAAAAAAAATGTTTAAGGAATTATTTCACATTTAAGAAAGGTTTATATAAGTAGAGTGCACTGTAAAATCATGTCTATTTTTGCCTTGCTGTTGGAATCTGGGTTAGAGTGGAACTGTGCTGATCAAGAATGAATATCTGGGGAAATGCCCTATTTGTCATGGGGGATCTTGCGTTGAAAGCTCATTGCTAAGTGTCGTAATCAACATTTTAATCTTTGGGCTTTGGCTGGGTGTATCTCCGCCGAACTTTGGCCAATTTAACCTGGGCTCAATGCTTGCCTATTCATGCCTTAAATTTCTCCCTCCATGCTGTTACCATTGCTTCTGTAGAAGTAGTGGTAACAGCATGGAGGGGAGGAATTGGACATTTGTAGTAAAGTTACCCAGTATCAGGGCATTACCAAAACGTTATCAAAGAAAACTGGGAAATGTACCACAAAGATGTCTTCAATTCAAAGATTGTGAAATTCATTTTCAGTGAGCATTTATATATAATATTCAATTAATTTTTTTTCTAACTAGCAAAACAAGCAACTGCTTATTTTCTCTGTATAGATAACACACACGCAGTGTGTATATATATATATATATATATATTTTTATATATATATATATATATATATATATATATATATATATATATATATATACTGATCAGCCATAACATTATGACTGCCTGCCTAATATTGTGTAGGTCCCCTTTTGAAGTGAAAAAGTCCTGATGTGTTGAGGCATGGACTCCACTAAACCTCTGATGGTGTGCTGTGGTATCTGGCACCAAGACGTTAACAGCAGATGCTTTAAGTCCTGTAAGTTGTGAGGTGATGCCTCCTTGGATCGGACTAGTTTGTCCACAGATGCTCGATTGGACCGAGATGTCAAGGCCATGTCAACACCTTGAACTTATTGTTGTGTTTCCCAAACCGTTCCTGGACCATTTTTTCTTTGTGGTAGGGCGAATTATCCTGCTTAAAGATGCTAATGCCATCAGGAAATAAAGAAAGGGTGTACATAGTCTGCAACAATGCTTAGGTAGCTGGCATTTGTCAAATTAACATCCAGATAAATGGCAGGACCCAAGGATTCTCAGCAGAACATTGCCCAAAGCATCACACTGCCTCCACTAGTTTTGGTCATAATGTTATAGCTGATCGGTGAATATATATAAATATATATAAACTCCATGTACTTAAAATTTACGAGTTCACAATGATGCAGTGGGACAGTAATCAAATGGCTGTGTTTTGATTTCATGACTGCTTCAGAAAAGCAATCAGCCCTGATTCCAAACCTACTGACTTAATTTCAAATTACAATTGTATATTTCTCACCTTAAGCAGAGATAAACTTAACACTTGTAACTAAATAACATTTTTTTCCTATAGTTTCCATAGAACAGTTGGAGATAAAAATGTAATATGAAATGTAAATCTAGTGATCTGATTCAGTCATAATATACTAAAGTGCAAGGTTATTTTGTTAAACATCCTAAAATATATTAATTTGGAAAGTAGGAGGCTATGCATACACACTAACAGGTCTATTCTGGACACTCAAATTTTCTAGAAAAAAATCAGAGTTCTGAGTTTAAGACTCAGTTGGATCATTTTGATAATCATAGTAGCACTTAAATTCGGGCTACTCAGAGATCACTGAAGTGATCTTAAATCGTCATGAATATTGTGGCTGTTTTTCATGCCGACATTTCGGCAGCTAAACTCCTCTGGCATTTGGCTGCCTAATTGCTATGTTCGGTCTGACTTCGACTTATTTCAGGGCCAACTCAGGAAAACCTCAACTATTACAGAGCCAAAGTCCTCTCATATAAGTCAATGGGAGTACTTCAGCTATTGCGCAAATAGCCGAAGTTCTCCCTAAATGTCCCAAACGTAAATACAATAAAAAAATAAATGAAAAATAAAATTGTTTAAATAAAAATACAATCTAATAAAACATAATAAAATAAAATATAATAAAGTAAGATAAAAAAAAATATGAAAAAACACATTTAAAAAATTTAATAATAATGTAAAAAATATTTAAAATATTTATAATATAATAAAAAATAAATTTCGTGTGCCAAACAATGCAGCCATCCACATGGTGGATCTGAAATGGCACCCTTTGGCTGTGGGCCCTGGGCAAATGCCCCCATTGCTCATTAGATAAAACAGCCCTGCTTAGCACCCTGCTATTACATTGCATTCAAATCACCCATTTAAATATATTTCTGCCCATTCTAAAGTATAGACTGCAATAGTCTATATATATACAGTTACTGCATAGATTCCCCTTTCTTTCCACTCTAGGTCCAGTGCACAGGCACAGATCACTTGATGCCACACACTGGACCACCAAGGAAACACCTCCTTTTCCAGAAAAGTTAGGAAATCAGAAGAATAGAAAAAGACTGGAGTGTTGAACAGAAAATATATATATGTATGAGTGAATATAAGTAAAAAATATAATAAGGGGAAAAATAAAAAATAAAAATTAATGTGAAAATAAAAATAATTATGAAATGGAGAACACATAAAATAAAAGTCCAAATGTAGAAAATAATGTGCACAAAATGCAAACGAAAGCTTATACTTATCTTTCCCAGGACACTATATAGTTCACATATATTTGTAGAAAGAAACAGCCAAAATATATAAATACAATATGTTACTATAAAAATTACTATATTAGGTTATTTCGATCTGAGTATAGCACTCATATGTGCTAGAGCCTACGTCTCGAGTTGTAGACTTGTTTGACAACAATTCCCAATATCCAAATCAAGATGTAGGCTGCCAAGGAGATAAATCAGGAATGGTGGGGACATGGTGTAGTATATAGAAATAATGAAATGCATTGGTCCCCGCAATATAGGCTTACTTTAAAAACAATTAAAAAGTATAAAAAATGCACTTGCGGACATCCACGACATGGATCCCTCACAGTCTCGAAAGCGGTAGCGGTGTCCGGTACGATCACTTTTAACTACTAATCCGGACACCACTAATGCTTTCGAGGCTGGGCAGCACAATATTCACAATATTGATTGAATTTTTGTGGGAAGATGCCAGTTCCACTTTTTTATGCACTTGTTTTATACTTTTAAAATAAATGTTTTTAAGGTTTACTTCAGCAAGTCAAAATGCACTAGTGAGTTACTGTGTGTGTGTGTCACTGCATAGTTTTCCAGTGGGTGATTTCCTACAACTCAGTAAGTGACTATGAGTGTGTGTGTCAGCAAATGGGAGTACATTAATGAATGACTATATCAGTGTGTGTGTGTGTGTGTGTGTGTGTGTGTGTGTGTGTGTGTGTGTGTGTATCAGTAGCTGCCGGCATGTGCACTAGAATTTCTGTTTCAGCATGAGTGTCTGAGTTTTACCAAGAGACAGTAACTGTATGAGTTCTAAGAGTGACAATTTTGATTACTAATGAGTTCAGGTGTCACATTTGACATCATTACCTACACCTGCATTTGCTATTATAGCATAACCAGCAAATTAGCAGTGGGATACATCCCCTCGCAGTAGGTCCCTATTGAAAAACAGATTCTGAAGCACCTCTGGAACACATGGGATTATGACTGGATTCCACCTGCTCCCCCGGAAATGCATTGTTAGGTCACTGTATGATAAATATTCAAATATTATCTGTTCTTGCCTTTCAAAGCTATAAACTAAAAAGGAACTTAAAGATACAGTCAGGTTGAGGTGATAGCTTTTACTTCTGGCTGCTTTCAGACAGCCAAATAAAGTCAAGTAAATATAACATTAGGATTGTTTCCAGTACACATTCACATCAATAGTCTTAAATTAGAAAGTCTGTGAACTCATTTGGAAATAGGTATGCTGTATCAGTCAACATTATCTTAGATTTACTGTAATCTGCTAGAACGATCAAGGAGGAACAAACCAAAAGTGAAATTAATAGTAATTAAATATATTCTGTAGCTTGATACAGAGTGCTATATGAGAAGGATGTCCGAATGACCATTTATTTCCCTTCCAGGTAAAATAAAAATTTAAAAAAAAACAAAGAAAGGTCAATACTAAAATTATTTAAAAAATATATGTGTGTGCCATATGATGATGACACACACAAACAAGCAGCCTTCATCAAATACTGTATAATATTTGTATTGGCAAGAAAACAATTGAAATATAAAAAACACTGATCAGAACATTAATAGACATGTTATATAGGTCCAGCTGTAGTTGGGTCCAACAAAGAACAATGTTAGTGTGCCAAATAGATGATTAATATAAATGTAGGAATGATGAGGAGTTAAACTCTCATAAGGATTAAGTCACAAACAAATGTATCCAAATGGTAATTTAAAAAATGTGGATACTGACTTTCTTGTAGCAAAGAGTATCTGTTGTGAGATCAAAAAGTGTTTTCAATTCATTATTTAGTCCCTACTAATTTATTATTTTCAGGGCCAATACAGATTCTTTTAGAAAAATAAAACATTCTCTGTTAAATTCATGTCTGGTGGTGCTGTCCTGCAGTGAAAAAGTTTTGGAATTCTGTAAATTGTGTGTGAACTGTTGAATAAATCGATAGCATTAGATCCATGGGCATACCTTCTATCGAAATAAATCGAGAACTTCACAAAATATGAAAACAGATTTATTGCAAGGGTAGCATTAGTCACAAGATGCTTTATAGCAATGTTATGGAATAAAACTGATTTCCCAACACTAAATATATATTTGTTTAATTGAAGAGGTCATTGAAATGGATCAATTAACTGCTATGGATCATGAACATTTTAAATTTGTTCTCTCTTGGCTAAATAATGGTTGTTTATTATGTCTATTAATAATTCTAATAATATGTTATCCTCTTGTAGTTTAAAATATCTCTTATATGTATGTCTATACATGTATGTGTGTATATATATGTTTAGTAAATATTTATGTAACTTAAAAAATATATATATATTTTTAAAATATTTCAGTTGTCTGCAGTGCAGCCCAGACATAACAATATCTCTGCTAACATCTGAAACAAACAAGAGTGAGCATAAAACATTCGATAAATAATGACACCAGAGGATCATGTATACTCAAAAAAAATGGCATCAAATTATTTTAAAATATTCTTCTTTGTTAAGTCCATAGACATATAAAATTCAGCAGTCAGAAGGGGACAAGCTAGGTGCGGAAGCTTGTCACATTTTGCATACAAAACTTATTCAAAAGCCGTCAAACACACAACCTAAATAAAACATTGGCTGAGGAATATTTGCATGCTCAGTAAAATGCAGAATAGTTTTGTATTAAACACTGCTAGCAGCATCTTTTACTTTAGCGGGATTTGTTTTTTTTTTTCAATTACCTGCTTACTAAATTTTCTGTGTTTCTGTGTTTCTATGAAGATTGAAATCCATAGTATATATGCAAGCTGTCATTTTAAATAAAGCGAAAAGGGTAATATTGTACAAAAGGTTATATGAAATGATTTGAATGTAACTGAGGATTTGATTGTGGAAGGATGAGATGGGAATTTAAAACTTAAGGCCAAACTAGCTGAGCTGGGAAAATTATCCAATTTCGCTGCTTTGGAGAATTTTTCCAACTCGGTTGCATTGGCCTTAAGTTTGGAATTTTCATCTCAAATCCCTGCAATTCTCTTTATTGAGTAGATGCTATACAATAATTAGGGTTTGACAGCTAAGCAGAGATATTGTTTAAATTTAAATGCCTCAATTATATGGCATAGAAAGTACAATCATAACATCTTAAATTAAGCAGATGTGTCTTTTGACAACATTTTTAAGTAAGAAGAACAATGATCTGTATGAAAAACTTTCCTAATCCCACGGAACCTGTTACCCATCAATATTCAATATTACAATGAAACTATTTTCGGCTCTAGCAAGTTCGTTTTACCTGGGAGAGCAAGTGCAGGAAATTAGTGGGCATGTGCTAAGACCAGCTCATTCAGAATGGCAACTACCCCGTGCTTTTTTGTTTTCCACATCATTGGTAGGAGCAGCAAGACAGTTGTGTAGTGTCCCTGTTGACGATACATATCTGTGTGGGAGCCTTTGTATTGGCCCCCAGACAATACTGTGAATGAACATTTTTTTTTTGCTGGAGCTGTTTGTATCATTGACATCAGAATGCCTGCATTCTGTTTTAAATTGGAATTATCCTTTAAAAGATCTCCTGTAACCTGTTTCCAGTTTAGAGCTCATACTTTTTAAATTAATTAATTGATTTATTTGTTATCCAAGTGCAGTTTTTCTAGCACAATCACCTAACAGCAAGCTTCCCACCTTCATCTAATATCTAAGCACTGCTTAACCTACCCAAGGCTTTTACTTTAAAACAACGGTTTAGCGCTCCTCATTTAAATAGGAATATTTGTTATCATCGTGCATTGTATTTATACATTTATTGCACTTTACACCTATGATTATCTATGCTTTAATACACAATATTCTACATATAATAATATTTAACCAACTATAAATCTTCATATTTCTGATCTGGAGCTCTTTGTCTCTATTTACTTCTTGCCATTCAGGATTAAGATAAGTATTTTATAGGCCAAGATCACTTAACACTCTGGGGGGTGCAGTCTAAAGCCACAAAAATGACAGCTACATAGTGCTACTCCTCCAAGACTGATTAACCTATTTAGTTGAGTGTAATATAAGTTGTATTCCACAACTGCTGTGTGCCAGATTGTCTATATTTAACCGTCATATTTTTTGCATCAACATAAAAATGTTCTCTGATATCTCTGTGTTTTTTATAGTGGGAATTAATAGCATGTGTTTTTAAATGTGCATCTCCTGATTTTGACATGGCCTTGTGACACTTTATGCAAATTAGCTACTGCCATAAAGAATCATTAATTTGCATATATACGGTAATGACATGTGATGTCACAAGTGGAAAAACAAAAAAGAAACATGTAAACAAATTGTTCCTTAATATATTTGCAACTTGTTTTTACATTAAATGTTTGCATTTCAATCTCTGGTTAGCTGATGAAATCCCTGTAAGCAGAAAATGCAATTTATTAAATTATTGTTGTTTATAATATTTGGGCTTTCATACTGGATAAACTTTATTTATGTGTATCTTCTCTTGAAACTTGCTCGTATCCTTTTAAATGTTGACAAGAATTGACTATATCAAACACGTTTACATGTCTTTGCATGTATCCTTTAGAGTAACTATAATAAAACATGACAAAGTATAGCCCATCTCCTATTAGTGCTATGCTTAGTAACATTACCCTCTATTTCCCCTCACTCCTAGTAAGCTTTGTAGTAATAAACAGAAGCTCTTCAGGATGTACACCTCTCGGAGACTGAGGTATTCAGCATCCTGTCTGCTCACATGATATCTGAGAATGCCAGCTGATAGCAGGTGCATGATGAGTTACTTCCTCTCCTCCTGCTTTTTAATATCTAATTTGTCCCTTTTCCCTTCTCCTTTCCGTGACCTTAATTTTTTTTTTATTATTATTATTATTCTCAAACTGCTTGTAATGTTCACTGCTGCTTGCTGCTTGGATGAATGTACTGTCAAATATGTCAATATCTTACAAATGGAGGTTTTTACCCTACAGTGAACAATGGCTCTGTAGCAGCACGCATGGGCTTGTCTAAACCTAGTTGCCCTCTTGTTCCTGAAAGTGAAACAAAATGTCCTATTCATGTCAGGAACTGAAACAGATACAGAACAGATGGCATAAATAATATGAGTGTTGTGCAGTGGGTTTAAACGAGAATATACTTTTTGTAAAGCAGGCTTGTATCTTACAAAGTCAGATTGTTTTCTATAAAAGCTTGTGCATATATATGAAATTATATAACTTAAAAAAAGTAATAACATATATGTTCCTGTGATTCATTTTATTTATGTAGTGTTGTCAGGGTTGGATTTAATTAGCTGAGGTACGTGTATTTCTGGACCCAGTCCTTAAATAGTCAGCTGACAAGAATTCTCTCTAGTCCATAACTTACTCAACTTCAACTTTGGAATATAGATAAAAATAAATAAAGTGTGGGACAACGTCTTATATTGGGGTAGTTAGCTGGTTGCTGTCACCATTTCTTCACTATTAATACTTTACTGCTGAAACTGTGTTTATCCAACTATTTGTACTTTTACAAGCGAATAATTGCTAAATAAATGCTGACATAATTTGTAAAATAGATGAGTCAGATTTTCACTTAATCTCTGGTGTGACATAAGTACAAACTATCACATCCCTAATTAAATATGTCCCTTTCCCATTTCCATTCAGAACTTTTAGATTGTAAACCGAAGAATAATATAAACAGATAACTAGTGGAGCTTAACAATAAGCTAAGTGATGTGACACACCAGTGGCTGCGTTACGTTTATTTGTATGTGCTAATGTGAAGATTATGGTCACGATCATTAAAAGTGAGTTGAGGTGAGATGAAAGGAGGAGTTTAGAAGGGAATTTCAATCATAAAACCAACTTAATGGTCCTTACATTTAAAATGTCTTTCTCAATTCAATGCAAATCTTTCTTGAATACAGTCCATAATCCCACTGGGGTCTATTGACTAAAAGGTGAATTGCAGTTGAGGTTAGTTGAAGGGAGATAAACATTTCAACTCACCATTTTAACTACACATTGTGCAGGGACAAACCGGATGAGTTTCCCATGCTAAGTAATCTCACCAGGATTTTCCCTGTACAATGTATAGCTAAACTGGCGAGATGAAATGTTTATCTCACCTGCAACTCACCATTTAGTGAATAGACCCCACTGACTCAACTGTGCATTATCAAGTTTGAAATCTCTAGAAAAGCTTAATCAACCCTGCCTAATACACAATTACACAATATAGCCAGAAGTATTGGGACACCTGACCATTACACCAACAGGGACTTTTAGGACACTGCATTCTAAATATGTAGACATTAATATGTAGTTGGTCCCCCTTTGTAGCTATAACAGTTTCCACTCTTCTGGGAAGGCTTGGAGTGTGTCTTTTGGGATTTTTTGGTCATTCAACCAGTAGAGCAGTTATGAGGTCAGGCACTGATGTTCAACAAAAAGGCCTGGCTCATCATCTTTGTTCTAGTTCATCCCAAAAGTCTTCTTCCACACCAGACTCATCCAACCATGTCTTTATGGACCTTGTTTTGAGCACTGGGGCACAGTCATACTAGATAAGAAAAGGGCCTTCACCAAAGTGTTGCCATAAAGTTGAAAGCATGGCATTGTCCAAAATGTCTTGATATGGGGAAGCATTAAGATTTCCCTTCACTTGAAGTAAGGAGCCTAGCCCAACCCCTGACAAACTGTCCCATACCATTACCACTCCTCCATCAAACTTTAACCCCTTAGTGACCGAGTGCTATGTTGCATATGATGTGCCTTGAAGACCAGAATTCCATTATTTTTGTCATACGTTTACTGAACTGTGAATTTCTTTCTTTGTGTTCAGTCCACCCACACAAATTATATATCATTTTTTAAAGGACAGATAGGGCTTTAATTTGATACTATTATTTTCATCATATGATATCATTTACTATAAAAAAAATATATAAAATATGATGAAAATATGCCATAAAAAACACTTTTTCTAACTTTGACCTAATTTTTTTTTACACAATTACAAATGGTAAAAAAGACCCCGTCTATATATTTCTAATATTTGTCCTGAGTTTATTAATACCAATGTTTCCTTGTTTGTCTATGTTTTATTTCAAGTAATAGGGCAATAAACAATATTAGTGTTTTTTTTTTTGTTTTCTAATCATTTTCTTCTACAGTGACTTTTTTACCCAACCCTAAATTTACCCCAACTCTAAATTTACCCTAACCCTAAATCTACCCCCACCCCTTAATCTAACCCTTGTAATCATCCGAACCCCCCTGTAACCCTAATTATGACCCTAATTATGACCCTAACCTTAGATATAGGTTTAGTAGATCTAGGGTTAGCTTTTTCCATTTATTTATTTATTTTATTTATTTATTTAATTCATTTTTTCTTTCAAACTGTAATATACTTAACTGCCTCTAGGGGCAGTCAAGTAGCGGTTTCAGTGCGACGGAAGAGATTTTTTTTTCTCTCTCTTCCGTCGCTCTGTGCTGGGCACGCTGTATTGGAGGAGCATGCTCCTCCAATACAGCACCCACCCGCGATCACTGGGTGATCGCGGTGCCCAGGGGGGCACAGAATGTGTTGCATGCGGCATCATTGCAACACTTTAACACACATAGGCAGTGATCAGCTTTCACTGCCTATGTGTGTAACGTGCATACGATCACATTCGCGGTGATCGTGTGCGTGCGAGGGGGAGCTGAAAGCACTCTCAGAGGCTGCTTCAGATCCGAAGCAGACTCTGAGAGTAGCTGCAGGCATGTAGTGTTGCGCTAAGGAGCGCAACACTACATGTAAACAGAGGACATATATATACGTCCTCGTGGTCCTCAAGGACCATGCTTTTCAGGACGTATATATAAGTCCAAATGCGTTAAGGGGTTAAAGTTGGCACAATGTAGTCAGGTAGGTAACACTCTATCCGACTTGCCCATCAGACTGCCAAAGAGTGTAGACTCCACGGAGCACATTTCCACTGCTCCAGAATCCAGTGACAGTGTGCTTTACACCACTCGATCGGATGCTTTGCATTGTACATGGCGATGTGAGGCTTGCATGCAGCTGCTTGGCCATGGAAACCCATTCCATGAAGCTCCCGCCAATATTAATGCCAGTGGAAGGTTAGAACTCTTCACCTATGGAATCAGCAGAGAATTGAAAACTTTTACGCACCATGAGCCTCAGCATTCGGGGACCTTGCTCTGTGGCTGAGGTGCTGCTGTTACTAAATGCTTCCACTTTTCAATAATACCACTTAAGTTGACGGTGGAATATCTAGCATGGATGACATTTTTACGAAGTGACTTATTGCAAAAGTGGCATCCTATCAGTACCACGCTTTAATTCACTTAATGACCCATTTTTTTCACAAATGTTTGTAATTGCAGACTGCATGGCTAGGTGCTTAGTTTGTTTACACCTGTGATAATGGGTCTAATTGAAATTCTTGAATTCAGTAACAGATGTGTCCCAATACTTTTGTTCATATAGTGTATATATTTCAGAAAAACAGAGTTGGACCTGCCAAGCGCACCATAAAATCATCAGAGTTAAGAATGTTCGTCTCACCTCAAGTAACCTGCAACTCACTTTTAGAGAATGGCTCATTATGGAATGGCTTGGAAATCATGTTATATTATAGCCCTTGAAGTGAAGACACATATTTAACAACTTGATTACTGCATTACCTTTGTAAGCATTAGAGACAGAGGAGGTTTGAAAAAGCAAAGACTTGCACAGCTCATCAGATCCTTGGAAAACTGTAAATGGGGAATTGTGACAGAAAAATAGTTATGTAGTAATTTGCAGACTTCGCCTGGCACTGTGCAAGGCCCATGAATTGTTTAAGAATTGAGATTTCTCAATTTAATGTTGTTTATAGCAGTTTAGATATACAGCTGTGTAATACATGCACAGCTAGCGAATAGATCAGAGTAGGAAGTGATAAATAGGCTTTAGCTAATGAGTGCTCTGGGTGTACAGTGCAATAATTATATAATTATCAATAATGCCCCCTCTATTTCTCATAGGGTTAATGTTGTTATAAAATATTTAATTTTCCTTGCAAGTGAATTCTTTGAATTCTGGAAACCAGAATAATCTTATTAATATTTGGTTGTGGAGTTGCATGCTAAAAATAATTGCCACTTGCTGACCACTTTGAGTATTACTAAGCATGGAGAGTACCATTTCTATTAGCATTATGTTTTAATAATTTTTGATTGCAACCAGCATGTAGCAGCATATGCATGTGTGAAAATGGAATAAATGTTAATATATTATATATATAAATATAAAGTTCCACTCTTTTTAACCTAGTGATAGCTAGTTATTGTTTATTGTCCGGTTTAAATGCATTATTTTATAGTGCTGAAATGCAACTTCATAATCACATCATATAATTTTGGAGATGGTACCATAAAAAGTTCTAAATATATGGAAGTGGATCTGTATCGAAAACAATTCTCCTGTGCTGGCAACATTAGTATCTTTATCTGTTGCATCAAGAAATAAAAAGCCCAGCAGATAGATGGCGCAGATACCCTTATATACTCAGCACTGTTGCTATCAAAAGAGAAAACAATTGACAGAATTGTTTAAAAAGTTGTTCACTCTTAGGAGCTCCAGAAAACGAGCACATAAAATAACACCACAGTCCCATAAAACAATGCATTTAAAAGTCATTGCAAAAATAAACACAAATAATACACTGTAAAACAAGTGAAAAAAAAGGTGATCTACTCTTAAATTGTGTGTATTTATAGAGGTGAAAAAGTAAAATGTTGTTTTTATGTAACAAAAGCGAATTATTTGAAAATGACTTGTGTATCCGATAGCATACTGGGTATACTATCACTGGGCATTTTCCTGTATCCCAAAAGAAAATGCCAGTGGCCGCTCACAGCCTCATTTCCAATTTTTCAGAGTGTATTAATCATGCTGAACAGTTGGGTGCCAGGAGATTATGAGATAAGCACTATGTTTAAAACGCATTAAGCTTGCCCAGCTCTGCCTTTTGAACTATCCTGCACTTACAGTACATGTTATCACAGAGCTGGGTAAGAATTATGCACCCACATATTATTGGACTACAGTTCCCATCTCCCTCATACTTCTAGACTCTGTGGTATTCACTGATCACACAATCTAAATATGTTGCCCTAGTCCGTGGCTTTCAACTGGTAAAACTCAATCTCTGGTGACACCTTGATAGTTCCCAAGTATGCCGACAAGTAGAGAGCTGTATGTTTTTTCATTCTCAACCTATTTGTTGTTATTTTTAGGTTAAATAGTATTATTTTTGTGCAGAAATTTGGAGATATAATTGAATGTTTACACATGAATATTATATCATAATATATTATGCTCATTTTTTTCTTTGGTGTTTTTTCTTCATTTTGTTTTTAAATTCGTAGACAGTCACCAGTACTAAAGTATGATAAATGGCATAGAATAACTCTTCAGAGGTTTTCAGAATTCAGTCTGATTGCTGTTTTATTCTATGTACTAAGTAGCCTCACCTTTTAATACACAGTGTGGCATTTGCAAAAAAAACATGTACTGTGGTTAACTGACAAGGGAATAGAAAAACTCAGACCATGTTAATGAATAGGCCCCACCAAAAGAGAATAACCCACAAGTTTCTGTCAATGAAGTGAAAGCTCGGCTATTTTGCAAACCTCACTAAATGGAATCAATGGTGCCTCTTTTATATATGTGTAAAATGTTTTAAAAAGTATATGTTTTATCAATTAAATGTGGTCACATTTTATAAGTTGGGTTTAAAAAAAAAAAAGAGTATCGTTTGTTTTTCAAACAGAGATTAAAAATAATAATTATTTGTATTGCATGTTTCCATTGGATATATGTATATATATATACATTTAATAATTAGCCTTCCCAGTTTAACCAGTGCAGTTCTGAAGTATGCATTTTCTGTATACATTACTGAGTATAATGGTAAATGTGGTTACTATAGCTAATATGAGTGCACGTCACATGACAGAGTTTCACAATATCGTTACCACCAGATAGTAATTCCACTATGTGTTCTCGGTCTGAGATGTAGCTCCCACTTTCTTTACTCACTTTTGATTCCACAACAGTGTAGACTTTGAGATCCCATATCGCAGGTGGCTGTTTCATAGAATTAGTGGTTCTTTCAGAATGTTGAGACACCAATTATCACAGCTGTGAATTCAACTGTCCAGGCGGCAGGATTATGGATTTCACATTACAACCACACTGCAGCAATTATATAAATAACTGTGTGGTCTAGCGGTGATCGTCATATTAAGACACACAGACCACAGAATCTAATTGTGTGGACACATGGCATGATCACAGAGATGTAAAACCTGGAATATTGAATTGAATGATTCAGGACTTATGTTAGTGACTTAATGTTAAAATACTGGACAGCTTTTGGAGGTTCATTTGGGCAGTTAGTGCTGCCCGGATTGATTAATTTCTTATAAGCCCACCATGAAAAAGGAAATCTTGATTTGCTTAATTGTATGTGTGCATATCTATATGTACAATGTATGTATATATTGATATAAATAAATGTATATACACACATGCCCACAAATACATATACATTTTTCAGACAGCAATATAATAAACAATATTACAATATTTTGTAAACTGCTTTCTGATAAGTAGCTAAGAAGCAGCAGGACTTACATACCAGCTTCTTGGGAGCAGACATAATTGACCTTTTACAAGAGACAAAAAACAATATGGGAGAGAGACATTCATAAATCAACTACTTGTCCAAATGGTATAAGCAGGAAACAGAGCGTAAAGTAGGTTATTGCACAGACAATTACAGCCACAAGATACAATTTGTTTTGATTTTCCAAGCTATATGAGAATTTGACTTTGTAATAATTATATTTGTAAACACTGGTTTGCCAAAATAGTTCTTCAGTAAAACATTTATTATAAGCAATGTGTATATGTGTAAATCATACACAGAATATGCAGTTTGTTTTAATTAACTGGTGAATTGCTATCTTCTGATACGTTGCTTTCTTCATGCACCAGGAGTCTCACAGAAGTAGCTGTTCTTTGCGTCCATGATTTCCCTCTTATCAGAACGTTGTAGGCCAAATAAACAAATGTCTCCATGCAAATCAATGAAAGTTGTTTATTAGCTAAAGATGGCATATCTAAAAAAAAAACTGAAGTTAAAGGAGACTAAATTTTATTTTTCACTTGTGCTTCTAATATAGAAGCTCAAGGGAAAACTTACTTTCCCTTGTCTGAGGATCAACTGGCATGTCCTTTTGGATTGCTATAAATGACTTATAGCATTCCATTAATGGGCAGTATGATTTCTGATCTGGTCATGTTTTTGTGATGCTCATCTGTGGATGTACAGTTTAATCTTTATCCTCTGACCGGGGGCTACCAGGCTTCCATGGGAAGCAGGCAGCCCAGTCGGGTCTGCGACTGGCACTCTCTGATAGAGCAGATAGAGACCCCATGGGATGAGAACTGGAGACTTTAAGTAGTGAGCACTCACTCTGATTGACAGTGCACATCCAACACAGTTAGTGAGCACCAGCATTCAGACTTCCTGTGTATCAGCTGTGAGACACAGCAGAGAGCATACATGTATCTATTAACCCCTTCCGGCTTGTAGGACGCTCTATGCCGTCCTACTTTTTAGTGCCTAGAGGTTAGTAGGACAGCATAGAATGTGCTGCATTAAACAGCTCATCGGGGCTAGAAGGGGTTAAAATACACATTGGGTTTATTTAGGAAATGGAGGACATCTTTATTAACCCTTCCTTCCTTCAAGGAAAAAAAAAGTTTAGTTGCCCTTTAAAGAATACTATGTGTACCTGGATATTTCGTCATCTGCACCTTTTTACAGGCTGGGAATTATTCACTAAACTGACAAGTAAAATAAAAAAACATCAGGCATTAACATATGAAGTTGAAACATAGGCAAGTGGGATTAATTTCCATCTTAGCTATTAATGCATGATTTTTGCAGTTCACTTTTAGTTAAGAGCCTTCTCTGTAAAACAATGCACATAACATACATGGCATAGAGACTGTCTAATGGTGCCTCATGCACAAGTTACACGCTCCACACAATCTAGTTTTGTGGTCCCAGCTTTTGGATACCATGTGTTAAAATGTCAGAATTTCTGAATGAGGCACATTGAGTTATCAGGTATGACAAAAGTGCTCCCATGTAGGCATTAAACTACATTCTGCAAGAACAGAAAATATGTTTTCACACTGAATAACCCCTTAGTGACAAGACATTTTGACCTTAACTTTCCCTTGGTGACAAGGGCTGTTTTTACATCTCTGGGGTGTTTGTGCTTAGCTGTAATTTTCTTCTTTCTCACATACTGTACCCACACAAATTATTGTTGTTTTTATCATCATAAGAAGGGCTTTCACTAGATACCATTATGTTCATCATATCTTATAATTTACTACAAAAAAATCATAAAATATTATGAAAAAAAAAAAAAACACTTTTTTTAACTTTGACCAAAAATATAATTTACACAAATACAATCATTAAAAAAGACCCCATCTAAATAGTTTCTAAATGTTGTCCCGAGTTCAGAAATATGCTTGTTTCCATGTTTTTCTGCAGTTTTTTGCGCGTTATGGGGCAGAATAGTGTTTTTTGGTTTTTTCCTATATTGACCTTTTGACCTCAATTTGAATCCTAAATTTAACCCCAACTCTAACCCTTAACTTATCATTTTAATTTAATTATAACCCTTATGCTAACCCTAATTTAATTGTAACCCTAGCTGCTATTCTAACCCTAACACTATATTTTAGCTAATTTAGTATTTATTTTTTTCAGTGCAATGTTGCTGACTGCCTCTAGGGCAGTCAAGCAACATATTCAGAGCATCGGAAATTAATTTTTTTTTCACTTCGGAAGCTCTGACCTGCAATATGGTGCCCACGATGCCCCAGAGCTGGAATTTCGGTGCTGGCTATTGCCTCGACATCAAGGGATTTTAATGGACAAAATTTGGTTTTCTTTAAAAAACAATGACATTTCTAAGTGACCCCAAACAACAGTAGCGTATGTTCATAAGGCAGTGGTGTGAATAGAAACCACCGTGCCACATGGCCCTCTGATCACGTATCACATGAAAACGATTCCACCAGTGTAATACACCCCCACTATCCAGATACCAGCTTTGTCCACACATCACTTGTAAGAGCAGTGGTCACAGGGGTTGCCTGGGGTACCTAGGGAGGACAGTCCAGTAGCAGTGGTAAACCCTGTGACAACTGCACTCACAAGTGATTTATGGTATTTGGGACGTAAGCTATAGGTATGAGGAGTACTTATTTCACACTCTGAACAACTCGAAATAAATACATCAAGACAAAAGATATATATCACTATAAAATCAGAAAATTAAGACTTGCTAGGGTCTCATCCTTTTGCTTTTGGAGAAGACAAGTAGTTATTGTTATTGTGATATACTTGCTTATAAAACAGGAATTTGATACATTTTGTAGAATGTTCAAATACCTCAAGTAGAACTAACTAAAGCAAACTTACCTGTGTTAGCACCTTACTAGCAGTTGATGAGCATATCCACACTAAACAGATAAACTATTTTATAGTGTATGAGTGTATTAGTCACAGAAAAAAAAAATGTAAAAGCTAGAGCTATATTCTGGGACATGTTGATTAGCAAGCGGATTGGAGCCTTTATCTGGGAATCTTAGATACTTGTCAATTATGGATTGCTACAAATGACTTGTAACTCTCCATTCATGGCCAGCATGATTGCTGATGGTCATGCATCTTGTGATACCCATCTGTGAATGTATAATCCAGTCATGGGGTATTTAACACAGTCTTTGAGTTTTGGAGATCAATTTAAAGTTACTAACTTTTAACTACAATAGAAGACAAGCAACTTTAACAAGTCTGCAGCCCCAATAGTTTGGTAGCCTCAATATATCTTAGTATTATATAATGTTACATTATGTAAAAATGCATTATTTGCTTTTTAAATAGAACTACATATATAAAATGGACACCATTTTCCTATTACTATTTCCATTGTTAAAAACACAGCGCTTTACACATGCATGGGGTAATGCTTCATTTAATGTATTGTTTGCTTGCTAAAAATTAGTTGTGCATGTTTATTTCAGCTGCTTTACTGATTAACTTTGGTTAGGGTCGTAAGAACTTCTGATATGCAAATATCTATAAATTCTATATTTAAAATATTATTTAACAAATATTTATAAGGATTGTGATTTGCTTGAATCCTTTTGCATCATGAATGTATTAGACGAAGCCTGAAAACCCTGTATAAATTCATGTTTAACATGATTGCACAAGTGAAGTATAAAAAGTGGTACATAAACTACCTATGTAAACCAAGAGTATCTGTCATATTGATTATACCCTTGAGTAAAATCAGCTCCTTTTCTGAAGCTGATGTTTGTAATTCGAATGAGATAATAATATACACATGTAAATGTTTGTAATTTCTTTTTTCCAGCCAGAAGTTAAGTTTTAAGGAACGCGTACGCATGGCAAGCCCAAGAGGGCAAAGTATAAAAAGCAGGCAAGCATCAGTTGGAGACCGACGTTCACCAAGTACCGATATTGGTACAGAAGGAAGCCCGACTAAAGTACAAAAAAGCTGGAGCTTCAATGATAGAACACGTTTTCGTCCTTCTCTTAGACTGAAGAGCTCACAACCAAAACCAGTTACTGATAGTAAGATCTATTACTTTCGCTACAACTAAGTATACTTGCATTTGGTTTTATGTTGGTGCTCCATGATAAACTCATACACGTCAAACATTCCAAGCTCCTAGAAAAGAAGGACAGATGAACCTACTAATGCTTATGGACCCCATGTGCTGCTGTGAAATTAATTCATCATTTGACAAAGCATTCCCACAAATACATTTTAATTTGTGATAAACTAAGAAAATGGAGCATGTGCTAGGTCCAGTAGTATTGTTTTAAATACTGCTACAAGCAAAGTAGTATAAACGGGACTGCTGCAGGAGAATATTATTAGGCTTGTCATGTTAGTAACCCCTAAATGGTCATGGTGTTATTATGTATGTCTGTATACAGTGTGATATGTAAATCTGGCAGCAGAGTTTCCTGCTAAGAAATCTTTGATATTGATGTTCCAATGTACACTTGTCAAAACTATAGGAATTTAGCAGCAAATGAGTAAAATAGGTAATTGATTGTATGTTTATTGGTTGTTGTCAATTGTTTTATAATCCCATTCCTTGCATTATATATCCAGTAATCTTTTTAATATGTTAAATGCACAAACATATGCATGTTTTTGTATTGTGCATAATGCAAAAGGGTATATTACTCTACATGATACACATTTATCCTGCTTTCTACAGAGATGCAGAAAGTGTATTTATGACATCTTCCATAGTAAGATGTCAGCATGATGTTCCAGATAGAGTTCGATTTAATATAAATAAAACCACCTTGCGTCCTCAGACTACATGCTCATATGAATATGAAATGTGTTATTAATGGTTAATGCTTCATACTTCCCCCATCTTTTCAGATACTGCTCATGGATTAACTTCAATAACCAACTAAATAGAAATATTATTCATTAAGAACTCAGCGCCATTTTATGTATATTGAATGTATATATAACTGGTGGATTATTGAGGAACCATTAGGGGTGACAAAATTAAAGATGCTTGCAGAAAATGCTTGACTTTCAAACCTTTGAAATGTAAAATATTGTAAAACCCAGTTTTACTATGGATGCATTAAGAGCTAATATGGCTGATGGCATCTTTGCTATATACATAGTGCCACCATCACATAGATTTTGTGATCATAATTTTGTTAGATAAAACACTGGGCATATTTAAGGAGCTGTGCACTTAAATACTAAAATCATTTGTGTGTGTGTGTATTCATTGTATGTATTTGGGGTATGCAGGCAATAGCTAGTTTATTTTGGTGAGGATTACCTTCTCTATGTAGCAGGATCACTGGTGAACATTAGACTCGGAAATGTCACTTATGTCAAGCAGGGAAACTAGGAAAGAGGAGAAAAGTTGAAGAACATTGTTAGCCTATCAAAAATGTAATCCACAAGACCTATTACAATATAACTCACTCTTTGTGTGGAACTGCTTGACGAAACCCTAATACTTGCTGAGCTTTCTATAGCTCCCTTCCTTAAATAAATCATAAATAATGCACTATGGGTAACATGATTTATTCTACTCTTGGCTGAGTTGTGTGTGTTGTATAACAAGCAGAACTCTGCAGAGTTTCATCAGGAATACATTGCACTCTTTTACTGAAAAACACCCCAAGATAGCTACTTTTAACTGGTTAGGGTAAGTCATATAGATATTTTCTAACTGATGTATGGTTGAAGTTTAAACTAAAACCATTTAAGGTTTGTATTTATCTCCCTGCTGCCTTTTTTAGAAATGGACACTACAGGTATGGAAGACAGGGCATCGAATGTCACTATTTTGAATATATAGAGCAAAGAAAATAGTGGGAGGATACATTGTTTTTTATAGTAACTTACCCACATTTCACTCTTTTTGTATATATATGAGTGTAAGTACAAATAAGAGAGTGGACTTTACAAAACACTTTACTCAGGCACTAAGTGCCTTCAAGTAACAGTCAACCTCAACTTTTAATCCATGCAGTCATTCATGCCAGGGTACAAGAGCTATGATCTAACAGGATCCCATGCCGCTGGTATTCCCTGGATGTTCAAGCATAAGTCTGATATGCAATCTGTTATCTCTCCTACTCCTTCATGAAAGGCTTTCTGAAATAGGAAGTTGTATTCAGTGGACTGAAAGACTTACAGTAAGGCAGTTTTAGGTCCGATTCATTGATACAGGAAATGCAACTTTGGTGTTTGGGGACTCTTTTCCATAGCCCTATTTACACTTCAAAACATCTTAATAAATTCCTATCTGTCAAGTTTCAAAAATATATATAACTAAAGTATGGCTTGGGCTTAATGGTATCTTACAAGTTATGGACAGAGTGCTATTCGACTAAGAGCAAATTAAGACATATATCAAGGCCTGCTCCATGTGTCATTGTAATAAAGAATCAGTCATGTTAAGATGCACTGTACTTCTCCAATAATTATATGTTTAACACTAGGTTATCCACTGTACATGCATTTGTGAGACACAATATATTGTGGTTATATATTGTTGTAAATATCTTAAGTATCTTTGTTTCACATGCCCCTGACCTCATCAGTCTAGTGCATTACAAAAGTATGCAGTCTATTTTTTGGGTGTTTGTGCCCTTAAACCACTGTACTAGTTTTAAAGTGAACTGCCCAGCAGATGTTTACCAATCAAATTACTTATTTTCATCTTAGGCAGTGAAGTATAGATGACATAGTGTCAGCTAACACATGAGGATTTTGAATAATTCACATTATCATTTAGTTCCCTGCTGCCACCTGCAATATTTGAATTGTTTCATTTCTTTCTTGTAATGAAGTAATATAATTTGATAGGGCAATTGTGGAGGGAACACGATTGCCACATGTCAATGGGGTAGAATATATCTTGATAGTAACCATAACATGGTCACACTGCCCTAAGTTACTCTTTTAAAGTTGTCATGCTCTACAATTATATACATATACAATTACTTTTAGAAATCTTGCCAACTAACACAAAGAACACAGAAAGCGAACAAATGTTATTTAGAACTGACAAACAGATGGTTCATGAAGCACTATTAAAATGACACCACTACAAGGAAGATTAGACTGGTGTAATAGTCCACTGCTTGCAAAAGTTTGTTGTCAAGAAACATTTCGAAAACATTACTGAAAAAGGAGATCTTGGTCAAAGCAGAACCCAAAGGCATACATAAATTGCCCAAGACATAAAATATAATTCTAGTATATTTTCTGTCATGCAAAACAAATTAACTTGATGTTCAAAGACAAACGGTTTCTGTAACCCCCTTCAAAAGAAATGGCAAGACAGTGAAAAGAAATGTAGTAAATAAAACTGTACCATATTTCCCCTTCTAGTGCATTTAGCACAGCTGATATTTTGATTAGAAGGTGGACATCATACGTCATTAAGATTTAATGAAAAAATTAGGGGTTTACAAGGGTTTTTGTAGGATAAGTGGCAAGTTAGGGCTGCACTGTCCTGCAGTATGGCCCGTTTGCTGATCTGATTGGCAGCAAGATTAGACTGTGACACTGCAAGCACGCATCGAGTCCCTGCTTAGATGAAAGGATCAGAGATTGTATCACTACAATCACTCCTCTTATTGTTAAAAAAAAAACAGTCACATAAAATGTGACTGTTTTTATTCCATGTCTCCAATCCTTCTCTACCAAACTACAAAGTATGTCCAATCTGAGGATTTCACTGTTATAAAACTTAAAGGTTTAAAGCAAAGGAGAGTATTAGAAAGAGAGAGGGGGGAGCAAAACATGAGGAGAATATATAGTAACTGTATTCAGTATAGTACGAGAACATTAATTTTTTTAGTACCAACAGTTTATCCAACACGTGGTACAAATCATACAAGGGAAACAATAAAATATGATCAATAAGTTGATGTGGGATTTTTTTAAGGAGGGGGGATAAATCTTTGGTTTCTATATTTTTTTAATATTTCCATTTTCAGATATATTTTTATACCTATAATAACCATAAAAACACATTGCAAGCTTTTTGTTTTAGAAACTATGTGCAATACAAACTTACGTATAACATTTACATAACATTATTCATAAATCACAGCAGTTACAAAAATAGAAGCTAATCTTTGAGGAACAGTCAACCTTAATATTGTTTTAATAATTGCATGCAAAATGGCTTCTCCATAATCTGTGATCATCTTCATGGTCTGACTGTTGAACAAAATTTCATGTTGAGTTAGTGCTCACAAATGTGAACGATATATTGGGAGTGAGCTTACGTACCAAAGCATGCATACACAATGTTGTGTATACTCAGTCACAAACTTTTTAAAGGTGAAACAAGCTATAAGGTATAAAAAAAAAAGCTATACAGAAAATTGTTGAGATATAAATTACTCAAGAGTCACTTTAGGTATTTCTATGTGGTTGCATAATGATTTAACCCCTTAACGCATGTGGACGTATATATATACGTCCTGAAAAGCATGGTCCTTAAGGACCATGAGGACGTATATATACGTCCTCCTTTTTCATGTAGTGTTGCGCTCCTTAGCGCAACATTACATGTCTGTAATCCGAAGCAGCCTCTGAGAGGGCTTTCAGCCCCCCCTCGACCCCCCCGCGCGCATACGATCACAGCGAATGTGATCGTATGCGCGTTTACACACATAGGCAGTGAAAGCTGATCACTGCCTATGTGTGTTAACGTGTTGCAATGATGCCTCGATGGAGGCATCATGCAACACATTCTGTGCCCCCCTGGGCGGGTGATCGCGGGGGTGTGCTGTATCGGAGGAGCATGCTCCTCCGATACAGCGTGCCCAGAGGAGAGCGACGGAAGACAGAAAAAAAAAATCTCTTCCGTCGCTCTGAAACCGCTACTTGACTGCCCCTACAGGCAGTTAGACGGTATTACAGTTAAAAAATAGAAAATGAATTAAATAAATAAAATAAATAAATGGAAAATGCTAACCCTTGATCTACTGAACCTAGATCTAGGGTTAGCGTCACAAATAGGGTCATAATTAGGGTTAAACAGGGGTTCGGATGATTACAAGGGTTAGATTAAGGGGTGGGGGGTCAATTTAGGGTTAGATTAAATTTAGAGTTGGGGTAAATTTAGGGTTCGGGTTAAAAAAATGACTGTAGAAGAAAATGGTTAGAAAACACTAATATTGTTTATTGCCCTATTACGTGAAATAAAACATAGACAAACAAGGAAACATTGATATTACTTAACTCAGGACAAATAGTAGAAATATATAGACGGGGTCTTTTTTACCATTTGTAATTGTGTAAAAAAAAAAATCAGGTCAAAGTTGGAAAAAGTGTTTTTTATGGCATATTTTCATCATATTTTATATTTTTTTAATAGTAAATGATATCATATGATGAAAATAATAGTATCAAATGAAAGCCCTATCTGTCCTTTAAAAAATGATATATAATTTGTGTGGGTGGACTGAACACAAAGAAAGAAATTCACAGTTCAGTAAACGTATGACAAAAATAATGGAATTCTGGTCTTCAAGGCACGTCAAATGCAACATAGCACTCGGTCACTAAGGGGTTAAAATACATTTATTGTCACTAGTTTAAACTGTGGAATGATTTTGTTTTTTTCTCTGGAATGTTTTCCCATTTCCCATTTATAGAACTTTCTAGTAAATGGTATATTGATCTGCTCCCATTTTGTAGTAGGGCATTTTTACAAAATGGTAGATTGTTTTGTATGGACTACCAAGGTGAAAAGGTTAGATTAAAATAGCCGTGAATTTTACCATCTCAGCAATTTCATTGTTTTCAGCTAGCAACTGTATTGCAACTGTCATTGCTTAGTGAAACCACATTGTGGGAAACAAGTAAGCTACTGTGACTAATGGCTAGAGAAGGTATGACAAAATGGAGCAACCACTTCCAGACAAATGGACAAAGGCAAAAGACATCTGGTCACTGGAGAACAAGTTAGGCACTGTATAGAGAGTTACTTAGATGGAATATAGCACAGATTAATGTCCTATGTTGATGGGTTTAGCATTAAACATGTTTCCTTATGACTAGGTCTGTGATATATATAACTAATCACCTAGCAAATATGTGTATATATAATTACCGAACTACCATTGTGTAGCTCGGTAATTACTTTGATTTATGGATTTATGTCCTAAACCTTCTCCAGCATGATTGTGTTCGTTAGTTGGTCAAGAAGTGTTTTGCTATTAAGTAAGCACTCCAATTCATTATGCCCCAACTTCCGAGAAACCAACCAATTCCCCATATGAAACACAAATTGATACAATAAATAAATATCACAGCTGGTTATATTCCACATTATAATAGTGGAATAGTCAGCAAACCGGCTCAGATATAGTGAGTGCATGTGTTGTACCATTGGGACAACACTCAAATGATTTATGTTGACATATTTCTTATGGTTTCAGTATCCTCAAGGGGTGTGGTATGAAGCACAAAGGGACAGCTTTTAAAATAAAATGCAATGTATTGGAATAAATTCACTATCACAAGGTTATAGAAAAGTAACACTTAGGGGGATTTCTGATGTATAGTCTGATGCAGAGTAAATATGTAATGTGTAGCATATTCAGTTTGTTACATAAATGCACCTAAATGTTGTACTTTGTTTATTTAAAATCTGATACTGATTCGGATTTGTCCATCTAGATTTTTCTTTATTGTGTTTTAGAAATGTAATATCTATAATCATCAATTTAACATAAGCATGTCAAATAATATCCTAATGAATAGGCAAAAAAAATATCATTTTTCAATAAAGAGAAGAAATATTGGTATGTATGAGTGTATCACAGAGCTCCAATAAACTGCAGTAAATGTGTTCATATATTCATTTTGTAGATAAAATACCTTTTTTACAGTAAATAAAATACTTTATTATTATTGTAAATTATGTACCAAACTACAGAAATAGATTTCAATTAATTAAACATTTAGCCTGGATAGTGCCAAAGAATATAGTAAACCAAAAACACATTTAGCACTGTCAGACTACACCAATTATTCCCCTGACCAATGATTATTTGCCATCATACATTACGGTCTCCCGTTCCACTAAGCCATTTGCAAGAAAAAAGCATGTGCTTTCCTTATGCGTTAAGATCCCTGGAGAAGAATCCTTTACAGAGCGAAGAGAGGGAAAATATAAAATTCCAGTAGGTTCCTAGAATTTATGAAGTAAAAGCATTAACTTTATGAAGGGTGGAAACTCATTGTTTATTGTGTTATTAAATCTAAAATTTCACTTTTAAGGCCACTTCTGAAAAAGCAGGGCTCTCTACCTCATTTATCAGTTTGTTCTAGTGCGTCTAACTAAGTATGTAGTCCCCTTCTATGCGCAGTAACTAGCGCTACATAAATTGTTGGTGCTATATAACTAAATGTTAATGTAATGTAATGAAAAAGTGTGTTACCAGACTGCACTGTTGAAAAGTCTAACAAAGACTTATGAGCCGCCATTTTGTGAAGCTCAGCTCCATAAGCAGCTTAGAGAGTAAAGTAAGCAAGAAAACAGAGAAAACTCATTTTCAAACAAACCTTAGCTATGAGCAGATGAGCACTGTTGTGTTATACTCCTACACACAATTTGCTGCTCTCATGTTATTAAGTCAGAGCTCTGTGACACGGCAGCTTGGAAGTCAGAGAAGAACCTTTTGAGTGTTGCACACTATGAACACCATTCAAATGTTAATAAAGCAGGGGCTTTATGGCTCATTTAAATTTAAATTAGGGGATTAATTACACTTAATATGTTCCAAATAATAGCAATATATAATTTTAAATCAGCTTATATCCGGTTATATCATGACATTATTCATTTATTTTATTGAGGTTAGCGTTTGTTTTGGTTGTTGTAATAACCTTTCCATTAATTTTTCAATTAATGCCAAATACACTAACACTGGTTCAAGGTACAGATTTTATTCAGAGTCTAATATCTCCCATGTGCATCTTTCCAATGGAGCCTGATTTTATCTTTCAGCTGATGTCAGCCTTGGAACAGAGGAAGTACACGATGAAAAAGGATGCCACTGTGATGTATCAGTTGAAGATCTAACTCCAGCTCTTAAAACTGTCATCCGAGCGATCAGGTTAGTGAAAAATGCAGACTATAGGGAATATATTACAGATCCTTCACTGACAAATGGAATTATTTTTGTTCTCCTTTTCTTACTAGTAGCCTGATCAATCTGCTCAAATATGTCTGCAATATGGAAATGACTTCACTGTCATTGTTAGAGAATAATATTAAATATTTATATTTTACGACAATTCTTGAAAACGTATTCTGGTTATGCAAAACCTTTAATATCTTCCATTCAGGGCTTTCTGTACCAAAACATAGACACAAAATGACCACCTCTTATAGTTTCAGATTCAATAAGGCTAGTTAGAAGCAAATTGGTAATATGTAGCTATCATTCTCTAATAGCGGGATATATATGACTTTAAACAAAATACAATATAAGGACATGTGCACCTAGGAAACTATATATTAAGACAAAAAATAGCACTAATACCATCATGGCGACATTTGAAAATGCAGTCACAATGTGGCAGGGGGGGCTTTCACAAAATAGTCAATGACATTTTTGCCAAATGAACCTTTTCAAAAATTGTTCGCTACTTGATCAATTCGGTACCGAAAGTGACATCAGTGTGTCAGGTAAACTGCTCATAATGCATTATTTCTGGCAACAATATTCAGTAATTGAAGCCAATGGTATCTAAGCCTGTATAACTGATTTGGTGCCTATTTTAGCCAAAAGGCTAAAGCCAACTTCGTAAATTTGTAAAGAACCATTGAATGTATTTGCATTTTGATATTATTTTCCATTATATGAAATGTGTTGGGTTTTTTGGGGGGTGGGGGTTTGGAGGGGGGTTATGCGTGTTTCACTATACCAAAGTATAACAACTAGATATAGCTAGAGAGACTAAATACCATATTATTTTTGTTCATTGCTGGATTTCCCATGATAAACACTACTTATGCTATTTATGGATTGGCGAATAAGGATAAATTGTATTCTCTTGTGCTCCACAGTACTGAAAACCACAATACTTTATAATAAAAATGTAAAAACAATATTACATTTTAAGCATTTTCTCTACCAAATGTTAAAGTGACTCTGTCATCATTGGAGCATTGCAAAAGCAACTATTTATCTGTTGTAATACATGGAAATATAGATATATATAGGTAGTAAACTGCAAGAAGTAAAAAAAAAAAAAAAAAATACATCCATACATTATACAGAAATCAGCATGTGAGCAGCCATGTTTCTGGCATCCAGGGCAGAGTTAGGATGTTAGTTTTCACTCCTATGCAATTGAAAGGAGTGCTACCTGGTTGAAGAAACAGTGATTTGCTCAAGCGCACCCTATAGAGACCCCACTCTTTGAACATCATTTGTTGTGTTTGGGGGTGTGTAATGGACGAATGACAGTATAGCAAAGTAGCCAACATTGGCCATGTTTCCAGGGACACATATTTGTTCCAGCATGCAAAGTGCAGCCTGGCAATCTGTAGGATGCAGGCCGGTAAAAAATGGCTTGATTCCAATGTTACGTTTATGAAGCTACCAGCAAGGCCGGGATTTTTTTGTAGAAAAGATGGCAACCCTAAGGCAAAGACACAATCTAATTAATTAATCATGGTAAGTCCTATAAGATCTCCACCCTGGTTAATTAATTGAATTGTGTCTGCATTTATCCATCCTACATACTGCCGGGCTGCACTTTGCATGCTCTTTCTGCAGCACGTGGAACAAATATGTGTCCCTGGAAACATGGCCGATGTTGGAAACTATGGTATAGCCCATGGAATGCACTATAGTGGACATAAGGTGTAGGTCTGGGCAGCATCACATGTGTACCATGCAGTATTAGCAAATTAATAGCTGGCTAAGTCTAGTAATACTCCATTGGGGCAGCACAAGTTACAAAGGCCTCTTTGCACACACCCAGCACATTCAGCTTCCCATTAAAAGTAACAATTAAAAATGACAAAATGGAAGCCTGTTAGGTTGGGGAACCGGTAATGACAAGGGTGTAGTCATGGACTACCTGGAATTTTTCTCTGCTCTGAATAGGCAATAATCAGTTTGATTCATGCAGCCATTCAAAAATAAATCATTCTTGACATTCTTTCTTTGAAGCTGAACCAAACAAAGAAACAGGCCATTAAAAAACTAAATTAAAATTAAGTATAGACTCTGGTGCCAATGAATAACATGACTACAAAAAGCCTGAATATATATAAAGAGGGTAACAATTCGGCAACATAAAGGCCAATGATAACAAATGACACTAATAAAGTGCAGAAAAACACCAAACTAGGAAACTAAAGAGCAGGGTTGTTGCATTTGTAATCTGTAGCATAATCCAGCAGACAGACATTTCTATATATGGACTCTGCTTTCCACATGATAACTAGTGATTATTGGCACTCTACATAAGGCTACATAATTATAGTACCACAGAAATATTCAGTCATATGACTGTCACTTGTCTAAAATAAAAAATTACTGAAATGCAATTGTATTTGTTTTAGCAGAGTTCAACGGCTTCCTTTTATTAGGCATTACATTTTTTTATGTCACAAAAAACACATTTTTTTCGACTATGCAGTGATTTATATTGGCCAGCATAAAGAATGCAATGCCACCATTATGTTAGCTGGATAGTGAAGATACTCTTTATGAGCTATATAATTTACAGTGATCTGCAACGCTTTCTGTAGCCAAGAAACCCTGGCATTATCACTGGCTGCTGCTCTGTCAATTTATGGATCTAAAATTAAAAAACACAAAATGATAGTTCTGAAAAGGTTTTTATTCTACAAAAGAACACATTTTATTAAAATGTATGGTTAATTACAGAGAGAAAAATGTTATGAATATTATACCCAAACATAATAAAGGACATGAAATTTGCTTTTAATAAATGCAGTTGCAAACTTCATATATAGAGTGTGAATGGTTATAAATGTAGTACAGAGATGTAGGTATATTATGGTACTTGCACATTACATATGAATAAAAAAAACTTTGTTGTCACAGTGCTGCTCTAAGCTAATAATCTGGAAATCATTGCACAAACTAACAAAGATAGACATACAAACTAACCTTGTATATACGTTGACCACAGGAGGCTATAATTTGTTAATAGTGATAGTGAGGGTGCTACAAATATATAGATATATAAACTTGTTATATTCAGTTGCTCACAGGCTAAAGGCAGCAACCTTTCTACCACCTTGTCAATTAAAAGTGCAAAAAAACAAAGAAACTGGTATGCTAGAAAGAGAATTTAATACAAAATAAAAATAATCAAGGAAAAGGAAAAGTGTCAAATACACTTAATAAGAAAATATTGGAACTGAATTATAGAGCGATAGATATAAATATTGCATAAATGATACTTAGACATAAGCCTTTGTTATTTCGTGATGGATTCATGTGTGGCAAACAAGGGTTTGTTCTCAATCAAGAAACATACAATATATAGTTCTTTCTGAAGCAAAAATTTTGGAGCTGTCTACAAAGAATCAATCTGATGAAGCGGGCGGCGGGGCGGCGCCAATTATGACAACGCCATGGTGAAAAATCCTGTTTATTTTAGGTAAATCAGGCAGGTACAAATAGTGAGAGTACAGTGTTTAACGCCTAACGCGTTTCGTGCTGTAATGGCACTTAATCATAGGCCTAGGATATTTCACCTTTGTGATAACGTGGAATGACCGCACTATTTTGTACAATACTTTCTGTGCTACCATGAATAGAAGATATTGTCATACCCCATTTTACACGGATACTCTTATAATTCTTTCATCATTCAAACAGTTCACGTGTAATGTCAGAACAATAATTTACAATTTTAATGTTTATTGAAAAATGTTATTAAATAAGGTCACTGTATTTTAATTGGCATTTATGGCTGTAAATTACGAAAATTATTTATGAATTGCCATTTTATAATTGTCTGACACAGCCATCGATTTGCATGTAAAAACATAATGGGAAAAGGCCATACTTACAAAATAAAGTAATAATGACGATTTGTGGCCAGGTGTACCTAACATTTGTGGTTCACAGTTGTTTGTCATTTTGATTTTTTGTGTATGTTTTTTGTGGGGAATGTTTTCATGGATTTAAAAAATTTCACGACTTTAAAGGAATACCTAAACCATGAGCTTTAACTTATCTATAATTAAGTGTAGTGATATAGATATATCTGACAAACCTGAGAATTCAATCCATGGGAACTGGAGTACCACTTCTATGTAGTGTCATGTTGGAGGGGAGGGAGAGATAATCGATATGAGGGGGAGGAGAGATAACAGATATGGGGAGAAAATATATGGGAAGGGGAAAAAGATAACAATGGGTTTGGGGAGGAGGAGAAAGAGAACATATATGGGTGGTGAGAGACAGACATGGGGGTGGGGAGAGAAGAGACATACATGGGAAGGGAGAGATACGTAAAATGAGGGCTTGGAGAGAGACAGACATGGCAAGGAAGAGGAAAGATGCAAACATGGGATGGGAGATAGACATACATGATGTCAGAGGAAAGAGACAGGCATATGGAGGGAGAGGAACAGGAGGGGGCGCCACGGGGTGGCCCGCACAGGGCACCTGAACACATAAGGCTGGCCCTGTGCAAGATTTTCCTTGTTATGCAGACTTTCCCCTAGGGATAAGTTCTTCTCTAATGGCAACTGGATTTTTGAAAACTGGGCACCACCAACATCTCATGGCAGCGGTTTCCCATAGAGATGAATGGTGAAGCCAATTATGCACTCATAAGGAGTTCCCGTGATGTCCCTACTAGATATGTGCAGAGTATTATTGTTACAAGTTATTATCCTAAATGGGGTAATTTTGAGGAAACCAGAAATTATTTTGATTTCTGTTCATGGATATGTGGTTTCAAACCCCAAACTCTTTTGTTTAAGACCATGACAGTTTCCAGTGGTGCTTGTGGCTATAAACACTATTTTAAAATGAAGGTTTGGGTTTTTTTGTTCTTGGTCTGTTTACAATGTGAGACAGGTAAAGGCAACCTATGGTTCTAAATGTACAACTTTTACCTATATCATGCCATTACGAATCCATCTTTCACTTCAATCTTCTAAATACCATAAATTCTGGCCATGCATACTATGTGTAGTTTAGTGACTGCGAATATTTTGGAAACCACATATCCTATGATTTTAAGTCAAACTTAAGGCTAACTTAGCATAATGGGAAATGGCAATCCAAAGCATCTGCTGTGCAAAGGTTAGCCATCTCTGGATTAATTGGTTCTGGTTTGTTACATGATGCCTTAATAACTTTCAGGACCTTCTTGTGGTCAAATACCTAAAGACTTTTCAGCATTTAGTTTCATTCCCAACATTTTCCTTTAGTGATAAGATAATAGTTCATAATCACTCTTAACCTAAGTGCGGGGTTCCACAGAAAAATGACAATGAGTTCAATGTAGACAAATGTAAAATTATGCATTTTGGGTATAATAATAAAAATGTAACATATAGTTTAAATGCTGTTTCTTTAGGGAAATCTACTAATGAAAAAGATTTGGGACTTATTTTAGCCAACAGATTTAGCAGTAGTGCACAGTGTCAGCTGGCAGCTGCAAAGGCCAAAAAGATTTTGGGATGTGTTAAAAGTGTTATTGAGTCATGGGAGGTAAATATTATTCTGTCGATATACAGGGCCATGGTAAGAACCCACCTTCAATATGCGGTTTAATTCTGGATGCCTTTTTAAAATAAAGACATTATGGAACTAGAGAAGGTGCAGAGGAGGACTACATAACTAATAAGGGGTATTAAAGGTTTTAGTTATTAATAAAGGCTATAAATGATACATTTGCACATACTAGAGAAACTATGTTTAAGAGGGGATATGATCATGTTATATGAGCATGTACAGGGCCCAAACAAAATGCTTTCTAAAGACCTGTTCATTAATAGAACAGTCCAAAGGACTAAGACTTGAAAAAAAAGAGATTTGGTCTACAACAGTGGAAGGGATTTTTTACAGTAAGGACAATAAACTGCCTGAATAGGTGGGGCTAGCAAATACATTAGATTCATTTAAAAGCAGCTTGGACACTTTTTTAATAGCCAGAACATAGAGGTCTATGTTTGTTAGTGTAGGCATTAATATTTATTTAGAGTTTGACGATCCAGGGAGAAATCTGATTGCCATTTGGTGTCAAGAAGGAATGTTTTCCCCATTGAAAGCAGAATTCTAAATTGCTGAAATAAGGTTTTCGTTCTTTCTTTTTGATCAACAGCGGTAAACATGGAATAGGAAAAGGATTGCAAATGATGGACGCAAGACTTTTTTCAACCTAAACTATTATGTAACGATATTTTCTTTGGTCTGCAACAGAAGACTTATCATTTTACATTTGTGATCTCAGGGAATTCATACACAATGAAAACATCATATGTAGTGTTGAGCGAACCCAAACCACACTGTTCGGGTTCATACCAAACGTTATGGTTTTTGGACCCCAGACACAAACACGGATATTCCACTGTATGTTCGTGTTGGAGTTCGGGGTTCGGCAGGGCCGGCGCCACCTGTAAGGCGACCTAGGCAGCCGCCTAGGGCGCAACTTAGCAGGGGGTGCCGCAACCGTAAAAAAAAAATCCTCCCCCTTACTTACCTCCTCGCTGCTGCTCTGTCTCCCGGTGCAGGTCCGTGGCTGTGAGGGAACGTTGTGCGCTCTCCTCCAGCCGATGCGGATTCAATAAAGTTTGTTTAAATTTTTTTTTAAAATAAACTTTATTGAATGTGCATTGGCTGGACGGGAACGCACAACGCTTCCCTCACAACCACGGACCTGCAGCACCGGGAGACAGAGCAGCAGCGAGGAGGTAAGTAAGGGGAAAGGGGGGAGGAAGAGAGTGGCTAAATCCTGGCACATTGAGAGGCATAATAATCCTGGCATATTGGGTGGCTAAGTCCTGGCATATTGAGAAGCATAATCCTGGCATATTGAGGGGCATAATCCTGGCATATTGAGTGGCATAATAATCCTGGCATATTGGGTGGGAAAATCCTGGCATATTGAGTGGCATAATAATCCTGGCATATTGGGTGGCTAAATCCTGGCACATTGAGGGGCATAATCCTGGCATATTGAGTGGCATAATAATCCTGGCATATTGGGTGCATAACCCTACAGCCATTATTCAAATTACAGTGATTATTGGGTGATTATAGTGGGTGCTATACTACATATTTGTACCCTGCCCTGAGCCCAGTGCCACAGAGAGTGCACTTGCAACTGCATGTGTGCCAGGCACATGACTTTAATCCTGTTCTGTTAGCTCAGTGAGCAACATCTAGGCATTTTTAAATACTTCAATTTGTTGGTGTTAAATATTACATTTGCGTCCTGCACTTCATATCTGAGAGTCAAATAGAACCGTCAAATACTGTGCTTACAGCGCACTTTGAAAAATTCTAATAGTTTTGGGTTGTAAATAGTACATTTGCGTCTTGCGGTGCACTTCATATCTGAGAGTCAAATAGAACAGTCCAATACTGTGCTTACAGCACACTTTGAAAAATTCTAATTGTTTTGGGTGCTAAATAGTACATTTGCATCTTGCAGTGCACTTCATATCTGAGAGTCAAATAGAACAGTCCAATACTGTGCTTACAGCGCACTTTGAAAAATTCTGGCTACCTCCTCCTCCAGCGCCGCTTCCACCTACACCGCCAAGGTCACCACCTCCTCAACCTATGGGTCACTTAGTATAAACTGAAAGAGAATACCCTGCACTCCAACCCTCTCTCAAATGGATAATTCTGTTGATCCTCCTGGCAGCCATGCTTTAGATTTAGATTTATGTTCTTCCAAAGCTAAAATCAAAGATTCCATCTAGTGCTATTTTATTACTCAGCTGTATTTGTAATTTGTATGTATTTTATGTTATTTTAAGTTATTTCCCTATCCACATTTGCTTGCAGGGGACTTGTCCTACTCTTACCCACATTTTACTTCATTTTTGCAGCCCTCTAGCCCTTTCCAGGACTTTTTTAGAGGCATTTTAGTGGCCAAAAGTTTGTGTCCCCATTGACTTCAATGGGGTTCGGGTTTGGGGTCAAGTTCGGGGTCAAGTTCGAGCACGGACCCGGACATTTTTTCGAAGTTCGGCCGAACCAGAACATCCAGGTGTCTGCTGAACTCTAATCATTTGCTATCTATTTTGTTAGCAAGTAATTGCAGTATATTTATATCACAGTTTCATTCCACCATATATTTCAGATAGCCCAAAAGGGACACTCCTGTTAAAGAGAAAGGAACCATAGAGAATACTTCCCAATATTTCAAATGGCCAAAAGGAGACACTTTAATTATTATTTTGTTGGGGGGAGGGGGGAGTGGCAGGAGCTGGGGCTATAGACAGGCAATAAAGAGAACATTTTCAGTAAATGTATGGCCAATTTGTGTCTAGTTATGTAATTTGGAAAGTCATTTACAATAGAAAAGTATTTTATTTACACAACTTAATATAAAATATAATTAAACATACTTTTTGTGAGTTTTATTCCTGTGGAGCTCTGTGATACACTGAAACATGCCAAGCTCCCAGAAAAGGGGAGACAAAAGAAGAGGAAAGAGGGACAGAAGGATTTGGGTACAAAATAGATAGTGTCCCTCCTTAATAAGGAGACTTGAGAGGTATTGCATATAAATCAAACATAATATCCACAACAAACCTTTGGGATAATACATTTGGCCCAGGCATCACAGGCAGCCTTCAGCATCCTCTAACACTCTAGTACATAAGTTTGGCAGCATATGTGACCAGGCCTGCAATAAGTGGCTGTCTAAAAGCTCTGACATCACAGGAAGTGTTGATTTGTCTCCACACCTGAAACTTTTTACCCTGTGAATCAGGTTTAGCAGAACAGCTTGCTATATGTGGTTAACTAGAGCCTGAGCATCATGCAAAGTATTCAGTGTTGAAGAGGGAGTCCCACATATTGTGCCTGAAAATATAAGTATTGTGTCATGTAAAGAAAAAGAAACAGATCATTTTTTTCCTCAACATTTATACCCTTAAAAATTGCAAATAATGCACATTGTTTTTTCCTAACCATTTTCTCCTAACCCCAACCCTAAATCCACCATAGGAAGTCCAAAGTATAAAAATACAAAAAGGAGCTGAAAGAGAACGCACCTCAACCTGCTTCCTTTTTGAAGAGTCAGCATGCCGCTCAGGTTGGGGGGGGGAGCGTTAGAGAGAAGTGGTTATGCACTAAGCAAGCTAGGTGGAGAGTGCACCTGGACGCAAGCGTCAGCCAGTTTAACTCTTTTAACATTTAACAGTGATGAGTGTTATAATCACAGTGTAGTGCAAAACGGCACACTGTATTGTACAGAGTGTCCAGTTTCCCGAGATGGGACTGCGGGGCAGAATCATACACAACATCTCCATAGTATAAGATCGGCATTAACATTTGCTGCACAATACGTTTCCTTACAGTGGAATCTAGGTTTGATTTGTTTCTATATAGAAAGCCAATCTTAGGATATAGCTTTGACACAAGCTTATCAATATGGAGACCAAAAGATAAGTTTGGCTCTAGCCACATGCCAAGATATGAATTTACCTGGGTCAGGTTATAACTGGATTTGGTCTTGATGTTTATTTGAGGATTGTTTAATTTAAGTAGTTTAGCATTTGTCCTAAACAACATGGACACAGTTTTTTCAGTGTTGAGGAATAATTTGTTGCTGGCTATCCAATTTTCAACTTTAGAAAACTGACCCTGTAGCACGGATTCCACTTGTGATAGTTTAGTACCTCGCGTATAAATGACCGTATCATCAGCATACATATGCACATGAGCCAGGTCACACAGCGAGGGTAGATCATTTATAAATAGTGAGAAAAGCAGTGGCCCAAGAACAGATCCTTGAGGCACTCCACACTTGATTGGCAACGGGAGAGAGGCAGTATCAGCAATGGACACATACTGAGTTCTGTTAGACAAGTATGAACGAAACCAGCAGAGCAACCTCTCATTTATACCAGAGCAATTTAGCTTGTGTAGCAGAAGATCGTGATCAACCGTACTTGCATAGTTGATCATGGGCACATTTTTCCAGGATTTTAGAAAGGATGGATAGCAGTGAAATAGGCCTGTAGATTGACACTATGTTTACATCACCATTTTTGTGGATGGGGATAACTCTGGCTTTTTTCCAGGCTTTGGGAACATAACCGGAGGACAGGGACGCATTAATTAAGTAGGCAATGGGTTACGCAGTAACAGGTGCACTCAGCCTTAGTAGCATTGTCGGAAGTAGATCCGGCCCATATTGTCATTTTATTTTTTGATTGAGGAGATGCGCTGCTATTTCACTATCTGATACAGGAGCAAATTCATATTCAGCAAAGGTGTTTGGCCAGGGGTGACATTGGTGGTGACTCGTCTGCCATAGAAAAAGTGCCATGATCTTCATTGTGGTGTTTCGCTATAAGAGCTGTGGCGCATCCTACAAAGTAGCTATTGAATTCATTTGCTATTGCCACTGGAGATTTTAGAACCTCATTATGTGATTTAATTGTGGTTGGTTCTGAACGGCACGGGGCTCATCCATGTTTTTTATGACACTCCAAAATTTGGTTGGGTTGGCTGGATTTCTATTCAGCCGATCAGAGAAATAAGTTTATTTGGCAAGTTTGGTTTGAGTCTTGCATCTACTGCGGACGTGCCGATAAGCGTTGTGATCTTGTTCGGAGCCAGTTTGCTTAAATTTTGACCATAAAGCATCCCTGAAATGGAATAAGTCTAGGAAGTCAGCTGAGACCCAGGAAAGATGGGCACCCCTTACTCTCACTCTACACAGTAGGGTATGTTTATCACAGACCTGCATGAACTCAGATTGAAAATATTCAATCACAGAGTCCATATTGGGTATCAAGCTTAGCCTGCTCCACAGACAGTTGCTCAAGTCACTGAGAAAAGCCTGGAGATTAAACTTCTTAAAACATCTTGCAACAATTACTCTAGGGGTCGATTTGATGGGTCTTAAATTCTGTACACAGTACACTAAGCAATGATCACTGAACACATTGGGTAGGGTGCCAGACTGCTGAATTCTTTGGGGACAAAATGAAAGTATCCAGCAGCGTATGGTTAGAGCTGTTGGGAGTCATCCGAGTAGGAGAAGATATAAGCTGTGTTAGGTTCATGGATTTGAACAGTGAACATGTTTTAACATTTTGAGATCTCCAAGAACGAGCAGCTCACTTTTCTTTTTCAGGGCACTAATATCTCCCAGTAGTTTCTTGATGTCAGTAAGAGACGATGGAAGTAAATAATCTGCACACAGGTGAGAAGTTGTTGAGGGGTAAGGTAAGGTTAATAAAAGAAAAATTGACCTGGGGTGGGTAGGATTAAACACCCTTCTTGCAAGAATCCAAATGGCTATGTGTGCTGGGATTCAGGAATTCTGTAGAGAGAAGGATATGCATATTGGAGACTTTATACAGACAGGGAATGGAGGGGGGGGGGGTGATAATTTGGACATTTTAAAACAACTTAGATAAGAGAACCTAGCAGAGCACAAAGGCAATACAATGTGGCTATAACTTAAATGTTGGAAAAGTAGAAGAAAAGAAAAATAAAGAAAAAATGGTTACCACAACACATGCAGATAAAAGGCATACTATATCACTAGACATAATACTATATTAATTAATAAGGTCACATTCAAGAGAGTTGCTAGTAGTTTCCTCTAGATTGGATATACCTGGTGTGTTCAAGTCAGTTACAAACACCCTTCTTGCAAGAATCAAAATGGCTATGTGTGCTGGGATTCTGGTGTGTTCAAGTCAGTTTAAAAAAACCTTCTTGCAATTATCCAAATGGCTATGTGTGCTGGGATTCAGGATCCTGGTCTGTTACTTTTTGAGATCTGGTTAAGGGATAAAATATTTCCTACTGTAAATGGGTGCTTTGTTATAAACTTAATCCCTTATCTAATAATTTTAGCATGGGTTTTCAGTACAGACAAATTATTTTGTACAACATCACTGATCTGTTTAAATTCAGGGCTTTATGTAGTAATAAAGGTTTGCCTTTCCCTTTCTTTAAAGGGACACTACCACTTACATATGATGTAACTAGATTACCTGTGCATTTAAAACAAACACATATTTAAGACATATTCCTCTGTTTCTTGTATTCTATGTCTCAATTAATTGCATATAAAAGTAAAAAAATAAATTAGGTGTTTATCTCCAGCATCCATTTTGAGAATTATGATGTCATAAGATGCACCCCTGCTCTCTTGCTGGCTCCTGTGTATCAAAGAGGGCATGACTAGGTTGCTGTGGTTTTTTTTATGATCGTTTTCTTACAAAAGCATTGATATCAATAAATGTTTTAAATACATTAAAATGTGTGCTGGGAGAAAAAGATAAACCCAGCTTTAACATGTATTTACTTGTGAACCTCAGATTTTGAAAGGTTGATAACATTTAATCCTTTCGGTTCCATAGAAGGACATATCTTCTCTGTCCAGTCTTCTCCGTTGTCTTGCTCTATTTTTATTGTGTCTGTAAAGTGGTGCTTCTGTAAATCCTGATGCACTGGTTCAGTTGTTTCCGTGTCCAAAACTGACAGTTTTTTTAATTTTTCTTTTAACACATGAATCCCATTTGGCCTAAAGTCACAACTTGAGGTGTCCTGCTTTGTTAATTGTCATCGTCATTATTATTTTTTAATAGCTTTTTGCTGCCCTCTAGTGACTATTTTTTATTATTGTCATTATTTTTTCTTTTGTTATCTGTTATCCAAGACTGTTGGTGACTTGGTCTCCAAATCAGCCCTGACCCGTCGAGGCATGGACTCTACTAGACCTCTGAAGTTGTGCTGTGGTATCTGGACACAAGATGTTAGCAGGAGATCCTTAAGTCTTGTAAGTTGTGAGGGGAGGCATCTATGGATCAGACGTTTTTGTCCACAACATACCAGAGATGCTTGATTGTATTGAGATTTGGTGAAGCTTGAGGCCAAGTCAACACCTTGAAATCATTGTTGTGTTCCTTAAACCATTCCTCAACCATTTTTGCTTTGAGGCAGGTTGCATTATCCTGTTTAAAGAGGCCAATGCCATCAGGAAATACCATTTCCATGAAAGGATGTACATGGTCTGCAACAATCCTTAGGTACAAAGTAACAGCCACGTGAACGGAAGTACCCAAGATTTCCCAGCAGAACATTGCCCAAAGCATCACACTGCCTCCACCGACTTGCCACCTGTCAGTAGTCATAAGGTTATGGCTGATCGATGCACATACTGTATTTGCTCGAATATAAGACAACCCCCCAAACTTTGGATATTAATTTAGGGGGGAAAAAGTCTACATACAAGAACAATAGGAAAAACGTTACTTGTAAATATTCATTCACATGTAAACTGCTTCTTCAATGCTCAGTGCACACAGACATCCTCCCATGCTGCTCTAAATTTCCACCGAAACTTCTGAGACTATTGTGTGGTGTAATGCAAGATTTAAATCCAATTTGGGACAGATCAATGGTTTTGATACATTTTCATTTTTGTGGGCTAATATCTTGTCAGTTGTTAGCAGATACTTTAATATACTAACTTACTGAGTAGCAGATGTATTCTCAACTCATATGACAAGCCAAGGCTTTGTAAGTTGTGTTGTGTGGACAAGGGCAAGTTTATAATTGAAACAGCCTGAGGCACAATTACTTCAATGTCATGATGTCAGTCTACATGTCTGCTGGGTCCTATTCCTAAAACATGCCATAATGTCAGTGTGTGTGTTCAAGTATGTGTGCGCACAAAATCCTTTTCTGCTTGGGTTTGAAGTGATTACTATATCGACCTTTCTCCATTAAATTCTCTGTAGAACTTAATTTGAAAGAGTGATACAAATCACATGCCTTTTAACTATCCCTACTTTAACTTATCCACTAACAGCATTAAATATACACCTGGAAAATATATCATTATGCCAGATAATTAAACACTTGAAATCTAATGCAAATGATATCTTATTTGGTAACCTGACAAATGTGCATCATCACATTTCAATACTGTATTATCTTTTTTATATTACTTAATTTTCAATCAAATAATCAGGCTTCCTTTTGCTTCTAAGCCACTTAGTTCATTTTGGACTAAGAAGACAATGGATGGCCAACGATTAGTATCTTTGGATATTTTTATCTTTTATTTTGCATCAATGAGCAATGATTACATTAGTCATAGAAATTGAGATGAAAACCATAGCTAGGACTCAATGCTCAGATGTTTTAGATACATTTAATATTTTGTCATATAGAATTATGTAACTTTCGTGTATAGGTAGACTATGTCATTAATTCATTTAACAGTCTGTAACTCTAAGACCATGTTGGAGACGTAACATACCACCAAAAGTGCCTCAATCAAAATGATTTATGTGTTTAGAAGTAAATCTAAAAATACAATATCTACAAGAAATTTTACCATTATACCAAAGTTGAAATCAAAGGGCTGAATCAACATCCCAGTATCCCCTACGCACAAATAATTTAGAACATGGCAAAGGGCACTTAGAAATCAGCGAAAATAGGTAGAAAACGGCACTCCAGGAGTCGGGAATTCAAGTCTAAAAGTTATTTATTCCATTCCAAACAAGGTAAGTAGTGTACAGCAAAAAAAATGGAAATGGATTGTAATAAATCACTTTTATACTTGAATTCCCGACTCCTGGAGTGCCGTTTTCTACCTATTTTCGCTGATTGCTATTTGTAAGGTGCGAGCCAGGCACCTGTAGAGGCACCGGAGCCAAAGAGTGGGGATTTGACTTTACCTTCCTTGGACTCCAGGGCTGTGAGCCTGACATTCAATTATTTCTACACCTAAAGGGCACTTAGACACACAGTGCTTTTTATTATAATGCAATAATAATGTATTTGCGCATTATTTATACCCAGTGCACAAATTTATGTTTTTCTATAGGAACCCAGTCAAAGGGCTCCTATAAAGATGTATGGTGTTGTGCTTATGTGTATGGGCAAGATTTCAGCTGTAAGTGCTTGCCATGGAGTTGCCATGTATCTCTATGGAGAGGAAATGCTCTGCATGTGTAAGCAGCACAATGCGTGTATGCAAGACATATTGTAAGTGACGTCACTATTGCACATGACCATTGCATACGTGGCAACTTTTGGCTCGGGAGTGACCTTGCAGCATTGAACTCCAGACAACCCGGTACAGATACCAGGTATCTGGAGCTCCTTTCTTTCCATTTAGTCTGTGTATGTCCCTTATGTACAGTTTAAACGCAATGCTGCTTTGTAGCCAGGGCCGGCGCTACCGTAAGGCAGCACAGGCGGCTGCCTTAGGGCGCCACAAGGTGGGGGCGGGAAAATCCCCAAGCCCGCCATCAGTGGGTTTAGCTGGTCCGCGGCTGTGAGGGAAGTGTTGTGCGTTCCCCTCCAGCTGTGCGGCTTCAATGAAGATTGCTTTAAAAAAATGCAACCGGAGTTACTCTGGTCTCTTTTTTTTTTTTAACAAACGTTATTGAAGCCGCGCGGCTGGAGGGGAGCGCACAACACTTCCCTCACAGCCGCGGACCGGCTTAACAGAGCACCGGGAGACAGCAGCAAGGAGGTAAGTACTGGTGAAGGGGGGAGGAGGGTGGCACATAACGAGCATATTGAGGGGCAAAATCCTGGCATACAGAGGGGCAAAATCCTGGCATATTAAATGGCATATTGAGAGGCAAAATCCTGGCATATTAAATAATGTGTCTCAGGTTATGTGTGTATTCGTGTCACTGTGTGTGTAAGTGGTAAGGGTGTGTGTAAATGAGTGTGTCTGTGTAAGAGTGTGTGTGTAAATGTGTCACTGTGTCTGTGTAAGGTTGTGGTTGTGTGTGTAAGTGTGTCACTGTCTGTGTAAGGGTGTGTGTGTAAGTGTGTCACTGTGTCTGTGTAAGGGTGTGTGTAAGTGTGTCACTGTGTCTGTGTAGGGTGTGTGTAAGTGTGTCACTGTGTCTGTGTAGGGTGTGTGTATCTGTGTGTGACTGCAAGGGTGTCTTTGTGTTTAAGGGTTTCAATGTGTGTTAGGGTGTCAATGTGTGACAAATTTAGAGCATGTAAGTTGAATATTTAGATGTATTTATTTTCCACACTATACATTATTCTTTTATATATATAAAATGTATGGAGGGTTGGTGGTGTGGGAGGCGTAGCAGGTCAGAGGAGGTGGGCACCAAAATGCACCTTCGCCTGTGTTGACGAAAATCCTTGCTCCAGCCCTGTGTGTAGCGTGCATGGGCAATATTAATGCCAGGTCTGATCCAAATTTGATGGGACAGGACCTAAAAAAACAGGACTGTCCCAGCAAATTCATGATTGCTGGCATGGTTTCCTCCATCATGTTCAGTGCCAGGAGTGAACAGTGCCTTGAGATGTACATTCACAATTTTCTTTAATTGAGGCATGCTATTTTTTGCAATCTCAGTTATGCAAAAGAAATCAGCACAATTTAGCATACAAAAATAATAGTGTGTGCTTAATGGAGCTGGACCACAAAGAATAATAATAGTAAAAATTGCTGGACTGGCCCTCTCTACCATAATTAAGAGTATATAAAGAGCTAAGTCTATGGGACCTGTTACATTAATTGTGGACTTTGATACTATAAAATACAAAGCCTTTGGTATACTAATAGTTCTTCTTTTTAAGATAATTATGAGTGCTTACAATTGAACTACAATATCTTTTATCTTTCCAATTACATCATTGTGCATATTTTAAAAATATATGCATGTTGGTCTCATTACATTTGGTTCAGGATATTTATATATTGTAAGAACACAAAGATGTTCTGTGACTACACACTTTGGTTTTGTTACAGTAATTAAATACATTCAACTAGTACATCAGTAAATCACGTATGTATTAACCTTGCTTTGTGGTGTGTCTTCGCTGCCCTCATGTGGCAAACAATGCAAACGCATAGAAAACAATTGTGATAAAAGTACCAGTCCTTCCATGGTGATTTACAAATGCCTGCAATCCTAACACAAAAGCATGTATCAGTATGTATTCATGCTCGTTTGGGGCTCAAGTAAACATAATACCGGTAGTTCAAAGTTGAGGTTTAATAAGTGTTTAAAAAAACAGTATTTTTAAAGGTGTATATCAATTGCTATATTTTCAATAGGTTTGTATTGTTTGTTTAATGACTTGCTTGTCTTTTTATATCTTCATGTGTTTATTGTGCAGGATCATGAAATTTCATGTAGCCAAGAGGAAGTTTAAGGAGACATTACGCCCATATGATGTGAAAGATGTAATTGAACAGTATTCTGCTGGTCATTTGGATATGTTATGCAGAATAAAGAGCCTTCAAACACGGTTAGTAATTCTCATATGTTGTGTGTAATGTGGCATTATGTTATGTGTATTCAAAAAAGACAAAAAATTTATTCTAGGACACATTAATAAATCTAAGGGCACTCTTTTAAAAATAAGATCCCAAACTGTAAAACTCTTTAATACAATATAAGGATAACTTGCTAATTTATAGATATTCTTCATGTCCATGGTGATGATTGGTAAAAATAGATTGTCAGAGATCTCATAAGCATGTAATGCAAAGAGAAGAAATACCCATCATAGTGTTAATTTGAATGAATGAGTAAAATACCGGTAGTTGAATTCTTTCCCCATGGTCGTCGGACAGTCACATTCTATGCAATAACATAAAGCCTATACTTGCATACTATTAGAGCTTAAAACCTGTACAAATATTATGTTGTGTTGTGTTAAACAAGTGGTTCCGTTTCAACGTGCATGTAATAAAAATAATTACAGTGTGGACAGGTGTAATTTAAATCTAATCCTCCTTCTTATTTTTGCACTAGTTATATAAAGAGGTCAAAAGATATTAACATTTTCAAAATTAACAGCCAGGCCTTCTGTATGTTGAGAAATATTCAGTCTTAGAAAAAGAGACAAATATAAAACATGTCAATGAATATAAATAATATATCTTACATTTCAGAACTAAAAAAGAATGTTGTTGTGAAAAATGTACTGTTCTGCTGGTTTATTTTACACCTTAATCTGGGACATGGCTTTATTTATTAAATGACAGAATAAGGACAAAAAACATTAGCTGTTTCATAGGCTTGTTGTTCTCACTCTGATCTAAAACCACTATCAGGGCAGTACAGCTGGTACTCCAGTAAGCAGCACAGGCCTCAGAGGTTCAAATGTAGATCCGACAGTGCATGCCTCACTCTCACTTCTTGGAGTTGCATTAGTGTAAGGTTTAACAGTCCAGCCCAGAAACGCATCCGACAGTGTAGGAAAAAGGAGTGGAATTCGTATAAGGAAGGGGTTGCTAAAGACAGATGGGGTAACTGAAGTAGCTGTGGATGATGCAGCCCATAATGCTTAGGCAAGTTGACAAAGGTAAGCAGATTAGTTAACAGTTAATAGCCATATTGATTGCTATAGGCTAGGCCACTGTCAGGGGGGACCCCAGCTTCCAGAAAGGCATATGCCAGGTCTCTTACTTCTTACCATGCTGTACCCACATCAACACCAGCTCCTTTGGTTGTTGTCCGGCATCATTCCAATCTAACTCTTACCCCATGCAGCTCTCTCTATATATTTATATAAATACACAGAACATACTGACTCATTGTAATCATCTCTGTTCAAAAGTAAAAAGCGTGCTACTTTTCTTGTTATTTAGTTTACACCTCAATATTTTGCATGTGTTATATGGTTCTAATTTTCCTTTCCTTTTTAAAACAGTGTTGATCAAATTCTTGGAAAGGGTCAAATAACAACGGATAAGAAGAGCCGAGAAAAGAGCGCTTCAGAAATTGAGACAGGAGATGATCTCAGTATGTTGGGTCGAGTAGTTAAAGTTGAGAAGCAGGTAATGAATTTTTAGAAATAAAATATCATGCATAAAAACTTATCACTACTTTTATTATGTAGCTTCAAACACATTATCTGGTCTATCGACCAAGGTACCAAGGTTATCATGTATGAGGCATATAACATTGTCTTCAGATGTTGAGTGTATTGGAATCTATTTTGAATTTGATAGTATGGGTATCCAGAATTGGAAAAAACAACCCTCAGCATGATTATCCATAAAAAAACACAACATTTACAGCTTAAACGGGCTAACACCTGACAAAATGACTTGTTGGTAGCGGGGATGGGACACTTCATCACGGCTGCATCCACTTCACCACCATCACTTTACCACACGACAGCTCGTCGCGGGATATTTCATCGCTAAAGGTGAGTTTTAATGTGTAACAGTTAGAAGATAGAGTGTTAGAATTAGAATTTTAGTATTGGGGTTTAGGGTGGTTATACCGTATTTATCGGCGTATAACACGCACTTTTTCTCCCTGAAAATAGGGAGCAAATGATGGGTGCGTGTTATATGCAGATCGGTTTCTGGGGAAAAAAAAAAATCTAAAACTTACCTCGTTCCTGCTCTGTCCCCCGGTGCTCTGAAGCTGCGTGGCTGTGAGGGAAGCGTTGTGCGCTCCCCTCCAGCCGAGCGGTCAATAAAGTTTTTTTTTTTTTAAACAAACTTTATTGTTCCGCGCGGCTGGAGGGGAGCTCACAACGCTTCCCTCACAGCCACGCACCTTCAAAGCACCGGGAGACGGAGCAGGAACAAGGTAAGTACTGGGGTCTGGGGAAGGGGGGGAGGAGTGTGGCATACTAAGGGGCAATATCCTGGCATATTACATGGCATATTGGGGGCAATATCCTGGCATATTGGGGGAAATATCCTGGCATATTAAAATGGCATATTGGGGCAATCTCCTGGCATATTGGGGGCAATATCATGGCATATTAAATGGCATATTGGGGGCAATATCCTGGCATATTGGGGGCAATATCCTGGCATATTGGGGGCAATATCCTGGCATATTAAATGGCATATTGGGGGCAATATCCTGGCATATTAAAATGGCATATTGGGGGCAATATCCTGGCATATTAAAATGGCATATTGGGGACAATATCCTGGCATATTGGGGGCAATATCATGGCATATTAAATGGCATATTGGGGGCAATATCCTGGCATATTAAAATGGCATATTGGGGGCAATATCCTGGCATATTAAAATGGCATATTGGGGGCAATATCCTGGCATATTAAAATGGCATATTGGGGGCAATATCCTGGCATATTGGGGGCAATATCATGGCATATTAAATGGCATATTGGGGGCAATATCCTGGCATATTAAATGGCATATTGGGCTTCAAAGTTCTTTATTTGAAATGTAAGTTTTTTTTCCTGAAATTTCCTTCTTAAAATGAGGTGCGTTATACGCCGATAAATACCGTAATTAGGGTTTAGGGGGGTAGAATTAGTTTTTAGGGTTCGGGGTTAATTTTAGTATTAGGGTTTAGGGGGTTAGTATGAGGGTTTAGTGGGTTAGTATTAGAGTTCGGGGGTTAGTATTAGGGTTCGGGGGTTAATTTTAGTATTGGGTTTTGGGGTTAATTTTAGTATTAGGGTTTGGGGGCACTTTGGGGGGGATACATTTATTAGGGGGGTTATTTCATTTTAACTAGTACGTTTGTAAGGGCTGACAGTTCACGTCTGGGATGAAGCGGCCCCGTTATTCTTCATTGCTGGCCGTTCAGCATTCTAACTGCCGCGCTGAACTGTCAGCGATGAAGTCGCCGTGCTGAAGTGTCCTAGACTCGTTGGTAGCATCCTAGGGACAGTACCTTATTTCAAGGTTGCTGAGCTCTTCCGCATAGACCATGTTACCTGGGGAGCAAGCAGAGAAATTTAGACCATAGCTTTTATTGGTAACATGAAAAAAAAACAGAAAGCTGGGAAAAGGCATAAGCTTACTTAATGATATCCAGGTACATAGAAAAAAATTACCAACAACAATTAATGAGGACAACCACAATTTACATGTGATACACTGAAATGAAGCCTCCCTCCAATGTGATAGTGTATTCATCAACACTGTGAACACCAGATGATAGCAATTATTCTGAGTACACAAAAAAGGACGGTAGCTATTTTACTAAACAGTACCCAGCATATGCAAATTATTCAGGATACAATAAAACAAAAACACATGAAAAAAGAAAGAACATTTACACAGACAGTAAAAACAAAAAGTGTGTTACTGGTCCCATTTTGTAAAAAAAAAAAAATACTCATGGTTGAGTATCCCTTGTCCAAAATGCATGGGAACAGAAGGATTCTAGATAACGGGTCATTTCAAATAGTGGATCATTTTCACCAATAAAATATATTAATGCCTCTCAGCACTAATGAAATACAGTAGTTTCAATGCAAATACTATATAGAGCATATAAATCACTTTTACTGTGATGTAACTGTGATATGAGGCATCGTTGGCACATCAGGCCTGCACATGTGCCATTGTATTACCCTTTATGGCCGTGGGGGATTCTGAGCATGAGTACTCTAAATAAACTGTTGTGTGCTTGCATTCTGACAGATGTTTGTGGAATTTTCAACTTGTGGGTTAATCTGAATTTTTTTGGGGGGAAACGGATAATTTTGGATAACGGATTACTGGATAAGAGATATTCAACTGCATAGTCAGATTACATTACTGAAAAAAAAACACTTCCTTATTTTTACACTGGACACTGAGACCCTTGAAGAACTTTGCAAAAATGAGATGTGAACTGGGTACCATGATCAAATGTCTCATTCTGGGGCTGGCCATGAAGACAAAATAATTAATAGACAGGGTAACAGTCTGAGAAGCCATAGGAAGTCCTCGAGTAGGAATAAAGTGGACTATTTTATTCAATCTGTCTACTACCACCATGATGGTACTGATGGTAATCAACAGATAAGTTCACAAAAAAAACAACAGAAACTTCCTCCTAAATGGCAGTAAAACTCTCACTAGCGCGACTTTGGAAGAGTCAGGACCTCCCCAAATGGGTGGACATTGGTAAACAGGTTGATTTTCAGCTTTCAGCCGAGAAGGCTTTTTATATTTCAAGGGGATCTGAGAGTAAATTTCAAAAGATTTGGGCTCTGTGGGAGGCCAGGAGGCTAACCCTCTTGGACTAGCTGGATGTAATGACAGCGGGGAGGATAGGGGCGACGTGGTGGGTGCCGGCGGAATGGGTAGTATATTTTCTTTTTTTTCTTTTTTTTTTTCTCTTCTCTCTCTCTCTTTTTTCTCTGTGGTGCGTTTTTGTGTTACGTGTCTCTTGTGAGTTTTAAGATTATTTGTCTTAAATGTTGATTAAAACATGGCAAAAAAAAAAAAGGAAAGGAAAAGGAAAAAAAGAAACTTCCTCCTAAAGAGGGGAAGGAATGGAAAGGGGTTGAAGCAGTCCCGCAGGCTTGTGCTATAGACTCTTAATTTTGGAACAGATGTCACAAGAAGCAGCTTAATTCTCACCATCCAATCGAAGAACAGGCTACAAGAAGTACTGTTGAACGAGGTCTAGCGTTTTCCAAAAACCAACATGTCCTGAGAGCAGGGAGTTATGTAAAATTTTAACAACTAGGAGCCTGATGAGTGAAGAAACAAAAGTCTTGTCCCGTTTGAAAAATAAACCATGGGTAGGAGGATTATGATCCTCTGGAGGAATGTCTTGAAGCTGCACAGAGTGCAACTTAATAATGTCCAAGAAATTGTGTGGGCTGAACTATGGTTTCATAATTATTGGCAGAACGGCTCACAGGATCAGACATTCAATGTGCTTTGCCATTATGGGATCCAGGCCCAACAAGCTTATTGAGGTTTAAGATGTCATTCTTGCTGTACGTATTCCAAATTCCTGTTTTCAGTAAAAAAAATATAATTTCCAGATTGAGGGCACCTTCAAGTAAATGTCTCCATCAAGTGCAAGTTTAATCGGCAAAAACTCATGATCCACAATATAATAGAAAGCTCACAGGAGAAGTAAGAAATTGGGTGCAATAGCACCAGGCTATCCAGAAAGAATAGCACCAACAGCCTTAGTATTGAGTAAAATTAAAATAGGAGCTTGAGTCAACGTGTTTTCCTTGAGCGAAATAGGAGCTTGAGTCAATATGTTTTCCGTGAGCTCTGGACATAATAATCAGAATATACAATTCTTATATGCAAAAACTGCTTAAAACCATAATATTTCAGACCCTAATGAGTGAAGAAGCCATGGAGAATAAATCAAAACAGCTGGAAAAGGCTAAAAAAAAAACAGCCACACCAAACATTGGGAATCTGCTGCTGAGGCCACGTAGGCTACAGTCTTACACGAAGACGTCTGTATCACATGCCGATCACACAGACTCAAAGAGTTCCTCCAAAGACTCTGAAACCACTCAGCCTGCTAAGATAACTGCAGCGCCAAATAACACACTTGTTACTAGACATGTGCATCCGTTTTCGGACGAATATCGAAAACGAAAAACTAACGAAATACGAATGAACGAATGCTAAATGAACAAAATTAATTTGTCCATTCGGATACCAAAAGCCCCTCTGATATGTCAAATTCAAATTTCATCTCAATTTCAGCTTGTTATTGTATGTAATGCTAATGGCACTATATAAGCCGAAATAGAGGTGAAATAGAGTTGAAAAGTGTTCCACAGAACAGAGTAATCTGACATTCAGTATTCATAAGAGATTAGTTTTTATTCTGCATAATATTAAGCTATGCAGAAGAAAACTGATCCTAAATGAATAATGACTGACTTATGACTCTGATCTGATCTGTGGAATTCGACACATTTCAAATAACGTGGGTCTATTTCACTAATATTATAATTTAGTGGTCCACCTCCAAATTCGAATTTTAGTCAATAGACCCAATAGACTCAATTTCGACAACATTTCACTCAAATTCAACTCAGTTTCGACTTTAGTTGTTGTATTGTAATGCTATTAGCATTACACACAACAGCCTAAAAGACGAATTGAATGATTGGACAAATGGGCGAATTCCACAGCTCAGACAAACTACTAATATAAGGTTGGGGAATTTCTTTCAGTTTGAATAAAACAATCTATATACTTTATGTCTTTCTGCATTTTTTCAATTTTGTATAATGTGTTACTAAGCATTTTGTTAATTATGGATGTGAAATTTTTAACCTTTTTTTTAAACTTGTAATACAAAAAAATAATAACATAAAAAGTTAAAATTTCATATCCATAATTATCAAAATACTTAGTAATACAATCTATGTTATATGTTAAATGCTTATATACACTGACTTGACATACTGATTGTGAAGTACAGAGAGAGAATGAAAGCAAAATGACAGTGAAAGGAAAAATATAAACTAATTTCCTGTTTAAAAAAAGTTAGCCCTTTCCTTGCTGATCACAGTTTTTTTTTTTACTGTGATTAGTTTCCTTCCAAGTTATGGACCCTTATTTTGTTTTTTCTCATAATTTTCTTTTGCAATTTTACTTTATTACTTTTATTATTTTCATATATTATTTTAATTACAGTTAACCCCTGCAGGCCTGTGCTTTGATTCTGATTGCTCTGACCAGTTCATTATACTGGTCAAAGTTTTTTTCTGTACTTTTTTGGGGGTCTGGGAACCTATATTTTTATTTTTATTAGATAGTTAATTGGGCTAAGTGGGTCAGTGTTAGTGTTGTACTAGTTGTGTACAATATTATTGGGAAATAGTGAATTTTTTTTAAAAAACTTCTCCACTTTTATTTATTTTTTTAAATGTTAAATTGTAAATCATTTACAATTTAACGTTTTAAAAAAAAAATCCAACCAAAGAGAATTCTAACATTTAACTTGTATTGGTGCGTTAAATGAGAGAGAGGAATACTAAGTTTAATCAACCACATGTCAAAATGAAAAACTCGCCTCTGGTCATTAGCCCAGGAAAATCCCTTTTAAAAGTTCTTTAAGGGTTAATTCATGCCTTAGGAGTATCCCTGACCGAATGGCGTAATATACCAGTAACATGCTCTAAGATTTTTCGCAGGACAGTTACGATTTTGGGGATCTGTCCCGCTGTTCCGCCGAGCTCTCAGAACAGCGGAAATAAAAACTGCAACACCATGTTCTTCATCTGTTCTCTGGTGTCCTGGACACTGAATATTGCGCATACACAGTGCTGCCTGGTTTTGTGACAGCGTGTCCGCACATGTGTGGTGGCGCTGTCAAGCTACCTCCCAGGGATACTGTCAAAGCATACATGAACCATATGTCTTAAGGCGATCACTAAAGGGTATGCTCCATGAGAGAAATTGTAGGGAACTGGGTGAGAAATTTCAAACTTAAGTCCAAAGTAGCCTTAATAAAGGTTACTGGCCCTTTAAAGCCAACAAATGTCTTGTGAAACTGTCATCTGTGAATATTATATAAACCGCAGGATTTTTATTTTTTTTATTTAATTTGCAGCATATCAAATATTTTTTATACACTTTTTATTAATATTATTTTAATCAATTAATTTCATCCAAAATGAATGCAGTAATGGACGAAATTCGTTTTGGACAAAATAAATACAATTTTCGTCCAAATGGACAAAAACGAAACGAAAATTTCAGTTTTGCCCATCTCTACTTGATACTAAGACAGACATCAGGGACATGTTGCTAGAGATGCAGGCTATGTTGAAGATGGAGGTGGTGACACTCAAAACAGAGGTTACCAAAATAAAAAGATCGCCGCAATGGAAACCACTTTAAAGGCTTACCTTGTGAAACAAAAGTACAGCACAGGTCATTATGAACTACTTACCCACAGGTCTTAAAGTTAACCCATCCTGTTGCACACAGTTCAGAGGCTACACTGAAAACCCCATTTATTTTCAGAGTTTTGTGTATCCATCTGTCAATCCAGTGTCTCCTAAATAAATCTTTGTATCTTGCACATGGATCTTATTGTGTCCTGGTGTGTTTGAATAGGATTTTTTCTGAGCAATAGCATTTTGCAGCTGTGAGAGTTCCAAGTATTTACATCACCCATACTGGGCAATTGGCAGAAAGTGTTTCCTGCATTTGATCATATGGAGCTGAGCATAGCCGTCCCAGCTTGTTGTATTCACTTCTGTCTCAATTTTAATTATACTCTTTTTGAAGAGCTTTTTAAGCTTTGATGGGTATTATATTTTTGTTTTGTTTTTTTGTAACATATTTTAAAGATTTTTTTTCACAGTTGCTTCCTTATCTATTCTTTTATTCCACTAAGCATTTAAAGTTTATGTATCACTGTAAGGAAATATCCTCTGTCCCTTAATGCGACCGTCTTGGTTTGACTTGTAAATACTGGATCCAGGAGAGCTATCTCACAGTGAATAACTGAGACCGACACCAATGCAACTGTGAAACAACTCTGATTTTAATTGTTTAAACAAGCATATATATACAAAGATAAAAACATTAGTTACTACGATATAATTGGTTATTCTAATATTCTAATATGTAGAAAGGCGTGTTTTATAAGAAAATGCACTTAAAACGTAATATGTAAAATAGTGTTAGAAAAGTCGTTCTTATGGAAAATTACAGAACTTTCAGAGACAACTTGTTGATGTTCCAGAAACCTCTGTTCTAGCCTTGGAATAGTAAGATAAGACCATTCTAATAACAATTATGCTACTGGCGTGATCTGGCCTTCCAGAAGGTGCTGCAGACATCAGCTTCTTTGACACACTGTCGGCTTTTAACCCTCACAGATCCAAATTAATCCTTTCAATCCCCTCTTAGAACCATATAATTCATATAATATGGTTCTTCCCCTTTTGCTTCTGTCTATAGATCTGTAAATACTGTCGGTATCCTTCAGGGGTATGTTGTTGGGGATCAAGGGGTAGGTTTGTTTCAATCAAAAATACCACATCCATAATAAAGCATATAATAACCGACTATGGCTGTCCTGTTTTACCGGACTGCCTCTGGACAATACTGATTAGGTTTAGACCTTTGGCGACTGTGCAGACCTTGGCTTCGCTCAGCAGAGATATTGGACTTATAATCTAAAAAATTAAAAAAGTATCTCTCTCTTAAATATGGAAGGCCTGCCGTAACTATCTAAATATGTTACATAATATAACATAATGGCATGACCTGATGACCCAAAAACACATGTGGCCACAAAACTAAATTAAATATCTGTTGTTCATTGCTTCTCTTACCCTGCCTAATAAAACTCCTAATGGTATTAGTTGGCAGTTGTCTAAAACCAATAAATATATGTAAAAAATAAAACATATTATTCCGGAGTTTGCCATTCCCCAGGACTGTTGTTGACTAAATACTTTAAAGTGACTTGGAGCAAAGCTGAACATGCATTCAGAACACACAAAAGGGCATACATTCAGAACATAAAGCGTCAGTCAGACAAAATGGCAGCGGACAAAACAATATGGTCTCCCATCCACGACGTGACTCCAGAGGCCCCTACAGTCCATATAATATTCATACTCTTCTCTCCTTTTATTCTTAGAAATTGACATTGTCTGTTTTTAAGGATAACCATCAGGAGTTGCCTGGTCAACATAATCATTGTATCCAAGGTTATAAGGCACACTTCCTCGATTTCACACATTGATAGGTCATCCAGCTTAGTTGCATTGTAAGCTTCCATAATGGGGAATATCTGAGCAGTGTCTTCCATTCTTCACGTAGGGGTCAGGATGCACTTGAGGATGAGACCCTTGAAACAAACATAAACACAGACAATTAGCAACACTGATCTCACACATGCCAAACCACTTACAAGTTTCGCTCCAAGTGATCCTAGCCAATTTCCCAGTCCCAGGGGATCTCACGGATAACCTGTGAACACTTTTTAACCTACTACTTAAATCCATAATCCAAACTTTTTTTTTTTTTTTTTTTTTTAAATATCTGAAAAAAACTTCCTAACATTCTCTATATAAAATTCTGCAAAAATATTATAACAATATAATTTCTTTATAGGTCGGCTCAATCCTGTTTGTTAGAGCCGGTCTAAATGTTACATTTTAAAATTTCACTATACTCTAAACATACCCATAATATCACAATTAAACAAATCTTTACGACAAAGATTACAAATCATCAATAACAATTTTATACATATATACTCAATGAAAATATACTTCCCAACAATGATGATCTGTCGTAGACTGTTGTATCTGTTGCAGACTCCTGGGTGATTTGTTTACGGGTTACCCATTAAGGTAAAATCTTGGCTTATGTTGGCTAGTGGTCAGGGATTATTATGCCCATCAAGACACTAAATTGCGGCTCCTTTGTTGGCCTGTTTGTCAGTACAGGAATGTGCTTTACGTAAATAACGTGGATCCAGGAGTTGATTTGAACAATATATTCCGATAAATTTGGTGAGAATCCAGTTACATGAATTGGAAAACTTTTTCTTCTTTTAAAAATAAACTTTTCTTTAGAAATAGTTATGATCAGCATTAAATTCGTTGGTGCACTTTGAACTTTTCTTTTGTTGGCTGTACAGCTTTAATCTATATGAAAATAAAACTCGAAAAAATTCCAGTTAGTAACATGCAATATTTCACTAAACATCTTATTAATCTTCACATTCAAATATAATTAAAACATATTATTACTGCTAACCTGTGTTGTTAAAACTTGTCAAACTGAACCATTCTTTGTTCTTGAAATATTATTACCATCTTATAATCATAGTTGAATCAATTGATAATGTGAGAATATGTTCTCATACATAATAATTATGTATCGCTTTACCATTAGGACAAATAATATCATGATCAGACTATTTAACCATAGCACATAACACACAGAACTTCTCAATAACTAACAGTAACAGTAATTCTGGCCCGTTCTCCCCCTCCCATCACAAAAAGAAAAAATAATAATTTTGCAGCTGCAGCTACAATTCTCTTATCTGCAAATAGACTGTCAGAGAGAAGGGGGGCTTCTGGGGAAGCTTTCTCTCAACTTCACTATTAACTCCTACAACTCTAACAACACAACACAACTTGTCACATAACACGACACTCGCTAATTCTTTCCACTTATCACTGACATACGTACATGCTCAGGGCTCCCTCACTTCCCCTCCCTTCGTTCCCCGTCACACGTGCCAGTGTAAAATCTCCGCCCCCTGCCTGTCACAGTACAGCAGAAGGTAAGCTGGTTCAAATGGAAAACGGTGGTTGTGAGTATGAGTGTGATGGGAGTCTGTGTGTGATGGGAGGCTGTGTGTGATGGGAGGCTGTGTGTGATGGGAGTCTGTGTATGATGGGAGGCTGTGTGTGATGGGAGGCTGTGTGTGATGTGAGGCTGTGTGTGATGTGAGGCTGTGTGTGATGTGAGGCTGTGTGTGACTGAGTGTGATGGGAGTCAGTGTGTGACAGTGTGGTGGGAGTTAGTGTTTGACTGAGTGTGATGGGTGTCAGAGTGTGTGTGATGGGAGTCAGTGTGTGTGACTGAGTGTGATGGGAGTCAGAGTGTGTGTGATGGGAGACAGTGTGTTTGACTGAGTGTGATGGGAGTCAGAGTGTGTGTGATGGGAGACAGTGTGTGTGACTGAGTGTGATGGGAGTAGAAGTGTGTGACTGAGTGTGATGGGAGTGTGTGTGTGATGGGAGTATGAGCTTGATGTGAGTCTGAATGTTATGTGTGATGTGGGGTCATGTAATGGAGGTGATGGGGCATGTCTTAGGTGTGTAACGTGGGTGTGCAGCTTGGGTAGGGGGGTGCCCGGATTTTGTCTGCCTAGGGCAGCACAAAATAAAGATACACCACTGGATACAAATACAACCTTACAATGAAGGCATCTTCACTTATCTAATTACTTTATCTAGAGTATTGGAAAATGTGATATCTTATCTTGGGAAAAATCTAAATTAAAAGCTTAAAACACAAAAATCCTTCTAAACTACAAAAAAATGTAATACTTGTCAAGATACCCAAATACAAAAAGGAAGAATGTACCATAAACAAATAAACATTTCTAATATGTAACATGTAAAACCTGTTAAAAACATAGTCTGTGTCTTTAAATTAGCATCATGCAAGTTTTAGATTGTTTTTGCCAGAACATAAAACTGGCTGGATAGATTTTTAAATATTTTATAGCTGTTATACTATCCAATGGATTGATCACGTATATTTAACATGATGTCCAAGAGATACCTCGGACACTATATGACTCTTGCTGTTTTACACACAAATATTTCTATTTTACTTACTTACAGCAACAAATTAATTCAAAACTTGTCTTGCATACACTATTAAAATTACTTACTATGAAACTTCTCATCACACTGATGAATATAGCTTAGAAGACCGTTACTCAAAAATCATTCCAAAATTATTATACTAGCGGCAGAACGTGCCTATTTTTTTTTCATTGAGCGCTCGATTTTGATTGATTCAGGAGATATGTCCTCTTTACTCCACTAAATATAAAACACTTACCACATATAAGAGAATACAGTAAATACAGTAAATTTCCTTAGACGTACACTTACCACCCGTCTATGGTTTCTTATGACGTTATAATTAAACTTATATATGAACACAAATATACAATTAATATGCAAAATTACAATTAAACAAGCCAAACCAAGAATAGTCTAGTCTCCCTGAGACTGTAAATTTAAGTGTATAATACCCCTGGTAATAAAGTGAAAGATCTCCCTGAGATCTGGCTATGTGTCCCTGACACAAAACCAAAAAATAATAATAATAATAATAATACCCCTGGTATTAAAGTGAACGATCTCCCTGAGATCTGTCTGGCCTCCCTGAGACCGTAAATCAGCCTCCCTGAGACTGTAAGGATCTCCCTGAGATCTGTGTGTTAGCCTCCCTGAGACTGTAAGGATCTCCCTGAGATCTGTGTGTTAGCCTCCCTGAGACTGTAAGGATCTCCCTGAGATCTGTGTGTTAGCCTCCCTGAGACTGTGAGGATCTCCCTGAGATCTGTGTGTTAGCCTCCCTGAGACTGTAAGGATCTCCCTGAGATCTGTGTGTTAGCCTCCCTGAGACTGTGAGGATCTCCCTGAGATCTGTGTGTTAGCCTCCCTGAGACTGTAAGGATCTCCCTGAGATCTGTGTGTGTGTCCCAGACACGTGAATGTAAGTATCTCCCTGAGATCTGTGTATGTGTCCCAGACATGTGAATATAAGGATCTCCCTGAGATCTGTGTATGTGTCCCTGACACGTGAATGTATCTCCCTGAGATCTGTGTATGTGTCCCAGACATGTGAATATAAGGATCTCCCTGAGATCTGTGTATGTGTCCCTGACACGTGAATGTAAGGATCTCCCTGAGATCTGTGTATGTGTCCCTGACACAAAAACAAAAACAACAAATATTTTAAGGATGTATGTCCCTGACACACAAATATAAGGATCGGGATTTGGCCAGTGCCCTCAGTCCGATAGATAAACCAAAAAAAAGTATATCTTACCGGACAAAGGATGATCTTCCCGATCCCGGACGAGCCCCCAAATTGTAAGGAAATATCCTCTGTCCCTTAATGCGACCATCTTGGTTTGACTTGTAAATACTGGATCCAGGAGAGCTATCTCACAGTGAATAACTGAGACCGACACCAATGCAACTGTGAAACAACTCTGATTTTAATTGTTTAAACAAGCATATATATACGAAGATAAAAACATTAGTTACTACGATATAATTGGTTATTCTAATATTCTAATATGTAGAAAGGCGTGTTTTATAAGAAAATGCACTTAAAACGTAATATGTAAAATAGTGTTACAAAAGTCGTTCTTATGGAAAATTACAGAACTTTCAGAGACAACTTGTTGATGTTCCAGAAACCTCTGTTCTAGCCTTGGAATAGTAAGATAAGACCATTCTAATAACAATTATGCTACTGGCGTGATCTGGCCTTCCAGAAGGTGCTGCAGACATCAGCTTCTTTGACACACTGTCGGCTTTTAACCCTCACAGATCCAAATTAATCCTTTCAATCACGTTCCATGCTTTGGGGAGAGTGTGTCTTTGTGAAATAATTGTATGACTTTTTATAACAGTTTTGTGCATGATATAAGAATTGTATCACAACTCATATTTGTAATATTTGTTAAGTGTTTTTTCACTGTGCACTTGTAGGTACCTCTTTTATCCACTTTGAATTAACCTCAGGTTGCTTTCCTGGATGGTAAATAGCATCTACCGAACATATGGCTGAGAGGGATTCCTGAGGCATTTGGGCCCCCTGCCTTCCAGCCATATGTACAAGGCCTCCTAACATATCTGAGGCCAACACAACTGAATGTAGAACACATTATTCAGGACTTGTTCCGTTTAAAGAAAGCTCAGTAGGCAACCTCAGATGCCCCAAGAGACACAACTGTTAGACTGAGATCAGCCACCAACAAAATTACTTACCTTGCAATTTTCCCCGAAAACAAAGGACCATCCAATATTAGAATTCTCTCTTTGAAAACCTATTACCAGGTGTTCTATGCTGGAGACAGAGCATGTCTTGCATGACCACCTACTTGTCCATTATATTCAATATCAGTCACTAAAGACAACAAACAAAAGATCTTGCCGAAATGCCCACGTTCCTGAAAGGACTAATCTCCTGCTGGTTGCCACCAGATCCAGAGGGAACTGACAACAACAACTCGGCATAGACCAGTACCTGAGATGGTGCTCTATAAGTGTGCCATGAATGTGAAATCATGCCATTCAATGACTGATCCCCCGATATCGGTATTTTCTATTTCCCGCCTCTGTGTTTTGTCCAGAAGAGCCCTGGCTGATATCATATATGGTGATTTTGAAACATAATAAAATTCCACATTCTCTATGGTCAAATTTAGTTCAACATGTAATTATGTAAAGTTCAATAGTGCATTACCAGATGTAATTCTGCCTCTGAATAAACCACATCAGCAACACTGACTATTATACAGTGTACATACTTACGTGGAATTTCTTGTTCTCCAACAAGAGCATTCATTTTGTTTTTATTTGACTTAAAATGTGTTTATTGTTTTACATATTAAAGACAAAACAGCATCACAGTGAATTGGTACAGTGGTTAAAACAATGAGTCCTACAGTAACATTGTACAGGTTAAAGATGTATAACGGAAGAATGTGCGTGATACTCCATGACACAGAATATGGGATAAAGCTTCAGCTAAATGTATAGTGAGGCACTGTAGCTGGGCTGGTAAATCTAGTGGGTTAGGAATGAGCAATATACAGAAGGAGGGGGTGTAACAGAATCACTGTTAGAGGATAAAAGAAGAGAAAGGCCAGGTGTTTGGGGAAGAGCCAATAGAACAAGGTAATAAGGATAAGGGTCAGGTAGGGAAGAGAGAGGACCATTGTAGGATAAAGAGAGAGTTGTGAAGAAGAGGGAGTGGTTAAGGAGTTAAGCTACCAAAGGGAGGTGGGTCATGTTGGCTTGGCACTTTGGGCTTTCCAGGTACATTGATCAGTGTAACCATTTGTATGAAGCTTTCAGGCCTTCACATTCTGAAGTGCTGATCAGTTCTTCCAACCTTCTGATATCCTCCACTGAAGCGTTCCATTCAGCAAAACTGGGGTTCTTTGATTGTTTCCACAGTATTTTTATCAATAGCTTTGCACCTGTGACAAGTATGAGGGTTCTTTTGTATTTCCCTATGGGAAGGGTCATGTGAGGTAGTAATGTGGGTAATGGAGCATTAAGGAAATTGTAGTCTGCTGCTGTTCTTATAGTGTTAATGACCGATTCCCAAAAGGGAACCATCATGGGACATCGCCACCATATATGCAGAAAGCCGCCCTTGTGAGAACAGCACCTCAAACATACATCATGGTGGGAGGGGAATAGTCTCTTTAGCGTGGTTGGGACTCTGTAATACCTTGTTTATATTTTGTAGTCATTTTGAGCCATTGCCAATATGGAGCATTTGTGAATGAGTAAAGAGATTTTATGCCATTGGTTATTTGTGAAGGTGATTGAGCAGTCTAGTTCCCACTGTCTGATGTAATATGATTTTGTTGAGGATGTAAGATTTAAGAGTAGGTTTTGAATTGTGGAGATGAGTTTTTAAGTGGTTCTGTGAATGTGCTTCAAATGGTGTAAGGGATTGGGGGTACGGTTTTTTTGTGTCGTGAGTGCTGTGACGTAGTGTTTTAGCTGTTCATAAGTGAACTGTTGTGTTTTGGTTATTGAGGAGATGCCTATCAGTGTTTCAATAGGTTTGATTTGACCCTCTTTCGTTACATGGCGCAAACTGGGGTATATAACCTCTAGGGGTAGTGTGCCTAGGGAGAAACTTGGGGGAAACCTTAGTTGAAAATTAGCAATGTGAGGGGGAAGGGAGGTTCACAAGCCCTTCTAGTTTGTGCATTTGCTTCGATAGGGAAAGTGTGGGTCTGAATGTTTGTTGAGAGAGGTGGAGAGTATGGTGGAGTGGTGGAGGATTTTGGCACCTCCTGGACTTTTTGTTCTAGGGAGATCCACTGTTTACTGGAAGAACTGGACCACTCCACAATCCGCGCTTTTCGGGTTGGGTTTACTCAGGTAGTTGTAGCGCAGTCTGGGAGGTTTTTTTTTCCAAATGAATTTGGTGATGGATGTCTATGGGACATGCTTAGCGCAGAATGTATAAGTCATGTGGGGCTATTCACTAAAAGGTGAGTTGAGGTGAGTAGCAGGTGAATTGAAGTGAATAGCAGGTGAGTTAAGGTGAGATGAACATTTTATCTCTATTGAATGGGAGGGTAATGTAACTATTACATCATAAGGGGGGCAGTGTTATGATCCTGTTTGATCATAACACTATACTCTCTCTTCCATAAAGATGTACTTTTTGTGTTGGAAGGCACCTAGTCCTACCCACTAGTGATACACAGGAGCCAGTAAGGCCAGGGGTGTATCTTATGACATCATCGTTTTAGAGAATGTTGCATCATGGGTAAAATTTATAAAAATGGATGTAGGAGATAGACAACTTATTATATCCTTGCTATTAATTCAAACATAGAAAAAAACATGGCATATGGCTTAAATATGTGTTTGTTTTAAATGCACAGGTCATCTTTTTACATCTTGTGTAAGTGATAGTGTCCATATAAATGGACTCTGCCTAGCTAAACATTGCTTATACAATATACATTGTACTAGAAGAATTATAAACAGTCATAAAATAAGAGAAAAATATGTTTTGAACATGTATGTGGTGTCTCCTGTTTATTACATCATCTGTGGCTTAATAGGCAAATTAATTGTTTTTCAGTGGTAAATCAATAGTTAATTTGCATAGTAAGGCACAAGGTGATGTTATAAGCATGAGACATGGCAGACATATATAAAATATATATTTCTCTTATTTATGCATTTGCTTGCAATTCTGCTAACACAATGAATATTCGTCAGAAAGGCTTCCAAGTCGATTTTAGATCCAGAGATCAAGAGTATGAATACTAAGAAAAATGAGAAAAAAACAATAGTGCTATAGGTAGCTGCTAGATATATTATTAAATCTAAAATTTTAAAAATCATAAAAACACACATACGTAATAGCATTCCAGAACATATACTGTAAAATGCAAACAAACTTATGGGTTTATACTGCAGAATGCCATTTTGTTTGTGAGTAAGTTTTTATAATTTTTTGTTTTTTAAGTTTTTTATTAATTAATATTTATCCACTACTTATTGCACACAATGTATTTATAATTTTCCATCTTTTTTAGGCTCTATAAAGTAATGTTGCCACAGTCACTTTAAGGATATCCACAGACCTCCTGCTAGTTTATTTTTTGAACAGAGATATGTTTACTATATTCGTGTGTTTTTACAGTAATTGGATGAATCGAACTGGTGATTTTCCAATGAAATAATTTTAATGAAGTTGCTATTTCACGTGTTTATTAAAAGACAAGCAAAAAGATCACTGTGTTTAAAAAACATAATAATAGCAAGAAGATTACTGTGTTTAAAAACATAATAATGTGTATTTGTTGATGGAAGCATAGTACAGTAATACCGCCATTTTATACTAATCTTGCTATTTTCTTATCTACAGGTACAGTCCATTGAGTCAAAACTAGACAGCCTACTTGATATCTACCAACAGGTCTTAAAGAAGGGATCTGCCTCAGCACTGACTCTGGCATCATTTCAGATGCCTCTCTTTGAATGTGAACAAACCTCAGATTATCAAAGTCCCATTGACAGCAAAGATTTGTCCCATTCTGCACAGAACAGTGGATTTATAACCAGATCAGCCAGTGCCAACATCCCTAGAGGGTTACAGTTAGTGCTAACACCAAATGAATTTAACACTCCTGCTTACTATGGTTTGAGTCCAACAACGCATAGTCAAGCAACACAGGTTTCTACAAATCCAAGTGATGGACCTGTGACAATGATCAACAACAGTATATTAAACCAAATAAGTCAGGCTTCAAAGCCAACAGCACCAACAACATTGCAGATACCAGCTGCACCATCCTTGAAGCTTTGCAACAGACGAGAACCTATTCACATAATTCCTGTTACTACAAAAGAAGACATTTGTGATGTCACCGCCTGCCTTGTTGCCTCAAAAGAAAGTGTACAGCCTGCACAGCCCAGTTTAACTAAAAATTTTGTAAGGAGGAAAAGCCTTGATGCAAATAGTGGAGTATTGGCCTCCGTTCCATTTATACACAAGGATTTTGGAAAATCAATTTCTGTACAAAACCTGATTCAATCAACAGAAGAACTTAATGCCCAACTTTCTTGCAGTGACTCAAGTGTCTCCAGAGGCAGCCAAGAAATATACCCAGAATGGCGGGAATCCAAACTGTTTATAGCAGATGAAGAGCTTGAGACAGAGATCGAGACTGGGGATGTTGCCTCCCAGTCTACGGGGGACACCAGTTTGTTATCGGACTCTATGAGGACTGGAATAGCAAGATCATCTCAAAGCATATGCAAAACTAGGGATGGTACAGACACTCTTAACCCTCTTCATATTAAACACAAATAACACTTGGATTTATTTAATTTTATAGGCTTAAAAATTCCTTTAGTCATACATATCATTGCATGGGACTATGTTGGAAGCCCTTAATAAGATTAACAGTGCAAGAATCAGGAAGAAACTGAAAGGCAGCTCTACAAGCAGATATCTTCTAGTTGCATGGAAATGCATGTTTAAGTGAAGGCTACAAATAAAGAAAATATATATATATATACACACACAACAACAACCACCTTACACTATTGAATGGTACACAGTTGACTTATATCCTGGCAAATCTACCAAGCTGATACTACACATCAGCTGATCAAGACAATTTAGGCATATTTGTGTATAATGGTACAGAGAGTAAACATAGATTCTAACACAGTTTGGATCTAGGAAAGAAAAACATATCTGTCCAAATTAGATATATATCATGTTTACAAAATAAATAAAAATGTTACAGCTGCTAGTAAGGTATTAAGGAAAGTAGTAACATTGGATTTGAACTGCTGCTAGTTGTGGCGAGAAATACACATAAACTCATTTCAATCAGTTATTTTAATACTCACACAATATGAATGTTAGTTTCTGTATATTTTTGGTGAATTAGTGTTGTGACAAAAAAAAAAAAAATAAGAAAATTGGCACATCACTCCCGGGTTCTTTGTAATAAGAACATTATTTTGCTATAAAAATTTATTACACATGGGGAAAATATCACTGCAGTCTTAACCATACTAAATGCTGTAAAGTCTATTGTGAAGGACTTGAACTGTTTACTATGAAATAAGTTCTGCCTCCATATTTTTTTTTTTTTAAAAAGTACTTTTGGATGTTTGATGATAGCCTTGTTATGTGAACGTACTTACATACTGTATATTGTACATATGGTGTCCATGTCTATAAAGCATACAACAGGGACGTCATTTCAGATTAAAAGGAGGAGGGCTGCAACCAATTTTATTTTATTTTTATTTATTTTTATATGTATATGTTATTTAATGGCTACATTTTGACAAAGCCATTTTATCTATGTTTAACACATGCTTAACGTCAGGGTTAGGGGGAACATCACCCTCTCTACCTCCTGAAATGATGCCCCTGATTTATGATTAAATAGCTGTGTTCTACAAATCAGACTAGCGGAACAAATCTTGGATCATGAAGTCGAAAACATGTCTGAAGCACAATTAGCCAATCACTGTTTGCCATGTCATATGTCATTTGGCTTTCTATATGATTAGTAAATGTCTACATGGCCATACTAAAAGCTTTTTTTTTACTAGTTATGTTTTGTGACATTAAGTTTTCTCAACATCTCAACTTTTGAATGTCTGCATTTGTTTAGCCAAATAATAATTCTGTAAACTGAAAAGTATTGTACAATGCATACATCTATACTTTTTTTCCATTTAGGATTTTTTTAATAATGTTTCACGTGCCTTTGTTTAATTATAAAGATCTCATATCTCATAGGTCTAAATTTTGGTTTTTAGAAGATATAGGTATGGAAAATGTTTTATTTTTTAATTTCTTTCCAAGGAAATGTTTTTGTTTTTTTGCTTCCCTCCTTCATTAGTCTTCGCAGGTACCACTAACTGATTTAACTGATAATAATTTATCACACATAACTTGGTATACTGTATTTGCCTTAAATGAAATGCTTGAGAGCTTGAAATTTCTTAGTTTTAACTTAATTTATTTAATAAAATTTTGTGCACATATCTGGGCAATTCTATGAATCATATGTAAAAATATATGGGATTTTCTTTTTAAAGTATTAAAAACAAGGAATTGGTTTAATTTAGTCACTTTCGAAAATATGGTCAGATGACAAACTAATATTTTTCTAATATGTCAGTGTATAAATGATCAGTGCCTAATGGATGAGGTATTCCACATTTAACAGTAAACAACCAAGGTTTTTGGACTGGTATACACAATTGTTAATCAAACCATAGCTAGTAGTCTAATCACTCCGGGTCAAATATAAGCCAAAACTACCAGAATTGGGGAAAGAAAAAAAACGGCCATTTAGCCAAATACCAAATCAAGTCTAGCAAAAGAAAAATGTAATTAGTGTAATGAAAAGCATTGTCATTCACCTAGTTATCAGTATCCAAATGTTAATTTGAATGGAAAGATGTTCAGCTACAATAAGCTAATGAAACCAGGAGCAATCAAATTTCCTATAGGACTTGAGCTTTATTATTAATTCCTGTAATCAGTAGGACAAGAAAAGTTTAATATTATTGCATTTAAAATAAATACATGTTTAAATGCATTTTAAAAAATAAGCAGGGGTCTCCATGGCTCCCCTAAAACCAGGGTTGCATTTGTGCATGTTCACTACTTCTTTCAGCAATATGGACAGGGCTTGGGTTTTTGAACCAAGCAAGGCTTGAGAAAAAATGAATGCATTATCTTGAAATAAGACTCTCAGATAAGCACATACTTTGAAATGTAGTACCTCAGTTCTCATGACCTATTCATCCAGTAACATTGCTTATTACTTCTATACAGGACAAATGACACTAAGCAACTACCAAGGCCCACACCAATATTTGTGAGTAGGGTGTTTCAATCTCCAACTCCTACATAATAATACAATCCCATTGGTGATCTGCAGATGCCAGGTTTAGTGATTGGGAACACTAATCCATTTTTGCATGCCTGCCACCTGTCATACAATTGGACCTCTTTCCCACTGGCCCATGGCGCTCTACCTCTGTCTCACTTTTTGGGACAGAAGGAGAGTTCACCAGGACATCGTCATTTGGGACAGCATACTCCGAAGATCCACTCCCAGCATCCCAGTTCGCCGGGGTGGAAGTTAGGAAGTATGTTATTGGGATAAGATCCAAGCCCTGGAGCTTCTGCTTCTTTTTTTTAATTCCTGTGCAAAGATTGGAAACAAATAATGGAGCATTCACAACCATTCATCTGGTTATTGGAGAATCCTGATGACCTGTACTTTTTATTTTTTATGTTTTGGTTTGTGTTTTAACAGAATAAAAAAAGAACATAATTTGAGCTAGTGTCCACATCACTCCTAGTTATGTGTCCTCTATCTGAACAACAATGCACACAAATGGAGACGCTAGTGAATTAAGATTTATACTTTACATGGGATACTAAGTGTAACGGACCGTCTACCCGACGTAGTAGACCCTCTGCCCGTTGTAGGGAATCACCTCCTAGCCCCCCCGATTACAGCTCAGCATTCACCCAGCAAGTCTTTCCTGGACCCTTGCTCTTTGTACCCAAATAGACAGGACATCTAGCAGTTAGGTACAGCAAGAAGAACAACACTTTTTTGTGTGTAACAACACAGACTTATATAAAAAGACATACACATGACATCACAGACATTAGTATACAATGGGGGGAAGGAACTAAACATTAGACATTCAGACTGCAAACCAACTAGAAATTAACATAGAGTGAGTAGACCTAATTACAATACACACAGTAAGAAACATAATGTACACATCATAATCAGTTTACCAGTTAATCCAGTTACTACAGAACAATGGATGTTGGAGTAAACTATCAATTCTAGTCACTGACACATTATAACCTTCAGAGTGGTCTACTCACAGAATTAAACGTTACACATAAACCAATACACTAACAGAATATAACTAACTAACAATTTTCACGTATAGAGTTATGGCACATAGGCCAGGGTCCACAATCTAAAGGGAGGTGTTTGGCCCTCAGGCCCCTCCAAGAACCCCAGTCAGGCAGGCTGTCAGAATTCACTTCGTGACACTAAGAATATCTGAATACGATAGAAAATAAATTAAATAACAATGCTACAGCTATCTGAAATTAATCTATAGTCAGAGTATTAGGATTATATTATCATTCAATTCCATTTAAATGCATAATTCAAGATTAAATAGGAAGCAAAAAACTTGTTTATGTACATTTTATGGTGACCAACCGGCATTATTGGATGTTTGGCCACATGAGGATAGGAGGAGCAGAACGGAGGCGACAGCATGAGGACCAACAAGGATAAATAACCACATGAGTATACATGGAGGAAACCGAGGCTCCAGCTGCGGCACAGAGAGAACCAAAACAGGAATGGAGTCGGGCAGATAATAAACTAAAAATAACTTTTTCATGAAAATCCATAAGATAAAAAACAACTGAAAGTACAAATAGGTAGAGAGAGGGTATAGGCACTGGACAAGGTTGAAGTACTCGTCGGCCAGCTTTCCAGTTGGCACCCCAGAGTCCTGCTCAACGGAGCAGTAATGGCCACACTGCCACAAACCTACCCACCCACGCATTCCCTGTCACTGTGACCTAGGAGGACCAGAGCGGCCAGCCCACTGTGTTCCCCCATGAAGACTTTGCGGATACAGCAACCGGATTAGTGAGTCTCTAGGTAGAGGTGATGTCTCTAGTGTGGTGAGCAGATAATCGGGTTACCTCCTTTGTGCAATGGCGCGGTGCTTTCTGGTAACTGCCACCTTTCTGCTCCCCACTGTGAAAATGGCGGGACTCTTCCCCTGCTAATCCAGATGCCATCTTGGCAACACTGACTGCTCTTTATTACCCTTTGGGGAAGACCCGAACGGTGGTCTGATTTCTGTTTAATCCTATTTATCCTTGTTGGTCCAAATGCTGTCAGCTCCGTTTTGCTCCTCCTATCCTCATGTTTCCAAACATGCAATAATGCTGGTTGGTCACCATAAAATGTACATAAACAAGTTTTTTGCTTCCTATTTAATCTTGAATTATCCAAGGCTTTATTTATCCCCACTTATTGTATATAAATAAAGCCTTGGATTACTACAGAGAAGCAATGCCTTAAAGACCCCCTCATTGCACTTGGACTGCTTCCTAAGGCTACATGGATGGTGTCCTTAAACTTCCTGTGTGTCCGCTCAAGGGACCCTGAGCAAGGATTATTTCTGTGGATGTGAACTCGTCTCTGATCGCCCTCTGTCCATACCTGCTACTTCATCGCTGGTGCAAGATTCGTCTTGTGTTTTGGCATTCGGTTCCATTTCACCAGTTCGGCTGGATTTCGGTCCTTGTCTGTACTACCATTTTCTGGCCACATCGCAGAATACAACTATTGTGGTCTCAGTTTGCTGAAATTTTCTGGCCATTCTAAAGAACACAACTATTATTATGGAAATATAGGATGCCATCTTCTGGCCATTTTGCTGAATACTACCACAGTAGTTTCAGCCATGCTGCCATCTCCTGGTCATTTTGCAGAGTACATTCATTGCAGTTTGAGCCACGCTGCCATCTTCTGGCTATTTTGCAAAATAAAACCACCGCAATGCCACGTTGCTATCTTATGGCTGTTTTGCAGCATACTACTGCGACTGTTTCAATCTACGTAGTCATCTCTGGACCGCCTTGCAAAACAGCCCCACTGCAGCTTTTCTGTAACTGTGGATACAATGTGCCCTTCTGTTCTTCTTGTTCCGTCAATCGTGGAATTTTCCAAGGCTGCACACGTTACTGAACTTTATTCTGGTTACTATTTCTGTTTTGATCCAGAAAACACACTAACCATCTAGTGTTAATTAATACAACATCATATAGGGTCTGGTGTTCATGCTACTCTGAGGCCTGAATTTCCCATGCGTAGCCCATAGGTGTCACTGTTATTTATATTGGACAAATATGTGGGCAAACAGACTACAAGAACCTCTTTAAAAGACATCTTAAAGTAAACCGGTTCATAAAAGAAGATGGATGACTTATCCGCCTCATCGTCCCCTTCCTGCTTGGGAATTTCACCTCCTTCCTCTCTGCTTATCTCTCATGCTGCAGAAACAGCCTCGGAAGTGGAAAAAATCCTGTGGCCATTGTTTGACTCCAAATTTCAAGAACTTACAACCAAGATGGATGCTATACTTACATAAATCTCAACCACCATTGCAAAGACCAACAAATTGGAATGGAGACAAAGAAACAGAGAAGATTCCCTGCCGCATGTCCGACCTGATCTCAATTCCCACTCCTCTGACATTCAGTCATTATTGGATAAGATCAGTGATCTAGAAAACAGAGGCCGTCGCAATAACTACCTTACAGAAATGGCTCATAGAATCTTTTTGGTTACCTCACACTGTAGAACACCCGCTGGTTGTTGAAAGGGCCCATAGTGTGGGTTTGGACCCCAGAGAGCAGAACGCACAGCCTAGACCAGTTATCATAGTCTTATTCAACTTTATGGATAAGGAACGAATTTAATGGAATACAGGAAGCTCCCCAAATTATTGTTCCAGTCAACCAGTGTCATGATCTTTCAGGACTATTCTGCTCAAGTTACTATGAAAAGAAAAGGATTTACCCCATTATGCAAAACCTTGCATAACAAGAAGATCAAGTTTGCTTTATTATTCCCAGCTACGATTAAAATCTCTCACGATAGCCGGGTCCATCTCTTCTACTCTCCAGATGATGTATGCAATCAGCGGACATCTTGGAACATCTCCGAATACACCAGGGGACACTCATTTTGTTCTGAATTTTTCCAATTATTTTTCAACTTTACAAGTTTCTGTGTGTGAATCATAAAAGGTCCACCAGGGTTCGTTCTTAGACAGTTAATTACTTTGGGAACCCATTAGGGGTTCAATATGTTATTACAGTTATATGTATGTTTTTACTCTATATGCTCTAGTAATATTTGTTCGCAGTCCATCCCATACATTATCCCCCAGGCGCTGGGACATGGAGTAGATCCTACCAAGGTATTATCCCTCTTCTTTTTGCTGCAGGCATTGGTTGACCCCGCCCCTTCATGGTGTGAGACTGACCCTGTTGAAAGCCTTTTCTTCAAAACTAAAATCGATGCAATTTTACATCCACATCAATTAGGGAGAGGGGTTCTGTAATTTTGGATGTGTGATGGATCTTTTCCTAATTTCAATATTGGTAATATATTCGCCTTCAACATCTCTGCAGGAAAGCTTCCTCTCTGCAGCCAAGTTGAAGGTATCCGTCAGATGTTCTGCGATTCTTCCTTTCATCAGTTTGTAGAAGCCATTACTCCATCAGGGCACCGAGTCTTATTTTTAACCAATTTATCAATAACTGTTCTATTCTTTTCTACTGTGATTCTTTTGTTTAATATAGTATTTTGATCAGAGGAAATAGATGGAATCTTAATTTTGAAAAGATATGGGAGCTTCCGACTCCACTGTGGGTAAATTGTTAAACTGTATAGGTGACCTACAATTTCAATTTGTTTGACAGTAATTTGTCTGCTCTGTTCTGTTTGTGGTAGAACTTTGATTTAATTATTTCAATATTTTTGTTTATTCTATCTTTTATATTTTTTATATTTCCTTTGATTTCAGTTAGTTCTTTATGTTTGGCAAAGTTTAAGTCTTTTTTTACGTTCATCTGTTAGGTTATAAAACTTTTATATATGATTCTGCTGATGACATCCCTGCTTTTTTTAAAAAAAAATACTAAAATTTTATACAATTCCCACGCAAGATGGCTTTGCATGCACACCATAGAGTAGCTGCATCTATTTCCTCGGTTTTATTTTCTTCAAAGAAACACTTAGACAGTCTCTCAAGATATTCAACATTACTTTGATTAGAATGGAATCATTTATCCTCCATGTAACCCTTCTGTTATTTCCACTATTACTATGTCATGGTCTGACCAAACAAAAGGTTCAATTACAGCTATTTTCGTTTTTTCCTACCACATAGTAGTCACCCAAAATCAAATCAGTTCTAGAGTGAATATATAAAAAAGGAAACAAAAGTGCGCTTTAACAAACTGTATACAAAACAATCAACACCTTATAGGTGACATATGTGATGAGAAATGGTAATAGAAATCTGTAATCTGTCTCCCTTAAGGTAATGCACTCACAGACTTGTGGGAAATAATTGCATTTCAAAGGTATACTGTTGTCATTGGAGTTCTGATGCTGGTAATCTATAGATGTTGGCTCAGAGACATAACAATGGACACTTGGTAAGTATAAGAAAAATGCAATACATTTAATAAGAAAACAATCTGCTTACATAGAGGGTTTTCTTCTGCCTGCGGAGTGGGCGCCACACCACCATCAGCAAAAGTCTTCTCCAGTGGTAATAGACAGACAATACATATAAAACTTTAAATATTAAAATAAAGTCCCAATATAGTAGAAGATCCGGTAAGTGCAGGTGAGTCCAGTACGCTACACGTTTCGCCTGTGGGCTTCAACTTGGTGTCTGGAATTCTAGAGTGAGACAAGTGTGGACTCGAGAAAAATGACTAGTCTCTCATAAACAGGTTGTTCAGTCTCCAAATATCATATAAAATCATATTTCCTAATTAAATAAATCAAAGCTTTTGCTTGACTAATAGATCTTTTATCCACTGTTATATCCCCTTTTGCCTTACTTTTATCCATCTTTATGTATAAGACACAATTAAAGTCACTAGCAATCACTTGGGTGCCCTCCACAACCTTCTCTATTCTTTCTAGTATCTTTTTCAGGAGACCCACTGGATGTTTGTTTGGTAAATACACGTTAACTAACGTAAAAGTATCATTGCTTATATTACATACTATTATTAGGAATCATCCCTCTGGACTGATATCTTGGTTTGCCACCCCCTGTTTCTTTTTCATCTCCAGAGAAGTTTGAATAGCTACAGGGATAAATTTCCTCTGCCATCTGATTTTATCCTCCTTTCTCCCAGTGGTGTATCTTGATTTTGTGCTGCCCTAGGCAGACAAAATCTGGGCACCCCCCTACCCAAGCTGCACACCCACGTTACACACCTAAGACATGCCCCATCATTCAGACTCACATCAAGCTCACATTCCCATCACACTCAGTCACACACTCCTACTCCCATCACACTCAGTCACACACTTCTACTCCCATCACACACACTCCTACTCCCATCACACTCAGTCACACACTCCTACTCCCATCACACACACTCCGACTCCCATCACACTCAGTCACACACACTGTCTCCCATCACACACACTCTGACTCCCATCACACTCAGTCACACACACTGTCTCCCATCACACACACTCTGACTCCCATCACACTCAGTCACACACACTGTCTCCCATCACACACACTCTGACTCCCATCACACTCAGTCACACACACTGTCTCCCATCACACACACTCTGACTCCCATCACACTCAGTCACACACACTGTCTCCCATCACACACACTCTGAATGCCATCACACTCAGTCACACACACTGTCTCCCATCACACACACTCTGACTCCCATCACACTCAGTCACACACACTGTCTCCCATCACACACACTCTGACTCCCATCACACTCAGTCACACACACTGTCTCCCATCACACACACTCTGACTCCCATCACACTCAGTCACACACACTGTCTCCCATCACACACACTCTGACTCCCATCACACACACTCTGAATCCCATCACACTCAGTCACACACACTGTCTCCCATCACACACACTCTGACTCCCATCACACTCAGTCACACACACTGTCTCCCATCACACACACTCTGACTCCCATCACACTCAGTCACACACACACACACACACACACAGTCTCCCATCAGCACTTACCTTTCCCTGGCAGGCAGGCCATGCTGCCTGTTCGGCTTCCCGGCAATTCTGCCGACAGAGGTTTCTCTGTGCTGCCTGTTCGGCTCCCCGTGCAGCCTTGCAGGCAGAGCGTTGGTGAGGGGGGATCTTCCGATCCCCTGTCACCTCTGTCTCTGCCTGCAAGCGCTGTCTTTTTTTTTTTTTTTTAAAGGGCCGCGTTTTTGTTTTTGTTTTATTTGTTTTTTTTTTTAATTTTCAGTGCTGGGGGGCGCTGGCAGCTGGGGGGTGCTGCCTGTTCGGCTCCCCGTGCAGCCTTGCAGGCAGAGCGTTGGTGAGGGGGGATCTTCCGATCCCCTGTCACCTCTGTCTCTGCCTGCAAGCGCGGTCTTTTTTTTTTTTTTTTAAAGGGCCGCGTTTTTGTTTTTGTTTTATTTGTTTTTTTTTTTAATTTTCAGTGCTGCCTGTTCGGCTTCCCGGCAATTCTGCCGACAGAGGTTTCTCTGTGCTGCCTGTTCGGCTCCCCGTGCAGCCTTGCAGGCAGAGCGTTGGTGAGGGGGGATCTTCCGATCCCCTGTCACCTCTGTCTCTGCCTGCAAGCGCGGTCTTTTTTTTTTTTTTTTAAAGGGCCGTGTTTTTGTTTTTGTTTTATTTGTTTTTTTTTTTAATTTTCAGTGCTGGGGGGCGCTGCCGCCCCCAAAATTTGCCACCCTAGGCATCCGCCTAGGATGCCTCGCGGTAAATACAGCACTGCTTTCTCCAGTGGGATTCCTGAACCATTGCTACTTGAATCCTGTACCATGTTCCTTCCATGTTTAATTGCTAAAACACCTCTTCTGGGGTGAGTTGAACACTGTCTCTGTCCTATAAGGACTCAAGGCGGTGGTGTTGGAGGTCCTTGGGTTTTCATATAACCTGCTCTTGGGGATTATCTATCATATTTTCTTACTCTGAAAGGTTGTGGAAGGGGGCAAGAGGGGGGACAGGAAAAGTAACCAATTACGTAGATAAATACAATATGAGTATATGTTCATGCACACACATGTGAATGTCTTTTATCAATTACAAATTGATTATTCATGTTAGTCATAATCATCTGAGTCCCCCGTCTCATTCCCCACTGTTCCTCTTTACCTTCAGTTATTATTATGCACACGTTACAGGAGACAGCTGTAAATACAGCACAACTTTCAATCATTAATAAAAAAAATTATTTTTTTAATGTATTTTTATTTCTTCAAATAAATATAACACATGCATCAAACTATTTGAACAGTATAATAAATATATATGCACATAACAGTATGTCCACAAAGTAGCATTTTCATTTTTTAGTAGTATAAACTAGGTATCATAACGAGGCACAACATATGGATCGTCCATTGGAAATATACAGCAAATTATTTAAGTATGTCAAACCCACTTTCAGATTAGTCAGAAATTATGATTAATAGAGCACAATAATGAGATTTTAAACCTTTGTGAAGATCCAATGTATTAAGGGCATTGCACAATGTAATAAACTCAAGCCAGCTACAGGTTAAACAATGGTGCCCTCATGGGCCCAAGTGGTGACACGGAATCCGGTTACACAGCTACCCATAGTAAAGAACATAGTAGAAATATGTCTATATGCCGTGTCGGCTTAATTAAAATGTTCTGACTGAACTGGTCAAACATAACAACATAGGAACTGAGCATATGCCATCAGGGCTGGCCTTAAGTGTTCCGGCGCCCTGTGCGGGCTTCCCCCGTGGCGCCCCCCCCGTCTCTTTCACCCCCCTATGTATGTGTCTCTCTCCCTTCCCATGTTTGTCCCTTTCCACTTCCTTGCCATGTCTGTCTCTCTCTCCCCCCCCCCCCTGTTCTGTCCCACCCTCCCCAAGTTCTGTCTCTCTCTCTCCCCCCCCCTCCCCCTGTTTTCTCTCTCTCCCTCAGTTCTGTCTCTCCCCCTGTCCGTTCTGTCTGTCTCTCTCTCTCACCCCTCCCCTGTTCTGTCTCTCCCCCCTCCCCCTGTTATCTCTCTCCCCCCTTCCCCCCCAGTTCTGTCTCTCCCTCCTGCCCCTGTTCTGTCTGTCTCTCTCTCTCACCCCTCCCCTGTTCTGTCTCTTCCCCCTCCCCCTGTTATCTCTCTCCCTCAGTTCTGTCTCTCCCCCCTGCCCCTGTTCTGTCTGTCTCTCTCTCCCCCTCCCCTGTTCTGTCTCTCCCCCATCCACTGTTCTGTCTCTCTCCCATCCACTGTTCTGTCTCTCTCTCCCCCCTCCCCCTGTTATCTCTCTCTAGCCCTGTTCTGTCTCTTCCCCCCCTCCCCTGCCCCTGTTCTGTCTGTCTGTCTCCCCCCTAACCCCTGTTCTGCCTCTCTCTCCCCCCTCCCCTACCTTTGCCTGCATCTTGTATCCAGGGAGGGGGCGCAGCTAACCGGCACAGCGTTGTAGCTCCGCCCCCACCCTGTGAAGCAGAGCACAGTCTGCATTACGGGGAGCCATGGGCAGCAAGAGAAGGTGCTGCTCGGCTCCCTATGCTTAATGCAGGCATGGGGAGCCGAGCAGCACTTTCTCATGCTGCCAGTGGCTCCCCATAATGCAGACTGTGCTCTGCTTCACAGGGTGGGGGCGGAGCTACAACGCTGTGCCGGTTAGCTCCGCACCCTCCCTTTTATTTTTATTATTTTTACTTGTTTTTTATTTATTTTTTTTACGGGAGGGCGCCCCCTGGAGTGTTGCGCCCTGTGCGCTCGCACAGGTCGCACACCCCTAAGGCCGGCCCTGTATGCCATTCAATATACATTACCATAAATACAGAGTAATTCACTATTAACTCGTACTAGGGCTCTAAACCATGAGTTGTGCGGTCTATGAAAGCCTGAGCTTGAAATCCTGAGCTTGGGTGTTAGCTAATTACCTTAAAACATCCCTGAGCATAAACAAGTATAGCGGTACAGAGCATAGATGAGGGGTCAATCAAAACAGAGGTGATGCGCTTTCAAATTATACAGTAGACCTTAACACAAGATCCAGTATTGATCCGGCAGTACATAAAAAAAACAATAAACAAAACATAGTGTAATACTGATGTAATAGCTAATACTGATGTAATAACTAAATATAGCAACCCCCAAAAAAGGAGAAAACCCCCCCTGGTTATCCACTTACTAAAACCAGAGCCCTTAAACTCGGCTCTAGTTGTTAGGGTCTGGGGTGTATAATAGAATCCACTCTCCACATTCAGGATATGGATAATAAATGAGTAAGATTGAAACAAAACTAATACACCTTCTCCATATGGGTAACTTAAAAATGATCACAAAAAAACAGCATAGTGCATAGTGTAAAAGTACAAAATTTAATGGCCCCCGCTACATGAGGCGTACATTAAAATGGAATAAAAAGGCACACAACAACAATACACTTGTAGGCACTGGAGCAGGCTTCCTAGTTCCAAAGTTTTTATCAGAATGAAGTCAGGAACAATCGTGGCGTCCCGCTTAACACTTGAGGCTTCAATCCTTTAGAAAACACAGCTGATCAGGATTCCGGATAAGCACCTTCACTCTCTCCAATGTGCAAACGCGTTTCCTCATGGAATATGAAGAGGTTTTGCCGATTTGGTCAGATTAGCCTTATATCCAAGTCAATTTTTAAAACAGATTGAGGAGCTCTGCAAATCCGTCCACTCCTGCTCTGTTTTTTTTTATAAAAATAATTACTAAATGCTAGCTTTTTTCTGCTAATAAGCCTAATACAATATTCTGTTATTGAATAATGGAACTTTTAAAAAACTGTTTCTGTTCTCTGCAGGATAAAAGACATGTGTGGAGGACTCTGTCAAAGCAAAGTTAGTTATGGGGATTTTACAGTCAATAAAAATATGAGCAGTCTGCATGGATAAAATGTTTCAACACATTCTATGTTTCCAATTTAAGACACTCATGACGTGAATGTTAGCAATCCAAATGGAGGTGCATAACCACAAATGTAGGTGAATGTTAGGTGAGCAACATGAGGCTGAAAGCTTCAATTAATCAAACCTACATAGAATAATATCTGTATAATCATTTTAGACAGTTGAAGGGAAATGTTTTGGTAAGTCCAGTAAATATTCTGGTAAGTCAAAGTAAGATGGTAAAGAATGTGGGGAATTACACTTCCATGAAGAAGTGGGTTTTTAGGGATTTGGTGTCAGTTGCTGAAAAAAAAGCAGTGAAAGTCTTTGTGCCAGTTGGGAAAGATGGACAGAACACTTCTCTTTTGTCAGAAGGCACCCATGTCAGTAATTATGGAGGATGGAATGGCCCTGGATTGGAATTTCTTAAACCTTGTATAAAGCCTGTGGGCTGTGTCACAGTATTTGACTGACACCACTGAGACAACTAGCTATGAGTGTGTCAGTAAAATACTGTGACACAACCCATAGGCTTTATACAAGGGTTAAGAACTTTTTCTGAGTTGGTATAGTAGTCAGGGGGAAAGCAGATGTGTATCAAGTGTGGTACTCATGGAGTAGGGCTTTTAGTACTTTGGGTTTGTCAGGTGTAAAGAGGCTCATAAGTTTCTAAGTAAGTTAACCTTAAAAAGGTTCTTTGTAAAAGGAAAAAAGATCTAGTGCCTTTCAGAAACAGTAACCATATGAGTCTCGACAGGAGTGAGGGCGGAACTAGAGAAGATACATTTTTTCCGTCTTGGGAAAAAGGGAATTTTATTGAACCTTTCATCCATTTGGTGGGAAAAGACTTTAAGACTCTGGTGGAAGAAATGAACAAAAAAAGTTTAACATAACAAAAAGATGAATCCCTAGCTCTTAGAACTCTAGAATTAGATGCATCTATTGTCACTAAAAGGGCAGATAAAAGTGGGGAAGATAGAAATTTTGGATTGGAATAGCTACCTGTAGAAGGCTAACCGGATTCTAGGTGATCACAGTATATATGACAAACTAAAAGCAGACCCCACTAAAAAGTTTAACTCCAGAATTATTATTTAAAAAGCATCTGACAATAGGATCATTTCTCAAAAAAACTTTGAATTTCTCTTAAAAGAACATCCAACTATTCTGATTTTCTATTACCTTCAAACTACACATACAATTTTTTACTATGATGATCCTGAGAGTAATGTTTTGTGTTATCAGTTTCCTTCCAGTACATAAGTTTATAGAAAATGTTGGTCTCACTAAGAACAGCAATTTTGATGTGTAATACAATATTGGTGTTAATGATTACCATGCGACATGAGAACATGATTACATAGAATTATATCTAATTTGATGAAGAACTTCAAAGAGGGATTGCATTTGTTTTGTTTTATTTAATCCCCATACTAACACGCAATGTAGTCAATAATACATGGAGGAAGTGGCAACCATAAAAAAAGAGGAGTTACATCAACATATTAGACACTCCTTAAGGTAGAGGTAACCAATCACACAGAAGCAGTGAGAAGGAGCAACATGTCTGTAGCTATTCCCAGAGGCTGCTTCGGAGCTGAAGCAGCCTCTGAGAGTGCTTTCAGCTCCCCCTCGCGCATACGATCACCGCGAATGTGATCGTATGCACGTTACCCACATATGCAGTGAAAGCTGATCACTGCCTATGTATGTTAAAGTGTTGCAATGATGCCTCGATCGAGATATAATGCAACACCTTGTGTGCCCCCCTGGGCACCTGGATGCTGTTTTGGAGGAGAATGCTCCTCCAAAAGAGAGAAATCTCCTCCAAAAGAGAGAAATAAGATAGGAGGGAAAATCAGGGAGCAAAAAGTAAAGACGCATGTGGACAGTAAATAGAGAGCAAAAAGAGTAGGTAAGTAGGATAGAGTATGAAGGAGTGGAAGAAAGAGGGAGAGGATAAACCTCAGGTGGGACAGACCACCAGCAGGCAGATGTTCACTGCAAAAAATTGGCAAAACAGTTGGGGGCGACCTAACTTAACTCCCGTCTAAGTCTTGGACATGGTGGAGAGACGCTCAGGCCCGCCATCAGGTGGTGACGGGCGATACTGGCGTCCCGGGCCCAGCAGATCCAGGGGGCCCGAGTCACGCCAGGTACAAAATGTTTTTTTAAATTCTCGTTAAAAGCCAGTCGGCTGCTGTGAGGGCAGCGTTGTGCGCTCCCCTCCAGCCGCGCGGCTTCAATGAAGTTTGTTAACTCTGGTCACATTTTTTTTTTTTTTTAACAAACTTTATTGAATCCACACAGCTGGAGGGGAGCGCACAACGCTTCCCTCACAGCCGCCGACCAGCAGAGCAGCAAGGAGATAAGTACTGGGGAAGGGGGGAGGAGGGTGGTATATAACGAGCATACTGAGGGGCACAATCCTGGCATATTGAGGAGCAAATTCCTGGCATATTAATTGGCAAATTCCTGGCATATTGAGTGACAAAATCCTGGCATATTAATTGGCATAATCCTGGCATATTAATTGGCATATTGAGCGGCAAAATCCTGGCATACTGAAGGGCTAAATCCTGGCATATTAAATGGCTAAATCCTGGCATATTGAGGGGCAAAATCCTGGCATATTAATTGGCAAATTCCTGGCTTATTGAGGGGCAAAATACTGGCATATTAAATGGCACATTGAGGGGCAAAATACTTGCACATTAATTGGCAAAAGAATAGCATATTGAGGGGCAAAATATTGGCATATTAAATGGCACATTGAGGGGCAAAATACTGGCATTTTAAATGGCACATTGAGGGGCAACATACTGGCATATTAAATGGCATATAGAGGGCCAAAATACCGGCATATTAAATGGCATATTGAGGGGGAAAATACTGGCATATTAAATGGGAAAATATTACTGGCATATTGACCAAATGCTCCCAACCACCCTCCATATTACAGTAGACCAGTATAACATGCTTGTAAGAGTAGGTAGGGCGAGTGGGAGACATTGTCGGGGGGGGGGGTAGGTTGCCCCCTATTTGTTCAGTAAGGGGCCCTGAAATTCCTGGTGGCGGCCCTGGAGACGCTGCAGGCACTATGGCTGTAAGAATAACAATTACGTGTATTTAGAACATATGCAGAGCATGATAAAGGAAAGAAAGTAATAAAGAAAAGTAGTAATTTTTGTATAAAGGGAAAGAACACTGCAAAAAAACATGTTGGGGTTCAGGACTGCTGGCATAGGTGACCTCGGTTTCTCCAAAGATGAACAATGAATAGGCACACCTAGAGGGTCCAGTACTCCAGAGGATAGTGTGAATTCCTGGGCTGGCACAAGGTGGTGGGCTTGATCAAAAGAGCTGTATTTGAATTGGGTAGCGGCCACAGAAAACTCTTCGTCTGTGTGTAGGTTGAGAAATAGGTCTTGTATCGAAGCAGTGGGAGTCTAATGTTCAGTTCCCTTCAAAAGGGTTAAGAGAGTAAACAGAGAAATTTACTTATCATTGTTGTATATCAGTACCGTTATCCGCTGTAGTTTCACTTAGAGGAGCCGGGTATGGCAATGGTGTAGCCAAATCTGGTCTCAGGAGTTTTGGCAAGTTCAGAGAGATGAGAAACTTCTGAGCTTCCCTGGGGTGACGCAGGATATAGCTCTTATTAGCGTGTCTGACCTGTAACGCAAACGGAATACGGGATGTCGGCTGCTCTAGAGCTATTGTGATCGGCTTCAGAGCTTTCCGTGCTTTTTGGGTCAACCTAGAGAGGTCCACATACAGAGAGATTTCGCTACCTCAGAGTTGGATGGGGGTCATACCCCTGTATTGAGCGAGGCTCCAGTCCCTGTCAGTCAGTTAAGGCAGAGTGCACACAATATCTCTGGTGAGCGCCGCTGCAGACCCTCTTGCTTTGCGTTGTCTGGTTACTCTGTAAATTTCTATGGGGTTCCCATCCCCTTTTTGTGCAATAGTGTCGAGTAGCTCCTGGATGGTGGCTTCTAATTCCTCCTCTGCAGGATGTTGTTCATCCTGTTCCGGTTATCGAGCACTTCTAGCTGCTGCTGAAGGGTATGTATCTGTGCTTATTGAAACTGCATATGTTGGTTAACCAAGTCCACAGATTCATGGACCCAAGGAGCATCTTCCTCTTATTCGAGGACCCTGTCACTAAGGTGCGTAAAGCCATTTTCAAGGTCTGATATATCCGTCCGGAGGGGCAGTATAGCCTTCTAAATGAGAGTGACAATGTCTGCTTTGGTGGGCAGATGTCAGAGAGCCTCCCTCCAGTCCTCTGGAGGGACCCTGTCTTCAAAGCTGTCTGGCGGCCGAGCTTGCAGAGAAAACTCACACGAGGAACCTGAGGCCATCTTGGATGGGCCCGCGATCACCTCCATACTTCTGGATCTAGCAAAGTTGTCATCCACCGATAATTAATGTGTGATCGGTTTGTTCCTCGGCTTTTTAGGCATCTCAGAGGGTTTGTTTTGGCTCCCCATTGCGGTTAAGCAAGGTGCAATCCACTTGCGAGATCTGTATGACATAGAGCTATGTGGAAGTGCGTCCGCCATAGAAGCCAGCCAGCTCCGCCCCCAGGAGAGACTCTTTTCAAGCTCCTCGTCTTCTGCATCTTACACCTTAGTCTTTAGTATCCGGAGATAACGAAGTGGTCTGGATCACTAACGGCGATTGGTTAACCCCTCCAATATCATGTGTGTCGGGACTGACAACTGGGAGCGTAGCACAGGAAAGCTCCAATAAACGTAAACCAGCAAAAAGAGATAGGCAAAAAGCGTAGTCAAAAAGGGAGTCCAAATGGTCAGGGCCACCAGATAAGGTTCTTGAGCAAGGGGGAGTAAAGCCAAGGTCGGGGTATGTGGAGGTAATTAAAAATCACTAATAAACACAGGTAGGTTAAGCACAACGAGGTACTAGCTTAGGAATAAACAAGCATGGAATGACAGGTGAGCAGGGTTTATACAGGGAGTCAGGATCATAACCCCTCCCACCAGTAGAAAGTACCTCTCCTACTAGGATGCTGAATAGATGATGTGCCTGGAAGGCACTGCCTACCTCCCTCCTTCTGCCCTATACCTCCTTCAAGACAGCCACACCCCTAGATTTAAGCACACACCCCCATCGGCTGTAGGAAGTGTGCTTGCTGTACGCGAGGTGCACGCTACTCGAGACCGGGGATGCAGCCTAGTCCACGATCTTCAGTACCTTGGAACAATATAGAAGGAGGTTGTTTTCTGTTTTACATGGTATCTGGTAGACAACCTTTTCACCAGGGACACGTGGAAGGTTGGATGAATACGCCAAGAGTCAGGAAGAGCCAGACGAACCTCAGCAGAACCTATAAGAGTTATTATGTGGAAAGGACCTAAGTATGTTGGACCTAGTTTTTTTCGGTTGGACCTGCTGTTCTTACGAAGGTGGAAGAGTGCCACACTTTATCTCCTACTTGGAACAGAGGACATGAAGTACATTTGTGATCAGTATATTTATTGTAGTAGGGAGTCAGGACCATAACCCCTCCCGCCAGTAGCAAGTACCTCTCCTCCTGAGATGCTGAATAGGAGGTGTGCCTGGAAGGCACTGCCTACCTCCCTCCTTCTGCCCTGTACATCCGTTGAGACAGCCACGCTCCTGGATTTAAGGACATGCCCCTACCGGTTGCTATACGCGTTTGCTACTCGAGACCTAGTATGCAATTGCGTTGCAGCTTTGAGGGAATACGGAGCTCCGGAAAAGTAAGTATCACAGGTGGAAGGGCCTGGAGCTTGACAATATGTTATTTGCACTAGCTGGTTCTCAGTGCATTTCATTTTTGTGAGTGTAGTGTTACTAAATTGGTTCAGTGTTTTACAAGTGATCACAGTACTACACTATATTTGTTTTCCCCTATTCCTCTTTTGTTTCTCCTTGGAGATATCTTCCAGTACAGATATCTTCCAGTACAGGGGGAGTATTGTTCTGGTTATCTAGAGTCTATATATTTTTTGTATTAAAAAAAATAATGTCCCAAACACCATTTACTGTTGACCGTGGAATATCTAGCAGGGATGAAATTACACAAACTAACTTATTGCAAACGTGGCAACCTATTACAGTACCAGACTTCAAATCACTGGGCTCTTAATAATGGCCCATTTTTTTCACAAATGTTTGTAAATGAAGACTGCATAGCTAGGTGTTTGATTTTATACATCTCTGGCAATGGGTCTGACTGAAACACCTGAATTCAATAACTAAGTTGTATTCAATACTTTTGTCCATATTGTGTTTATATACATAGGTTTCTTTTTTTTAATAATTATATATGTACTGCTGTTGTGAATGTTTTGATTGGCTGGGGACCACGAAACTATAAGGGACCATAATTAAGTGTTTTACTGTTATCTACAGTGCCCATGATGCCCAGCCAGCCAAAAGTCTCATGATGTTGGATAAGCATAATTTGAATGGTAGACCACATAAGCAGTAACTATTTCAGGGAGCAATATTTGGTTCCACACAAGTTTCAGACTACAATCTGGACCTTGTCCCACACTCTGCTGCTCGTTATCTACCGATCAGATAACGAGCAGTGTGTGGTACAAGCAGCACAGAGCAGCCGGCAGATAACTCCTACCCCAGCTTCCTGTTCCTGCTGCTAACTGGGCAGCAGTAGGAGACACATGTGAGGAGTCATGGGAACACCTTACAGCAGGGGTCCTCAAACTTTTTAAACAGGGGGCCAGTTCACTGTCCCTCAGACCGTTGGAGGGCCAGACTATAGTAAAAACAAAAACTATGAACAAATTCCTATGCACACTGCATATATCTTATTTTGAAGTGAAGAAACAAAAGGGGACCAATACAATATTTAAAATGAAGTAAAGTTAAATCAACAAACTTACCAGTATTTCAATGGGAATAGTGTGCCAGTCAGAGCCGAGTAATATTATGCCAGTCAGATGCCCAGGAATATTATGCCAGTCAGAGCCGAGTAATATTATGCCAGTCAGATGCCCAGGAATATTATGCCAGTCAGATGCACAGGAATATTATGCCAGTCAGATGCCCAGTAATATTGTGCCAGTCAGAGCCCAGGAATATTGTGCCAGTCAGAGCCCAGGAATATTATGCCAGTCAGATACCAGGAATATTGTGCCAGTCAGATGCCCAGGAATATTGTACCAGTCAGAGCCCAGGAATATTGTGCCAGTCAGATGCCCAGGAATATTATGCCAGTCAGAGCCCAGGAATATTGTGCCAGTCAGATTCCCAGGAATATTGTACCAGTCAGAGCCCAGGAATAGTGTGCCATTCAGAGCCCAGGAATATTGTGCCAGTCAGAGCCCAGGAATAGTGTCCCATTCAGAGCCCAGGAATAGTGTGCCATTCCAGTGCTCGTTATTCCTCCCTTCTCCACCCATTCCCCATCACTTACCTCCAGCTGCTGTGTCCCCGGCCGGACGTCTTGCGCAGTGTTCCCTCCTACACGGAGGACGGAAACACAGTCACCGGATGTGACGCAACGTCACATCCGGTCGCGGTGATTTTTTTTTTCTTCTTCTTCCTGCAGCCGCATCCACAAAAAAGTAAACAGCGGGGAGTGCCAGCAGCACCCCCCGCGGGCCGTATAAATGTCCTCGGCGGGCCGTAGTTTGAGGACCCCTGCCTTACAGCTACTGCTGCCTCAGCTTCATGAGGAGGAGCCTCGCGACCCGACTAAACCCGCAAATGCAGGATCTAAATGTAGGAAAACCTCCTACTGGCCTGGCCTCTGCCTCCAACTTTGCTTCCCAGCAGTAAGTAAATGTGTGTGTTAGCATGTATGTTTTGGTTCAGCACCTGTTTTTTATATAGAAACATAGAAACATAGAAACATAGAATGTGTCGGCAGATAAGAACCATTCGGTCCATCTAGTCTGCCCAATTTTTTTTTTTTGAGTACTTTTATTAGTCCCCCGTTCCCGGTCTTATAGCTAGGATAGCCTTGTGTCTATCCCACGCATGCTTAAAATCCTTGACTGTGTTTACCTCTACCACTTCTGCTGGCAGGCTATTCCATACATCCACTACCCTCTCAGTAAAGTAATACTTCCTGATATTACTGTTAAATCGTTGCCCCTCTAATTTAAGACTATGTCCTCTAGTTGTGGTAGTTTTTCTTCTTTTAAATATACTCTCTTCCTTTACTGTGTTGATTCCCTTTATGTATTTAAATGTTTCTATCATATCCCCCCTGTTACGTCTTTCCTCCAAGCTATACATGTTAAGATGCTTTAACCTTTCCTGGTAAGTTTTATCCTTCAACCCATGAACCAGTTTAGTAGCCCTTCTCTGAACTCTCTCCAAAGTATCAATATCCTTCTGGAGATACGGTCTCCAGTACTGCGTACAATACTCCAAGTGAGGTCTCACCAGTGCTCTGTACAATGGCATGAGCACTTCCCTCTTCCTACTGCTAATACCTCTCCCTATGCAACCAAGCATTCTGCTAGCATTTCCTGCTGCTCTATTGCATTGCCTACCTACCTTCAAGTCCTCTGAAATTATTACTCCTAAATCCCTTTCCTCAGATGTTGAGGTTAGGACTGTACCAAATAGTCTATATTCTGCTTTTGGGTTTTTACGCCCAAGGTGCATAATCTTGCACTTGTCCACATTAAATGCCAGTTGCCACTGCTCTGACCATTTTTCTAGTTTATCCAAATCATTTGCCATTTGGCTTATCCCTCCATGAATATCAACCCTGCTGCAAATCTTTGTATCATCAGCAAAAAGACATACTTTGCCAACAAGACCTTCTGCAATATCGCTAATAAAAATATTAAAGAGAATGGGTCCAAGAACAGATCCCTGAGGTACCCCACTAGTAACAAGACCTTGCATCGAATATACCCCATTGACTACAACCCTCTGTTGCCTGTCACTCAGCCATTGTCTAATCCATTCAACAATATTGAAATCCAAACTCAAAGATTTCAGTTTATTGATAAGCCTTCTATGTGCGACAGTGTCAAAAGCCTTACTGAAATCTAGGTAAGCAATGTCTACTGCACCACCCTGATCTATTATTTTAGTTACCCAATCAAAAAAATCCATAAGATTAGTTTGGCATGATCTCCCTGAAGTAAACCCATGCTGTCTCTGATCTTGAAATCCAAGCGAATTTAGATGTTCAACAATCCTATTCTTTAACAAGGTTTCCATTATTTTCCCCACTACTGAAGTATGACTTACTGGTCTATAGTTGCCCGCCTCCTCCCTACTACCTTTCTTGTGAATGGGCACAACATTAGCTAATTTCCAATCTTCTGGAACTACTCCCGTTAACAATGATTGGTTAAATAAATCTGTTAACGGTTTTGCTAGTACACCACTAAGTTCTTTTAATACCTTTGGATGTATCCCATTAGGTCCCATCGACTTATTTGTCTTTACTTTAGACAGCTGAAGTAAAACCTCTTCCTCTGTAAACTTACATGCATCAAAAGACTCATTAGTCTTTTTCCCTAAATGAGGTCCCTTACCCTCATTTTCATTTGTAAAAACTGAACAAAAATATTCATTAAGGCAGTCTGCTAAGCCTTTATCCTCTTCTACATAGCATCCTTCTTTTGTTTTTAATCTAACTAATCCTTGTTTTACTTTCCTTTTCTCATTTATGTATCTAAAAAATGTTTTATCCTACTTTTTCACTGACTGGGCTATAGTCTCTTCTGTGTGTGCTTTGGAAGCTCTTATAGCTTGCTTTGCCTCTTTCTGCCTACTCTTATAGATCTTTCTATCTTCCTCTCTCTGAGTATTTTTATAATTACTAAATGCTAGCTTTTTATTTTTTACTATTTTAGCCACCTCTGCGGAGTACCACAGTGGTTTCTTCAATTTTTTGCTCTTACTGACAAGCCTTATGCAATTTTCTGTTGCCTTCAGTAGTGAAACTTTTAGATAATCCCATTTCTCCTGGACTCCATTTAATTTGCTCCAGTCTGATAATGACTCCTTCACACCTAATCTAATTTTAGAAAAGTCTGTTTTTCTAAAATCTTAAACTTTTGTTTTTGTGTGGTGTGACTGGGTCACTGTTCTTATATTAAACCACACTGTCTGGTGATCACTAGATCCTAAACTTTCACCTACAGTAATATCTGATAACAAATCTCCATTTGTGAACACTAAGTCTAGTATGGCCTGCTTTCGAGTTGGCTCCTCCACTACTTGTTTTAGAGATAATCCAAGTAGGGAGTTTAGGATATGCGTACTCCTGGCGCAAGTAGCTGTTTTGTATTTCCAGTTCACATCAGGAAGATTAAAGTCACCCATGATGATCACTTCTCCCTTCATTGTCATTTTAGCTATTTCCTCAACTAGTAGATTATCTAACTCCTCTATTTGTCCAGGGGGCCTATAAATCACACCTACCCGAGTTACCATATGATTACCAAATTCTAATGTAACCCAAACTGACTCTATGTTCGCCTCACTAACTTGTATTATGTTCCATTTTAAGCTATCCCTCACATACAGGGCCACCCCTCCCCCTTTTTTACCTTCTCTGTCTTTTCTATATAAAGAGTACCCTGGTATTGAAATGTCCCAGTCATGTTTTTCATTATACCATGTCTCAGTAACAGCCACTAAATCTACATTCTCAGTTGCCAATATTGCCACAAGTTCATGGATCTTATTCCCTAAACTGCGAGCATTTGTAGACATGACCCTAAGCTTATCATTTTTCAGCACACTGACTACAGGTAACTTCTGTACCTTTTTTGGGGGGCAATTTTATGAATTTTATGAATGTGTCTATCAGAATCTCTGTGTGACAGTATGTGTAAGCTACATAATAAGCAGATTAGTATGTATGTATGTGACAGCATGTGTTAGTCTATGTATCAACATATTAGTGTGTATACATCTGTGCCCTAATGTGTTAATGTATGTATCAGCAGATTAGTGTGTATGTATGTGTTAGTGTATGTATGTATTAGTGCCAACATGTGTAAGTGTATCAGCAGATTCGTGCCTATATATGTGTTTGTGCCAGCATGTGTTGGTGTATGTATCAACAGATTAGTGTGTATGTATGTGCCAGCATGTGTTAGTGTATGTGTCAGCAGATTATTGTGTATGTATGTGTTAGCATTTACGTGTATAGGTATGTGTTTGTGCATGTATGTAAGAGTGAAATTATGTGTTAGTGTGTGTCAGAATATAAGGATGTGCTATGATTTAAGTATGTGTGTTTCTGTATTTGTGGGTGATTAAGTGTGTTAACGTGTGTATGTATTTGTGGGTGAGCATGTATGTGTATTAGTATGTGTGTATGTTATATACATGTTTATGGACCTTGATATTTTCCTTTCTGACACAGCATTTGGTACTGGCTCCTAAAATTTGCAGCCGGCTCCTAGATCTAAATTAAATTTGTCAAGCCCTGGATTATTTACTATGGCAGATGGAACTATACTGTACTATTTCTGTATCTGTCTCACTATATAACAACGAAAGCTATGCTAAACCATATGTGTGTCTAGAGCTCACTACATAACAGTGGGAGCTATGCAGTACCACATGTGTGTCTGGCTCAAAAGATGTACTGGTGGAACAGTAAAACAGTATATAGTGATGGGAGCTATGTTGCACTACACCTGTGACTTGCTCAGAATATGTACTGGTGGAAACAATGTAATAATGCTATGATGTTGTATGTCTTTATCTGGCGCACTATATAGTGATGGGAGTTTTGTCCTGTAATGTCTGTTTCTGGCTCACTATATTCTGACAGGAGCTATACTGTAGAATGTCTGCATGTGGTACGAAATAACTACTGGTGTGAGCTATACTGTACCCAGGGCCAGCGATACTAATGGGCGAATTAGGCATTCAACTACTAGGGCTCTGTGGGGGGAGCCTGCTGCACCTGTTCCAAGTGGCATTGACAGCAGTGGCAGTTTCAAAGAGGTGAACCACACCCGGTGCTAGTGGAATAAGGCTGTTAGTCTACCCCCTCTCTGCGAAGCAGCACGTGGTTCACTGCAGAGCCGCGGGAAGCATCAGCTCTGTGTGTTAAACACACTCAGACCTCTGTCAGTGCTGCCTTGCGCTCCCTGTGCCAGGTCACAGCACTCCGAGGCATTACTATGTGGAAGGAGCACGTTCAGAGCTGACAGAGGTCTGAGTGTGGTGATGATGCTACCCGCAGCTCCCCAAGCTATAAATGGGGACAGTCGGACAGCAGACTTGGGAGGAAGGCGAGAGAAAGCAGACATGGGAGGAAGGGAGGGACGGAGAGGAGAGAGACATATGAGGAGGGGAATAAGTGACAAACATGGGTGAGAGGAGACAGACATGGGGAGAGGAAAAAAAGACATGGGGGAAGAGAGATAAAAGAGGGGAAAATACATGGGGAAGAGAGACATGGAGGAGAGGAGAAATACAAACAAACATGAATGGCATGGGGGAGAAAGAGAGCCAGACATAATATTGTAGTTCTGTGTGTATTTGTCCTTGTATATGTGTGTGTTTGTGACTGTATAGGTGTGACTGTATGTGACATTGCATGTGTAACTGTGTGTATGTGACACTGAAATTGGTCCAGTGTGTGTAAATGCCTGAGTTTGGTATCAGCAAGAGGCAGCAAAAGAAAAGTTTGGTTAGAGCAGCAAAAAGTCTTGCACCAGTCCTGACTATACCATGACAGGAGATATGCAGTACCACATTTGTCTCTGGCTAAGAACAAACTAGCAGTGCCTACAATCAGTGGCTGGTCACTTCTATGATATTCCTTGTTTGTGTCTACTGACTGGAGTTATCCTTTGCCACTGTCTTTAACATAGCAGCTATAATATTCCAGCTATTTTATACCATAGTTGTGTCTTCCTTAACACAGACCAGCATTTCTCAACCGGGGTTACACAAGAGACCAGTAGGGGTTCTCTGGACTCTGCCTAAGATCCAAGTCCCCTGATTCTCTGATGCTGCCTGACTCTTTTGCTTCTATGACGGAACACCAGGATCAAATGACCTCCCATCGTTTGTGTCTCAGACATCCCAGCAGAAGTGTCGGGCAGAGGATGTGTGTATACACCAAGTAGCACACAGACATGCTCCAGGCTACCACCACTAAAGACAAGGGAAGTCTGTGGGTGCCGGCCATTGGCAAGTATAGGGGCAGATTAGCCAGTCTGGGGATGCATTGGCAAGTCTGAAGGGTAGACTGGCAAGTCTGGGGGACAGATTGGCAATTAACCCCTTCGTGACAGATGACGTGCCAGGCACGTCATAGCAAATCGAGGACTTGCCGACAGCTGCACTTAACAGAGTAAAGAAAGCGACCAAAAGCAGCTAGGTAGAGGCATTGTGCAACATCCCCAAAAAGTGCAGGGGCGTGCTACGATCACTCCCCTGTACAGGCAGCGCTTCCCTTCTAATGGCAAGAGCATCGGAAGTGAATGTATTTCACTTCCGATGCTCTAGGGGGAGCCAATCGATGCCTGCACAACAGATCTGTGTGATCTGTGTGCAGGCATGTATGATAAGTGCTCTGATGAGCACTTATCATACAGTCAAAGGCAATATTAGTAAATATTGCCTTTGACAAGTATTGATCTGCCTCCCTCTCCTTACTAGTTTTAGTAAGGGAGAGAGACAGATCAGATAATGTAAAAAAATAAAATAAAATGATAAAATAAAATATTTAATAAAATTTAAACACCAAGGGCTTTTATAAAAGCCATTTAACCCCTTCCCTGCCATTGATTGCAGTGTACGCAGTGATCATACACAGCAGCACATTTTTTGCTGTCTGTGCATTTTTTAGGGGTTAATTTTTTTTACTGTAATTCATTACTGTATAAAAAAGGCTCTTTTAAGAGCTATTAACTCTTGCTTGCTGTAGATCACTGCCTAAGCAGCGATCTGACGCAAATGCAGCAAACTGCCTAAGCAGCGCATATGGAGCGATCTGGTCGCAGAAGGATTTTTTTTGCTATCAGCATTTTTTTTTCCACGCTCGCTAGGCGTTAATTAAACCCACTAGGGGATTACGTGTATTCCTTTTGAAGCTGTCAGAACGCATGTATAGCGATCAGTAACAGCCGATCAGTGGCAAAGGTGGTTTGGTGATTTCTCAGATGAGCATCACCATTCGCCTGGTTAGATCAATATTGGTAAATATTGTTCTGACCCATATGGATCTGCCTCCCTCTCCTCACTTAGTGAGGGAAAGAGACAGATCTGTATAATATAAGTTTTTAATTGTAATAAACTAAATAAAATGGTAAAAAATTGTGAGACCCAAGGGCTTTTATAAAAGCCATACCCTTTGTATAGTGTACCCTGTATAGTAACCCCTTCCCTGCCACTGATCACTGCACAGCAGAACATTTTTTCTTGTCTGTGCCTTTTTAGGGGTTAATTTTTTTGTACAGTACTACAAAGGCTCTTATAAGAGCTATTAACCCCTTCCTTGCTCTACATGTCAAAATTCCAAGTTTGAAAATCAAAAAGGGCACCTCTCAAATGTAGCCTTTCAACCCCCAACAAAGCTGACAAACCTATGCATGGGTGGTATCCCTGTACTCAGGAGAAATAGTAGAATCTATTTAGCAGTTTTTTTCATTCGCTTTTGTCGATGAGGAGAAGATGTTTCAAATAAAAGTCAGGCAATTTGTGTGTTTTTTTACCATATTTTATTTTATTTTTTTATATAATATTATAAGATATGATCAAAATTATGACATCCAAAGAAAGCCCTTCTTGTCCCGATAAAAACAATATATAATATGTGTGGGTACAGCAAATGACAAATACAAACACCAACAGCACAGAAATGTTAAAATAGCCAAAATGTTTCAAAGGCTCTGTCCTTAAGGGGTTAAAAACGAGACATGCTATCACATTATCAAATATGAAAAAAAAAATGTTTACATGTTTATACTATCAAAAAAAAAAATGACCATGTATAAAACAGAAATTTTTATGTAGGGGTTCCCTGAGGCATGAATATTATTTCAAGGATTCTAAAAGTTAAAAGCTTGAGAAACATGCTGTAGACTGATGGAAGCTATACTATACCACTATGACTGAGAGGAGGCCAAGACTACTATTATCCCTGCCGGTATTTTACTAGCAGGCCGGTAACAAATTGGCATGGTGCCAACGTTAAGTCTATGGAGGTACCATCAAAGCCAGTATTTTTTTGTGGAAAAGGTGGCAACCATACCTGGAAACCAAGCCAAGTTTGCAGAAATACAGACAGAAGATAATGAGCACATGATTTGGTTGCTTAGGTGAGAAAGGGGTGAACACCGAAATGTAAAAATTAAGCAATAAGGACGCATTAATTTTAAAGGACCACTCCTACTTCAAAATGATCTACCCATTGTATGCTGAATTTACTCAGAAACTAGTTGTTCCCACATATCTGTTCGAAAAGTCATGCGTTGGCCAGGTGCACTAAACATGCATAGACCGAACATGCACACCACATTCCTTGCAACGCCATGAAACCGGTAACGTCATAGTGAACATGTGTAACTTCAAAAGTAGACAAGATGGTGCAACACAGCTAATTTATAACCGGCTCAATAGTGCAAACAAATATAGGACTTTGTTAATTTATTGTTGTAGGTAAAATTGCATAATAGTATTGTTTTAGGGAAAAACCTGCAAGTCGCTTTGTCCTGTTCCCAAGAAAAGCGAGTAACCTCATACTACGTTTACATTTGAACGAGCAAACAAAACTCTGCATAGGCGGTAAATGCCGACCAATCAGAAAGGCCCGCCCAAGTGACGTTACTGATCGAGCGCTGGTTGTAAATCGTGCACTCGCAAAAAAGATTTGGAGCGTTGAAGAGTGCAGTCATGACTGACCCTATGTCCTCATCTAACCAGGACACGACCGTAACGGACCAGAAGCAGAATGGGGATGATGGAGCGAGCAATTGCGATTGTGCTGGAGGCTGGCCGCGCAACACAAGATCCTATGCGAGAAAGACACGCAAATACCAGATTACACCGGCTCCGAAGAGCGAAGATAGCTGGCCTGTGTGCTTCTACCTGGAGAGCATTATGGTCTCCAAAGTGATAGGTGAGCACAGTTATCGGGGGGAAGCTTCCTTATATACTCTGATCTGTGCACATGTATTCCTGTGATAACCTAAGTTGCTTTTAGTTACGTGTTTGCAGTGCCATCTAGCTGATGGGGACTACATTTCCCATTATTTTAAGGCACCATATTGGCTGGCTGAGAGTATCGGTCAGTAAAGGTTTCTGTGGCCTATTTTTTTTAAATCAGTGTGCTCGCAAATTTCGAATTTAGGGATTCCCCGTTCGCTTCTACTATATATGATGAGTTGTTTCATACCAGTCAATGTGCCATTTCTAGTAGTACCAACACTTGTGCGTGTATAAAGGGCCATGTTTTTTTTTCCCATTGGTCATTAGGCTCCAAATATAGCACTTTGCCCTCAGAATTGATTCAGGATGAAATCTATATTTAATTATGTAGGTTAAAAATATTTGATTTCTCCCAAGGTTGGCAGATTAATGATGATAAAGCACTCAGATCCCTTAACAGAATATTAATGTGTACATTACCTGATTGAGTAAAGTCTTAAAAATTGCTTTAAATTTACTTGCAGGGTTAGGCAGCCTAGCCCAGGGCTCGACAAACCCCAAGCGCCCATGGCGACCAGAAAATCAGACTTGACTCCCGGGTATCGTGAGCCCCACATGGTGCACTTACCGCTGGGATCTTTAAAAACAAAAAACTTTAATCCTCCAGTGCGCGAGGGAGCAGAGTGTGTCCACCAGATGCACAGATTTCACGCTATGCCATCTCGCGCACTGCGCCTTACTGCCCGAGTGCAACGACTATCTGTGACTTTGTAACAGGCACAGACCAACGTAGAATGATAATGCTCCCCTTCCCTGCACTGAGGTATAGCAGCATGGAGGGGGGATAAAAAAAAAACTAAACTGCTTAAGACAGTGATTCTCAAACCTGTCCTCAGGACAGGTCCAGGATTTAGGGATTACCCAGTTGTGTTTAAATAAGAATATATAGAACACCGGGTATGGCTGCTTAATGGTAAGGGAACCACACCAGGTATTTAAACACAAATGGGTAATCCCTAAATCCTGGACCACTTGGTGTCCTGAGGATAGGTTTGAGAATCACTGGCTTATGATAAAAGAAAACCGCGCACTTGTATGTCTGACTGACTATGTGTGTGTGTGTTACTGACTATATATCCCCATATAAAGTGAATATATAGGGAGCAGGCGCAGTAGAATTTGCACATTGCGCACCACAGCGCATGCACGCACAGTTACGGCTGTCAATCGCCTGCGCGAGGGCCACACACCACCTCACGCCCCCTCCGGATCAGCTGCGGTGACAGGTAAGTATTTACATGCTACACTAGTAAGTGGAAGACACACACGGGGGACAGCCGTAACTGTGTGCGCATGCGCTGTGGTGCGCAATGAGCAAATTCTACTGCGCATGTGCAGTAGAATTTGCTTGAGAAATTTGATAGAACACCGGCAGTCTGCATAGATAATATTTTTAATATTTGACTCAAGCCTTCCCCAGTGATTACTCTGCATGTTTACTGCAGCAAAAAAAAAAAATGGAAATTACCTTTACTCAGCTAGTGTGGGCAGTCCTGGCTTCTTGTAAATTGCTGTAATATCACCTAACTAAGTATTTTATATTTTAAGCAATGCAAAATGTAAAAACGTGCATTTTAAAGTACTTGGAAATCACATTCATGTGCATTCATATTTGGAAGATGAATTTTGGGCACTAGACAGTTCCTTTAAGTATCATTATTTTATTTATTTTTTTATCTCATTTTAGGATATTAAAGATAGCTCTGTATTTAGATTATCCTTCGGAAATTCATGTAAAACCTGTATCTAAAACTAAAATTTCTTTTGTTTTGTCTAGATTGGATGGTGTATGATGTGGATTATTAGTTTAATAGAAATCATTAATCAAAAAATATTACATTTTCTCTTGTAGGATGTAAAGGATCTAAATTAAAGCAATTTGAACAATTATCTGGTGCAAGGATAAGAGTAAGTTTAAATTTGCTTATACAGATATTAATGTCTGTTTTAAAAACATTTCTTTGTGGCTAAAAATGTGAAACAAATATGAACGCCCTTCAATATCATTTGAATGTTTTAGACTGATGTATATGTTGGATAGTCCTAGCCATGAGTATGATGGATTACTTCATCTGTTGTTAAAAATCTAACTGTACAATATCATTCTACTTCTAGGTTCATCAAGAAGCATATTTTGCAGAAGTTAGAGTATTTGGAAGCAAAGAGGAACAAAACAAAGCCAGAAATTTTATATATGATTTTGTAGTAGAATTGGAGAAATTTGAAAAAAAATGTTTCTTCGTGGACTGGACTTCAACTTTATAGCATTTTTATGTTGCTGATATGTGACCTGCCAAATAAGTGCTACATTTTAATTGTTTTAAAGGTCTAATATTCTACTGTTACTTCATAAATAAGGCCATGGAGATTGTATCTGTTTATAAGTAAATGTATCCTACAATAATGGATTTGCTTATTAAAAAAAAAACCTTGTATTATGTTGTAAAATGTTAAATGGACTCAGTCACCTAAACCATTTATATCGTGAATGTTGAGAAATGATGAAAAAGTATCTATACATTGTCTTAACAGAAATATCAGCAAATGCAAGGTTTGTGAAAATTTTTTTTTTTTTTTGTGGTGTGTCATGTTTGACCTTTTGCTTTATATGCCAATTAATTACTTTCAATGGGAAATCTGTAATTTGCAACTCAAGCCACAAGGTGAGTTCATAAACATGACTTATTATCCTCTATACAATCCTGTTAACACCATATATAGATTTTCTTTTTTTTTTTTCTCTGTATAACCTTTGCTGTATGAATATTTAGATGACATTCCCTTTTAATATCTAATTACATTTCCTGTAATGAAGAGGCCACAGTGTGAATAAAATTCAAGTTGCATGTAAATGTCTGTGAAATGTAGCCACACTGTAACCCAATGTTTGCATTAAATATGTATTTTTTTTATTTTAAGAAATCACGAGTGTACGTGCTGTGGAGGTTATGGGCCTGACTGCTCAGCCTTTTAGAATATGTTCTGCATGTCACAAATATTCTGCCACCTTAATGCCTTTTTCATCACACTATGTTGTTAAAGGCACTCTATCACCTAAACATTGCTTATACTGTGAATGTAGAGAATGAAAAATTATCTATACAGGTTGAATATCCCTTGTCCAAAATGCTTGCTACCAGCAGTATTTTGTTAAACGGATGATGTCAAAGCATTAGCCCTATAAATGTTCTACATTATCTAAATCCAATGTAAGCAACTTGCTTAAATTAGATAAAATGAATGTAGAACATTTATAGGTGTGGAGCTGCTAAAATTACCTGCTCCACCGTGCTACCAAATGATCCACTCAAAGTGCACTAGTCCCTCTCCTCGCAGTACTGTGGAAACTACATTTCCCATGAGCACTTGTTTCCACAGTACAGCGCACAGAAGGGAGGAACAAAGGAGCTTCACAGCACAGCTCCAGAAAGGAGAGTGTCCCTTGTCCCAAAACCGATAATTTCGGATAATGGATCTTCGTGCAGGGCATACTCAACCTGTACTTTGTGTTAGCAGAACTGCAAGGAAATGCTTAAATTTGAAAAATGTGTTTGGAGTGTCTGCTGTTTATGACTTCAGCTTGGGGATGGGACACTTGATCGTGGCTGCTTCTGCGCAGCCGCTTCACCGCCGACTCTGCACCGCAAGACAGCTTGTCGCTGGAGATTTTATCGCTAAAGGTAAGTATTTTAGTAAGGGTGGTTAGAATTAGGGTTCGGGGTTAATTTTAGTATTGGGGTTCGGGGTTAATTTTAGTATTAGGGTTCGGGGGTTAGTATTAGGGTTTAGGGGGTTAATTTTAGTATTGGGGCTCGGGTGTTAGTATTAGGGCTCGGGTGTTAGTATTAGGGTTTAGGGGGTTAGTATTAGGGTTCAGGGGTTAGTATTAGGGTTCGGGGGTTAATTTTAGTATTGGGGTTTGGGAATCATTTATTAGGGGGGGTATTTTCTTTTTACTTTTACATTTGTAAGAGCTGAACTGTTAGCTCTTACATAGCCGCGGCCGCGATGAAACAGCCGCGTTATTCTTCATTGCTGACAGTTCAGCGTTCTAACTGCCGCGCTGAACTGTCAGCGATGAAGATGCGGCGAAGAAGTGTCCTAGACCCGTTCAGCTTGTGGCTTGATATGCAAATTAACTGGTTTTCAACAGTAAATTAGTAATTTGCATATCCAGACACAAGGTGAAGTCATAAACAGGAGACATGTAGGTGAAACCGTACCCCTAATTTATAAAGCGGTCATGCCATGGTGTATATTCATCTGGAGAACTCGGGTAAGTGCTACACAGTGCCTGTGCATGTCACTTACATCTCAGCAGGCCATATAGGTCTGGTTGCGAAGTATGTGACCGCTAAAGCCCCGGAGCTGAGTTCAGCGTTCACCTCCATTACAGAGCGATGTTTCCGGACTCTGCAACTGTTACTTCCCATACCCAATACTCAACAAAACTAAAAATCTAGTTTAATCCATCAATTGCGGGGGCAAAAATAGAGTTGTTTAAAACACCTTACGCATTTCACTCACTGAGCGTTCAGTTTATTCTGTCGTAGCCTGCAACATGCTTTTCCTGTCGAGTTATTATTCATGCCTGCTCCAGGATGTCTGCAGGGTTTCTCCGTTATCTAGGTTCTACCCATGATCTACTGGATACAGCAGCTGCCTCCGCCGGGGCTATGTGTATGTGGCTCCCATGCAAAAACGAGGGTCTCGCTCTGTGCTAGCAGTGAGAGACCCACGCTTTTGGCTGTCGGAGCGAGCTGTGTGTGTGTCTCGCATGTATCTATTAAGATACACAAGGGTTAAACAAGTTGGAATATCACTTTAATGTTCCTTTTTAATATATGTAGTTTGAGGATTTATGGGGGGGGATACCTGCTAAGAATAACTGCATTTTACATTCTATTTATAAGATCTATATTTAAAAAATAACATCACAACATCCTTATGATTTTTTTGTGTCTTCTAACCCCATGTCCTGTTTTGTAACTTTTCAGCACATATCATTGTTATGTCCCAGCCTTTGTATGCCTGGTGAGAAGAAGTCTAGCTCTCCCCATGTTAGTTTATTAATTGAGCCAAAGGCTATGCAAAGAGTATATTGCATTAAGTCAAGAAAACTACATGTAGTCCAAAATGAAAAATAAAAACTCTTCCCAAAAAAAAATGCAAACGTTATATTTGCTTCATTTTGTTAGATATGTCTTGTTTTGGGTATGTGTACTTATTTATTAAAATATTTTATTCAATAAGTGTGACTATGTGCCTCCATTTTATGACATTTTTGTGGGTATTGGGTGCCATCCCTCAGTGACTTTACAGCACTGGTAACTCACTGTGGGACTAGAGATACAGAATGCGACTTAGAGAATTGCATTGAGTGGGAGGGTGATGTAATTATGATATCAACAGGTGGCATGGCAGAGGTCCATTTCAAATCTGTTATGTAATTATGACATCAACAGGTAGCATGGCAGAGGTCCAATTCAAATCTGTTAGGATTTGTTATGCTATTTTGGTGATGGAGCATGGCAGAGGAGAATGCTGCCAGGTTAGTATTCCCCAAGCTGCCTCCTTCTGCATCTGCTTCCTCTCCTCTGTCCAGCATTACCCCAGACATGCTCTCTTTGTCTATACTGTCAGTGTCTCTGCCAAATGAGAGTGTATCTGGGGCTCATAAGCTTACTGTCCCTGTTAGTCTTTGCAGGCAGTGACTACCTGCAAAACTAGAGCCCCTTCAGGACTAGCCCCAGCAGCCAGATTTGCACTCATGAGGTGCTCCATTGGCAAAATTTTCATTCAGAACTGGCTCCATACCAGCACCCCGTCGATACCGCCTATGTCACATTACTGTGAATTTTATTGTTGAGGAGGCGGGGTAGTGAAAGCTTCTCGTCACATACCACAAAGGGAGCCAAGAGTGCAGTCTCCCTTGCAGCAATACTAACTGCATGCACTCACAGGACTTGCCTCAATACCCTGCACTTACCCCAGCATTGAGATTGCACTCACAGGACCTGCCACAGCACCCACCCTGCAGTTAAATTGCACTCATGTTATTTGCCCCAGCACCACTTAATCCAACAATGAGATTGCACTCACAGGACTTGCCACAGCATTAAGATTGTGCTCACAGGACTTACCCCAGCACCCACCCTTGCAATTAGATTGTACTCACAAGACTTGCTCCAGCATTGAGAGTGCACTAACAGGACTTGCTCCACACCCACCCCCGCACTTAGATTGCACTCACAGGGCATACCCCAGCCTAGGACTTACCTCAGAACTGCCAAAAATGTTAGGAAGGCTCTTAAAGGGAGATTTTTATTTAATCCCAAAGTGAACAGGATCTATAACTTATGAATCAAGTAGCTTTGGGCAGCACTCAGACTGAGGTGGGCTCATCATTTTTATTGAAGGGGTTTGGTGGCCTTTGCCCAGCCCCCAAAACCCAGGGGGGCTTTTCATTTCATTGCAGGGAGATGTTAACAGATGGGAGAGACAGAACACAACAAAGAGGAGAGGGGGAGAGACAGAACACAACAAAGGAGATACATACATGGAGAGAGAGGAAAGAGACAGGCATGGGGCGGGTGGGGGAACCACGGGGAGGCCCGCACAGGGCACCGGAACACTAAGGCCGGCCCTGGTCTTGACCCCCCATATGTATAATGGGGGACTGGGAACCATTTGGCTCCCAGACCCATTTTTGATAGGGGGTCAGGGCTACTTAATTTGGCTACCCATGATTATAATTTTTTTTTAAAAAGGGTGGAAACAGCACTCAACACCACAATATTAGCAAATATAAGAACTATAGTAAATAAATAAACACACATACAGTTGTAGTAAATAAACCTGCTAATGCAGCTGATGAAAAAGAAAGCTGGTTTTCTTCAATGTAGTAAATAAAACCTCATTGTGCATATAAAAGGATAATTTAATACAACAACCCCTCCTCACGGAGGTACTTACAGAATAAAAAACAATACTGTCACTAAACAGACTCAATGACCTGTCAGCTGATGTCTAGGGATGAGGTTTACTGGTAGCCTGGTATTTAACACCTTCGCGACAATGGACGTGTCAGGCACGTCCTGCAGTGAATCAAGTGGTTGATTGCGAAAACTGCTTTAACGGTGCTGGTCTATTTCTTCGACATCGAGGCAATAGCCAGCACCGAAATTTATTTTCTGGGCCACACACGATCGCCCCACGGAGCGATCGTGGGAGCCTTATTGCCCAGCTATGCCCTCTGGAGGTCTGAACTTCGAAAGTGAAAGTAACTTCACTTCTGTTGCTCTGAATATGCTACTTGACTGCCCCTAGTGGTAGTTAAGTAGCATAGCAATGTAAAAAAATAAAAATAAATATTTAATTAACCCCTTAGTGACATGACTTTTTTGGCTTGTCCGACGCTTGGTGACATGGGCTGTTTTAACATTTCTGAGGTGTTTGTGTTTTGCTGTAATTTATTTCTGTCTCATTTATTTGTGTACCCACACAAACTATATATTGTTTTTATCGTTATAAGGGCTTTCTTTTGATACCATTATTTTGATAATAGCATATAATTTGATGTCAAAAAAATAAAATATGGAAAAAAAATTAAAAAATATATTTTTTTATAGAAACATAGAATGTGTCGGCAGATAAGAACCATTCGGTTCATCTAGTCTGCCCAATTTTTTTGAGTACTTTTATTAGTCCTCCGTTCCCGGTCTTATAGCTAGGATAGCCTTGTGTCTATCCCACGCATGCTTAAAATCCTTGACTGTGTTGACTTGACTTTTATTTGAAAAATCGTATACTCATGTACAAGAGACAACAAAAAAACACTGCTAAATAGTTTCTAATATATGTCCTGAGTTCAGAAATAGCCTATGTTTTATGTTTTTGTGCTTTTTTATGCATGTTACAGGGCCAAAACTATAAGTAGTGCAAAGCTATTTTAAAATCCATTTTTTCAAAATTAGCGATAGTGACATTGTAACACTGATTTCTGTACTAAATCCATGAATGACCCCCAACATGTACATATTTTTGAAAACTAGACCACTCAGGGCATTTAACTTGGGGTATTTTGACACATTTCATGTAGCCATTTTACCACCAATCTTTTCCAAAGTTTGCAGCAAAAAATCTTTTTTTTTAATTTTCACATAGATTGCAATTTCAGTAAACATTACCTTAAAATGTGAAGGGGTATTTCCAAATAACATCTCAAAATGTGTTCAGCAACATCTCCTGAGTACAGGGATACCACCCATGCATAGGTTTGTTGGTTTGTTTTGGGGCTAAAAGGCCACATTTAGGGGGTGTGCATTTTGGTTTTCTAACTTGGAATTCTGACATGCAGAAAACTTGCACCCATGTCCCATTTGGGACATTTGTGAAGCCAGAAAGTGTATTCTACTCCACAAAGCCATATATTTTTGAAAACTAGACACCCTAGGGTATTTCAAATCGTAGTATTTTAACACTTTCCATGCACTAATTCTACCACCAGCCTATGTCAATGGTATGGATAGTAATTTTTTTTCACATACATTGTACTTCGGGCATGAATTCACAGATCCTATTATGTGTCAGTGCCAAACAACACCTCAATATGTGTTCAGCAACATCTCCTGAGTACAGGGATAAAAGGCCACATTTAGGGGGGGGGGGTGCCATAGGCGTCCGCGGGGGGGGGGGGGGGCAAGGGGGGCCTGGATTTTTGCAATTCCCCTTTTAAAAAAAAATGTTTTTTTTTAATTATAATTATTTTTACTCAGTGTGCAGCCTCTAGTTGTCCCTAGGGGACTGCACACCAGTTATTGGGGTAGGATGTGGCACCCAAAGCTGTTGCTCTCTGCAACTCTGCTTGCTGTAATACTGGTCTCCCATCCACATTGGTGCAGGTCTCTGCAGCTGACAGTCATGCTGCATGGAGAGCCAATGACAGGGGTGCCCGGGGATATGAAGTTATAGCCCCGCCCCTCAGCCCTCTATGTGGCAGCATGACTGACAGAAGAGAGCCTGCAGTGCAACATCATGGAGGAAACAGGGAAAGATACTCAGAGACCATAGCTGAGCCTCTGTAACAGGTAGGAAGAGCTTATAATAGCTTTAAGGTACATGGCAGAGTGGGGTAAATCCAAGGAGGACTCTCCTATTTCCCTGAGGTCTCCATTTGTCCAGTCTGAGCAGCTCCTCTGACCAGCCTCTGCTCACATCAACATGGTGACAAGTGGATGGGGCAGAAAAGATAATGGAGGATGAAAAGAGGTGATTGATTGGAGCAGAATACAGACAAAATTGTGACATGGGGCAGAAAAGATAAAATGTAGGTGAAAAAAGGTCACTCACATGGAGAAATAAAACACATAAAATGAAAGGGAAAGAGATGGCAAACATGGAGGAATAAAACATAAAAAAGGGGGAAAGAGATAAAGAAATGTCATGGATTTAGGAATTTGGATGTTTAGGGAATCTGTTGCTTTGTGTTTATATTGTGTGCTATAGTGTTGTATCTGGTGCTGTGGAGTTATATTGTGTGCTATAGTGTTGTATCTGGTGCTGAGAGGTTATATTGTGTGCTATAGTGTCGTATCTGGTGCTGGGTGGTTATATTGTGTGCTATAGTGTTGTATCTGGTGCTGAGAGGTTATATGGTGTGCTATAGTGTTGTATCTGGTGATGAGGGGTTATATTATGTGCTATAGTGTTGTATCTGGTGCTGAGAGGTTATATTGTGTGCTATAGTGTTGTATCTGGTGCTGAGGGGTTATATTGTGTGTGCTATAGTGTTGTGTCTGGTGCTGTTGGGTTCAGGGCCGGCCTTAAGTGTCCCGGTGCCCTGTGCGGGCTTGCCCCGTGGCGTCCCCCCCCCCCAGCCCGTGGCGACCCCCCCCCGTCTTTCACCCCCCTATGTATGTGTCCCTTTCCTCTTCCTTGCCATGTCTGTCTCTCTCTAACTCCCCCATACCTGTTTTCTCTCTCTCTCCCTGTTCTGTTTCTCTCCCCCCCCCTCTGTTCTGTCTCTCTCCCCCCGTTCTGTCTCTCTCTCTCCCCCTCCCCCTGTTCTGTCTTTCTCTCTCTCTCTCTCTCTCCCCCTGTTCTGTCTCTCTCTCCCCCCTCCCCCTGTTCTGTGTCTCTCTCCCCCCTCCCTTTGCCTGCAAATGTTGATCCAAGGAGAGCAGCATCTGCTTCACGGGCAGCAAGAGAAAGTGATGCTCGGCTCCCCATGCTTAATGTAAACCGGAAATGACACAGTCCACCGAGTCTCTCTCCTACGCGTTTCTCAGATTACTGTCCGCTTCCTCAGGGAGATGAATACAGCATCTCATACATACATGCTAACACCAGTCCAGTTAAAAGGACATGCACAATAAATAGGTACATTAACACTCAAAGAAGAGAGAAAGTAAATATATAATAATAGGCATAAAAATAAAACTGAGGAAAATGAAAATAAAATAAATATAACATTTGAAAATAAAAAGAGATAAAAAATACAAATTGAAATGATAAAATGAATTAGAAATAGAAAAAAGACACGCAAAAATGAAAATGAAATTTTTTTTTTTTTTTTATAAAGTTCAAAATAAACTGAATAATAATGATAATATAAGTTAAAAAATAAAAATTCCATATTTCCATATGCTGATAGACAATTCTTATTTAGGCTAGGCCTAAGATTAGAGGCTAGGATAACTGATATCACTTAAACACAGCTGGGTCCAATGACTTATTCAGACCATACTTTGAAAGTATACCCAGGGCATATACCCAAGGTTTCTCTCTCGCAAGAATCCTTATCCTATGTTCATTAAACCGGTCCGAGTTTTCTAACAGCTCTACCCACGTATTGCTGGCCACATCCACATTCTAAAAAGTAAACCACAAATCTGCTGTTGGAGTTAAGAAATTGTTTGATTTATACTGTTTTTTGGGATACTAAAAAAAAAACAACACCTCTGTTCTGTTTAGGTATAAAGCTACACATTGTACATAGTTGATGGCCGCAACCATAAGTCTTGTGCAGATCCTTAAACATAGATAGTGATGCATGATTTGTTGTGGTTCTATTCTGTTAAAAAAATTACTGTGGGACATGAACCTAATTTGGATCCCAACAGAGGATCTTTCTTCATAATGTACCGTTTGTTTTTTTAATGATTGATGTGATCCTGGCAGCATAGTTTTAGTAATACATTTAACTTCGCCTGCAAAAAGGTCTACTGATCTATTAAAATCCTTGATGATGGCATCCCTATCAATCTGATCTTCTTGGTTGTTTTGCATTTCTCAGCAAATCTTTGGGATAATGTTTCTCCTGGAAACGCTATAGGAGGATATCACATTCCACCACAAAATCTTCCTTCCTACTGCGATTATACTTAATACGTCCCATCTGTCAAAACAGGATGTTGGATATCCAGGAATGGTGATGTCCTCTCTTGGCATCTAAATGATCATTTTTTTCCCCTCACACTTTCTGTGGTTGCTACTATGTATCTGGTATTGGGAGTCCTGAAACAGAGTGACATCTAGAAAGTCAAGGTGGGTAGGACTACTAATTAATTGTCACAGCTCATTTTTATAGGTGTTTTCCACAAATGCAATGATCGCCAACCTGTCAGGTAATCATAATGTAATCTACATACGTTTTATATACAAAGAGGTTACCCCTGAATGGGTTGGAATTCCAAATAGCTCCTTCCTCCCAGTATCCCACAGCCTTATATAGTAATCATATACGGCAAATTTTGTCCCCATGGAAGTCCCCTTTATTTTGGCTACCACTTAGCTTTGGTGCATTTTGGGCATATTTCAACTGCTTTGGGCAGGCGTGTAATTTCGGACCCATTCGGGTGATATTGGGTAGCTCATAACTTGGTTCCCAAAGTAGCCGAGTTGAAAAAAAAATCTTCAATGCAGCTGAATGTTGGACATTTTCCAACTTCGCTACTTTGACCTTAAGTTTGAAATTCCTGTATCAATTCCATGCAATTCTCTTGACCATATTTACCATATAATCAATAGATTACATGGAGTAGTCTCTCAAGGTTGTGCCAGTGGTGATTTCCATTCACAACCAGACAAGCCTGCATGCTTCACAGTGAAACATGGATGTGGAGACTGGAAATCACTGTTAGCAAAGTGAGACTTGTCATAGGCTAAAATGGCACCTGGCTTTAAATGTACATGCCATTTTAGCCCCATGAAAAGACTACAGTAAAATAAAATAAAAATATCGTTTTAATGGCTCTTGAAACCCACGTTGTAGTTATCACATCTTGTCTATGTACAATAGACATCATTACTGTAAACAATAGTTTTATTAAATAGGAGACTAAATTTGTTTCTTTGTGACCTTTAAGATGTGAGTGGATTCAAATGTATTGTTAGATATACAACCATTACAGCAAGGGTGAAACCCCTGTATGCCACCTAACACCATGGTGCCTGACACCACTAGAGGATATAACGAATTTGTATTCGAATTAGACTCTGCAGAGGCGGTAAATACCGACCAATCACAAGATCCCGCCCAAATGACGATGATGATCTAGTGCTGGCTGCACGGGTTGTTGTGGCAAACGGTTCTTGGCATATTGAATAACGTCATGTCTGATTGGGAGGAAGAGTATGAGCCAGACTACAAGCCGAAGCCCAAGGAACAACCTCAGGATTTACCGCCATGGGAGCCTACAAAGTCATGGAGGCCGAAGAGCAATGATGGAGCGAGCAACTGGAGGGGTACAGATGAGGGCGTGTGGCGGGGCAGACCTAGGTGGGGTGAGCAGCCCACAAGGGCACCAAACAGAAGCAGCTACGAGCGACCGCAGGAATACAGGAGGCAGGATAACGGCCATGTCAGCCTTAATCTGGAGAGCCACGTGGTCGGCAAAGTGATAGGTGAGCAGTGTTATTGGCGGGATACTTTACCCGCCTATAGTACCAGAAAATCACTTAGCAGCTTGGTTAGGCCTTAATACAATGTCGGCTGACTACATTTCCTAAAATACATCATATTTTCTGTAATGTTGAAACTCTTGAAATACGAAATTGAAATCACTTCTAGGCCAATTGGTCCTGTATGTCATTGTACTTACAAGAAATAAAATATTACCACAGTCATCCATCTGGTATCAAAATGGTCATGTATTTAGTGCATGCTGCTTTGCGATAACGGGTTTTATTTGCATTCTAACAGGTGCATAAAACCAGTCATGTTCCACCCCCTTTCTGTATTTTAACTAGTCTGTAAAAAAGGGGAAGCATTAGACATGAAAGTAATTTCAACTCCAAATTAGACATCTGTGATGTATCCTGTTTGATATCCTCTTGTGGCTTGATATGCAAATTAAACATTTCCAACTGAAAGCAATTAATGCATATTAAACCATAGGTGATGTCATAAACAGAAGACACCTTCTTAAAGGACCTTCTGGTGTCAAATGCATCTTCCAAATCTTAATGCATATTAATGTGCTTTCTAAGTACTTTAAAATGCATGTTTTATATTTTGCATTATTTAAAAAACATCTAGATGAAGTTGTGAAATTACAGCAGTTTGCAAGACACCAGGACTGCCCGCACTAGCTGAATAAAATTCAGTTTCCTTTTTTTGTGTGTGCTGCAGGATCCAATGAGTGCCAAATTAATTTCATTTCCTGTCTCTCTAGTGGTCATCAGACAATGTATTGCACAGTTAAGAGATCCTGCTGAGTGCAAGAGCAAGTTTATTACATTCCACACAATGTATTGTATTCCAGCAGCACAGGAAGTGACTAAATGAAACATAACTTTATATCCTCAGAGGCTATACAAGCAGTTCTGCCGCACATGTAGTATGCATGCACTGGGGGAGGGCTTGAGTCAACTATTAAACGTGATTCATGCAGAATGCCTGCAGCAAATCACACTGGAAAAAAGCTTGTGCACTATACAAGCAGTAATCTTCATCTTGCACCAAAGTGAGTTTGGGGACTAGACTGTCCCTTCAATGCATTCGCTTTCAGTTTTGCTAATGTAATTGTTGTTTTTTGCTCTTTACACATTTAAATAATGTTTAGAAATTCGCTTTGTATGCATTATTTTTTTTTTCTGCTTTTCATCCTTATGGCTGGAGTGTCAATTTGAATGAATATTTAATATTTACCATGATATTACCTTGATAAATAGCAATGTGAAACTTGTATTAACTCTGATTTCCAACTTTCTCCTTTAGGGCGGGGAGGATCTAAAATTAAAGAATTTGAAGAATTATCTGGTGCAAGGCTAAAAGTAAGATTTTAAAAATATTTTTTTTTTCATAGATTAAGTCTAATGCCTATTTTAAAAGGACAGTACCATCAAAAATAACATGTTTTATTTTGTGCTGTTGATTTCTGCAATGTACTTTTGCTTTTCTCATTTAAGTTAATTTAATAGAAAATGTTTGCTTTATATGTGTCACTTTGTGACATTAAGGGACATAAATTGTCCCCACTACACTGCCTTTACAGCATTTGTAACTCACTGTGGGGCTTTGGACATAGAATGTGGTCTATAGGTCAGAATTCTGACTAATAGACTTGCGTGTGTTTGGAAGGGTGATGTAATGTAATCCTTACATCACCATGGGGCAGGGGTGCACTTGAGTTTCAAATTTGTAAGGACCCAGTTTGGTGAAACCACATGGTAGAGCAAAGTGTAGCAGGTAAGGTGCATTTAGCTGCTCATTACCATTTGCCTTGCTCTCACCTTGCCACCTGTCTGTTGCCCAGCATTACCATAGACCCATTTCTGTTTCCTGTGGGTCCCCACCACATTCCCTGCAGCGTTTCTCAAAAGGGCCCCCTCACACTTCTGCCTCTCCCCCAATACCCACATTCCCTGCTGCATCTCTCAAAACAGTACCCCCTCTTCCTAAACACCTCCCTTCACTGTTGCATCTTCCCAGATGAGCCCCCTCTCCTGCAGAATCCCCAGATACAGTAATGCAGGGAAGATGTAGAGGGATACTGCAGGGCAAGGTGCATCTCTCCAGAGACCTGCTTTCATTCAACATCTCTCCATACACCCCCAGCAGCAACCCCTATATTGCAAATAACATTTTAAACATGTTAATCGCCTTGTAAATCTTATTTTATTGATGTCTTTAGGGGTTGCCTGATCTTGGCAAAGTGTGATGCATCCTCTCGCCTTTTACACATCTGTAAATCCCCTAAAAATATATATTTTTATTTGCAAGGATAGGGTGTACAGCGGGGAATAAGCAAATATGATTTTCCAGATTTGCAGGGGAGTTCTTCATATGGTATAAATCCCTGGGTGGTATATTCTCCCCTGTGACTGGTATGGTACCAATGCGACCAGCACCAGTTTTGGTACTGTGTTGCTGTCAAGATGCCACTGTGTCAGTCAGTCAGACACTAGACTAATCAGAACACATATCCACAACCTTGTGCGTGGTGGTGTGAGGCTGCTGGGAGATGCGCAAAGATCTACCTGACTTCCCATGATGCCCTGTCAGCATCATGAGATGTATAATGATCCTAATGCTAGTATGTCTGTCTATGTCTCATGGGAACTGTAGTTAATGGCAGACAGAGTGACAGGTTTTGTTTATGAAGCACAGCCCCATTATATATCTGGCTAGATGTATACCAGTGGGAATCATAGTGCAACACATTTGTGACTGATTCCGTCCTCCCAATAATAGTCCCAGTAATGTACGTGTGAGTGCATCATGGACTCCCCAGCAATAAAACTCACTGTAATGTGTGTGATTCTGTGTCGATGAATGAATGTGTGTGTGCGCACAACTCTCAGTGACTTACGTGCGAGTGCATGCGACCTCCAGTGAATGTGTTATTGTGTGTGCAACAGCGAATTTGTGGCACATATTGAAAAAAACGACAGTTTTGAGTGTACATTTCAACAATAAAAATGTAAAAAAATATATAGATATATAGTCACAATTTCTTTCATTATTACTTATTTTATAGATGTTGAATGAGAAAAACTAATGATAAAAAAACTTGTAGATTTGTATAAGTCTTATCAAAGCAACTCCTGCTGTCTGCCTACAAAAGGAGTGTAAAAAGGCGGAGTTCTTAGAGTTGACAAAAAGGCATTTGAAAAAAATGAGTTTAGAAAACGAATAGCTTGTATGTACACAATGGAGCATATCATAAATAGTAGAATAGCACTGTTTTGTTCAGTCCTGGTTGCCTTTTCAGAACGCTGTAATCTCTGGAAGGCAGGTAAAAAAAAACGTGTGTGTGTGTGTATGTATATATGTATATATGTATATATGTATGTATATATATATATATATATATATATATATATATATATATATATATATATATATATATATATAAATCTTACATCAGGGCTCATTTTACAGATTATATCATACAATACACCCCTGCTGCGTCATTGGGGAATATATATTATATAAATATATATATACCCCAATGACGCAGCAGGGGTGTATTGTATGATATAATCTGTAAAATGAGCCCTGATGTAAGATTTTGCATCATGGGGGGGAACAAATCCACAAAATGGTTCCAGGGAATAAAGACATAACTCCTTTTTTTTTTTTTTATTATTTTTTTAACTACATAGTGACCGTTCCCCTGAAAATAGTTAAAATGTACTTCTTAAAATCTAAAGATAATGTTTATATGTGATACACAGACTATAGAGAGGGGGTTGATTTGGATTAATAATTACATACTGCCCCTATATGAAGACTCCAAAAGGGAAAATAAGGACTATATGTGATGACTGTACACTATATAGGAGTTATGCACAGGGGTAAATAGAGATAGCTGATGGAGAAAATGTTTCTGTAAAGGGGTGCTTTTTTTTTTTTGAGAAAATAAGGATTATATAAAACGATTGTTCACTATAGAGAGTTTAATCACCGGGGACTCAATAGGGATAGGAGATAGAGGATTTTTTCCCTCCCTTTATGTGAAAAGGTAAGGGGTATCCTGGGAAATGGGAAGATATTAATTATAGATGATAATTGTATACTATAGAAGGAATGTTGATTTGTTGAGCAGTCACATATAGTTTTTTTTTTTTGTTTTTTTATAAGAAGCCACTCAAAGGGACTTATTTTAAAGGGTAAAGAATAATGATACACTTTTATCCCTCTTCACTGATAAAAGAATTAATAATTTGTTACATATAGTTTTAAGAGCATTTCTTGGGAGGAAGAAGGAAGGAAAGGAAAAAAGAAAATTGGAAGATACTTCCTGAATATGACATTGGTACATCATAGAGGGGAGGTTGATCTGCTGAACAGCCACATATAACCTATATATGAAGTTACCCAAATAGAATCACTTAAAAGGAAATTATCATTTTATTTTTATTATTTTTTTTATGTTAAACTAAAGGGTTCTTTTTTCAAAAGGGAGAGCATGATTATGTATGAAACTTATCCATAGGGAATCACTCAAAGGAGAAAACAATGATTATATAGCCTCTTGTTAAAGTGAAGTTACCTGGCCAGGTTCTCAATTCTTCCTTCTTTACTGACCAGCACGTTTCTATATCCATGTACTATTCATGGTATTTTGCTAACCTAATCAGCAAGTGAGTAATTTGACACTCTGCCTGTGGTTACATTTGTATCTGTGTCTGTTGATTTGTATTTAAAGGCACATATCATTGTTTCTTGTTTTTAACAATTTGTCAATTTTTTGGGGTTTTTTTGTTACATTTGTGTATATTTTTTCTATATGTATTTATATATTGCATTTGTTTTTATATATTATTAAATTTATATATTTTATATTCATTTACTATCTTTGGTTTTTTATATTGATTGACACCTACTCTGTTTAACTGCCAAGCGCTGTCTACTCACCTTCCCATTCTGTTTCCCTTTACAGTGGCTTGCTCCACTGTTTTCTTATAAAGACTAGCAGCTTATTTTCTCAATGCGACTCATCTGTCCAATCCACTGAGATATTTCATTGTCAATATCCTCAATCAGTGTATCGCTGGGTTTGTATACATATATAATAATTATTTAAATATTTTTAATTTTATTTTTTTTGGTAAAGGGTTCACTTTGATTTCACATAATAGGCGCTGTGTATATCACATTTCTAATGATTATATATGATGATTGTACTTTATAGGGATGCGATACATAGGAGATATTTTGGGGATGGCCTATAGAGAAGAAAAGGCGGGTTTTTTTTGTTGGCACTGACCGAGGAATGATGTGTGGACCAGCCACATTCTGTCCTGCTGTGGGGAGATATTTAAAGGAGAATTATTTAAAAGTTGAAGATATGTTTTTTGTTTTTTTTTTATTCTCGATGTGTGTGGGGGATAAGAGAGATATATGATGGTGAACCGTTACTCATATAGTGGGGTTGATATGTTTTGGAGATGATAGGCACTGTTAAAAGAATGAAGTGTGGATTGACCACATATGACTTTTCCATATGAGTTTTTTTTTTTTTTTCTCTCTCATCTTCGTCTCCTTCTCTCTCTCTTTGTATCTTGTCTCCCTCTCTCTCTTTTATGATAACACCACTATATTATTACTAAGATCACCCCCACCCCCCATTTTTCTATCACCTACTTGGAGATACTGTGTGGTCGGAATGGGTGTAATCACCTGTGAAAGAATCCAAAGTGGTTGAGAATATGACCCACACAGTTGAAGGGGGGAGGGAGGAAGAAAAAGGGAAGGAAAATGATGGCACTTTGGTGTATGGAAACTGAATTCCCCAAAGAGAGTACTAAGATGAAAGATTATTAAGCTCTGTTAATAGACATGAATCTGACCATGCTAAGCTAATAGTTCGGGGAATAGAATAAAAGGATGTATATGGCAAGAGAGAGACTCTATTGAGATTAGTCTCAAAGATATATACTTTCAATAAAGTGAATGTCACCCGAATTAGCGCCGAAGTATCTGTAATTGAAAATATTTATCTAGAACGTCATCTTAGGATCTATATAAAAGTTCAATTAACGCCGGACATGGAATTAAACTAAGACTACAGATAATTTGGAGAAAAGATAATAGTGATGATAAACTTAGATAATTCCACATAGTCAGAGGGCTAATGAAATGGGATTGATCAATATAAGAGAAAATAAACTATTTAGTCTAAATTGGGAGGGGAAGTCATAGAAGAGAAAAAAGAAAGAAGGTTTCATAGATCAAGCGGGTCCTCGCCAGCGATAATTTAGATCTACTTACCCAAATAAGACCAACCTAGAATGTGGGCTCAGACCACAGTCATGGGAGATAGTCAAGAAGGGCTTGACTGAGGGGTCCATCGGGAGGAGGAGGGTGTACAGAGGTCAGTACACCCAAATATTTGTTTACTAGATGAATGTGTATGGATGAAGTATGTTAGATATATAAGCTAGAAAATAAGCACACACGATAAGAGTTTTGTTCTCTACCCCCAGATAGCCCAGAATGGTATCAATTAAAGTGCTATCAATAGATGCCACTGGGCTAAATATACCCTGTAAGAGATCTAAGTTACAATATGATCTGAGAAAACAAAAGATACAAGTAGCAGTGATCCAAGAAACTCAAGTTTAAAGAAGAGGCCCAACCTAAATTAGAAAACAACCTTTTTCCAACAGTTTATATGAATAATACTAAAAGTTCCAAAACAAAAGGGGTTGCAATTATGATAGCAAGAGATTTCCCATTACAAATTCAAGATAGCTGGAAAGATGAAGAGGGGAGAATGATATTCCTGAAAGGAAAACTAGGTGATAGAACTATAACATTGGCATCAATTTACACTCCTAATGATAAACAAGAACAATTCATAACACAAGCCCTCAATAAACTAAAATTTTATGCAGAAGGAATGGTAGTGGTCGGAACCAATTTAAACATGGTATTGGACCCCAGGCTAGATACATCAGATGGCAAGTCCCGAATGTCTAGATCCAAAGTGAGTTAAGTTAAAAAAGCATTAAGCCAGGTGCAGCTTACTGACGCTTGGAGAATACAACATGACCAACAAAAGGACTTTACCTTCTATTCAGGAGTCCACGGAAAGTACTCAAATTTCCGAACCTATCCAGGAAAAAGTTTAATTGGAGACTTAATGAGGGACTTAGCGGATAAAACACTGGTAAACAAATTTAAGATTCATATAAAAAATTACTTTTCAGAAAATAAAACCTCAGATGTTTCAAGTGGAGTGGTATGGGCAGCACATAAAGTAGTTCTAAGGGGCTTGTTTATACAGAAAGGGGCCAGATTGAAAAGACAGAACAAAACAGATACCCTGGTAAGGGAGATTCAGCAACTGGAAAAAGTTCATAAAAAAAAAACACAGCTAGCAGATTTTATAAATAAAAAGCTAGCGTTAATACACCAGACAATACAAGGCATGTTCTATGAACAAGGCAATACACCAGGAAAACTATTAGCAAGGGACTGCATAGCTAGGATTAAAGACTCAAGTGGGAAAATATTCCATACTTCTAAAGAAATAATTTCAACATTATTATGAAGGACTTTATAATCTGCACCCCAACCAGGGAGATAAAGAACAGAGTAATCACCTAATAATGATCAGGAATTACTTAAAAAAACATCTAAATGTAAAATTCTCCCAGACACAAAGTAAAGGCCTGGATAACCACGGGAGAAATCTGGCGAGTAGTTAAATCAATGTCAAAAGGAAAAAGTCTGGGCCCAGATGGTCTTCCAATAATATATTACCCTATTTTTGGGGAAGAGTTGATACCACACTTGAAGGATTTGATAGATTCAATTACTAAAGGTGAAAAGTTAAATGAGGCCATGTTAGAAGCATATGTGACAGTAATCCGTAAAAAAGGAAAAGATGAGGGATTATGCAGTAACTATAGGCCTATATCGCTCCTGAACGTGGATTTAAAAATATTAGCTAAAATACTAGCCGTAAGAATACAGGAGATAATCCTGGGTGTGGTACATACCGACCAAGCTGGCTTTGTGCATGGAAGAGAGGGTTGGGACAACTCTATTAGGATTTTAAATTTGATTAATAAGGCAAAGGGATCTGGAAGTCCCTCGCTAAACTGGACATTCATGTGGGAAGTGTTTAAAGGGATTGGGAGTTGGCCCCGAATTCCTATTGTGGATACGGGCAATGTATAACGCCCCCACAGCTAGGATAAGATTAAATGGAACACTTTCGAACCAGTTTGCCCTGTCGAACGGGACAAGGCAGGGATGCCCTTTGTCGCCCCTCCTTTTTGTGATGGTAATGGAGCCCCTTTTGAATGCAATCAGAGGGAATACAAATATTGCGGGCTTAGACATGGGGACTAGACAACAAAAGGTAGCAGCATTTGCAGATGATCTATTGGTATTCGTAACAAAACCATAGACTTCCCTAAGTTGGATTTGTAAAGAACTTAGATATTATGGTGGGGCTTCAGATTTTAAAACAGATGAATTCCGAGGTCTTGAATATTAATATACCGCCAAGGTTGGAGGAGATTCTTAGATTAAAGGAGGTAGAATACTTTGAGACACCTATTCGGGTGGTACCATGGATAGCTGACCCAATAAAGATACTGGGAAAACGGACCCACCCCACAATCCTGACAATGAGAGTGAAAGACGTTTATGGGATAGAAAGCAGAAGACAGGGTTGCCAACAACGTGGTAGAGTGGTATTACAAGTTAGAAATTACAATTACAATTAGAAATATCGATCAGAATCCCTGTTCCTTTTGTGGTGGGAACTATGATATGGAGGTTGAAAGGACAGGGCTATGGATATAAATTAGGTTAACCTTAATTTAGTATTAACAACTATAAATAACCATGTGTATCCGTGAGATTTTATAACAACCCCAATATGTGTATCCTGTTGTACGAAGGGTGATAGGAATAAGAATGTAATAATATATCAGGGCTCGACAAACCCCGGGCGCCAGGTCGCCATGGCGACCTGGAAATGGAGCCTGGCGCCCGGGTGCCGTTCCCCTTGCCGCTGCCATCCGTCTTTTGCAGCGCGAGGGGACAGACAGCAAGCTCCGCCCCCTCGCGCTACACGTGTGTATGAGTGTTCAGCCGAAAGAGCCATGAGGATCGGCTGCGGCACGAATGTAACCCCTCCCCAGCAATGAGGTAAGGCAGCAGGGAGGGGAAACATTCGTGCCGCAGCCGATCTTCATGGCTCTTTCGGCTAAGTGCTGGGTTGTCAACCCAGCACTCAGAAGTTAAGAAGGGAAAAAAAAAAACTTGTGTATGTTTGAGTTGTATATGTGAAGTGGGGGGGAGGGATGTATATGTGAAGGGGGGGTATATATGTGAAGTGTGGGGGGGAGGTGTATATGTGAAGGGGAGGTATATATGTGTGAAGTGTGGGGGCAGGTGTATATGTGAAGGGGGGGAGGGATGTATATGTGAAGGGGGGGTATATATGTGAAGTGTGGGGGGGTATATATGTGAAGTGTGGGGGGAGGTGTATATGTGAAGGGGGGGTATATATGTGTGAAGTGTGGGGGGAGGTGTATATGTGAAGGGGGGGAATATGTGTGGGGGGAGGTGTATATATGTGAGGTGTGGGGGGAGGTGTATATGTGAGGTGTGGGGGGAGGTGTATATGTGAAGTGTGTGTGTGTATTTGTGAAGTGGGTTGGTGTGTGGGGTTTGTATATGTGACGTGGGTTGGTGTGTGTGGGCTGTATATGTGACGTGGGTTGGTGTGTGTGGGGTGTATATGTGACGTGGGTTGGTGTGTGTGGGGTGTATATGTGACGTGGATTGGTGTGTGTGTTTATGAATTGCGTGTATGTTTGCGTGATTGTCTGGCTCCTAAAAATTTTTGCTGGCTCCTAGAATAAAATAAATTTGTCAAGCCCTGTAATATATGAAGATATTGTTATTTATATACATATTCTTTCCTGTGTATTTAAGAGAAAGGGGGTAATGGATATGTATTTATGGATAATGCATTTTGTATTTCATTATGACTTAATTGATATGTATTTTGTATTTTTTCAGTAAAAAAACTTTATTTTTTTTACTGAAATATTTTCAGTCAAAACACACTTTTTGGTGAGTATTCTTTATATGTCTTTACTTTCAATGCACAGTTCAGCAAACGTGTATTGGTGATTAGTGTAACTTTAAAACGTTTCTTTATGCCCTCCAATCAAATTAATGCAAAACCCCTTCAATAGCACTGGAAAAAATATAATATAACATTCTACTTTTAGGTTGTTCAAGAAGACTATAACTCAGAGGTTAGGATATTTGGAAACCAAGAGCAGCAAAATAAAGCAAAGGACTTAATATCTGATTTTGTTTCAGGATTGGAAAGTGGTGAGTAAAACAATGATATTGAACTTGATTTGAAACCTACAATATGGTGTTTATCTTAAAAGATCAAAAAAGGCAACTTCTGCCTATTTAAAACACCATTTTAAACAGCTACGCAATAAAATATATCAATGTGTGCAAAAGTGTAAACCAAACCAGAAATAACCCAATGATCTGGTTTCACGCTCAATGCATTCACATCCAGGGAAAAAAATAACTCCCAGTGCAGTAAATTAATTAAATCCTTAATATGGGGCAAGTAAGACTATACGACACAGATACTAGTAAATAGTAGGACAATAGGGGTTAATCCATCAAGATGAAGCCCAGATCTCTGGTATCATTGGCAGGAGTTATTTATATCTCCAAAAAAGAAAAGAAAGAACCACTTAATAGTATAAAGTAAACAATTTTTTTGATTGGGTGACTAAAATAATAGATCAGGGTGGTGCAGTAGACATTGCTTACCTAGATTTCAGTAAGGCATTTGACACTGTCGCACATAGAAGGCTTATCAATTAAACTGAAATCTTTGAATTTGGATTTCAATATTGTTGAATGGATTAGACAATGGCTGAGTGACAGGCAACAGAGGGTTGTAGTCAATGGGGTATATTCGATGCAAGGTCTTGTTACTAGTGGGGTACCTCAGGGATCTGTTCTTGGACCCATTCTCTTTAATATTTTTATTAGCGATATTGCAGAAGGTCTTGTTGGCAAAGTATGTCTTTTTGCTGATGATACAAAGATTTGCAGCAGGGTTGATATTCATGGAGGGATAAGCCAAATAGCAAATTTATTTAGCTAAACTAGAAAATTGGTCAGAGCAGTGGCAACTGACATTTAATGTGGACAAGTGCAAGATTATGCACCTTGGGCGTAAAAACCCAAAAGCAGAATATAGACTATTTGGTACAGTCCTAACCTCAACATCTGAGGAAAGGGATTTAGGAGTAATAATTTCAGAGGACTTGACGGTAGGTAGGCAATGCAATAGAGCAGCAGGAAATGCTAGCAGAATGCTTGGTTGCATAGGGAGAGGTATTAGCAGTAGGAAGAGGGAAGTGCTCATGCCATTGTACAGAGTACTGGTGAGACCTCACTTGGAGTATTGTACGCAGTACTGGAGACCGTATCTCCAGAAGGATATTGATACTTTGGAGAGAGTTCAGAGAAGGGCTACTAAACTTGTTTATGGGTTGAAGGATAAAACTTACCAGGAAAGGTTAAAGCATCTTAACATGTATAGCTTGGAGGAAAGACGTAACAGGGGGTATATGATAGAAACATTTAAATACATAAAAGGAAATCAACGCAGTAAAGGAAGAGAGTATATTTAAAAGAAGAAAAACTACCACAACTAGAGGACATAGTCTTAAATTAGAGGGGCGACGATTTAAAAGTAATATCAGGAAGTATTACTTTACTGAGAGGGTAGTGGATGTATGGAATAGCCTGCCAGCAGAAGTGGTAGAGGTAAACAAAGTCAAGGATTTTAAGCATGCGTGGGATAGACACAAGGTTATCCTAGCTATAAGACCGGGAACGGGGGACTAATAAAAGTACTCAAAAAAAAAAAAATTGGGCAGACTAGATGGACCGAATGGTTCTTATCTGCCGACACATTCTATGTTTCTATTTATAGTGAGTAGTATCTTCCATATATGTTTGGAAGCCTCCAGCTCCAAAATAGAGTTCAAAGGCGAAGTAGTCAAATAGCACAAATATGAAACGCGTTTTGCTACTGGAGGCTTCTTCTAGCAGCTAAAATATTTTAATATATTATTGTTTATTTTGAATGTGTAATATTGCTAGCAAGTAAGAAGCAACACTATTATCTTTTCTCTATTTGTCGCTCTCTTTGTTTGTGTATATATTTAAACACAATCTAATTGTATATTTCTCTGCATTTTTTTTTTTTTTTTTTTTAAAGATGCCAGTTATGGTTACCAAAAAGGCCACTCTGGTTCCGCAGATGAAAAGACTGCTCTTGCTCCCCGAGAGAGAATATCTATTGACTGGACAGATATTAGAGACAATTATGAGAAGTATGAAGCCTTGAAGTGGGCAGGTAATTATGCTAATTAGTAGTAATGTGGTCAGTGAGGAAAAAAAAAGTAAACAAATACATACTTTCCCCATATAACAGGGAAGAAATTGAAGTGGGGTTCTACCTCCACACCTGCCTTTATTATACCTTTATTATATAGAGGCTCTAAAGCAGTGTTCCTCAAACCTTTCACACCCAGGGCACACCAAAGCTCTTCCCAGAACACCACAAGCAAAATTATATAAAAATTAAGTTATAAAGTCAAGTGCATACTCAGAACATAAAAACTTGATGCCTTTATTTACCTTTAAAACCAAACAAGTGTGCAAAATAAATAAGGAATGCACAAACCAAGACAAGTGCATTACAAATCATAAATAGACCAACAAAACCAGTGCATTACAATTTGCCCATTAGTATGCCAGTATTACTTTTGCCATTAATATGCCAGTGTTATTTTGCCATTAACAAAGCCCCAGCCAATTTGCCCAATATTATGCTAGTATTATTTTGCCATTTAATTTGCCCCAGCCAATTTGCCCAATAATATGCCCCCCCCCCCTCAAGTACTCACCTCCTTGTTGCTCCGTGTCCCAATGTCTTCTCCGTGCAGAACACAGCCATCGGATATGACGTACTGTCATATCTGGTGGCAATGATTTTTTTTTTTTAAACTTTGTCTAAGTCAACATCGGGCTCTCCGCTCGGGGGCCGGCATCCACTTGATGCGGCACACCTCCTAATATCCAGCGGCACACTGGTTGCGCAGCACTGCTCTAAAAAGCAATGATCCATTGTCCTATGTACCCATGTTTTTCACAGTTGTACATGTAATCTAGTAAAGCTATTTTATCCACAAATATAAGCAAGATGACATCATAAATTTGCATACTTGTGGACACTAATTGCAATGTGTGGCAAAGGATACTAATGTTTGACACAACCACCCGGATGTGTTGCAGTTGACCAGCCCACAAACTGGTGAAACGGCTTCAATGACTCATGAAGCACTGCCAGGACTGCTTAACAGCAAAGTTTTAGACGAATTTATGGTAAAAAATAGATGAATTTAAATACAACTATTGCCGCAATAAAGTGAAGAATTTAATCTAAATGAACACGCCCCTCTCCACAGTACGATGAAAAAAAATTGGCAGTACATAACAGATTCCATAGGCCGCTGAGAGAAGTTGTAAAGGGTTCTAAAATACAGAGTATGGTTTCAATTATTGGGGATTTAGCAAGGGGAGGCAAAGGAAAAATGATAATCAAATGTTACTTTTAATTCTTTTTGCTATTAAAAAATGTTTTTTAGCTATTACAAAATCACGTGCTCTGGATATGCTACACATATTACAACTACAAGAAAATAACGCATTAGTGGCAATTTAGGCAGAACATGCCATAAGTCACTGATTTAAAAAAATTCTGTCATAACCATAGTTACCAACATTTGAAAAAAATTATCAGGGACACTTTGCAGCTTATCTTCCAATTGAAAAGCTCCGCCCATTCAATATGATTGGCATATGTACCTCTCCCTACTTGTCACAGTGTAGAGTATATCATCAAGTTCCCACCAACATTACTATGCATCCTTGGTATACAACAGATAAAGTCACAGCACAACATCTACATCAGGCAGGTGCATTACATGAAATATAGTAAGACCTTGTGCAGATGTGCTGCAGTCAGAGAGCTGTGTCTGCACCATAAAACATACATTAGTATAAACCTACCACTTCTGCTGGAAGGCCATTCAACGTATCCACTCCCCTATCAGTAAAGTAATACTGCCTGGCCTTCTCTTATATCTAGGATAGCCTTGTGCCTATCCCATGCATGCTTAAACTCCTTCACTGTATTAACCTTTACCACTTCTACTGGAAGACTATTCCATGCATCCACTACCCTCTCAGTAAAGTAATACTTTCATTAATCCCTGTCCTTATCTTATATCTAGGATAACCTTATACCTATCCCATTAATGCTTAAACTCCTCCTCTACAACTTATGCTGGAAGACTATTCCATGGACCCACCACCCTCTCAGCAAAGTAATATTACGTTTCTGACCACAAAAAACCATTAAAATATTATATATTTCCAGCCTTTTGAAAAGCTTGCGGTGGACCCCAAATATATGTATATAACTAGTTGCATTTATACTTATACAAGCTTTTTAATATTATATTCAACTATTTTTATATGGAATAAAAATGTTATTTTGTTTATTTTATAATTGTTAATTTATTATTTTTATCCCTTCCTCTACACCCACATTGCACTTGGCTGTGTATATGCCAAAGCCAGATTACCTAATAATATGCCACCGTCTGATTGCCCAGTAATATGCCACAGTTTAATTGCCCAGTAATATGCCAGTCTAATTGCCCAGTAATATGCCAGTCTAATTTCCCAATAATATGCCACAGTTTAATTGCCCAGTAATATGCCACAGTGTAATTCCCCAGTAATATGCCACAGTGCAATTGCCCAGTAATATGCCACAGTGCAATTGCCCAGTAATATGCCACAGTGCAATTGCCCAGTAATGTGCCACCACCCTCCTCCCCCTTTCCCCAGTACTAACCTGCTCCAAGTCTCCACCGGCAACAGGCTTGTTTGTTTTTGTTAAAGTAGTTGTTTTTTTTTAAATTAAAAAAAACTCACTGTGCAGTTCAGTCTGTGAGTTGAGCTCACATCAGCCTGTGTAATCAGCCCTGTCACACGCGTCCTGCCTGTTTCCAGCAGACTCGTGTGGCAGGGATTGCTAAAGCAGGCTGATGTGAGCTCAGCTCGCAGACTGAACTGCGTGGGTCACGTGACCCGCAATCGCGCTAAAACAGAATTTCCCCAGGACAATCTTGGTTTTCACGTGACTGTCCTGGCAACTATGTATAACAGCTGCTTTCCCTGAATAGAGATCTTTTATAAATTAACCCAGGCTAGGGGTAACTAACCTAGTGAGACCAGATCCTGCAGACATGTGACGTCCTTGGACATAAGGCCTAAAGATTTTGCTTCCTTAAGGCCCTGCCTTCTAAAGTATGCATACAAAGATGGTTTGCGTGCAAACAAATTTACATCTATAACTCAAGTGAGTTTATTAAGGGCTGGATGAGGTATAAACAATAGGCCTTTGTTGAGGAGAGAGAGGTTTCTGTGTTGAAAGGATGATAAATTAAATATATTTTTTGGAAATCAATTGTTGGATCGCTTCTTTTTGGTTTTGTTTGTGTTCTGGTATCCCCAGACACATCTGTCTCTTAATTGTCAAGGTGATTTGTTGCCTCTCCAATTTGTCTCTAAAAAAGCACATTGTGTTTGAGAATGCCTTTGTTCAAACTTTGGGTGTCAGTACTTTTGGAGACAGATGGGGTTGCTGCAGAGGATTCACTGTCCAAAGCGTTGCTTCTCAGGTCATCACCATCGGAAGTGTCCAAGTAGTTGGATTTAACTGATTTGTGTCTTGATAGAAAACTTGATTTGTTGTGTGTGTGTTTTTTGTTAATAAAGATATTTCCAATTGCAAAATATTTGTGACCTCTCTGGAACTTGGTGTGGTTTTGTTGCCTGAGTTCTGCCCTTTAATTGATTTAATAATTAATAACATACAGAAATAGAATACACTGCGCCTTTTATGTGAGAAGAGTAGCAGCACCGAAACACAACCAGTGCATCACTCCTGGTAAAATTCTTTTAAAAACAATACACACAACGTGAACAGTGCGCTTCCCAAAAACACTACACACTCGTATTTACCCTATATGTGGAGGCAATCCTCTCCGTAGTATGCAAAGGGAAAAAGAATAAAAAACTCGTATAGTGTAGTATATTTATAAAATTTAAAGTGATATAGGTGCGTAAATATAGACACACTCACATTTTACTGAGCAGTATCCTGCTCAGTCTATAGGGTGTTCGGGAGCCCCTCGTGGGGTCTTGGATAAAATAAGATTCCGAAGTAGCTCCAAATTCAAGTAGATATGGTGGAACAGGGGAGGAAGGAGATGTATTCTCAGTAAAAACACTTTTAATGATACACAAATAAATATAAAATCTTACATAAAAACAGGCAGCATCCAGCTTATAAAGTGCAGAGAGTCCCAGTTTTTAAGGTGCAAAGTGTTCCTGTAGATTGCTCCTTCTCCATACACAACGCGTTTCTCCTTTAAAATAGGCTTTTTCAAGTGTATTCCTGTTCCTTGTCTTTTTCTTTAAATAGTCCCGTTTTTTGAATTTTCCCGCCATTTCCGGGTGTCGCGTCACGTGACCGTCGCATCACGTGACGTCACGCGCTAGTCGCACTTCCGCGTTCCACCGCTTCTGGTGGCCTATGTGAAGTCTCTTCAGCCGTCTCCATTCGTTGTCATGGAGACCAGTCCCAGTAAGCATGTTCATATAACGGAGGGGAAGGGGAGAGAAAGGGAAAAAGTGGTGCTTAAGGCAGTTTGTCTGTCACCTTACACAATACAATATACTAGATCCACTTCAGTCCTCCTGCAGTGGATAATCTAGGTATTTAAACTGCACTAAAAAAGGTCAAAGTAGAAAAGCCTCCCTTATACTTATAAAATCACAATACAGTTTAAATTAAAATGTCATAATGTATATAAGAATAATTCATTAATATGTTACCAGTGCATCATCAAGTTAATATAACACATTTAAATAACACATTTAAATAAAATATTTAAATAAAATATCCCACTGTTGTAATTATTATCATATGGGCTCCAGTACTTATCTATCACGATATGATTCCTTAGGAAGAGACAATTATTCCCAAGGAATCTAAAATACATGAGAAGATATGGAGAATTCATAAAAAGTTAAAAAGATCGAATTCTGCATTCAGCCCACTAGGGGTAACAGTTTTTAATTCGTGTACCCATTTCATTTCTAATTTGCCTAAACCTTTCCAAGAGTCTCCTCCCCTCCAATGCTTCTTATATTTATCAATAGCCATAAAGGTTAACTCTTTGGGGTTACTAAGGTGTTTAAGGAAATGTTTGGGTACACTGTGGGTCAACATTTTCTTCTTTATATTATTACAGTGTTCTCCTACTCTCTTAGATAGTTTTCGTGTAGTACGTCCCACGTACTGTAGCCCACATGTACATTCAAGCAGATATATGACAAAACTTGTGTTACAGTTCATGAACTCTTTAATCTCGTATTCTTTATCTGTTACACTCGATTTAAAAGTATTTAATTTTCTGGGTTGACTCTTGGTTTGTTTACACGCATTGCATTTATTGCAACGGTAAAAACCCGGATTCTGTGTTAGAAAGGTGCTTTTTTCTTTTATTTTTTCTTTAGTGTAGCTTTTAGTTATACATCTCCGTATATTCGGGGCTCCCCGGAAAATAATATTGGGCTTTTCTGGTAGAATGTCTTTTAAAAGGTCATCCTGCTCTAAGATTGACCAATGTTTATTTATTATTCTCTTAAGCTGTTTATTTTTATTATTAAAGTCTAAAATTATAGGGAGGATCTTTTCTTTTTTATCCCCTTTTTTCTTATCCATACATGTTAATAGAGACTCTCTTTCTATCGCACTGACTTCCTCAAATGCTTTAGCAATATTTCCTTCTGGATAGTCTCGAGTTAATAGTCGCTCTTTTAAAATTTGTAGTTGGTCTTTGCAAACATTTTCGTCCGTGCAGTTTCTCTTTAATCTTAGAGCTTGACTTTTAGGAATACCATTTAGCCACGGGGGATAGTGTCCACTTTCATAACTGATAAAGCTATTGACATCCACCTTTTTAAAAAAGGTTTTGGATTTAATTGTGTCATCCTCTATGTATATTTCTAAGTCTAGAAAATGGACACTATTGCTTTTGAGTTTGGTTTCCATCAGTTTAAACAAGGGCTTGACGGTCGCCATGGCGACCAAGAAATCAGACCCGTCGCCCAGGTGCTGTTAATCACAGGGAGCCCTTGCCGCTGCCATCCTTTTTTTTGTTCCAGCACAGCGCAAGGGGGAAGTCTGTGCGGATTGCACAGACTGTAAGCTCCGCCCCCTCACACAAAAAAACACAACTGCTTACTGGTGTGTATGTGGTGCGTGTATGTAATTGGCTGTGGGTGTGTATGTGGTGCGTGTATGTAATTGGCTGTGGGTGTGATGTGGTGTGTGTATGTAATTGGCTGTGGATGTGATGTGGTGTGTGTATGTAATTGGCTGTGGATGTGGTGTGTGGATGTAATTGGCTGTGGATGTGGTGTGTGTATGTAATTGGCTGTGGATGTGATGTGGTGTGTGTATGTAATTGGCTGTGGGTGTGATGTGGTGTGTGTATGTAATTGGCTGTGGGTGTGATGTGGTGTGTGTATGTAATTGGCTGTGGATGTGATGTGGTGTGTGTATGTAATTGGCTGTGGATGTGATGTGGTGTGTGTGTATGTAATTGGCTGTGGATGTGATGTGGTGTGTGTGTATGTAATTGGCTGTGGATGTGATGTGGTGTGTGTATGTAATTGGCTGTGGATGTGATGTGGTGTGTGTGTGTATGTAATTGGCTGTGGATGGGATGTGGTGTGTGTGTGTATGTAATTGGCTGTGGATGGGATGTGGTGTGTGTGTGTATGTAATTGGCTGTGGATGGGATGTGGTGTGTGTGTGTATGTAATTGGCTGTGGATGGGATGTGGTGTGTGTGTGTATGTAATTGGCTGTGGATGGGATGTGGTGTGTGTGTGTATGTAATTGGCTGTGGATGGGATGTGGTGTGTGTGTGTATGTAATTGGCTGTGGATGGGATGTGGTGTGTGTGTGTATGTAATTGGCTGTGGATGGGATGTGGTGTGTGTGTGTATGTAATTGGCTGTGGATGGGATGTGGTGTGTGTGTGTATGTAATTGGCTGTGGATGGGATGTGGTGTGTGTGTGTATGTAATTGGCTGTGGATGGGATGTGGTGTGTGTGTGTATGTAATTGGCTGTGGATGGGATGTGGTGTGTGTGTGTATGTAATTGGCTGTGGATGGGATGTGGTGTGTGTGTGTATGTAATTGGCTGTGGATGGGATGTGGTGTGTGTGTGTGTATGTAATTGGCTGTGGATGGGATGTGGTGTGTGTGTGTGTATGTAATTGGCTGTGGATGTGGTGTGTGTGTGTGTGTATGTAATTGCCTGTGGATGTGGTGTGTGTGTGTGTATGTAATTGCCTGTGGATGTGGTGTGTGTGTGTGTATGTAATTGCCTGTGGATGTGGTGTGTGTGTGTGTATGTAATTGCCTGTGGATGTGGTGTGTGTGTGTGTATGTAATTGCCTGTGGATGTGGTGTGTGTGTGTATGTAATTGGCTGTGGATGGGATGTGGTGTGTGTGTGTATGTAATTGGCTGTGGATGGGATGTGGTGTGTGTGTGTATGTAATTGGCTGTGGATGGGATGTGGTGTGTGTGTGTATGTAATTGGCTGTGGATGGGATGTGGTGTGTGTGTGTATGTAATTGGCTGTGGATGGGATGTGGTGTGTGTGTGTATGTAATTGGCTGTGGATGGGATGTGGTGTGTGTGTGTATGTAATTGGCTGTGGATGGGATGTGGTGTGTGTGTGTATGTAATTGGCTGTGGATGGGATGTGGTGTGTGTGTGTATGTAATTGGCTGTGGATGGGATGTGGTGTGTGTGTGTGTATGTAATTGCCTGTGGATGTGGTGTGTGTGTGTATGTAATTGCCTGTGGATGTGGTGTGTGTGTGTGTATGTAATTGCCTGTGGATGTGGTGTGTGTGTGTGTATGTAATTGCCTGTGGATGTGGTGTGTGTGTGTGTATGTAATTGCCTGTGGATGTGGTGTGTGTGTGTGTATGTAATTGCCTGTGGATGTGGTGTGTGTGTGTGTATGTAATTGCCTGTGGATGTGGTGTGTGTGTGTATGTAATTGCCTGTGGATGTGGTGTGTGTGTGTATGTAATTGCCTGTGGATGTGGTGTGTGTGTGTATGTAATTGCCTGTGGATGTGGTGTGTGTGTATGTAATTGGCTGTGGATGGGATGTGGTGTGTGTGTGTATGTAATTGGCTGTGGATGGGATGTGGTGTGTGTGTGTATGTAATTGGCTGTGGATGGGATGTGGTGTGTGTGTGTATGTAATTGGCTGTGGATGGGATGTGGTGTGTGTGTGTATGTAATTGGCTGTGGATGGGATGTGGTGTGTGTGTGTATGTAATTGGCTGTGGATGGGATGTGGTGTGTGTGTGTATGTAATTGGCTGTGGATGGGATGTGGTGTGTGTGTGTATGTAATTGGCTGTGGATGTGGTGTGTGTGTGTATGTAATTGCCTGTGGATGTGGTGTGTGTGTGTGTATGTAATTGCCTGTGGATGTGGTGTGTGTGTGTATGTAATTGCCTGTGGATGTGGTGTGTGTGTGTATGTAATTGCCTGTGGATGTGGTGTGTGTGTGTATGTAATTGCCTGTGGATGTGGTGTGGTGTGTGTGTGTGTGTGTGTGTATGTAATTGGCTGTGGATGGGATGTGGGGTGTGTGTGTGTGTGTGTGTGTGTGTATGTAATTGGCTGTGGATGGGATGTGGTGTGTGTGTGTGTGTGTGTGTGTATGTAATTGGCTGTGGATAGGATGTGGTGTGTGTATGTAATTGCCTGTGGATGTGGTGTGTGTGTGTGTGTGTATGTAATTGGCTGTGGATGTGGTGTGTGTGTATGTAATTGCCTGTGTGTGTGTGTGTATGTAATTGGCTGTGGATGTGGTGTGGTGTGTATGTAATTGGCTGTGGATGGGATGGGGGGGGTGTGTGTGTATGTAATTGGCTGTGGATGGGATGGGGGGTGTGTGTGTGTATGTAATTGGCTGTGGATGGGATGGGGGGGGTGTGTGTGTATGTAATTGGCTGTGGATGGGATGGGGGGGGTGTGTGTGTGTGTGTAATTGGCTGTGGATGTGATGTGATGGGGGGGTGTATGTAATTGGCTGTGGATGTGATGTGATGGGGGTGTGTGTGTGTGTGTGTATGTAATTGGCTGTGGATGTGATGTGATGGGGGGGGTGTGTGTGTGTGTATGTAATTGGCTGTGGATGTGATGTGATGGGGTGTGTGTGTGTGTGTATGTAATTGGCTGTGGATGTGATGTGATGTGTGTATGTAATTGGCTGTGGATGTGATGGGGGGGTGTTTGTGTGTATGTAATTGGCTGTGGACGTGATGTGGTGTGTCTGTGTGTATGTCATTGGCTGTGGATGTGATGTGATGGGGGGTGTATGTAACTGGCTGTGGATGTGATGTGATGTGTGTATGTAATTGGCTGTGGATGTGATGGGGGGGTGTTATGTGTGTATGTAATTGGCTGTGGATGTGATGTGATGGGGGGGTGTGTGTGTATGTAATTGGCTGTGGACGTGATGTGGTGTGTCTGTGTGTATGTAATTGGCTGTGGATGTGATGTGTGTGTGTGTATGTAATTGGCTGTGGATGTGGTGTGGTGTGTATGTAATTGGCTGTGGATGGGATGTGGTGTGTATGTAATTGGCTGTGGATGTGATGTGGTGTGTGTATATGTAATTGGCTGTTTATGTGGTGTGGTGTCTGTGTATGTAATTGGATGTGATGTGGTGTGTATGTAATTGGCTGTGGATGTGATGTGGTGTGTGTGTGTGTGTATGTAATTGGCTGTGGATGGGATGTGGTGTGTGTGTGTATGTAATTGGCTGTGGATGGGATGTGGTGTCTGTGTGTATGTAATTGTCTGTGGATGGGATGTGGTGTCTGTGTGTATGTAATTGGCTGTGGATGGGATGTGGTGTGTGTGTATGTAATTGGCTGTGGATGGGATGTGGTGTGTGTGTGTGTGTGTGTGTATGTAATTGGCTGTGGATGGGATGTGGTGTGTGTGTGTATGTAATTGGCTGTGGATGGGATGTGGTGTGTGTGTGTATGTAATTGGCTGTGGATGGGATGTGGTGTGTGTGTGTGTGTATGTAATTGGCTGTGGATGTGGTGTGTGTGTGTATGTAATTGGCTGTGGATGTGGTGTGGTGTGTATGTAATTGGCTGTGGATGTGGTGTGGTGTGTATGTAATTGGCTGTGGATGTGGTGTGGTGTGTATGTAATTGGCTGTGGTGTGTATGTAATTGGCTGTGGTGTGGTGTGTATGTAATTGGCTGTGGATGTGGTGTGGTGTGTATGTAATTGGCTGTGGATGTGGTGTGGTGTGTATGTAATTGGCTGTGGTGTGGTGTGTATGTAATTGGCTGTGGATGTGGTGTGTATGTAATTGGCTGTGGATGTGGTGTGGTGTGTATGTAATTGGCTGTGGATAGGATGTGGTGTGTGTATGTAATTGGCTGTGGATAGGATGTGGTGTGTGTATGTAATTGGCTGTGGATGTGGTGTGTGTGTGTATGTAATTGGCTGTGGATGTGGTGTGTGTGTGTGTGTATGTAATTGGCTGTGGATGTGGTGTGTATGTAATTGGCTGTGGATGGGATGTGGTGTGTATGTAATTGGCTGTGGATGGGATGTGGTGTGTGTGTATGTAATTGGCTGTGGATGGGATGGGGTGTGTGTGTGTGTATGTAATTGGCTGTCGATGGGATGGGGTGTGTGTGTGTGTGTGTATGTAATTGGCTGTGGATGGGATGTGGTGTGTGTGTGTGTATGTAATTGGCTGTGGATGGGGTGTGTGTGTGTGTGTGTATGTAATTGGCTGTGGATGGGATGGGGGGTGTGTGTGTGTGTGTATGTAATTGGCTGTGGATGGGATGGGGGGTGTGTGTGTGTGTGTGTGTGTATGTAATTGGCTGTGGATGGGATGGGGGGTGTGTGTGTGTGTGTGTATGTAATTGGCTGTGGATGGGATGGGGGGTGTGTGTGTGTGTGTGTATGTAATTGGCTGTGGATGGGATGGGGGTGTGTGTGTGTATGTAATTGGCTGTGGATGTGATGGGGGGTGTGTGTGTGTATGTAATTGGCTGTGGATGGGATGGGGGGTGTGTGTGTGTATGTAATTGGCTGTGGATGGGATGGGGGGTGTGTGTGTGTATGTAATTGGCTGTGGATGGGATGGGGGGTGTGTGTGTGTATGTAATTGGCTGTGGATGGGATGGGGGGTGTGTGTGTGTATGTAATTGGCTGTGGATGTGATGTGATGGGGGGTGTGGATGTGATGTGATGGGGGGGGGGTGTGTGTATGCAATTGGCTGTGGATGTGATGTGATGGGGGGTGTATGTAATTGGCTGTGGATGTGATGGGGGGTGTGTATGTAATTGGCTGTGGATGTGATGTGATGGGGGTGTGTGTGTGTGTATGTAATTGGCTGTGGATGTGATTTGATGGGGGGTGTGTGTGTATGTAATTGGCTGTGGATGTGATGTGGTGTGTGTGTGTGTGTGTATGTAATTGGCTGTGTATGTCGTTGTGTGTGTGTGTGTGTGTGTGTGTGTGTGTGTGTATGCGACTGTCTCCGTGCTTTATGATTTTGTGTGCCTTTAGCTGGCTCCTAAAACTAAATTAAGTTTGTCAAGCCCTGGTGTAAACTGTGGATCAGTTTTGTGTTGTGAATTAACCCAGTTTCTAGTTTTGAGTTAGTTTTCTCTAATGTTTTACTTGCAGGGATAACAGGGAGAAGGTGGTGACAGCAATATTCTCTTACTAAAAACTACCGGTATATACAAGAGATAAATCAAACTGCTGTCCCTGTCAGTTACTCAGTCAGTGCTTCAACATTTTTTTTAATTCCACATATCTGCCTGTAGTCCTTAACAAGCATTACCTGTACACTACCAAATAGAAAACTTGAAAGGAAGACTGCAACAACCATTTGATGAAGGTACCTTTAAAACGTAATCTTTTAATCCAAATGAGTTAAAAAGCAGCACATCGTAATACAAAAAAGGAAAAATGCATAAAAAAAATAGAAAATAAACTCGTTTGACATGTTTCGTGCTCCAAGAGCACATAGTCATAAGTTAAAGGTAGCAACTTAACTGACTGTCTTATAGGTTGAGATTAATTGAAAAGACTCCACCTTCATAAGGTGGGCTAATTAGGTACCCAAATTAAATGCTGTCATAACAGAAAATCAGACTAATTGTTAAAAGTTAAGAACAACAAAAGGCATGTCAATAAGTATAAGAATGTAACTATAGTGAACATATGCTTTTAAAAATACATATATACACTTGATTTCAAAGTATTCAGTGCAATATGAATGGAAAAAAAAATAATATATACACATAAGTAATATACATATACAAATATAAATTATAATTTCGCTAGGTGCACATACATATATACAGTACGCTTATGTCCAAAACATATCAATATTAATGTTAATACTGTTTTATCTCAGTATCTTTATAAGGACATAGCATAGTACATATGCATAAACACCTTAATCCTTAATTAATTGATGCATACCAATGTAAGGAACAAAAAGCAATACCAACCCTTTTCTGCCCAGCTACTCAAGGATCCTCACCCCGGGTCTTGGTCAGTATATAAAACCTCTAAGCACAGGGAAAGCAGCTGTCGTTATCACAGATTTTGTTTTCTTTTTTTCAGTACATTTGTTTTTTAAATCAGTGACTCATGTCACTTTTGAAATATTTTCTTGCACCTGTAATATGCGTACCATATCCAAAGCACATATGTAACTTTTGTAAGTATGATTTTATAGCTCGAAATCCTTCTTTTTTTTTTCTTTTTTTCTCAATAAACTTAAAAATGTTATTTTATTATTTTTGCTTTGGCTCATTGTTCATACATTTATCCTAGGGTTACCCCCTGTTTCCTACCTACTAGCAGTACTCTTTTGTAGCAGCTAGTGTTGATAAGTGTATCCGTAGCACGGATGCGGAGGAGTCTGGCATGTTCTTTATAAGTCGTTTTTCTATAATCTTTAATTTTTTTTTTTTTTTTTTTACTTTTACATTTTTGTTTCCATCTTTCTGTCTTGTAAGATCTACCGCCAATTGAGAAATGCTTTTATAAGGAATCACCCCAAATTGCATCTATGCCTCAAGATGAAGTCATCCAATGGAGGTAATTTTAAATTGTATAATGTAGATGTCATGTAATTTTTATGATCAGAAATAACATATGGTTTGTATTTTTCTTTCTAATTTTAGTTTAACAAATCTCACGTTTTGTATTTAACCCCTTGGCGACAGAGGACGGACGAGGTCCGTCCTGTGTGCCGAGGCGTTAGTGACAAAGGACGGACCTAGTCCTGTCTGTGTCAAAACGAGCACTGAAAGCGGAGTTTTTCTGCTTTCAGTGCTCTAATGGTATTGTAACGATGCTTCCGCGTGGAAGCATTGTACAATACTAAAAAAAATGCCCGTCGGCATTTCGATCGCTCCGGAGAGCGATTGAAATGCCGGTTTTAAAGGCACAGCGCCTTTAAAACACGGGCATTTAAAAAATGAGCATAGGAAGCAAATTTTTCGCTTCCTATGCTCAGAAAGTGTTTCTGATTGCCTCGCAAGTCGAGGCAATCAGGAACATGAAAAAAAAAAAATGCACGATCTTGGTCACCTGTGTGACCAAGATGGCGCTGCCCTTCTAAGGGCAAGAGCACAGGAGGCAGGAAGTACCTGCTTCCTGTGCTCTCTGGCTGCCACACGATTGCCTCTTCACAGTGACTGCCAGGCACACTGACAAGCAGTGGGGATACTCTGATGAGCATCCCCACTGACTGGTCAGATCAATATTAATCCTATATTGATCTGACCAGTTATGATCTGCCTCCCTCTCCTCACATTTTTTTTAGTGAGGGAGAGAGACAGATCAAAGTTATAAAAGTAAGTAAAAGTAAAAAAAAACAATAAATACACAACACACGAATAATAAAACAATAACAAATTTTTTATTAAAGCAATTCCCTGCGTTTAACCCCTTCCCTGCCACTGATCTTGCGTAAGCAGTGATCGTGCACATCAGCGCATTTATTTTTGCTGTTTGTGCATTTTTAGGGGTTCATTTTTTTTGTACTGTAATTTATTACAGTACTACAAAGGCTCTTCTAAGAGTTATTAACCCCTTCTTTGCCGTCAATCACTGCTTACGCAATGATATTGACGCCAAAGCAATTTTTATCTGTCTGCATATTTTTTTTTTACACATACCCGCTAGGGGATTACATGTAAAGTAAAAATATTTGAGAATTTTTTTTTTAGCTGCCTAAGTGCATAGCGATCAGTAACAGCGAATTAGTGGCAAAGGCGGTTTGGCGATTTCTAATACTTTGACAGGCTTCAAAAGTGTCCCAAATGGAACATGGCGCAGGCTGACTACATGTCAAAATTCCAAGTTGGAAATGCACCCCCCCCCCCCCTAAACGTGGCCTTTTAGCCCCCAAACAACCCAACAAACCTATGCATGGGTGGTATCCCTGTACTCAGGAGTTGTTGCTGAACACATATTGGGGTGTTGTTTTGAACTGACACATAACAGGATCTGTGAATTCGTGCTCGAAGTTCAATGTATGTGGAAACAAAACATTAAAAAATTACTAACCTAAAATTTGACAAAGGCTGTTACTATTTTAACACTTTCCATGCACTAATTCTACCATCATTTGAAATACCCTAGGGTGTCTAGTTTGCTAAAATGTATGGTTTTGTGGGGTAAAATATACATTCTGGCTTCACAAATGTCCCAAATGGAACATGGGCGCAGGTTTTCTGCATGTCAGAAATCCAAGTTGGAAAACCAAAAATCGCACCTCTCAAATGTGGCCTTTTAACCCCCAAATAATCTAACTAACCTACACATGGGTGGTATCCCCTGTACTCAGGAGATGTTGCTGAACACATATTAAGGTGTTGTTTGGCACTGACATATAACAGGATCTGTGAATTCATGCCCGAAGTACAATGTATGTGAAAAAAAATTACTATCCATAACATTGACATAGGCTGGTAGTATAATTAGTGCATGGAAAGTGTTAAAATACTACCATTTGAAATACCCTAGGGTGTCTAGTTTTAAAAAATATATGGCTTTGTGGGGTAGAATACACTTTCTGGCTTCAAAAATGTCCCAAATGGGAAATGGGCGAAAGTTTTCTGCACATCAGAATTTCAAGTTGGAAAACCAAAAAGCGCACCTCTCAAATGTGGCCTTTTAACCCACAAATAACCTAACCAACCTATACATGGGTGGTATCCCTGTACTCAGGAGATGTTGCTGAACACATATTGAGGTGTTGTTTGGAAATACCCCTTCACATTTTAAGGCAATGTTTACCTAAATTGCAATCTATGTGAAAAATTAAAAAAAAAACATTTTTTGCTGCAAACTTTGGCAAAATGGCTACATGAAATGTGTCTAAATACCCCAAGTTAAATGCCCTGAGTGGTCTAGTTTTCAAAAATATGTACATGTTGGGGGTCATTCATGGATTTAGTTCAGAAATCGGTGTTACAATGTCACTATCGCTAAATTCGAAAAAAAAAAAAAAAAAAAGGATTTTAAAATAGCTTTGCACTACTTATAGTTCTGGCCCTGTAACATGAATAAAAAAGCACAAAAACATAAAACATGGGCTATTTCTGAACTCAGGACATATATTAGAAACTATTTAGCAGTGATTTTTTGTTGTCTCTTGTACATGAGTATACGATTTTTCAAATAAGTCATAAAAAAAAAAAAAAAATTTTTTTTTTTTTGCCATATTTTTTTTTTTTTTTTTTTACATCAAATTATATGCTATTATCAAAATAATGGTATCAAAAGAAAGCCCTTCTTATAACGATAAAAACGATATATAATTTGTGCGGGTACACTAAATGAGACAGAAATAAATTAGAGCAAAACACAAACACCTCAGAAATGTTAAAACAGCCCATGTCACCAAGCGTCGGACAAGCCAAAAAAGTCATGTCACTAAGGGGTTAATTGCTTTGTAAAAAAAAAAAAAAAAAGTCCAGTTGTTTTTTTTTTTTTTTCCCCCTCCCTTCTCTGTATCGGTATACCAGCTCTATACAGCTCTTATGTATATAACCGCTCTATACCAGTGCACCTTTCTCAGCCCAAATGGGAAACTTAGTTCCTCATAACTGATGTCACCTTTTACCTACAATTGCAATATATAATAATTATGATTTTTGTATAAATAACAAAAAAAAAGTGACAATACTTCATTTGAGGTTTTAATCTGTGTTACCCCTACAGGAAAGAAAATAATAACATTACTTGCAACGACTTAAAAGAAGACCGAAACCGATCCATCCCTAATCCGGTCCCTAGATTTGGTGATGCATTTCATCCTTTCCCTGAAGTGATGTCTGCATTAAACAGTGCAGGATTTGAAAAACCAACTCCCATACAGGTATTTTTATTTGCATTTTAACGATGCATAAATGTATTTTAAATATGCAAAATCATTTTTTGTTCACATTTACTATATCTATATACATACACTATATAAGTTTGTAAAGGGATTTGGTGCTTTATGAGTAACCTTCAGAAAAAGTAACTGCTGTTTGTTCTCAAGACCACATAATGTGACTGTCCTCCGGACATTTATTTACTAAAGTTGTTTTAAAAATAAATAGGTTCTAATTTATTTAAATTAACGTGCAGTTTTAAATGTATCTATAATCTATTTGTTTTTTACATTTGTTATACTGGTCAATTTTAAAATGAATTGTGGTGAACATCATTTGATGTTTGTATACTGTATGGATATCTTTGTTAGTAAATCTTTACAAAACCAATAAACAAAGATTACATGAAACCTAATAAACAAACTTACACGAAAGTGGCTACTTTGAATCTCTCTGCGGTTCTGCTATTAATGCCTTTATCTGTAGATAGCAGGTTGGTTTAATTTTCTTGCATGGGAAATGTCGCAAAACATTTTGAACTTTGTAGAATTTTTTTCCCCCTGTATTTGATTGTGTATTTATGAATGTTTTAGTCCCAGGCGTGGCCAATCATCCTCCAGGGATTCGATCTCATTGGCATTGCGCAAACTGGCACTGGAAAGACACTTGCATATTTACTTCCAGGATTTATACACTTGGATCTTCAACCTTTGTAAGAGCTCAACTTTTTTTAATATTTGTAAAATTTATAGACACTTGGGTTAATTGACTTGTAATAATGATAACTAAGGGATTGTAGAGCTTCTGTTTGAAGCAGACTGATCTGGTAGGCTACTGTCTTTCTGCTAGTGCCCTAAGGAAACAAGGGTTAAAAAATTGTTTCCCTGTGAGATGCATATGATTACAAGGTGTCCTGTACTGACAATATCATATCAATATATTCTGTTATGAGCTTGATTTATTTATTTTTTTTTTTTTTCCTGCTCTGGTTCTTAGCCCCAAAAGTGAACGTGATGGTCCTGGGATGTTGGTCCTTGCTCCAACTCGTGAGCTAGCTCTTCAGGTCCAGGAAGAATGCTCAAAGTATAAATATAAAGGCTTTAAAAGGTAATGTTTACAGGAAGACCCAGCCCACTAATTATAGAAATGGCATTTGAAGAAATCATGATCATAAACATTGCAGTTTGAACAATATTATATTTAGGTGATTTGTTTTTTTTGGGGGGGGGGGGGACAAAACGGGTAGAAGTTATTTAGAGATTAATAACATAAAAAAAAATGTTTTTGATATTTGAATGGTCTACTTTAATTTTTGGCTATATTCCTTTTCTTCTAGCATGTGTGTCTATGGAGGTGGAGATAGAAAAAACCAGATAAACATAGTTACAAAAGGTGTAGATATTATTATTGCTACTCCTGGAAGATTACATGACCTTCAGATGAACAACTATGTTAACCTAAAAAGCATAACATACCTGGTAAGTTTTCTATTTGTAAACACTGAATATAGTACCATATTTGCTTGAATATAAGACAACCCCCCCCAAACTTGGATATTCCTTTAGGAAAAAACTAAAAGCCTGAATATAAGACTACCCTATAGGAAAAAAGTTCAACTTGTATATATTCACATGTAAATTGCTTTTTAATATTTCATTTAAAAAATATGATATTGAACAAAATGCATTTCTTGTTTTTATTTCCTTTTTATGTGCCAATGCTGCCTCTCTCTCCCCCCCAAACTTCTCTCTCTCTCCACCTCCCTCCCTCCTTTTTCTCTCTCCCCCTCTCCACCTCATCTTTTCCCCCCTCCCCTTGTCTCTGTCTCTCTCCCCCTCCCCTTGTCTCTGCCTCTCTCCCCCCCCCCCTTCCCTTGTCTCTGCCTCTCTCCCCCCCCCCTTCCCTTGTCTCTGCCTCTCTCCCCCCCCTCCCCTTGTCTCTGCCTCTCTCCCCCCCCCTCCCCTTGTCTCTGCCTCTCTCCCCCCCTCCCCTTGTCTCTGTCTCCCCCCTCCATCCCCTTGTCTCTCTCTCCTCCCCCCTCCCTCCCCTTGTGTGTGTCTCTCTCTCTCTCCCTCCCCCTAGCCTCCTTTCCGTGGGGGCAGCCGGGGCATGTCTGCACGATACGTGCAGACATCCTCCATGCTGCCCGACACTTCCGTCTATTATGACGGACAGCCGGTCCGTCATAATAGACGGAAGTGTCGGGCAGCATGGAGGATGTCTGCACGTATCGTGCAGACATCCCCCGGCTGCCCAAATATCATTGGTGGCTAGTGGGGGCAGCCGGAGAATGTCTGGCACTTCCGCCAGGACTTTTATGATGAAGCTGGAAGGACCCGGCTTCATCATAGAAGTTCCGGCGGTCGTGCCGGGCCGCAGGGGAGGATGCCTGCGCGCATCGCGCAGACATCCTCCGGCTGTTAGGGAGGGGGCTCCAGGTCCCCTGCAGCTCTGCGGGGGACCTGGATCCCAGTCTTATAATCTGACCTCGATTTGAGGTCAGATTATAAGACTACCTTGAATATAAGTCAAGGGGTGTTTTTCAGAAAAAACCTTGTCTTATATTCGAGCAAATACGGTATATTGCTATTGGATCAAAGTTTGATTTTTATACCTTGTGTTTATTATTGGTTTCCTATTGTTATTAAAATGGGCTGGGAATAGGAAGCATCCTAAAGAAGCACTATTATTAGTGGGGAATACTCGCTGAAAATACTAGAATATCAGATGTTCTTTCAGGCCCCCTGGTTTCATTCTTAAACCATGTTTTCATTGTCCTTTCTCGTGCGGGCCACTGGTCTCTATTTGAAACCATCATTGCAAACTGATCAGAAGAGTCCTGTAGTATTGGCGGCAGGGATCGCATGCTGTTGGAGCATCCACTCCATTTTAGTTTGCTGATGCTTTGTATGCAGTGGCAGTTCAGGCATGAACCAGTATTTTCCATTTAATTTCACCAAGAATATTTAACAAAAATATTTTATGGTTCAAAATTTAACATTTGTGTTTTTTTTATTAAAAACAGATTTTTAATCAAATTGCATATTGATTTTCATGGACCTCAAAGGTTTTAACACGCCATCAAATTTTAAAAAGACGTAGAAAGAGTGTTCAGGATTCAGCCACATCAAAGAGATGGAAAGTAGTGTATTGTCTGCAATATATTATAATGGAGGACTGTGAAGAGTGGTGGGCTAAACATTATGTGGGTGAATTTTATAAACATGGTTCACATGCAGCTAGTGCCAAATGTATAACACAGACTCCTGACAAATGTGGGGAGACTGTCTGCCCCACAAGTCCGGAACTTCCAGGTTGCACCAGTGCAGCCTATGTATAAAGAATCAGCCGCTGAAAAGCACCTGTTTAGTGTCAGAGAACTGTTGTTCTTCTCTTTTCAGTGCTGGAGTTTTTAGAAGTAACCCCCAATGAGCACCACTAATGTGATTTTAATATTAAAACTGAAGTGTTTGATCTACCTTTTTTAAATCCATAACTTGTATTATGTGGCTTATCCCTTTTGCGATATTGCTTGCTATAGCATCTGGAGTTTCATCTCAATGGCTTCTCAATACATTTTCTGGTTGTGGTTCACATAGGTTCAGTAGTGAACATTTCTGAGTAAATATCTTTGCTAAGGTCATGAAAGTATATTAGACAGGCTAACATACATTCTGCAAAATTCCAGATGGAACTCCGATATGGATCCAAATATTTATACTGTAAGTAATGCCAAAATTTTACAACTTGCTTGCAACATATTTTTACCCTGTCTTTTTGTTGTTGCAGGTTTTAGATGAAGCAGATAGAATGCTTGACATGGGATTTGAACCGCAGATAAAGAAGCTACTAATTGACATAAGGCCAGATAGACAAACCATTATGACTAGGTAACAATAAATTAAATTTAAAGTGAGACTTAAATATTTCAGAAAGATGAACTGAGTTATCAGTGTAGAATTGCAGTGCACTGAATATGTAATGTTACGCATAGCAAACTAGTAAACAATGCGAAAGTATACATGGCAAAGATATCTTGCATAGAAAGAAAGCAGTACATTTATGGATAGGATCTGTTAGCATTACTTTGAGTGGCCACAGGGCACACTAGTTAATTCATTGCAGACTTCGATTAGCACCTTGTCTGCTTGTTTCTGGTGATACCAAGTTGCAAATGTAGGAGTCATAGTTTAGGAGAGCTGTGTTTATGGATACAATGTTGCTCTTTAACCCCTTGGCGACACAGGACGGACTAGGTCCGTCCTGTGTGCCGGGGCGTTAGTGACACAGGACAGACCTAGTCCGTCCTGTGTCAAAACGAGCACTGAAAGCGGAGTTTTTCCGCTTTCAGTGCTCAAGCGGCATTGTAACGATGCTTCCGTGTGGAAGCATCGTACAATGCTAAAAAAAATGCCCGTCGGCATTTCGATCGCTCCGGAGAGCGATAGAAATGCCGGTTTTAAAGGCACAGCGCCTTTAAAACACGTGCATTAAAAAAATGAGCATAGGAAGCGAATCTTTCGCTTCCTATGCTCAAAGTGTTTCTGATTGCCTCGCAAGTCGAGGCAATCAGAAACACAAAAAAAAAATGCACGATCTTGGTCACTGAGTGACCAAGATGGCGCTGCCCTTCTAAGGGCAAGAGCACAGGAGGCAGGAAGTACCTGCTTCCTGTGCTCTCTGGCTGTCACACGATTGCCTCTTCACAGAGGCAATCAGTGACTGCCAGGCACACTGACAGGCAGTGGGGATGCTCTCCTGAACATCCCCACTGACTGGTCAGATCAATATTAACTCTATATTGATCTGACCAGTTATGATCTGCCTCCCTCTCCTCACATTTTTTTTAGTGAGGGAGAGAGACAGATCAAAGTAAGAAAAGTAAGTAAACGTTAAAAAATACACAACACACAAATAATAAAACAATAAAAAAAAATTTATTAAAGCAATTCCCTGCGTTTAACCCCTTCCCTGCCACTGATCTTGCATAAGCAGTGATCGTGCACATCAGCGCATTTATTTTTGCTGTTTGTGCATTTTTTAGGGGTTAATTTTTTTTGTACTGTAATTTATTACAGTACCAAAAAGGCTCTTCTAAGAGTTATTAACCCCTTATTTGCCGTCGATCACTGCTTACGCAATGATATTGACGCCAAAGCAATTTTTATCTGTCTGCATATTTTTATTTTATTTTTATTTTTTTACACATACCCGCTAGGGGATTACATGTAAAGTAAAAATATTTGAGATTTTTTTTTTTTAAGCTGCCTGAGCGCATAGCGATCAGTAACAGCGAATTAGTGGCAAAGGCGGTTTGGTGATTTCTCAATTAAGCTCACCATTCGCCCTGGTCAGATCAAAATTAATCGGATCAATATTCAGAAATATTGATCTGCCTCCCTCTCCTCACTTTGATGCTCATCTGAGCTTCCCACTGACTGGTCAGATCAATATTAACCCAATATTGATCTGACCACTTAGGATCTTCCTCCCTCTCCTCACATTTTTTTTAGTGAGGTAGAGAGACAGATCAAAGTAATAAAAGTAAGTTAAAGTATAATAAAATAATAAAATTACAATACAATAATAATAAAAAAATAAAACAAATTGATCCTTGATCTTGTTTAAGCATTGATCTTGCACATCAGTGCATTTATTTTTGCTGTTTGTGCATTTTTTTAGGGGTTAATTTTCTTTGTTCTGTAGTTTATTACAGTACTACAAAGGCTCTTTTAATAGATATTAACCCCTTCCTTTCCGTCAATCACTGCTTACACAATGATATTGACGCCAAAGCAATTTTTATCTGTCTGCATATTTTTTTTTTTACACAACCGCTAGGTGGTTACGTGTAAAGTAAAAATATATATTTTTTACACAGCCGCAAGGGGTTTATGTGTAAAGTAAACATATTTTAGATTTTTTTTAAGCTGTCTGAACGCATAGCGATTAGTAACAACGAATTAGTGGCAAAGGTGGTTTGGTGATTGCTCAGATGAGCATCACCATTCACCTGGTCAGATCAATATTCCTCACTTACATTTTTGTGACGGAAAGAGACAGATCAGTATTAGTGATATAAAATAACATTTTATAAAATTGGCAGGTTTTATGAAAGTCTTTCACTGTGTATTAACCCCTTCCCTGCCATTCATCACTGTGTAAGCAGTAATCTTGCACAGCAACAGTATGTTTTGCTGTCTGCACTGTTTTATGGATTAATTTCTTTGTACTGTAATGTATTACAGTACTAGATAGGCTCTTCTAAGAGCTATTAACCCCTTCTTTGCTCGAGATCACTGCTTAGGTACTGATTCTGAGGCCGCGGACTCAGGGTTCGATTTTGACCCTATTCAGCTTTCTGATACATCATCTAGTGATGTATCGGTGGCTGCTGAGCCGTTGCCACAAGTAGTGATGGGGGTCTACAGATAAAAAAATATATGGTTTGGTGGGGGTAAATTACATTGGCTGGCTTCAAAGATATATCCCATAAAGGACACGGACGCAGGTTGACTACATGTCAAAATTCCAAGTTGGAATTTTGAGATGCGCATCTCACAAATGTTGCCTTCTAGCCAAAAACAAACCAACAAACCTATGCATGGGTGCTATCCCTGTACTCGGGAGATGTTGCTGAACACATATTGGGTTGTTGTTTGGCAGTGACATATACCAGAATCTGTGAATTCATGCCTGCAGTACAATGCATGTGGAAAAAAAACTCCCAAAAAAGTACTACCACAAACTTTTACAAAGGCTGGTGGTAGAATTAGTACCTATACAGTATTAAAATACCACCATTTGAAATACCTTAGGATGTCTATTTTCCAAAAATATATGGTTTGATGGGGTAAAATTCATTGGACGGCTTCAAAAATGTTCCAAATGGAACATGGGCGCAGGCTGACTACATGTCAAAATTCCAGGTTGGAATTGCGCACCCCCTAAATGTGGAATTTTAGACCCAATACAAACCAACAAACCTATGCATGGGGGGTATCCCTGTACTCAGGAGATGTTGCTGAACACATATTGAGGTGTTGATTGGCAGTGGCAAATACCAGAATCTGAAAATTCCTGCCTGAACTACAATGTGTGTGGGGAAAAAATGACATCCCAACCCTTTGACATAGGTTGGTGGTAGAATTAGCACTTGGAAAGTGTTAAAATACCACAATTTTAAATACCCTAGGATGTCTAGTTTTCCAAAATATATGGTTTTATGGGGTAAAATACTTTGACAGGCTTCAAAAGTGTCCCAAATGGAACATGGGCGCAGGCTGACTACATGTCAAAATTCCAAGTTGGAAATGCACCCCCCCTAAACGTGGCCTTTTAGCCCCCAAATAATCTAACTAACCTACACATGGGTGGTATCCCTGTACTCAGGAGATGTTGCTGAACACATATTAAGGTGTTGTTTGGCACTGACACATAATAGGATCTGTGAATTCATGTCCGATGTACAATGAATGTGAAAAACAAATTACTATCCATAACATTGACATAGGCTGGTAGTAAAATTAGTGCATGGAAAGTGTTAAAATACTACCATTTGAAATACCCTAGGGTGTCTAGTTTTCAAAAATATTTGGTTTTGTGGGATAGAATACACTTTTTGGCTTCAAAAATGTCCCAAATGGGACATGGGCGCAGGTTTTCTGCACGTCAGAATTCCAAGTTGGAAAACCAAAAAGCGCACCTCTCAAATGTGGCCTTTTAACCCCCAAATAACCTTACCAACCTATACATGGGTGGTATCCCTGTACTCAGGAGATGTTGCTGAGCACATATTGAGGTGTTGTTTGGCACTGACATATAACAGGATCTGTGAATTCATGCCCAAAGTACAATGTATGTGAAAAAAAATTACTACCCCAAACATTGACATAGGCTGGTAGTATAATTAGTGCATGGAAAGTGTTAAAATACTACCATTTGAAATACCCTAGGGTGTCTAGTTTAAAAAAATATATGGTTTTGTGGGGTAGAATACACTTTCTGGCTTCAAAAATGTCCCAAATGGGACATGGGCACAAGTTTTCTGCATGTCAGAATTCCAAGTTGGAAAACCAAAATGCTCACTCCCTAAATGTGGTCTTTTAGCCCCAAAACAAACCTATGCATGGGTGGTATCCCTGTACTCAGGAGATGTTGCTGAACACATATTGAGGTGTTATTTGGAAATACCCCTTCACATTTTAAGGTAATGTTTACCTAAATTGCAATATATGTGAAAAATTTTAAAAAAATATTTTTTGCTGCAAACTTTGGCATAGATTGGTGGTAAAATGGCTACATGAAATGTGTCAAAATACCCCAAGTTAAATGCCCTGAGTTGTCTAGTTTTCAAAAATATGTACATGTTGGGGGTCATTCATGGATTTAGTACAGAAATCAGTGTTACAATGTCACTATCGCTAATTTTGAAAGAAAGGATTTTAAAATAGCTTTGCACCACTTATAGTTCTGGCCCTGTAACATGAATAAAAAAAGCACAAAAACATAAAAACATGGGCTATTTCTGAACTCAGGACATATATTAGAAACTTTTTAGCAGTGTTTTTTGTTGTCTCTTGTACATGAGTATCCGATTTTTCAAATAAAAGTCATAAAAAAATAATTTTTCCATTTTTTTGCCATATTTTATTATTTTTTTTACATCAAATTATATGCTATTATCAAAATAATGGTATCAAAAGAAAGCCCTTCTTATAACAATAAAAACGATATATAGTTTGTGCGGGTACACTAAATGAGACAGAAATAAATTACAGCAAAACACAAACACCTCACAAAAATGTTAAAACAGCCCATGTCACCAAGCGTCGGACAAGCCAAAAAAGTCATGTCACTAAGGGGTTAAGAAGCTTGTAATATCTAGTCTATTCTGATTTGTGTATAGTTGAGTTACTTTGAATAATTCAACTTTTTGTTTTCTATAGCTCAAATTTTAGAGCTTTATACATTTTAATTTATTACTTTCCATATGTATAATTATTGGTGTAGTATTTTACAGATTTTGTTTTCTTATTTGCTACATTTGTAGTGCAATGTTTTTAGATAAGCCGGTTCTCAGTAGTGTGAGTAGTAGTCATAGCTGATGAGATTTAATAGGTCATCCAGTTATCCTGCTTCTAAATTCAACATGGTTCATACATTGACATAGTTGTTTTTTTTTTTTTACATGGAAGGAGTTCACTCATGGTTTTTATCCAGGCCTGAATTGCTTGATTTTGTTGATAAAAATTTGCTGTATTTGCTGGTGGATGCAATAGTATAACACCATAGATTTTTGTAGAATAGATGGATAAGTTTCAGACACATTTAAAAAATCTTTTTTTGATAAGATGTCCAATTTGTGTGCCAAGATTTTGGAGAGGGGTGCTTTTCACCTGCACTGATAACACTACATTCATTTATTTTTTCTCCTTCGTGAAGTGCTACCTGGCCAGATGGAGTACGTCGTCTTGGCAAATCCTATCTAAAGGATCCAATGATGGTCTATGTTGGAACACTAGATTTAGCTGTAAGTTTCTCACTTTATTATTATTTTTTTGTTTTGGTCAAACTTGTATTTCATTGAAGCTAGATTAATATGTATTCTACAAACGTTTCTATTTAAAAATAGTATTTAAAAAAAATTTCTACATTTTTCAAACCTTAAGTGAAATAACATACATGTTTGTGATTCAGCTTGTAACAAACCTATTTGCCTTTTAGGAAATTGCTAAAAATGTATGTATTCTTTTTTGTTTCAGGCTGTTAATACCGTAAAACAGAATATATTGATGGTCAAAGAAGAAGAAAAGTTTAATATTGCACTGGATTTTGTTCACTCTATGAAACCTGAAGAAAAAGCTATAATATTCGTTGGAAAAAAAATAATGTATGTATTACTAGTATTAAGTAGTATATGGGCTTTTATGCTGTGAATATATTGGATAACCCTGAACACATTTTAATTATCTTCATGTTGAGAAACTGTATTCTGCACAATGGTATATTTACAAATACTATATTATAATAATCTTTAAACCCCTCCCCCCCAAAAAAGACAATGCATAATAGTGCTAAAGTGCTATTTTAATATTGGATCATGAGTCATCTCATAAATAATCCTACATAAATACAGCAACTTCATGAAATCTTGTCTCTCAAATGTCATAAGTTGAGCTGCACAAATATCACTGTTATATACAAGGAACCAGATAAACTTGGTAACATCATTTTTATTTTTTCAAACCTACATTACTATGTCCCTCAAGTTCAACCCTTCACCCACTTTTCTAGTAATACAATTTTAAATGACTAGACTGTTTGAAACCAATACAGATGGAAAAAACAAACAGCATACTTTCTACAGCAGGATTTGACAAGTATTTGTAGACTTTAGGAGCCAAATGGACCAATTCAGAAGCCAGGTCACATATTTTAGGAGCCAGATCATTCATACAAGTTTCATACAAAATATATCACATAGTCTTATAAGACTTTGTCAAAAAAAAAAAAAGCTTGTAAGAAATAATTTTGTGAAGTGGCTGTTTCATGGAGGCTAGTGTGTCATCATGTAAGCTCGGAAGGAGGAAAGCATCTGTGAAAGCTAATGAAAACATTTAGGAAGGATGACTGTGAAGTCAGTGAATTTGAACACATATGCTAATGTGAGCAGTTTGGAAGAATACTGTAGTAAGAGAGAAGGGATATGTCGAGACAGACGTTAAAAGTCGTTATTTGGGGGAACACTTTTAACCCCTTGCCGACACAGGGCGTGCTAGGTCCGTCCTGTGTGGCAAGACGTTAGTGACACAGAATGGTCCTAGTCCAATACCTCAAGCGGTATTGAAACGATGCTTCCGTGTGGAAGCATCGTTCAATACTGAAAAAAATGCCCATCGGCATTTCGATTGCTCCGGAGAGCGGTTGAAATGGCTGTTTTAAAGGCACATTGCCTTTAAAACGCGGGCATTGAAAAAAGAGCATAGGAAGCAAATGTAATAGTTTCCTATGCTCTGTAAGTGTTACTGATTGCCTCGCAAGTCAAGGCAATCAGTAACACGCAAAAAACTGTGTGACCAAGATGGAGCTGCCCTTCTAAGGGCAAGAGCGCGGGAGGCAGGGAAGTACCTGCTTCCTGTGCTCTTCAAGCAGTCACACGATTAAATGTATGTAATTAATAAGTTTGACCCTTCAACTTCTCCAACATGTTGGTGATGTGGGAACGCTCTAGGTTCCTCCAGACATATCTGGTGGGACTGTGAATTGTTAAGAGATACATGGGGAAAATATTTGAAGAGATTTCTAGATTACTTAACGTTTCTGTCCCTGGTCAGATTTCCCCCACAATTCGCCCTGGTCAGATCAAAATTGGTTGGATCAATATTCACAAATATTGATCTGCCTCCCTCTCCTCACTTACATTTTTGTGACGGAAAGAGACAGATCAGTATTAGTGATATAAAATAAAATTTTATGAAATTGTCAGGTTTTATGAAAGCCATTCACTGTGTATTAACCCCTTCCCTGCCATTCATCACTGTATAAGCAGTAATCTTGCACAGCAACAGTATGTTTTGCTGTCTGCACTGTTTTATGGATTAATTTATTTGTACTATAATGTATTACAGTACTAGATAGGCTCTTCTAAGAGCTATTAACCCCATCTTTGCTCGAGATCACTGCTTAGGCACTGATTCTGAGGCCACGGACTCGGTTCAATGTATCGGTGGCTGCTGAGCCCTTGCCACAAGGGATGATGGGTGTCTACTTTTAAAAAATATATGGTTTGGTGGGGGTAAATTACATTGGCTGGCTTCAAAGATATATCCCATATAGGACACGGACGCAGGTTGACTACATGTCAAAATTCCAAGTTGGAATTTTGATATGCACACCTCACAAATGTTGCCTTCTAGCCAAAAAACAAACCTATGCATGGGTGGTATCCCTGTACCCGGGAGATGTTGCTGAACACATATTGGGTTGTTATTTGGCAGTGACAAATACCAGAATCTATGAATTCATGCCTGAAGTACAATGCATGTGGGAAAAAAAACTCCCAAAAAATTACTACCACAAACTTTTACAAAGGCTGGTGGTAGAATTAGTACATATACATTATTAAAATACTATATTATAATATTTGAAATACCTTTAGGATGTCTATTTTCCAAAAATATATGGTTTGATGGGGTAAAATACATTGGACTGCTTCAAAGATTTTCCAAATAGAACATGGGCGCAGGCTGACTACATGCCAAAATTCCAGGTTGGAAATGCGCACCCCCTAAATGTGGCCTTTTAGACCCAAAACAAACCAACAAACTTATGCATGGGTGGTATCCCTGTACTCAGGAGATGTTGCTGAACACATATTGAGGTGTTGGTTGGCAGTGGCAAATACCAGAATCTGAAAATTCCTGCCTGAACTACAATGTGTGTGGGGGGAAAAAATGACATCCCAACCCTTTGACATAGGTTGGTGGTAGAATTAGCACTTGGAAAGTGTTAAAATACCACAGTTTTAAGTACCCTAGGATGTCTAGTTTTCCAAAATATATAGTTTGATGGGGTAAAATACTTTGACAGGCTTCAAAAGTGTCCCAAATTGAACATGGGCGCAGGCTGACTACATGTTGGAAATGCACCCCCCCTGAATGTGGCCGTTTAGCCCCCAAACAACCCAACAAACCTATGTATGCGTGGTATCCCTGGACTCAGGATATGTTGCTGAACACATATTGAGGAGTTGTTTGTACAATGGATGTCGAAACAAAACATTAAAAAATTACTAACCTAAAATTTGACAAAGGCTAGTGGTAGAATTAGTGCATGGAAAGAGTTAAAATACTACCATTTGAAAAACCCTAGGGTGTCTCGTTTTCAAAACTATATGGCTTTGTGGGGTAGAATACACTTTCTGGCTTCAAAAATGTCCCAAATGGGACATGGGCGCAGGTTTTCTGCATTTCAGAATTCAAAGTTGGAAAACCAAAAAGCGCACCTCTTAAATGTGGCCTTTTAACCCCCAAATAACCTAACCAACCTATACATGGGTGGTATCCCTGTACTCCGGAGATTTTGCTGAACACATATTGAGGTATTGTTGGGCACTGACACATAATAGGATCTGTGAATTCATGCCCGAAGTACAAGGTATGTGAAAAAAAATACTACCCAAAACATTGACATAGGCTGGTGGTAGAATTAGTGCATGGAAAGCGTTAAAATACTACCATTTGAAATACCCTAGGGTGTCTCGTTTTCAAAACTGTATGGCTTTGTGGGGTAGAATACACTTTCTGGCTTCAGGTTTTCTGCATGTCAGAATTCCAAGTTGGAAAACCAAAATGCGCACCCCCTAAATGTGGCCTTTTAGCTCCAAAACAAACCAACAAACCTATGTATGGGTGGTATCCCTGTACTCAGGAAATGTTCCTGAACACATATTGAGGTGGAAATACCCCTTCACATTTTAAGGTAATGTTTACCTAAATTGCAATCAATGTGAAAAATGTAAAAACTTTTTTTTTTTTTTGCTGCAAACTTTGGCAAAGCTTGGTGGTAAAATGGCTACATGAAATGTGTCAAAATACCCCAAGTTAAATGCCCTGAATGGTCTAGTTTTCAAAAATGTGTACATGTTGGGGGTCATTCATCAATTTAGTACAGATATCAGTGTTACAATGTCACTATCGCTAATTTTGAAAAAAAGGATTTAAAAATAGCTTAGCACTACTTATGGTTCTGGCCCTGTAACATCAATAAAAAAGCACAAAAACATAAAACATGGGCTGTTTGTGAACTCAGGACATATTAGAAACTATTTAGCAGTGTTTTTTTGTTGTCTCTTGTACATGAGTGATTTTTCAAATAAGTCATAAAAAAAATTATTCTTTTTACATCAAATTATATGCCATTATCAAAATAATGGTATCAAAAGAAAGCCCTTCTTATGACGATAAAAACGATATATAGTTTGTGTGGGTGCGCTAAGTGAGACAGAAATAAATTACAGCAAAACACAAACACCTCAGAAATGTTAAAACAGCCCATGTCACCAAGCGTCGGACAAGCCAAAAAAGTAATGTCACTAATATGACATTTTTATTCTTGTGGTTTAACCCCTCTAAGAGTTCTAGTTCCTGGGAAATGTCAAACCTTGTTATGTGGGTATTTTTCTTTTTTTTTTATGGGCATTTCTTTCTTCTCAGGGTTGACCACTTGGCCAGTGATTTGGTCCTTCAAGGAGTTAATGTTGAGGCACTACATGGCAATAGAGAACAATATGACAGAGAACAAGCCCTGGACAATTTTAAAACCGGTAATACTTTATTTGCTTCCAAAAGGAACATTTGGTGAAATTATAAATATGGACATTTTTATTACTCTAAGAAATATGTATTAACCTATTTGTGTTGTGGTTCTTCCTACAGTACATGCACACACTCTCACACAAACATGGAGTACATGTAAACACATACAGACCTTACATACTACAACTAGGCAAATACAGTTTATTATAGCAAGACATATGTAGGAGTCATTTGGGGAAAATGCAGCAATTTGAAGAATTATCTATATTATGTTTAACTCTTCTCTCATTTTTTAAGAAAGAAAAGGGCAGTGACAGATGATGGTTTCCATCTGAGAAGCCACTAAACACCTTGCACTCATCCTGCCCAGTCTAAATTGAAATACATATATATGCAAACACCTTGCACCCATCCTAGTTAATCTAAATGTATAGGGATGGGTTCAAGGTATTTGAACAAATGTCTATATACATTTATAGATGGGCACATTAAGATATGACAAAAGGGTTAAACATAAGGCTTTTGACATATACACAGAGCCATGCAGTTTGTGTGTATTTAGCAGGTGTGTGTGTGTGTGTTTATATTTATATATAGCTAAAACACAACAGTTGCACAGATTACAGTAAGACTTTCAGAGAGCTGCCACACTGCTGTGTGAACACCTGGGATGTCAGGGGGCATGTCAGCTGTCAAGTTGATGTCTGGAGATACACAGAGCCATGCAGTTTGTGTGTATTTAGCAGGTGTGTGTGTGTGTGTTTATATTTATATATAGCTAAAACACAACAGTTGCACAGATTACAGTAAGACTTTCAGAGAGCTGCCACACTGCTGTGTGAACACCTGGGATGTCAGGGGGCATGTCAGCTGTCAAGTTGATGTCTGGAGAGGAACTGGGAGGCTTAACCAACTTGCTGTTGTCTGAAAGGGTTTGCAGTTAATTAAATGGTTATCTTGCTGGCTCTAAGCAATAACAGGCAACAGGAAAGCATTTTAGTAAACTATTATTTAGCACTGGAGTCTCCATTTGGGGCAATGGAGCTGAAATCCCAACTCCCCCATAGCCACGCATGCCACAACAAAGAGCTTGGTGTGCCAGTTGTGGCACGCATGCCATAGGTTCGCCATCACTGTCCTAGAGCTAATAATAGGAGTGGCACATTCAGCTAATAATGGATCTCCATGTGCCTCCATCTCCTAAACGGCACATTCAGCAGGTAGGGCAGATATGTGCATTCACATACACCATTTATCTCCATTACTGTAAAAAATAAAATAGTATTTTTTCCTTTAAACCAATATAGTTAATTTTGTTTTTTCTATTCCAGGAAAAGTGCGGATACTCGTAGCCACAGATTTAGCTTCACGTGGACTCGATGTGCATGATATTACTCATGTGTTTAACTTTGATTTTCCTCGTAACATTGAAGAGTATGTGCACAGAGTGGGACGAACTGGAAGAGCAGGGTAAGTAGAACTTGGCTTTTAAAATAAAACAAACATTTTTCTGGAATTTTGAGAACAGATGACATTTGCATTACACTATATCAGAGTAGAGGAAATCTAGATCACTTAATGTTTATTTATGGAACGAGGATCTCAAACTTTCCAACCAGAGGTAGCTATGCCATCACCCTCCCCCTCTTTTTATTGCATGCACAAGCTCCAGGGAAGCAGTAATCCCTTGATTTCCTAATGGCAATGGTTGTCTTGTGTGTGTGGTGAAAAGAGGAAAGAAGAGGCATGCTTTTGAAGCCTATGTGTTCTTTTTCTCTTGATATAACCTTCCTTCATAGAATAAGTATCTGTTTTCTTGCAGGCGCACAGGTGAATCGATTACTTTGGTCACCAGACAAGACTGGAGGGTTGCTGAAGAATTAATACAAATCTTGGAACGTGCATTTCAAGTAAGGCCTTGTGGAGTATTATAGCTCCTTTAAAGAGTGTGGGTGGTTTGTCTAAGCGTATTTAGAGAATTGTGCTGAATTGTCTTAACTTGTGCTATGAAGTGTTGTTTTACTTGCCTGCCTTTCACCAAACCTAAACTATAATGTGCCATTAAAATAACACACATACTTAAAGGAACACTACCACTTACATGAGGTGTAATTGGATTACCTGTGCATTTAAAATTAACACATATGTTGTGGATACATATGCCACTGTTTGTTTTTTAAACCCTTTTAATTTTTTTGGTGGGAGTGTCCCTTTAAGTCATTTCTGTTGGTGAAGAACTAAAACATAGAAGTCGGCAGATAAGAATCAGTCTGCCCAATTTTCTGAATACTTTCATTATTGATCTTACCTTGTATATCTAGAATAGCTTTATGCCTATCCCACACATGCTTAAACTCTTTCACAGCGTTAACCTCTACCACTTCAGCTGGAAGGCTATTCCATGCATCCACTACCCTCTCGTAAAGTAAAACTTCCTGATAATACTTTTAAACCTTTTGCCCCTCTGGTTAAAAATTATTTCCTCTTGTTGTGGTAACATAGTAATTTAGGTTGAAAAAAGACACAAGTCCATCTAGTTCAACCTTTCTACCTATCATTCCAGCTTTTGATCCAAAAGAAGGCAAAAACCCCTAAGGAAGCTATTTCAAATTTTGCCTCCTGGGGGAAAAATTCCTTCTTGACTCCAAAGGGCAAACAGATTTCTCCGTGGATCAATAAGCTCTATTATTAATGATTATCCTATTATTGATAGCCCTGTATGTTCTGTTTTTCTAACAAAAACATATAGACCATTTTAAAATGCATCTATTATGGTTGAAAGCACTACCTCTCTTGGCAGTGAGTTCCATAACTTTTTATTGTCCTTACCTTAAAGAATCCCTTCCTTTGCTGTCTGACATCTTTGCTCTTCCACTCTCAGGGGGTGACCTCTTGTTCTTTGTACATTTCTGTTAGTGAACAGGTCACTGGAGAGCTCTTTATATTGGCCCTGCACATATTTATATAATGTTATCATATCCCCTCTGAGACGCCTTTTTTCTCACGGATATAAATGCAATTTTTTAAGTCTCCCTTCATAACCATAATCCTCCAATCCCGTTATTAATTTTGTAGCTCTCCTTTGTACTTTTTCCTTTGCAGTTCCTTAATATCCTTTTAAAGGAATGGTGCCCAGAATTGTACTGCATATTCAAGGTGAGGTCTTACCATCGATTTTGTAAAGAGGCAAGATGATATCCTCCTCCCGTGAATCTATACCTCGTTTTATACATGCCAATATCTTATTGGCCCTTGCAGCTGCTGACTGGCATTGGGCACTGTTGCCAAGTTTGTTATCTACAATTATTCCTAAATCCTTTTCGTTAGTAGTTTTTCCCAAAGAAATAACATTTAAAGTATATGTTGCTTTATTATTTTTCCCATAATGCATAACTTTACATTTGTCTATATTGAACCTCATTTGCTTATTTATTGCCCAGTACCCCACACTGTCCAAATCTTCCTGTAAAGAACAAAACATCAAGATTAGTCTTTATTACCTTACCTAATTTAGTGTCATCAGCAAACACTGAGACATGGCTCTCAGCACAACGTGGGAGATCATTAATAAACAAATTAAAAATAAGAGGGCCCAAAAAATACCCCTGAGGTACTCTGCTCAATACCATGGTCCAACTATAAGAGCTTCCAAAGCACACACAGAAGAGACTATAGCAAAGTCAGTGAAAAAGGGGGATAAAACATTTTTTACATACATAAATGAGAAAAGGAAAGTAAAACAAGGATTAGTTAGATTAAAAACAAAAGAAGGATGCTATGTAGAAGAGGATAAAGGCTAAGCAGACTGCCTTAATGAATATTTTTGTTCAGTTTTTACAAATGAAAATGAGGGTAAGGGACCTCATTTAGGGAAAAAGACTAATGAGTCTTTTGATGCATGTATGTTTACAGAGGAAGAGGTTTTACTTTAGCTGTCTAAAGTAAAGACAAATAAGTCAATGGGACCTGATGGGATACATCTAAAGTTATTAAAAGAACTTAGTGGTGTACTAGCAAAACCATTAACAGATTTATTTAACCAATCATTGTTAACGGGAGTAGTTCCAGAAGATTGAAAATTAGCTAATGTTGTGCCCATTCACAAGAAAGTTAGTAAGGAGGAGGCAGGCAACTATAGACCAGTAAGTCTTACTTCAGTAGTAGGGAAAATAATGGAAACCTTGTTAAAGAATAGGATTGTTGAACATCTAAAGTCGCTTGGATTTCAAGATCAGAGACAGCATGGGTGTACTTCAGGGAGATCATGCCAAACTAATCTTATTGATTTTTTTGATTGGGTGACTAAAATAATAGATCAGGGTGGTGCAGTAGACATTGCTTACCTAGATTTCAGTAAGGCTTTTGACACTGTCGCACATAGAAGGCTTATCAATAAACTGAAATCTTCGAGTTTGGATTTCAATATTGTTGAATGGATTAGACAATGGCTGAGTGACAGGCAACAGAGGGTTGTAGTCAATGGGATATATTCGATGCAAGGTCTTGTTACTAGTGGGGTACCTCAGGGATCTGTACTTGGACCCATTCTCTTTAATATTTTTATTAGCGATATTGCAGAAGGTCTTGTTGGCAAAGTATGTCTTTTTGCTGATGATACAAAGATTTGCAGCAGGGTTGATATTCATGGAGGGATAAGCCAAATGGCAAATGATTTAGCTAAACTAGAAAAATGGTCAGAGCAGTGGCAACTGACATTTAATGATGACAAGTGCAAGATTATGCACCGTAAAAACCCAAACGCAGAATATAGACTATTTGGTACAGTCCTAACCTCAACATCTGAGAAAAGGAATTTAGGAGTAATAATTTCAGAGGACTTGAAGGTAGGTAGGCAATGCAATAGAGCAGCAGGAAATGCTAGCAAAATGCTTGGTTGCATAGGGAGAGGTATTAGCAGTAGGAAGAGGGAAGTGCTCATGCCATTGTACAGAGCACTGGTGAGACCTCACTTGGAGTATTGTACGCAGTACTGGAGACCGTATCTCCAGAAGGATATTGATACTTTGGAGAGAGTTCAGAGAAGGGCTACTAAACTGGTTCATGGGTTGAAGGATAAAACTTACCAGGAAAGGTTAAAGCATCTTAACATGTATAGCTTGGAGGAAAGACGTAACAGGGGGGATATGATAGAAACATTTAAATACATAAAGGGAATCAACACAGTAAAGGAAGATTATATTTAAAAGAAGAAAAACTACCACAACTAGAGGACATAGTCTTAAATTAGAGGGGCAAAGATTTAAAAGTAATATCAGGAAGTATTACTTTACTGAGATCATAGTGGATGTATGGAATAGCCTTCCAGCAGAAGTGGTAGAGGTAAACACAGTCAAGGATTTTAAGCATGCGTGGGATAGACACAAGGCTATCCTGGCTATAGGACCGGGAATGGGGGACTAATAAAAGTACTCAAAAAAAAAAAAAAAAAAATTGGGCAGACTAGATGGACCGAATGGTTCTTATCTGCCGACACATTCTATGTTTCTAACTTGAGGATTTTCTTTTAGCCAATTTTCAATCCAAATACATACATTTGCCCCTAAACCTATTTCTCTCAATTTGTAGAGTAACCTTTTGTGTGGAACTGTATCAAATGCTTTTGCAAAGTCCAAATAGATCAACTACCACACCTAGATCTATATTTTTACTGACTTCTTCATAGAATGTTATTAAGTTTGTTTGACAAGACCTGTCTTTCACAAAACCATGTTGACTTTTACTAATTATATTGTGATTCAAGATGTATTCTTGAGTGTAGTATACCTTTAGCAATCCTTCAAATCGTAGTTTTTCTTCTTTTAAATATACTCTCCTCCTTTACTGTGTTGATTCCCTTTATGTAGGGTTGAAAAGTTGCCACGCCATGATGATAATAAACACCCCACTTAACAGATTGCTGTTTGATCAATAGTTTTTTCTGGCGTTGTTCTATGCTAAGTGAATGCTTATTGGGCATGCTAATAGTTCCTGCCCCTTTCACTCATGAGCCTTCTCTCTAAGTCCTTACCATTGGCCCGATCATACACGTTCTTTCAGAGTCGTCTGGATATTTAAAGTCCCTTCCTGTGACTCTGAAAGCTATTTCCATTGCCAAAAATGCCTGCACACGGAGCTTCATTACCTACATTACTAGTTGAAGCACTTGTTCTGCTGTTACACAATGGGGTCATGTATAACCATGGAGCCTACTCTGAAGCAGACTCCCCGACAAATATCGGGAGTCTGCGCGCGCCAGAAAAACTACTTCCAGGTTGTGCCTCCCACATTGCAAAGTGTCAGGATTTATAAAAAGGCGCAATCGACGTTCTGTATAACAAACTGCAATTGCGCCTTTTTATTCCTCTCCTGACACTTTTTTAAAGGATCACTAAACATTAGATTTCACTTTTGCTTTAACTATAGATGCACAAGTGAAAAGTTAGTGGTTCCTAGTGTTAGCATAAACTGACTTACTTTTGATAGTATATGCCAGTTTATCCTCTGACAGACAGCTGCCATGCTTCCATAGGAATTTACCCCCTGCTGATCCCATGCATGAATAGCAGTGAGAGTCCCTCGCATTCAGCAGTCTGAGCAAGCCCCCATTTTGATTGGTTGAATGTCGGCACGCGACAACCAGGAGATGTTGTGTCTCGCACTTGAGACACAACAGATAGTAAACCCACGTGTATCTAAGATGCATGTTGGGTTTACTCCAGACAAGTGGGACCTGCTTTTTTAACCCCAATTGTTAACAAAGGTGCAATGTTCCTTTGAACATGACCCCCAGTGTGTCACTGTAGACACTGCATACCAACCTAATTATTAGGATTTATAAGTTTGTATCCATATTTCGTATCTAAATTTGTTAATCATTGTCTACAGCAGGTGTAAGCTGAGCCTAACACTGTGACTGATGCGCTATTGCTGTATTGGATAGTATAACATATTATGTTATCAATAACCCATATAAATATTTCCTGAATAGTTATCAGTCTAGTTTAAAACAATCACTGACACTTTTATAATCCATTTGGATATATTTATTGATCACATAGTTCTTTCATAGTGGCTGAACTGACTAATATATTGCCTTAAAATACATAAAACTGTAAAGCCTTTTTTTAAATAATAAAAATCACTTAAGGGTGTGGGTGTTTTGTTAATGGCACATCAATTGCTCAGTTTTATAATTAACTTATTTGTTTTAAGCATCCCAATTCCCAAGTCTTTTAAGGCTAGCTTGGGTGCCTTCATTTTTCTACCCATCTACTTATTCAAAGAGTGCTGCAGCTTAACCCTGGTGCTTGCTTATTAGAATATAAATACTTGCTTAGTTTTTTGCCTTTTTTTTTTTTATATTTAAATTTTGTATGAACACATTTATACCTAGAGACATAATTTGTTTCAGAAGTTGTAATATTGTTTGCCCATTACTTTGCTCACTTCATACATGTTAGAATGTGTAATTATGTTGCAGACAAAAAAAACAACTTTGTTTTAATATGTGCATGATTGTACTTAAAATTAAATTTGCCTATAATGTAAATGCATATAATAAAAATTTACTTCCCTGTGTCTTTTTTTTTTTTTTTTTTTTTTTTTTTTAATTGAAATGTATGCTTTTGTGTACTAAATGGAATTTAAAAGTGAAGTTTAAAATAATCTGTTTTAGGAAGTTCCAGAGGAGCTTGTGGAAATGGCTTCTAGATACCAGGAGTTTAAGAACAGGAAAGACAGTGAAAGAAACATGATGCCCCACAAAACAAGATGGCGAGACTTTCCATAATCATGTATGCATAAATCAGTTTCGAAACCTTCAACATATTTTAATTTATATTACAACTGTGATAAAAGAGCGTTTTAGTAACATAGTAATTTAGGTTAAAAAAAGACACAAGTCCATCAAGTTCAACCCTTCTACCTATCATTCCAGCTTTTTGATCCTAAGGAAGCTATTTCGAATTTTGCCTCCTAGGGGAAAAAATTCCTTCTTGACTCCAAAATGGCAATCGGATTTCTCCTTGGATCAGTAAGCTCTATTATTAATGCTTATTCTATTATTAATAGCCCTGTATGTTCTGCTTTTCTAAAAACAAATCCAGACCATTTTTAAATGCATCTATTGTGGTTGATAGCACTACCTCTCTTGGCAGTGAGTTCCATAACTTTATTGTCCTTACCGTAAAGAATCCCTTCCTTTGCAGTCTATGAAATCTTTGCTCTTCCAGTCTCAGGGGGTGACCTCTTGTTCCTTGTACATTTCTGTTAATGAACAGGTCCCTGGAGAGCACTTTATATTGGCCTTTCACATATTTATATAATGTTATCATATCCCCTCTGAGATGCCTTTTTTCTAACGTAAATAAATGCAGTTTTTTATGTCTCTCTTCATAACCAAGATCCTCCAATCCCCTTATTAATTTTGTAGATCTAGTTTGCACTTTTTCTAGTTCCTTAATATCCTTCTTAAGGACTGGTGCCCAGAATTGTACTGCATATTCAAAGTGAGGTCTTACCCTTGATTTGTAAAGAGGCAAGATGATATCCTCCTCCCGTGAATCTATACCTCGTTTTATACATTCCAATATCTTATTGGCCCTTGCAGCTGCTGACTGGCATTGGGCACTGTTGCCAAGTTTGTTATCTACAATGATTCCTAAATCCTTTTCATTAGTAGTTTTTCCCAGGGAAATACCATTTAACATATATGTTGCTTTGTTATTATTTTTCCCATAATGCATAACTGTAAATTTGTCTTTACTGAACCTCATTTGCCACTTTCTTGCCCAGTCCCCCACGCTGTCCAAATCTTCCTGTAAAGAAAAAACATCAAGATTAGTCTTTATTACCTTACCTAATTTAGTGTCATCAGCTAACACTGAGACATGGCTCTCAGCACAACATGGGAGATCATTAATAAACAAATTATAAAGAAGAGGTCCCAAAACAGACCCCTGAGGTACTCCGCTCAATACCCTGGTCCAATTTGAGGCTTTTCCATTTACAACAACCCTCTGTGTTCTATCTGTTAGCCAATTTTCAATCCAAATACATACATTTGCCCCAATCCTATTTTTCCCTACTTTTGTGTGGAACTGTATCAAATGCTTTAGCAAAATCCAAATAGATCACATCAACTGCCACACCTAGATCTATATTTTTACTGACTTCTTCATAGAATGTTATTAAGTTTGTTTGACAAGACCTGTCTTTCACAAAACCATGTTGACTTTTACGAATTATATTCTGATTCAAGATGTATTCTTGAGTGTATACCTTTAGCAATCCTTCAATGAATTTCCCCACTACAGATGTCAAGCTCACTGGCCTTTAATTACCCGGCAGAGATTTTGATCCCTTTTTAAATATTGGAATGACATCCGCCTTTCGCCAGTCTGTTGGCACTATACCTGAACTGAAAGAATCCCTAAAGATCATAAATATTGGTCTGGCCAGAATTATGCTTAACTCTCTAAGGACCCTTGGGTGTATACCATCTGGCCCTGGGGCCTTGTTTAAGCACTTTTTCCTGTCAGCCAATCCCATGGTGACTGTTCCGTAACTTCCAGCAGCAGGGGCTCATCCATCTATTCTTCCTTAGTATAAACAGAAGGGGAAAAAAAGTATGTAAAATGTCTGTTTTCTCTCTGTCCTCACTTACCAAATTTCCCATTTGGGATGGCAAGGGCTCAACATTTTCACTCTTTAGCTTTTTTCCATTTATATTCTTTAAAAAAAAAATTGGGGTTCATTTTACTCTCCTTAGCAATCCTTTTCTCGTTTTCCAATTTAGCCATTTAAATTGCCTTTTTGCAGGCTTTGTTGATATCTTTGTATTTTATAAAAGGTAATGCTGATCCCTTGCTTTTATAATGTATGCCATTTTCTTGTTTTGCATTTCCTTTTTCATGTTACCGGTAAGCCACATTGGTTTTGATTTGTGTATTTGTTTCCCAAAGGTATATATTGGGATGTATACTTTTGTAATGTATGCTTAAATGCATTCCACTTGTCTTCTGTGTTTAATCCAGAAAACAGTTGTTCCAAGTCTCAATGTTCAATTGATGCCCTTAGTCCAGGGGTCCTCAAACTTTTTAAACAGGGGGCCAGTTCACTGTCCCTCAGACCGTTGGAGGGCCGGACTATAGTAAAAACAAAAACTATGAACAAATTCCTATGCACACTGCATTTATCTTATTTTGAAGTGAAGAAACAAAACGGAAACAAATACAATATTTAAAATGAAGTAAAGTTAAACTTACCAATATTTCAATGGGAATAGTGTGCCAGTCAGATGCCCAGGAATATTATGCCATTCAGATGCCCAGGAATATTATTCCAGTCAGAGACCAGGAATATTATGCTTGTCAGAGCCCAGGAATATTGTGCCAGTCAGATGCCCAGGAATATTGTGCCAGTCAGATGCCCAGGAATATTGTGCCAGTCAAATGCCCAGGAATATTATGCCAGTCAAATGCCCAGGAATATTATGCCAGTCAGATGCCCTGAATATTGTGCCAGTCAGAGCCCAGGAATAGTGTGCCACTCGGAACCCAGTAATATTGTGCCAGTCAGAACCCAGTAATATTGTGCCACTCAGAACCCAGTAATATTGTGCCAGTCAGATGCCCAGGAATATTGTGCCAGTCAGATGCCCAGGAATATTGTGCCAGTCAGATGCCCAGGAATATTGTGCCAGTCAGATGCCCAGGATTATTATGCCAGTCAGATGCCCAGGAATATTATGCCAGTCAGATGCCCCGGAGTATTATGCCACTCAGAGCCCAGGAATAATATGCCAGTCAGATGCCCAGGAATATTATGCCAGTCAGATGCCCAGGAATATTATGCCAGTCAGATGCCCAGGAATATTATGCCAGTCAGATGCCCAGGAATATTATGCCAGTCAGATGCCCAGGAATATTATGCCAGTCAGATGCCCAGGAATATTATGCCAGTCAGATGCCCAGGAATATTATGCCAGTCAGAGCCCAGGAATATTATGCCAGTCAGATGCCTGTAACATTGTGCCAGTCAGATGCTCGTTATACCTCCCTCCTCCCCTGCTTCCCCAACACTTACCTCCAGCTGCTGTGTCCCCGGCCGGACGTCTCGCTCAGTGTCCTCCTGCACGGAGGTAAACACTGTTACCATACTGGTGATTTTTTCATCCACTGCGGCTGCAAGAAGAAAAGAAAAAAAGGTAAACAGTGGGGAGCGGGGGGTGCCGGCAGCACCCCCCGCGGGCCTGATAAATGTGCTCGGCGGGCCGCATGTGGCCCGTGGGCCGTAGTTTGAGGACCCCTGCCTTAGTCCATCAAAGTTGGCCCTTCTAAAATTAAGTGTTTTGGCGGCGTAGTTACCAATTTGCTTTTTTGCATTAATCTCAAATGAAACCATGTTATGGTCACTATTCCCCAAGTGTTCTCTTACTTTGATGTTTGAGATAAGCTCCTCATTGCTTGGATGCCTGTCTGGATTTGGTAATAACATTCTAGTTGCGGTGTCCACTAATTGTGCCATAAATTTGTTATTAAGCAGGTTCAGAAACTTTCTGCTCTTAGCGGAACAATTGTGCCACAATTCCAATCTATATCTGGGTAATTAAAATCTCCCTTGATTAGAACTTCATTCAGATTTGCAGCCTTTTAAATTTGTAATAAAAGCTGATCTTCTCCATCAATGCTAATATTTGTTGGTTTGTAGCATACACCCACAAGTAATTTGCGATTCTTTTTAGTGTCTAAGCTAATCCTCACCCACAGTGTCTCCACATCAGTTCCAGTTACATCATGCACACCTTCTTTAATACTGGGCTTTAAATTAGGATTTACATATAGACCTTTTCTCCCCCTTTTCTATTTACTCTGTCCTTTCTAAAAAGTGAGTAGCCTTGTAAATTAACTGACCAGTCATGGGTCTCATCCCACCACATTTATGTGATTCCAATTAAATCATACTGTTCAGCACTTACCAGTATCTCCAGCTCACCCATTTTGTTTGTCAAGCTTCTTGCATTTGCTAAAAGACATTTAAGATTACTACCCATTTTATGTTTATTTGACAAACACGCAATGCCCACAGGTTTAATTGTATGTACCTCCCTATGATCTATGTTAACCCCACCAGTGCTTTCATCCTCCTTTCCCATAGCTAGACCCACCTTCTCATCTACTCTAGCTACCATTGCTTCATTTTGATCTTGACCCTTCCCCCCAGAGCTTAGTTTAAAAGCTCATCTAACCCAGGGCTCGACAAACCCAGGTCGCCATGGCGACCAGGATATGAGACCTGGCGCCCGGGTATTTGCATTACCATGCGCCCCTCACTGCTGGGACATACACTTTTTTATTTAAGAGGAGCGCAGTCTGTGCAGCTGCACAGACCGGCCCATTGAGCTGCGCTCCTCTTACATAATTTTTTTTTTAAAAAGAATGTCACGTGACCCCCCCCCCCCCCCCCCCCCCCCCCGTCTGTCTTCGTCAGTAGCTGTCTGCCAGTGGCTCTCTCTCAGTGGCTGTCTCTGTCTCTCTGAGTTTCTGTATATTTGCTTGCACCACCTTCGCAACCACTCATTAAGCTCCCGCTGTCACCCTGATGTAGCGCATGGTACTGGTAATATTTCCGAGAATAGAGAGACCTTGGAGGTCCTTTCCGTCAGCTTATTTCCTAGTTCCCTAAAAGAGCGACAGAACAGGGGAGAGAGAGAGAGAGAGACAGAACAGGGGAGAGAGAGAGAGAGAGAGACAGAACAGGGGAGAGAGAGAGAGAGAGAGAGACAGAACAGGGGAGAGAGAGAGAGAGAGAGAGACAGAACAGGGGAGAGAGAGAGAGAGAGAGAGACAGAACAGGGGAGAGAGAGAGAGAGAGAGAGACAGAACAGGGGAGAGAGAGAGAGAGAGAGACAGAACAGGGGAGAGAGAGAGAGAGAGAGACAGAACAGGGGAGAGAGAGAGAGAGACAGAGCAGGGGAGAGAGAGAGAGAGACAGAGCAGGGGAGAGAGAGAGAGAGACAGAGCAGGGGAGAGAGAGAGAGAGACAGAACAGGGGAGAGAGAGAGAGAGAGAGAGAGACAGAACAGGGGAGAGAGAGAGAGAGACAGAACAGGGGAGAGAGAGAGAGAGACGGAACAGGGGAGAGAGAGAGAGAGACGGAACAGGGGAGAGAGAGAGAGAGACGGAACAGGGGAGAGAGAGAGAGAGACGGAACAGGGGAGAGAGAGAGAGAGAGACGGAACAGGGGAGAGAGAGAGAGAGAGAGAGACGGAACAGGGGAGGGAGAGAGAGAGAGAGAGACGGAACAGGGGAGGGAGAGAGAGAGAGAGAGACGGAACAGGGGAGGGAGAGAGAGAGAGAGACGGAACAGGGGAGGGAGAGAGAGAGAGACGGAACAGGGGAGGGAGAGAGAGAGAGAGACGGAACAGGGGAGGGAGAGAGAGAGAGACGGAACAGGGGAGGGAGAGAGAGAGAGACGGAACAGGGGAGGGAGAGAGAGAGAGAACGGGAACAGGGGAGGGAGGGAGAGAGAGAGAGAGAGACGGAACAGGGGAGGGAGAGAGAGAGAGACGGAACAGGGGAGGGAGGGAGAGAGAGAGAGAGACGGAACAGGGGAGGGAGAGAGAGAGACGGAACAGGGGAGGGGGTGAACAGGTATGGGGGAGTTAGAGAGAGACAGACATGGCAAGGAAGAGGAAAGGGACAAACATGGGAAGGGAAAGAGACACATACATAGGGGGCGCATGGGGGGAAGCCCGCACGGGCGCCGGAACACTTAAGACCGGCCCTGATTATATTCTCCAAAGCGGCAACCTGCTCACATCTGCAGCAGCGGTATGGACCCTGAGGAACTTGCTCCAAGACAGCATACATGTTGCAAGACATGCACTTAGTGGCATTATCCAACATGCTCTCTAGTGTAAACCACACAATATAAATAGAATAAAAAAGATTTATACTTTACCCTCCTTCTTGCCTTTTAACTCCTTCTTTGCTTCTAACTCCAACACTTAAGCAGCTTGTTTACTTTAGTAGATGTTCGCCTGGCTCAGTATTTACCTGCTTCCTCCAGATAAATGGCCTTCAAGTAAACAGACTCATAGAGAAGGTTAATTAATTAACTAACTGCAAACAGCCTTGCAAACCTTTTCCCTCCAAAACATTTTTTTTTTTTTCAACCAATCTTTAACCAAAATACACACAAAATAAACAGTGCTCCCCTTGCAGTAAAAATACCCTTTCCTTCTTCGCTTGTAACTCCAACACTTAAACAGCTTGTTTACTTTAGTAGATATTCGCCTGGCTCAATATTCGCCTGCTTCCTCCAGATAAATCGCCTTCAAGTAAACAGAATTGTTTCTAGTATAGTAGAAACAATTTGAGCATGGTATTAAAACTCGATTTAGGACTGTAGCTAACTTGGCCTCTTACTTTTTTGAAGCAGTCACCGTAAGTAAATAAAATGTTTGTCAAATCTCTGGCTGCTGAAGTTGGTATGGATAAATAATACTTTTAGTGTTACACCCCATATTTTGTGTTTTTATTGTGATTTTGTGTGTTACTGGGGTTTCTGAGAAAGTTTAGAGGATTCCCAGTGGAAAGGGTATGTAAAGTAAATTTCAAAGGGACCTTTAACCCCTTGCCGACACAGGACGTGCTAGGTCCGTCCTGTGTGGCAAGACGTTAGTGACACAGGACGGACCTAGTCCGTCCATTGTCAGAACGAGCACTGAAAGCGGAGTTTTTCCGCTTTCAGCGTTCAAGCGGTATTGAAACATTGCTTCCGTATAGTTTGTGTGTGTACACTAAATGAGACAGGAAATAAATTACAGCAAAACACAAACACCTCAGAAATGTTAAAACAGCCCATGTCACCAAGCGTCGGACAATCCACAAAAGTAATGTCACTAAGGGGTTAACAAAAAAATGCGTGAGCTCTAATATTCAATTGTTTTAGGATAATTTGTTCCCCCTAAACATTGTCTATACTATGATATTGAGAATTTTAAATTATGAAATGATCTGTACATTGTGTTGGTTGCAAATGAATACATGAAATAAGAGAAAAATGTGTTTGTATCCGTTTATGACCTTACCTTGTGGCATCATGTTTAAAATTGTAATAATTTATTTTTTCTGTTCTTTCAGACAGCAGCTTGGTGACAAATTCCTTCAAATGTCACTCTTGTGTTTTTGTTTTTGTGGATTATTTTTTATTTTATTCCCTGATTTGGAGAAATATTTTGGAAAATGATTGGCACTTCTGTATTGCCATTTATTAAACTGTTATTTGCACAACTCTCTAATGGTTTATGAGACTTGTAGGATACTAAATCTTACAAATATTAGTGTTATTGCTTGGTTTAAAGCAGTTGCGTGGTAAAGTGTGGACTATAAGCATGTTAATTGAAATTTATGTATAAAAAAGGTTGGTCTGTTTATTTTCTGTTTTAGTTAACATTTTGGTAAAGCAGTTGGCCTTATAATCAAACTTTGTATGTAATGAAAATTATTTCAAATAGCATATTAAAGAAATAAGCTGAATATTATTTTAATAGTTTGTTAAAAAAAATCAAAATTTGTTTTATAAAGGACTTATATCGCTGATAATTGTAATTTTCTGCATTACTTTAACAATGCAATGTCATTAAACACTCGCCATTAAAAGCAGAATATGTCCAACAATATTGGGGAACCTGACATTGCATTCTAAATGCATAGACATTAATATGTAGTTGGTCCCCCCCTGCAGCTATAACAGCCTCCAGTCTTCTGGCAAGGCTTTCCACAAGATTTTGGAGTGTGTTGGTGGGAATTTGTTAAACATTCATCCAGTAGAGCATCTGTGAGGTCAGGCACTGATGTTGGTTGAGAAGGCCTGACTCTCAATCTCCCTTTCAGTTCATCCCAAAGGTGTTCGATGGGGTTGAGGTCAGGGCTCTGGGGGTGCCAGTCATATTGTTATACAGCAACACAATGAAAAAATATCTTTATGGACCTTGCTTTGTGCAGTGGTGCACAGTCATGCCGTTCCTACAAAGTTGGAAGCATAGCATTGTCCATATTATCTTGGTATGTTGAAGCATTAAGATTTCCATTCACTGGAAGTAAGGGGGCCTAGCCCTTATCCCTGAAAAACAGACCCATACCTTTTATGCCACCTTGATGGTTGGTACAATGCAGTCAGGTAGGCAACATTCTCCTGGCAATTGCCCAAACCCTGACTGACAAACAGTGAAGAATGCACAGAACACTTTTCCACTGCTCCAGAGTCTAGTGGCAGCGTACATTGGCATTGTCCTTGGTGATGTGAGGCTTTCATGTAAGCTGCTCGGCCATGGAAACCCATTCCATGGCTCCTGCCACCCAGTGGAATTTGTATCAGCACAAAAACTGTAAGTTTTTGGAACGCTTCAGCTATGGAATCAGCAGAGCATTGGTGACTTTTATATGTGCCTCAGCACTCAATGACCCCGCTCTGTCACTTTTTGTGGTCTTCCGCTTCATGGCAGAGTTGCCTCTCTTCCTAAATGTTTCTTCTTTCCAATAATACCACTTACCATTGACCGTGGCTAAATATTGAATGAAAGGTGGCATCCTATCGGTGTACAACGCTTGAATTCACTGAGCACTTAAGAATGACTTATTGTTTTTCACCAATGATTATAAAACCAGACTACATAGGTAGGTGATTGAATTTATACACCTGTGGTAATGGGTCTGATTGAAATGCCTGCATTCAGTAATTAAGTGGTGTGTCTCAATACTTTTGTCCATGTAGTGTATGTCACAGTGGCTGCTGTCACCTACTCCGTTTACTGCAGTTTGTGAATGGTAGCATTGTAATGCATAAAATATAAGAACAGTATCAGAGAAATTCACACAGATACCAAAACAATGCTTAATGTGAAACTTATATGGACCTTTTGTGCTCTTCCGCTTTTGTCGTATTAAAATTGTAAATAAATGTGATGTAGTAATACCTTAATGATGTGCAATATAGCACACAAATCACAAATTTTGCAACCTGAGAGTCAACCGGCCTAACCTCAGGACCAACATTGGTCCTTGGTCACGTAGTCATGACCCACAATCTCAGTGAAAGTGCTTTTGAGTTAAAACCCAATATAATAAAAATCCATTGAAACATATGAGACTAATATGAAAGTGAGAGGTGCTTTTTGCTCTTATGAAATGTCACAACGCCTGTACTGATAGGCAAAGCCATATACTATATGTCCATGCTATTTCTATATTTTGTCTTCAGCTGGACCATAGCTGAGAAGTCACACTCACAAAGATATGTTCATTAAACACTCATTGCCGTGTATCTGCCACATCAAGCCCAAACTTCACATGTCCCATATTAGGCAAATTTTTACATTTTATCCCTAAAGTCAATGGTGCCACCTCGGCTGCTTTCAAATCATAGAGGGGTTACTGGTAGAGCTCTCATCGGCACTATTGAAAACACTGTAGCCATACTTGGGGAGCTTCAGGCGGTGAATGCAGTTTGTGTGATGATGTCATAAACAACATCATTCCTCCTCCCAATCAAAAGTTAGACTTTTTGATGAAGCTGAAGCACAGGTCTGGGACCCACTGCACACCAGCTTGTGACCCACTTTGGGGTCAGGATCCACCAGTTGAGAAACACTGCCTTGTCACCTGAACATGTGAACGACTTCAATTAAGTTTTAAAAAAAATTAAAAATGGAACTGGAGTTTCCTTCCTCCGTGCTGGAGGGAAGCCTGCACGGAGGAGACAGAGCAACAAGGAGGTAAGTACCGGTCGGAGGAGGGTGGCAAAAAAGTTTTTTGTTTTCCAACTTGAAATTTTTACATGCAGACAGCCTGCACCCATGTCCCATTTGGGACATATTTGAAACCAGCCAGTGTATTTTACCCCATCAACCCATATATTTTTTTTAAAGTAGACACCCTAGGCTATCTCAAATGGTGGTATTTTAACACTTTCCATGCACTAATTCTACCACCAGCCTTTGTCAAAGTTTGTGGTAGTAATTTTTTTGTGTTTTTTTTTCACAAACCTTGTACTTCAGACATGAATTCACAGATTTTGGTATGTGTCACTGCCAAATAACACCCCAATAAGTGTTCAGCAACATCTCTTGAGTACAGGGATACCCCCCATGCATAGGTTTGTTGGATTGTTTGGGGGGTAAAGGGCCAAATTTGGGAGGTGAAGTTTTTGGTTTTCCAATTTGAAATTTTGACATGCAGACAGCCTGCACCCATGTCCCATTTGGGACATATTTGAAACCAGCCAGTGTATTTTACCACATCAACCCATATATTTTTTTAAAGTAGACACCCTAGGCTATCTCAAATGGTGGTATTTTAACACTTTTCATGCACTAATTCTACCACCAGCCTTTGTCAAAGTTTGTGGTAGTAATTTTTTTGTGTTTTTTTTTCACAAACCTTGTACTTCAGACATGAATTCACAGATTTTGGTATGTGTCACTGCCAAATAACACCCCAATAAGTGTTCAACAACATCTCCTGAGTACAGGGATACCACCCATGCATAGGTTTGTTGGGTTGTTTGGGGGCTAAAAGGGCCACATTGTGAAGGTGCGCATTTTCAACTTGGAATATTGACGTGTAGTCAGCCTGAGCCCATCTTTCATTTGGGACTTTTTTTTAAAGTAGGACAGTGTATTTTACCCCAAAAAGAATATATTTTGTAAAAGTAGACACCCTAGGCTATTTTAAATGGTGTTATTTTAACACTTTCCATGCACCAATTCTACCACCAGCCTTTGTCAAAGTTTGTGGTAGTCATTTTATTGTGTATTTTTTCCCACATACATTGTACTTTAGACACAAATTCACATATTTCGGTATGTGTCACTGACAAACAATACCACAATATATGTTCAGCAACATCTCCCGAGCACAGGGATACCACCCATGCATAGCTTTGTCGGGTGTTGAAAGGCTACATTTGAGAGGTGCGCTTTTTGATTTTCAAACTTGGAATTTGAACATGTAGAGCAAGGAAGGGGTTAATAGCTCTTAAAAGAGCCTTTGTAGTACTGAACAAAAAAATTAACCCCTAAAAATGCACAGACAAGAAAAAATGTTCTGCTGTGCAGTGATCAGTGGCAGGGAAGGGGTTAATACACTACACTATACAAAGGGTATGGCTTTTATAAAAGCCCTTGGGACTCACAATGTATTAACATTTTATTTAATTTATTACAATTAAAAAATTATGTTATACAGATCTGTCTCTTTCCCTCACTAAAACTCATGTGAGGAGAGGGAGGCAGATCCATATGGGTCAGAACAATATTTACGAACCAGACGAATGGTGATGCTCATCTGAGAAATCACCAAACCACCTTTGCCACTGATCGACTGTTACTGATCGCTATACACGCGTTTAGACAGCTTCAAAAGGAATACACGTAATCCCCTAGTGGGTATAATTAACCCCTAGCGAGTCTGACAAAAAAAATGCTGATAGCAAAAAAAAATCCTTCTGCGACTAGATTGCTCCATATGCGCTGCTTAGGCAGTGACCATATGCACTGCTTAGGCAGTGACCTTATGTGCTGCTTAGGAAGTGATATACGGCAAGGATATACGGCAAGGATATACGGCAAGGACATTCATTTTCAGCACTTGCAGAGTGCAGTGGTGTTGTGGAGGCAGGCTCAGACGCAGAGTTTGAGGAACCACTCTCCTATGTGGCAAAGGTGTGCAAGGAGAAGGTGAGGCCTGATAGAAAGCAGTTGTTGTTGGGCGATTCTATCATAAGAGGTGCGGAGTTGGACAGTATTGGCTTAGTGAGATGTCTTCCTGGAGCTACTGCTCGCAGAGACAGGAGGCGTATTTCTAATATTGTTAAGCAAGCAAATCAGGAAGGAGAATTGGATGTACTGGTTCATCTAGGGACAAATGATTTGGCTTGCAATGAGGTTTCAGAGGTGAAGGAAGCTTTTCGTGTTCTTGCCAATGATATACGGCAGGTTGTGTCCACACTGTCCTTTTCTGAAGTTATGCCTGTGCATAACATTCAGAATGATAGACGGATGCGTATTAGGAACTTCAACTTGTGGCTTGGAGAATGGTGTCGGGAGCAAGGATTTGGCTTTGTTTCTCATGGAAGTTCACTATGGGATAGAAAGGAACTGTACAAAAAAGATGGTTTGCATCTTTCTCAAAAGGGAACGAATGTTCTCAGTGAGCAGTTCAGAGGTTTTGCTAGGAGGTTTTTAAACTAAAAGAGGGGGGCAAAATGGCGATAAAACATCAATTCAATTGCCCCCCAAAAAAGGTACAGAAGTTACCTGTAGTCAGTGTGCTGAAAAATGATAAGCTTAGGGTCATGTCTACAAATGCTCGCAGTTTAGGAAATAAGATCCATGAACTTGTGACAATATTGGCAACTGAGAATGTAGATTTAGTGGCTGTTACTGAGACATGGTATAATGAAAAACATGACTGGGACATTTCAATACCAGGGTACTCTTTATATAGAAAAGACAGAGAAGGTAAAAAAGGGGGAGGGGTGGCCCTGTATGTGAGGGATAGCTTAAAATGTAACGTAATACAAGTTAGTGAGGCGAACATAGAGTCAGTTTGGGTTACATTAGAATTTGGTAATCATATGGTAACTCGGGTAGGTGTGATTTATAGGCCCCCTGGACAAATAGAGGAGTTAGATAATCTACTAGTTGAGGAAATAGCTAAAATGACAATGAAGGGAGATCATCATGGGTGACTTTAATCTTCCTGATGTGAACTGGAAATACAAAACAGCTACTTGCGCTAGGAGTACGCATATCCTAAACTCCCTACTGGGATTATCTCTAAAACAAGTAGTGGAGGAGCCAACTCGAAAGCAGGCCATACTAGACTTCGTGTTCACAAATGTAGATTTGTTATCAGATATTACTGTAGGTGAAAGTTTAGGATCTAGTGATCACCAGACAGTGTGGTTTAATATAAGAACAGTGACGCAGTCACACCACACAAAAACAAAAGTTTTAGATTTTAGAAAAACAGACTTTTCTAAAATTAGATTAGATGTGGAGTCATTATCAGACTGGAGCAATTTAAATGGAGTCCAGGAGAAATGGGATTATCTAAAAGTTGCACTACTGAAGGCAACAGAAAATTGCATAAGGCTTGTCAGTAAGAGCAAAAAATTGAAGAAACCACTGTGGTACTCTGCAGAGGTGGCTAAAATAGTAAAAAATAAAAAGCTAGCATTTAGTAATTATAAAAATACTCAGAGTGAGGAAGATAGAAAGATCTATAAGAGTAGGCAGAAAGAGGCAAAGCAAGCTATAAGAGCTTCCAAAGCACACACAGAAGAGACTATAGCCCAGTCAGTGAAAAAGGGGGATAAAACATTTTTTAGATACATAAATGAGAAAAGGTAAGTAAAACAAAGATTAGTTAGATTAAACACAAAAGAAGGATGCTATGTAGAAGAGGATAAAGGCTTAGCAGACTGCCTTAATGAATATTTTTGTTCAGTTTTTACAAATGAAAATGAGGGTAAGGGACCTCATTTAGGGAAAAAGACTAATGAGTCTTTTGATGCATGTAAGTTTACAGAGGAAGAGGTTTTACTTCAGCTGTCTAAAGTAAAGACAAATAAGTCGATGGGACCTCATGGGATACATCCAAAGTTATTAAAAGAACTTAGTGGTGTACTAGCAAAACCATTAACAGATTTATTTAACCAATCATTGTTAATGGGAGTAGTTCCAGAAGATTGGAAATTAGCTAATGTTGTGCCCATTCACAAGAAAGGTAGTAAGGAGGAGGCGGGCAACTATAGACCAGTAAGTCTTACTTCAGTAGTGGGGAAAATAATGGAAACCTTGTTAAAGAATAGGATTGTTGAACATCTAAAGTCGCTTGGATTTCAAGATCAGAGACAGCATGGGTTTACTTCAGGGAGATCATGCCAAACTAATCTTATTGATTTTTTTGATTGGGTAACTAAAATAATAGATCAGGGTGGTGCAGTAGACATTGCTTACCTAGATTTCAGTAAGGCTTTTGACACTGTCGCACATAGAAGGCTTATCAATAAACTGAAATCTTTGAGTTTGGATTTCAATATTGTTGAATGGATTAGACAATGGCTGAGTGACAGGCAACAGAGGGTTGTAGTCAATGGGGTATATTCGATGCAAGGTCTTGTTACTAGTGGGGTACCTCAGGGATCTGTTCTTGGACCCATTCTCTTTAATATTTTTATTAGCGATATTGCAGAAGGTCTTGTTGGCAAAGTATGTCTTTTTGCTGATGATACAAAGATTTGCAGCAGGGTTGATATTCATGGAGGGATAAGCCAAATGGCAAATGATTTAGCTAAACTAGAAAAATGGTCAGAGCAGTGGCAACTGACATTTAATGTGGACAAGTGCAAGATTATGCACCTTGGGCGTAAAAACCCAAAAGCAGAATATAGACTATTTGGTACAGTCCTAACCTCAACATCTGAGGAAAGGGATTTAGGAGTAATAATTTCAGAGGACTTGAAGGTAGGTAGGCAATGCAATAGAGCAGCAGGAAATGCTAGCAGAATGCTTGGTTGCATAGGGAGAGGTATTAGCAGTAGGAAGAGGGAAGTGCTCATGCCATTGTACAGAGCACTGGTGAGACCTCACTTGGAGTATTGTACGCAGTACTGGAGACCGTATCTCCAGAAGGATATTGATACTTTGGAGAGAGTTCAGAGAAGGGCTACTAAACTGGTTCATGGGTTGAAGGATAAAACTTACCAGGAAAGGTTAAAGCATCTTAACATGTATAGCTTGGAGGAAAGACGTAACAGGGGGGATATGATAGAAACATTTAAATACATAAAGGGAATCAACACAGTAAAGGAAGAGAGTATAATTAAAAGAAGAAAAACTACCACAACTAGAGGACATAGTCTTAAATTAGAGGGGCAACGATTTAAAAGTAATATCAGGAAGTATTACTTTACTGAGAGGGTAATGGATGTATGGAATAGCCTTCCAGCAGAAGTGGTAGAGGTAAACACAGTCAAGGATTTTAAGCATGCGTGGGATAGACACAAGGCTATCCTAGCTATAAGACCGGGAACGGGGGACTAATAAAAGTACTCAAAAAAAAATAAATGGGCAGACTAGATGGACCGAATGGTTCTTATCTGCCGACACATTCTATGTTTCTATAAGGAAGGGGTTAATAGCTCTTAAACGAGCCTTTGATATACTGTAATATATCAAAGTAAAAAAAAATAACCCCTAAAAAAATGCACAGACAGCAAAAAATGTGCTGCTGTGTAAGATCACTGCGTACACAGCGATCAATTGCAGGGAAGGGGTTAAATACTGGAAACGGCTTTTATAAAAGCCTTTGGGTCTCAATTCTATTAAATATATTATAATTAAAAACTTACATTATACAGCTCTGTCTCCCTCCCTCACTAAAACTCAAGTGAGAGGGAGGCAGATCTACACGGGTCAGATCAAATATTTACAAATATTGATCTAACCAGACGAATGGTGATGCTCATCTAAGCAAACGCCAACCCGCCTTTGTCACTTATCAGCTGTTACTGATCGCTATACATGCGGTCAGACAGGTAAAAAAAATTTTTTTACGTTAAACGTAGTCCCCTAGCAGGTATGATTAACACGTGACGGGTGTAATAAAAAAGTTTAAAAAAAATAAAAAATGCTTCTGCAGCAAGATTGCTGTATTTGCGTCAGATCGCTGCTTAGGCAGTGATCTACAGCAAGAAAGGGGTTAATCTCTCTTAAAAGAGGTTTTTTTATACTGTAATGAATTACAGTAAAAAAAATTAACCCCTAAAAAATGCACAGACAGCAAAAAATGTGCTGCTGTGTATGATCACTGCGTACACAGCGATCAATGGCAGGGAAGGGGTTAAATGGCTTTTATAAAAGCCCTTGGTGTTTAAAATTTTATTAAACTTTTTTTTTTATTATTTTATTTTATTTTTTTACTTGATCTGATCTGTCTCTCTCCCTTACTAAAAGTAGTAAGGTGAGGGAGGCAGATCAATACTGGTCAAAGCCAATATTTGCTAATATTGCCTTTGACTGTATGGTAAGTGCTCATCAGAGCACTTACCATACATGCCTGCACACAGATCACATAGATCTGTTGTGCCGGCATCGATTGGCTCTCCCTAGAGCATCGGAAGTGCTCTTGCCATTAGAAGGGAAGCGCTGCCTGAACAGGCAGCGTTCCCTTCTACTGAGCCGATGGGGTTGCTCAGGAGAGCGACCACCATCGGCTCTGGGGAGCAGCATGGTGTTAAGTGCCTCGCTAGCGAGGCACTTTAACAACACCGGAGATGCTTAGAAAACGAACGATCGTTCGCTTTCTAAGCACATATGTGCAGTGGGCGCAGCCATTTTTAAATGGCTGCTACGATCACTCCGTGGAGCGAGCCCCTACACATTTGGGGGGTGTTGCACAATGCCTCTACCTAGAGGCATTGTAGCAACACCACTAGAGTAAAGAAAGCGACCGCTGGTCGCTTTCTTTACTCAATTTAGTGAATGACGTGCCAGGCACGTCACCTGTCGGCAAGTCCACGATTTGCCGTGACGTGCCTGGCACGTCATCTGTCCTTAAGGGGTTAAATGGATAAATCCTGTCATATTGCGTGGCAAAATCCTGGTATATTAAATGGCTAAATACTGGCATATTGAGTGGCTAAATTCTGGCATATGGTGCAAAATGGAAAATATTATAGTCAAAAGCAGCTTGGATGCTAAAGGTTAGTCAGCACTGCAGTCTTATGACTATCACAGGGATTGCTAATGTTTGGCTGGTGCACACTGCATTTCTCATGGTACAGAATGGTGTGCCTAATGTTAGCTGTATTAGTTTTGTCTCTAGCTTTGCTCATTACCAGTATTTTTGGGGAGATAAGAATTTAGTAAAGATTAGAGTTGAGCGAACACCTGGATGTTTGGGTTCGGCTGAACTTCGGAAAAAAGTCCGGGCTCGACCCCGAACCCCATTGAAGTCAATGGGGACACAAACTTTTGGAGACTAAAATGCCTCTAAAAAAGTAATGGAAAGGGCTAGAGGGCTGCAAAAGGAATTAAAATGTGGGTAAGAGTAGGACAAGTGCCCTGCAAACAAATATGGATAGGGAAATAACTTAAAATAACATAAAATACATACAAATTAAAAATACAGCTGAGCCATAAAATAGCACTAGATGGAATCTTTGATTTTAGCTTTGGAAGAACATAAATCTAAAGCATGGCTGCCAGCAGGATCAACAGAATTATCCATTTGAGAGAGGGTTGGAGTGCAGGGTATTCTCTTTCAGTTTATACTAAGTGACCCATAGGTTGAGGAGGCGGTGACCGTGGCGGTGTAGGTGGAAGCGGCGCTGGAGGAGGTAGCCATAAATGTTCAAAGTGCGCTGTAAGCACAGTATTTGACGGTTCTATTTGACTCTCAGATGTAATACATGTAATGCTATTGCTATTCTATAAACCAAAATAGAGTCCCCATTCATAAGAATAGGTCAATTGACCTATTCTTATGAATGGGGTCTCTATTTCGGTTTATAGAATTTCGGTTTATAGAATAGCAATAGTATTACATGTATTCCATAAACCGAAAGACATTCGGTTTATAGACTTTCGTTTTATAGAATACATGTAATGCTCTTGATATTCTATAAATAGAAAGCCTATAAACAGAATGTCTTTCGGTTTATAGACTTTCGGCTTATGGAATACATGTAATACTATTGGCTTTCTAGAAACCGAATTAGAGTCCCCATTCATAAGAATGGGGACTCTAGTTCGGTTTATAGAAAGCCAATAGTATTACATGTATTCCATAAGCCGAAAGTGTATAAACCGAACGATATTTGGTTTATAGACTTTCGGTTTATAGCCGAACTCCAACACGGACATACAGTGAAATGTCCGTGTTCGGGTCCGAACACCGTAATGTTCGGTACGAACCCCGAACAGTGCGGTTCGGGTTCGCTTAACACTAGTAAAGATCTGTTCTATATGTGATTTTCTTCCTCTAAAAACTAGGTGCGTCTTATGGAGCGAAAAATGCGGTATATCGGAGACTGAATAATTCTTCTTTCTTTCATCTTGTATTTCATCAGAAAGACATGTAAGAGAGGTTTTTGGAATGTTGAACAGATTAAGAGAGGGTATAAAAAAGTTAGGGAGATTAGCATTGTTAAGGCATGTAACAAATTGAATCAAGTGATCGAAGCTGAGGTGCAAATCTTCTTTCTTCCAGTATTTTTGTGTGGATGGTCAGCAGCACAGTGGTGGAGGAATGCAGTCTTTTCATGATATGAACAGAACACGTCCAGGTTTTTTTGTGTTTCTGTGTTTTTAGCAGTTCGAGCAGATATTTCAAAAGTTTAAGACACTTGCAAAGGGCAAAAGTTAGCAGTTATTGCATTTAAGACGGTCATATTTTTGATAAACGAACCTTGTCTATGGGGAAGAGTGTATTTCATTCTCAGCATCCAGTGCAAGCACCCTACTTTTCCAGGCAATGGTGATTTGTTTTTGGAAGTCTCTGCTTTTGCTATCTCTCAGAGCTCCCTGCATGCTCTCGGATGAATAAACAGCAAGACGTGATGCTCTCATGTTATCAGACACAAGAGATGTCTGTGCTAACAGAAGTACAGACTTTCCACTCTCCACATTATCTTGGGTCAGTTAGTGAGATGTTTCTGATCCATGTAATGTAAAAACATGTAGCTGTAGCAGACCCAAAATACTTTGTGAACTTAATTCTGCAAAAAAAACTCCTGGGATCCCAAAAAGCACATGTACTTAATCTGTTTAAACACATAAATAACTCATGGCTGATGGTCAAAAAAGTCACTCGACCTGCCTGTTACAGTTACAGTAACCTGATTATGTAAAGCCTGTTTGGATGCATCCAAGCTGGCTACTTGCAATTTGTATAGCAGGTTTCCTACTGGTCAGATTAATTGATTGAATCCTTGATGACAAAAGCTTTAAGCCTTTTAAAATAAAAAATCTGTAGTGATGGGACATTTCTAATTAAAAGGAGTAGTAACTGTGAGCATGGAAATGGCATAACTCATTTTTGTTTGAACTAAATGCACTATCCGAAGCAATAAACAAAGTACAAAAATTATATCCTCAATAAAGGCTTTAGTTGCTGAATCAAAGGTTGTTTTTCGGACTGTATGTTTACAAGTGCTTGCTGTATTTGGATACTATTTTTGGAGATAATAGTTTTATACTTAGCAAAATGTATTATTCTTAATATAGGTGAGCAACTAGTGTTTTTTTTTTTTTTTGCAATACGCTAGTTTTCCAATGAGATGAATTTTGAATAGTGTTGAGCGAACCCGAACCGCACAGTTCCTGGTTCGTACCGAACTTTACGGTTTTTGGACCCCGGACCCGAACACGGACATTTCACTGTATGTTCGGGTTGGGGTTCGGCGATTTAATGGCGCGTTTTGAAAGGCTGCAGGGCAGCCAATCAACAAGCGTTTGACTCGTTTGCCCTTAGAAGCCATCACAGCCATGCCTACTAATGGCATGTGAGGGACAGATTAAAAAAAATTTTGGTGTTGAATCTGCAAACTACAGCGATTTTATTCAAATTACAGTGATTATTTTAGTGGGTGCTATACTACATATTTGTACCCTGCCCTGAGCCCAGTGCCACAGAGAGTGCAGTGCACTTGCAACTGCATGTGTGCCAGGCACATAACTTTAATCCTGTTCTGTTAGCTCAGTGGGCAACATCTAGGCATTTTTAAATACTTGTTGGTGTTAAATATTACATTTGCGTCCTGCACTTCATATCTGAGAGTCAACTAGAACCGTCAAATACTGTGCTTACAGCGCACTTTGAAAAATTCTAATTGTTTTGGGTGCTAAATAGTACATTTACGTCTTGCGGTGCATTTTGTGCAGTCCAATAAACAAAACAAAAATTTGCCCTTTATGCCTTGTAGGTGCTGGCCTGCCCTGCAGCCAGTGTATTGTCTGAACGTGTGTTTAGCACGGCAGGGGCGTTATCACAGACAAGCGCAGCCGCTTCCACCTACACCGCCACGGTCACCGCCTCCTCAACCTATGGGTCACTTAGTATAAACTGAAAGAGAATACCCTGCACTCCAACCCTCTCTCAAATGGATAATTCTGTTGATCCTCCTGGCAGCCATGCTTTAGATTTAGATTTATGTTCTTCCAAAGCTAAAATCAAAGATTCCATCTAGTGCTATTTTATGGCTCAGCTGTATTTGTAATTTGTATGTATTTTATGTTATTTTAAGTTATTTCCCTATCCATATTTGTTTGCAGGGCACTTGTCCTACTCTTACCCACATTTTACTTCCTTTTGCAGCCCTCTAGCCCTTTCCAGGACTTTTTTAGAGGCATTTTAGTGGCCAAAAGTTTGTTTCCCCATTGACTTCAATGGGGTTCGAGTTCGGGGTCAAGTTCGAACCCGGACATTTTTTTGTTCGAAGTTCTGCCGAACCCGAACATCCAGGTGTCCGCTCAACTCTAATTTTGAGTGATAAGTGTTGTGGACCATGGTTGTTTGGAGCCTTGAAGGTCAGCAAACATACGTTTGAAATATATTTCCAACCGAATGGGAAGTTTTGATTGACTAAAAGGTGAGATAAACTTTTCTTCTTGACAATTTACCTATATATTGTACAGGGACAAACTTGGTCAGTTTCCCTTACTAAGTGAACTCATCAGGTTTGTTCCTGCACAGTGTATAGCTGACTTGGTGAGAGGCAATGTTCATCTCATCATACCTCAACTCGGCTTTTAGCGAATGAGACATAATCATAACAAATAATGTACATGGTTACAATACAACCAGTGGACATACATCTTGGTGCACTGCAGCATTTCTCTCCTTCACGTTCACAACAAGTCTTTGCACTTCCATAGTTGTTTAGTATCATCTTTTCAATGTTTGAGATTGATACCCGCCAGGTTTCCTCTAATTATGAGCAAAAGAAAAAGAGCTTTAAATCCAAAAATACGGCTTCTGGACATAGACGCACTTGAGTAAAGCTATGATCTAGAGAGTCTGCAATATAGTTACTGCTAAAAGAACTATTAATAATCAGTAGGAATGGGTCAGTTTTATTCCAGGGAGCCTTTTGAAGACCCTGCACCCCTCAATTACTTAGCTATTAATTACCTATGCAATGCCCCCAAAACAGCAAAGTGTGTTTTAAAAAAGTGCCTATAAAACTTTTTCTTTTTTATATAATATAATCTGTCTGATTACTCTCAACAAATTGTTTAGATGTATATTAAGCACTTTCCTTTAACTTAAAGGGACAATCCCAGAAAAAAAAGAAAAGGCTTTATTATTTTTATTTTGCATTGCTGATTTCAGATATGTCTTTTGTTTTTATTATGCGATTTTTTTTTTTTTTTTTTTTACTAAACAAGTATGACTGGGTGCTGCCATTTTGTGATATATTGTGTTTTTGGATGCCACCCCACAGTGACTTTTACAGCACTAGTATCTCACTTTGGGACTGAGACATAGAATGCAGACTATAAGTCTAAATTCTGACCATAGACTTGCATTGAACGAGAGGGTAATGTAGCTATTACATCACAAGGGGGCAAGGGTTATGATCCTGTTTGATCAGGTCATTCTCCTTTATTTGTGTTGGAAGGAAGGTAAAAAAAAAAAAGTTGTACAGCTGTCTAGACCTGCCCAATAATGATACATAGGAGCCAGTAAGAGAGCAGGGGTGTTTCTTATGACATCATCAAGCAGGCACTGGCAACAGTTGTAAAGTGAGACTTGCTGGAATATTTTGGGTAAAATTCTCAAGATGGATGCTGGAGATAAACACCTATTTTTTTTAACTTTTATATGCAATTAATTCAAACAGAGAGAAAAAAAAAACAGTGGTATGTCATATATATATATATATATATATATATATATATATATAATTTGTTTTAAATGCACAATTAATCTAGTTGCATCTTATGTAAGTGGTAGTGTCCCTTTTAATTTATTGCCCTAGTTTTCAATTGAAACATTTCAGGTAAACATTTCTCTGGTACAGTGATGGATTACATGTAAATTAATAAAATGTTTTGGAAAAATATATTGGACCAAGGGTCTACCCAATATTACCTGATTTGTCCCAAAATGGATTCAGGTAGAACACTTTAACCGTATTTCACAAATCCGCGAAAATGCGGCTGGTTACTCAATCAGGTCCTATGCATTGACCTGGAAAGCCAGTCTCTCCCCTGGAAAGAGCAAGGACATCCAACGTGCCACATCTGGAGATGCAAGAGCGTATCCCAGCACTCCCAGAAGCAGAGAACAGGGCACCAGCTGGTACAATACATGAGGTAGCCATGCTCTGGAGGCCTGAGCACCCAGGAGAAAGAACAAACGCGGAGACTGTCACAAGGGTAAGTGCGGTCTCAGTTATGGGGCCTGACACCAGCTGAGACGTCTGACCTGGAGAAGTCAGAGGAGGAGCAGATAGATCTTCTGTGTCCTGTGCAGGCCATGGGCTCTCATCATTACATGTTGTTGTTGAGAGAGCACAGCGATCATTTTCACCAATAACATATTTAAGCCTCTCAGCACTCAGATCGGGATATTTTGGTCATGAAAATCATAGATTTTTGACTACCCAATGTGTGCCGATCACACTCGAGCATGCTCCAAATTCAAGAACACAGCCCTCTAATGTACACTGCAAAAGATTTAAAAGACCTTTTTTTCACATGGACTATCCAAAATATATGCCCTTATATAATTTCTGATACAAATATTCATCATTACAATATTTGTTAAAAAAATATGATATTTGGACATGGATGGCGCTATGGTCATGTCAAAAACAAAATCAAAATAGTGTTAAGCAGCAAATGACATGCCCAGCATAGACAGAATGTGTTACGGCATTGAAAGGAAAGGTGTACCTATGTAGAATGATAAAATACTGTTGGTACCATGAACTGTGGAAGTGTGTGAGGTGTGGATTTACCTGAATAACAACACAGATACAACAAGCTAAGTTTAAGTTATTATTTTCATTTCTAATTTCATTCATTAGAAAATGAATCATTTTTATAATAAAAAATAAATGATAAACATGTCCAGAGCAGGGAGGGGCAGTGAAAGGGGGTACAGAGTTTGTCAGTGGAGGAGTACAATCATGTTATGAGAATAAGTAACCAAGGGTTCCATGGCCACTAACAAGATAAGTATGATTTACTCATCAGCATCTGATGAAGAGGAGGATGAAATACTCGGCAACCATCCAGCCATACAAAAAAACTAGCTTAGCGCACCGACATTTTTCTTTAACCATCCAGCCATGTAGGCATCATCTTCCTCCTCACCAGACTGACCACCTGTGCTGATCCCTGGGCCTGGCATTTGGTGAGAGGAACCTAGTACAGGAGGTGGAAAAGCTGGGTCTGTTGGAGATGAAGAAGAATGCATTTTTAATGTTGAGTGTGTACAGTTGATTGCATACGATTTCACATCAACATTTTCATTAGGCTTCATCTTGAAAGAGGGAGTTGCATGGATTGGAGAATGGAATTCCCAAGTTAAGGTCATAGTAGCTGAGTTCTATAGTCATTCTCCAGAACTGCTGATATTGAGAATGTTTGAAGTCAGATATTCTGACCATAACTTGGGATCTCCATTCACAATTCCATGGAATTCCCTCTTTCACGAATGAAGCCCTATCTGTTGCTCATTTCTGCTGCAGGTAATATGCACATATATGCCCATGTATTTGTATGTTTGATTTACCACAGATAAGTTAAGATGTTGCTAACACCATGGCCAGCTGTCAGGATCACCGTGGTAGAACTCGATGGCAGGGAGGCAACCCCATTGCCTTGATTGTCCCTGATCCACAAAGTTTGGTAGGGAATAAATCCACGGGTAGAAATGGTCAGGAAGGCTGAGTCCACAGCAAAGAATAGATGGGTGAAACAAGCCCTAGTCAATTAAGTCCAAAGGTCGGGGCAGGCGGAAGGCAAGGACAGTAGAGAAAGCAGGCTGAAGTAAAAAAAATTGGATGGCAGCAAGTCACAAATGAAAGACAAAATATAGTAACATAGAGGATAATGAGTAGACTCCACACAGACTATAGAACAAATATATGGATTTATAGGGTTGTTAGGGCTGACCGATGGTAGAAAAAGAGTACTGCAACCACTTGCAGAGACCATTTGTCTCAGAGTACTACTACAGATGTGAGTCCAGAGGCCATAGGGGTCTGCCTTAGGGTGAGTAAGCTCCTATGCAGTGCCCTGGAAAGCCAGTCCCTCCCCCGGAACGATGAAGGACATTCACTGTGCCACATCTGGAGATGCCGGAGCGCATCCCAGCCCTCTCTGAAGCAGAGAACTAGGCACCAACTGGTGCAATACATGAGGTAGCGATGCTCTGGAAGCCTGAGCACCCAGGGCAAAGCACAAATGTGGGGACCGTCACTGGGGTAAGTGCGGTGAGGAGGAGCTGACCGTTCCTCTGTGTCCTGTGTAGGCAACGGGACCTCGACATCAGATGTTGCTGTTGAGAGGGCACAGCACCAGGAGGAAAGTGAGAGAACAATCTTAATACATCAGCTGACATAACATCAAATGGATGTTCTATACAGGCTGCCATTCACAAAAACTTTCATCCCTCCCATTTCACATGATAGACACACAGACACACCTCTTCTATGAGAAACATAGAATATGTTGGTAGATAAGAACAATTTGGCCCATCTAGTTTGCCCAATTTTCTGAATACTTTCATTAGTCTGTGGACTTCTAATATCTACGAAAGACTTATGCATATCCCATGCATGCTTAACCCCTTAAGAACAATGGTTTTAATTGTTTTGATGTCCGTTCTGTACAATAGCTTTATACTGCTTTAGCTATGTGTGCGTTTAAATTAAAGTGTAAGCTTGCTATTTTAATGAATCTCCACATATAATATATTGGGTTTTTTTAAGGGAAAGATAGGACTTTCTTTTTCTAACATTTTTTTAAAGATTTAACCCTTTGTGTAATGTATACAATTTAATAAAGAGTGTAAAAATGTTTAACAAAACTTGTTTTTTTGTTATATTTTTTTTCTGGGACACAGTATATTTCTCTCCCCTCTGTTCTTACAGCACTGATTGTCATTTAATGTATTTTTTGCATTTACCGTATTTGCTCGATTATAAGACGACCCTGATTATAAGACGACCCCCCCAAATTTGTAAATTCCTTTAGGAAAAAAACTAAAAGCCTGATTATAAGACTACCTTATAGGAAAAAAGTTTAACTTGTATATATGTAAATTGATTTTTAATATTTAATAAAAACTTTATATAATACAAATGCATTTCTTGTTTTTATTTCCTTTTATGTGCCAATGCGGCCTCTCTCCCCCTCCCCCAGCTGTCTCTTTCCCCCCCAGCGTTGTCTCTCTCTCCCCCCAAAACTTCTCTCTCTTCCCCCTTCCCCTGGTCTCTATCTATCCCCCCCTCCCCTTGTCTGTGTCTCCCCCCTCCCTTTGTCTCTCTACCCCCCTCTCCCCTTTTCTCTCCCCCCCTCCCCTTGTCTGTCTGTGTCCTCCCCCCTCCCTTTGTCTCTCTCTATCCCCCCCCCCTCCCCTTGTCTGTCTGTGTCCTCTGTCGTCGTCCCCCCCCCTCCCTCCCCCTTACCTGGTTTCGTTCCCTGGTGGCTAGTGGGGGCAGCAGTGGGATGTCTGCACGATACGTGCAGACATCCTCCATGCTGCCCGTCATAATAGTCTGCCGTGTCGGGCAGCATGGAGGATGCCTGCACGTATCATTCAGACATCCCCCAGCTGCCCGATTCACCCTGGTGCCTAGTGGGGCAGCAGAGGATGTCTGCGCAATGAGCCCGGCTTCTTCATAGAAGCCCCGGCGGTCGTGCCGGGCGGAAGCAGGGGAGTCTGCGCTCATCGCGCAGACATCCCCTGCTGTTAGGGACCTGGATCCATGTCTTATAGTCTGACCTCAATTTGAGGTCAGATTATAAGACGACCTTGAATGTAAGACGAGGGGGATTTTTCAGAACATTTGCTCTGAAAAAAACCTTGTCTTATATTCGAGCAAATACAGTATTACTAATGATCAATGTGATTGATTTTCACAGTGATCGCATAAATAAATGCAAAAAATAATGGTTGATCCTGGATTTTGGGGGAGAATGGAAAAAGATTGTGATTAGCCTTTTACAGCTATCACAATCCACACTGTAATAGTCTTACATTCGAGGTCGTCTTATAATCTGACCTCAAATCGAGGTCAGATTATAAGACAGGGATCCAGGTCCCCAGCAGAGCTGCAGGGGGACCTGGATCCCCCTCTCTAACAGCAGGGGATGTCTGCGCGATGAGCGCAGACTCCCCTGCTTCCGCCCGGCACGACCGCCGGGGCTTCTATGTACTTCCGCTTTCGTCACAGAAGTCCCGGCGATCGTGCCGGGCGGCAGCAGGGGATGTCTGCGCTCATCGCGCAGACATCCTCTGCTGCCCCACTAGCCACCAGGGTGAATCGGGCAGCTGGGGGATGTCTGCACGATACGTGCAGACATCCTCCATGCTGCCCGACATGGCAGTCTATTATGACGGACCAGCTGTCCGTCATAATAGACTGCCGTGTCGGGCAGCATGGAGGATGTCTGCACGTATCGTGCAGACATCCCCCGGCTGCCCCCACTAGCCACCAGGGAAGGAATCCAGGTAAGGTTGGAGGAGGGGAGGAGACACAGATAAGGGGAGGGGGGAAGACACAGACAGACAAGGGGGGAGGGGGGGAGACAGACAAGGGGGGAGGGGGGGAGACGGACAAGGGGAGGGAGGGGGGAGACACAGACAAGGGGAGGGAGGGGGACAGATAGAGACAAGGGGAGGGGGGAGACATGCAAGGGGAGGGGGGAAGAGAGAGACAACGCTGGGGAGGGGGAGAGAGGTCGCATTGGCACATAAAAGCAAATAAAAACAAGAAATGCATTAGTATAATATAAAAATGTTATTAAATATTAAAAAGCAATTTACATATATACAAGTTTAACTTTTTTTCCTATAGGGTAGTCTTATATTCAGGCTTTTAGTTTTTTTCCTAAAGGAATATACAAAGTTTGGGGGGTCGTCTTATAATCAGGGTCGTCTTATAATCGAGCAAATACGGTATAAGATTTTACAAGCTGCTAGATCAGCTCAGGTATTACCAGACCCATATACAGACTTGCAAATCTACTCTGATCTTTCTGCTCATACCCTGATGAAGCGTAGAGCCTTTGCAGAACATACAGCGATTTTGAGAATTACATTCAGTTTGCAAACTTCCCTTGGAGAGTACAAATAATAACATATTAAATGTGATTATATTGTAACCGCAGATCTAAATCAATCAAACGAAACGGATATGCATCTAGCATCCCAAGAGAGATGCTAGTACTGACAGGTTACTCTATCATTATCAGATATTTGGAGACTCCAGATGTAGATTTTACCATAATTTTTTAAAATTAAACCTTCCCAGATAAGGGTCCTCATTCCCACCCCCCGGCACACCCTCACTATACTAGTCAGTGGCGTCACGAGGGGGGTGCTGTCTCCCGGTGCAGGTCTGTGGCTGTGAGGGAAGCGTTGTGCGCTCCCCTCCAGCAGCGCGGATCAATAAAGTTTTTTTAAAACAAACTTTATTGATCGGTGCGGCTAGAGGGGAGCACACAACGCTTCCCTCACAGCCACGGATCTGCACCGGGAGACAGCAGCAAGGAGGTAAGTACTGGCTGGGGAAGGGGGAGGAGGGTGGCATAACGAGCATACTGAGGGTCAAAATCCTGGCATATTAATTGGCAATATCCTGACATATTAAATGACATATTGGGGGGCAAAATCCTGGCATATTAAATGGCAAATTGGGGGCAAAATCCTGGCATATTGAGAGCAAAATGCTGGCATATTAAATGGCATATTGGGGGCAAAATCATGGTATATTAAATGGCATATTGGGGGGGCAAAATCCTGGCATATTAAATGGCATATTGGGGGTCAAAATCCTGGCATATTAAATGGCATATTGGGGTGCAAAATCCTGGCATATTAAATGGCATAGTGGGGGGCAAAATCCTGGCATATTGAGGAGAAAAATCCTGGCATATTGGGGGAAAAATCCTGACATATTAAATGGCATATTGGGGGGGGGGGGCCAAAATCCTGGCATATTAAAAGGCATATCGGTGGCAAAATACTGGCATATTGAGAGCAAAATACTGGCATATTAAAAGGCATATTGGGGGGGAAAATCCTGGCATATTGAATGGCTAAATCATGGCATATTGAGTGGCTAAATAATCCTGGCATATTGAGTGGCAAAATAATCCTGGCATATTGAATAGCTAAATCCTGGCATATCGAGGGGTTAAATACTGGCATATTTTAATTGGCAAAGTGATGCTGTGGAATGGTCTGTGGGGCAAAATAACACGTGCTATGTGGAAAGTGACACTGGCTAGTTCTGTGGGGCAAAGTGACACTATGGCATGCCAAATTGTGTAGGTGCAATATGAGTGCAAGCCACGTGCTGTGGGTGCAATATAGGTGCATGGCAAGTTCTGTGGGTACTGTATGGTGCTGTGTTAAGTCCTTTAGGTGCAATGTGGGTGCAGAGGAAGGGAATAAAAAATAGGAATGCAATTTTTCAATAACATTTTTATTAAATAGAATATTAAATAATTCAAATAAGTATAAATGCAACTAGTTATAGAGAGATGTCTGTGTTTATAGATATGTATTGTTTTTGAATTGTACAAGTGTCACCTTGTGGGGCTCCTGTGTGTCGCATAATTAATGGCAGTCCCATGTGTGGCATAATTAAGGGGCGCCTGTGTGTGTGGCATAATTAATTGGGCTCCAAGGTGAGGCATAATTTATGGGGCTTTGGTGTGGCATAATTTATGGGGCTCCTGTGTGTGGCATAGTTATGGGGCTCCTTTATGTGGCATAGTTATGGGCTCCTGTGTGTGGCATAGTTAAAGGGCTCCTGTATGTGGCATATTTAATGGGCCATCTGACTGGCATTACTAAGGAATCTGTTTGGCATGGTATTGGAGGAAATCCAGGGGAGTGACACCGTGAGTTATCGCACCGGGTGACACCAACGCTAGTGACGCCTCTGATACTAGTGAGCAGGCTAGATCTTCCCCCTAGCCTCAACTCAGTCCCCTGCATCCAGTTTTCAGAGATCCGCTATTTTTTTGGCATACAAAGCCAACTTTGGTTCCCCATTGGGGATCTGTTGTTTCATTCCTAATTCTTACTTTACATGTTATTTGTAGACATGTGCAAAACTAAAATTTTCGTTTCGTTTTCGTCCATCCGGACGAAAATGTTATTTCGTCTAAAACGAATTTAGTTCATTACTGTATTCGTTTCAGACGAAATTCGTTCATTATTTTCGTTTCGTTTTATTCATTCGTACGAATCAATTGACCTACACATTCCATAAACCGAAAGTTTATAAACCGAACGTTGTTCGGTTTATAGACTTTCGGCTTATGGAATACATGTAATGCTTTTGGCTTTCTATAAACCGAACTAGAGTCCCCATTCATAAGAAATTCTTTCGAACAACTTTCGGTTTATAGACTTTCGGTTTATAGAACAGAACAGCAATAGCATTACATGTATTCTATAAAACGAAAGTTTATAAACCAAAGGTCGTTCGGTTTATAGACTTTCAGTTAATAGAATACATGTAATTCTATGCTATTCTATAAACCGAATGACCTTCGGTTTATAGACTTTCGGCTTATAGAATAGCATAGAATTACATGTATTCTATAAACCGAAAGTCTATAAACCGAACGACCTTCGGTTTATAGACTTTCAGCTTATGGAATACATGTAATACTATTGGCTTTCTATAAACCGAACTAGAGTCCCCATACATAAGAATAGCAATAGCATTACATGTATTCTATAAACCGAAAGTCTATAAACCGAATGTCGTTCGGTTTATAGATTTTTGGCTTATGGAATACATGTAATACTATTGGCTTTCTATACACCGAAATAGAGTCCCCATTCATACGAATAGGTCAACTGATCTATTCGTATGAATGGGGACTCTATTTTCGGGTTATAGAATAGCAATAGCATTACATGCATTCCATAAACCGAAAGTCGTTCATTATGTCGGTTTATGGAATGTATGTAATGCTATTGGTATTCTATAAACCGACTCTATTTCGGTTTATAGAATGCCAATAGCACGAATGGACGAATGATTTTCGTTTATGAACCATTCGTTCATTCGGCTTTCGTTAGTTTAGCATTTTCGTTATTCGTTTTTCAAATGGACGAAAATGCATTCGTCCGAAAACGAATGCACATGTCTAGTTATTTGTTATTTATGTTATTATTACTGTTTTTTCAAATGTACGTACACCAATTTCGATCCTATGCCACCAACAGCACCTTTTAAGCTTGTTTCATACAGATACTTTTCAATGTAAATGACTTTGATGCTAGCTTCATATTTACACAATACAAGGTTTAATAGACAAATCATGAGACGTGCACCCTTGTTAACCATACCTCATGGGACTTAAATTTATTTCTATAAATGTGAAAGGGTTAAATTCTCCCCATAAACCGAGATTAGCCATAAAACTAGCAGTCAAATCCAAAGCAGATGTATGCTTATTCCAAGAGACCCATTTTGTAGTATGTAAAAAATTACTGCTGTACTCCCAATATTATCCCATCATGTATCATGCATGTGCAAAATCGAAAACTGCAGGAGTATCTATTCTCATCAGTAAAAACATTGCCTTTTCTCTTATAAACAAAAAAGAAGATGCACAAGGGAGATTTTTAATTTTAAATTGTCTTATTAATAATAAACCATTTACACTAGTAAATATCTACTCATCCAACGAACACCAGATTCAATTCTTAGATAAAATATTTTCTCTTATACACTCTAGGAAAACAGGCCCAATATTAATTGGAGGAGATTTGAATTTAGCAATAGAAGCATCAATGGATTCAACAATTTATATACATTCAAAAAGAGCATCTCAAATTAATAAAAAAAGGGAAGAAATTAATTGATCTCCTTAATCAATACTCATGGTTCGATATTAGGCGCGTACTCCATCCAGATGACAAGGAATACACATTTTACTCTAACCCGCATGATTCTTACTCTCGTATAGATTATTTTTTAATTGACAAATCCCTATTACCGGTAATTGATAGTTGTAATATTGACATTATAGATTGGTCTGATCATGCTCCAATAAGCCTAAATGTTACAGAAAAATACCCTATGAATGTGTCTAATCCTTGGAGACTTAACGAATCCTTTTTTAATGACATTAAAAATTAAACAATCTATAAGTAAGTATATTGAACATTATTTCGCAGATAACAATACCCCTGACATCACTATTAACACATTATGGCTAGCTCACAAAGCAGTCCTGAGAGGTCATCTTATAAAATTATCTGCCCAAAAAAAAGACATCACCTAAAGCTCAAGACAGATCTTTTAATACAACTACAAAAAGCATATATAAATCATAAATCTAGCATGTCTGATACAACCTTTACAGCTCTCAAAGATATCAAATCTAAACTGGCAACATAGAACACAGGAAACTGAATTTATGCTCAGAAGATTAAAAGCTACCTTCTATTCACAAAGTATTAAATCTGGGGAAATGCTAGCCAAACACATTAAACATAAAACGGCATTACATAAAATAACCCACAAGATATTGCAAATCATTTTGCCAGTTATTTCACACAACTTTACAATCTCAAATACGATAACTCTATGCCTAAACCGTCCCTAGATCACATACAATCATTTTTATCCTCTATAATTATTCCTAAAATAACCCAACTTCAAGCGCAATTATTAAATGCCATAGAAGAAATTAATTCCACTATTAAAACCCTCCCACCCAATAAAGCACCTGGACCCAACAAGTTCTCTAATTTATATTACAAATTATATTACAGGGAATTATCCCCATTTCTATGTACACTTTTTAATTCATGTATGAGAGAGGGCAAACTCCCTAAAGAATTGTTAGAAGCACACATAACAACTATTCCGAAGCCTGGTAAACCTCCAGATAAATGCCAAAATTACAGACCGATTTCATTGCTGAACTCAGATGCTAAACTTTATGCTAAAATACTTGCTAACCGTTTATCAGAGGTTGTGCCCTCTATAATCAACAAAAGACCAGGTGGGGTTTATAAAGTCCCATCAGGGTTCAGATAATACGAGGACATTGATAAACTTAGTACATCTTCTAGAAAAGACTATATCTCCTAGGATTTTTTTATCATTAGATGCAGAAAAAGCATTCGACCATCTTAATTGGTCTTTTCCCCGGATATATCCATGGCAGCACTACGTATGGGTATAGCTCCTCCCCTTCTCAATTGGACAGGAACACCTCCTAAATAAAAGAGACTCCCCCCTATACCCCCTCACTCTTTTTTTCCTGTCCACTTCTCAGGGACAGTGGAGTTTGCATCTCCTAAAAATTTTCTTTTGTGACTTATTCGGGTCTAATTGTACCCCTGGCCTATGGGGAGTTCAGCCTCTCTCCCCATGGAAGCCTCAGGACACGGCGCCTCACCAAGGGTGACCCCCTGGAGGATTCTCCCCTTAGCGACCGGGGAGCTATGCTGCAGTAACCCTATAGGTAGCAGCTGGATGTGCCAGACCCAGAGAGGTGGTAATTCACACAGAAGGGTTCACCTACTTGCTGCAAAATATTTGGGCTTCTTGGCTTTCCCAATAAAGATGGCCTGCCCTACCCTCAGGATGTAAGTGGCAGAGAAATAAAAATTTACCTGACCAGGGGTGGGCTCCTGTTTCCTTGTTGTTGATCCATTCCGGTCGTGGAACGCATGGTGGAACGCACGCCGATATTTTCGGCACTTTCGGTTTCGGCACTTCCGGTTTTTCGGCATCTTATATTTAAAGGGTCAGCACCTCTATTCTGTCAGTATGCTGTTTGATGTATCTCTGCATAACTGGATTGAACTTCTATCTTCTGGCTGCAGGTAAGTTACATTTCTTGTCCTTTTATTGTAATTTCCTGTTTCCCCAGTCCTTTTCAAAGCAATAATTGTTTGCTGGAAATTAAAAAAAATTTCTAGCTGCCCATACTATGGATTCCCCCGGTCAGGCTTCGAGAAATAGGTCGCAATCTAGAGGTTCTGAGTAAGTCACTACAAAAAATTTTATGACACAAAAAAAAAAAAAGAGTGCATTTCAGACTTCTGACTGGAGGATTTTCAGTTCTGCCCATAGGTCCTCATACAAGAAAAAGAAGGATAAGACCCCCTTATGTGAAGCTTGTGATGACAAGGTGCTTCCGGGGAAAAGGCTCTGCTTAGCTTGTCTTAAAGAAGCGGCAGGCCATGCTGAACCAGACCCAGATGTTCTCTCTTACATCCGTCAAGCAGTTTCAGAGGGTCTTCAACAGTCTGAGAGGGCTAAGAAAAGACGTAGATCTTTTAGCCCAGAGGAATATGCTGACTTAAGCTCTGATGAATATGTACCCCCGGTATTTGAGCAAGACGAGTTGTCATCTCAAGATGAGGAATATGGGGCCTCTCCTGTCTTTATAGACAGTGTGTAAATAGAAGCTTTAATCAAGGCAGTTCGTGATACCTTGGAGCTTAATGATAAGACGGAGGAGGAACCAGCTTCTAGTAAGAATTTTGCTGACCTGAGAAGGCGCAATCCTACCTTCCCATTACATGAGACCATTGAGGAACTCATTAAGCAAGAATGGAAGAAGGCTGAAAAAAGAATCACTATTCAGGGTCGTTTTTCTAAACTATACCCTTTTAAGGCTACGGACAGTAACCATTGGGACCTTGCCCCCAAAGTTGATGCAGCTATTGTCCGATTAGCTAAAAAGACCACCCTTCCATTGGATGATGCCGGTACTTTAAGAGATCCAATGGATAAACGTATGTACTCAAATTTGTCCAAAGCATATATAGCCTCTGGCTCTGGGCTTCGTCTTGCTGTAGCCCTGACATCTGTCTCTAGGGCCTTGAAGCAGTGGATGGATGACCTTGAAGAGGACATATCTAGTGGAGTCAGTAGATGCAGGCTGCTGGAATCCTTAAGGAAAATTAAGCTGGCTATTGATTTTTCATCAGAAGCTTCCATAGATTTGGTTAAAACCATCTCCAGAAGCATGGTCCTTACTGTAGCATCAAGACAGGCTCTTTGGCTACGTAATTGGGTGGCAGATAATTCTTCAAAAAATAGCCTGTGTTCCCTCCCCTTTCAAGGGGAGATGCTCTTTGGCAAATACCTGGACGAATGTATCAAAAAGGCAGTAGAAGGACATAAGGCCTTTCTTCCTCAAGATAGACGTCCTAAAAGATCCTTTCTGCAGGACAGACGTTCCTTTCGGGACAAGGACTTTAGAAAATACAGACCTGGTAGGGAGTTTTCCAGATTCCAATCCTGGAAAAGTGGTCTCTCCTCTTCCAAAACCACCCGAGGACGTGGTGGCAATGGTAAACCTTCAAAGCAATTCTGATGGGACGCCAGTCCAGCCCTTGGGAGTCTGCTACTGGGACTCTATATATATATACTGTTCAAGTGGATCTTTGAATGTAAGATTCTTTATATGTTTTTATTGGTATTAAAATCGTTGAAGCTAAATAGTCTCCTCCTTACCCTCTCTTATACTACTGCTGGGAGTACCTTCTGGGTCTGCTACCCTGAATAAGCTGCCTAGGATTCCTCTGTGAAGCAGTTGGATCTTTAACCCCTTGGTGGGCTCCCTGGATGCTGTATAGACTGAGCAGATCTCTGCTCAGGAAGATGTGAGTGTGTTCTCACTTATTATTTATCAGCACTTTTATGTGATATACTACACTATATTATTTCTGTTCTGTTTTGTTTTATTTTTTTTTCCCTTCGGATTGAATATTGAGCTGATTTACTTTAAGGCTGATTTACTTTAAGGGTAACAATTTATTATTTATTTTTCCTGAGTTGTGTGTTTTGAAGTGTTGGGTCACAGCGCACTTTTTCACTTGTGTGTTGTTTTGATTTGTTTATTGCCAGGAGTGAGACACTGGTAGAATTTGCTGCAGCTGTTTCCACCACAATTGGGCGCAGTGTGTTTCTCTCTTGTTTCTTGCTCTCTCATGTGAGTCTCCCTTTTTGATTCTTCAGGAAGACCGAGTGATCCTTCGTACGATTCCAGCTGCTTTCCATATGAATCAGGACATCATTTTGCCAGCCTTTTTCCCTCATCCCTCATCGGAAGAAGAAGAGAAATGGCATCGTTTGGATCTGGTGCGCTGTTTATCTACATACCTGAACCAGACTTCAGTCATAAGGAAGATGTCTAGACTGTTCATTATTCCTTCTGGTTGCAAGAAGGGTCAAGCTGCTTCTTCATCTCTTATTGGCCGATGGATCATCTCAGCCATTAGTCAGGCCTACTCAGCCTCCGGAGTCCCTGTCCCTCAAGGCCTTAGAGCTCATTCTACCAGATCCTTGGCCGCTTCTTGGGCAGCTGCAGCCAACATTTCTGCGGATCGCATTTGTTCGGCAGCAACATGGTCTTCCTTCAACTCATTTATCAATCACAGTTGGATGTAGTGCGTTCATCTACCACAGAATTTGGTAGAAGTGTCCTCTCTGCTGCCTTATAGTTTGTGGATCAATAAACCGTATTTAAATGGATTTATGCGTTGTGGTTATTATTCTCCCTCCCTTACGCCTTTCAGCTTGGGTATAACCCATACGTAGTGCTGCCATGGATATATCGTGGGGAAAACAGAAAATTTATGCCATACTTACCGATATTTTCTTTTCCCGGATATATGCCATGGCAGCACTGCGATCCCACCCTCTTCTGAAATCATGTGTTGTTTCGTGGCTTTAAACTAAGACTGAGGGGGTATAGGGGGGAGTCTCATTTATTTAGGAGGTGTTCCTGTCCAATTGAGAAGGGGAGGAGCTATACCCATACGTAGTGCTGCCATGGCATATATCCGGGAAAAGAAAATATCGGTAAGTATGGCATAAATTTTCTGTTATATGTCAGAGGCATTATTAGGCTTCGGAATACCCAGGGCATTTGTAACAGCAGTAGCAGCATTATATAATTCGCCCTTGGCTAAAGTACTAATTCCAGGGTTCCTGTCCAAACCCTTCTCCCTATCGAATGGTTCAAGACAGGGGTGCCCCTTATCTCCACTGCTATATGTCTTATCTCTAGAACCTGTTGCCATCAAGATCCGACAAAACCTTAATATTATAGGTATTAAACTAGCTAATTCTTCGCAACAAAAAATTTGCCCTTTTGCGGATGATATAATATTGACTCTTTCAGAACCTCTACAATCACTTCAGAAATTTACATCACGAATTAGAATTATATAGTCAAATTTCATATCATAAAATTAATGTCCTGAAATCTCAAGCCCTACCTTTTAACATTCCTGAACTGCATATGAAACAATTTAAACACCAATTTAAATCTGATTGAAAAACTAATTATGTAGATTACTTAGGAATAAGGATATATAACAACACGGAAGACACAATTCATCTCAATCTACAGAATCTTATGAAAAAAGTGAAACAAGACTTAAATACCTGGAACACTTAAAATCTTTTCTGGTCAGGGCGAATAGACGCAGTAAAGATGTCTGTTATCCCTAAGTTTCTATATATTTTTAGAACTATTCCAATAATTATTCAGACTTCAACCTTATCCCAGGCACAGAGTATGAGTTTATTAGAGGATATAAAAAAATCAAGAATAGCACAGAATATTATTCAATTACCCATTAATAAAGGGGGCATGGGAGCACCAAACCTCCACTTTTATCACATGGCATCTTCCATGGCCCAATCAATAATTATGCACTCACCGCCAAACACTAAAACTTGGATAGATATGGAAAATCAAATATTATATCCGGATACATTACCGGTCTTATTATGGTCCCCTCCATCGCAAAGATCAAAATACAGGGATCACTATCCTTCAAGTTTAACCTCCCTAAAATTATGGGATAAAGGTTTTGGCTCTAAAAATTGGTTTTCATATACTAGCATGGTAACCCCGATTTCTATTTTGCACTTCTATATCCCAGATTTTAATTACAACAGATGGCAACGTAGAGGTATAAATAAGTTACAGGATCTATATAATGGATATAGACTGAAATCTTTTATAGATTTGAAATCCGAATTCACGCTTAATGATACTGACCTCTATTCATACTTACAACTAGTTCATTTTTTACAACACGACCGTTTTAAACCAATGCAGAAACCTAACCCTCAGATGTGGGAATTACAGCAACTCTGCTCAAAAGCCCCGATGTCGGACAAAGCTATTTCCTTTTGTTATAATTGTCCTGTTTGAATCCATTGCCACAACCTCATATTCCTACATGGGGAAATGGGAGAGGGATCTGAGACAGACCATTTCTTTACAAGAATGGAAAACTGCTTCAGTACTTATTTCTAAATTCTCTCATTGTGCTTCTCACAGAGAATTGTATAAAAAAAAACTAACATATCGTTGGTATCGAGTACCCTATGTTCTGACTAAGGTACACTCTGGATACTCAAATTTGTGTTGGAGAGGATGTGGTCAAATAGGAACATTGTTACATATGTGGTGGGAATGCCCATTACTTAAATCTCTGTGGACATTGCTTTTTACCCACTTAAATGACTGTCTCGCATTGACGTTAGACATATCGCGGAAAGTAGCTTTATTAGGTATACTACCACAAACCATCCCCCAGCCTAAGAGATTATAAATCCTAAATTTTTTTATAGCAACATTAACCTTGATAGCAAGGAAGTGGAAAACTACAACCCCTCCGACAATCAAAGAATCTTTACGATTAATCCAACTAAACTACGAAAATGAACGACAATATAGTCATGCACATAACTCTTCTAAGAAACTGTATAAAATTTGGGATATATGGTCTTCATATTCACATAATGTGTTATAAATTAAAGGATATCTACATGTTTATCACTTGTCTTTTTTACCTGTTTCTTGGTCCCTGGTAGCTAGTGGGGGCAGCCGGGGGGTGTCTGCACGATACGTGCAGACATCCTCCATGCTGCCCGACACCTCCATCTATTATGACGGACAGCTGCTATCGTGCAGACATCCCCCGGCTGCCCGATTCTCCCTGGTGGCTAGCTGGGCAGCGGAGGATGTCTGCGCGATGAGAGCAGACCTCCCCTGCTACCACCCAGCACGACCGCCAGGACTTTTATGACAAAGCCGGAAGTACCCGGCTTCCTCATAGAAGTCCCGGCGGTCGTGCCGGGCGGCAGCAGGGCATCGCACAGACATCCCCTTCTGTTAGAGAGGGGGATCCAGGTCCCCCGCAGAGCTCAATTTCAGGTCAGATTATAAGACGACCTTGATTATAAGATGAGTGGTATTTTTCAGAAATTTGTTTCTGAAAAAAACCTTGTCTTATAATCGAGCAAATACGGTAACAAGAAATTTAAAGATAAATAAATCGCCTGGACCTGATGGATTCTCAAATCTCTTCTATAGGGCCTATCAAAAAGAGATCACTCCCTACCTGCTGAGACTATTTGAGGAAATTAAAAATAATAAAGGGATGCCGAAAGAACTACTTAAGGCAAATATTAGCCCTAACTTGAAAAAAGTGAAATTAAAAATTACAGACCGATATCCCTCATCAACACTGACATCAAAATATACTCAGCTTTCTTAGCGGGTAGGTTGAAAAAAATAATCAATAGAATTATCCATATGGATCAGTCAGGTTTTGTTGTATCCAGATCAGCTGCAGACAACATTAGAAGGAATCTAAATGCAATATGGGCCCTATTTACGAAACCGAGTGCTAGAGTAGTGGGCTCAGGAATCCCATTCCACTGGTTTGATATCTATAATGGAACCAGACAGGGTTGTCCCCTGGCCCCACTACTCTACGTAATCTCCCTAGAACCATTAGCGCAAAGGATAAGAAATAACAAACTAATCCAGGGCGTAAAATACCAGGATAGTGAGTTTATGATCTCACTATTTGCCGACGACATCCTTCTCACATTGGAAAACCCTGTAGTATCCGTTGAGAATGTGATGAGAGAAATTGATCAATTTGCAGATATATCACACTATAAACTAAATATAGGGAAATGTCATGCACTATCTAATGTTATAAATAATAGAGGCTTAGAAGAACTAAAGACGAAATATGGGTTTATGTGGGTATTAAGCCGATCATATAGACTATTTAGGGATAAAGCTGTCATACGATCCATGGCAAATTATTAATAATAATTATACTCTGTTATTGAAGGACATCACCAACAAATTGAACGATTGGAAAACTATATATTCATCATGGTTGGGAAGAATCAATGTCATTAACTATTATGTCTTTCCCAGCTGTACTTCTTACTTAGATCAATTCCACTGAAGATAGAGTATAGTATCCTGAAACAATTCCAAAAAAGATTTAATATCTTTATATGGCAAGGGAAGCAACCCAGAGTTTCATTAAAGATTACCTCCAGATCACAAAGACAAGGAGGACTGAGGATTCCCTTTTTAATTAAAACCCATGACACAGTCATGTTGACACATTTAGCAAAATGGACACATTTAGATATAGAAAAACATCCATGGATTCTCATGGACGAACAGGCAAGTGTCTAGCAGAAAAAATATTTTACCATAAAAATGATTCAAATAACCCAATAGCCAAGGATCTGATAAGTATGTGGAAAAGGATAAGAAAAATATACAATATACATTCCCTTATACAAGACAGATATTTACCACTGGAAATAGCCAAGAGGCGCATTAAGGATATTAATCTTAAGGAATGGAGAGAGGGGGGGATCAATACAATTAGTCAGATTATTGGAAATAATAAAGTGAATTCATTTACAGACATTATGGATAAATATGGCCTGCAATCAAAGGCAATTTATACTTACTTGAGATTAAAACATGTTATTGAAAAAGAAATAACCTCTTCAATACATGAGGAAAATGCAGATATGGATACTTTCTTTAAGGTACTGTGGAAAAATAGATGGGTGAAAAAAAGCATATGGTGCCTTGAAAACAAAGATAGAATTTAACAAATTACGTGTCATAAAAAAATGGGAAAATAAACTTAAATTAAACTTTGGGGAAGATGTTTGGTTGCAGGCCATAAGAACAACAAACTCATATTTGCTAAACTTAATGGAAACATACTATAAAATACTATTTAGATGCTATTTGACTCCAGTGAGAATGAAAAAAATGAACCCGGAAGGCAAAGAAAACTGTTGGAGGTGTCTAACTGATAGAGGCACACTATCTCACTTATGGTGGGACTGTCAAATGGTGTCTCAACTGTGGGAACATATAGCAACATATTTATCTATATTATTAAAAGTTGAGATGGAGTGCGAGTCGAGCCTGATGTTGTTCCATATAGAAATAAATAAATACGAACTAGAAAAAAAATCTTTATCACACAAGTCCTATTAGCAGCAAAACTAATCATTGCTAGAACATGGAAAACTGGAGGTAGGAATGGCACAACTAGAATACCAAGCCAATATGGAAAAGGGGTACTATACCAATAATCAGGAAAAAATGGAGACCTACTACAGAATCTGGTCACTATGGCTAAACAGAACCTAGAGCAAATGAAATTAACAATGCGAATCCTGAGAGATGCCAAGTTCAAGGCATAGAAAAAGCCACCCATAATGTAAGGGGTGGTAATCTCACCCAAGATTTAAGTAAGTAGATTTTTGAATTACAAACCAGAAAACCATTTGGCATCAACTCTGAATTTGATGTTCCATGCTATGTATAATAATTACTGGAATTGCAAAAGTTTTAATATTAGTATCCATATTCCTTATTTTCTTATGTTTTTCATTTTTCTTCATGCGCATTATTTTCACAGAATGTTACTGCAATTTTTATCAGCATTATTATTTTTTTTTTTTTCTGACCATTGGTATGAGAGGTTGGTATCCAGCAAGAGTTTAAAATAAATAATAAACAATTAATAACAATTAATAATTATTATTATTATCATTAACATTTATTATCTGTATGTTGTTTACATGTGTTCCTATATTTAACATCTGGATACATGTACTCTCAGTTTTTGTGTATGCTAATTCTTTCAGGTCCCTTACAGCATTATTTTCTTTTAACTGTTTTTAAACTCACTTAAATGTTATGTTTTGCTAATTATTATCTTTAACACCTGTGTATTTTTTTCTCACGTATGAGTGTGTATTTAAATGGATTAGACGTGACCTATGATTAAGTGCCTGATTGGCACGAAACATGTCAGGTGACTACACTACTACTAATCATGTGTTACTCCTATGTCTATTCACCGTTTTATCAAATAACGTATTTGCTCGAAAATAAGACAAGGTTTTTTTTTCAGAAAAAGACCCATCGTCTTATATTCGAGGTTGTCTTATAATCTGACCTCAAATCGAGGTCTGACTATAAGACAGGGATTCAGGTCCGCCGCAGAGCTGCAGGGGACCTGGATCCCCCTCGCTAACAGCGGTGGATGTCTGTCCAATGCTTGCAGACATCCTCCGGCTGCCTCCACTGGGCACCAGGGAGATTTGGGCAGCCATCCTTCATGCTGCCCAATACTTCCATCTATTATGACGGACCGGCTTTCCATCATAATGGACGGAAGTGTTGGGCAGCATGGAGTATGTCTGCACGTATCATGCAGACATCCCCCCGCTGCCCCACCAGGGAGCGAGAGAAAGACAAGGGGAGGGAGGGGGGTAGAGAGAAATACAAGGGGAGATAGAGGGAGAGAGAAAGACAAGGGGAGGGAGGGGAGAGAGAAACAAGTGGAGAGAAAAACAAGGGGAGGGAGGGGGGAGAGAAAGAAGAGGGGAGGGGGAGAGAAACAAGGGGAGAGAAAGACAAAGGGAGGGGGGAGAAAGACAAGGGGAGGGAGTGGGAGAGAGACAAGGGGAGGGGGAGAGACGAGGGAGAGAGAGAAAAGTTTGGGGGGAGTAGGAGACAACGTGGGAGGGGGAGAGAGATAACACTGGGGGGAGAGAGATAACACTGGGGGAGAGAGAGACAACGCGGGGGGAGAGAGACAGTATTAGCACATAAAAGAAAAAAAACAAGAAATGCATTTGTTTAATATCATAATTTTTATTAAATATTAAAAAGCAATTTACATGTGAATATATACAAGTTACACTTTTTTCCTATAGGGTAGTCTTATATTCAGGCTTTTAGTTTTTTTTCCTAAAGGAATATCCAAAGTTTGAGGGGTCGTCTTATAATCAGGGTCGTCTTATATTCGAGCAAATACGGGAATCATTTTTTTTTTATTTCCCAATCTTTTGAATTTATTTATTTAGTTATACTATTATCGTTTTCTTTCCTTTCCATCTTACTTTCCTCTGCTTCTCCCCATCACTGTCTTAACATATTTTCCTTTTAGGCAAGTTTTATTCTAGGACTGGACACGTTTACCATATTCCATTTCCTCTCACGATATACACCTTTAACTTTTCTTTCCCAAGCAGTCTTCATTGAGAGCCATCTTATTCCTCATGACATCCCAATAATAATGTAGCATCAATAGTCACGCTTTTAATGTAGCTTTTTCCCCCTTTTTTCTACCCAATGCAGATATTTTGTTCATCTTCATTATCTTATTATTTCTGTTGCAATTGGGGCCTCTGTTATAATCTTCCATTTTATGTGACCATTGATGCTACTCTACAGTTTGTTACTTATTACAATAATCTTTTAACATTTTCTTCAAGACATTCATATTGTAAAGAAAGGATAGGAGAAAAAAAGAAGAATGGAGTGCTTCAGACAAAATATCACAACAGCACCACGTGTGGAAATCTCAAAAGACAATACTTATATTTTAGTTATTCTCTGATGCTTAAATGGATATCTTTCTATGGTTCTCCAAAATTCTTCTATGTCGGTTATTTCCCTCGGAAAAAAATAAAGCAACAAACAATAGTGCTCTCTGTATGGGTAAACCAAAAATGGATAGTGATGTGCACATATACTTTAACTTGGGTTAGAGCAGAGATATACAGCTCAATTAAAAAGCATCCTCTGTGTTCCCTGCTTGAATAGAAAGTGAATGTCCCCAGGTGCTGGCTCACTCTCACGATGAGAATTAGATATGGAAAGAGGAAATTTGCATACTGTAAAACCTTTTAATAAACATAAAAGGACGCTCTACACAGAGTGTCAAAAAAGCGCATAGAAATAATAGTAAAAACAAAGTCTTCCAAGTCTTGGCGGTTGAATCTCGCTATGTATAAGAATACATTATATATTCTAATTTAGATTTGGTGTCACCAACTAGTGTTTATGCAAAAAAAAAAAAATCTTCAAAGAATTCATAAACTATAGAAATAATTAGGTGTCCTCATTAAAACCCATCAGAGAAATTATTCAATATCTTTTCTGTGAATTTTTAAAAATTTTTTTAAATTCTAATATAAATTTAGTTTCACCAATTGGTGTATAGGTAGGGGGAAACCCCTACTGTGTTTCAACATCCTTCAGAACTTAGTATCACTTATTTGTGTAAAAGACATCCTTATATTGATGCAATCCTTACCCAGACACACATAAAAAGTGTGGTTTTCTCAAATTACTAAATTGTTACATTTATATATTTATATTTCCTCATATCCTTTTTATTAAAAAATTGATTCCTTCCCCTGTTTCAAAACATTCTAATATAATAGGAATATCCCTAATTAATATTATCTATGTATCCTTGCAACCATTTACATCATGTGCAAAAAAAACAACCCAAAACACACACACACACACACACATATATATATATATATATATATATATATATATATATATATATATATATATATATATATTATATTCTGATGTATATTGGTTCTCATTTTCTCCCATCCAGAGTTTCCATGTCTGTTTAGATCTATTTACATTTTTCAAACACCCCATGACATGATTTTCTATTGTGCCTGCAATCAAATGTTCTTTCATTATATATGATTCGTAGTTTTGTAGGAATTCCCCAAGTATATGGGACTTGGTTTTCTGTAAGACAGGCAGTTATTTCAGCAAATTTCCCATGTTGTAATCTCGTGACCAATGAAAGGCCCGCATAGGTCATTATAGAATAACATTTCTGGTTCTTATTTGGATTTTTCCTAATTTCTTTTGTTAGCATCCCTTTTATATGATAATTGTTGAAACATACAATTATGTCTCGTGGTGACTTGTTCTTGGGAAAATTATTAGGTTTCTGAAGTCTATGCACTCTTTCTAAAATAATTGGGCTACCAATTTTGAATCAATATATGATGTCAATAGTTCTGTCACATACTGTTCCAAATTTATAACTTCTGGTACCCCTTGGATTCTTAAGTCGTGCCTTCTTGTTCTGTCTTCTATATCTGCCACTTTTAAATCGATTTTTGTCATGTTTTCTTTCAAGGTATCTTTCCGACTGATAATATCTTTTACTTGATGATGCCATCTCATGTGAGTGAGGATTGTGGTTTTTAATTGAGATATTTCTTCCTTGTATTCGATCAAGTTTTTATCCAGATCGACTTTTATCTTTTGATATAAATAAAATTCTATAATGCATTCATGAGATGAAGAGTGTAGTATATCCTCTATTGATCATAGTACTGTCCTCTAGATCTTGTTCTGGGGATCTAAAGGCGGCTCATTCTCACTCCATTCACTTTTGCTTCCTGACTGTCTGTCTCCTACGGGTGCCTGCTGCAGCCTAATTTTGCCATTGGCACTGTTAGTCAGTTTCTCTGTCGGGCTCTCTGACTCTTGACACACCCTAACACATGTTCACATGATCAAGTCATCATGTCCGCCATGCTTCACAATCTACCGTAAAAAAAATTTCTTATAGGGTAGTCTTGCATACAGGCTTTCTATTTTTTCACTAAATGAATATCCAAAGTTTGGGGGGTCATCATCTAATCAGGGTCATCTCATATTTGAGCAAATAAACCTGTCCAACGTCAGGCGATAGTAATTGCACATCCCCGCTTTCTCTGCTCTAACATAGAAACCACTGCTCTCAACAGAGCCAGATCAGACACGCAAGATGTGGCACAGCGGAGAGTAAACCCACGTGTATCTATAGAGCTTCATGTGGATTTAATCTGGACTAGTTTTTTAACCCTTGCTTTTTCTACAGTAGCATGGGTTAAAAAAAGTTTAGTGTCCCTTAAAGTGTGCTGTTGTCTACTTTATCATTTATTTCCATTCCCCCAAAGTGCAAATAGTTCTAGTGCTTTATGAAACACTGTTTTTTAAAAAAAATATATATATATCTAAATGAAATGTATAAATATTACAATTTCTCATTTACTTTATCCAAGACCAATTTGAGTATTATTAGGCTATTTGTGTTTAAATTTACACACTGTAGTAGCCACAAGGTGGCACCAAAATCCTCCTGTATTCACACCTAGGGGAAAAAAATGTTTGTAACAAATAAATGATGACAAACACATGCCAAACCAGTATTGCTGATGTAGATTAACTGCATGGAAACACAGCATTGCACCCATAGATCAAATGAATAAGATGTATAAACCATGTATTTTCATAATACATGGTTAATAACAGCCTCGCAGGTATAGATCAACTAAAAGATCACATGCAAACTTAGCTTTGAAAGTATAGATCAAATAAATAATACAATCTTGGTCACTGTGTGACTTCTAAGGGCAAGAGCACAGGAGGAAGGAAAAAAAAAGAAGAATGTGCACAGCGCTTAAAAACTACTCCACTGCAAAGGAAAAGCACAAAGTTATGGGAGGGAAGAGACAGCGCTAAAATATGTACCCCACAAATGACAAAACATATATTATGAAAAATAAGAATTATTTATTATACATTATACAACTAAAAGGACCTGTGTAAAGGTCTGATGCCACCAGAAAACAAATGTACATAGGTGGTCACATAAACATGGGAATAGAGAAAATACAATCTACATATATATATAAATATACATAAAATAACCAAAGGGAAAGATAAATGAAAAATGAATATAATGATATAATACAATCTTACCCACTGCTGGTATAGTGCTGTTCACCTGGCCAGTTCACAGAAACATAGGTATAATATATACACTATTTGCACATACACATAAAAAACTATACACCCCTCAGGACGCGTTTCGTTGAAAAACTTCTTCAGCTGGTGGGTGTGTGTGCATACCAGCAGTGGGGAAGGATTGTCCCATATATAGTAAAAAAACCCGGCGAATAGTACGTCTGATCGCTGATTTATTGCAGCTGAGACTAAGCTGGGAGCTGTACTACCGATAAACAGGAAGTAGGAACTCTGGGAACTTCCGGAAGCGTCACAGACATCGTTGTCATGGAGATGGCGTCATGTTGCCATGGAGACGCGTCCTTCACCCGCATAGCCGGCATAGAGGGCGAAGGACCGCGAAAACACCATAGGCAAGGGACAGCTGTTTATACAAGACACAACGGGAATATATTAATAATATGTTGACGCTATTGGTAGAAAAAGGAGTAGAAAAAACGGAAAATTATATATATATAAACAGGCTCAAAAAAAAAAACATAAAAGAATCTTATGCAATAAATACATCGACCATATATGCAGAAAAAGAACATGCCATACATAAAAGGAATTGCGATAAATTAAAACACAATAACATATACAATCCATAATATGGTGCAATTGAGCAAAGATATGTTATAAAATACATATACATAAAATGCCTATAATGTATTGCTATGTACTAACAGATCAGGTTCCAGAATATAATGATATATATTAAACACAATATAGCTGTTACAATTTACTTATATGATGGTGGGTACAGACAAGAGAGACATGTATACTACTAGAGAAGAAGTATTCTTATCGATGTATAAGCCATACATAGCACTCTGGAGAAACAAACTAGCCAATTTTGTCACTCAAGGAAAGGTATAATATCGAATTTGTCGTTCAGTCCTCTTGGTACTAGGGTATTAAGGGTAAGGATCCAAAAGGTTTCCCTTTTTCTTAGGACTAAATGACGATCTCCCTTCCTTGTTCCCAGAATGACTTGCTCGATAACCCAAGCCTTTAGGAGGGTGTCATTTTTATTATGGAATTCTTTAAAATGTTTAGATACAGTGTGTTTTAGGAAACCAGTTTTGATATTGTATCTATGTTCGTAAAGCCTTTTTTTTAAAAATCTACTTGTTTGGCCGACATACTGGAGGCCACAAGGTCACTCCAGCATGTATATGACAAATTTTGATGTGCAGGAGACATATCTCTGGATATTATATTTGTTTTTGGTGATAAAGCATGTAAAACTGTCTCTCTTTCTAGGGCAGATATCGCAGTGGCCACAGTGTCCACAGTGTCCACAGCGATACCATCCCTTGGAGGTCCCCAAAAAATTACCATGGGCGGTATTTTTTACCTTCTGGGATTCCTTGAATTTTTTAGTTAAATCAGATGGAGCCCACAAAGACCCCAAGTTTGCATTTTTTCTGCAAATAACTTTACATTTTGGTGGCAAGATTTTACCCAGAACTGGGTCTGTCTGAATGACATGCCAGTGTTTATCCAGAATGCTCTTAATTACGCCTATTTTATCTGAGAAGGTGGTAATCAGACCCATCTCAAAGTTGTTTTTCCCTTCATCAACATCTCTTATTCCATTAGGGATAACGGGACTTTTTATCTGCTGTATCTTGGTACCATTAATATTATCTCTTCTGAACTTTTTAGTTTTGTTATTCTTAGATTTGTTGATAGCAAAGAGATTGTCTCTATCCATTTTCCTGACACACTGTTTACTATTCTGTACTTTAAGTTTATCGTATCCCTTCTCGAGGAATCTATTCTCAATTGTATCTGCCTGTATGTCGAAAAGTCCAACGCTTGTACAATTTCTGCGCATACGCAAGAATTCTCCCTTGGGGATATTTTGTATCCACCTATTATCATGATAACTTCTTGCATTTAAATAAGTATTTTTATCTACAGTTTTGAAGTATGTCTTAGTCTCGAAACACTTCTCAGAACTATTTCTACATACAGTCAGATCCAAAAAATTGATGCATTCACCACTAGCTTCAAAAGTAAATTGCAGACCTAGGGTATTGTTGTTTAAATACTCGAAGAAGGCTCGTAAGGAATCCATTGATCCCCTCCATAAAATAAACAGATCATCAATATAGCGTCTGTACAGTGTGAGTTCGACAGGGCGATGGGAACCGAAGATAGTCTCATTTTCCCAGTTACCCAAAAAAAGATTCGCATAACTAGGTGCAAAACGAGTTCCCATCGCTGTGCCGCACGCCTGAATATAGAAGTCACCATTAAACACAAAATAATTTGTTTCCAATATAAACTTCATACTGTCACATAAGAAGTTTCTATGTTGACTACCCAGATAGTTAAAATGGTTAAGCATGTTCCTAACTCCTTCAATTCCATCACAGTGTCGAATAGAGGTATATAGTGCTTGTATATCGGCAGTCACCAATATCGTATCATCATGCCACGGGATGGTTTTTAGTAGCCCAATCAAAGATTGACCATCTTTTAGATAGGATGGCATAAGTGGTACTAGGGTTTGTAGAAAAAGATCAACTTAAAGGGACAAATTTGAGCTTAATGATCCAATACCCGATATGATGGGTCGTCCTGGAGGGTTGTTTTTATCCTTATGAATTTTGGGCAAGTGATAGAACAGGGCTATCTTAGGGTTTCTGACCTAAGACAGTTGTATTCGTCCTTAGAAATGATACCACTAGATTTGGCTTTCTGCAGTAAACTGCTTAATCGCTTAGAAAAAGCAAGAGTAGGATCTGCAGGTAATCTCTTATAGAAATGTATGTCGGATAATAATCTGTTGGCTTCATCCAAATAGACTCTTGTGTTTTGTATCACCACACCTCCTCCCTTATCAGCACCTCTGATGACAATGTCACTAGATTGTTGTAAATCTCTAAGAGCTATTCGTTCAAATCTAGTGAGATTGTCATGTCCACATTTAGTATCCATCTCCCAAATATCTTTTTCTACTATATTTTTGAAGACCTCCAAGTGCATCCCTCTACTGCAAACGGGGTTGAACTTGGAGGGCAATTTTAAGTTAGTGTGTACTCGTAATTCTTCCGTTGACACGCCATTCTCGTCAAGTAGGCTATTTAGGATTGACACGCCAGGTAGATCTCTTGCTGTAAGACATCCATTTATATCCCAAATGGCAGAAGGAACTTTACTGCCACTGGGGAGAGAAAAATCATGTCTAGTCAGAAAGAATCTCTTCACAGTCAGTTTGCGTATAAACTTGTTAAAATCTATCAGTAAGTCCACTTTGCTTAGGTTTCTACATGGAGCAAACTTTAAGCCCTTTAGCAACAGTGTGACCTGACTCACAGTTAGAATATGGTCAGATGTATTATAGATCCCAAGTTGTTCAAGATCCGTTACTGGACAATTCTTGATCGCTTTATTGTGTCTCTTAATATTTGATCTTCTTCCTCCTCTTCTTCCTCGGACTCGAAGTCTGACCATTGGTCTGTGGTGTCCATCTCGGAAGGTCGTCTCTTTGTGTATGGATTGGCTTTTCTCTTCCCAAATCTTTGTTCTAAAAAAGATGCTGAAGAGGAAGGTACAGAAGAAGAGAAGGAGGTCGAGGGAATAGCAGTCATGGAATTGGTAGAAGAGAAATTTGTGTTAGAAAAATCTCTTTTTCTTTCTCTATTTTTTAGACCATCAAACCGATTTTGTGTCGGAACACCAAATGTGACTTTAGGTCTACCGCCACCTTCCCTCCTACTATAATCCTGCAGCCTATCTTCTCTCTTATTCATCTCTCTCCTATCAAATTTTTTGTCAAACTTATGTTTCCTTTCCGGCATAGATTTTTTATATCCATAGTTTTGACTAGTCCTATCTTTACTATGGGTTCTTTCTCTTTCTTGTGTCTTCCAATTAAATTGTCTACCCTGTGAATAATCTTGTCTATCTCTTCTAAATTTGGATTGTTTCACAGAGATAATGTCTGATTCTATCTTATCTAGTCTCTTCTCTAGGATATTTTCTAAATCTTTAAATTCAGCAGCATTTCTATATTTCTCCACTGATTTAATCTGTTCTTCAATTTTCTCTTCTACCTTAACCAACAGATTCTTTCTCCTCTTAATTGCTATTTCCATTAGTTTAAAGAAACACTCTTCCAAAGCATTGTTCCATTCTTCTAATAAGGCAGTGTCATTATCCCCCATATTGGCTTTTTTATTTATCCTCAAGCCCCGTGGTATAATACGTGCCTTTATATATTGTTCCAAACTAGTGATATCCCACCAGTGTCTTAATTCGGATTCTAGTGTCTTTTGGACTTCAAAAAACCATATATCAATATTTTTATCTTTTGGGTTATCCTTGGGTTCTATCGTGTTAACATCAAAGATTCTTTCACTAATAAGTGCCCTCTTATTTTTTCTCTGTGTATAACTTTCCATATCTAGAGAAAAAAAAAAAAAAAACACCAACCAAGGAGAATAAAGTGCAACAAAGAAAATATAATATTATATGTGCGTGTGAAAAAAAGAAAAAGGGGGGGAGGGAAGAAAGTGCGTGTAGGTATACGAGCAGCTATGCTAAAAATAGTGACAAAAAGAGAAAAAAAGAGGAATGTGCACAGCGCTTAAATGTAAAAAACCAACCACAGTGTGAAAAAATAATAATAAAATATAAAAATGAATAAAAACTAACCAGTATGTACTCCACACATAAAAAAAAAAGGGGGGAGGAAAGGAAGGGAAACCTTTCACATCAATAGAAAATTTCTCAATGTCGTAGAGGAGGGGGGACAATCCACTTGCAAATGGTAAAAATATAGCAGCTAGTCTTACAACTGCAATGGACTACTCCACTGCAAAGGAAAAGCACAAAGTTATGGGAGGGAAGAGACATCGCTAAAATATGTACCCCACAAATGACAAAACATATATTATGAAAAATAAGAATTATTTATTATACATTATACAAATAAAAGGACCTGTGTAAAGGTCTGATGCCACCAGAAAACAAATGTACATAGGTGGTCACATAAACATGGGAATAGAGAAAATACAATCTACATATATATATAAATATACATAAAATAACCGCGGTCCTTCGCCCTCTATGCCGGCTATGCGGGCGAAGGACGCGTCTCCATGGCAACATGACGCCATCTCCATGACAACGATGTCTGTGACGCTTCCGGAAGTTCCCAGAGTTCCTACTTCCTGTTTATCGGTAGTACAGCTCCCAGCTTAGTCTCAGCTGCAATAAATCAGCGATCAGACGTACTATTCGCGGGTTTTTTTTTACTATATATGGGACAATCCTTCCCCACTGCTGGTATGCACACACACCCACCAGCTGAAGAAGTTTTTCAATGAAACGCGTCCTGAGGGGTGTATAGTTTTTTATGTGTATGTGCAAATAGTGTATATATTATACCTATGTTTCTGTGAACTGGCCAGGTGAACAGCACTATACCAGCAGTGGGTAAGATTGTATTATATCATTTTATTCATTTTTCATTTATCTTTCCTTTTGGTTATTTTATGTATATTTATATATATATGTAGATTGTATTTTCTCTATTCCCATGTTTATGTGACCACCTATGTACATTTGTTTTCTGGTGGCATCAGACCTTTACACAGGTCCTTTTAGTTGTATAATGTATAATAAATAATTCTTATTTTTCATAATATATGTTTTGTCATTTGTGGGGTACATATTTTAGCGCTGTCTCTTCCCTCCCATAACAGAAGGAAGGAAGTAGTTGCATCCTGTGCTCTGTGGCTGTCACACAATTGCCTCATCCCAGAGGCAATATGTGACTGCCAGGCAGACTCAATATTGGGTTAATATTGATCTGACCAGGCAGTGGGGATGCTCATCTGAGCTTCCCACTGACTGGTCAGATCAATATTAACCCAATATTGATCTGACCACTTAGGATCTTCCTCCCTCTCCTCACATTTTTTTTAGTGAGGTAGAGAGACAGATCAAAGTAATAAAAGTAAGTTAAAGTATAATAAAATAATAAAATTACAATACAATAATAATAAAAAAATAAAACAAATTGATCCTTGATCTTGTTTAAGCATTGATCTTGCACATCAGTGCATTTATTTTTGCTGTTTGTGCATTTTTTAGGGGTTAATTTTCTTTGTTCTGTAGTTTATTACAGTACTATAAAGGCTCTTTTAATAGATATTAACCCCTTCCTTTCCGTCAATCACTGCTTACACAATGATATTGACGCCAAAGCAATTTTTATCTGTCTGCATATATTTTTTTTTACACAACCGCTAGGTGGTTACGTGTAAAGTAAAAATATATATTTTTTACACAGCCGCAAGGGGTTTATGTGTAAAGTAAACATATTTTAGATTTTTTTTAAGCTGTCTGAACGCATAGCGATTAGTAACAACGAATTAGTGGCAAAGGTGGTTTGGTGATTGCTCAGATGAGCATCACCATTCACCTGGTCAGATCAATATTCCTCACTTACATTTTTGTGAGGAAAAGAGACAGATCAATATTAGTGATATAAAACCACATTTTATAAAATTGTCAGGTTTTATGAAAGCCATTCCCTATGTATTAACCCCTTACCTGCCATTCATCACTGTATAAGCAGTAATCTTGCACAGCAACAGCATTTTTTGCTGTCTACACTTTTTTATGGATTAAGTTCTTTGTATTGCAATGTATTACAGCACTAGATAGGCTCTTCTAAGAGCTATTAACCCCTTCTTTGCTGTAGATCACTGCTTAGGCACTGATTCTAAGACCGCGACTCAGGGTTCAATCTGATACCTCATCTAATGCAGATAAAGTGACAAGCGCTATATATAATGTGCAGACAAACAAATTATGCAGCAAACACTAGTGCATTTTCCTCCAATTAGCACAAAATAGTGAATATCGTGTAATAAAGTGTTGCGCAGGATATAATAAAATAAATACTTATCAGAGATATATAGGCAAAAATCCAGCCTTTTTTAGATGTATATAAAAGAGAAGAAAAAAATATATACAAAATTGTGCAGTATTGTGAATATAAGGAAAATAAATATCTCCCCCTAAAGAATTGTACTCACACTCTACAGAGCCTATAGGACCGGCTCTGGGTGTATAAGGCGTGCAGACTCTGAGTCCCAAAATCCCCACATCCACTGGATAGATAATCGATGGAATACTCGTGGAGCAGGACACAACAGGAGTGAGAAACAAACGTTGTAGTGTCAAATGTAAACAATTTTAATTCCCCCCCCACATATAGCAGCTTACATAGAAGAAGTTAAAAAACGATATCCCATGTAAAAAACTGTTAAAAACAGCATAGGTAAAAAGCAGGCAGAGTCACCCAGCCGATCATATCACAGTCTCCATCCGTCACTTCATAGGAGCAGGCAGCAGCTGAAGTTTGTATAGGCAGCGTTCTGCTGGAGGAGCTGGTACTTCCTAGTTGCAAGTCTCGTCAATAATGTCACGCGACGCGTTTCGCCCACACGTGGGCTTTTTCAGAGCAGTCTGAAAAAGCCCACGTGTGGGCGAAACGCGTCGCGTGACATTATTGACGAGACTTGCAACTAGGAAGTACCAGCTCCTCCAGCAGAACGCTGCCTATACAAACTTCAGCTGCTGCCTGCTCCTATGAAGTGACGGATGGAGACTGTGATATGATCGGCTGGGTGACTCTACCTGCTTTTTACCTATGCTGTTTTTAACTTTTTTTACATGGGATATCGTTTTTTAACTTCTTCTATGTAAGCTGCTATATGTGGGGGGGGAATTAAAATTGTTTACATTTGACACTACAACGTTTGTTTCTCACTCCTGTTGTGTCCTGCTCCACGAGTATTCCATCGATTATCTATCCAGTGGATGTGGGGATTTTGGGACTCAGAGTCTGCACGCCTTATACACCCAGAGCCGGTCCTATAGGCTCTGTAGAGTGTGAGTACAATTCTTTAGGGGGAGATATTTATTTTCCTTATATTCACAATACTGCACAATTTTGTATATATTTTTTTCTTCTCTTTTATATACATCTAAAAAAGGCTGGATTTTCACCTATATATCTCTGATAAGTATTTATTTTATTATATCCTGCGCAACACTTTATTACATAATACCTCATCTAGTCATGTATCAGTGGCTGCTGAGCCCTTGCCACAAGGAGTCATGGGTGTCTACTTTAAAAAAAATATATGGTTTGGTGGGGGTAAATGACATTGGCTGGCTTCAAAGATTTATCCCATATAGGATGCAGGTTGACTACATGTCAAAATTCCCAGTTGCAACACTGAGATGCGCACCTCAAAAATGTTGCCTTTTAACCCCCAAGCAACCAAACAAACCTATACATGGATGTTATCGCTGTACTCGGGAGATGTTGCCGAACACATATTGGGGTGTTGTTTGGCAGTGACATATACTGTATTTTTTTTTCTTTTCTACTCTCTCTGTCTCCCCCCCCCCCCTCCCGCTCTTCTTCTTATCCCTTTCTCCCTCTACTCACCCTCTTTATCCCTTTATATAAGTTGCATATACTGGGCTTAGTTATATAGTCTGGGAACATATAGATTATATAAGGAGTCGTCGTCATCGGGACCAACACAAAGTTCGGGAGTAGCCACAAACTTAAATTTTAGACAAACCTATCCCTCTCGGGGAGGGTATAGTCCCCAGGAGTGGGATTTAGGGACCCCACCCTGGCATAAAGGGGGAGCTGCAATGGGGTAAATGTTTTATTTGTTTTTTATGTGATTGGAGGGGCAGAGTAGGAGGGGATAGGAATTTCTCCAGGCAGTAGCATTAAAATAATTACAATCAATGCATGAGGAATTAACTCTCCACAGAAGAGATGCATGGTACTACAGTTTTTAAAAAAAGAAAAAGCCCATATCTGTGCCCTACAAGAGACGCATTGGAAACAAGGGGATGAAAATAGAATAAAGTCTAAAGATTATCCAATTGTTTACAGTGCTTCATTACCAAGGAAAAAGAAGAGAGGAGTGGCAATTCTATTTTCTAATAAAATTGACCCCACAATTATTTATAATGAAGAAGACCCGGAAAGTAGATTAATAATTCTGATTTGCAGGATCTTGAATAAAATATACACGATAGTTAACGTATATATCCCAAACCAATCCCCTGTCCGTTATATCCAAAAGCTTCTAGCAAAGATTGATAGGATAAAACAAGGCTCAGTCATGATATTAGGAGACTTTAATTGTGTTTTGGATACCCAACAAGATAGGAAGACAGTTGGAAGGCGAGACCCAGATAAAACACTGGTCAGTAATGCTAAAAGGTTTAAAGAATCGATTGGATCCTTCCCACTTTTGGATCTATGGAGAGATTTCCACGAGAGGAGCTAGATTATACTTGTTTTTCTAAAACCCATTTGACATATTCAAGAATAGATTTGATCTTGGGAGACAGAGCCTTAACAAAAACATAAAGAAAATTGCAATAAAAGAAATAAGCTGGACAGACCACAACTCAGTTTGGATGATCTTAGACACTAAACAACATATTAACAGACCAGACTGGAGAATGAATAATAATACACTCAGTAAAAGCCATAATTTACAGATAATAAGAGAAGAAACCGACAACTTTTTTCGGGAAATTTAAAGCAGTGGTCCGAGGGCATTTGATCAAACTAGAAATTCAAGAAAAAAGGAGGACCCCAAAAAGGTCAGCTGAACTATACACCTCTTTGGATTCACTTAACAAATTGAACAAGAGGGCCCCCACAAAAAAAGTTTCTGACAAAATAGCTGAAGTGGAAAAAATTATAAACGAACATTTGATTAATGAGGCCAATAAGACCTTAGAATACTTTAAAACAAGATGGTACTATCAAGGCAATAGAACAAATAGGGCTATGTCTAATAGACTTAAATAACAAAAAGCCAGGAAACAAATTTCTTCTATTAGAACACAAGAAGGCCTGGTAAAAACCCCGGAAAAAATAGCAGAAGCTTTTCGAAATTACTATTATGCATTATATAACTTGCCAGAAGAACCCACTCAAACTAAAATTAATGACTACCTTGGAGGCACTGTTTGCCCAAAATCAGTAAGGGACAGCTGGATATGCTAAACAAACCCTTTTCCGACATAGAAGTTGACAAGGCTATTGTAAAGTTAAAAACAAACAAAACACCTGGTCCAGATGGATTTAACAACGTATTTTATAAAATATTAAAGGACAACTTAATTCCAGATCTAACAGTAGCCTTTAACTCAATAGCCAACAGTGGAAGTATCCCAGAAGAATTATTGAAAGCCAATATAGTCACAATTCCAAAAGAAGGTAAAAATCTTGAGGAAGTTGCGAGTTACTGTCCCATATCATTATTGAATACGGATAAAAAAAAATCTACTCTTCAGTAATAGCAGAGAGATTAAAAACTATTATCCCCTTCATGATTCACCCAGACCAGACAGGGTTTTTTCCTGGTAGGGCAGCATCACATAATGTAAGGAGATTGATCGATGTTATAGACAATGCAGAGAAAAAGGAAGTTCCCCATCTGGCCCTGTCATTAGACGATGAGAAGGCGTTTGACAGAGTCAGATGGGGTTTCCTGAAATCAACCTTAGGGGCATTTGGATTTAGGGACCGAATAGTGGATGCATTTATGGCCCTGTACTCAAAGCCATCAGCAAGATGAGGTGGGTTATGTTCTGAGTGGTTTGGATTGTCTAATGGGACTAGATAGGGAAGCCCACTCTCCCCGCTGCTGTATCTGATATCAGTTGAACCTTTAGCAGAAGCAATTAGATCTAACGATAAAATAATGGGCCTCAGGGTGGGAGAGGGACAATTAAAACTAAATCTATATGCGGACGACATCATAATAACAATGGAAGATCCAGTTAATTCAGTAGAAGCATTAATGTTGGAGCTGAATTGCTTCTCAAAAATATCAGGTTATAAATTAAATGTGGGAAAGTCTGTAGCACTGGCAAATAACTTGACAACAAAAACCAAAACTCTTCTGCAGAACAGATTTGGATTCCTATGGGCAAAAGATTACATTACTTATCTGGGAATTAAGATAACTCCGAACCCAGAAAGAATTGTAGAAACCAATTTTTTACCCCTACTGAAACAAACCTCTAAACAACTTAAAGACTGGAGCCGGGTAGCAGTCTCATGGTTCGGTAGAATAAATTTTATAAAAACCTATATCCTGCCAAAATGGTTATACTTATTCAGAATGGTCCCATTGGAAGTCCCAAATAGTTGGCTGAATATGATCCAATCCAGTTTCTGACACTTTGTTTGGCAGAATAAAAAACCGAGGCTGAACCTGAACTGTCTGAAATTAGGGTTGGACCAAGGAGGGATTGCTATGCCTGATATTGTGGAATATCACTACTCCAGTATGTTAACTCATGCCATAACCACACAGGTAAAGACATCCCAAAAAGAAGGTTGGTATAAAATGTAAAAAGTAATGTCTGGGGATAAAACCCTAATGAGATGTTTTTGGAACACAAACAAATCAGAAGGAATTCAGAGTAAGAGTCTAGTCCTAAATAATATATTAAGATTCTGAAAAAGATTTCGGAAATAAATAGGCTTGGAAAGACTGGTCTTACCAGGGTTACCTTTTGATCTTTTGGCACACAACATTGACAATATTAACTTAGACATATGGCTCAGAAGTAAAATTCAGACAATAGAAGATCTGACCCGAGATGAAAAAATCCTGTTCCAGGAACTGCTTAATAAAAAACAGTTACTAAAGGGTCAAACCTTCAACTATCTAAGAATCAAAGGGTACTTAACTAAGTGCTTGTATAGTGGTCACTTAAGTGGTGGGGAAACTGCAAAAAAGCATATTAGTTAAGGAACAGAAACAAATGGTGAAAAAAGCCAAACAAATAATAGCGTTGGATCCAGATAAAGTGGAATTTAAAGCAATTGATAGATGGGGGTTAGATCTTGGAATGACCCTACATAAGAAAGATATTAATCTAGCATTTAGAGAAGTGTACAGATCGGTCAAGTGCCTAAATATAGCGAAGTACAATATAAACTAATTAATCGTATGTACCTGGTGCCAAGCCGACTGTCCAGGATGTATCCGGAAGTATAGGGGAAATATTGGAGATGTGAAAGGGAAAGGGGAGACATGAAATATTGTATGGTGGTCCTGCCAGCCACTGCAAGAATTTTGGAAGAAGATGTTAGCAAAACTGTCAGACCTAAGTAAAATTGCATTACCATTGAAACCTGAAACCCTTCTCTTACACTTAAACTTTCCGAAAATGTCAAAATGGGGGAACATTTTTGTCATTCATTTTCTGACTGCTATAACAATATCTTTAGCAAGGAAATGGAAGTCACATAAAATCCCCGCCTGGAAAGAAATTAAAGAACAATTAGAGTACCAACTCAAAATGGAGATAGGAATTACAATTGGTCAGTCTACAAAGACAATAAATAATGAAGAATTGGGAAAATGGATCGAAACCCTAGCGAGAGAATTATAGAGAGAATTTTTAAAAGAGTGCAAGACGATTGTAAAACAAAATAGAAATGACAATATACTATAGGGTACTGCTTGATGGAGCTTCATCCATCTCCCTCCTCCTTCCCCCTGCCTTCTCCAACTAATGTGAACAAATGTACGTTTCAAATTCCCTTGTCTTAAGAGATAATAAGAAGACATCTAGGATACAGACGATATCTAGCAGAACACCTAAGATGGCTTGTCTGGAGTAAACGTAGTACTACATTATTAGACAAGGAACCTGCTTTTTATGTCTCTGTTGTATGTGTTTCTTATGTTTGTACTTTTGTATTTGATAATTTTTTTTTTGTTTAAGATATTTTTATTGGAGACCGATATAATATAAACAGAAACAATATCGTAATAATCAGTCAGATACAAAAACACTCATAAGCTTGGAAAAGCAACAGATAAATCTTCTCTTTGTAACATAAATCTCCATTCAATATATATTTTTATAAATAAACACTCAAAAAAGAAGAGATCTAGAAATAGGAAAGAAGAAAGAAAAAAAAAGAAAAATATATATAGTAGAAATAAGCGAGGTAAGGGATAAGGATCAGGAGGAAGCCAGCCCGGAAAAACCAAACCACGGTAATTCTCAGACACCATCTAATATAAGTGGGGTCTCTGCCATATCAATGTCCTCCCGGCACCTAGCACTCTCTGCATACAAGGACCAATGCATCCAAACTTTAGAGTGTCGCTCCCCCCTCCCCCAGGCGGTCTGCATCGCATCCTCCATGACCCGTATGGATTCCACTTCATCCACCCAGTCGCGGAATGAAGGGGCTCGTGCCTGTTTCCAATATCTTGGGATCAGGAGCTTAGCTGCATTAAGCAGATGGATAGTCAATGACCGTTTGTATGCCCCTATAGGGTATGGAGTGTGATGTAGTAGAACTGTCAGGGGGTCATCTCGCAGGTTTTCATCACCGACCCGTTTGATGACCGCCAAAACTTGACGCCAGAAAGGGACTATCATCGGGCAAGACCACCAAATATGCAGAAAGTCTCCCACTTGTGAACAACCACGCCAACAAAGACGTGAGACAGACGGGAAAATAGCATGTAGTTAGTGAGGGGTCAGATACCACCTTGAAAGCAGCTTAAACGCATTCTCTTGGATGTGGGTAGAGGCTGAACATTTATGTGCCAACAAAGACATTTTGCGCCATTGTTGTTGAGTGAATGTAATATTACAGTCGCGTTCCCATTGGAGAATATAGGAGGGTTTTGGTTGGTCCGCTAGGTCTGTAATAATACGGTATATATTTGATACTACTCGGTGTGGAGAGTCTTTGGTCGCAATCAACGATTCAAATAAAGAAAACTCATTTAGTATAGGACGTGTGCGACCCAACATCCTGACAAAATGGGCAAGTTGATTATACTTGTAGTATATCCCCGGGGTAGGTGGGGATATAGATGATAAAACGTGGGATGGGCGGAGCACACCTTTCTCTACAATATGGCCCAGTCTCGGGTATCGGATATTAACCTGGAATACATCTCTAAAATATCGATAATCATGGCCAGGGGGGAACATATCATTACCTATCAGTGACATTAATAATGATGGAGTGTTAATTAGTGGGGTCGACTTGATATAATGTTTCCAAATACGGAGGGTCGGGGCAATGGTAGGGTGGGAGGTCGAGTCAGGGACCATCTGATCTGTGGTAGTCCACGCCATTACAGGTATGGGTATAGGGAGACCCTGTTGTTCCAGGGAAACCCATAATTTGGGCGCTGGTCTGGACCATTCCACTACTCTGGCCAGATGTATAGCATGGTAGTAGCGTTCAATATCTGGAAGGCCCAGACCTCCCAGACCCTTGGGTCTGGTGAGGAGGCGATGCGCCAGACGAGGCCTTTTATTGTGCCAAATAAATTTGCCTATCATAGAGCGTAATGAATTAAAAAAGGATTTGGGAATAAACATCGGTAATGTCTGAATTACGTAAAGGAAACGGGGAAGGATATTCATTTTAATGACTGATCCCCTACCAAACCATGAAATACGCTTAGAGGACCAGCGTGCCAAATCCCGTACACATGTGGTGAGGAGAGATTGTAAATTGAGATGGAAAAGTTGCGATAAGTCTGACGAAAGGAGCACACCCAAATATTTAATGGTGGTAGCACTCCATTTGAATGGGAAGGATCCTTGGAGACCGGCCACCGTGTCCGGAGGGAGGGAGATATTGAGAGCTTCCGATTTGGAGAAATTAATCTTAAAATTCGATAGGCAACCAAAGGTCTTAAATTCCTCCAGGATATTAGGGAGTGAAACAATGGGGGTGGTCACAAAAAATAATAAATCATCAGCATACGCGGCCAGCTTGTGGTGATGAGGGCCTAACCGGAACCCCGAGATATTCTGGTTCGACCGTATAGCCGACGCCAAATTTTCCAAGACTAAAATAAACAATAAAGGAGAAAGTGGGCATCCTTGTCTAGTGCCATTGGACAGGGAGAGTTGGCCCTACAAAGTTCCGTTTACTCGCACTCGCGCTGTGGGCGCATGATAAAGGGACCGGATCCATGTACACATTATAGGGCCCAAACCTATATGATTCAGAACCGCATGCATGAAGGGCCAACTCACCCTGTCAAAGGCCTTCTCCGCATCCGTGGACAACAACATAGCCGGAGTGTCACCTATATGAGCATAGTGAATAAGATTCAGAATCCTAGTCGTGTTGTCCCGAGCCTCTCGACCCGGGACAAAACCAGCTTGATCACGATGTATAAGATAAGGGACATGGAGTTTGAGCCTGTTACTGAGTATCTTAGCAAACAACTTGAGGTCAACATTGATCATCGAAATAGGTCTGTAGCTTGCGCAATCCTCTGGACTCTTTCCCGGTTTGGGGATCACAGTAATATGAGCCTCCTGTGCCTGTGGAGGGAATGTGTGCGATAGAGATAATGAATTGAGGGCCTCTGTAAGAGGGGGGACTAATAGATCTCGGAACATCTTATAGTACGATATGGTAAATCCGTCAGGGCCTGGGCTCTTACCGGTAGGTGAGTCTGATCGCCTCCACTAGCTCCTCATGCGTGATCGGAGAGTCCAGTAAGAGAGCGTCAGAAACAGACAACCTCTTGTCTAGATGGGCGTCTAGATAACTCTGTATCCTATGAGATAGATCTAACGATCGTGGTTCGTCTAGCGGATCAGACAAATTGTAAAGGTCGTGGTAATATGTTCGGAAGATCTCCGCTATCTCTGGGGTTGAGTGAAGCATTAAGCCTTGCTTAGTTTTCATTCGCGGGATAAAGGTTGCCTGATGTCTGTCGCGCAACAGCCGGGCTAGCGGCGCTCCCGCCTTATCTTTAAAACAATATAGACGGCTTTTGAGTTGCATGTGGGCGCGTCTGTCCCGGCTATTGCAGAGATCCGCTAATTTGGCTTTGAGGACCAGCAGGGATTGGTAGACCGTGGGGCTAAGAGACAATTTATGGGAAGTTTCAATTAGCGTAATTTAGTTAAGAAGGGCAATCATAGCAGCGGAATGCAATTTCTTTTTGTGAGCCCCTAAACTAATTAACGAGCCTCAGAGAACCGCCTTGTGGGCTTCCCAAACCACCGTGGGGGCGATATCAGGCAATGCGTTGTCCTTGAAATAATTGGTAATATGCGTCTGTAAGACCGGGACGGTCTCAGGGTCGTGCAGTAGCGATTCATTCAATCTCCAAGAGAATTGACGTTTGGACATGGACGGTAATGAAAATCGCAGGATCACAGGCGCGTGATCGCTCCAAGTAATATGTCCAACATCTGCTTTGTTCACAAGTGGGATATGTCTATGGGAAATGCAAAGATAATCTATTCGAGAATAACGATTATGGGGCGGGGAATAAAAAGTGTAGTCCCTAGTACTGGGATGCTTAATGCGCCACACATCCGCCAATTGGGCAGTCATCATGGCTTTCTTCACCAACTTAATTGCGGAGAAACGTGAAGAAGACGAGCCCGTGGAAGTGTCTAGTATAGGGTCCAGAGGCAAATTAAAATCACCCCCCAGGAGAGTAATACCTGAGGCAAAATCACGGAGCCTATGAAGCATTGTGCGTAAAAACAAATGTTGAGAGGTAGTAGGGGCATACAAGACGGCTATAGTAACAGTTTCTGAACCAATCTGACCTTTGAGAAAGAGCGCTCGCCCCTCGCTGTCCGACCATTGATCTTGCACAGTAAAAGGGGAGCGTCTCCCAAAAAATATGGCCACCCCTTTATTTTTTTGAAAAGGAGAATGCGAGTAAAACACCTGAGGGAAGTCCCAGTTGCGGAAATTAGGCACTTTAGAACGTAGAAAATGGGTTTCTTGCACCATGGCAATGTCAGCGCGGAGGCTCTTAAGTTCCCTGAACATACGGGAGCGTTTCATAGGGGAGTTAAGACCCTTGGCATTAATAGAGACAGCAGTGATATCACTCATATCGAAACAACACCGGGCGCACGAAACCCATATGGCAAGGCAGAGAGTAATTCCAGGGATTCCTCCTGATAGTTAAAGAAGAATAAAAGAGAGAAAAAAAATGGAGAGAGAAAATAGGACAGAGACAAAGACCAAAAAACAGCAACAAGAACAAGAACAAGAGGGTCCGAAGGCCGTAGCCAGGACCGGGCGTCCAAGGGACGACGGTAGCAAGAGTGCCAGTCAGGGGCTATTCCTGGGTCACAAACGTGGCGGGGATCCCCGAATATGTACAGAGGCACCATATTGCTTGTGGGGAATGGGACCTAATGGAATGTGGTCGCCAAACACAGATATAAAGAAAACCAAAACACAAAAAAGAGGCAGGCTCTGTGTCCTAAGAGCCAACCTGTATCTCTGGGGCGGCACCAGCCTTGCCGTGAATTTGTAACAGCACGTCGCGGGGGTGTGAGGGGACTAGAAAAACATGGAGGGGATAGATAAAGGGGGGGAGGGACAACAGGGAAGTAAGCAGGCAAAAATCAATAGGTGGGAAAGAGGAGAGGGTAGGGAGGGGGGGCAGGTGAGGGAGGAGGAATGGGGGAGAAAAATTGGAAGGGGGAGAAGGACGGAGGGAAGGGGGGAAAAGGAAATAGGAAAGCAAGGGGGAAAGAGGGGTAGGAGGGTGCGGGGGGGGACTGATGAGGAGAATTGCAGGGAGGTGGATAGGTCAATAGGGGTGGGAAAGTAAAGAAAAAGGTAGAAACCAGTGTCACAGAGAAATCACATATTTACATTGATTAACGTGGGTTTGACATCACCGCATTATACATAATACATATAACATAATATATAGAGATAATCGTGTAGCGCAGAGCATTGAGTTTAGATCTCACATTTATAGCAGTCGACAGGTTGTATATCGTAATAAACCTTATGTATATGTGAACAATAAGCAATTGCACTGGTATACCATACACTTTCATCAAACCAACAGGACTGAGAGCTTCATTCAGAATAACGGGAAACCTAATGTACATTAGGAATAACCAGTAAGGAACTTTGCTATAGGTCCGTCCTCGAGTGGGGATGCAGAGGGGAATGTAAGGGCAGCGTGTCTCAACAACCACAGGGAAATGTCACACTAGTGGAGGATAATGACTTGGGATGGGAGCGAGTTAAGGACTCACAATCGGAAATCTATATTGATTGGTGGGGGAGTGGGGTGTGGGAGGGGTGTAATGGAGGGAATAATTTAGACAGTGGGCAAATATGTACATCGGGGGGGGCCATATCAGGCAGCAAAACAGCATTGAAATAAAGACATGTGGGTACCCCTGAGTACAGAAATACAAAGCGAAACCTATATGTAAATGTATCATGTGCTTTCCTCGCAAGGAGCTACAAATAACCAATTTGAAGTGGCTCTACCTGCTAGTTTTGAAAAACCGTACCATATTCCCAATCTCCCTACTTAGTCCCCGGTGGGGGTGGGGTGGGAACAAGTGTGGAGAACAAAACCGGAGATAAACGGGGGCACACAATCAGGCATATATATTGGTTAGCGGGAGGGGGGGGAGGACAGAGGGGAAGGGGGCGCCAATTGGGAAACCTATATGTATACATAGCATCTGTTATCCTCGGAGGGGGCACACAAATAATCGGTGAGGTAGGGCACTATTCGCTGATCTGAAAAGCTGTACTTTATTCCCCATCTCCCAGCAAAGGCCCAGGTGAGGGAGGGGGGGAGTGGGGATCAAGGGTGGGAAGCAGGGCCGGGAATAAATGGGGGTATACATACGGACTTATCTATAAATTGGTTCGTGGGAGGGAGGGGAAGACAGGGGAAAAAGAAACACAAATTGTATAAACACAAAAACCTTGCGGGTCGGCGAAATGATCAACTGGTCAGTCATAGAGCGGTGTCCTGGAGGAAGTACAGGAAGATAATGTGCCAGTTGACCATGCAAGGGTTCCATCAGATAACACAGAAGAAAAAATATGATCAATGCAGAGCATGGAGGTGGGTCCTACAAAAGTACCAGGGATGAGGTGAGGAGTCCCATAGCGGCTTTCATAGGCCCCATGGTTTCCGTAAGAGGCAATAACACTCTCTTCAGATAGGATGCAGCTTCGGCTCTTAGATTAAGGACCCTCGGATGTAGTCTGGGTCCGCAGCGTCTCCGGGCGACGAGTCCTGTCAGCTTGTGGTGTTGAGTGAATCTTGGGACGTCTCTTTCTTTGCGGTCGGGCAGTCCAAGGTTGATTCAATAGTCCAGGAACGACCGATCCCACCGTAGCCTCCGAGGCCCATCCAGGTAAGTCCGGGGCTTGTATACCCAAAGATGTACAAAACGGTTCTACATCAAACGTCAGAGAGCTTAGGATCAATCAGGTCGAACCGCGATGTACTGTTATATTCATCGGAAAGCCCCAGGAGAATTGTATGTCCTTGGCCCTCAGTAGATCCGCCATGGGTTTCAAAAGTTTTCGGGCCTGGAGCGTGGCCCAGGCAACGTCCGGCAGGACAATGATTTTGGCCCCCTTGAAGATAACCGACCGTTTCTTCCGAGCAGCCCGGAGCACCTCCTCCTTCAAACGGAAAGAATGGACGCAGCAAATGATGTCCCTAGGGAAGGACCCATCCACGTTTTTGGCTCGGAGGGCTCTATGGGCACGATCCAGACAGATATCATGTGTAGGTTGGGCATCCAATATAATCCGGAATAGGTCCGCAATAATCTGGTGCAGATCCTCCGGCCCATCCGACTCGGGAAGGCCCCGGATTCGCAGGTTGCACCTACGGCCTCGATTGTCCAAGTCTACAAGGTTTTGCGCCAGCTGACCCGTGAGGCGGCGTTGCTCCTTAATCTGCGACTCCAGTCCAGTAATCGCCTTGTGAAGCGCCGTTTGATCGGCCTCGACTTTTTCCAATCGTTGGCCCTGATCCGCCAGGTCCGACCGGAGAATGTGAAGTTCCTCCTTAATGGTGGATCGAATAAAGGCGACCGCGGCCGCTAGCTCGGTTTTAACCTGAGCCATCAGCTCAGTGTAGTCAGATTGAGGCGGGCCATCGTGTGCTGGTGATCGACTGGAAGGAGGTAAGTAGGGTTCTTCATCAGAATCATCGCTTGTGGACGCCATAGGGTTTTCGCGCCCAGACGGCGCCATCTTGGAAGACTCACTCGACGGCATCGGGACTAAAAAGTTCTTAGTCGGTATCGCCGATTTTTTCCCCGGTTTTCCACCGTCTGGTAGTTGGGGGAGTTTCTTAGATGACTTCCCCATCTGGATATTGAGTATAGGTGAGTAATTCCACCGCAACGTGCGTTATTACGGCTCAGTGCACGGGAGCTCAGCTCAGATGCTTCCTACCACATCAGCGCCAGGACACGCCCCCCCTGTATTTGATAATTTATACTTTGTATAGTTTATTTTCTATGCTTTTTGAAATTTAATAAAGAATAATCATTTAAAAACAAAAAAAGACATATCCCGTATTTGCTCTAATATAAGACGACCCTTATATTGCACCCGTTAGGGGTTACGTTTAATGTCAATTTTTTTTTAGCTGTCTGATCGCATGTATAGCTATCAGTAACAGCTGATCAGTGGCAAAGGCGGTTTGGTGATTGCTCACCATTCGCCTGGTCAGATCAATATTTGTTGTAAATATTGATCCGACCCGTGTAGATCTGCCTCTCTCTTCTCACTTGAGTTTTAGTGAGGGAGACAGACAGCGCTGTATAATGTAAGTTTGTAATAATAATATATTTAAAAAAAAATTGAGACCCAAGGGCTTGATATAAAAGCCGTTTCCAGTGTTTAACCCCTTCCCTACCATTGATCACTGTGTACGCAGTGATCTTCCACAGCAGCACATTTTTTGCTGTCTGTGCATTTTATAGGGGTTAATTTTTTTCTATCATTTATTACAGTGTATCAAAGGCTCTTTTAAGAGCTATTAACCCCTTGTTTGCCATATATCACTGCCTAAGCGGCGCATATGGTCACTGCCTAAGCAGCATATATGGAGCAATCTGGCTGCAGATCGGCATTTTTTTCTGTCACACTCGCTATAGAAACATAGAATGTGTCGGCAGATAAGAACCATTCGGTCCATCTAGTCTGCCCAATTGAGTCTATGGGTTAATATTACCCACCAGGGGAGTACGTGTATTCTTTTGAAGCTTTTGAAGCTGTCTGAACGCGTGTATAGCGATCAGTAACAGACGATCAGTGGTAAAGACGGTTTGGTGATTGCTCAAATGAACATCATCATTCATTCGCCTGGTCAGATCACTATTGGTAAATATTGTTCTGACCCATTTGGCCTTCCTCTACTCACTTGAGTTTTAAGGGAGAGAGACAGATCTGTATAATGTTTTTAATTGTAATAAATTAAATAAAATGTTACAAAATTGTGAGACCCAAGGGCTTTTATAAAATACCTTTTGTATTAACCCCTTCCCTGCCACTGATCACTGCAAAGCAGAACATTTTTTCTTGTCTGTGCATTTTTAGGGGTTAATATTTTTTGTACAGTACTACAAAAGTTAGTTATTAAGTTAAGTGTTATTTCTCTCCCCCTCCCTCCCACGTTGTCTCACCCTCCCCCCAAACTTTTCTTTCTCTCTCCCCCCTCCCTGGTAGAATTTGTGCATGGAAAGTGTAAAAATACTACCATTTGAAATATCCTAGGGTGTCTAGTTTTGAAAAATGTATGGTTTTGTGGGGTAAAATACACTTTCTGGCTTAAAAATGTCCCAAATGGGACATGGGCGCAGGTTTTCTGCATGTCAAAATTCCAAGTTGGAAAACCAAAAGGCATGTTTCGGCTGAGCTCCTCCAATGACTGCTTATTTAAGCTCAAATTATATGGGGTCGAAAAAACCCTCTATCGACCTTCCTGTAGACATGGGGCGCAGGAAGAAAAGGTCTGAACAAATCTCGGACCATATTACCAAAGATATTGGCTCTTTGCTTTTTAGGCCTTACAAGCCTCCCCTTACCGCACCTGTTGAGTCGCAAGACAACCGGGGATCCGAAGGATCATCCGACGATTCGCCCCCACCACGCAATAGAAGGCCTCCTGCACACCCTACTGAACCTATTGCTGATAGAATACCTTCGACTAAAGGAGATATTAATAAGCTGTTTCTGGACTTGCAAAGCGTCCTGAAAGTTGAAATGGTGGCTATGAGAATGGAACTTACTTCACTTACATACAAAGTGGCCACTCTTGAAACTGTCTCTGTCGCTGCTACCCGAGAGCGGGAAGAATCTAAGCAACAAATATGCCAACTGTCGATTCACTCGCAAAAGCTGCAGCGTCAAGTACTAGCCCATGAAATGAAATCAAGGCGAGCTAATATCTGACTACGAGGGGTATCGGAGGCGATTGGGCCCACCACGCTCCATGCCTTTTTGGACGGCCTATTCAAACATCTGAGACCGGATTTTGAACCTGGAACTGGCCGGCTCTCGGACATCTATAGAGTCCGAAAAGCAAAACGAGCCCCGCAAGCTGCTCCACGTGATATCATTATTCAATTTCAGAGTGCTGCTGACAAACTAGCAATTCTGCACTTTTGCCTCAGGAGCCTGGTATAACAGTTTTCGTCACGCCACCCGATATCTAGGAGTAGCCGATTAGTGTTATGGATTACATGCAAGACTTTGATTTGACTGGACCTGCTGAGCCGAGGGCGTTTTTTGTTTGTTTTCCTGTCCTATGATCCCCCCCCAGGGCATCGTCGCCGCCACCTAACTGGTTGAGGCGGCATTTTCTCGGATCTCCAGATGTGACAATTTTTGGTCACGCTCTCTGGCGTTGGCCTGGCTGAGCCCCTCCGTGGGCAGCCTCTTGTAGCTTTCCTATGTTTCCTTTTTCAAATTCCCACTCTTCTAACTCCTTTCTCCCATTTTTGTTTTCTTTTCTTCCATATTGTAATTTTTTCTCTCTTTTTTTTTTATTTACTTGATGGTTATATTGATAGGGTTATTATGGTTATTATGGTTGTTTCCTACCCTCTCATGACAGTGTGTCGGGTGGAGGAGACCCTGCCAATGGATTATATTATACTTTATTTTTTGCATTAAGCAGAAAAACTGATTGGATGAATCTTGTATATTAGGTTTCTTAATGCTATATTGGATAATGTTTTTTTTTTTTTTTTTTAACACTCAGATTCCATCGGTTTATCATTGTACCTTAATTGTATCATCATTGTGTCGTCCCAATCGTGTATCTCAACTATTACAAATTCCAATAAGAATACACAAATCGTGAAAGAACATACAGTATAAACAGATATAGGACATATCCTTAAAAACATGAGAGCCAAATCAAATTGGTGGGCAGGACCGGGATTCATAATTATTTGTTTAAACTTACGAAAGGTTGCTACGGTACCAAAAAAAAAAAAAAAAAAGGAAAATTCAGAATAAATATAACCAAGACAGAATCTTATTTTGTTGTCTTTTCTTAATTTTTTATGAAAACGCCCGTGGCGCATAACCTTCCGGACCTATAAACCCGTAGTCCCCAGATTCATAAGCCCCCCGTTAAATCAATTAAGTGCTTCTATCCCTATATCGAGAACAAATAAGTGAGAGAGAGAGAAAAAAAAAAGGGGGAAAAACAAAACAAAAACACTTCGCGCTGGGATGGCTGGACAGCCGGGGAAGAGGAATCATGTCACCCTTTTTCAATTTGGTTTACCGCTAATCAGGGCCCTGAGCTTCTGCGACTACTGGGGGGAGGACGAACCTTCAAGTTTCTTGAGCTAAGTATCATACAAAGCAAATCTACCGGGAGCTAACGTACCTAACCTGCTGAACCAATTGGTTCTTACAGAAGGGGAGGCTGGATTTCCAGTTCCGGGCTATGAGAATCTTCACCGCAACATAGCAATGCATTGCAAGAGGAAGAAGTGTTGTTGGGACCATTTTTAGGCCCAAATGCAGCAAAGCTGACCCCGGATCGAATGGTATTTTCACCCCCGTCATCCAATAGAATAGGTCAGAAATCCAGATCCATAATGGTCTGACCGACAAACATCCCCACCAAACGTGTAGGTAGGAACCCCCTCTCCGACCACATCTCCAACAATTGCTCGGATAGTCGGAGTACATTTTTGCCAATCTATTTGGGACCAGATACCATCTGTTGGTGACTTTATATTGGTTTTCTAGTAAGTTCAGACAGTGAATATGTTTTTTTAAACTATTCGAGGCTAACAGCCATTCGTCCGGGGTTATATTCACATTCAATTCCTTTTCCCAAGAGGCAATAGCCCGAATCCGGCCCATAGATCCTAGTTGAAGAAGGTCTCTAGCTTTAGCCAAGACTCGAGGAACTGCCTCATAGGAAAAGAGGGCCTTCAGTCTTAACTCCCTATCTTGAGGCATTTTGTATAGGGAAACATCTAAGAAACTCTTCAATCTTAAGTAATTAAATTTCTCGCTCGGGGGGGATAATCCCTCTGTCCGCCAACACTTGGTAAGGCAGCATTTTACCACCTTGGCATAGGTCTTCCACCCTTAAAACACCCCCTTCGTCCCAGCGTTTCAAAGAAATATTATCTAATAAGTGTTCTACGGTACTGAGTCTCAGGGAGGGGAGGATTTTGCCATGTATTTCCAACCTGGTCTTAATAGGCTGCCATGAGCTCCATGTCTGACCCAAGATTAGATTTCTTTTACCTAATAGAGTACCTTTCGACTTGCTATACCGGGACCAGAGAAGAGACTCCAAAGGCTCTAACCCGGATGCTTCGCTTTCTAAAATGTACCAAGGTTCTGATTGGTTACTAGCGACCTGTAGCTGATACATGTGTACTAATATGTTTGCGTGAAAAAGCTGTTTTATAGATGGAAAATTTAAGCCACCCTTATTATATTTCCTAGATAGGAGCTTCAAGCTAATTCTTGGTCTTTTGGCCTTCCATACATAAGCCATAAAGGCCCTCTGCACCATATCAAGCTAACCATCCGAAACTGAAAGAGGGACCATACGAAACAAATATGTCCACTTGGGGATAATATATGCATTCAAAATATTTATCTTGCCCCACCATGACGATTCCCATTGTCGCCATTCCTTCAAAAGTTTATTTGTTTGTCTATGAAGCCTCATGAAGTTGGTTTCCATAATATGGTCCACATCCTTTACCATTTTAATGCCCAGGTGTTCAAACTGTTTGTTGGACCAGTCAAAGGGGAACTGTGCACTCAACTTGGTCTTCACAGAGTCTGCCAAGTTGAACGCTAAAACCTTAGTTTTGTCTATATTTAGTTTATAATTGGACACCCTGCTATAGTCACCAATCTCGTCCATCAAACCTGGAAGGGATGTCTGCGGGGAGGTCAGCGTAATTACCACATCATCTGCATAAAGTGAGATCTTCAAAGCTGTGTTTCTAGTGGAGAGGCCTTCAATATTGCAATTGTTCCGGATTCTAACAGCGAGGGGCTCAATCGATAGGATATACAAAAGTGGAGATAGCGGACATCCCTGTCGTGTACCGTTAGACATATCGTACCAATCTGAGCAAACATTGGGACACACCACCCGCGCGGTTGGTCGCGAATATAACACGAGAATGGCCTGGAGGATCCAACCGGTGAACCCAAAGGACTTAAGCACCGCCTCAAGGTACCCCCAGCTGACCCTGTCAAAAGCCTTTTCGGCATCCAATGACAGGGCCAGGAGGGGGACGGAGGACTTGTTAGCCAGATCCAGAATATTCATAAGTCGTCTGACATTGCTATACGATGACCTCCCCGGGACAAACCCCGTCTGGTCCGTATGGACCAGACCATGTATGACAGATTTGATGCGTGCAGCTAAAATTGAGGCATAGATCTTCATATCCACATTGATTAATGAGATGGGTCTATAATTTTTCATATCGACCGGATCTTTGTCTTGTTTTAAAATGGGAATAACATTAGCTCTAAGAAGTTCTTCTGGGGGCTTCTTAGATACCACCAGTTCGTTGAACATTTTACACAGAGCTGGAGCAATAATTTTCTTATAAAGTCTATAGAAGGAGTTGCCATATCCATCAGGACCTGGGGTTTTAAAAGGTTTTAAGTTATCTATAGCCAACTCAACCTCTTGTATAGAAAAGGGAGAGTTGATATTAGCAGATTGTAGATCTGTAAGTTTGGGAAGGGAGACCAAACCTAGATATCTATCTATACTTATGGCGTCTGACTGTGAAGGAAGATTGTAGAGTTTGGAATAGAATTGTCTAAAAGCGGAGCCGATTTCTTCCGAAGAGGCAGCTGTAATACCATCTTCGACGATCTTAACAATTCGGCTCCTAGTATACCTATTTTTTAATCTAACTGATAATGATTTATGCACTCTATTTCCCTGGTGGTATGTATGTAATTTTAGTTTTTTTAATGCAATCTGGGCTTTCTCTTCCAAACATTTATTAATCTGTAGTTGTAACTCGGAAATTCTTAAGATATTGGACTGATCAGGGTTAAGTTTATTTAACGCCGATGTTTTGTAATATGCCAAGTATAGCTCTCTTAGACTCTTACCCCGTTCCCTCTTTCTAATACTATCCATCTTGATCAAGTATCCTCGGATAACCGCCTTATATGCACACCATAAGTTAGAACTGGTAGAGCCGTCAGAGTTTTCCCGAAAGAAAAGCTCAGACATGGTGGCAATATAATCCCTGTCCTTCTCTGGTTTCAACAAGGATTCATCCAATCTCCAGGGTGGTCTACTCCCACTCACTAATGGTCCCAACTCTAGCACACTTAGGCTGTGGTCTGACCATGTATTATCGATCAACTCTACTTTTTTGGTCATCCTGACCGCCAACTCATTACCCAGATACATATCGATTCGGGAATATGAGCTGAAAGGTCTAGATAGGTGGGAGTAGTCCTTACTATTAGGGTTAAGGAGTCTCCATAGATCATACAAGCTGTGTCTATGACACGCTGCTCTGAGTTTTTTAGCTTGGTTTACGATATAGGGGTCCATTACCGCCGACAGCAGGATTTTCTTGTCGAGCAATAGGTCCATAATGCAATTGAAATCCCCTGCAATAAGGAGCGTGCCCATCTTAATCTTGTCTATTTTATCTAAAAGTTTAACCAACATTTTTGTTGGATTCTTATTAGGTAAATAGAGATTAACCAGAGTGTAGATTAACGAGTCAATTTTACAGATAATTATCAAATACCTAGCCTCTGGATCAAACTCTTGATACAGAATTTCAAGGACCACCGTTTGTGCAAAAATAATGGCAACACCTCTCTTTTTTATTTCGGCTAGGGAAGCGTGAAATATTTTAGGATATTTCTCACGACCCCAGGTCTGGCTCCTATCAATCCTCCAATGAGTCTCCTGTACAAAGGCAACTTGGATACTATACTTAATAAGTGTATCATACAAGACCCCCCTTTTAGTCGCAGAGTTCAGGCCCTAACGTTAACCGACAAATGCTTCAGCATCAGAGTGCTTAGAGTCCGTCTCCCCCCCACCCATACCCCCCAGCACGAATATTAATACAAAAACAAGGCGAAAGCGGGTCAACATTACTCCCGCCCTCGACCGTGCACAAAAAAGAAAAGACATAAAAAAGTGAAAAAACAAGGACAGCAAAAGCTGCCAATTTTCCCCGTCCCACTCAAACATAGTGGGCATTGGAAACTGTGTGGTATAAAACCGCACTGAGCTGGTCGACCTGAAAAGGGGGGAGGACGGAACAATTGTTCCAATTCATAGGGGCGGGGGGAGAGGAAGGAGGGCCGGGTAAGACAGAGAGGGGAAGGGGGGAAAAAAAAAAATTTAACAGTACCACTAATATACAGTCCTAAATATAGACTAATTATCGAAGGTTCTAGACATCAAAAGCTAGCGAACTTCGTAAGATGGAGAATTTATGACCTAATTGTATACATCTTAGCCTAATTACTAGCATATATTATTATGTTATATCTGAATAAAAGAACTGTTGTCTTTTCAATTTACCAATAGTTTCCCTTAAAGTGCTTGTGCCCATTTGCATTAGCAGTACAGTGTTCGAAAACTTGTGCAGAGAGTATATATATTTCTCCTCTTCGATACGTCAAAATTTTGGCAGTACCGATAGGATAATGTTTTCACTACATTAGCAACACCGTTATGCCTAAGTCATTTGATTCTACTCTGGTGACTTTGCCCCCCACGTCTAAGTATTATGCTCTGCCCATGAAACAGTCCTACTACTCTATTTTCAGCTGTTTGATATTTTTTATGTCCGTCTTTACCACTGACCTTATAGACAGGTAAACGGTTTGTATGCATAGATAGATAGGGTGTGCCAATTATTTAGTTATACAATAACTTGGTCACCTATTATACGGATGTTAGTTTCTTCTTTTCTTTTTTTTTTTTTTCTTTTTTTTTGCACTCAGATCCTAAGGCACTTCGAAGTAAATCGAGGCATTAATATATATTCTTCTTTTTTTCTCTTTCTTTTTTTATTCTGAGATCATCCTTGTGCCAGATGTTCATTGTAATTTTTTTTTCTTTATTTTGACATTCTCTGTTATCACCATCATTTCTCTCTCTCTCTCCTCCTCTCCATCTCCCTCCCTCCCCTATATGCTTATTTTTAAAATTTTATGAGGGAGTAGTGATTCTTAAGAAGTTTTAGTAATGTAAGTGCCAGATGATATTATAGATTATAGATCTGAGACAAACAAGTTTAGACCACAAACAGGGAAGAAGCAAGAGAAACAGGGGAGACAAAACCGAAAAGAGACAGAAAAAAGAAAGAGAGAAAAACAAGAGAGAAAGACGGGGAGAAAACAAAGACAGAAGGGCGCGTCTTGGTGGGGGACACTGCCAGGCAGAACTCAGCGACATCGTAATAAAATATTATGATCCTATGACATGTAACATACCCGATGTCCAATATCTTGGTCTTAGTATATGGTGATTTTATAAATTTGTGCAGGGCCCATTAATTTTTTTTTTTTTTTTTTTTTTCCTTTTTTCCTTTCCTTTTTCCTTTCCCCTCTTTTTTCCCTCTCCCTCCCCGATCCGTGTCTTAATCTCCATATCTAGATTTGTTCTAAGTTCTTTAAGCATTCTTCCCATAGATCTTTTTTCTTATTGGGTGTATTTCCGATCCATTCCACTCCCTTTTCTAGTGAGAGTTGGGATTTAATCTGGTTTACTAGTTGTTCTTTTGGAATGTAAGCTGTTTGTTTCCAGGTTCTTGCTATTAGGATTTTGACCGCAATCATTATGTGGATTATTAATGTTTGCTGTTGGCTGTTCATTTTAGGCCATTTCAAGTGTAACAGTCCAACCTCTGGTTTTTTTTCCATTTTGAGTCCTGTACTCCTTTGTATTATATCAAAGGCGTTTTCCCATGCCTTCTTAATTTTATTACACCCCCACCACATATGAGTATAGGTACCTATTGCTGAGCTGCAAACCCAACATTTGTCCTCTTTCCCTATATTCATCATAGACATTCTTCTAGGGGTCATATACCATCTATTCGTTAATTTGTAGAAGGTTTCTACCAGTGTGAGATTATGGATACTCTTATTTACAAGTATTAGTGCTTTATTCCATTCTTCTTCGTCTATTATTATATTGAGATCTTTTTCCCATTTTGTTATTGATTTTGCTCTTTTTCTTTCCTTAAATGTTGTTATTAAGTTTTTACATTTAGATAATGGATTATCAATTTTGGAATGAGAGAATACTACTTCTATTGCTTTAGTTTTTTCCTCCTTTTCTACATATAGGTGTTGGTTTAGAAAACTTTTTATTCTTAAATAATTAAAGATTTGGTTTTTAGGGATTGTGTGTTGCTCTACTAAATCTGGGAAGGGTTTAATGTTTGGCCCATCAAATATGTTCCTGATTTTTTCTAATCGTAAATCTCCCCATTTTATTAATGTAATGTCTGGTAGACTATGTTCAATGCTTCCCAGGGGTGCACTTTCCGGAATTTTATTCTTTAAACCTAGCTTTTTTAATATTTTATACCAACCCGGAATTATATTTTCTAATACTATATTCTTATTTTTAATATGTTTTGTAATATTATCATTGTTTGAATTCCATATCACTCTGTCCAGGGTTGTTATTTTACTTGTGCCTGTTTCTAATTTGTACCATGGTTCTTCTTCTACTCCTCTAATCTGCATGATATAGGTATGGTATACTATTGCAGCTTCTGCTTCTTGTGCTATATGTGGAAAACCCAAACCTCCTTCTTGCTTGTGTTTTGAAATTTGGTTCATGGCTATGCGAGGGATTTTGCCCCGCCAAATAAAATCTTTAAACCTAGAATGAATCATCTGAAGCCAACTTGGGGGAATTTGGAGTGGGACCATCCGCATTAAGTATGTCCATTTGGGAATTATATAAGATTTTACGATATTAATTCTACCAAACCATGATATAAAGTGAGTTTGCCAGTTTTTCATATCTTTGTTAGTTGCTCTCATTATTCTCAGGCAATTTATCTCCATTAATCTATCTATATCTGTAGGTATTAGGATTCCCAAATATTCACAATATTTCCTGGTACAGTCAAATTGAAATTCAGTTTGTATAAAGTATTTAGTTGCTTCATCAACATTTAATGTTAAAGCTATAGTTTTTTGTGGATTAAGCTTGTAATTTGAAACCCTACTATATAGATCAATTTGCTCCATAAGTTGTGGTAAGGAGCTGTTGGGGCTAGTCAAGGTCACAAAGACATCGTCCGCGTATAGCGATACTTTATATTCCTCTCCATCATTGGGGAAACCTTTTATCAACTTATTTTTCCTAATATTTATAACCAATGGCTCTAAGGCCATAATAAATAGTATAGGGGAAAGAGGACAACCCTGTCTGGTGCCATTTTTCAGACCAAACCATTTAGAACATAAGTCTATCCCTACCACTCTTGCTGACAGATCTCCATACAAGGATTCTATAGCCTTCAATATCCATCCGGATAGACCAAATGACCGCAATGTGTGAAGCATGTATCCCCATCCGACCCTGTCGAAGGCCTTCTCTGCATCCAACGACAGGGTCAGTAAGGGGATCCCCCCCCCTCTTGCTCCATCTAAGATGTCAATTATGCGTCTGATACTGTGGGAGGTTATTCGTCCTGGGACAAAACCTAGTTGGTCTAAGTGTATTACATCTGGAATCACTTGTTTCATCCTGTCTGCCAATATGGATGCAAATATTTTCAAGTCTACATTTATGAGTGAGATTGGTCTATAGTTCTTCACTTCTTTTGGATCTTTTTCTGGTTTTAATATAGGAATTATATTTGCATTTAACATCTCGGCTGGAAATGAGCCGTTTTGTACTGCAGCATTATACATGCTTAGCAGATATTCAATTATATTAGGTGTAAACATTTTATAAAATAGGTTCGTATATCCGTCCGGACCTGGTGTTTTATTTTTTTCCATCTTTTCTATTACTCTTAGGATCTCCTCTTTATTTATTTGGGTGTTTATGTTCTTCAATTTGTCTATATTTATTTTGGGGATTTCTGTTTGATCTAAGTATTCAATGATCTCTTGTTCTGATGCCTTTGTCGTTAGATTATATAATGAGGCATAATAGTCAGCGAAAGCTTCTCCTATTTCCTGCGGTGATCTGCACACTTCTCCCTGTCTTTCTATCAAGACTATTTTATCTTTGATCCTTTTCTTTTTGAGTTTATTTGATAGCATTTTATCCATTTTATTAGATTTATGATAATATTTAATTTTTAATTTCATCAAATTCCTATCTATTTTTTCTTGTTGCAGGATGTTTATCTGTTTTTTAATTTGTTCAAATTTATTGATGTTTTCCAAAGTTATGTTTTTTTTCAGTTCTAAATTTAGATTATGGTAGGATATGTGCAGGTCTGCAAGGGAGGCACCTTGTTCTCTTATTTTTTTTGTTTTTAAATTTATCAAAAGTCCTCTCAAAACTGATTTAAAGGCGCACCACAATGTTGAGGGCGAAATGTCTTTAGTGTTATTTTCCAGAAAGTACAGATCCATTTGTTTAGATATATATTCTCTGTCTTTCTTATCTCTCAGTAGATAATCATCCAACTTCCAAGTTGACTTTAACCTTTTTTTTTATATGGTTTATCTCAAACAGGATCATGCTATGATCTGACCATACATTATGCAGTATTTCTATTTCCTTAATTTTATTGATCAAATTAGGTTCTCCCACAACCATGTCGATTCGGGAGAAAGAGGAGTGAACTCTAGAAAAGTGGGTGAAATCTCTATCCTGAGGATGGGTTGTTCTCCATATATCAAGCAATCCACTCTCGCCAAGTACTTTGTTGAGAGCAGCTGCTTGTTTTTTGACAGTTTTATCTATGCTTTTACCCTGTTTTAATTGTTTATCTGTACTTGGATCTAGAACACAATTAAAGTCGCCAGCAATGACTACCGTTCCTTTTTTAATCTGTTCCATTTTCATAATAATTTTTTCTAAATATTTAACAGGCCTAACATTTGGTAGGTAAATGTTCACCAATGTAAACATTTGATCTTCTATTTTACATACCATAATAATATAACGACTTTCGTTGTCTATTTCCAAATATATTTGTTCTACTTTAGTTGTTTGGGAAAATATAATAGCTGTGCCTCTTTTTTTTTTCCCTTGTAGGGTTGTATAAACAATTAAAGAGCTTCTATTATTCCACCATTTTAAATCTACTCCTTCCTCCCAATGGGTTTCTTGTAAAAAGGAAATGTTAATATTTTTAGTTTTGATCAGGTCATATAGAGATTGTCTTTTATAATGGGTATTTAATCCCTGCACATTTAACGACACACTTCTAACCATATTCTTCCATATCTTTTCTCCGCTTTATTCCTTCCGCCCGGCAGTTCCCCAACCAATAGCGCGCACACAAAATTACATACATATAAAAACAACAAAAAAAACCCGCCCCACTATGGCAGAAAACCTGGATCCCTTCCAGGGTAGCTGCTCTACACATCAAGTTCCCCTTGACGCGATCCAGGGTCCCATAGGGGCCCAAAGCGGGCTATGAGAGTTGGTAGCGTGGGATAGAATACTTTCTTCTCTTTTTCCTCTTCCCTACTTCCTCACCTTCCTAGTGTTTAGATGGGAATCTTTGTTTAACTAAGATGGTGGAGGGGTAGCCAAGGTGACAGGGATGGAGAAGAAAAAAAAAAAAAAAAAAAAATGATGTCTCCAAGTGAGTGAAGTGTATTGTGCGTGTCTGTATGTGTCCAAGATGCTAATAACTTAATGTATATAGAGAAAAAATCTCTTGGTGCATGTGTGCAAGTGTCAAAAATTATTATGGACTTCTGATGATCTGATGAAAGAGGAGAGAGAAAAAAAAAAAAAATTTAACAGAAAAAATTGCTCATAGTGAGTAAAGGTGGAATAAATAAGTGGGGGTTTGTTGAGCATGTCTATAAGTGCTAGTGAATGCTTTGGGGCTCTGAGAACTGAAAGGGAATTGTGGAGAAAAAAAAAACTATAAGGGTGATTGCTTCTGAATATTAGAAAAAGTTTGAAAAATAAGTGAAGATTGTGTACATGACTGAAAGTGTCCGGTGGTGTTATATTGTGACTCAGAAACCTAACCTAAAAATAAATAAAAATTATATACAACTCTTCCCTCTCCCTTTTCCACACTTTATATATGTTAGTTGGAATGTGTACTCTAAATATTTTTTTTAAATTTAAAATTAGTTTATACCGTGAAATGCGCCTTGTATTACAGTGGTATCTATATATGTCTGTTGAAATATCGCTGACCTACACTGTATATTATGAGTATGCTCAATAAAACTTTAATTATAAAAAATTTAAAAAAAACTATATGTACTTTGTGTGGGTACACTAAATGAGACAGAAATAAATTACAACAAAACACAAACATCAGAAATGTTAAAACAGCCCGTCATCAAGCGTCGGACAAGCCAAAAATGTCATGTCATTAAGGGGTCAATATGCCACTGATAATTTGCTCATTAAGATCCCACTGATAATTTGCTCATTAATAGCCCACTGATAATGTGTCCAGTAATAGCCCCTGATAATTTGTCCATTAATAGCCACTGATATTTTGTCCATTGATAGCTCACTGATAATTTGCTCATTAATAGCCCACTGATAATTTGTTCAGAAATAGTCCACTGATAATTCGTCCATTAATATGTCACAGCCAATCCCCTTTCCCCAGTACTTACATGGATGCTGCTTGTCCTCTGCAGGGTTTCTTCTTGCACACAGCCACCGGATACGACATGCTGTAATTTCCAGCGGCTGTGACTAAAATCTAGATCTCCAGCATCCTGGTGTCTAGTGGAAGGCAGCTGGATGCCTGTCTGCAGCCAAGGAGCACAGATATCCTACCATGCTGCTTCGCGTGGTCGCAAGGCTGGCATGCCATGTGATCCCTGATGCTCTGACCTCAGAACGTGTGAGGAGCACAAGCAGCAGCTTGGGAAGATCCAGCTGCATGCCCACAGAAAAGCAGCCTCATCCTTGCCCCCAAATGTCCATTAAAGGTTTGGAAGTGCATAGATGTGTGAAATATTTTATGCAGTTTCTACAATCTACACTAATCCACACAAATTTAAGTGGGACACTGCTTGAGCAGGTCACTAAAACATTAATGAACCCATCTTTCTAATAGTTGACTTCAGATGACTTACTTCTCTGAAGCTTCCTAGTTTCTCAGTCTTCACTTCCCATTAGATGTTTCCTGGATTTACCCAGACTAGCGACACTAAAAACAGTTTCTGGACACATTGAAGGCCTAAAGTTTACGTGAAGGAATAAGCTTCCAGGGGACCCAATCTTCATGAGTTAATTCTCACCTAAGAATACTTATATTTTATATAAGACAGGTGGATACTATTACATTTTAAATCAAATCACTAATAAATAAAAAAAAAAGTAGTGTGGGCAAGGTATACTCAAACAAAAAAAAAAAAAGTGTAATTGCAATAAATTAGAGAGATGCTATACTGCTGGCAAAAAAAAAAAAAAAAACATTGTAACGAACAAGTGACTTCATTGCCAAATGATAAGATAACATATAACATATGTTGCCTATAAAATCTAGTCAAGCTTAAATATTTTTACATCATCATATGGGGCTGAAAAAGTTATTGCCCAAAATTGACAAAGTTTTAAATTTGTCCAAGACAGCAAGCAAGAAGTCTTTAGTCCTACCTCAAAAATATTTGGAAATTAATGTATATTAGACAGACACGCTGTACAATGGACCAGAAGGTGCACTGGCTGAATGAACACTTTAGCGAAATACAGAGTTGGAGGTTGGGAGTGGAAGATTCTGCTGATGCAAGTGCCAAAGAACAGAAAACAGCAGAACATTTAGTGTAGGGGGAGAAAACGTAAACTGTTAAGTGTTTGCAGAAATTTGTGATAGTGCCCTACTTTAGCAGGTAAAGAGAGAGTAGTACAATCAGGTTACCAAACCTAAATTTAGTGCAAAATTCTAAAACTGGCACAAATCAGCAGAAAAATTGATTTGTTATCCATGTTGATTGACTCACATTGTGGTACAAGTCTGAGAGAATTAGAAAGTCTTGGAAAAACAAATAGCTGCCTTTTATCATAAGTTGGTTCCAGTTTCTTCCAGTGCACTAAATACTTTCCACATAGTGTTCTTTAAGTGAAAATTATACATTTAATAGGTGTTATTTCACCTTCCAGCTTTTTTTTTTTTCTAATTTGACCAATGTTGTGGTATATAAAAATCAAGAGTTATATCTGCTCCAAGTTCAGTTCCCTGCTTTTAGCATGCTAAATACCCAATACATACTGAGGTACACCTCAAACACAACATTTACATAATTTATTACTGTGCCACTCCAAATAAAAAGCATAATTAAAGATTAATTTGATTAAAGAATTAATAATGAAAAGCGCAACCAGAAGACCACAACTGTGGATATTTTACAAGCAACAATTTTCAACTTTGATTTTTTTTCTAGCACACTATTTTGCATAGGATTTCCTGCAGAGTATACGCTCACTTTTATCATGTGTCCAATACAGGTTTAGCTTGTTCTTTTGATGCATACATATTGCAGTATTCTAAACGTTTTTTCTGCCTTAAATCTGCTCATTAGTAGCGATTTAGCTTCAAAATTAAGTTTTCTTTAGGAGTTAAGGAATATGAGTCAGGGACAAGTGGCGTGGAATAGTAAAACAAAACCTCCGCCCAGCCTCAAAAACACTGATATAGAGGGTGGGAGGAAAAGATTATGGTACAGGGAAATGTGCTTAGGAGAGGGAAAAAAAAAAAAAAAAAAAAAAAAAAAAAAAAGGGATTGCAAAGCATATTTAGTACTCCAATCCCAAGCATATCTGGAAGGCACCCAGATCATTGGCGTAAAAAGCTGGTACGAGACCATGGGAGATAAATACCAAAAACAACCTCAGTTTGACAGTGGTCATGGTTTGTTGACCGTCTTTACGTGTGCATACGGAAAGCTAAGGGAGAAAATAAACAAAAACACTGTCATGCAGTCTCTGAGACCGCTGTTTAAATCTCAAGACTGAGGAGGGGGGGTCTGGGATGTAAAGGCTCTCCAAAAAAAAAAAAAAAAAAAAATTAAAGAAACCCTCAAACTGGGGGTATAATACAAGACTACCCCCAAAAGAGGGAAAAATATAAATATGCGCTTGATTTGTTTAAATATTTAATGGAGAAAAAAAAAATGCAGTTTTTATTCCCCCCCACCCCCCGGGCAGCTGGTAGATGTGTCCAATGCGTCGACACTTCCGTCGGGCTTCTAGAAAGTCACAGGAACCATTCAATCATAAAAGGCCCATTGAAAGTGCCTGGCAGCTTCTAATGATGTCTGCATGCGAGGAGGATCCAAATCTTAGGTCAGACATGTATTTAAGGTCTGATAACACTACCTCGAATATAAGACTATAATTTTTCAGAGCACTTGCTCAAAAAATAATATGGCCAATACGTTTGCAATAGGGTGAGAAAGTTAGAGCAGCTTTTTGGGGCAATTTCTACATTATGGCATGGTAAACAAAAGGTTACCAAGAAAAACTGTATTACACCCAGTCACAAGAATATACACAACAGTTTGTCATTAACTTTGTTTAATGGTCTCAAATTTGGTGACAGATTTTGGTCAAGTTGTTTCCATTTAAAAATTACCGATTTAAAACACTAATAACTTAAACTGCCACAAACAAAATGGTCCACAAACATTCCTTTCCTTCTGAAGCTTTTACGATGCATTGTAATCATTAACCAGTCTTTTACTATTAAACTTAAATGGCCAATTGATAAGAACAGTTCTGAGACCAATCTCCCACCGCTGGTTAAGACTGAGGTGGTTAGTGATTTGTGATAGATTCATTTGGCTTTCTGTGCTTTCTGGGCAGACTTTGTGACTTTGCCAGATCCAGGTGCCTTCTTCTCAACAGCCTTGATAACACCAACAGCAACAGTCTGTCTCATGTCACGCACAGCAAAACGTCCTAGGAGGAGAAGAAAAAAATAAGTTTAGAATAATTGTATAGTTTGCAGCATTAAAGGACAACAAAATATCTCCACCTCTGCTTCTAGTATAGAAGCACAGAGGAAAAAGCTTAGGGCCCCCTAAGAGGATAATTCTACCTGTACTACAAAAGTGTGTGACAATTCATTCTGTGACCTTCGCTGCAAGTGTAGTTTTACATGGAATCAGCAGTGGAGACACCGCATCATCCAAGTGGGGTATGAACCTGCTCGTGCCAGCCCTGCCTCTGCTATGATGCACAGCGTAAATCTGTTTGTATCTCTAAAGAGGAAACTATTTGAACTGTTACGTAACAAAAATATATATTAGCCTGTACTAGCCCAATTTAGGAAACCAGTTCTGAATTACTAGCATTCAAAAGTCATAGGAACATTTAGGAAACTCACTCATTGGAATTAGTTGGTTCAGATCAAGACTTTGCCAACTCTAGTTTTTACTTTTGTAGTAATTCAGCTACAACAAAAGCTGCATTCAGTCTGACTTAACTTCAGTCAAACAAAAAAAAAAAAAAAAGTAATTCATTCATGCTTATAATACAACCCAACAGGGGGAAAAAAAACAGCTAAAATGTTAACTTACCAAGTGGAGGATAGTCAGAGAAGCTCTCAACACACATGGGTTTGCCTGGGACCATTTCAACAATGGCTGCATCACCAGACTTCAGGAACTTGGGGTTGTCTTCCAGTTTCTTACCAGAACGGCGATCAATCTTTTCCTTTAGCTCAGCAAACTTGCAAGCAATGTGAGCAGTGTGACAATCCAGCACTGGTGCATATCCAGCACCAATCTGGCCTGGGTGATTTAGGATGATCACCTAGGATGAGGGGGGGGGGGGGGGGGAGTTAGTACACTACACATGGTTTACAAGCATCAATCTTTCTAAGGGCCTTTCAGTTCATAAAAAGAATGTGTAAGAGTACCTGTGCGGTGAATGCAGCAGCTTCAAGAGGTGGATCATTCTTGCTGTCACCAGCAACGTTGCCACGACGGACATCCTTGACTGAGACGTTCTTTACGTTGAAACCAACGTTGTCACCGGGAAAAGCCTCGGCCAGAGCCTCATGGTGCATTTCCACAGACTTCACTTCAGTTGTTACATTGACTGGGGCAAAAGTAACCACCATGCCTGGTTTCAGAACTCCAGTTTCTACACGACCAACTGGTACTGTTCCAATACCTGAAAGAAGGAAATTGCTTAAACCCAAATGGCTAGCAACACATGCTCAGATAAAATCCTGCCATATCTAAAAACATTGTTAACCCTGGCTGGCAAATACTCTGGCTTAACTGCAATTATTTATCACCAGAACAAAAATACTTACCACCAATCTTGTAGACATCCTGCAGTGGCAGACGGAGGGCCTTATCGGTGGGACGACTTGGTGGCAGAATGGAGTCAAGAGCTTCAAGCAGAGTAGTTCCACTGCTATTTCCCTCTTTACGGGAGACCTTCCATCCCTTGAACCAAGGCATCTATAGAAAAAGTAAAACCAAATAAGCACCATTTCAGTTGCATTGCATCACTCACTAGAATTGAAGTACCATTAGTATTTAATTTGGAATTTTTAAAAAAATTACAAACTTACGTTGGAGCTGGGCTCAAGCATGTTGTCACCATTCCAGCCAGAAATGGGCACAAAGGCAACGGTGTCAGGGTTGTAACCAATCTTCTTTATGTAGGTGCTGACTTCTTTGACAATTTCCTCGTATCTCTTTTGGCTGTAGGGTGGCTCAGTGGAATCCATTTTGTTGACTCCAACAATAAGCTGCTTTACACCAAGAGTGTAGGCCAAAAGAGCATGCTCACGGGTTTGCCCATTCTTTGAAATACCAGCTTCAAACTCTCCAACACCAGCAGCAACAATCAGGACAGCACAGTCAGCCTAGAAGACAAAAATCAGGATATGATTGAAGGACAGGATACCTATTGACTTTTTTTTTTTTTTTTTTACTTGAGTGAAGGATGGAGCAGTGAAAATGCACTGGGTGTATATATATAAAAAAAAAAAAAAAAAAAAGGACCTCCTTACCTGAGATGTACCAGTGATCATGTTCTTGATGAAATCTCTGTGGCCAGGAGCATCAATGATGGTGACATAGTATTTGCTGGTCTCAAATTTCCACAGGGAAATATCAATGGTAATACCACGTTCACGCTCAGCCTTCAGTTTGTCCAGAACCCAAGCATACTTGAAGGAGCCTTTTCCCATCTGTTGATGAACAAGAAGAAGTTCACATGAATGCTTAAATCTAGATAGATGGCAGTTAAATAGAGTTAAGCTCTTTCAGAGCGCCTCATATGTGGAATAGCCTTCCTGTTTCTGCTAAATCATTATCTACTCTAAGATCCCTGAAAATAAGTATCTCCCAAATCCTCAAAACAGATTGTACCTGTTATTAGTTTACAAACTCTTTTGTATACTGTACATGTTCCTTTTTGTATCAATAATGATTTACCCTGTATGTTCCCCTTCCAACTTGTTTAATATATGTATGTATGTATGTATTTTTGAATCTACTGTTAAAGGTGTAACTCTGTGTAACTCCATTCTGGACTGGGTCCCCAGGACATACTTGAAAACGAGAGAAATCTCAATGTATTTTTTCCTGGTAAAACACTTTCTAAATAAAAAAAAAAATAAAAATAAATAAGACAGCTTAGCCAAGAAATTTATCAGCATGAGACAGTTGTATTCTTTCATGTTCATAAGTACTCTTGGCAACCAAAAACTATCTAGCAAGACATTTAAAAGCTACCGAATGGCTTTACAATAACTAAAATGGACAATGTAACCAAGATTTAAAATCATATAGCAAATGTAAAAATGGGAACTTCTAATCATTCTTACCTCAGCAGCTTCCTTCTCAAACTTCTCAATGGTTCTTTTGTCAATACCACCACATTTGTAGATAAGATGTCCAGTTGTTGTGGATTTTCCAGAATCTACGTGTCCAATGACAACGATGTTGATGTGAGTCTTTTCCTTTCCCATTGTGGATTAATAGATGTTTAGCGATGGGACACCTTTGGAAAAAGAAGTAGAGTTAATTGGGTTTTCCATAAAAAACATGAAGTATACAAAATCCAGAGACTGCACAATAACAGGAGCAGAATTAAAATCATATGAAAATACCCAAACATTGTTAAATAGTACATTAGCAAGTTAAAAAAAAAACATCAAAGGGTGAGGCATGGCTGCCAACAACCTCACTCCCCCTGGTGCATGCTGTTGGATCTGCATGCAATGCTGCGAACTCTTTTGTCTTTTCAGATGTGACTCATCAGCCTCCATCTTGTGGAGGAGGAAAAACTGATCAGCAGACACTGGGAGAGCAGCGGCCATCTTTATATTGTACTAAGGTTTCCGAGTCGGCAAGTAAAAATGCATCCAGCTTCAAACTGATATATTTTTTTATCATACTTTAAAATCATACTATATCACGTACGTTTATACAACAAGGACTTCACGGAAATAAAGACGCGTTAGAAGCGCAATGCTGGAAGCGCATATAGCCCTAGACATTAACACAGATTGATACATCGCTTCATATCGAAACACTTGTTTTGCCGGCAAAAAACCATAAGCATATACATAAATGTAAAAATATAGTTTAAAGTTATACACAGAACACTCGCCATTCATTTAACCCATAGAACATCCATGCCACACTGCACTAGATTGACGAACATGCCTCCATTACAAGTAAATTACACGTATCCCTTTTCGAAAACAACCACACAATCCGGCCTCAAATAACACTAAACAGCAACACCCGCCTGTCACAAGTAATCTGTAAAATAAACCATGCTCCACACTTAGCGTCACTTCTATGGTTTGGGAAAGGTCATAGGGTGGTTGGATGGCTCACGTATTAGTAGATAACAGGCGGATTGGTAGTAGGCCCGCAGCCTCACCACGCCTGGCGAGGATGGCGCTACCCAAATCAGGAACCTCGTAATAGCCCAGCCATGTAAATCCTTTCGTCGTGGAGAGGACTCAGGTCCAAGATATAACCAAACGCCATGACCAGCGAAAAACTTAACAGTGGCAGCCTCGCGTCTTATGTACAAGAAAAAAAGAAACCCCCCCAAAAAAATCAACTCCTGTAGCGCATCCAAGCGATATATTGCGGTTCTCTAGCACTGCTGCAAACATTATCACCAGTTGAGAAAGACCAAAAGAAATAAAAAAAATAATAGCTGGCCCCGGCTTTAACACTTCCCAGCATGCCTTGCAATCCATTCGCCTTACCTTGGAAACTGGCTGCAGACCCGGTGAGGAAGAGAGCGAAAGGAACGTTGCGTGACTTTATATAGAAGCATGGAAGGGCGGGTTTCCCGTTGACGTCACTGACCCAGAATTCCCAAGGTGTAATGGGCGGGACTAAAGGGGGCTAACCGGTAGCCAGCAACTAGTGTGTATGTTAGTAGATGTACTCTGCGTTCTATGGCTGTCTTTAACATTCTACACTGGCTGAAGGGGTTGAGTGGGTTAGTTTCGTTCAGTATTCCAAGTTCTGTGGGGTTATGTGTGTTTGTTTTTCACGGACGTAATGGAATTAACTTGATGTGCTTGCTAAACTGCGCCTTGCCATTGTACTAATGGCATAATAGCAAACCTTTGGCACAATTCCTAGGATGCTCTGCAAGCTGCATGATAGAACATCCTAGGAAACAGACCACAATGGATAGCTATTAAATTTTATAGGATATTAATACGTGTTCAAAGTTGATGAACCGCCGAACATAGTACATTATTATTAGGTACACTACAAGTAGCATGGCGGCCTAGCCTAGGCGGTGATATGATGTCACTAACGTCTCTGGGTGGGCAGCTACCTCTTCCTGCGGCCACGCTGTTGCCGTCCCCTCCCCTTTAGGCTAACCGTGACCGAGGGCCTTCATGTCGCCACACTGTACTTGGCCGCCACGTTGATGTATACATTCCGCAGGTTATGCTAGTGAATCACATCATTGAGATGTGACCGATAGATTTCTTAAACGGTGTACATTTGGAGTTGTACGTTAAATCACAGCCATAGCTATCATTTAGCGCTTCAGGTCGGTTAGCAGTTACCGTGAGGTCGCGTGATTTTTCTAAACTATGTTACTACGATGTCTGTCCACTCACACTCCAGCTATTGTATGTGAAACACAGGACCATATGCGATTTTCCCGGCCCTGATCTGGATCACACTGGTTGTATAGATGCCGTTTACTCTCTGTATAGAGCACCACTAAATTGTACCGAACATATTATACTCTCTTACTAAGGGATTTTATTAAAGTGTGCAGTATGAAATTAAAGCAATGAAATGTGTTCACAAAAGCAAGTTGAGAAAATATGGCCTAATTCCATTTCATACACTTTGAAACCACAGATTTGGATGCTTATCTATTTTGACACTCAGACTGCCAAACAACATGCCTTTAGTGAACCCCTATATAAATTGTACTTCCTCTAGATATTTTTCTGTGCACATCTGAAGTGTAATTCAGAACAACAGTGCCACTTTGACAAAAAAAACAACTTATGGATATGAAAATGAAACAGGTCATTGAAGATGAAATGTGGCCAAAAGTTATGCAATGTCAATAGATGCAGGATGGAATATTCAAAATGCGTTTATTTTTCTCCTCTCTTCTGTTTTGTAACAGCATCTAAAACAGGGCTATTAAATAGGCATCTTTCTAGCAACAATTAGAGCTATTATATACAGCAAGTCTCTGACCACTCAATAAATTCACTACTGTGGAGAGAGGTGGCCACAGTAGTCATTTTGTTTACTGGCCACATTACTTACATGTTGCCTTGCAAATCCATCGGGCCCAGAAGGTGTGTGTGTGACTCTTATGGCACCAATCAGGTCATGGAGGTCCTATTTGATTTCAGATTAGGTTTAATTATATTTTAAACAGTGATGTCTTATGCCTTGAAAAGGCATTTTAAAACCAGGAAAAAAAGTGAACCACACTTTAAGTTCAGTTTGGTGTAAGTTGAGGGTTAAACTGAACATGTTTCTTTGCCAGAACCAACATATTGCTAAAAGTTTGCTATCGAAAACATGCTCCTGGACCAAGCATTATGAGACTGTTTTAAAAACAAACTGCCAAGTCAAGAAGAAAAAATGTTGCAGGTAGGTTAAAAGCCTTTCAAAATAGAAAAAGGAGCAGTTTAGCATTATGATGTATGGCCCCCAAAATATTTAACTACTTAAACACAGCACACGGTCTTTGCTCAGTAGTAGTAAAACACTTCCCCCCCCTTTTTTTCCCTGTAGGTCATAATATATTTTAAGAAAAGCACCTAAAATAGGGAGTGCAACGGAAAGTAAATTCATTTACACCACCTGTTTCAAAATAGAAATTCACTGGTAGCATTATAAAGAAAGTTTTCGGGTAAAATTCCATGAAGGAAGAACAGAATAGTTTAATCAGAGATCTCTATTACTTTTTTGTAAACCACCTCAGAACTGTTAGTGCTGTCAGGTAATTGCCCAACTCCTGTGCCCCAACTGTAATCACTTAATTCCCTCACCCCTAACACCAAACTCACACAACCGCAGACTGAAGCCAAAATCCACCTCACCTAATTATGTAGAGAAACAGTATTTTTTTTTTTAAATATGATTTGCTGGATATTTACATTAAAGGGGAAGTTATTTTCTGTATGTTATACATGTTTGTTATATTTGAAATTCACTTAAAACAATTTACAGTTTTACATTGAAAATACGTTCAGTGACATCCAGGAAGAGCTTGGAGAAAGGGACAGGACTGTTTAGTTGAGGGACTACTACTTTAAAAGGTTACTTATTTGAGAAAATATTTATATTGTGTTTTTAATTAAAAAAAAAAAAAAAAAAACTCTAAAATGGAGGTTTACCAAATGATGGCCTATGTACAATAATTAAAGCTTTTTGATTAACTTTTTAGTCATAATGGGGGTCGTGTTTAAAGTGGTTTGTCAGAAATGTAGTGCAATTGGTCCATTATTCTGGTCTATCCCTATGTATATCATTATTTCTGCCAGAAAACCCCCCACTGTGCGCCGACTGCCAAAATAAAAGTGATCTAATTATAGTTTATGAATTTTGTTGGACTATTAAAATTTGCGCCAATTTTAGATTATTTTATTGGACTACAATTCTCCGCCACTTCTAATCTGCATTATCAGCACTGACAAAATGTTGAAATTGAGACAAAAAATGCAGACTTTTACCCCATTTTTCTCCTGTATAATAACCCATTCTGACAGGTTTATACATACGACACAGGCGCAAAAGCAAAAACCTGACTGAAGGAATCAGGATTAGGCATAAAAAAGTACCACTATTTATACATAAACCCCATAGAATGTGCATTTTTGAGGAAGGTTGCTACAAAACATTTACAATAACAACGTTCACAAATATTTTGATATCAACGGTAAATCTCAGACAAACAATCTCAGACAAACAACAGGCAGTATATCATTTTTGTACATGTCACTCATGAGTCATATAAGATCCATGGCATTTCTCTGTACACCATAAATACAGTCAGGATACCACCACAAGCTGTAGAGTCTTAAAAACAAGCAAAATGGTACTACAAACCTGAGAAGGAATAAAAATGTAAAAAAACAACAAAAAACATTCTGTAGATATGATAGTTACTTTGTGAAATCCTGTATCAGGCTTTTTTTCTGAGAGTCATTATTTTGCTAATCTAGGATCTTTTGTTTCTTCTAGGTGTAATTTAAAGTTAACATTTGCAAAAGGTTACCAGATTACTGGAAAATTTGCATAACCTCGGGTGTTTTAAAATGCAATGTGCTAGTGAATACACCCAATTAGAGTAAAAGTAACAAAATTAAGTATTCCCAATTTCTTTAGAAAGTAGTAATGTGTGAACACAGTTAAAATGTAATACAACTGGGGTTGGAATAACTTTTTGCATAAAATATGAACTTAGTTTACCTAAAAATTATATACAACAAATAAATCTTTATTTAACCCAGTTTTTTAAAAATGATCATCACAAAGTTTCACCAGAAAAAAATGGTTATGGTTCCATTCATTAGCCAGGGTTTGAACCTTCTCAGTTTAGGTAGACTGATCAACCTTTTGTCAGTTGCAGTGAACTTTTATTTAAATTCAGATTGATTCATTTGTGTTTAAACTCAAATAGGATTGCCCCCCAGCCATTTTTTTCATGAACACAAAACATATGCTACAGCAAGGAAATCAAATAATCAAGAAAAGGATCACACAACCATGTTAACCAGCTGCATGCTGGAAGGCAGAATGTACAATTTGTGTGTGGGAAAAATGGCAACCCTACTTTCAATAAGGAGAGTCTGTATGGCCTTTGATCATTCTGTAAATCAATGGCAGAGAATCCTTGCTGTTAAAGTGTGCTTAGTATCCCAGCAAATTCACAGCAAGTGAAGACAGTAGAGAAAATTAAAAACTCTGAGAGCTGTTAATTCCTGAAGGACAGACAAGAGGAACATGTCATCAGACCAGTTTAACTATGCATTATAAAAAGGGTCAAACATGGTTTCTCCTGTTAGAAAAGCTCAAATGGCCCCCGTATTGCAGAGTTATATATTTAAAAAGGTAACAATGCGCATCTTATTTTTGATGGAGAAAATAGGTAGGTTTGTTCCTCTGTAGTGCATAGTGACATACGTGGATAACTCCCAGAGTCTCCAGATTGCAGTACAGTGAAACTTTGGAGTGTACCCTTAAAAATGTATTTAAAAAAAAAAAAGAGTCACATATTCCTTGGCTTTACTTCAACAGTAAAACAGCGTGGACTTTAGGAGGTAGACACCTGAAGTTGTCAGCACTCTGCCCAGAGAATATCATTTATTTCAGGTCTGAATTGGCTGTTTGAGCCGTTTGGTGATAAACTTAAGTAGCATTTAACTTTAAAGGCCTGAAAAGTATAGTACAAAATATTTTAAAGGTTTTTTTCAACATGGAAATGGCTACATCATTACAATATTTGTTCAAAAGGATGATATTTGGACATATATGGAAGTGTCCATGTCAAAATTCAGCTGAGAAAGTTTTATGCAGCCAAACGTGTGCAACGCAGACACCTATAGTTACCACAATGAAAGGTAAGGATTAACAATTTAGAAGGATTCCACACCATGGAAATAAAAGGGTACTATTAGCTGTGCAAGTGTGTGAGGGGTGGGCATGGCCACCATCAGAAATTTGGGCCACCTTCCACCGCGTCCCTATATCTCCCTCTCGTCCCCTATACCTATGCGAGGTGATGGCGGGCCACATTCATACACACACTATGCCACAGCCAGTTTGCCCATTAATATGCCACTGGTAGTTTGCCCATTAATATGCCACAGCAAGCCAAGTGCCCAATAAAAATATATCACCCCCCTCCCCAGTACTCACCTGACTGCTGTGCATACACATCCTTCCATGCTGCTTCTCTCGCACTCCCATCGCATCTGAAGTTTGAGCAGGTAGCAAGAGACAGGCAGCATGAAAGGATGTCTTTTGATATCCCCAGCCAGCGTCTCTTATTTTTTTTTTTTTTAAAGAGCCATGCCCAAGCAGGCCCCTGGGTCCGTGACAGGTGTATCACCCCATCACTCATATTGCATAACCGGGACTTACCCCAGCAACCCAGGATGTGCCCCATCGCCGACATTGTAGACTCAGGACTTACCACAGCCAGCAACCACAACTCCCTGGTGTCTAGTTGCAGGCACACAAACATCTTACCATGTTGCCTCTCATGCTCAGGTCAACTGACTTCAGAGCACTATGCAGGTAGCAGCGAGAGCCACCATGCTGCCTGCTTGCAGTCAGGGGGCTGGTGAAGGGAGATCTTATGTTCTCCCTAGCTAGTGCCACTGCTGGTAAACTTTTTTTTCCCAGTGTTTTTAGCCATCCTCCCCCCAGTCACTTGCATTGTCAGTCTCATGCTGAATACAGCACTGACTGGACTTCTCCGATGCACTTCCCAACTTGTTGCCTGTGTTTCATGCATGATGCCAGCCATTGGCCAAACACAATATGGCCACCACACATGCGCAAACAGTCATGAACAGGGATGCACATTTCCAGTTGGATCAAAATGTATTCCCCTATGGATGCACCCCCAGAGGGGTATGCAGAGAGTGGGAGCTGTAAAAAAAAAAAAAGGATATTTCATGTATCCCTTCACTAAGTATTTTATGCACAGTTGTGATCAGTATTTAAGCTATTTGAAGAATAATTTTTCTCAGGACTACAGTTGTCCTTCAACTGAACGGGCACATTTTTTCAACTCTTACTTTAGGTCTTAAGTTTGAAATTCCCAACTTAATTGCGTACAATTCTTTCTTTCAAGAATGAAGCCCATACTCATTCTGAATTACAGACCAAGGAACTTAGGAGTAGTGGCTAGCCTGATAACCTCAATAGTGTATATATATATATATATGTGTGGCATACACAAAAAAAACTGTTTGGATGGTGTGAATAAGAGTGCATACATTGTATTTGGGGAGGCATATTAATGCTATAGGTTCATATTCCACAATAGGATCTCTATTTTTTTTTAATTGAAAGTGGCTGGCATCATATTGCCTTTTTGGAGAAAATACAAACATTTTTGAATCAGACCTATTATACTATTAACTGGTTATTTATTTATTTTTTAACCAAGCCTAACTATATCGAAATACTGGTTTGGCCCCATTGATAAAAATGATACAGATTATAATTAATGATGCTTATAATTAATGATGCTATGCTGTATATTCCCTTACCATGTTCTATCAAAACAATGGACACTCCTCAGTAAAATGGTATCTTCTAGCAAATGATAAGTGCAGGGAAAAAAGTGATAACGATATACCTAGGCTAATTTAGTATTGTCACTTACCCAATAGATTGTGATAGAGAGCTTCCAGACTTACTTTCTGTTACTTCAAAATCTAGTTACCATATTAATGTGTCCATGGTATCCTACTTTTAAATTGTTTAAAATCCAGCTTCACAAGTCTCGTTGTCCTAATATAAAACCTGGGTAAGTCTGCCAAAATCAGCAACAAAGTAGTTTGTTAACTGCCCTGTGCTAATTAAAAGCTCTAACTGTGCTCAGGTGAAAAAGCCATGAGATGTGCTGCATTTTGAGTATCCCTTATCCAAATGCTTGGGACACGAAGTATTTTGGATAACTGATCATTTTGGATAATGCATCATTTTCACCAATAAGATATATTAAAGCCTCTTGGTACTCATGAAATACAGTAGTATTAATGCAATACTGTACAGAGCAAATAAGTCACTTTTACTATGATGTAGCTGTGAGGCATTGTTGGAAACCTACTGTTGGCACGTCAGGCTTGCACTCGTGCAACTATATTACCCTTTTTGGGCATGGGAGAATTTAAGACATATATGGAAAGGCTTTATCACAGCTTAAGGGGGCTGGACACTGAATGAACTGTTGTATGCTTGCTTTCTGACAGGTGTGTGTAGAATTTGCAACGTGTGGCAAAATCGAAATGTTTTTGTGGATAACGGATCATTGTGGATAACGGTTTTCTGGATAAGGTATACTCAACCTGTATATGGATAGTGTAACATCAGCATTTTAAGCATGATAAATGCACACTCCAGGGTTGTAAAGAGTAAACTGTAGGGCTGTCTATTTTCTCCCATGTAGCTTTGAAGAATGAATTTGGTATGAACATCCCTAAATAAAACAGCAATGTAATTGGCACGTCAACCATTTCTTACTCTTATATATTTTTTGCTTGCTCTTTTGCAGTATGTAGAAGCTTTATGTGACCTGAAGGAAATCAATCAACTAATGAAAGTGGTTCCCACAGAACCACTTAGTTATTTAATCTCCTTATGCTCTCATACAACTTATACACACTGCAAGGCCGCGTGCAAAAGTTATAAATGGCAGAGATGGAAACAATATTTGAGGATGTTTTAAAGAGACCTGCATTCCAATGTAAAAGTGCAATTCTAGATAATTTGTGTAAATTCATTGGATTACATAGCCAAACTATGGAATATTCTTTTTTTTATTAGACAAAAGAATGTAATTTTGTTTGCCAACAAATTTGCCAAAACGTATTATGTGCATTGGTAAAAGGAAACCAGCCTACATTTTTCTGTCTACATCTATGCAGGATATATTTTTTGTAAGCGGCAGCTCTGGTCACCCTAGCTTTAATTTTGAATATTCAGACACCCTAAAGGAACAGGGATGGGCGTAAGAAATCCAGGACAGATGCAAGTTTTGGGAGAGACAGCACTGTGATGATAATTATAGCAAAAATTGCACCTATTTCCTAACACCATATTAAACAGAAACGTGTCTGTCCTTACTTTTGTAAAATATAACTTTTATTATGAATATATACATAAAAGGTATTTGGTACAGAATGCACAAAAGACTGTGACAATTGTGAAAACAGGTGGATAAACCCCAACAAATCACAAAATTACATGAAATCAATCAAATTAAATGGAAAAGCAAGCAGCATCCATTTAAGGTGGAGAGAGATGCCATATTGTTTCAGATTGTAATATCACAGTCAATGAGTGGTTAATAATGTAACAGTTGTATCAATAACAGTAACCTTACAATTTGAAACAATGTGGCAATTTATTTAATTACATTTTTAAAAAAATTATATTTAATACAGTGATTGGTTCACCTGTTTTCACATTGTCACAGTCTTGATGTATTTTTTTTGTGCATTCTTGCTTGAAAGACATTTTATTTAGAAATTCATAAGAAGTTCTATTTTACAATAGTAAGGACAGAGACTTTATCATACACATATTACTTGGGTTTCAATATCCTTCTCTCTGCCCTCTATTATTTGACATTTTCTGGTTATAGTTGAGTACCGTCTACTCCATTTCATTTCCTGAGACCCTCGCATGTGCAATTGAGAGATTGCCAGCCAATTTAAGGGGTAAAACTGCACCTCTTTTTTTAATAAATGGGTTAGCTGGAGCAATCTGGAAGTTCTGGGCCAATGCAGGTAGCCCGCTATTAATCACAATTTCTACGTGCGTCCCCTTGAAAAATCTCCCCCTACATATACTCTGTTTTTGTTAGTGATCATTTGTATATAGTGTATAAAATGAACTTATGAGAACAAATAGTTCAAATAGATTAGGTAAAAAACTCTTCAAACCTACATGTTGGTATCCAACTTAGTTTATAACAGGTTTATAAACCTGCAGACGGAATCTAGTGACTTGCTCTTGAAAGCTTGCAATCAAATTGTCAGTTCGCCAATAAATAGGATCATTTTAACTCTAGTTCTTTCCTTGCACTGCATTAACAAATGTGCACTTTTCAGGCTGAACAGAACAATATTTTAGAGCCATTTCAAAATGCACACTGATTGATGCTTAGTATTTGGGAGGGGAGAATAGTGTTAAAACAAGAAAACAAGCACAGCTGGTTTTTCAAGTATGACAGCGGCAGTTTGAGCTTGTTGAATAGGCTTGTCATAAGGTTTACTGGTTTAGTAGCAGTCTAGTGAAAGCACAAACTTACATCAGTGATGGGTGGAGCGCAGATTATTAACATATCCTGGAGCCACACACCCCACTTGAAATGAAAGTCATACATATGAGTCAGTTAACCCTCATGCTGGAAAAAATGTGAATGAATGCTATGTGCAGAAGTCACTACAACTAGGACTGTCACAGAAATAGACTATTCCCCTCAGTGACTTTGCTTTGCATTTAGTAGGTTGCAGGTGTAACCTTGCATCTGTTAATGATTTTAGCTAGTTATATAGCTATGTGAATAAAAAAGTAGAATTTTCACACCACAGCTTTGGCAGACTGTAGCAGTAGGTTTCAGGCCAAAAATAAAAGTTCTCCATCTGAGATCCTCTCTATGACTCATACTAATGAAAAAGGTGTCATTCGAGAATACATTTAAAGGCACACTAAACTTTTTTCACTTGTTTGCGATAGACCCCTGGACCTGACAGACCACAATGAAACACGCTCTGATAGGCTGAGAGACGTTGCACTTTTTTTTTTGCTTCTAATTATGCCCACATAGGTTAACCTGTCAAAAAATAAATAAAATGGATTATACCATAATTTTTTACAAAATATTTAAAATAAACACTGAAATGCAATAAAAGTAAACAAAAGCCTAGAAAATCATAATGGGGATTGAAACGGCTACATTCAAAATACAGCAACTTAATGACTTTATTTTAGGTTTATTACATTGGAGTTGTAAAGGAGAATATTTGAAAATAAATAAATGCACAAATAAACAGAGCTATTATCATGGTGTGGTTACAGATCAAAGGCTTCAAACTGGTATTCAATTATTGATGATGAAATTGCTTGTCAAAGCATTTTATGCTTCTTGACACTATTTTTAAAGCTAATGCAAATGTACTGAATCAGTGTTGCCTGAGCTGCAAGTGTATATATGCTGGTTGGTAATTTAGTCTGGGTATATATGTCACACTTTGGTGGATGTGGAAAATATACAGTATAATACAGATCTGATGAATGACTATGTTTGGCACTCCCCACTATAAAATGTAACATTCAAATACATTGTTGCTTAATGAATGTGGGCCCATTTCTTTACATTTAGTAAAACTATGATATTGTTTCCATTTTTTGGGCCAACATAATACAACAAATTGTTTGACACCAGCCTGACCGGGTTTTATTCAGATAGGTCTGATATTCCTTGCAAAAATAGTAGCACCACAATTTCTCATTATTTGGGATAAATGGATGATCCAAATGGCCCTTTAAATTGGGGAATTCAGGGGTCACTGAAAATATCCTAAATTTTGGTCAAAATGACCGCATTTGGAGCCGACATTTCAGCAGCTGAAACCATGCTATGTCCAAACATCACTTGTAGGTGCAGAGGTCACAAGGATCAACTGTACCACCTAGAGTGGCTGGTCCAGTTGCAGTGGCGAACCCTGCTACCACAGCACTTACAAGTGATGTGCAGATAAAGCTAGCACGTGGACAGTGGGGGTGTATTGCACTGGTGGTATCATGTGGTGATGTACTATGTGATCAGAGGGCCAATCTTAACATCATGGCATGGTGATTTTTATTGACGCCACTGCCTAACACACTCACATACGTAAAGGTTCCCTTTTATATCCACAATGTACAATGGTGCATTGACAAATGTTGGGATACACGTGGATGATGGTGGAAGGGTACATATAAGCGAACAGCTGTTTGACAGTGAACAGTAACTGATGCCAACGAATAGCTGGTATCACATCCCCTTATTTGTTATACCACAAGAGCTATTAAATAATTTACATTACTGTACACAGATCAGCCACAACATTATGACCACCTACCTAATTTTGTGTAGGTCCACCTTTTGTCGCCAAGACAGCCCTCACCCATAGAGGCATGGACTCCACTAGACCTCTGAATGCATGCTGTGTTATCTGGCACCAAGATGGGGTGGTCATAATGTTATGTTTGATCGATGTATATACATATCAATATGTGGCAATTCCCACAGATTTTTTTTTTGTTGGATTTAAGTGGCATATGGTTTACGTTTGTTTGATAAAATGTGATGTGGTTGATTGTGGGGTAGTATTAGCATTTATGCTGTAATAATCATATTTTAAAGAAAAATGTAATAATGAAATGTAATTTGGTAAATGTCACTGAATTCGGGGGTGTTTGGTCATTTAAGAAAATGGGGAATGCTATGGATTCCCCAGGACAAATTCCCCTAACCAAATAGGGATGATATTTCAGCCCAAATTCATTGAGATCGCAGCATTCATGCCTGATTAAATAGCACACTTGAGAAAGAACTTGGACTTCCCTGGTTTAGATTGCCTATCAACATCTGTTGTTTAAGTATATTGGAGGATCTACACATAAAAAGAAAAGTGCAGGGAACTGACATTGGAATTTCAAACTTTAGGCCAATGTAGCTTAGTTTGAAAAATTATCCAGTGCATCTGAATGGGAGAAGTCTCCAACTCCTACTTTGGCTGTAAGTTTGAAATTCCAGTCTCAATGCCCTGCATTGCCTCTTGTTATTGAGTAGACCCCCTAATGGTTATATCTGCAGTATTGTTTTGTTTAATCCATTGTACAGCTTTTCTGAGGATGATAGTCCTTATAAATAAAAACCTCTCTTTCTACATTTATGATATAAATACACAAATGCTAAATACACTCACCACTAGCAAATCTATTATTATATAAAGAATGGCACTACATTAGGTCATTAAGGGGGTCATGTACTAAACAAGTGCAGTGGGAAAATAAAGTAGGTAAAATATGAGTACGGAGCAATTTGAGATATGTTTGTAACATTTTGCTCTTTTTTTATTGCAATTATATTTGTGAATATGTGAATATTTTGTGAACAATAACTATTATTTTGCATGTGAAAATTACACAAGCTTTTAGCAAGTGCTATCAAAAGGTAGAAAAAATATTCGCAAAATTGCCTGTTTTTATTCACAATTATGTCTGGTTTTATAAACAATGTACTTCTATTTACTATTTGAGTGTTACATGTGTATTACATTGCAAAAGGAGCAAAGTAAAAAAATAGTTTTGAACATAAAATAAATTTGCGTTTTTTTAGTACATGTCCCTCCTAGACATGCAAGACAGATTTGCTGATAGATAAGGTACAAAGAGGGGCATGTGCTAAAATAAGCGCAAAATGTCCTTGTTTAGTACCCCCATAGCTGTTACCAACTGGGGCATTTAAAATTGAAAAGTGGTGCAGCTCCAGCCCATTGAGAGAGAGATTAGAGACCCACATAATCCCTAGGAGAAAGATAAGACCACATATTGTAATCTACATAAAACAGAGAATCCCGGAAGCAAAGAATACAGTATATGCAGTGTGAGCACTGTACATAATCAATGCAGATGTTTGGAATGCAAGAGCATGAAGTAACAATGCAGGATTTCAGGAAAGTGTAACAAGAGAGGATGCCCTGGGGGACAAAACAATAAAAAGCAGCATGTGGTGACTGTTAATTTATGGTTAATGAGGAACCTTGACCGGGGGTCAATGTGTACAGACAAAATGTTGCAGGTCATTGTTATGTGTCCTTTAGGTGTCTACAGAGTGCCTGATATTGCAGAAGAAAACAAAAATTAATTTTCTTGTCGTCTTTAATGGCAAACTGATATGTTTATAGTTCAGTATTGTGCATTAGGTTTTTATTGACTACATTGCACTATAAACCAATGCTTTTTAAAGACACTGCAAAAATGATCTTCCTCCAAATCCGACATAAAGTGACAAATTGTCACTTTTATCCCAGCCATCTTTATTGTGGTTATTAATTATCCAGTTCAACTTTTGAGCAATTTATAATTTTATTAAAAATTATCCCACTAAAACATTTGGAAGACAATCCCAGATTGAACCATTTTTTTTTGTAAATCAGGTTTTATTGATTTTCAAAACAAAATTCAGGAGTGGGATACAGAAGGAATAAAATACATTTTTCCGATGTATATATGAGTATACGAATCAAAAGTGTTTAGACTGTCACAGCAGTTGCATACAGCACATAGAATACAAATGAATACATAGTATAGCAATGGTATCTATATGCTATCTGAAAAACAGGATAACCGTATCACAGGAAAGTAAAAAAACAATTCAGGAAAACAGGACGGGGGGGGGGGGGGGGGGAAGATTGATAACGGGTCTTGTGGGAGGCACCTTATTGCACCGGAGTACCTGTGTTAATATATGAAAAAATAAAAGGGAGAGGGCAGGGAATAGGTGTTACTGATTTGCCTAAGGCGCTGTAATGAAGCGATGTAATGAAGTGCTTCCATTGCGCGGATATCTTCCACTTTTGCTATCCATTCCTGAAAAGAGGGGGGCAGGGGGTCACCCCAATGAAGGGGTATGAGAGCTGTTGCTGCTTTAAGCATGTGTTTCACCACCAATTTTTTTATACACTGCCACAGGAGATTTGGTATGGTGCAGTAAATAAGCCACTGGAGTGAATGGGGGGGGGGGGGGGGGGCATCTGTAAACTCAGGTAAGGTGGATTCTATTTTCCGCCAAAATGGCTTGATAAGCGAGCATTCCCACCAAAGGTGGAGCGTGGTGCCCGGAGCTAACCCGCAACGCCAACACAAAGCCGAGCGGTTTGGGAATATTTTTTGTAACATAGCAGGGGTTTTATACCAAAGGGATAGCAGTTTATAGGACATCTCCTGTATCTTGTTACTTATAGAGGACCTATGAGTGAGCTGGACGATCTTTTCCCATTGTGGGGTGGTGAGATTCAGCTGTAGCGCGGATTCCCATCTCCCAACAAAACTGAGGAGGGTGGGAGATTTCACTCGTAACAATAATTGGTATAGGACAGAGATGCAATGTTGGGGCAGTGAGCCACAAGTGGCCAGTTCTTCAAAATCGGTATAAGTCTTCGACAGGTGGTGTTTCAGGGGGATAGTCTTTATGTAATTTGTCAGTTGCATGTAGTGGAACTGGTCTAAGAGGTTGGGAGTCTTGTCTGGTAGAATGTCGGCCAGTGACTTGAGTGTGGCGCCATTAAGTAATTCAGAAAGCGGTTGGGTAGAAGTCCGGGACGTGTTTAAGAACAGACCGAAGCCCATTCCTGGGGGAAAGTCAGGGTTGCGTTGAAGCGGGGTGAGAGGGATATGTGGTCAAATTGTAGGGGCGGTAGGAGGTGTGAAGGACCGAAAAAAGTGTGGGAACTCACACAAAATCCACTGCGACCCCCCCCCCACCCCAAATATATATTTCACAGAAAATTCAGTGAATTTTGCCCCTCTATGTCAAGATTTTGCCCCTCTATATGCCAGGATTTTGCCCCTCTATATGCCAGGATTTTGCCCCTCTATTCCAGGATTTTGCCCCTCTATATGCCAGGATTTTGCCCCTCTATGTGCCAGGATTTTGCCCCACTATGTGCCAGGATTTTACTCCTCTATGTGCCAGGATTTTGCCCCTCTATGCCAGGATTTTGCCTCTCTATTCCAGGATTTTGCCCCTTTATATGACAGGACTCTGCCCCTGCCCCTCTATTTGCCAGGATTTTGCCCCTCTATATGACAGGACTCTGCCCCTGCCCCTCTATTTGCCAGGATTTTTCCCCTCTATGCCAGGATTTTGCCTCTATATGCCAGGATTCTGCCCCTCTATATGCCAGGATTTTGCCTCTATATACCAGGATTTTGCCCCTCTATGCCAGGATTTTGCCCCTCTGTGTCAGGATTTTGCCCCTCTATATGACAGGACTCTGCCCCTGTCCCTCTATTTGCCATGATTTTTCCCCTCTATGTCAGGATTTTTCCCCTCTATGCCAGGTCTTTGCCTCTATATGCCAGGATTCTGCCCCTCTATATGCCAGAATTTTGCCTCTATATGCCAGGATTTCCCCCCTCTATATGCCAGGATTTTGCCCCTCTATGTCAGGATTTTGCCCCTCTATATGACAGGACTCTGCCCCTGCCCCTCTATTTGCCAGGATTTTGCCCCTCTATGTCAGGATTTTGCCTCTATATGCCAGGATTCTGCGACTCTATATGCTAGGATTTTGCCCCTCGATATTCCAGGATTTGCTCGTTTAATCCACCATCCTCCCCAGACAGTACTTACCTCCGGTCTTCTCCTCCGTGCATCTTCCCCCCTGCACGGAGGAAGGAAGCTCTGGTCGTCACGTTTTTTTTGTTTTTTTTACTTTATTGAAGTCGCGCGACTTCAATAAAGTTAAAAAAAAAAAAAAAAAAAACGTGACGCCCGGAGCTTCCTTCCGGAGGTAAGTACTGTCTGGTAAGTACTCACCATCTACTTGGTGCTCCCTGTCTACGTCCAGCTCCTCCGTGCAGTCTTCTTCCCTCCTGCACGGAGGAGGGAAACAACGCCACCGGATATGACTTGTCAAATCTGGTGGCAGTGACAGGAACAGGGGCGTATCCTGGTTATGAGAGAAAGGTGTGCAGCTACTTAAAGACAATAACAATGTAATGTCAATGTCAGATACCAGGAATATTGTGCCAGTCAGATGCCAGTAATAGTGTGCCAGTCAGATGCCAGGAATAGTGTGCCAGTCAGATTCCAGTAATAGTGTGCCAGTCAGAGCCCAATAATATTGTGCCACTCAGAGCCCAGTAATATTATGCCATTCAGATGCCAGTAATAGTGTTCCAGTCAGAGCCCAGTTATAGTGTGCCAGTCAGAGCCCAGTTATATTGTGCCACTCAGAGCCCAGTAATATTGTGCCACTCAGAGCCCAGTAATAGTGTGCCAGTCAGATACCAGGAATATTGTGCCAGTCAGATACCAGGAATATTGTGCCAGTCAGATGCCCAGTAATAGTGTGCCAGTCAGAGCCCAGTAATATTGTGCCAGTCATATACCAGTAATATTGTGCCAGTCAGAGCCCAGTAATAGTGTGCCAGTCAGATACCAGTAATATTGTGCCAGTCAGATACCAGGAATATTGTGCCAGTCAGATACCAGGAATAGTGTGCCAGTCAGATACCAGGAATAGTGTGCCAGTCAGAGTCCAGTTATAGTGTGCCAGTCAGAGCCCAGTAATATGGTGCCACTCAGAGCCCAGTAATATTGTGCCAGTCAGATACCAGTAATATTATGCCATTCAGATGCCAGTAATAGTGTGCCAGTCAGAGCCCAGTTATAGTGTGTCACTCAGAGCCCTGTTATAGTGTGTCACTCAGAGCCCAGTAATATTGTGCCACTCAGAGCCCAGTAATATTGTGCCACTCAGAGCCCAGTAATATTGTGCCACTCAGATACCAGTAATATTGTGCCAGTCAGATGCCCAGTAATATTGTGCCACTCAGAGCCCAGTAATATTGTGCCACTCAGAGCCCAGTAATAGTGTGCCAGTCAGATACCAGGAATATTGTGCCACTCAGAGCCCAGTAATAGTGTGCCAGTCAGATACCAGGAATAGTGTGCCAGTCAGAGCCCAGTAATATTGTGCCAGTCAGATACCAGGAATATTGTGCCAGTCAGATACCAGGAATAGTATGCCAGTCAGATACCAGGAATATTGTGCCAGTCAGATGCCCAGAAATAGTGTGCCAGTCAGATGCCCAGAAATAGTGTGCCAGTCAGATGTCCAGTAATAGTGTGCCAGTCAGATGCCAGGAATAGTGTGCCAGTCAGAGCCCAGAAATAGTGTGCCAGTCAGATGTCCAGTAATAGTGTGCCAGTCAGATGCCAGGAATAGTGTGCCAGTCAGAGCCCAGGAATAGTGTGCCAATCAGAGCCCAGGAATAGTGTGCCAGTCAGATACCAGGAATAGTTTGCCAGTCAGATGCCCAGGAATATTGTGCCAGTCAGAGACCAGGAATATTGTGCCAGTCAGAGACCAGGAATATTGTGCCAGTCAGATGCCCAGGAATATTGTGCCAGTCAGAGACCAGGAATATTGTGCCAGTCAGATGCCCAGTAATATTGTGCCAGTCAGATACCAGGAATAGTGTGCCAGTCAGATACCAGGAATAGTGTGCCCGTCAGATGCCCAGTAATAGTGTGCCAGTCAGAGCCCAGGAATATTGTGCCAGTCAGATGCCCAGGAATAGTGTGCCAGTCAAATACCAGGAATAGTGTGCCCGTCAGATGCCCAGTAATAGTGTGCCAGTCAGAGACCAGGAATATTGTGCCAGTCAGATGCCCAGTAATATTGTGCCAGTCAGAGACCAGGAATATTGTGCCAGTCAGATGCCCAGGAATAGTGTGCCAGTCAGATACCAGGAATAGTGTGCCCGTCAGATGCCCAGTAATAGTGTGCCAGTCAGAGACCAGGAATATTGTGCCAGTCAGATGCCCAGTAATATTGGGCCAGTCAGAGACCAGGAATATTGTGCCAGTCAGATACCAGGAATAGTGTGCCCGTCAGATGCCCAGTAATAGTGTGCCAGTCAGAGCCCAGGAATATTGTGCCAGTCAGATGCCCAGGAATAGTGTGCCAGTCAAATACCAGGAATAGTGTGCCCGTCAGATGCCCAGTAATAGTGTGCCAGTCAGAGACCAGGAATATTGTGCCAGTCAGATGCCCAGTAATATTGTGCCAGTCAGAGACCAGGAATATTGTGCCAGTCAGATGCCCAGGAATAGTGTGCCAGTCAGATACCAGGAATAGTGTGCCCGTCAGATGCCCAGTAATAGTGTGCCAGTCAGAGACCAGGAATATTGTGCCAGTCAGATGCCCAGTAATATTGGGCCAGTCAGAGACCAGGAATATTGTGCCAGTCAGATACCAGGAATAGTGTGCCCGTCAGATGCCCAGTAATAGTGTGCCAGTCAGAGCCCAGGAATATTGTGCCAGTCAGATGCCCAGGAATAGTGTGCCAGTCAGATGCCCAGGAACCACCCTCCTCCCCATCACTTACCTAGTAGCTGCTGCTCTGTGTCCCTGGACGGACACCTCCTCTGTGCAGACAAAAGCCCGCGAAACGGGCGAAATCTCGCGGTTTTTTTTATCACGGCGGCTCAAATCCAGATCTGCCACTGGACAGGAAGTCCTGCAGGAGCAAAGGGAACGGCGTTCCTGCCATGAAAAAAGTGCAGGAACGCCGTTCCCATGCGTTCCTGCAGGACTCAAGCCCTGAATGCAGGGCATACCCAGGCCCCCTCTAAACTTGTGTTGGGTGAGAAGACCAAGCTTAATTCTGGACTGTTTTCCTGCCCAGGTAAACTTGGAGAACATAGTTTTCATAGATTTGAAAAACGCAGGAGGGATTCGTAAAGGAATTGTCTGCAGTAGGTATAGTATTGTGGGTAGGACATTCATCTTCAGGGCATTAATTCTGCCAGTCCATGAAATATGTAGCGGGGCCCAGGACAGGAGGTCCTTCTGGAATTGATTCAATGGGGGGGGGGGGGGGGGGGGATTTTAAGCATACTGGGCCACTGTATCTGCGGTCAGCCAAATCCAATTCAACTTTTAAAATAAACTGTACTGTGCCAGTCTAAAAATGAATTTTATTCATGAACAGATAGCTCAAACAAAATTTAATTTCAAATTAGCACAACATGGTGTATAAATAAATGTAGAAAGAATTTTGGGTGCTTACTTGTTTGCTACAGGTAGTAGCATACAATAGTCTATATCTTTATTTGCAGCTTGATCTTTGATACATTTTAATGTGCTTTACAGATTTATGTATAGGCTTTTTTTTTAAGATGACAGTTCCATATTAAATATATTTATCTCCTAAAAAGTGAGAATAAACACATATCAAACAGAAACAATGTGCAAATCTGTATTGGAGGTGCATGATCATATGCTGTATTATCCAGAACAGATGTTGATTTCAGAAATCATAGAATTAAGTGGCATTGAAAATGAGTAGAATATGGCTATATAATGTTACTTTTTACTAATTCTTCAACACTGTATTATATACAGTAGAGTTATCCAGGTTTTAATGGGATAAGCTACAGGTTCTAACACTCTAATGCAGAAAAATTAATTTATTTTAGCAATATTTTTTTAAATATTTATTGCAAAAACACAGGTCCACCAGACTCTATTTGATAATCCTTGGGCATCTATAAGAGTTAGGTTTAAAAAAAACTCTCCACAGAGCTTCTATTGTAGTATTTGTTTTTAAAATATCTCAGATCCTACAGAGTGCTGTAATTAAACGGTATTGGCTTCAGAAGGGATCTCTATTTCAATGATAAAAGGATTGGAGTTTCAAAGGTGTTAGATCACAGTCCTGCAAGAAAACACGTCTTTGTCAAATAGATCACAATGATACAAATAAGGCTGGTTTCAATGCCACTCCCCCCACCCTGCTCATATCACCCTCTAATCCTACACATTATTAAACAATGAGTATGGGGTGCCAAAGGGTAATTTCTAATAAACTGCTCCTTCTCAAAGGCTAAATACTTCCCAACTCTGATTTGTTTCTTTCATTAAATGTTAAAAATAAATACTGATGGCAGATAAGAACAAATAGATCAATTTAATCTATCTATAATTAAATCTCACATGTGTTGCTTATTTGCTCTTCAGTATAGCCTTATGCATGTGACATTCATTCCTGAATTCCTTTACCAGGGGTGTCCAAGTTTGTTCTGCAGCAGGCCACTTCACCATTCATGTTTCATTAAAATAAAATGTATTTGTATAATTATATATATATATATATACACATACAAACAGTAATGTGCACTGTGTGAGTTTAGTTAGATTCCCCAGAAATAAATCAGCAAGAATTAAAAATGAGTCACACTTCCACACACACTTGAGTCACTCACACCCAGTCACATTTCCACACACACTGAGTTACACTTCCACACACACACACACACTGAGTCCCACTTCCACACACACACACACACACACACACACACTCCCACTTCAACACACACAACTGAGTCACACACTGAGTCACACTTCCACACAGAGAGACACACACTGACTCACACACACTGAGTCACACTTCCACACACACACTGAGTCACACTTCCACACACACACACACACACACACACTCCCACTTCAACACACACAACTGAGTCACACTTCCACACACACAGTCACACACTGAGTCACATTTCCACACACACACACACACACACACTGAGTTACACTTCCACACACACACACACACACACACACACACACACACACACACTGAGTCACACTTCCACACACACACACACACACACACACACACACTCCCACTTCAACACACACAACTGAGTCACACTTCCACACACACAGTCACACACTGAGTCACACTTCCACACAGAGAGACACACACTGACTCACACACACTGAGTCCCACTTCCACACACACAGATGTACACACTGAGTCACACTTCTGCACACAGCATTGGTAATGGGTGGGGGCTTGGAGCAGCAGCATTGGTAACGTTTGGAGGCTGGGAGGGGACAGCATTGGTAAAGAGAGGGAGCAGAATTGGTAAAGGATGGGGGTGAGAGGGGGCAGCATTGGCCAAGTCTGAGGGGCAGATGGCTGTGTGGGGATGCATTGGCTAAATCTTGGGGCAGGTGACTGTGTGGGGGGATGCATTGGGTAAGTGTGGGGGCAGATGGCTGTGTGAGGGGATGCATCGGCTAACTCTGATGGTCAAATTGAAGGAAATAAAAAAGAAATACTTTTTTTTCTATCATAATTTTATTAAATATGAAAAAAACACGTACATTTGAATTTTTACAAGTAAAACTGGTTTTTAAGGGTATATTCAGACTTTTTTCCCCCTAAATGAATATCCAAAGTTTGGGGGCGTTGTCTTATTTTCGAGCAAATACGGTATGTATTTTATTTTTTACATTTTAACACAGACCATTATTTCATTCCAAGCGCATACAGTAACATGTCATTGTCAAAAAGCAGCACATTTTCTATGGTGATTGAAAATGTTCTTTGTCCTTGCGATAACAAATGTTCTTATTGATGAAAATTGTTGCAATTATCAGATTTAATATAGTGGGCTAATAAATTAGAAGGTGAAAGTTGAATTAATTGTGCATGAAGCAGTACGAAAGTCTACATTGCTAGCTATAATAAAAGCTGGTCAACTTTCACCTAAGGTCAAAGTAATATTATTCATATTGATGGTTAAGATTGAGTTTACTAATCTTGCTCTAAGGATTTAAACACACATCTCACAGTCATTAGCCTCATTCTCTCGGCAAACAATACATTTAGAAAATGTATTCACACTGTTAATTAAATATTGGACCTGAAAGTATTTCAATTTAAAGACAAATGGCTGCATATGAAAGGTTTATCTGATCCTGGTGCCTGCAAGTCTAGGCCTTTACTCTTCGTTTATTAAGTAAATTAAAGAGTAACTCCCCCAGGAAGCACACATAGATACAAACAAGCTTACAATCAATGATATGCAAATACAAACCCGATATTGGTGACAGAGTAATCAATGTATATTTGTTTTTAGGGTAACCAACCACACCTATTTGAAAGAGTTCTCTGAACCATTAAACACATAGCATAAAACCTAGCTTAGCAGACAGCATACAGCAAATCCCTATGTATTTTAAGTACCGTATTTGCTCGATTATAAGACGACCCTGATTATAAGACGACCCCCCAAACTTTGGATATTCCTTTAGGAAAAAAACTAAAAGCCTGAATATAAGACTACCCTATAGGAAAAAAGTTAAACTTGTATATATTCACATGTAAATTGCTTTTTTAATAAAATATTATATCAAAAAATGCATTTCTTGTGTTTATTTCCTTTTATGTGCCAATGCTGCCTCTCTCTTTCCCTTGCCCCCAGCTTTGTCTCACTCCCCCTCCCTTTGACTCCCCCCTCGCCTGTCTCTTCCCCCCCACATGTTTCTCTCTGCCCCCCTCCCTCCCTTTGTTGCTCTGTCCCCCCTCCCTCTGTCTCTTCCCCCCTCCCTCCCCTTGTCTCTGTCACCCTCCCTCCCCCTTACCTCGATTAGTGGGGGCAGCCGGGGGATGTCTGCACGATACTTGCAGACATCCTCCATGCTGCCCGACACGGCAGTCTATTATGACGGACAGCTGGTCCGTCATAATAGACTGCCGTGTCGGGCAGCATGGAGGATGTCTGCACGTATCGTGCAGACATCCCCCGGCTGCCCGCTTTTCCCTGGTGGCTAGCGGGGCAGCAGAGGATGTCTGCGCGATGATCGCAGACCTCCCCTGCTGCCGCCTGGCACGATCGCCGGGACTTCTGTGACGAAAGAGGAAGTACCCGGCTTCTTCATAGAAGCCCCGGTGGTCGTGCCGGGCGGAAGCAGGGGAGTCTGCGCTCATCGCGCAGACCTCCCCTGCTGTTAGAGAGGGGGATCCAGGTCCCCTGCAGCTCTGCGGGGGACCTGGATCCATGTTTTATAGTCTGACCTCAATTGAGGTCAGATTATAAGACGACCTCGAATGTAAGACGAGGGGGATTTTTCAGAACATTTGCTCTGAAAAATACCTCGTCTTATAATCGAGCAAATACGGTATGTGTTCACTAGACACTCTTGTATTTGGCGTTGCTGGAACAATGTTCCCATTTGCTCTTGTTTTATTTCTTGAGTCTTTCCTGTTTAGTTTAAAATCTTGGGTATTTGAGGAAATTTATTTGGTGTTAGAACCCACCGCTATTGGAGTACTTTGATGCAGTGGTAGGCTAAGCATTATGTTAGTTTTACATATATTTTTGGTGGTGCACAAAATAAAATTCAGTTATTATAACATTTATATTTATTGCTTTGAATAATCTTTTTGTAATGGTGCAAATGCTACAAAACTAATTTGTTGTTAAGTCTAATACTTGCTGAGTAATTCTGAGTAAACTAGGAAGTGCTTAACAATTATTTTTTTCGTCTGTGTGACTGTGGATGAAAGTTTATCTTCTGCCAACAAAAACTCATACTGTCTTATCATTCCATGAGTTAAACACTGAACTGTCAGGCTTATATTAGAGACATTAGTCTACTGACAGCTTGTGTCTTCTATCCTCTCAATATTATGCAGCCGGGGTGACCGTTTTTTCCTGTAAACAATTTTGGTGATATTGTTCCCTAAGCCACCAGATCTCAGACAAAAAAAACTACATCATTGCAAATACCAACTCTAATTAAAGGGACTATATCACATAAAAGTTGTTTTAACTGTGAGTGTAAAGAATTAAACATGATTGAAAATGATCTATATATTATGTTAGCAGAATTGCAAACAAATGCCTGAATTAGGAGAAAAATGTTTTTTTTTTTAAATTTCCCACTGAAAAGCATTTCATTTGCATATCAAGCCACAGGTGATGTCATAAACAGGAGACTCCACAGACACGTTTAAAACACATTTTCTCCTAATTTAGGCACTTGCAGTTCTGCTAACACAATATATTGCTCATTGTGAATAATTTTTTATTCTCTACATGCACTGTAAAACAATATTTAGGTGACACAGTTCCTCTAATATCACATACAACATTAAACTTACCTCCTACCCCCATATGTATCATATATCATTGCTGATAGTCCTCATCTACATATTTTGCCACAATCCCTTGCATTATTCCAAATACCGGCATTGTGTGCCAATCGTGGAATTCTGTAATTATGTTCAAGTTCTGTTTATGCCCACAATTTAACATTTACATTTAACTCACACTACAGTTTTTCCTTCTGAGAAGAGTGGCTTTTTTATCTTCTTTCCTTGGTCTTCTTTCCTTGGCAAAAGAAAAATAAAGAAAAAGGATAACTGAGGGAAAAAAAGATGATGTTATATTTTGCTACATGCGACCCCCTTATATATTGTAGTTTTCTTTTCTAAATACCCTGCTCCTTCTGCACATTAAACAATATACAGTTTGTACTGTGTTTCTCAAGTCTCTTTCATCATTATTTTAAACCAGTCATTATTTATCACTGTTATATATTTCAGTAAGTATCTTCCCTTATCTATCTTAATCTATCGATTGTATCTTATTTTACCATTATTATTACATTTCCTGTGAATCTAATTGCTCTATATACCGTATTTGCTCGAATATAAAACAAGGTTTTTTTCAGAGCAAATGCTCTGAAAAGACCCCTCGTCTTACATTCGAGGTCGTTTTATAATCTGACCTCAAATCAAGGTCAGATTATAAAACTGGGATCCAGGTCCCCCAGCAGAGTTACAGGGGACGTGGATCCCCCTCTCAAGCAGCCAGGGGATGTCTGTGCGATGCAGGGGGGGGGGGGGGGGCTGAGACAATGGGAGGGAGGGGGGAAAGAGACAGAGACAAGGGGAGGGAGGGGTGGAAGAGACAGAGACAAGGGGAGGGGGGAAGAGACAGAGACAAGGGGAGGGAGACAAAGAGAGTCACAAAGGGAGGGAGGGAGAGAGACACAAAGGGAGGGGAGAGAGAGAGAGAGAAAGGGAGGGTGGGGGAGAGAGATAACGCTGGGGGGGGAGAGACAGACAACACTAAGGGGGGAGAGAGACAACGCTGGGGGAGGGGAAAGAGAGAGGCAGCATTGGCACATAAAAGGAAATAAAAACAAGAAATGCATTTTTTTATATAATTTTTATTAAAAAGCACTTTACATGTGAATATATACAAGTTGAACTTTTTTTCTATAGGGTATGTCTCCCCTCAGTCTGTATCTCTCCTCTCACAGTGCAACCACTTTATGTTTCTAAAATGTACCATGCTTCCCATAATGCTATCATCCTTATTTTACACCTTTTATTATTATAACACTTTGCATTCATTGACTATATATGATTTTAATATATTGCGCTGAATATCTTTATATTTCTACATTTTATCATGTTTCCCATAATTATATAGTCATTCATTTACACCCTTTATTGCTATGACACCGTGCTGTGTACCATTTTAATAAAGTGCAATGAATGTCTTCCCAACCCTAGCCTTTTGTTTCTACTATCTCTTCTTATTTGTCCACTATTATATTTTACATGTATCAAATTACTGTTTAGAGAGGGTAACTGAAGTGGGAACACCGAAGAGGGAGCAACTTCTGTAGCCAAATGGTCTTAGAAGATACTGAAAAACATCCCCCGGGCTGGTTGAGCCTAGGGTTCCGTTTCCCAGTTCCTGGACAGGGTAGAAATTCAAAATGAGCTTTAGCAGAGGATCAGGAGGATCAGAAGCAGCAGCTCTCAGAATTCAGGCATCCAACTTCAATGCAAAAATGCATGTTTTCAATAAACTGCAGGTATTTAACAGGGGCTAGTTAACAGCCCACCTGACACCAACAGAGGGGAAATAATACAAGCAAACAAAGGTAGGGTGGCCTCTAGAGGAGGAAGAATGTATATAAACACAATAATTAGGACTTTTAAATACACAAGTCAGGAGGTCAGGCTAGAACCCTGACAGCTACATTAATTTAAACATTTGAAATTTTGAATACAATTTATTTTTTATGTATTAATGTATCATGTAATTATATATTTTTTGTTCATTTCACTTCCGACCATTTTGGAAAGACATTGACTTCTATGGGAGGAATTGTGCTATAGTCTTAATAGTCAACATCCTCCCCATAGAAGTCTATAGGAAGGACTGCCACTTTGTTTCAGTGCTTTTCCGATGATTTTGGTGTTGGGAGATATTGACGTGGAAGAGTCTTTAGCCTCTATGAATGTTACATTTGAATTGCATTGCTGACATTTGGGTTGGCAATGCAATTCGGAAGATACCTGACTGACGAATTGTGTGCGCGTGTACATGCGCAACTGTGGGCTCGCAAATGCACAATCGTGGCTTCTTCTACCGCATAATCATAGGAAATGTAGTTCCCATTTGTTCTGCTTTCTGTTAAAAGCCGTGATCACACATGCGCACTTGCACAGTTCTGGCATCATACAGAATTGCAAATCTGACACAGGCTGTATCAGAAATGCCCTTTGGAGGGCTAAATGAAAAGTAGGAGGGGCTGGAGACTCTCAATCAAATAAAGTATAAAGTCCCCCCACAAAAAAATAAATAAGTTTCATTAACTTGAAAAACATGAAGTAAAAAAAAAATGTAGTTGTCCTTTAATATACATATAAATATGAATGTATAAAATACATAAAAGTACACAATATCAAATAATACATAAATAAATACAAATACACATATGTAATATGTAATACAAGTATGTATTGTATATAATAAAGATAGTACATGAAAAACAAAAACACGCATCCCATACGCCACCGAAAAACATAGGGAGGGGTGGTCAAAACTAGCAAGTATTATATTACTAAAGGTGTCACTCAACCTCACAAAATATGGAGGGGTTCTGACAGTCACATAGATGAAATCAAAAAGGAGAACAGAAGACCATTTAAAATACCACTCACAAGCAAAATAGACTTCACCAAAAGTAAATTAATTAATTGCAGCCATAGTTTAGCAAAATACAAAATATCTTTGATAAATAGAAACTACTTTTTACTTTTAAGTTTTAAGTTTACGGTGCCCAAAGTAGAACATATGTCTACCTAAAAGTTGCAGTGCACAGTTGATGTGGTTAGTTTCCTTGTGACTTAACTATGGTTAAGTTACATATCTGTATGGTATATAAATGTGTTTAGATAAATAGTTCCATATATACTTATATGAACTTTTTTATATTATATGCAACATTTTTCATATGTAATGTTATTGGAAAAAAAAGCATTTCTGTCCTCTGCACCTACCTTGCACCTAAAGGACTTACCACAGCACAATATTGTATCTGCAGCCATGACCGCCCATTTTGTTTCATATATACATTTTATACACTGCAATTGTACACTATTATATACATTTTACATACTGCAATAAAAGTACTCAATTATGTGTGTGTTTATTTTTTATTTGGGGGGGGGGGGGGGGGGAGAAGTGGTTTGGAGGGGAAATAGGTAAAGAGCATGATTGCATGACAGGGAATGAGGGGCTGAGGGCAGGGTCCAAGCAAATGCTTACCCAGGGTCCAGTCAATAGAAACATAGAAACAAGAAATAGTAAAGAAGACCCTGGTTAAGCTCTAGTCTTCCTAGGAGCACACCTACCTGTAGAAGGTCTAATCACAATGCCTTGAGTTCATTTTAGTTCTGGCAAACAGTTTTCTCTCCTTCATCATGTTACTCCTGGCCTCCCTGAGATTTGGGATAAGTTCTCGAGTGCAAATAGAATCTTGTGCACTGTATTGGTAGGACATCCAGCCTTGGATGATTATAATGGATGTGGGATGATTGATGGCTTACACCTACATTTGGTTGGACAGGATATTCTTAATTCTGATTTAGAACTGGATATTGATCAGACGCATACTGCAGGGGAACGATTACATGGCTTGGGGAACCATAGCTTAATAAGGGTTAAATATGCAGCAGCAATGATGAGCTCTGGATAATTGGGAATATTTCTCAGTAGTAGAGTGTCGAATTTGCAGGTAGATGGACAAAAAATTAGAGGGTTTAAGCTGCTCATTGCAGTTAAAGCTGTGGCCATTGCACACAGTGCAACAGTGGTACAGTCTGTAGTGGAGTTATGTTTCAGAGTATTTTATTTCTTTGCTTGCCTTAGCAGTCATGTCTCATGTGCCATAGAATTTGCATTTGATTAACATATTCACGGAATATGGCTCATGTTCTTTATATTGGGAGCAATGCAGACTTAAAAAGTAAATGAAAAGACATGTCACTGTCTTTCAAAGTGCAAAGAGGCCTATTCCCAAGACAGGGTACAGTAGAGTTTAATGTCACCAAGGCTAATGCAAAGCAAAGGCTAAATATAAAAGCAAGGATTGTGTACTTTTTTGTGCAAACTTTTTGTAGGCAAAACTCTACAAATAAACACAAGCCGAAGCACTGTCATATTACCTCAGGAAGCCCAATTTACCAGTGAGGCGTTATTGTTACATTTTCCTTTTTTAATAACTTTTTTCTCCATTACTATTTCTAGCAAAAGGTGTTACTTTGCTTGTTTTTGCAGTTTGCAGTCCTCATTTTACTTGGTCATGAAATGGTCACATGTAAGCTTGCACAACTGGCAGTGTAAGGGGGGTGGTGTCTCACTCCCACGCTTATTCCATGTGTCTGACTGTGTGTGTGGTGAACTGATGACCTCTCTCTTACTTTGTTGTAAGTTGCCATGGGCACAAATAATGTGTGACGGCATCTTACTAAACTGATACAAGTTCATTATCCCAAAAGGTGAGAAAGCAGAGATGTTCTCAATTCATTTAGAGCAAGTTACACTGTGCTAATTTTCCAGGATAGGCAGAATACAATATGCTAAAAGTCACAATACATTTTCACATGTTGCAATATAATTTTTGTTTCTGAAATGTGTCACAATCAGTCTGAACATGTGGTGGCAAACTGATATATGACTGAGAAGCGGCTCATATAAGCAGAAGAACCTGTAGGGTGACATGAACTGCAAAGGTTGCAGGAGGACTCCTTGGTGGCAAGATATTCTGTCACATTCATTGGCTTGTTCCCTTGGCTCCTGGTTTACTATACATTTCATAGCTAAGTTCTTCTAAGTAGTTAAGATACCTACAAAAGTAATTCTAAACTGCACTGCCTTCTTAAACATTTATCAAGAGGTCCACCATAAGCCATCTATGTGGAGGAGAAAGGAGAGTTTAGCCTGCACTATATCCAAAAAAGGGAAAAGGTGAGTACCACACTATAATAAAACAAAGCCAAGTGATTATTGGAAATTGGGATTTCCACCCAGTCGGTATTTTATTGTCAGGCCCATAAAAAAGAGGCTTGAGGCCAGTGTTTTAATAAACATTAAAAAAAAATTACGAAGTTAACAGAAAACACAGGACAGAGGTAGTCAAAACATGGCAAATCTGCTGTTGTTGAACTACAACTCCCATGATTCTAATGGAGCTTCTGGGTCCCAGAAAGTATACTAAGAGTCATGTCAGCACAGCAACAGCTGGAGAGACACCTGTTGGTGACTTATGATATAGAAACATAGAATGTGTCGGCAGATAAGAACCATTCGGTCCATCTAGTCTGCCCAGGGTAGATTAGATGAACTGTGTAGAAATTGTTTTCATATCTTCTATTTAGAGGTCAACTAAACATTATTTTTCACTTGTGCTTTTAATATAGAAGCAAAAGTGAAAAATTCAGTGACCCTAGTATGAGGATAAACTTGTAATAATTTGATAATTTGTCGATTAATAGCCCTCTGATAAGGTGTCCATTAATAGCCCACTGATAATTTGTCCATTAATAGCCCACTGATAATATGTCCATTAATAGCAACTGATAATATGTCCATTATAAGCCCACTGATAATTTGTCCATTATAAGCCCACTGATAATTTGTCCATTATAAGCCCACTGATAATTTGTCCATTATAAGCCCACTGATAATTTGTCCATTATAAGCCCACTGATAATTTGTCCATTATCAGCCCACTGAAAATTTGTCCATTATAAGCCCACTGATAATTTGTCCGTTATAAGCCCACTGATAATTTGTCCATTATAAGCCCACTAATAATTTGTCAATTATAAGCCCAATTATTATTTGTCCATTAATAGCCACCGACAGCCAGTAGCCTCCCCCTTCCCCAGTACTGGATGCTGCTCGTCCCCTGGAGTCTCCTCAGCAAGGTTTCGTACAGCCACCGGATATGACATGATGTAATTTCCAGTGGCTGTGAATAGAACCCGGGTCCGCATCAGCTGGATCGGATGTACCAGCTGCAGCACAATACGTGACTGTCTCCGTGTGAGACAGTCACACAGGCAGCAGGGGCCCACAGGGAAACTGCATTGGGTCCCCAGGAATGACTGGGCCCTGGGCAGCTTTTTTTTGTTTTGAAGAGCTGGGGCAAGCGGGCCCGGGACAGGTGGATTGCTCGTCGCCCCCCTGATGGTGGCCCTGTGTACTTTTGACTAGATACTTTACATGTTAGTTTATAATTTGATGGACAGGGTCTGGTCGGCGGCTGTCTCTCTGATCGGAGTCTGAGGGGAGCTGGGGTTTCTGTAGCTCTGGAAACAGATTTTCTTCCTTAAAAGACAACTGTGCCAGCTATATTTTACAAAAAAACCTGCAGGACGGCATAGACTGTCCTGAGAGTAACAGCTCATCACAGCTCCCCACGATGATCTGTGCCGAGGATCCCCCAAGGGGTTAAAGAGAGAGAGAGTAAAAAGTTTTATGTATTATAACTTTTATTAAAATCATTATAATATGCATATAACAAAATCTATGTATATTTTAAGCTGCATAGATTAAAATCTACATATATGTTAAAAGTTATACCATATAGTTACTTAATAAATTAATACTAAGTATCTCATAAATATCTTATACATATTTATAAAAAAATAAATATCTAAAAATCATACACATGTAAGAAAAAATCAGGTATATAAAGAAATCTCTCTATAAAAAGATGATCTCAACTATAAAGGATATGAGCTTCAAATAACTAAAGTGAAATTAAAGGGTTGACTCAGGTAATTGAAATTTTCTTGTGAAAATCAGAGCTCTGAATTTTAGACCTAAACAAATTTGGGCTACTCAGAGAACACGTAAATGGTCTCGAATCCGCACAAAATTCGGCCAATGCTTGTGTTGACAATTTGGAAGTTGAGCTCCTTAGCCAGGCTGGCTGCTAAAATTGTTGCCACGGTCCTCTTACATAGACTTCTTGTTTTCATGGAAGTCAATGGAAGCTTAAATCTGGAGAACTGAACAGGCTGAAATGTGGCAATTTATACTGAATTCGGGCCAACTTTGGGGGTGTTCAGGAGTCTGTCTAACCCCCCTGAACCGAATGTGGCCAAAAACTGCCCAAAATAAGGTAGCCGATCTCCATATTTCTCTGCCGTTTGCCATATGCCCCAATCTGGCCCAAGTTTGGCCCTGATCGGGGCATTTTCAGTAGACCTATAGTGTACCTGATAATAACTTTGGCAAAAAAACTTTCACTTATCATTAAATGCCAGAAAATATACAAGTGATACTCGAAAAATTTGTGTATCATGCAAAAGTTAATTTATTTCAGTAATGCAACGTAAAAGGGGAAACTAATATATGAGATAGATGCATTACATGCAAAGCAAGATAGTTCAAGCCGTGATTTGTCATAAGTGCGATGATTATGGCTTACAGCTCATGAAAACCCCAAATCCACAATCTCAGTAAATTATCAATACTTGCAATCAATAAAACAAGGAGTGTACATAGAACAATATCACACCTCTGAAAAGTATAAGCATGCATATGGACTCAGTACTTGGTTTGGGCCCCTTTTGCAGCAATTACTGCCTCAATGCGGCGTGGCATGGAAGCTATCAGCCTGTAGCACTGCTGAGGTGTTATGGAAGACCAGGATGCTTCAATAGCGGCCTTCAGCTCTTCTGCATTGTTCGGTCTCATGTCTCTCATCTTTCTCTTGGCAATGCCCCATAGATTCTCTACGGGGTTCAGGTCAGGTGTGTTTGCTGTCCAATCAAGCACAGTAATCCCACGGTCATTGAACCAGGCTTTAGTGCTTTTGGCAGTGTGGGCAGGTGCCAGGTCCTGCTGTAATATGAAGTCAGCATCCCCATAAAGCTCGCCTACGGAAGGAAGAATGAAGTGCTCCAAAATCTTCTGGTAGACGGCTGCGTTGACCCTGGACTTAATGAAGCACAGTGGACCAACACCAGCAGATGACATGGCTCCCCAAATCAACACAGACTGTGGAAACGTCACACTAGCCTTCAAGCATCTTACAGTGTGTGCCTCTCCATTCTTCCTTGGTTTCCAAATGAGATGCAAAAGTTGCTCTCATCAGAAAAGAGGACTTTGCAACAGACCAGGTCGGTTTTTCTTTAGCCTAGGTAAGACGTTTCTGACATTGTTTGTTGTTCAGGAGCGGCTTGACAAGAGGAAAACGGCATCTGAAGCCCATGTCCAGGATCCGTCTGTGTGTGGTGGCTCTTGATGCACTGACTACAGCCTCAGTCCACTCCTTGTGAAAGTCACACATTTGAATGGCCTTTTCCTGATAATCCTCTCCAGGCTGCGGTCATCCCTGTTGCTTGTGCACCTTTTTCTTCCACATTTTCCCCTTCCACATAACTTTCTATTAATGTGCTTTGATACAGCACTTTGGGAACATCCAACTTCCATCGCAATTACCTTTTGAGTCTTTGCCTCCTTAGGGAGGGTGTCAATGATGGTTTTCTGCACAACTGTCAGGTCAGCAGTCTTCCCCATGATTGTGATTCCTACTGAACCAGACTGAGAGACCATTTAAAGGCTCAGAAACCCTTTGCAGGTGTTATGGCTTACTTAGCTGATTAGAGTGGGACACTGTGAGCCTAGAATATTGCACCTTTTCACAATATTCTAACATACTGAGATTGTGGATTTGGGGTTTTCATGAGCTCTAAGCCGTAATCATCGCACTTATGACAAATCAAGGCTTGAACTATCTTGCTTTGCATGTAATGCGTCTATCTCATAAATTAGTGTCCCCTTTTTACGCTGCATTACTGAAATAAATGAACTTTTGCACGATATTCTAAGAGTATAACCTGTATATCAATATTTAAGCCTTTTCTGAACGTAAGCAGATCTAAACTGCACTCACAGGACTTGCCCCAGCACCCATATTGCTCCCAAGACTTGCCCCAGCACCCAGATATTGCTAACAAGACTTGCCCCAGGACCCACACTGCACCTAGAACTTAACCCAGCACCCACATTTAACTCACACGACATACCCCAGTGTAAATAACTTGTCCCAGCACCCACATAGCACTCACAGGTCTTACCTCAGCACCCTGGACTTACCCCAGTGATCAGATGGCACCCAGAAGTCACCCCAGTGCTTGCTCTCACTTCGCACCCACTGCGCCTTGCAGAGTCTGAGCGTCAATAGAACATTTAACCCCTTTTTTGTCACCTTTTGTTCCCAAAAAATACAGGCCACGCTATTGGCTCCAAAGATTTAACATGGTCCTCAAGCCAATTGTTTACCGCCCTGTTGGCAAAATATATCCCGGGTGGCAAGTCTATGTATGAGACTATTGTAGAGGAGTCATAGGGAGCCTTAGTTATAAAATTGTTTATCAGTGCTCTAAGTTTATATACAAACTCAGGGGCTATGTAAACTATATTAAGTAATTTGATAGGATGCGACCTAATGACCACATTCAATCTTTGCCCTGGATTGGGCCTTTATACAACTTATACAGTATACAACTAGATGTCACTGAGCTGTCTACTGTGCAGTGAATTAGCAAAGACATGAAGACCACTCACAATTATGAGACAGGCAGCAAAAAACAGCTTATTAAAATGCATTAAGTCAAATTGTCATTGAAAAAAAGACATGGTATCGTAAAAAAGTTGCCCAAATTACAGTCAAATGTATAAATATATTTATAATTTTTTGAATACATTTTTATTGGCCCCCCAAAATGGTAAAAATCATGAAGACAGGAAAACTGCGACAACCAAATCCAATTATCGGTAAAAAATAACTTTTATTGAAGATATAAAATCACATCTTGTCGAAGGTAACAACGTACAAAAAACAGGAAAGAGAGGTAGCTGGCTGGCTTGACGCGTTTCGTGCTTAAGTGCACATAGTCATAAGCTACTGAAGACAGCTGAAAGCGTGAATTTAAAGGTAAGCCCTGATCAAAATGAAATAGGGGTGGGTGGATAAAAAATGGTACACAGATATCGGCCTGGCGCAAATTAAAGATATCACAAGCAAATGTATAGATTAAATGCTAATACTTAGACAGTAGCTAATGTTACTTAAAAGTATTACATTTAACACTCACTGATTTGTTGCAATGATGTAAAAAATGAATAAGGTAACTTTCGGGTTGGCACCATTTAGAAATATTTTCAACGGTCTGCTAACCATACCTATGTTTCTGTTGCATAGTATACATGAGAATATTATGCATAATTAATTTCCATCCCCAAGTGCCTTAGTTTGTGTTGCTATGGTAATTGCCAGGCCACTTTGCTTGGCAACAACACGCCTAAATTGATGATTTTTGCTATTCGTAATGCTTCTTTTCTAAACTCATTAGATTAATCATGAACCTAAACCTGATCTTTAAAGAACAACAGTTCACAGAGGGAGACGCCATGGTGATGCATTTTTGGAAGATATTTTTTTTAGGTATAATGCTTAGATGTTATATATATATATGTCATGTTATACAGAAGACAAGCTAATGGACTGAATTGAAGGCATTCCAGTTATGAATTATTTCAGGATTTGCAGTATGGGAACCCATTTTAGCAACTACTGTCTATGCCAGTCATGATAATGGCTTTAAGCGTAGATGCTTCTTTACACTGGCAAAGTGAGATACCTCAGCCGAGAATGGAAAGGGCTCCCCACCTGGTAGAGAAAATCTCATATGTTTTTCTGCTGAACCATTACAGAAAGACAAAATCCATGAACATATCAGACTAATCGTGCTCAGAAAAGGCAGTCTAAATGTCAGACAATAATTCTCTGGAAGCATATAGCAACGTCAGTCGGGAATGGAACATGGGCAGAGTACTTCAGTAGCTCAAACTGAGAGTCCTGAATGGCACTGTCCTGCTTAGCTTGACCGCCTTCCCGAAAAGCAAGACAGAGGTAGAGCTTGGCGAGACAGAGCCTCCAAATTGGCACTGTCCTGTGCAAAGCATCCCAGGACATGGACAAATATATTCTGTCACACAGCTTCCCTCAGTGTACAGAGTGCCTGAGACATACCCACTGGGGTTTATTTACTAAACGTTGAGAAGAATGCGAGGCAGTCGACTTGGGTTGTCGACTTTCCTTTTCAAAGTCGACATCCCAAGTCGAGCTACTCATGCTATTTGCTAAAGCAAGTCCATCTCCTATCTCTAACTTCTTTCATAGTGCTATTCACTTAAATCCAAATGGAGTTTGAATTGGAAAGGGTAAAAAAGTAAAAGAAAATTCAAATAAAAAATAAATCCCCAAATGGCTCTCAGGATCTCTAACATGTATGCTGGGGCCAGGGAAAATATCCCTGACCCCTATAATAAGTAAGGTGCTGGGTGCTCTAGGCACCAATTATAAATATGGAGCCAAAGCAGGGAGCCCTGCCCCCCCCCCCCCCCACTAATATTACTGGAGCTAGAAGCCTGCTTCCACCCACCCGCTTATATAACCAGGGCTCGGAGCATGCTTAATAGCTCCAAGCCCCCCCCCTCCACCCCCATTATGACTATCGGGGCTGGGTGCCTGCTTAATGGCTCAAGGTCCCTTGCCCGTTAGTACATATTATAGTTATATAATATTTTAGAATTAACCCCTAAACAATGTATATTAATATTCTGTGGGCTTGCCAAGGCCACAGGAATAAAAATACATAACAGTCCCCCCCCCCCCCCCCATAAATTATATCACCCCCACCTGGGGCTTTACACACTCCCGAAAAACACCACTGGGTGTGAAGCAGGGGCGTAGCGTGGGGGGTGCAGGGGGGGCCAGCCGCACCGGGCGCAATATCTGGGGGGGCGCACTAGCCCTATGCGGCCGCGCGGCCGCAGCCACAACCGCGCGATACTTCCTGTCAGCCGCCGGATGTGAGCGGCAAATGACGGCGTGACGTCACATCCGGCGGCTGCGCGGCGGAGGCTCTTCTGAAACTGCATCGCGGCCTTTCTTCCCTGAGCTGTTGGAAGTGGAATTTGTAAAGGTAAGAATAAAGGCTTGGGGGACCTATTGTATTATGTATTGAGGAGGGGGTCATTAATGTATTGGAGAGGGGGAGGGGGGTCATTAATGTATGGGGGAGGGGGGTCATTAATGTATGGGGGAGGGGAGGGGGTCATTAATGTATGGGGGAGGGAGGTCATTAATGTATGGGGGAGGGGAGGGAGGTCATGTATGGGGGAGGGGAGGGGGGGTCATTAATGTATGGGGGAGGGGAGGGGGTTTCATTAATGTATGGGGAGGGGGGTCATTAATGTATGGGGGAGGGGAGGGGGGTCATTAATGTATGGGGGAGGGGGGTCATTAATGTATGGGGAGGGGAGGGGGGTTCATTAATGTATCGGGGAGGGGAGGGGGGTTTATTAAATGTATGGGGGAGGGGGGTTTATTAAATGTATGGGGGGGGTTCATTTAATGTATGGGGGAGGGGAGGGGGTCATTTAATGTATGGGGGAGGGGAGGGTCAGTAATGTATGGGGAGGGGGGGAAGTAATGTATGGGGGAGGGAGGGAAGTAATGTATGGGGAGGGGGGGAAGTAATGTATGGGGGAGGGGGGCAGTAATGTATTGGGGACGGGGGGGCAGTAATGTATTGGGGACGGGGGCAGTAATGTATTGGGTAAGGGAAGAAGGGGGGCAGTAATGTATTGGGGAAGGGAAGAAGGGAGGCAGTAATGTATTGGGGAAGGGAAGAAGGGGGGCAGTAATGTATTGGGGAAGGGAAGAAGGGGGGCAGTAATGTATTGGGAAAGGGGGTCAACTGTGTATTAGGGGAGGGAGGGGTCAGCAGTGTATTAGGGGGAGGGGGGTCAGCAGTGTATTAGGGGAAGAGGGGGGGGATGGGAAAGATCTGACTTGGGAATTTGAGATGAGGCAATGATTATATTTTTTACATTTGTGGCCTAATGAATAATCTATATATATGTGTGTATGTAGAAGGAAATGTAAATAGGTGGGGCTACAGGGGTGAGGGAATTATATTTGTAATATATTTATTAGGAACTGTGGAGGGAAGGGGGTTGGATGAGAGCATTAAATATCATAGCATTAAATATTATATTTATTGGGTAGGAACTGTATTATATATTTTTGGTTTAGTGCAGGGGTAGGTAACCTTTGACACTCCCTTTGTTTTTTGACTACATCTCCATTAAGGCTTGCAAAGCATCATGGGAGGTGTAGTCCACAACATCTGGAGTGGCAAAGGATGTCTACTCCTGGTTTAAAGCATAGGTGTATAACCATTTTGCTTCCCCAGGCCAAAATAACCCCTTAAACTCTTAAAGGATCACTATAGTGTCAGGAAAACAAAGCGGTTTTCCTGACACTTTAGTACCCTGAGGGTGCCCACACCCTCAGGGTCCCACTCCCGTGGCGCTGAAGGGGTTAAATTCCCTTCAGTTACTTACCTTAATCCAGCGCCAGGCTCCCTCGGTGCTGGTGACCTCTCCTCCCTGTCTGACGTCAGCTCCCCGTCCGACGTCACTGGAGCTGAATGCGCATGGCTGCGCGCACATTCAAAGTGTCCATAGGAAAGCATTTCTCAATGCTTTCCTATGGACACTCTGCGCGATGTTCGCACTCAACAAAGTGTTGGAAAATAAACTTGTATTTAGATGCATTTTACTTTAATTACATAAGTATTTTCATAACAAACAATACATGTGCTTGGGGGTTAAGGGTTTCTTTAACTAATCTAGTAGAAGAGACTCGAGTGCTAAAATCCACGGGTTAGGGGGCGCAAATTACTTGCCTTGCCCCGGGTGCTGACAACCCACGCTACGCCACTGGTGTGAAGTCATTTAGTTATAGTTACATGTTCAATAAAATTTCAGTTAATGTACAAAAAAATAAAATACTACATAGACCAATAAGTAAATCAATGGGTGTGAAACTATCAATTTGCATATTGCTTCTTTCTATGTTAACTCTGCTATTTATTTTCGTAGGCGTCGGTCTGGTGTTACTTATGATTAACCATTGGTTTATATGTGAAACAAGTAGAGCTCGCCATTTCCTGTGATCTGTTCTTGCTTTTAAAAGGACAATATATGTAAGCAGAAATCCCCTGAGCACTGTCAATCTGCGAGCTAAACACCCATGTTTTTCTTTGTTTCACTAGTGAAATTGTGGCCATTTTCTACTCTGTAACATAAGCATAAGTTATTGAAATGAAAGATGCATAATGAATATGACATGAGAGGCTATAATAGAATGTATAATAGACAACAATATGTTTTAAAATCTGGTGGTTACAATGAAAATATGTTCTCACTTTTAGCTGTATTAATATTAATGATGACTATGATCTACAAATTGGATAATGCACAGAGATAGGCATGCATTAATAAGTATGAATAACATAATGCCTGCTGGGCTCCCACTGGTGTCATGTCTATCATGAGTAACACTGACACATATGTAAATGAATAATGTATTGATGTCTCTTAGTAAAGTGGGAAGTTAGAGCGTTACACTGGCCTTCTGCCTCATTACCTGGCAATATTAATGTGTCGTTATTTGCAAACAACTGTTATTAATGGAGGTGTCAGTTTACATAAAATTGTAAGTCTCTATGCACGTATTCACAGATCAAGCTATTCATCTATCCATGATGGAGGTGTGGATGTGAAAGGGATTCATTGTTGGTTCTGAACTGCGGAGCAAAGAGTAACCACAACACCCTAAAATATTCTCTGCCACTACAAAAATAGTGCTTAGACCACTACTTGCTATTATTTTTCACAGTTCACCAATTATGCACAATTCAATAGCCTAGACCAGGGGTAGGCAAACTGCGGCTCTCCAGCTGTTCCAAGACGACATCTCCCATAATGCTCTTTCAGCTAAGAGGCTGGCGGACGAGTATGGGAGAGGTCGTCTTGGAACAGCTGGAGAGCTGGAGAGCCGTAGTTTGCCTACCCCTGGCCTAGACCAGTGATGGTGAACCTATGGCATGGATGCCACCTGTTGCATGTGGGAGCCCCTAAGTATCTGAGTGCATTGTCAACCTTCATCATAAATGGTGGTAAGTGGAGCACAGAATGGCACATTGAGATCTTTATCTTGGTATCCAGCAGAACAATGAACACAGGCTGAAAACCATCTTTGGCCTAGCATAAGGAACATTCATCTCACAGAACATGTTTGCCAACATTTTCTATTGGTGAGTGCTATTGTTGATACCCATCCGGTATTTTACTGGCAGGCCTGTAAAAAATTGGCTTAATGCCTGGTGTACGCATGCATGAATCTTGCTGCACACAGCCAATAGTCGGCGAGGGGATTAACATCTCCTTCAGTGCTGGAGGTTTGTTCGGTGTCACAGCCTCACAGAGACTTTCAAATAAATCACTTCTGAACAATGCTCCATGGGAGCATCATTGAAAAGCTATTTTAATACCTTAGGGAAGGGGTATCCAAGTTTTTTCTGAAGTGGGCTGCAGATTTAGAAATGCATTTGCATGCTGGGCCGCAAAAATCTTTACATTTATAGTTATGATGAAGAATAGCTTGTTAGTCATAGAAAAATGTTTGGTTAGTTAGAAGTAATTCAAAAGCAGTTTAAAACATGTTTGAATGAGCTTTGTTGAAACATTTATAGGGATAATGAGAATAGGGGCAGTTAAGTCAGGTGGGCTGCACCTTGCTGTCAAATGGGCCGCATTTTGCCCACAGGGCGCATATAGGATGCCCCTGGCTGAGGGTATATTGCATCACTGAATAAAATATTTCTAAAATGAAAATCATTTTCATTCTTATGCAGTATTCCACTCCATAGTAGAGGATAGACCCTCTTCAAATGATTTGTAAAAAAGCATGATAATCTGTGTTGCAATATATGAGCTAGACTTTATGAATTTTATTTTTTAATTATGTTTAGCAGCATATATATTAATACAAATATTTGCAGTTGTTTCTACAAGAGATTGGTCTGAAGCCATCTATTGGTTTGTTGTACCAACTCTAATGTGACTGCATTGTTACACAAACATGCCACAGGTCAGCAGAGTGTATTCAGACATAAAAAAATCTCTTTTTGTTTTTACAGAGCTGATGACAGCTGCCCTGATCCGGTCACTGTTTGGCAGGTTCCCTTTCATAAGCTGTAAAGTGCGCTCCTAACCTTTCACCCCACTGCAACCGCTGCCACTGAATCAGCTATGGATTAATTATTTGTGAATATGATATGCACACACCCTGATGTGAACATTTCAGACACATACTGAAGTTATAATGTCTCAGCTATGCATAGGGTTGCCACGCAGCCCGTATTTTACCAGAAGACTAGTGAACAATTGGCTTGAGGCCAATGTTAAAGTTACTTTTGTCAACCTAATCATGGTTCATACTGTGAATAAAAAAAAAATGAAAATTAGCAATACATTGTGTTAGCAGAATTGCATGCAAAGGTATAAAATAAGAGAAAAATACGTTTTAAAGGTGTCTGTGAAGTCTCATGTTTATGACATCACCTTTGGTTTGGTATGCAAATGAACTAATTTTCATATAAAGACAGATGAATATGTCATAAGCATTACATCACATATATATTTCTCTTATTTTATGCATTTGCTTGCAATTTTGTATAGATAATTTTTCATCATATTTTATTCTTCTCATTCACAATATAAGCAATGTTTAGGTTGACAGAGTCTATTGGGTCAATAACATCTGAAGAAAAGGTGACTAACTACGCATAGTTGGTTTTAAAAGTAACAGCTGTCATTTTTGGCTGGCCCATTTCCCTGGGCTTAAAGGGACAGTATCACCTAAACATTGTTTTTACTGTGAATGTAGAGGATAAAAATGATTGAAAATGATCTATACATTGTATTGGAATGTATTGCAAGCAATTTCCTAAATTTGGAGAAAAATGTGTAAATGTGTTTTAAATGTGTTTATGGAGTCTCTTGCTTATGACATCACCTGTGGCATGGTATGCAAATGAACTTTTTTTTCAGTGGGAAATGTGTTATTTCCGCAGGGTATGTCATAAACAGGAGACTCCGCAGACACATTCAAAACACAATATTCTCCTAATTTAGAAATGTATTTCTTTTCACTGAAGGAAGTACGAGATGGGAGATTGAAATGGACTGGTGAGGTGGAGGGAGAGGAAGATCGAGTTTACTTTAATGAATAGCTTGAGGAGATCAACTTCTAAAGTCAACTGCATTGGAGAATTTTTCCAACTCGGCTACATTGGCCTAAAGTTTGAAATTCCCTTCTCAATTCTCTGCAATTCGCTCTTTATTGAGTAGACCCATAAAAGTTCTGCACATTCAGTTGTTTATTTCAAACCTAACACCAACACCAGACCAGGAAACCTGCCATTATGCCCCACTGCATTATTTTTTTTTTTCCCATTAGTTTTCTCTTTGGACAAATAGAAAAATGCTGATTAATCCATGTGCTGGTGCAGACTATATTTCCCATTACACCCAAGCACATGCTGGCTGAGTGTTTTGTAAATAAAGACCATAAAAATTAAGCGATGGATAACCTTTGGCTCTAAACGTTTCTGAAAAAAAAAAACAGAAAGTAATTTGGCACTCTAGATAATGTGGAATATGATTATGGGAAAATTCTTAACTACCACGCAATGCACATATTGGTTAGTAAAGGTCTAGGACTCTGCTTACCAACCAAATTGAGCATGTAGGACAATTAGGAGGCATGCGGGACAGTTTGAAGGCATGCGGGACAGTTGGGAGTAGGGTTGTCACCCAGCCAGTATTTTACCGGCAGGCCAGTAAAAAAATGGCTTGAATGGGGCATCAGCAAAACCAGTATTTTTTTTTGTCGAAAAGGTGGCAACCCTAGTCCGTAGCCATGCGGGACCTTTGGGAGGCATGTGGGACAGTTGGAAAGCATGCTTTTGTTCAGATCAGCTATGTGCTGACACAAGGCTAGGTATGAAACTGATATCTGCAACTTCATTTATACCTGCTCCAGACAAAAAAAATAATAATACAAATGTGCTTACAGGGATAATACCATGACTCACTAAAAGTGTATTTTGAATGGTGAAATGATTAACCCCCTAGTCTTAGCAACAGCACCAGGAGATTTGTTCAGAAACCTTTTTAATGAGACAGAATTTCTAATTCAAAATATTGAAAGAAGAGTGTAGCCACACCTTATCATTAAGCACAGTCTAAATGATTGTAGTTTTTTTCCAGCAATATAGCATGCATATTTTCATGAAATGGATTTGGAGATCCACTGTGACAGGGGCTCGTGTAGGGCCCTGGGGGTCAGAAGACTCCCAATGGACTATGGACCCTGTCATATGGATATACCAGGTTTGGGGGTATAAACATTGAGGGCACCAGCAGAACCCTGTTTTCAGCTGGACTTCAAACACAGGCTCACTCAGGAAGTCAGCCAGGATGAGTATCCCGGGATTCAAGCCTTTGTCCCTGTCGCGGTACCCCATCGCGACCAACTATTCACCCCATAAAATGTGCCTATGGTTGGGCTAAGAGTTGTGTGTTTTCCCCTTTGTACTTGTTCCAAAAAGGGCTGAACTAATGGTTAAACCCGGCTTCTGGCGGCATTCGTACAATTTGAATTGTCGGCACGTTGCTGATTGGTTGGCGGTTTAAAGCCCACTAGCCGAATTAGAGACGAAATGTGTCGCTCATCCTCTTATTGGCTGGGGGAGTAATAGCTTTTCAGCTATTCTCTCAAACAAGGAAATTGAGGCACTACCCTGATTGGTTAAAGGTTTAAATTTCCAGCAAAGCGCTGATTGGTCGCTCGTTTAAAGAGCTTGATCGGCCCTGTGCTGATTTGTTCTCCAGTTAAAGGGCAGAACTGAATCTCTCAGTGCCGCCAAGTTTGGTCCTGAACCACACCCCCCTTATCCGTGATGGGTCGCTCCCTGGGTGCCCCTTCCCATGGCACCAAATTCAATTACCTGTTGTGTTATGTGTTAACCTTAATCCCCTTAAGTTCTGTCCTATTTACGATTGTATGTTAAAGGTAAACCTGTTACAGTTCTTTTGTTCATGTTATGTTATCAAAATGTGTTACTGTATATATGTCCTTTATTATAAATCAATAAATGCTCTTCTGATTTTACCCAACACGACCAGTCTCTTCTGCTATGTTGTGGGATTTGCTAGCGGGGAATAAGTGATTAAACCCTGTTTGGAGATTTATTTATTCACCGGACCTATGGAGTGATATTTGTGGAACTGTTTTCAGCAGGAAACTCATCCTAGTAGCCCTCCCGTTACAGTCCTATTCACTGTTTTTCCCCCATGTTAAGATTGTATCCTATCCTGTAAACTCCTGTCATAATGTCACCGTACCTCATTGTCTTTATGTAAGTTATTCAGTGTCCTGTTGTACAGTGATGTCCTTCAATTAACAAGTTACTTTAATTTAATGTACTCTGTATGTTAAATGGAAAGGTGGGTGCTCCATGACGCTGATCAAGCGTGAATAGTAGACAAGAACAAAAATGATGTGCACTCCACACTCCAATTGATGCAAAAAAGAAGGTGCTTTAATACGTGCAAAGCAGACCGAATAGTGTACAAACAGTGCAAAGGGGGAAAGGAGACCACACCTTATGTGTTTCGCGTATTACTACGGTTAATTCAATGTATTCCTAGACCCAGTTAATTGGAGGACCTGGTGGAGAACTATGCTTAGTTCCATTACCCCATTGTATACTAATGTCTGTAATGTCATTATGTCTGTATATAAGTCTGTGCTGGTTCTTGCTGTACCTAACTGCTAGTGGTCCTGTCTGCTATTTGTGTACAAAGAGCAATGTTCCAGAGAAGACTTGCTGGGAAAGTACTGGACTTTAAATCGGGGTCTAAAGAGGTGAGTTTCTACAACATGCATAGGTGCTACAGGCCTTGGGTAGCCGTCCCTTTACACATATTTTGTGAAATTATAAGCAAAACATTGTTCATTGACTTGCCAGTCTTAAAATTAATAATCAGTCAAATCAGGACTGTCCTGCTTAGACAGTTGAGGGTTATGTTATGTTAGACTCTCTTTCCTACCATAGTGTGTAAATTCTGATTTGTATTACAGTATTGACATAACCTGCAAGCTTTCTGTATAAAACAAGATATCTTAACATCCACTCTGAAAAACATGCTAGTAGAAGTATTTTGGCTGGCAACCATAGATATGTCTGCCAATATGAAATGTCAGTGTGAATAAATGTGATAGCCTGATTGATGGAACATGTCTGCCTCAGAAGCTGTGAACGTTGTCACCTCATTAGAGTATGTATCAACACAGGTGTTGGTAATATTTTATTGATAGATAGTATGTATGTCTGGCTGGCACATGCCATTTGGGGATGAGATCACATTAACTGTAGACTAACAATACATACTAAAGGTGTTTGATAGAGTTGGTATTTTGTAGACCGCTTTGATAGAGCTGGTATTTTATAGACCGCTAAGACATTTGCTTGAGGCCAGTGAAATGTCTGCAAGGACAATAACATGGTCGGTATTTTTTTTTTAAGAAAAGGTGCCAACCCTAGTCTTTAATCAATTTTCTCCATTGTGTCCAAAATATGCTATAATGGGCAACAGATAATGAAGCTGATTTTAACGGAAGGAGTTGTAGTACACTATTCAAAATGTATATAAAATAATTGATATTCCATAACAGAAATAGAAAATGGTACAGGCGTTTTGCCAGTTAAACAAACTTGTGTCATATCAGTATTACAGTGTCACAGAACATACAGGAGCAGAATGTTTAAGTTTAGATCATTCTTGTCACGGGAGGGCTACTAGACGGTTAGCTCCTACCGGAATCAGTTCCACAAAATCTCTCCTCAGGTCCAGGAAAATACAAATATACAAACGGGGCCATAGTCACTGTTTCCCTGCTAGCAATTCCCCAACATAGCGGACAAGCAAACACATTCACTTACACTAACATACACACACTCATTCACACTGACATACACACACTCTCACTCACACGGACATACACACTGACATACACACAGATATAGGCAGTGTCACAGAAGTTATCTCCTTTATCCACATACTCCATCACACACATTTACAGACAGTCTGTCACTCTGACATACACACACATTCACTCACACTGACATACACACACTCTCACTCACACTGACATACATACACACTGTCCATTTTAACTTACCTCTCTGTGCTTTGAGCTCCTTGTGTGAAGGAGGTCTCAGCCAATCACGGGAGGCTTCTGAACTCTCAGCCAATCAGGAGAGTTGAGAGGTCTCACCTGATTGGCTGATACCTCTTTCTATCAAGCTCTAGAAAAAAGAAAGAAAAAAAACTGCTGCACTGAGCAGCAAAGTACCGCATGGGGCAGCTGCCCCATTAAACGGCCGGCCTGGTGTTTAACATATTAAGTTAAAAGCGACATGAAGCATTACAAATGAAATTGAAGGCAATGTAGGCGCCTAAATGTTTTCAGTTTTATTTTCATACTTTTTTAAAAGCTATAAATGTACTAGTTTGGTAGTGCAGGAAAAAGATCCTTTTACAACAGGTTTTGCTACGAAACATTTTTATTTAGGTCCATTCTGAGCAATTTTTATTTTCCACTGTTTTGTTACTTATATCCTAAAAAGTCATCCTTTATAAATTGCTCCCATTTAGTGCTATTAATCTTGCCGCAACTCCACAAACTGCCAATATCTGAAGGACTCCAGTTGTACAGCTGCATGCCTAATGGACATACGTGTGAATGCATGTTCTGTACATGCTCCTGTGGTACACATGTGCAAATTATATAGTATAGTTTATATGAGACACTATCATTTTTGTTTTATTCCCATTTTAGAAAACTGAGAAGCACAACACATGACTAACCATTTATTTGTTAGCAAATTAAACCATGGAAGGTTATATAAATGTGTATTTTCAAGATGGAGTAGTTCTCAAGCAACCCCTGAATTTAACCCCTTCATGACACTACGTGCCTGATGATGCTCTGAAGTGATCAATAATCACTTCCAAAATCAGATGGTGTTGCTATGATACCTCCATGGAATGCGCTAGAGTCTAGGAACTCTGTTGTAGTTGTAGTAGACTGCCCCTAGCTCAGTTTGCAATATTAAAACAACCCAACAAGTTAGGGTTCAGATCTAGGGTTAGAGTTAAATTAGGGTTAGGTTATCATCAAGGTTGGGTGTCAAAAGGTCAGGAAGAATTAAAATTACAGCTAAACACAAAAACTGCAGAAGTGGAATAAAAACCTTATGCTCAGAATTTTTATGCTGCACAGTAAAATAAATACTGGTCTCATTACTGTATTTAAACTGCATATTAGATCTTTATTGAAATATAGCATCCAATAATATTCATGAACCAGATTATAGAAGGGTTTACCCGTTTATATAAAAGTATGCTGCATTTCATTTTTTTTTTCAATATCATAAAGTGTGGGCACATTGTTTCTAATGCATCCTATGATCCTTGTTTTTCGATTGCCAAACGTTTGTTCAGTGTTCCATCTGTTCTACAAACTCTGTACAAATGTCTTTCAATAGAGGCCATAGTCTAAAATAAGAGGGGCAACGATTTTAAAGTAATATCAGGAAGTATTACTTTCTGAGAGGGTAGTGGATGTATGGAATAGCCTTCCAGCCGAAGTGGTAGAGGTAAACACAGTCAAGGATTTTAAGCATGCGTGGGATAGACACAAGGCTATCCTAGCTATAAGATAGGGAACTGGGGACTAATAAAAGTATACAGAAAATTGGGCAGACTAGATGAGCCAAATGGTTCTTATCTGCCGACACATTCTATGTTTCTATGTAAAACCTAACTGCTGGAAGTGTGACATCTTTCAGAATAGGTTTTACTGACATAAGACGGTCACTGCAAAAACAAGGTTTGAGCCTGACCAGCAACAACTAGCCGCACTCTATATCTACAATGGCACACATCTTACACACATCACTGATGATGCCATGATAATCTGCATCATTACACATGACCACAAGTGAGCTTTGCAGGATATCTGAGGCACAGGAACACAGATTCATTTAGATTAATGCAAATTATAAAAAGGCCACCTAGTCACAGAGTCTTGTCTTCCTGATTCTATGGCATAGGTAGCGCCACCCATGATCTGCCTCACTTTTTCAAAAAGGTTCTTTATTGGCTTTTTAACAGACGTTTTTTCATGTCCGTGGGTGTGGACGTTTCCTTCACATTCCATGAAAGGGGCTCCCCTCCTGCATAACACATCACTGTTTAAAGGAGTTTTAGCCACTATGCATTATATATTTCACTGCTGCATTCCTCTCTTCCATATGTACCTTAGCCGACTTTGCTATATCTCTGGTTGACTGCATCAACGGCCAATACTAGGTGTTTAACTTTTACATTTGCAGTGCTTCCCTATTTCTTTTTTGTTTTGTAAAGTACCTGACAGATGCAGTGTACACATAATAATAAATGGATTACTTTCTTGTCTGAGAGGTGTTCAGGCACTCAGATATGTGGGGAAGAATGCGGTCATTTACTAAACAATATTGATTTAAGACCTCATTCATTCCAAAATGCATGCTAAATAGCCTGCTTGTTTACCTTGAATAAGCTGTATGGCCTTGTACAACACTTAATTATTTTAAACTTCTTTTTCTAAATTGTAAACAGAAAACACAGAGGTCTGTGAATGTTTAAATCAGAGGCTGAAGTGAATATGAACCTCTATAATAAATTAGAAATACCACTTTCCTACATATTCAATACATCCACTAATATATATATATATATTGTGGATAAAAAAACAAACACTTTTTTTTTATATAATAGAGAGCCACTTAAAGAGGCTCTATCAACCTAAACATCACTTATACTGTGAAGGAATATAATAAAAATAATTAAAAATCATCTATACCAGGGGAGTCCAGCCCTATAGTCAATTCAGTCCAGCCCACAGTTCCATGAGGATCTCCTTGATACATCCTCGCTTCTGCAGCTCATCACAGCCTTCCGTGATGAGTTGCTGTGCAGATCCCCCTGAGGGATCTTATCTTTGCATGCCTTCAATAGACAGGAGGTCTATCCTGTTGATGGAATGTAACACCAAGTCTCATTGTGGCAGCAGTGATTGAGCAGATCAGCTTCCATGCTTCAAAGGGAAGTTTATCTTCATACAAGGGCCACTGGATGTTTCCCCAGCTGGGGAAAGAAAAGTTTAGTGACTAGAGCTGAGCAGACACCTGGATGTTCGGGTTCGGCAGGTTCGGCCGAACTTCAAAAAAATGTCCGGGTCCGAGCTCGAACTAGACCCCGAACTTGACCCCGACCCCTATTGAAGTCAATGGGGACACGAACTTTTGGCCACTAAAATGCCTCTAAAAAAGTCCTGGAAAGGGTTAGAGGGCTGCAAAATGAAGTAAAATGTGGGTAAGAGTAGGACAAGTGCCCTGCAAGCAAATGTGGATAGGGAAATAACTTAAAATAACATCAAATACATACAAATTACAAATACAGGTGAGCCATAAAATAGCACTAGATGGAATCTTTGATTTTAGCTTTGGACGAACATAAATCTAAATCTAAAGCATCGCTGCCAGGAGGATCAACAGAATTATCCATTTGAGAGAGGGTTGGAGTGCAGGTTATTCTCTTTCAGTTTATACTAAGTGACCCATAGGTTGAGGAGGCGGTGACCGTGGCGGTGTAGGTGGAAGCGGCGCTGGTGGAGGAGGAGGTAGCCAACACTGTTTATTTTTTTTAAATTAGGGTAGCCCCCAAAATATTGGGACATATAACAACAGAATAAGTGCACTTGAGTATAACAATGACTGGGTGAGGCCGGTATAAACGTCTATTCTGCACAAGGTACAGAGAAGTCTGGTGGGTTCCATGCCTGGTTCATCTTAATAAACGTGAGCTTGTCCACGTTGGCTGTGGACAGGCGGCTGCGCTTGTCTGTGATAAACACACGTTCAGACAATACACTGGCTGCAGGGCAGGCCAGCACCTCCAAGGCATAAAGGGCAATTTTTTTGTTTATTGGACTGCAAGAAATGCACCGCAAGACATAAAAGTACTATTTAGCACCCAAAACAAATCAAATTTTTCTTTGGACTGTTCTATTTGACTCTCAGATATGAAGTGCACCGCAAGACGCAAATGTACTATTTAGCACCCAAAACAATTAGAATTTTTCATAGTGCACTGTAACCACAGTATTGGACTGTTCTATTTGACTCTCAGATATGAAGTTCAGGATGCAAATGTAATATTTAACACCAACAAATTGCAGTATTTAAAAATGCCTAGATGTTGCCCACTGAGCTAACAGAACAGGATTAAAGTTATGTGCCTGGCACACATGCAGTTGCAAGTGCACTGCACTCTCTGTGGCACTGGGCTCAGGGCATGGTACAAATATGTAGTATAGCACCCACTAAAATAATCACTGTAATTTGAATAATCGCTGTAGTTTGCAGATTCAACACCAGAATTTTTTTTAATCTGTCCCTCACCGCTGCAGCATCCTCTTCCTACACTAAGAAGAGCTCATGTGATGTGTGTGTACGTGACTCCAGCTTATATATAGAGGCTGGGTCACATGCTGCACTGGCTAATCACAGCCATGCCATTAGTAGGCATGGCTGTGATGGCTTCTAAGGGCAAACGAGTCAAACGCTTGTTGATTGGCTGCCCTGCAGCCTTTCAAAACGCGCCATTAAATCGCCGAACCCCGAACTCCAACCTGAACATACAGTGAAATGTCCGTGTTCGGGTCCAGGGTCCAAAATCAGTAAAGTTCGGTACGAACCCGAACTGTGCGGTTCGGGTTCGCTCAACACTATTAGTGACCATTTAGTCTGGTTTTTGCAGTACTTGAACTTATGGTTTGATTCTCCATTTCATTTAATGGTCGAATGACTTTTTAAAAACTGTTGATTAGATTAAAAAAAAAAAAGTTATTAAAGTAAGACAAACTAGTGAAATTCTTTACTGTGTTTTCATATACACTTTGTTTCCTTCATGAAATACCATAGTTATAGAACAAACGTAAGCGTGGAATCATACATCAAACATGTTCTTATCCAATTCAGTGGCATGTTGTATTATAAATACAGCTCCACCTTGTGGATAGAAAATGAATTTGCCGTAGAAGTTATTTTTTTTTAATTGTTTCAGATTTATTAAGCAAATAAAAGAGAAATTATCTAAAAAAAAAATATATATATATACTGTACTTACCATGTTGCAACAGTGATCAATGAACTTGTATAAATCATATATAAATGGTATTCTTTTTAAAGTGCTTAAACTAGGTAGCTGTTTAAAAAAATGTTTTTTTTTACCTGTGTGCCCCAATTGGTCTATAATGTGCCACCCAATATTATAACTTCATGAAATCTCCATCCCTCTATGCCATTTAAAGCCAAAGTCCAGAAGCACCCATCAGAGGAAAATGTAAGAATACCTTTTGTAACAGAGGGAGGCATACACTGCTAGGTGCTTGTAATCAGCAGTGTACAATACAAATATATTTATATAAACACAATAAAACATTACTGGTTTTACTTTTAATAACAGAACACACGACAGCTCCAGTTGAAGTAACATAACTAAAAAAGGTGAAGGCAAATATTCCAAATATCAGGTAAAAAAGTTAATAAGCTTCATACATTTCATATCAAGTACTGTATGATGTGATTGACAAAAATCAACAGCTTTAAAGCCAGTTTTGGACAGGGAAGGAATGCTGCACTAGTTGCAGTTTGACAGCAAATTAACAAAATCATGTACAAACAAGTCCTGCTGCATGCACGATTAGTGTTACTGGTTACTAGACAATCATATACCATTTAAACATTTGTTTTATGGAGCATCAAGCTGCACGATAACATGCATAACTATTTCATAACTATCCCCCCCAGCAGCTGGTGCTTGAACTGATGTAGTTGCATATATGGAAGCAGAGTTATATAAATTAAGTTTTTTTATAAATTTGATTTTCACAAAATTCGAGCTAAATAATTAAATGCTTGAAATAAAAAGTGCCTTCATGAAAGTAGAAAAAAACAGCGCTATCTGTATGTTTTTAATTAGTGTTAGTTGTGTTACATATAAAATGTTGTACATATATAAATGCTGCTTTAGTATAGATATTACAATTTCAAACTAATGCTGTTTGTACTGTAAGGCATTTTAAGTTAAGTTCTCTGGAAAGGCTATTCAATACATGTTAAATTTGACCATGTTTACAATCTTTACATTTTAATAAAAGTTCAAATCCCTATTCAAAGTGCTTTGTCACGAACCTCCGTGACTTGGGGGAGCAGGCCAGGAAATGCGGTGTTAGTTCTGTTGTAATACCCAGTGTGTTCCCATGTTTTCTCCAGTTTAATACCTCCCCAAAAGGGCAAATCACTTACGTGCAGCCCGCCCACTGGTGTCCAACTCCAACATCCCAAGTAGCGACCCCATTACTGCAACCTTGACCTAGAGACTATGGAGCCCGTCGCTCAGCCACCCATTGGTTCCTTTAAAACTCCTGTGACTTGGCCCAACGTCGCTAAAATGGGTATTGGCTGGTGAGTTAAAAGGGCGACTAGGTCTCCCTCCTATTGGTCCGAGCCCTGAAATAGGGAACCGAAATGTATCCGAAAGGTGAGGTGAAATAGAATTACGGCATTTAGCCCCTTTCAGGACAGTATGGCTCCCCAGTCGGCGAAGCACCCCAGCCACAATAAAAGTTAAGCCCGGTCACCTGGGACTTTCGCCTGCCCTTGGTGCATTCGGGGCGCTGCTGATTGGTTGCTCCAGATTGTCGGTACAGATCTTTTAGGAAGCTCTGGTTCAAGGGGAAATAGTAGGCGCCCATTCCATTGGCCAGGAGTTTAAAGGTACCTCAAGTTAAAGGGGTTAAAGGGACCCGGCTCTGCCCCCCTCTCCTCATTGGATGCTACTTTCCCCAGTATGTTCCCATTGGTTCCCCCCTAAACCTGGCGCCATATTTAATTTTATTACCCATTGTGTTGAAGTTAATCCTGTTATGAGTGTATTGTTTAATCATCTGTTATCAAGATGTTTTAATGTATAAACGTCCTGTCTTGTCTTGCTGTGAAATCCTTGATAGCCGTGTCTACTTCTGGGAATTGCTACGAATCACATATTACTAAGGGATGTTGACCAGGGAGCTGACAATTGATTGTGAAAGATTGAGGGCTGAGGAGATATTTGAACCCGAAGACGAGAATTAACATCTGGCTAGGGAGCCTTGTCGTTACATGCTTATTGCCTAAATAACAGGCCATTATATATTTACATCTGGCTAGGGAGCCTTGTCGTTACATGCTTATTGCCTAAATAACAGGCCATTATATATTTACATCTGGCTAGGGAGCCTTGTCGTTACATGCTTATTTCCTAAATAACAGGCCACAAACATTATTTTTTTTCTTACTCATTGGGCAACCTAATATAGTCTGCACAGCCTTTTCAGGACTGTGAATTGTAATATACAACCAAAATAAATACACAGGACAACAGGAGATTGGAGAGGAACCAAACCTCCTTTTTACTTACTCTGAATGGTTTATGAAAAGACAGTTTGCACAAGCAGCATCACTGATAGCATTCAGTCTAGATATAATATGATCTTAATAACTGTATTCATCTCCTAATTTACATTCTGTCTCTTCATGTATCCCTGAGTGAAACAATTTGGACGTCTTAATCAATAAAGTGCGGTTCTCGTCTAGCTTGCTAAAAAGTGTAAAAGATTTGACATGATACAGATTATAAGGCACTTTTTAAATGATAATCAATACAAACAGCATTGGGAACAGAGAGATTACTTGGTAAAAGTACAAACTTATTCATTATGAAAAAAAATCTGTCTCAGTGATCCACACGGACCATCTATTTCAGCCCTCACCTTAGTGCTAGTGGATACAGCATCAGTTCCGCACTTATAATACAGATACAAGAAAGAACATACAATGCCTGCATTAACTTCAAAATAAATAAAACTACTAATGATGACAAGGATATTTAAACAAACATTTACTAAAAACTATTCCCTTTTCATTGGAACATAATAGAACGTTACAGTCTATTTCCTTAAACCCCATTTAACTTAGACTAATGTCTCTTACAGAATAAGAGATTGGTTTGGATTACATAGAATGCATGACTTCATTATTACAAAATTGTGCATGTAAACAACAAATAAAAAAAGTAATGAAATAGTCCCAAAATGTCTCAAGGCATTTATGGTTTTGTGCAGTGTGTGGTGTCCAGAGTCAAGTTCCCCTTAAGTGTCCTGTTCTTTCTTTTTGGTTACTGCCCAGTCTTGTACTGTACCACTGGCAAATAATGCAAAAAATAGGGCTCCAAAAACATTAATAGCAGCAGCAATGTAGAAAACAACCTGCCATTGTTCCACGGTGTTCTATAGAAAAGAAAATGGAGAAAATGCCATCAGAAACAAATTGGCAATACAATTCTAGCTTTGTAAGTAGAACATTTTTCTATGGAGCGAGTTCAATATGCTGAACCATTTGATGTCTCATTCACTTGCTATGAAAATGAATATGAGCAGAAAAACAAAACATAGACAAACAAAAAAGAGAGGGGAGATTGGATGTGGAGCCTCATTGGATTGGTTCACGGGTTTAGTTTGTCAGTGCAGAATTTCAGAGGGGAAGAAAAGATGCATTTAGGTTTGCATTGGAAGTGTGTTCAATGACTAATGAATCCAACAGAAATCTAAGAAAGCAATACATACTAAAAATGCTACCCTTCACACATCCAGATGTAACTATAAACCTTTATTTATGAAGAGTAAATACACAAAAATACTTAAACTTGCCTACAAGATAGAGTTGTATTAACCATTTATTTCTGTAGATGACTAACAAGAATCCAATTCTGCCTTTTACAACTGTTTTCTTAAAGGGGCAGTTTGATCTACAGTGTCGAAGAATATTTTTAGACTGTGTCATGTAAAGTAAAAGAAACAGATCTGGGTTATCAATCTTTTCCCTCAACATCCCCTCTCTTATAAACACTGCAAATAAATTGTAATAGTTTAATTGCTGTTGCTAGCTCTCCAAGCCCTCCTTATTGGATGTCACTGAAATAATTTTCAATGTATAGCTACTTAGAACTGTAAATTGTTTTAAAAGTATAAATAAGTACATTTTACACTTATATAAAAACACATACAACATACAGACAGTAAATGTGGACCTGCCCCTTTAAGTTGTATAATTTGCGTCACTCCCTCAGGAACCTATGTTAGACCGGCACTCATTTATTGGTCATTTAGATATCTAACCAAACATGGATACATATTTGTCAACAAATAACCGTCTAGGTCTAATTACAGAAATAAGCCAATTCCCACGAGTAATTAAATCCTGAATATTTCCTTAGCTGACTGTTAGCTGACAGAAATTCAATTGTTTATTATGATAAATTGGGAGAAAAGGTTTACCATTTAGAACAGGACTGTAAAAGAAACACATTTGTGGCACCATTACTTGAAAATTATACACTTATACGTAGGTGAACCCAGCATGTTGCCATTATTTCAAACTGAAGTCAATGGGGTTCATAATGTGGGTTACAATGGGGGTTACAATGTGAGGTTAAGTTCAAAAAGTGATCCAGTCACTATGGAAACCAATGGAGTGTTCCAGCTGACTAGATCACATTTAGAACTTGCCCCAGAAATTACCTTTACACATTACCCATGATTAGAGTTGCCCCCCTTTCATTAAACTAATACCAGCAGTGCTATTGCCCCCATACTCTTAAAATTGCCCCCAGGGCATTTGTATTTACCCTACTAGTGATGTGTTTTAAAACATTTGTAAATTAAATAATTTGTTCATGTTCTAGTTGACTTTACTAGCAATCAGTATATTATAAAAGCTAAGAATTCTTGGAATTACACCACAACTGCTCAATCCCCAACAACCTAAAAGTCCCTCTTTGGCTATATGAAATGTTGGGAGATATGATTTGCTTTGGGTGTCTTACTTACTTCATGGGTTAAAGTTTTGGCAATAACAGGACCAACCATCCCAGGAATCGTGGCAAACGTGTTTGTGATTCCAAGCAGTAGCCCAGCATAACTGTGAAATAAGTGTATTAAGAAGACATGTTATTATTATTTTTAGAAAATGACTCAATACAAGTTCTGCATGCAAATGTACTCTTTTTCTATATCTAAAGCACTGTTTATATTTCTCTTTCCTATGATGAGTGTTTTTAATATCATGTTTTTTCTTATATGAAAACTCAAATATATTTAAGTCTTCAAAGTGAACCTATTATCTACAAACATACCTCCCAAGTTTGCCCCTCGGGCAAAATGGAAGTCAGGGGAGGGACGCCGGGGGGCGGAGTCTGGGGAGGGGGTGTCAGTGCTATTGCTCATATGCGGTAACAATGTCAGCCACTTTAGATCCTGGCATCTGAAGCCAGGATCACTACTGCACATGTGCACAATGCTATGTATGAGTAGGCATTCTCTGGTGTCTGGGACACTGGAGAATGTGAATAGGACCGTGTAATTGTGGTCCTGAGTCCTGCCGTCCCACTGAGCTCTACCTCTGTCCGGAAAAGCGGGACAGTGGTAGAGCGTGGCAGGACAGCGGGACATAGCGCCCATATCGAGACTGTTTTGAGGTATGCACAAAACATGTAGATAACAAAGTCAGATGTAGGTCAGTATAAATATTTAGGACTCAACCAAAATCAAAAATATACAGACTAGGGTACATACTTACCCAAAGGGATCTTTAGCCATCAAACAACATGGCTACCTTTCTCCACCAACACGGAAAGTGAAACAGGTGAATGTTCCTGTTCATTCAACAGATTTGTAGGTTTTTATGACCATGCCCTCAGTAAAGAGATCACGTACTGAGGCATAGCAGCAAGGCATAAAACAAAATAAATCCAAACATTTTCTAGAAATTTAGGTTGCATAATTTATATATATATATATATATATATATATATATATATATATATATATATATATATATATATATATATATATATATACACATACATATATATATTTTTTTTTTTACAAGGAAGGTGAAGTATATAGTGTAATGATTTCTATGTTGTTTCCATGTTTGATGCAGCATATCAATAGTTCATTAGTAAACAAATCGTTTCAAAGCATTCTACATGTTGAAAACTACAAAATGTATACTTGGTTATTTAGGGCAACAATTCACTGGTTCAATTCTTTTTGACATTAAATAGTTAATCCTGTTCCAGAGCTTTACTTTTGTAAAACAACCGGAATGCGTATCCTTTTTTTATGTGTTCTATAGAATAATAAAAACAAATAAACAAACACAAACCCCCCCCCCAAAAACAAAGAAGTGGAATCCCTCTCAGCGAAAATGGACATAAGCTCAAATAGCAAGCCCTGTAGGATGTAACCTACTCAGGAGAGGAATCACAGTTTTTTTTGCTTGCTTGCTCCATTAGCATGTCAGACTGGTCCCACCCATAAGGGCAATCCAGATCCAAATTGCCTGGCAGGTCTCCTCTGCACAAGGAACACAGCAACCACAGACGTGTGTTTCGGCCTTCATTGGCCCCGTCAGTGTGGTACAGCTGGTATCCCTCTAGGTCAGGGGTGTCCAACATGCGGCCTGTGGGCCAAATGCAGCCCGCCAGGCATTGGGTGTGGCCCGCGTGAGCTCAGCAGCCGCACCTCCAACTGCTGGCTGCATGGGAAGGAGCGGCACAGCACATCACAGCCAAGTGCGCATAACCCCTCCTCTACCCTGCAAGTGAGGTCAGCGCGAGGGTCAGAGGGAGGGGAGAAGTGCACCAGCAGGAGAAACAGACCATGCATTTAGGGTGCGTGGGGAGAGGTGGGCAAACACTTTGCACAGGGGGGTTTGGGGAGAAAGAGAGACAAGGGGGGCTTGAGAGAGATGGGGGAGAGAGCGAGATGGGGTGATTAGACAGAGGAGGAGGGGTCGGAAGCCCTCAGCCCCATGGGCGTCCGCAGGGGGGGGCGCTGCCCCTGGATTTTTGTAATTCCCCTTTAAAAAATAAATAAAATTTTTTTTTTTAATTTTTATTATTATTATTTTTTTCTCAGTATGTAGCCTCTAGTTGTCCCTAGGGTTCTGCACAACAGTTGCTGGGGTAGGAGGTGGCACCCAAAGCTGTTGCTCTCTGCAACTCTGCTTGCTGTAATACTGGTCTCCCATCCACATTGGTGCAGGTCTCTGCAGCTGTCAGTCATGCTGCATGGAGAGCCAATAACAGGGGTGCCCGGGGATATGAAGTTATAGCCCCACCCCTCAGCCCTCCATGTGGCACCATGACTGACAGAAGAGAGCCTGCAGGGGAAGATACTCAGAGACCATAGCTGAGCCTCTGTAACAGGTAGGAAGAGCTTATAATAGCTTTAAGGTACATGGTAGAGTGGGGTAAATCCAAGGAGGTCCCTCCCATTTCCCTGAGGTCTCCATTTGTCCAGTCTGAGCAGCTCCTCTGACCAGGCTCTGCTCACATCAACATGGTGACAAGTGGATGGGGCAGAAAAGATAATGGAGGATAAAATGATGTGATAGATGGAGGCAGATTGCAAATAAAATGGGATGACATGGGGCAGAAAAGATAATAGAGGATGAAAAGAGGTGATTGATTGGAGCAGAATACAGACAAAATTGTGACATGGGGCAGGAAAGATAAAATGTAGGTGAAAAGAGGTCACTGACATGGGGGAATAAAACACATAACATGATGGGGAAAGAGATGGCAAACATGGAGGAATAAAACATATAAAAAAGGGGGAAAGAGATAAAGAAATGTCATGGATTTAGGAATTTGGGTGTTTAGGGAATCTGTTGCTTTGTGCTTATATTGTGTGCTATAGTGTTGTGTCTGGTGCTGTTGGGTTACATTGTGTGCTATAGTGTTGTATCTGGTGTTGTGGGGTTATATTGTGTGCTATAGTGTTTTGTATGGTGCTGTTGGGTTACATTGTGTGCTATAGTGTTGTATCTGGTGCTGTGGAGTTATATTGTGTGCTATAGTGTATCTGGTGCTGTGAGGTTATATTGTGTGCTATAGTGTATCTGGTGCTGTGAGGTTATATTGTGTGATATAGTGTTGTATCTGGTGCTGTGGAGTTATATTATGTGCTATAGTGTATCTGGTGCTGTGAGGTTATATTGTGTGATATAGTGTTGTATCTGGTGCTGTGGAGTTATATTATGTGCTATAGTGTATCTGGTGCTGTGAGGTTATATTGTGTGCTATAGTGTATCTGGTGTTGTGAGGTTATATTGTGTGCTATAGTGTTGTATCTGGTGCTGTAGGGTTATATTGTGTGCTATAGTGTATCTGGTGTTGTGAGGTTATATTGTGTGCTATAGTGTATCTGGTGCTGTGGGGTTATATTGTGTGTTATAGTGTTGTATCTGGTGCTGTGGAGTTATATTGTGTGCTATAGTGTTTTGTCTGGTGCTGTTGGGTTACATTGTGTGCTATAGTGTTGTATCTGGTGCTGTGGGGTTATATTGTGTGCTATAGTGTATCTGGTGCTGTGAGGTTATATTGTGTGCTATAGTGTTGTATCTGGTGCTGTGGGGTTATATTGTGTGCTATAGTGTATCTGGTGCTGTGGGGTTATATTGTGTGCTATAGTGTTGTATCTGGTGCTGTGGGGTTATATTGTGTGCTAAAGTGTTGTATCTGTTGCCGTATGCTTATATTGTGTGCTATAGTGTTGTATATGGTGCTGAGAGGTTATATTGTGTGCTATAGTATTGTATCTGGTGCTGAGAGGTTATATTGTGTGCTATAGTGTTGTGTCTGGTGCTGAGAGGTTATATTGTGTGCTATAGTGTTTTGTCTGGTGCTGAGAGGTTATATTGTGTGCTATAGTGTTGTGTCTGGTGCTGAGAGGTTATATTGTGTGCTATAATGTTGTATCTGGTGCTGTGGGGTTATATTGTGTGCTATAGTGTTGTGTCTGGTGCTGTGGGGTTATATTGTGTGCTATAGTGTTGTGTCTGGTGCTGAGAGGTTATATTGTGTGCTATAGTGTTGTATCTGGTGCTATGGGGTTATATCTTTGCTATGTTGTTCTATCTGTTGCTGTGGAGTTTCAGCTAGAGCTCTGGATATTTATCTGGTGCTGTGGTTTATATCTTGTGTCATGGGTTTTTAGCTGGTACCGTGGGTTAATATCTGGTGTTGTGGGTCTATATCTGGCACAGTGGATCTATATTTGGTGCAGTGAGGCTATATCTAGTGTGGTTGGTTTATATCTGGTGCTGTGGATCTGTATCTGGTGCAGGGTTTATCAACCCTTTGCATGCCTTCACTGATAATGACAAGGCTCCTCCACTTCATGATAACTTGTCAAAAAGAGGCGCGGCGCAGAAAGGATGACGGTAAAATTATGCCCCCCCCCCTGAAAAAAATTCTGCGGATGCCCATGCTCAGCCCCGATCAAAAAAATAAACAAAAGAAAGACTGTGTTTGGGCAGGTACTGTGTGTATACAAGTGTGTGTGTGCAAGTGTGACTGTATGTAAGTGTGTGCAAGTATGATTGTATCTAAGTGTGACTCTGTATGTGTGTGTGTGTGTGTCTGTGTGTAAGTGTGGCTGTGTATATGTGTCCGTGTGACTCTGTATGTAAGTGTGTGTGAATGTGTGTAAGTGCATGTGTGTCAGTGTGACTGTGTGTACGTGTATGTGTGTCAGTGTGGCTCTGTATGTAAGTGTGGGTGTGCCAGTGTGACTGTATGTAAGTGTGTGTGTCATTGAGACTGTATGTAAGTGCGTGTTTCAGTGTGATTCTGTATGTAAGTGTGTGTCAGTGAAATTCTGTATGTAAGTGTGTGTCAGTGTGGCTCTGTATGTAAGTGACTGTGTAAGTGTGTGTGTGTCAGCGTGACACAGTGTATGTGCAAGTGTGACTGAATTTCAGTCTGTGACTCTGTGTGTAAGTGTATGTGTCTCAGTGCTACTGTAGGTAAGTACGTGTGTCAGTGTGACTATATGCAAGTGTCAGTGTGACTCTGTATGTAAGTGCGTCTGTGTCAGTGTGACTCTGTATGTATGTGTCCCTGTGTTTTAAAGTGTGTCTCTATGTGACTGTCTGTATTTTTGTATGTGTGTGGATTTGTGTACATGTGGCTGTGAGTGAATGTGTTTATTTAATATAAAGTGATTTTTTTTTATGGTGAGTTTTATTGCTGTGAAGTCTGTGATACATTCACATGCTGCACATTACTGTTGTGTGTGTGTGTGTATATATATATATATATATATATATATATATATATATATATATATATATATATATATATACACACACACACACATACACACACACACACACACACACACACAAATGAAAAATGAATACGGCCCACGCACACATACATTTTTGGTGAAGTGGCCCACCACAGAAAAAACTTGGACACCCCTGCTCTAGGTGCAGCGAGCCTTTTCTGGCTCGTAGGTTGATGAACCCTGTCCTAATGTGTCAGCTGTGCAGTGAGTTATCCCGGGAGACTGTAAGGAAAAGCACCAGAATTCATTTATGACACTCTACATGTATGTTCTGTTTTGTTAAGGGCTCCTTGTGTGCAGGAGCTGCTACCTGACTTTTATCGGTACAAAACAATGTAACAAGAGTTATCATAAATTGCTGTTTAAAATCCTTGTCACACAATTTGAAATCAAGATTCATTGTTAGGATAATGTAGAAACATTCTATCCAATGGTTGTTTTCTTTACTGATAAGCTGTGTGTCTCTGACGTTAGGAGACTTTGTTTATCAGGCTGCAAAGTATAATATAAAGGGCATTGTTTTGAAACTTCAGTGTCCTGTTGTTAGCATACCCTGCAGTGGTACACTACCACACTAACCCTGTAATTTCATGTATAACCACATTACTGCTAAAGCTTGCTGCATTAAAACAAATACAGTATATGCAAAATCACACAAATTAAACAACTCAAAATAAACAAACAAACAAACACAAAAAGATAACCATATTTAAGCAAATTGAAATTCTCAGGTACTAAAAACTATCGCATAAACATGCTACAATGCACACATGCATAGAATATTTATGATATAACACAAGTACAATAACTCATACTTACGATGGTGCAATATCTAGGTGATTTATATTGTATCCTGACACACTGAAGCCGCCAAGTGTGGTTGACAAGGTGAGGAAGGCAACAGCCAATTTATAGTTGCAACCCGTGTAACCAGCTGCTAATAAAAATACAGCAGGTCCAATCATACCTGCAGTGAGTTTAAAAAAAAAAAGAAAATTAAAGAAAACAATAGAGTTCCTCACCAGACTATATTTATATTTTTGCACTCATTAAAATCCGTAACATATATTTTTTGGGTGGCAATTTTTTTTCTTAGAGGACTTCTATTTACTTTTTCAGAAATGCAATAACGTATTAAATAAAAGCTTCGTATAAATTAATAAATATTATGATCCAAAAGGTGACCAGTAAAGTCCAATTCCTGTTTTAGTGGACAGCGAATTCGGAAAAATACTATAAAATGAATTCAAAAGGCACTATTTTACTTACCAAGTGTGTTAAATATTTTACGAACGGCTACTGTTGAATAGTTCCACTTCTCCCTCATGTAGTCTGCTATAAGTCCTGTTACATTCATACAGACCCAACATCCGAAGTAAGGGAGTGCAGAGAGAAACCCATTCTGCAAACAGTAAGAGCATGTGTTATAGTGACATTAAGTGACTAGATGTTCAGACTATAATAAAGTATACTGATACTGATTTAAAAATGTCTTCAGTTGCATGTAAATGTTGGGTATCTATGTCCTAACCAAGCACACATGCATGTCAGATATGTCTGGTCCAACTGAAAGGTTGGTGTCAACTGAAAGACCAGGGATATAGCAGTTGGTCCTTAAACAAAATGTGTACTGAAATACATCTGAAAGGTTATCCCAAAAGGAACGGTGTTCACTGCTTCTCCCCTTATGGTCCCTGTTCCACCCAGTGTTAACTATGTGTTTCCATCTGTATAGTGCACTGTGAAAGAGCCGCTTCACAATAAAGACTAGTCTCGAATGCTGAGCTCGTTCTCTGGCTTAGAAAGTAGGCAAAGCAGTGATTGGCTGTTCACAAAGTAGGCACTTCCCCATTGGTCGTTCAAACCCAGCCTCCAGTGGTAGGCACTGTTCTCATCTGGTCCCTGAGTTAAATCCTCGATTTAAAGGGATTAAAGAGACCAACTTGTGGGGGACTGGTCACTACTGCCTCTATAGTGAATGATTGGTTGCCAACTATACTGGCACCAAATTCAATTATGTTTTCTATTGTGTATAAGTTAAACTGTTTAACCCCTTAGTGACAAGACATTTTGACCTTGACTTTCCCTTGGTGACAAGGGTTGTTTTTACATTTCTGGGGTGTTTGTGTTTAGCTGTAATTTTCTTCTCTCTCACATACTCTACCCACACAAATTATATGTTGGTTTTTATCCTCATAAGAAGGGCTTTCATTAGATACCATTATATCTTATAATTTACTACAAAAAAAAAAAAATCTGAAAATATGATGAAAATCTTTTTTAAAAAAAACACTTTTTCTAATTTTGACCTAAAATATAATTTACACAAATACAATCATCAATAGTTTCTAAATGTTGTCCCGATTTCAGAAATATGCATGTTTCCATATTTTTCTGCATTTTTTTTGCGAGTTATGGGGCAAAAGCCAAAATTAGTGCTTTTTGTTTTTTCCTATATTGAGCTTTTGACCCCAACCTGAACCCTAAATTTAACCCCAACTATAACCCTTATGCTATTCCTTAATATATTTTAATTTTAATTTAATTTTAACCCTATACCTTATTCTAAAAAATATTAAAATTTTAACCCTAACAGCTAATCTAGCCCTAATCCTAGTTAAGCTATTTAATTTTTTTTAACCACTCGTTTCACTGCAGGACGTGTCAGGCACGTCCATTGTCGGGAACGGAGTCCCCGGCAGGAATTGCCTGGCACGTCCATTGTCGCAAAGGGGTTAAATGTCATTGTTTAATCTATTTTTATCTTAATCTTGTAATGTATAAATACTGTATGTGTTTTATTAAATAAAGTGTGCTCATTTTGCTCAGTCTCATCTGTTATGTTTGAGGAATACTGAGCGGCCCTGAGAGTCATTATAGAATGTTGGTGAGTCTTTGCGCTAATTGGTACCCGAGTATGAATCTTGTGGAACCTACAATGGGCAGAAACTATCCATAGTTAAGTGCTGACAGATGGGCTACATGTTGCACTGCCCAGATGTAGTGGTTCAAATCCTTAAACTTACTTTAAACTTTCTCATATTCCTTTTTTTATTGTGACACATATGATAACAGGCATTGTCTGGATTATTTTTTATACTCAAGTAAAGATGATTTATATATATTCCATACTGAATATGTAGACTCTATTAATAAAATGTGTTTAATATTCTAACTTTACCTCTTGTGCATTGAAGCGTAGAATTTCTTTCATGTATGTAGGTAATAATGTCAGCAAAGTATAAAAGGTCCAGTTATAAGAAAAGTGAGCTACTACAATAGCCCATAAGGGTACGGACTTTATAATTGCAACCACTGGTACAGACTTCTGCTGAGAGAGCTGAAAAAAAGGATCAAAATATTACTGATGACATCAGCAAGTAACCGTACTCTACACTCTTACTCTGTGCTCTTTGTATAGCTTGGAGGAAAGATGTAACAGGGGGGATATGATAGAAACATTTAAATACATAAAGGGAATCAACACAGTAAAGGAAGAGAGTATAATTAAAAGAAGAAAAACTACCACAACTAGAGGACATAGTCTTAAATTAGAGGGGCAACAATTTAAAAGTAATATCAGGAAGTATTACTTTACTGAGAGGGTAGTGGATGTATAGAATAGCCTTCCAGCAGAAGTGGTAGAGGTAAACACAGTCAAGGATTTTAAGCATGCGTGGGATAGACACAAGGCAATCCTAGCTATAAGACCGGGAACGGGGGAATAATAAAAGTACTCAAAAAAAAAATTGGGCAGACTACATGGACCGAATGGTTCTTATCTGCCGACACATTCTATGTTTCTATACACTTCCTTTACTCCTTTCAAAGATTTTGAATCATATTTTTGAGGCATGTTATGTACACAATCTTAATAAATCTAATGTTTTCCTAGTAAGACAATCCTCCTATATGGTGAACTACAAAGGCAACATACCAATATTGGATTCTCTCTCAATTTTAGGATCCACAGACTTCCATGGGAATAGAAAAGTGGTCAGCCCCATGGAGTGGCTACATACAATAATTTACATATTATATAAGAGCATAAATATGAATATTGTATATTAAACGATGCGTAATCCTGACCTCTGCAGGTAAGATATCACATACAATACATGGCATTTTTCTCAGTTACACTTACCTGATTTTCCAGAGTTGAGAGAATGTATTCTTTTTCAGAATCGGAGATTGAACGGTGTACTTGTGGTTTATCACTTACAATAAAGAGCCACATTATAAACCACAATACTCCAAATGCACCTGCAGATAAAATAAAATTACTTTATAAATTTATTTTTCATAGAATGATTTGTTCTTATCTTTAATCTCTTCCATATCAGATTTATTATAGCCATGTTGTAACCTGAAGACCTGAGTAATTTTGACATTTTTGCTGTGGAAATAAGAAACTAGTATTAAATGAATATTAAAGTGGACACTCTTAAAATCAAAGTTCATTTGTTCATTTTTCTTAAAAAATGGTAAGTGTCACATGCATTGCACATTAAAAGTCCTCATGCTTCTCTAAGGACTCAATGTGCAAATTGACATCACTGTGACGCAAACTCAGTGATTTCCCCATAATTTTCCAATGGAGGAATATTTGGGCATGCACAGATGCATGGTCTTGAGGGTGGAGAATATTATTATTATTTTATTTTTTTAGCAAATGCTCAAATATGAAAAAACGATACATAATTGAAAAATGAAAAAAAAATAAAAAAAAAAATATAAAGAACTGTTGTCCCACTGATATAGTTTATATCTAATAATGACTAATAATGAGTGACCAAAGCCCACCTGATGCCAAAGAATGCAAGAGTTATTATGTACTATTCTTTGGTCCTTAATGACCATTCATAGCAGATCTTACTACAGGCTGAATATTCCTGATCCAAAATGCTTTGGACCAGGAGTATTGTGGATAACAGATGATTTTCACCAATAGGATCTATTAAAGCCTCTCAACATTCTTGAAATATAGTAGTATCAATGCAAATAATGTATCGAGCATATAAATCACATTTACTGTGATGCAGCTTTGGGAGCCTTCTGTTGGTGAGTCAGGCTTGCACGTGTGCCATTGTATTACCCTGTGGCGGTGCAGGATTCAGAGCATGCATGGAAAGGCTATATCGCAGTTTAAGGGGGCTGGACACTGAATAAACGGTTGTGCATTTGCATTCTGACAAGTGTGTGAGGAATTTGCAACTTGTGGGTTAATCAGACATTTTTTGGGATCTTTGATAATTGGATAAGGGATACTCAACCTGTATTACATCACTAGTCCTTATAAGGACATCTTCCTCCTGGAGCCTAGGCTCTGGACTACAACTACCATAATTCTCTGCCATTCAAGAAAGCTAGTGGGGATTAAGGGATTTGTAATTTAGCAGCACCTGCAGGGTCACGGTTGGACTAAAGTGTCTGAAAGAATATGTTTAGATAAGCGCTATGTCATCTACACAAAAAGAAACCATCTGATCCAGGTTTTTTTTTACCTCAACACTTTATCGCCTAAATAAATGCATATAAAGTGTATATAGTTATTGCTGGAGCTATCCCCCAACCCTCATTCATCTGTTACATCACAGCACACAAAGCTTTCCAAACTGAAACAGCCTAATTTAACAGAGAGTTGCCGATATCAGAACCATGAGGATACCATGAAAACCACTGCAGACTAAACCAGGCAGTATCTTGTTCACTCCCACTCTCTGATATCTTTTGCATTTAGAAGCCCCTGTTAAAATTATTTTCAATGTACCCTACAGGAGAACTGCAATCTGTTTTAAAGTAAAAAATAAATGCACAAAACATATTTTAACTAGGTGGCCATGCCTCTTTGTAGAAGTAAAAGGAAACAAAAAATAAAAAAACAATATGCAGTGTGTAACAAAAAAAGAATTATTCCATTTCAGTGCAGTGTGCAGTTCATTTGCAGTGTGTAACAAAAAAATAATTATTCAATTTCAAAGTAAATACATAGAGAGAAAAATATAAATTTCAATTGGTCTTTGCCGTCTTCCATTTGCACCATATGCAAATTACTTATTTTCATTTCAATTAGTTTACTTGCATACTTGATTATGGTGCCACAAGGTAAAGTGTCATGAGTTTGATATTGTACAGATACATTTATAATACATTTTGTATTATTTTATAAATTTGCTTTCAATCTTACTAACACAATGTTTAAATCAATCTGCATTTATAATCTAACACTGCCAAGATGACAGAATCCATACAAAATGTTACAGTTCTAAGGAACAATACTCATGGATAAGTCCTGACTATAACAGCTAATGAACATTACTGGCTGAAAGCCTCAACATGTGCTGCACTATCATGGTCACATGGCGTGTAAAGCCGATTACTAAGGCTGCATCACTTAAACTTTCTGTACGTTGTCACCAGGCTGACACTGTGTGACACAGAGAAAATACTTTAAACTGCAATTATATGGGGGAGACACACTATAGAAAGGGATGCGAGGCAAAGTGCACTATGGTATTGTGGAAAATGATGTGGGTGCAAATATGGCACTATGAAAAGTCATGTGAGGCACTGTAAAAAGTGAGATAGAGCACTAATAACACTGTGGAAAGTAATCTAGTTTCATGGGGTGACGTGTTAAACACTTGGTGGAAAGAGCTGGGAAAAAAAACATTTGATGCTTTTCGGACTACTGTGCTTAATAGTAAGCTGGGCAATTAAGAACAGCAGTCCAAAACGCGTCAGTCAGTTTTTTTTCAGCTTTTTGCACCGTGTTACTCCTGATAAATCATTTGGAAAAGAAGCTCTTGCAGTAAGTGTCTATTACTTTTATACTGCCAGTGTGCCGAGTGCATGAAGCCAATTACTATATATTCAACAATTATTCTGCTGTTACAACCTACTTCCACCCAAACTAGTTTTGCTACTAGCATTTCAATCACATATACTAAGTAACAACACCTCTCATGTCCAACCCTTGTAAAAATATGCAAATAATTACAATTATATGAAGAATGCAAATTATGAGGAAAATAGGAAAAAGGGGTCAATTATATGTTAGTCAAGAAGGTTGAACAATTAAGAACATATTTTATTAATCTCAAAGTTTTACATTTGATCTAACATCACTTATATGAAGAGTTGATGTGGATTTGCATCTGATTTACGTATAATGTTAAATTATCTGCTATATTTGATTATTTGTTATGAAGAACATCATTGATAGATAATGGTATTGAATATACTTACCAAATATGTAGAACACATAAACCCAGTCCATGTAGTAGCATATCAGACCAGACAATGGAAGAGACACAACTGTTCCAAGTTGAGCACCTAAAAACCCAAAACAACAGATGGCGTTAAAGTTTCAAAACAGTATAAACTTACTCCGCATTAAACTTAACGACCACATGTGCATCAATCATTTTTTTTAAAGAATTTTTATACAATATATATTTATATACTACTGCCTCAGGAAGGATATTCCCGGTATCTACTACTATTTCTGTAAAATAATAATTGAAATTAAAATTTTAGTTTGTATTCCAAATGTTACCTTCAGTTTATAAATCAGTATTTTATAGTATCTACAATGTCTCTGATTCAGTTGACTGCACGTTTACTCATTAAATGGTAAATTAAATGAATGATTCCATTCTCAACCACAAGAGAGCACTGCTGAGTATCTTACAAATGCAGTAAATTCTAAGACGGGTGAAATATTTACAAATAATCACTATGTACGGGGCTGTTATAGGTTTTTGGGGACCATAAAAGTGGCACTGAGCTTTTTTTTCCTTTCACATGTGCTTTTAAAATAGAAGCACAAGTGAAAATATTAGTGGCTCTGGGATGAGGATAAAAAGATATATATTTTTAAAGGCACATATGAGTTTATTCTATGACTGGCAGCCTAGGAAGCAGCGCAAGACCTCTGGTTTCACATCCCAACAACAAAGGGGATCTTAACAGTCGGCCCAGACTCATGCCGAGTCAAATGCATGTGTGGAGTCCCCGCTCTGACTGTGTGAGTGCATGCCAACAGTGTCAGTGTTTGCCAACATTAGACAAACTCAGCCTCAGGTGGTAGACAGAGCTCAAAGTAAACCCATGTGTATCTGCCCACCAATCCATCCTCACTTCTTCCAATTATTTTGTCCATGCCACGGTGTTGGGCAGGATTGGTAAAGACAGTTCAGACCGTGTTTGCTAAGAAAATGGTACAACTGCCATGGTCTTGCAGAGTGCACAGCCATTGACTCAATAATGTGAACTGAATATGGGCGACAGCATCTCTTCAATTACATATATAAACAAGCCTCAAAGGTGCTTCACTCACAAGGAAGTGGCACTTCCATATAAGCAGTCACTTAAATACTACTGACTATTTATAGATTAACTGATTAAGTTTGAATGATGATGATTTTTTTTTATAGATGCCTTAGATCAGATTCCCCAGCTTGATGGATATCATTCTGCTAAGCATTCAATGGTTAACAATGTTTAGATAAAAGAAGGGAATGACTTGCAAATTATAAACTTACCCGCATAGGAAAGGCTTAACAGCCTACTTCTCTCTAATGGTGGAGCCCAACACGACCACATTGCATGCATGGCTGGGAATGTCACACCCTGAAGAGATAGCAATGGCTCAGAATAATTTACTGAATTTATATGTTATGTTAGCAATGTACACAGGCCTGGTGATCTCATTTAATTTTTCACAGTTATTCAAATTAATGGATAGTTACTCACTTCCTAATACACACAGTACTGTCTTCACCAATAACCCCAGTATTTAGTAGTTTTGGGGATTTTCAAAGATTTTTACTACCATGTCCTGTGCTGTATTGCTCACAGAGAAAAAAACAGAAGCATTGTAAGCACGATGCTAGAGGTTGGAGCCTCGGAGAGAGTATTAATAGCAAAGCACATGTATGGCATTACTGACACTGCAGCACCATCCAACTGTAGCACACACAATGCTGAAGCACAGTTGTACACAGAATGGTCATGTCATCCAGAATTGCTACTTAGAATGTAATCCTTCAGTTCCTCTCCATATGGCAAGGTATGTCTTTATCGCCATCTAAGGTCTCACAGATTTCATTATAGCACCACTGTGCGTGTGCCAACAGCGCTATGCACAGTGTGCTGTGCTTCATCTCCAGTCAGATCAAGCTTCACCAAATAGCTATCTTAATGGCTGCTGCCTCCCTGTGGAGACAGTGGGGGTCATGTATAAACGTTGCGCACATGCAGATAGGCACCCCGCTGATAAGCCCATTATTTGGCTCTATCTATAAGGCAGGCTCCTGACAAATTTCAGGAGCCTGCTTGGCTTCCACCAGCTATGTACATTTTGGTTATGCTGGCACTCATTGTGCCAGCGCAGCTACTGTATAAATCAGGGCTTGACAAATTGATCTGAGTTTTAGGAGCCAGCTAAAAAATCTAGGAGCCAGACAACGGCACATAAACCCAAACACAGTCACACACAGACACATAGACTGTCACATATACATACAGAATAAAGGATCCTTTATTCTGATTTGGAGGACTAGGGTGAAAGTCCTCTCCATGCACCCTCCACTTCTGAACGCGAAACCTGTTACACCTTGTTTTTCTACATATCAATACAAAACACCCCCCCCCCCCTCCCCACACACACACACATCCGGTCACACATATATACACACAAACACATCCAGTCAGTCACATACATACATACATACACACACACACCCTATTAGACACATATATACACACAAACACATCCAGTCAGACACATATATACACACACACACACACACACACATCCAGTCAGACACATATATACACACACACACACAAACACATCCAGGCACACATATATATATACACACAAACACATCCAGGCACACACATATATACACACAAACACATCCAGGCACACACATATATACACACACACACAAACACATCCAGGCACACACATATATACACACACACACAAACACATCCAGGCACACACACACACACACACAAACACATCCAGGCACACACATATATACACACAAACACATCCAGGCACACACATATATACACACAAACACATCCAGGCACACACATATATACACACAAACACATCCAGGCACACACATATATACACACAAACACATCCAGGCACACACATATATACACACAAACACATCCAGGCACACACATATATACACACAAACACATCCAGGCACACACATATATACACACAAACACATCCAGGCACACACATGTATACACACAAACACATCCAGGCACACACATATATACACACAAACACATCCAGGCACACACATATATACACACAAACACATATATACACACAAACACATCCAGGCACACACATATATACACACAAACACATCCAGGCACACACATGTATACACACAAACACATATATACACACAAACACATCCAGGCACACACATATATACACACAAACACATCCAGGCACACACATATATACACACAAACACATCCAGGCACACACATATATACACACAAACACATCCAGGCACACACATGTATACACACACAAACACATATATACACACAAACACATCCAGGCACACACATATATACACACAAACACATATATACACAAAAACACATCCAGGCACACACATATATACACACAAACACATCCACGCAGACATACACAAGACAGCAGGGTTTTTTGGGTATTCGTTTTTTTTTTTTTTAAAGAAAAAAAAAAAAGTTCACCTATCAATGTCCCCCCTCCCTGCGATTACACCTCAATGCAGAGAGAGGGGGGCGGTATCCGTTGCAGCCCGGTGGCACAGAGCAGCTTCCATGCTATGCTCCCCAGTACTGGATCAGCGCTAAAACGCGGTGCGCGAGGGGGCGGAGCAGGAAGTCTGTGCAGCCGGTGCACTCACTCTGCTCCCTCGCGCACTGCTGCTGGAATAAAGAAAAAAAAAAAAACCCGATCCCACTGCCGAGGGCACCACGCTGGGCTCACGATACCCGGGCGCCAGGTCTGATTTCCTGGTCGCCATGGCGACCTGGCGCCCGGGGTTTGTCGAGCCCTGGTATAAATTATTTTTAAAAAAAGAAATAAATTGGTCACTGAAAAGTGCCTGATTAGTGTTGGGGAACCCCTGCCAAACAAGGTTTTGTGGAGGGCCTTCTCCCACACTGAAAAATGTCAGGATATAGAAAAAGGTGCAATCGCTGTTATGCATAACAAACGGCGACTGCAGCATTTTTATAACTCTACCGACACTTGTGCGAGGCATTTTTTATATACATGACCCCCAGTGTGTTTTTAAATACTTTGTTTGTGAGCTATACATAACCATTTAATCTGTTTATTAACCATTTGTTTTACATTACATTAACATTTATTTATATAACACCAACAATTTACGTAGTGCTGGGTACAGGGAATAGAAGGGAACTACATACTAAGTTATGCTGTTGGTCAATTTTAAGCTAATCGTTTCCCCTCTGTTCTCTTTTATGAATAATCATCCCCATGCTTTCTAATGGAACCTTTCCTCCTACATGCCATTTCTTTACAGCATTACAGCACTGTGTTGCCCAACCAATGTCCCTGGGATGGCCGGTTTTGTTTTTCCTCCATGGGTGCTTACAACCTGTGTATATGGATTTTATACCCATTAACATAAGCCATCAAACAGTTACCTCTCCAAGTCCTTCAAGTGCCCGAACTGCAACAAGATACCATGGCCCTAAGTCTGCAGCAACTGGAGTCAGCAGAGTAAATACAGCAGTGCCAAAGATGCCACATCCAAGTAACAGCTTGCCTCCGATTTTACCAGCAAAGTATCCACCAGGAATTTGGGTTATGATGTAACCGTAGAAGAATGAACCGAGTATCCAGCCTTGCGTATCTGAATCCCAGTTATACTTTTTACCCTTGTGGAAAAAAGCACAACAATGTTGACCCTTTATATACATGTAAATCACAGATTCTACTTGTGCTATGCAGGTTTAGTGTACCCAACTTGCATTGTGGATGAGCGGTTTTGCACCAATTACTGCCATCCTGGGACTTTTGGTTATTTTTTTGTTTGCATGCATATGTAATCACCCAAAGTCTATGTGTTTGCTAGCAGTATTGATAAAATAAAACTGTAAATTAAAATGTAGCTGCATCTATGATATTTAAAGGCAAGTATTTTTTATTTAAACCGAAATGAAATAAAATAATAACTTTGCTATGAATACAGGGCCGGTGCAAGACTTTTTGCCACCCTAAGCAAACATATATTTTGCCTCCCCTTGCTGATCCTACCACACACAGGCATTTACACACACAGTAACACATACATATGCAGGCACATGTGCACACACATGCAATGTCAGATGCAGCCACACGTACACACACAGTAACACATGCAATGTTACATGTACATGTAGCCACACATTCATAAACAGTCACCCATGCAATGTGATCCTATCTTTGGCACCGCCCGCTCCATGCCATCCCTGTCTGTCTCACTCTCCTTCTACACCGTCCCTGTCTTATCTGTCTGTTTCCACCTTTTGTCTTTCTCCTCTCCCCCCCCCTAATGCCTGGTGTCTCATTTTTTCCCTCCTCCATGCCCGGTGTCTCTTTTTCCCCCTCCCAATGTCTGGTGTCACACCCCCCCCAAATTCCTGGAAGACCCCAAATATGTATTCATTTGAAGTATAAACATTAACAAAACTGCCAGCTTACCGTGCTATTGTGCTGTACTACTGGAGAAACTTCGTGGTCAGGACACACTTTGGCACTTGTGTTTTCTTGTGTACTTGTTGTTGAATTTATCATGTCGACCAGCGCTACACTTAAATTGACCCGTAACGCATACAGCATGAAAAAACCAAATAACGCCATAACTGCCAGGTTGTAGCGGGCAGAGCAACACACGGGCACTAGAATAAAAGAAGACATTGTTGGAGCTCAGTGTAAAAGGAACAAATAGCAGAAGACATAAAACCTGCAGTAGATGGCAATTCTGGTTCAGGGAGTTCTGACCGTTTTAATTCTGTTTACCTTGCTCACGTAATGTTTGCTTTTAATGTGTACAGAGGTTACAGTGCCATCCACTTAACTCCTTATAATATGATCATCAGTGTGTCATATTGGACATATTCTCAGATATTCACAATATTTAACTTTTGCCTGTGCTCGTGTTAGTGTGAATGCTCAGTACCTTTGAGATACAGGTTCTTCACAAGAGTTGAAATAAGCAGATTTTATTTCATGAGCACAAAGAGGAGCGTCAGCAGCTAGACTGCTTTTTTAACTTGAAAATACACATAACGTTATATACTATTACAGGAATGACAGCTTACGTGACAAGAATGGAGTATGTGACAGATAATTAGTATCTTACTATATACATACCCTATAATTAGTTGCCTCTTAACCCAGTCATGATGGGTTAATGCGAGGGTCTCTCAATGATAGCGCAGAGAGAGCCTCTCATTTTTGCATGGGATCAGCAGGGGGGTCTTAACTAGGACCCCCTGCTGATCCCATGTAAAAACGAGGGGCTCTCTGTGCTAGCAGTGAGAGACCCTCACATTCGGATGTCAGAGCGGGACGAGCCCCCGCTCTGATTGGCTGTGCGCGTGCTGATGTTTGTCAGCACGCGACAACCAGGAACTGCTGTGTCGCATGTGAGACACAGCAGTTAGTAAACCCATGTGAATCTATTAAGATACACATTGGGTTTACTTAAATGTCCCGGGACAGGTTTTGTTTAACTCTTGCTTCCTTCAAGAGTTAAACAAAACCTAGTAGTCAGAAAAGCATATAAAACCTCTACAGCTGCTCACCAACGTAAGCAAAATAATAAATGCCCAGCATCATGAAATCCACTCAGTACTACTCTCATGACTCTTAGCCTTCCACCTTAACATCAGATTTCAAAGAAGGAATTTAGGTGGTTTCCCCACACAGATCCTATAATACATTTAAAAGCTGTCTACAGACATTGTGGGTGTGGCTGTGGGTTTTACTTTTAAAATATTTTTATAGGTATGGGTGTGATTACAACTAATTAGAACTATGATGGCAAAATCTCCTGATAATGCCAGTGTTTGTGTTTTACAGATGTAGACTATGAGGTGACATCTAAACAAACGAGAAAATACATGTCAGCGTTTCCTTCCTTTAGGCCCTGCTCAGGAAACAGTTGGAATGGAGTAGAAAAATGTATAGCTACAAAGCATTTCTGTCAATCTCAGTAATGTGACAGGAAGCAATTCAGCAAACATATAAAAAAAAATAGTGCTTGTCATTACCTTAGCATAGTTTCAAACATTCTTTATGTATGAATGCCCCTATTATCTGTAAGCTCACAAGAACGGGATCTCACTCCTTTCTGTTTTCGTGCGTATTTTTCCATCTTTTATATTTCATGCAAAATCTCACTGTATGCCCACTATTGTTACCCTGGTCTTTTATACAGTGCCACAGCATTTGCTGGAGCTTTTGCATATCTTATCAGAAACATTCCTTTAAGCCAACGTTTTGCGGTCAGTTGATTTTTAAAAATATTGTTGCCAGTAATAATTATTTTCATTACTTAGCAATCGTCGTTGAAGACTCTAGTCCACTGCCAGTGACATAGACAACGGTTACATAGTTTAAAAGATAAAATAAATATCAGATATGTTCATTCCTCTTACTAAATCACACCCAAAAATCTTTCACAGTTACTCTAAATCTACACAAATATATCCCCTCATTAAATATACAGTGTCTTGAATTACCAGTAGTCACACCAATCACCAGTGCCCTACGCAAAAACAGAGAATGCTCTACTTCCATGCATTAAACAGCTACACCAATTTTCGATGACCATTCTCTCTAATACAGTATCAGCTACAACAGTACTATCAAGTCAAAACAGAAGGCATCACAAGGAAAGTACAAAAATCAATGTTCCTTACTTTTTGGAGTCGTGTAATTCTCCTTTCGTCTTGCAAGAGGCTACATTTCAATGAGTGGTTAATCTGGAGGGCCCAGACATTTATAGTCTTGTGGACAGTATTATTTTCTAATTAAGCCTACACTGTAATATAACACAGTAATTACTGTATGGTACTGTACTGTCTCAGAAGAGAATAGTAAATTAAACTAGATAACTTACACATTCATTATCCAATTTATTTTAACCAAATCCAATTAAAACATTCGTAAAGGAAGAATCCACAAACTGTCACTACCCGCCTCTGCATCAGAAGAAACAATTGTATTTCATCGTCAACTATTGAAACTGACCCTTCAGTGAACCTTATGATAGACTTCAATAAAGCCAACTATATTACGTAATAACACCTAATTTAATTATGTCTGGAACAGAGACATCCTTTCAGTAATTAGCCCTGATTTTACCGGGAATTTAAGTATTCTATGTATAGGTTTGTTGTCGTTGCCTATATTTATACTATTACTCACATCAAGATATAGTTTTAATGATGCACAAAAGGTATTACGATGTACGCAAGCATCTTGATACAGTGTCTCTAATAATAGACGTACATTATATATCATATTCATTGTACACTATACTGGGTATCCTTAGTGTCAGCAATACAGTTTAACAGAAAAAGGCAACCATTCCACAGGTTGAATTCTGAATTTGAGCTGCCATATGTTAAAGACCTTAGCACTTCTGAGGTGCTACTAACGATTTAGAACAGGCAAAATATATCTGGGGAACAGGTAGACTACTGATCCAAGGTCAGTGACATATACTGTATCATTATTCAAGAAAAGCATCTAGTCGTTTGAAGAATAGAGTTGAAAATTTACATTATAGTCAGCACTCAAGAACTTCTTGTAAATATTCAGTGGTTATAGAAGGCATGAATCTCTTGAACTGGTTTAGTACAGTTTATGGGGGCATTATACTCCTGTAGTAATTTAGTAGGTGCATACAGAATCAAAATAGTCCAGAAATTTGCATCTTAAAACGGAATCACTGATGCATTATCTTAAGTTTATAAAGTGCCACTGTAAGAATCCGCAAACAAAACACACAATAGTCGGTAACATAACAAGTCTACAAGGGATGAAGCTAGAATCAGTTTAGTCACTCTCGCAAACCAGAAGGTACAGTACCAGTACTCCAAAGAGTATCCAGTTGTTTAGATTTATAACCTTTTTTAAGATCTGGAAAGTAGTGTACAGTATAACACTGTAGGAGTACAACACAGAAGGAGAGGCAGAGCATTCAATAAACTATGGAAGCCCCGTATGAGAACGGGTAACAGCACAGGACAGACAAAGACTGAATGGCAAAATACTTGTGGAAAAAATGCTCTGAAAAAGACCACATCTTATAATCATACATCGAATAGAGGCCTTCTGGGGCAACGTTCTGGAAATGGTCTAAAAACAGCAGGATGCATTTGTTTCCATGGGGTCTGCTCCACTTTTAGAGCTTTGCCCAAGAATGTACTTTTATAAATAACCCCCATAGAGTTTATAGGTAAGGCAGCAAGTGTAAATGATAAATAAATGGTCCACATAGATAATTTGTATATTATTTACTGGAGAAGCCATAATAATGGCAAAAATATGGAGGCAAGGCCACTAGCTGATCATTCCCCCAACATTACTACCATGTTGAACTCAAAATAAAAAGTTCACAGCGATTCATGATACTGAAAAAGAAGACAATGCTTCAATGATGCAATGTTCCCAGCGACACAGATTTTGATTGTAACATTAGTTATACCACCAACACTGTTTGATAAGTGCAGAAGCTGCACTCTGACGATCTCATTACAAAATAGCTGCCATCTTGGAAATTGCTGCATTTCTAACCCTGCCTTCATACCAATGTGATGAAAAACTATAGAGAATGTAATAAGGTTAGGTTTACAGAATGTTCATGTGACATATCTGGGGTTGCCAGTGCGCCTGAGCTGATGTTTTACTGGCAGGACGGTAAAAAAAAAATGGCTTGAGTCTAATGTCTATGAAGGCTATAGTGACAGGTTTTGTTTGTTGCTTTTTTAAACTTGACAACCCTAGATATATCAAAGATATATAAAATAGGGAATATAAATATATATGTCTTACAGACAGCTATAGAAAAATAAAAATCTGTTACTCAATGTGACAAAATAGGATTGTTGGTTTTCCTAGTTTTGTATTTGTACAGGCTGTAAAAGACGAAAATTTATGTTTTTTTCACAAGGAAAATAACTGTAAAACTATAGCATCTCTTTTTTTGCAATGATCACAGTTTTAATAAACATTGAGCAACATTGGATTCTGCAGGAAAACATAAAACAAGATGTTCTCCTGTGGTAGCAGATTCCAAGGTATAAACATATAAAAGTCACATGACTTTAAGCCTGCCTAAAGCAGTCAACCTAAACCAAGTAAAATGAGGTTTCACAACAGGAAGCTGTGTTGAATGAATACAATAATGCTAGTTTCAAGAGAATCTGTGCTTAGAGACATCATTGATCTTGAGCATTAAAAGCCACTGTACTTTTGCAATGAATATAAGGTTTGATGATAAATGTATGCATTTATTCAAATTTGAACAAATGCATTCATACTAAATTTGCTTACTAATATCAGGGCAATATCAGGGCAAATGCTCTGAAAAAGACCCCTTTTACAAAGTTTTGTATTAAAGGTATTTTTTTAGTAGAGGCAGCATTGGCTAAGTCTGGTTGACAGATGGCTGTGGAGGAGATGCACTGGTTACGTTGGTGGAGGGGGGGGGGGCAGATGGGCAAATAAAATAAAAACAATAAACACATTTTTTTCTATCATAAATTTTACTAAATATGAAAAAGCAATTTACATGTGAATATTTACAAGTTAAACTTTTTTCAGGCTTTAATTTTTTTTCCTAAAAGAAAATATGCAAATACAGTACATCACACATGCTAGTGTTCTTTTGCCAGTTTTTTTGCAGGACATAAGTAACTTTTACATGCTCCCCTCCAAAATTTAGAATGTGTTAGCAGAATTGCAAGCCAATGCAGAAATTAAGAGAAATATAAGTTTTGAATGTGGCATCTCGTCCTTATGACATCACCTTGTGGCTTGATATGCAAATTACTAATTTCCCATTGTAAATTAGTTCATTTGCATATCAAGCAATAGGTGCTGTCATATGTAGGAGACACCATAGATTAAGACTTGACAAATTTAATTTAGTTTTAGGAGCCAGAAAAAAATAAATCTGAGCCAGACAACTGTACATACACACACAGGCAGTCTCAGTCTCACACACACGAGTCACAGAGAGCCAGTCGCATGGATTGACAGAGTTAGTCACATTGGCAGACAGACAGATACAGTCATATTAAGAGACAGATACTGTCACAAGGCACCTGTCTTTTGATTATTATTTCTTTAAAGAAAAAACAAAAAGGTTTGTGCTTCAAAGTGTCCCCCTCATTGCAGGTAATGGGAGGGGGTGTGTGTGTTTGGTTTGCCAGGCACAGCCATCTTCACTTCCACTCTGCAGCAGCCGGCACAGACTGCCCCCTCACGCTGTTCTGAAGAAGAAAAAAAACCATCGGCCCCAGCAGTGAGTGGCGCCATGAAGAAGATGCCAATACCCGGGTGGTAGTTTTTCTTCTTTTAAATATACTCTCTTCCTTTACTGTGTTGATTCCCTTTATGTATTTAAATGTTTCTATCATTTCCCCCGTTACGTCTTTCCTCCAAGCTATACATGTTAAGATGCTTTAACCTTTCCTGGTAAGTTTTATCCTTCAACCCATGAACCAGTTTAGTAGCCCTTCTCTGAACTCTCTCCAAAGTATCAATATCCTTCTGGAGATACGGTCTCCAGTACTGCGTACAATACTCCAAGTGAGGTCTCACCAGTGCTCTGTACAATGGCATGAGCACTTCCCTCTTCCTACTGCTAATACCTCTCCCTATGCAACCAAGCATTCTGCTCTATTGCATTGCCTACCTACCTTTAAGTCCTCTGAAATTATTACTCCTAAATCCCTTTCCTCAGATGTTGAGGTTAGGACTGTACCAAATAGTCTATATTCTGCTTTTGGGTTTTTACGCCCAAGGTGCATAATCATGCACTTGTCCACATTAAATGTCAGTTGCAACTGCTCTGACCATTTTTCTAGTTTAGCTAAATCATTTGCCATTTGGCTTATCCCTCCATGAATATCAACCCTGCTGCAAATCTTTGTATCATCAGCAAAAAGACATACTTTGCCAACAAGACCTTCTGCAATATCGCTAATAAAAATATTAAAGAGAATGGGTCCAAGTACAGATCCCTGAGGTACCCCACTAGTAACAAGACCTTGCATCGAATATACCCTATTGACTACAACCCTTCTGTTGCCTGTCACTCAGCCATTGTCTAATCCATTCAACAATATTGAAATCCAAACTCAAAGATTTCAGTTTATTGATAAGCCTTCTATGTTGCGACAGTGTCAAAAGCCTTACTGAAATCTAGGTAAGCAATGTCTACTGCACCACCCTGATCTATTATTTTTGTAACCCAATCAAAAAAATCAATAAGATTAGTTTGGCATGATCTCCCATGCTGTCTCTGATCTTGAAATCCAAGCGACTTTAGATGTTCAACAATCCTATTCTTTAACAAGGTTTCCATTATTTTCCCCACTACTGACGTAAGACTTACTGGTCTATAGTTGCCCGCCTCCTCCCTACTACCTTTCTTGTGAATGGGCACAACATTAGCTAATTTCCAATCTTCTGGAACAATTTCCGTTAACAATGATTGGTTAAATAAATCTGTTAACGGTTTTGCTAGTACACCACTAAGTTCTTTTAATAACTTTGGATAGGACTCAATCCACGGTCATATTCAGGACGGCTTCTGTAGCTTCTAGGAACAATATCCCAGCACATATTATCAAAAGATTGGGTAGATGGAGCGCCTCCTGTTCTTCGATGTACATTCCCCAACCTACAACTGAGACTAGAAATGCATTTGCTAACCTTGCATTGTAAACTGTGTTTTGACATATCTGCAATAAAACATGTTGTATAATTTATGGCTTTTATTTTTGCCCTCTTCTAGGCCTACCAGGTACAGGTTTGGCACTGAATTCTATATGTACGGTATTTTACACTGTTTATTAAATTTTACACATTAAACAAAGGGTTGAGTCTAGAAAAAATGTTTGCAAAACAAAGCCCTATCTGTCCTTAAAAAAACAATATATAACATGTGGAGATTCATTTTAAAAGCGAGCGTGCACTTTAATTTAAATGCAAACATAGCTAAAGTAACAAAAAAGCGATTGTCCAGAACAGACATTAAAACAAACAAAATCATTGTCCTGAAGGGGATCAAAACACATTTTTGTTCCTAATTTAGGCATTTGTTTGCAATTTTGTTAATACATTGTATAAATAATTTTAAAATCAGGTTCAATTTGCTACATTCACAGTAAAAATAACATTTAGGTTAAAGAGTCTTTTTAATATTAAAGTCTGTCCGTAGCAGGAAAAGAAAGGAGAGGAGAACTAAATTGAAATTAAGGTGGTAAGGTCTAACAAGGGATTTAAATTAGAGGGAAATGTGACTGAGTTTCCAAACTTTTAAATGGTAGGCTTGCCATCTGTGGAATGATCTGATCTTTAATAAAGATATGCTAAATGTATGCTTGGTACATTTTTCACTGCAGCAATAGTGACATTTAATATACATACTCTTTAAAATAATTACAATATGATTTGTCTTTGATCAATAAAGCACTGAAAACATTTTAGACACTACCCAGCCAAGCTGGCTGTTACAAAGCGTGTTATAAATATAATAGCAACAATAAGCTAGAGTTAAGCTTCTACTGGGACGGTTTAATTTTCTTTTAATATAAGCACACCTTACATTTTAGTGTCCATTTTCTTTGATAGCAGTACTGCACTTGAAATTCATCATATCCTAAAACTAGTTTCACCAGTCTTAAATCAGGTGACTTAAAAAAAAAAATAAAGCTTTCACAAATTGCACTGTAAATACATTCATTTTCTCTAGACAAATGACTCCAAAACATGGAAGGGAGACATTATTTGGAAGAATACTCCAAATACTGGAGAATAGAAATGTACAGAAGTACGATACATTATTAAGATTGCTTAACAGTTGAAGTATTTTGTAGTGTCACATACACACACAGTCATACATGCATGGCACACACACACACAGTCCTAAGCATCCAGATTGCATACACAGGAACATGCCCCAGAAGCCACAGGACTTGCCCCAGCACCCAGATTGCACACACGGGAGCCTGCCCCAGCACCCAGATTGCACACACAGGAGCCTGCCCCAGCACCCAGATTGCACACACGGGAGCCTGCCCCAGCACCCAGATTGCACACACGGGAGCCTGCCCCAGCACCCACATTGCACACACATGCAAGCAGCATGTGAAGTACAGAGAGAGACTAGGATTTAATAGCTAACAATTTAATAGCTTGGCTGCTCTTCTAAGAGCTGCTTTTCAAAGAGTATATTTCAGAGATATTCTGGAGATACTCTGGAGGTAGTCTGAGGTATACAAGAGGTGAAAAAAACTAAAAGATCTTTTTGATTTAAATTCTTAAAATGGCAGATTTGGTTTACTGTGATAATTGTTCTGCATTTGTTTCACATTCCATTTTTTGGAGGTTTGGAGGCTGTCTAATCTGTAGACAGTTCTCAAGATTGCAGCAGGAGATTGCATTTTTAAAGTCCGAGATTTGTAATTTATCTGTAAAACAAACTCGGGCTGAGACTGTTGCGAAGTCACTGACACAGAGGCCATTGCCGCAGAGGCTTCCTAGGAATGGCAGGTGGATTACTGTTGGATCTGGTAGGCTTAGAGTTGTGGATAAAAGGCATGTCCCACAGTCTGTGGCTGTCCAGAATTCATTTTCAGCACTTGCAGAGTGCAGTGGTGTTGTGGAGGCAGGCTCAGACGCAGAGTTTGAGGAACCACTCTCCTATGTGGCTAAGGTGTGCAAGGAGAAGGTGAGGCCTGATAGAAAGCAGTTGTTGTTGGGCGATTCTATCATAAGAGGTGCGGAGTTGGACACTATTGGCTTAGTGAGATGTCTTCCTGGAGCTACTGCTCGCAGAGACAGGAGGCGTATTTCTAATATTGTTAAGCAAGCAAATCAGGAAGGAGAATTGGATGTACTGGTTCATCTAGGGACAAATGATTTGGCTTGCAATGAGGTTTCAGAGGTGAAGGAAGCTTTTCGTGTTCTTGCCAATGATATACGGCAGGTTGTGTCCACACTGTCCTTTTCTGAAGTTATGCCTGTGCACAACATTCAGAATGATAGACGGATGCGTATTAGGAACTTCAACTTGTGGCTTGGAGAATGGTGTCGGGAGCAAGGATTTGGCTTTGTTTCTCATGGAAGTTCACTATGGGATAGAAAGGAACTGTACAAAAAAGATGGTTTGCATCTTTCTCAAAAGGGATTGAATGTTCTCAGTGAGCAGTTCAGAGGTTTTGCTAGGAGGTTTTTAAACTAAAAGAGGGGGGCAAAATGGAGATAAAACATCAATCCAATTGCCCCCCAAAAAAGGTACAGAAGTTACCTGTAGTCAGCGTGCTAAAAAAGGATAAGCTTAGGGTCATGTCTACAAATGCTCGCAGTTTAGGGAATAAGATCCATGAACTTGTGACAATATTGGCAACTGAGAATGTAGATTTAGTGGCTGTTACTGAGACATGGTATAATGAAAAACATGACTGGGACTTTCAATACCAGGGTACTCTTTATATAGAAAAGACAGAGAAGGTAAAAAAAAGGGGAGGGGTGGCCCTGTATGTGAGGGATAGCTTAAAATGTAACGTAATACAAGTTAGTGAGGCGAACATAGAGTCAGTTTGGGTTACATTAGAATTTGGTAATCATATGGTAACTCGGGTAGGTGTGATTTATAGGCCCCCTGGACAAATAGAGGAGTTAGATAATCTACTAGTTGAGGAAATAGCTAAAATGACAATGAAGGGAGAAGTGATCATCATGGGTGACTTTAATCTTCCTGATGTGAACTGGAAATACAAAACAGCTACTTGTGCCAGGAGTACGCATATCCTAAACTCCCTACTGGGATTATCTCTAAAACAAGTAGTGGAGGAGCCAACTCGAAAGCAGGCCATACTAGACTTAGTGTTCACAAATGGAGATCTGTTATCAGATATTACTGTAGGTGAAAGTTTAGGATCTAGTGATCACCAGACAGTGTGGTTTAATATAAGAACAGTGACGCAGTCACACCACACAAAAACAAAAGTTTTAGATTTTAGAAAAACAGACTTTTCTAAAATTAGATTAGATGTGAAGGAGTCATTATCAGACTGGAGCAATTTAAATGGAGTCCAGGAGAAATGGGATTATCTAAAAGTTGCACTACTGAAGGCAACAGAAAATTGCATAAGGCTTGTCAGTAAGAGCAAAAAATTGAAGAAACCACTGTGGTACTCTGCAGAGGTGGCTAAAATAGTAAAAAATAAAAAGCTAGCATTTAGTAATTATAAAAATACTCAGAGTGAGGAAGATAGAAAGATCTATAAGAGTAGGCAGAAAGAGGCAAAGCAAGCTATAAGAGCTTCCAAAGCACACACAGAAGAGACTATAGCCCAGTCATTGAAAAAGGGGGATAAAACATTTTTTAGATACATACATGAGAAAAGGAAAGTAAAACAAGGATTAGTTAGATTAAAAACAAAAGAAGGATGCTACGTAGAAGAGGATAAAGGCTTAGCAGACTGCTTTAATGAATATTTTTGTTCAGTTTTTACAAATGAAAATGAGGGTAAGGGACCTCATTTAGGGAAAAAGACTAATGAGTCTTTTGATGCATGTAAGTTTACAGAGGAAGAGGTTTTACTTCAGCTGTCTAAAGTAAAGACAAATAAGTCGATGGGACCTGATGGGATACATCCAAAGTTATTAAAAGAACTTAGTGGTGTACTAGCAAAACCGTTAACAGATTTATTTAACCAATCATTGTTAACGGGAGTAGTTCCAGAAGATTGGAAATTAGCTAATGTTGTGCCCATTCACAAGAAAGGTAGTAAGGAGGAGGCGGGCAACTATAGACCAGTAAGTCTTACTTCAGTAGTGGGGAAAATAATGGAAACCTTGTTAAAGAATAGGATTGTTGAACATCTAAAGTTGCTTGGATTTCAAGATCAGAGACAGCATGGGTTTACTTCAGGGAGATCATGCCAAACTAATCTTATTGATTTTTTTGATTGGGTAACTAAAATAATAGATCAGGGTGGTGCAGTAGACATTGCTTACCTAGATTTCAGTAAGGCTTTTGACACTGTCGCACATAGAAGGCTTATCAATAAACTGAAATCTTTGAGTTTGGATTTCAATATTGTTGAATGGATTAGACAATGGCTGAGTGACAGGCAACAGAGGGTTGTAGTCAATGGGGTATATTCGATGCAAGGTCTTGTTACTAGTGGGGTACCTCAGGGATCTGTTCTTGGACCCATTCTCTTTAATATTTTTATTAGCGATATTGCAGAAGGTCTTGTTGGTAAAGTATGTCTTTTTGCTGATGATACAAAGATTTGCAGCAGGGTTGATATTCATGGAGGGATAAGCCAAATGGCAAATGATTTAGCTAAACTAGAAAAATGGTCAGAGCAGTGGCAACTGGCATTTAATGTGGAAGATTATGCACCTTGGGCGTAAAAACCCAAAAGCAGAATATAGACTATTTGGTACAGTCCTAACCTCAACATCTGAGGAAAGGGATTTAGGAGTAATAATTTCAGAGGACTTGAAGGTAGGTAGGCAATGCAATAGAGCAGCAGGAAATGCTAGCAGAATGCTTGGTTGCATAGGGAGAGGTATTAGCAGTAGGAAGAGGGAAGTGCTCATGCCATTGTACAGAGCACTGGTGAGACCTCACTTGGGAGTATTGTACGCAGTACTGGAGACCTTATCTCCAGAAGGATATTGATACTTTGGAGAGAGTTCAGAGAAGGGCTACTAAACTGGTTCATGGGTTGAAGGATAAAACTTACCAGGAAAGGTTAAAGCATCTTAACATGTATAGCTTGGAGGAAAGACGTAACAGGGGGGATATGATAGAAACATTTAAATACATAAAGGGAATCAACACAGTAAAGGAAGAGAGTATATTTAAAAGAAGAAAAACTACCACAACTAGAGGACATAGTCTTAAATTAGAGGGGCAACGATTTAAAAGTAATATCAGGAAGTATTACTTTACTGAGAGGGTAGTGGATGTATGGAATAGCCTGCCAGCAGAAGTGGTAGAGGTAAACACAGTCAAGGATTTTAAGCATGCGTGGGATAGACACAAGGCTATCCTAGCTATAAGACCGGGAACGGGGGACTAATAAAAGTACTCAAAAAAAAAAATAAAAAAATTGGGCAGACTAGATGGACCGAATGGTTCTTATCTGCCGACACATTCTATGTAGGAGGCAAAGTCAATGTTTAAAAACACTGACTTTTTAATTTGATTTGTGTGTGACCACTTTGGCTAATCAAAGCGATCACATGACCGCACAACCACTGTTTGGATCCAGGAGAAAAAAGCATCCTCCCCACCTTTACCCTCTCTGACCTCAATATCTTAGTTCCATTGTCTACCTTTGTTGGCTCAGGGGAATGGTTTCCTGGCAGGGGCCAAATGTTACCCATTAATAGGTAAAAACCTATGGGAGCATGGCAGCTGTCAGTCAGAGGATAAACTGGCATGTACTATCAAAAGTTTATCATCACACTAGGAACAACTAACATTTCACTTGTGCTTATATATTAAATGCACAAGTAAAATATATAACTTTAGTGTTCCTTTAACAGCCCATTGCTTCTATCTCCTTTGCTGTTGCCCCAGAGTGCCGGTTTGAATTTCCAGGGGAAGGAGCAAGTCCTCCCCCTTACCCCAATGGTACCATAGTTTATAAATACAACCAACACTCCACAAAACACTGAAATGAGACAATCCTGCAGCTGTTCCAAAATAAATACAAGCACACAATGCATCCCAAGTGATATAGTTTGCCTGCCTTTTAGCAATCTATTATTTCTATATTCCGGTCAGCCTGCTTTTCCCATCACATGACAGTAGACAACCCTGCTTGCTGAGTAATGCCGGGTGCTGCTACTAACCAATCACTAAAAGGAACAGGCTTCCGGCTTTGGCTGCTGATGTACATGCTCTGTACTACCACTCAACAAATATTATAAGCAGCCTATCGGGTTCTTGTATTGCTGACAATACATTAGTGACCTTTGTTTACCGGGAGGGCGAGGAGCATCGCAACAGATGGAATGTCAAAGCATTGAGAACATTGTAACACTTAGGAAGAGTGGGTAACTGTCTTACCTTTTGTTGCAGGATACTGCTGTATGTGACAGTGCTCTGCATCATGTTGCCCAAGTAGAGGGCTGCAGTCTTCTTCCACTTCCCCCTCACTGTCACCTTGCCATTCCTTCATGATGCTTCCAGGTAGCAGCTGTGCTCTTTGTCCCTGACTAGGATCCAGCACTTGGCAGCAGCATCTCCGTAGCAGTGCAAACAGACTAGCATAACAGCCCAGGCTCCCCCTTGTCCTAACTCCTCCTCTCAGCAGCTCCTCCTGCCGGATCTGCTCAACTATGTTTTACTTCCTTCAGTAATAGCTAATGGTTCCATGGACATCCATAGGGGAAGGCAAGAAGGGGTACTTGCATCCCCTGGAAATACAGGACTGAGAAAGAAGTGGGCTGGTTAGGGTAGGTTAATCAGAGCACAGCAAAATAGCTTTATCTAATTCTATATATCCCCTTGCTGTCAGAGTGATTTGGTCTGCTCTTTACCTGTAAGTAAATAACAAAAAAGAATAGAAAAACCTCAAGACAATGACCCTCTTTATACAATGTAACTTTTAAAAAATAACATAAAAAGTCAGCAAACAGATTTCAAAAAGACAAATGTGCATACTGATATATTCATTTTCTATCTTTGTAAACGGTAAAAAAAAATAATTGAAAGAATGAATAACTGTGCTAGAATATTGCAGATGCAAGTGGAAGATGTGTGAATACCTTGCCCCACAGATTCTGTATTTATGCTGTCTGATATTGTGTGCTGATTCATTATTGTAGACTTTGTTTCTAATTAAAAAAAAACATTTTGAAACAAAAATACAAAATGGGTTAAACAAGGTGTTTTTGTTACCATTCTCTATACTTTGGCGCCATCTACTGGCTTAATTTTAGTATTCAGAATACTAGTTTAACAGTAATATTTAACAATATTGTATCTATAGAGGCAGGCAAACTCCAACTACTTATCCAATGTGTAAAAAAATTACATAGAAATATTAGATAAACTTCTATGTATTATTACTAGTCTATAAAGTTTTTACTAAAATCAAGCTCCTACCACATAACATTTATTTATTTAAAATCAATATAAGTGTCAAGTGCTTTGATTTAATTGCTTCATTCTCCATAGGGCAGCACTTACCTTGTCTGCCTGGGGGGTGGCAAAAATATTGTAAAAGAAAACAAAAAACAGCATGCCTTTAACCCCTTAGTGACAAGACATTTTCACCTTGACTTTCCCTTGGTGACAATGGCTGTTTTGACATTTCTAGGGTGTTTGTGTTTAGCTGTAATTTTTTTCTTTCTCACATACAGTACCCACACAAATTATATGTTGTTTTTATCGTCATAAGAAGGGCTTTCATTAGATACAATTATGTTCATCATCTCTCATAATTTACTACAAAACAAAATCATAAAATATGATGAAAAATTTTAAAAGACCCACTTTTTCTATCTTTGACCTAAAATATAATTTATACAAATAAACTCATTAAAAAAGACCCCGTCTAAATAGTTTCTAAACGTTGTCCTGAGCTAAAAAAATGCATTTTTCCATATTTTTCGGTATTTTTTTGCGAGTTATGGTGCAAAAACCAAAAATAGTGTTTTTTGTTTTTTTCCTATATTGACCTTTTGACCCCAACCCAAACCCTAAATTTAACCCCAACTCTAATCCTTATTATATCCCTTAATATTTTTTAATTTTAAATTAATTTTAACCCTATCCCTTATGCTAAAAAATATTTAATTTTAACCCTATAGGCTAATATAGCTATATAACCTGTTTTTAATTAATTAAATGTGTATTTTAAATATTTTCCATTGCAATGCTACTTAACTACCACTAGGGGCAGTCAAGTAGCATATTCAGAGTGACGGAAGTGAAGTTACTTTCACTTCCGAAGCTCAGACCGGCAGAGGGCTTAGCCATATTGACGGAGCAGCATGGAGAAACCTGTTCGGCTCCCCTTGCAGTATGATGGGAGTTGTGTTTACAGGTCATGAGACCCCACAATCTGAGGTCAGACACCTCAGGACACCCTGCTGCCTGCCACTAGCCACCAGGGGCCAGGGTAAGTCATGGGGTGCCGGGAGGATGTGATGAGGGTCATGCTATTTGGTCATTCAATGGGAGTCATGCAATGGAGGTAATGGGGGTGATAAGGCATGTCATGGGGGTAATGAGGCATGTAATTGGGGTGATGAGGCATGTAATTGGGTGATGGAGGCATATAATGGGTGTAATGATGTCAAGTGATGGGGCTCATGTAATGGTGGTGATGGAGGCATGTAGTGGGGGTAATGATGTCAATTGAAGGGGTCATGAAATGGGAGTGATGGGGGCATGTAATGGGGGTGATGGAGGCATGTAATGGGGTGACGGGGTCATGTAATGGGGGCATGTAATCGGGTATATGCTCCATCAAGCATGTGATGTGGGCATGTAATGTGTATGTAATTTAATCGGGGCATGTTATGGGGGTGATGGGGCATTTAATGTGTGTGCATGTGAGTGATGGGGCATGTAATGAGGTGGTGGGGCATGTCCTGGATGTGCAACGTGGGTTATGGGTCATGTCCTGGTTGTGCAACGTGGGTGATGGAGAATGTCATGAGTGTGTAACGTGGGTAGAGGGGTACCCAAATTTTGTCTGCCTAGGGCAGCACAAAACCAAGATTCACTCCTGGACCCAACAAAAATGGCTTGGGCATGGGTGGTATCTTATATTTTTAAATGCTTTCAAGTGTCTTTAATAATTTTTTGCAAACCTTTTTTCCACACAAGTACACCTGGTTCTCTGATGAGACGTCCAGTCCAATATCCAACTCTGTTGTCAAGATACACTGTTTGATGTTTTCTACATATTTGTGATTTTAGCATTTACAATTTGTTTTTTCCTAAACTAAAACTTATTCCACTAAAAAGCTTTTATGCATCAATTGGCCTTGGGTGAGCCAAATTACTGAGACCACTAACAATACTGTTAAACAAGGGATTAAAGTCTAAAGATACACATTAACCATATTAAAGGGTTCAACTAATACTTACCTCTTATCCTGGTTTAATATGCTGAAATAAACATTTTTTTAAATATCTCCTTATTTTTTATTTTAACGTACAAAACATTCAAAATAGTGGGACAATATACCCAGGGCTTATAAGATTAAAATATTATTAGCGTACAGTATATAGTAGGATATATGTACAATTAAAACATAAAAATAAAACATGCACTTTCGGTCAGCTATGAGCCAAGGAGGAATTCATTTGTTTTGGGTAAATACAACATCTGTTCAAAGACAGTCCTTGGCCAATAATCTTAGCATTCTGACTTTCCCGTGTTATTTATTTTCAAGCACTTCTAACCATTTGGGCCATATTTTGTTCTTTCCCGGCTTAGATGTTTGGTATGCTTCTAACCCTCTTTCCATTTTTACTTGGTATTCTAGCTAGTATTTAATTGAGATCCAGGTAGGTAGACTCCCTGAAAGCCAGTTCCTGGCAATTGAGATTTTTACCGCTATGAGGAAGTGGGTCACAAATTCTCTCTCACCTTTCCGCATTATTGGGAAATCTAAATGCAGTAGGGTACTTGCCGGGCTATGGGGCACTCTTATGCCACATAAATCAAAGAGTCTCTGCAACATATCTGTCCAGAAAATCTGTAAGGGATTACATTCCTACCATATATGAAACATGTCGCCCTTTTGAGAGCTGGATCTCCAACATTTCTCTGAAGATGCGGGGTACATTTTTTCAAGGCGACTTGGGACTAACTATATACGATTAACTAATTTATATTGCATTTCCATAAAATGAAGGCGTTGTTGTTTGGGTCAGTTGTGGAAGAAATTTTTTTGCCACATTTTGTTAGGGTCTGAAGAAAATGTAATACCCAAATATGTTATGGAGTCTGGTGTCCAAATAAATTTAAATTGATTCTCCAGGGAAAACTTAAATTCCCAATATAGATTACTTGCAATTGCAACTGTTTTCCCTACATGAAGTTTATAACCGGATACTGTTGAGAAGTTATCCAGCTCAAGCATCAATTCCCTGGTCGAGTTCTCTGGGTCTTCAACCATTACTATGATATCATCTGCATATAAATTCAACTTCAAGCTCTCTCCTCTAGTATACAGACCTTTTATTTTCTGATTTTGTCTAATGGAGGTAGCCAAAGGTTCTATTGTGACCAAATAGAGCAGTGGGGAGAGCGGACAGCCCCGCCTTGTCCCATTCATCAATTTGAACCAGCAGCAACTGAAGCGGTCAAAACTTTGTATAGAGCCATAACCAAATCAATTAATTTGCCCCAGAAACCGAAAGCCAACAAGGTCTCTTTTAGGAATTCCCATCTGACCCTGTTACATGCCTTTTCAGTGTCTAAAGACAGGGTCAGGTGGGGAATACGCCTCTTATTAACCAAAACCAAGGTTTCCTGGGACAAAGCCCACCTGATCCCGGTATATTATTGTAGGTATAATGGACTTAAATATTTCTGCCAGCACTGCCAAATAAAGCTTGATGTTAGTATTCAATAAGGATACAGGTCTATAGTTTGTTATAAATTCAGGATTTTTCCCTTCTTTTGGGATTGTGACTATATTGGCCTGCAATAATTCAGCGGGAGTTTCCCTCTTTTTAAAAATAAAGTTAAATGCTGCAGTCAAATCTCTTATTATCAATATTTTATAGAACATATTGTTAAAACCATCTGGGCCTTGTGTCTCATTTGCCTTTATCCTGTTTATGCTGTTCTTTACTTCCTCCTCTGAATATGGTCTATCAAGTATTTCTAGATGTTCAGTCTCTTTCTTAGGTATGTGTAAGTTGTTCAAGTATTTCCTTATTAAATTCCGATGTGTTTCATCTGAAAGGTTTTATAACTCCTGGTAATAAGCATTAAATGCTCTCCCAATTTTTTCGGGTGTCATTGAAACTTCGTTCCCATATCTAATTAAAGGGACAGTAAACGTTTTTTTTCACTTGTGCTTCTAATATAAAAGCACAAGTAAAACGTTAGTTGTCCCTAGTATGAGGATAAATTGGTGTGTACTTTTGATAGTGCACACCAGTTTATCCTCTGACCGACAGTTGCCATGCTTCCATGGTCGGTGACTGGCTCTCTCTGTGCTCTGCGCTTAAAACCCTTCGCAACAATGGACGTGTCTCAGAAAAATAATTGGTGGTAACTTCTTTGATTATATCTATATTCTGTTTTTACTTAGAATGTAGCCATTCAATTTCCAGTCAGAACTAGCCTGTTTTTGATGATTTTTCAAGATCATTATAACAGGATGGTGATCCGACCAAGTCACTTCTTTGAGGTAAATTTTCTTAATGATTTTTGTAACAAACCTCTCGGCAAGGATCAGATCTAATCTTGAGTAGGTTAAATGGGTCTTAGAGAAACACGTAAAATCTAATTCTCCTGGGTGAAAGACTCTCCATAAGTCCAACAGGGGAAATGATGTTTCTAAACCTTTTAGAGTAATTTGTTAGGTTTTTATCTTTCACCGTCCCCCCTGATGGGGCGTCTAAAATACAGTTAATATCTCCAAGTAAAATAAAAGTTATTGGTTTAACCCTACTATTTTCTTCAAGACAATTTCTGAATAAATCTGACTGGGGACTGATTGGGCACATAAAGGTTTACAATAGTATAAATCACCTTATCAATTGCAAATCAGCAATATAAATCTGCCTCCTCATCTAACTCTTGGAATATAATTCCAGGAATAAGATCTTTCTAAAAGAGGATAGCAAGTCCCCTTTTCTTCTTTTCTTTCACAAAGCAATTATTACCACTGGAAAGTCCTTTGATTTTATCCCATTTTTGTCTCCTTGTTTCCAGTTGGTTTCTTGTATAGCACTCTTTTCTTTCTTTAAAAAGTCCCGGACAATATGTCTCTTTTGTAGGGAATGAATACCTTGGGCATTGACTGTGATCCACCTCATACTACCCATCATTTCTAGTCCTCCTCCTTCACCTTACTCCATCTTGACTTCTGTGCATGTAACATAAAAATTACATCACACATACTAAAACATGTATATATAAAACATAAATTCCACGTACTAAAATACTATAGTAACCTCCCTCCAGTGCTTTCATATCTTATCGTTAGTTCCTACAACTATTATCTTAAAATCTACATATTCCTTTTATGTAATTCAAAATTGCGTGGTCTTACTTTAATTTATTTGTGAGAGAGAAAAATATAAAAACTTTCCTTTCCTTCAGTTCCCTCCCTCCGGTGCCTTCATATCTATTTGTTAATTCCCACACCTATAATCTTAACATCTGCTTATTCGTTTTACATATGTCGAAGTTTCGTGATCTTACATTCTTACTTTAATTTACTTGCGTGAGGGGGGAAAAAAAATCCCACTAAATAAACTTAATGTGTCTATATGAACCAGATTCTTTGTTGTTTATTCCTGTGCAGTATTTACCCCGTACATAAACATATTACTCAATTATCCCATGTTCTTCTAAAAAGAAAAAAAAATCCCAGTTAAATACATTTGTCTATATAGATAAAATTCTTTGTTGTCTATTTATGTGCAATGTAAATTCTGTACATATACATATCAATAACAAGATAAGAAAAATAAATTCCTCTCTTCTTCCTTTATGCCCGTCCTCTCCAAAGACATGCCTCTCATGTAATCTTTACATATTATAGCCCTTTTTTTTAGAGCTTCTCATCTGTAGAGATAAAATATATATATATATATTTTTAATTTAAGACTACACGTAATATACAACAGTCTGTAGGAGGCAGTGCTTCACCTTAAATCGTCAATATTAGGTTTTACTGCTCCTGGGTGTCCATCTTGTGGTCTATTAGCCATTTGGCAAGACTCTGAGGTGTCAGAAAGCTTTTTCTTTTGCCTACATACGCCAAATTAACCCTAGTGAGGAAACCCCAAGCGTATTTAATTCCTTTCAATCTTGTCTAACAAATAATGTGATACAAATATTTTAAAAAACACAATTATCAGGTGTATAATCATATGAAACACAGCAATAATGTGATACAAATATTTTTAAAGTCATAATACAATATAAATGTAAAATCATTCTGAACATTCTCATATTGTTCAGATTGAATTTACATTTATATTGTATTATGACTTAGCACTAGAAGGATAGGTAGCTTTAAGGTTGTGTGCTGATATTTCTATGTATTGTGTAACATCAATTACTTTAGTGCACAATATCTTCCCCTCACCAAGGTCCGATACCTCCTAGAGCTTTGTTTTCCCCTAAAGACTGCTGTCCTAGGCCTAGTTGGCCTAGGCATAAATATGTCGCTGCGAGGAACCATTATGACGGAAGTTGCACACAATTAAAAATATTCTGTGTGACCACAAAATGGTAAGAGAAGAGGGGCATGCTAGCAAATATTATTATTTTAAAACAAAACATAAGTAATAGAAATGCAAAATACTGAACTCTCGAAAAAATTTCAAAAACATTTTTTGCACTGCTGCGTAAAGTGTATCTGCCACGTACAACAAAATGTAGTGGCAGTTTCATCCACAGTGTATTACATAATTTTTTTTTTTAGATAAGTACTGCATTTTTTTTTAAAGGTATAAATAAATGCATTTCAAGAGTTTTAAAAGAGGGACTAAACCCTCCTGTCAGTTTTTAAATATCACAGAAGATAACTTCTGTTTGATAAAGAACTTGTTCTGCCTCATTAAAAGAAACTTTGGGACTTTTCTGACTTTAAAATCATGTTACATTTATCACATATGCCACTTAGTAACCCCAATAGAAATCATGGAGTGGCCACATAAACGTATACACATCCCTTTGAATACTCTGACAGACAGAATCTTTCAGAGCTATTAAATAATCATGCAGTATATTTTCACATGATGACACATGCCATTGTTTTGCCTGCACCTAAAAATAATTCTCAACATATTAAAGAATAAAACCTTTTTAATGCTATTACTGAAATGTTGTACCACACAGCTCTCTTGTTTTTAAACATGCACCTACTTGTATTAAAACATTAACAAATAAAGCAACTTCTCAATATTGATGATTCAGCAACTACATTGTTTCAAAATTGTAGGTTGAACAATCGTAACTTATTACAAAAAATACATAGTGACCACAGTTATGACGATGTGCTTTGTTGTTCAAAATGCCTCAGGTGTCAAGACCGTTGGTACATGTATCTATCTGCAATACTGCCTGAATTAAATCTGAATGATGTTTTAACCATGCGCAGTAAAGGATTATTTTACTGCAACTTTCTGGCTGAGCCCGAAATTGCTTTTTTTTTGTTTCCTCCATTACAACTGACACTGCGAGCTCCTGGACATTGTCTTCAAAGATCGGGGTGAGTGGTGAAGTTTTACGGGTGATGTTACATGTGGAACCTTTATATCTTTGTTCCATATTGAGACAATAGAAAAATATAGTATGGGGTGTCCAAAGCAATCCACAAATGTAGGACAGGTGAAAAATAGAGCACAGCACTACTCAAAAGCTTCAAAAGTTAAGGTTATCCCTGCACAGGAATGAAACCCGCAACCATGACACAACCAAGGCACTCTATACAGTGCTGTATTTACCGCGAGGCAAACAAGGCAAGTGCCTAGGGTGGCACTTGCCTTGTTTACCATTAGGGGCGGCACAAACGCCCCCCCCCCCCCCAAATAATAAAAAAATAAAGATTAGAAAAAAAATCTGCCCCTTAAAAAAAAAAAAAAAACTTGCTTGCTGGCAGAGACGGAGGTGAGAAGAGATCGGAAGATACCCCCTCACCTTCCCTCTGCCTGTCAGCAGGCTGCACAGGGAGCCAAACAAGCAGCACAGAGAAACCTCCGGCGCTCTGACATCAGACCGCCTGGGAGCCAAACAGGCAGCATGGAGGACACCATGCTGCCTGCCACTAGCCCCCAGGGACAAAAAGTAAGTGCTGGGGACATATTAATGGGCAAATTGGCAGGGACTTATTATTGGCAAATAATACTGACATATTATTGGGCAAATTGTCTGGGGAATATTAATGGCAAATACTGGCATATTATTGGAAAAATTGCCAGGGGCATATTAAATGGCAAAAAATACTGGCATAATATTGGGCAAATTGGCAGGGGCATATTAAATGGCAAATAATACTGGCATAATATTGGGCAAATTGGCAGGGGCATATTAAATGGCAAGTACTGGCATATTGGCAAATTGCCAATATCGCAAGTACTGGCAAATTGGCTGTGGCTTATTAATGGAAAATAATACTGGCATATTATTGGGCAAATTGGCTGGGGCATATTAATGGCAAACAATAGTGGTATATTATTGGGCAAATTGGCTGGGGCATATTAATGGCAAACAATAGTGGTATATTATTGGGCAAATTGGCTGGGGATTATTAATGGCAAATAATACTGGCAATGTGTATGTATGGGGTGATGGGGAATGTCCTTGGTGTGCAAAGTGGGTTATGGGTCATGTTGTGAGTGTGCATTGTGGGGGGGGCCCAAATTTTGTCTGCCTAGGACAGCACAAAACCAAGATACACCACTGACTATATATAGAATGCACACTTATTGTCAAACTACAGTAGTATATAAACTGCACCAGCCTATAGGCTTTAGGTTAAACCTAAACTCAACTGATGGTGCTCTATAGCAGTGCTCTATAACGTTTACCCACAGAACTCCAATGCTCTTTCCACAGCTTGGGAGATCTAGTGTGGAGCTTGAGAGATACATGATGCACATGCGCAGAAACCAGTCTCTAGTGTCCCAGACACTGGAGAATTACATTTTAACTTATGGTTGCAAGGCCCACTGTCCCACTGTGCATTACTGCCTCCTAAAATCAATATTGTCCTTGTGTCAAACAGCTTGTCGGTGCCATATTTGTCCCCAAACTGTTTATCTATGTCATCTTTATCCCCAAACAGCCTTTTAGGGGCATTTTGTCTACAAACATCCTGTCAATGTCCTATTTGTCCCCAAACAGTTGGTATGTGTCATCTTTTTCCCAAAACAACCTGTCAGGGCCATCTTTGTCACCAAACAGCCTGTGAGTGCATTCTCTGTCACAAACAGCTGGTTTGTGCTATTTCTGTCCCCAAACAGCGGGTCTATGTCATCTCTGTCCTCCAAACAATAGTTCTGTGTCGTCTCTGTCCCCAAACTACTGATCTGTGTCATATTTGTCCCCAAACACCATGTCAGTTGTATCTTTGGCCCCAAACAGCAATGCAGTGCCATCTTTGACTCCAAACAGCCTACCAGTACCATTATTGTCCCCAAACAAACAATCTGTGTTATCTCAGTGCCCAGAGAGTTTGTCTGTGCCGTCTATGTTGCCAGCAGGGCCTGATTAAGACATTGTAGAGACCTGGGCTACAAGTATTGTGAGGCCCCCAGTACAAATAAGATGACCTTACATGAAAATAGTTCTACTAGTAAATAATAATTCACATGTAAACTTTTTGTTTCCATATTTAATAAAACCTATGATTGAGAAAATGCATTTATTGTTTTGATTTCCTATTATTTGCCAATCTGCCCCCATATTTGCCAATCTGCCCCCCAGACTTTACAATGTTTCCCAAAACTTGCCAATCTACCCCTCCGACCTGTCAGTCTGCACCCCAGACTTGTTAATGGACCCCTAGACTTGACAAGGTATTCCCATAGCCAGGCTGCCAATCAATATACCACTATTTACCCCTTAATATGCCACAGACAATATGCCCATTAAAATGCCTCTGTAAGTTTGCCCATTAACATACCACTATTTGCCCATTAATATGCCACTATTTGCCCATTAATATGCCACTGTTAGTCTGCCCCCTAATATGCCACAGCCAATTTGCCCATTAATATTCCACAGCTGTTCCACATTCACCTCTTTCGAACCCCAGACAAATTTTTTAAAGGCTTTCTGAAACAGTGTTAGTACCTTCCAAGGTACCCTTATTGGTAATGTTCTAAATAGATATTCCAGCTTTGGGAGTAAGTAGACACCTAGGACTTTGATCCTCCCTACCCATGATATATTAATAGATTTCCATAATTCTGATTTACTATATTTGTCAAATCTACCCCTATTTTTACTTCTAGGTAATCAATCTTACTCTTTGACCAGTCAAATTCAAATCCTTTCGTCATAAGGTTTTTCTGTTGTGTTGTCATATTAAATAAAATGGCCTGTGACTTCTTTATATTTAGAAAATAATTTGATAACATTCCATATTTCTCAATACAATTTGAAATCTGGTTTAATGAGTCCTGCGGGTTGGTAACTGTAGGGGCTATGGCATCCGCATATAGGAGGATTTTATGTTCTTGGTCCGGCTGGATACCACTGATCTCCATTGTTTGCCTAATAAATACCACTAGTGGTTCAATGGTCCAGATATAAAGCAATGGAGCTAGTGGGCATTGCTGCCTTGTCCCATTATTAATATTAAACTATTTAGAGTCTATTTCACTTCCCACGATTCTGGCTGTGGGAGTCTTATACAAACTCATAATCATACCCTTGACAGAGCCAGTTATCCCAAACCCATCTAATACTTCAGATAGGAATTTCCTGTCAAAGGCCTTCTCGGCATCCTGTGCCACCACAGCTGCCTTTCATTCCCAATTATATTAATTAGGTTAAGGAGGCTACGAACATTATTACACCCTGATCTACCATTAAAAAAAACCTGTTTGATCCCGGTGTATCAGCTCGGGAATAATATTTTTAAGTCTGCTTTCTATAATGCTAGAATTTTTTTTATATCACTATTAATTAGTGAGATTGGACAGTAGTTTGTAAGCATAGGGTCCTTATTAGGCTTATTAGGCGATTGGGGTGATAGATGCCTTAAGCATCTCCTCCGGGAACTGCTTGCCATACTCTATTTCATTAAACAGTTTAAGCAACAGAGGTGTTGTCTGGGCTTTAAATGTTTTATAAAACTGAGCAGAATACCCTTCCAGGCCAGGGGCCTTACCAGATTTTAAGCAGGTGATCACTAGATTTATTTCTTCTTTTGTTATTGAATTACATAGTTTTATCATTTTACTTTCCTTTACTTTGGGTAGATCAAAGCCCTCCAGGAAGACCCTTATATCTGTCTATACTCTTTTGACATCAGTCAGGTTCTCTTTTTTGGGTTTTAACTCCCAATTGGATTAATAACCCCCTTACAAAACTCTTAAAGGTGCACCAAAGCGTTCCTGCTGTAACTGAGACATTTTTTGTATTTTTAAAAAAAAAAAAATTCTTATTCTGAAAGTAATTTATTTAACCTCCAACTGTATCTTATTTTAACATAAGGGTTCTCTGTTGTCTCAATTGATATTGGAGCATGGTGAGACCAAGATATTTTATTATATCCCTCAAATTATTTAGGTTCATAAAAAAGAAAAACTATTCTGGAGTATGATTTATGAACTTTCGAAAAGAAAGTATATCCCCGTTCAGTAGAGTGTTGGGACCTCCAAATATCAAATAGGTTAAAGTCAGAGAGTACCGTATTTGCTCGATTATAGACGAGGTTTTTTTCAGAGCAAATGCTCTGAAAAATCCCCCTCGTCTTATAATCGAGGTCTCTTATAATCTGACCTTAAATTGAGGTCAGATTATAAGACATGGATCCAGGTCCCCAGCAGAGCTGCAGGGGACCTGGATCCCCCTCTCTAGCAGCAGGGGAAGTCTGCGCAACGAGCGCAGACTCCCCTGCTTCCGCCCGGCACGACCGCCGGGGCTTCTGTGAAGAAGCCGGATACTTCCGCTTTCGTCAAAGAAGTCCCGGCGAGCGTGCCGGGCGGCAGCAGGGGAGGTCTGTGCTCATCGCGCAGACATCCTCTGCTGCCCCACTAGGCACCAGGGAGAATCGGGCAGCTGGGGGATGTCTGCACGATACGTGCAGATATCCTCCATGCTGCCCGACACGGCAGACTATTATGACGGACAGCTGTCCGTCATAATAGACTGCCGTGTCGGGCAGCATGGAGGATGTCTGCAAGTATCGTGCAGACATCCCCCGGCTGCCCCCACTAGCCACCAGGGATCAAGGTAAGGGGAAGGGAGGGAGGGGGGGGCAGAGAGACGGGGAGGGAGGGAGGGAGGGGGACAGAGAGACAGGGGGGACAGAGAGACAGGGGGGAGGGAGGGGGGCAGAGACAGAGTCAAGGGGAGGGAGGGGGTTAAGAGACAGAGACAAGGGGAGGGAAGGGGTTAAGAGACAGACAAGGGGAGGGAAGGGGTTAAGAGACAGAGACAAGGGGAGGGAAGGGGTTAAGAGACAGACAAGGGGAGGGAAGGGGTTAAGAGACAGAGACAAGGGGAGGGAAGGGGTTAAGAGACAGAGACAAGGGGAGTGAGGGGGTTAAGAGACAGGCAAGGGGAGGGGGGAGAGAGAGAAAAATGGGGGCAAGGGAAAGAGAAAGGCAGCATTGGCACATAAAAAGAAATAAAAACTAGAAATACATTTTTTGATATCATAATTTTTTATTAAAAAAGCAATTTACATGTGAATATATACAAGTTTAACTTTTTTCCTATAGGGTAGTCTTATATTCAGGCTTTTAGTTTTTTTCCTAAAGGAATATCCAAAGTTTGGGGGGTCGTCTTATAATCAGGGTCGTCTTATAATCGAGCAAATACGGTACTTCCTGAAAGGTCTTTGCTTGTTTTTTCCCACGGATCCCTGTACTCTTGTTCTTGAGGCTGCTTTGGTGAATGTGGAACAGAAGATATTTATTGGACAGAAAAATACAAAAATCATGTCAAACAATGTTATGTTTATAAAACGCTAAAAAGTATTAAAAAGAAATTCTCCAATAGGGATTTTGTGCCACTATGTAGATAACTTGAATTTGAGGAGATGGAAGGAAAGGGGTTTCAGAAATATTAAAGATCTCTCTGCAAACTCAGTAATTAAAACAATTACTTAAGTACAAACCCAATACAAAATAGGGAAAAATAAATAAGAACAATTTTCTTACTTACGGATTACACATTTTGTGAAGTCTATAGTCATCAGGGAAGGAATCCCATTAGATAATGTACTTGCTATTGAAGTGCCCAAAAGCTGGTAACTAGGGTATCTAAGGCAATGAAACAGTGTGGGGAACTGGGAAAGAAGAAAGCTATTCTAAAATGTGAATCAGAATTGGGAACAGAGTATTCATACGATGAAAGGTTGAGTGCCTTTAAAATCACAAGCTACTCGGTTCACTGTATTAATATCCAGGAATCTTATTTTAAACCTATAAATAGATGTTATTTATCCCCTATCAGAATAAATCGTATGTTAAGCTCTAATGCTCCCAACTGTTGGAAATGTAATGGAGAAACGGGCTCATTGTGTCATATTTGGTGGAACCAGGGTCGACCTTAGGGGTGTGTGACCTGTGCAACCGCTCAAGGCGCAACACCCCAGGGGGCATCTACTTCAATGTGAGCAATCGGCAGCATAAGTAAGTGCTACTCGTACTCCCCAAGCTTAGCGATGATGCAGGGCATCGTATTTCTGCTCACAGCTCAAAGGTTTAAACTTTCAAATCTTGCCCAATTTATGATACTCTTCTAGCAACTAGAGATGTATATAAGTATAAATACACGTAAGAGATGTATACTACTGTATATAAGTTATAATCATGGTATAGATAAAAACAATAATGCATTTTTCTTTATCCTCCTGTGGGAGGTTTAATGGTTGAATGTGGGGTGAGAAAGACTCACAACACACAATCAAGAAATAATAACATGATATAATTGCCAATCATTTTTTCAATTTAATATTAAATGCACACTGCTCTAATAGTTTAATAATTAACAGTTGGATTTTTTGTCAGATTTTGATAATAATGGAAATTTTATACAGTTGTTATTTGAGGAAAACAAAATAAAAAAATAAATAAATACAGATTCCACAGCCAATTTGCCCATTAGTATGCCACTATTATTATGGTTTTTGAATGATGCTCTTTGGAAGCATCATTCAAAAGGAACAAGTATTTCATATCATAGGATGGCCTTCTCCCACATTTAAAACTCATTTTAGGATTCAGTCTCACTTTTATGATTTTAGCCACTCACTCATGAGAGAGAAAAGCGAGAAACAAACACCTGCACTCCAAAATATCCGGTATAAAAATATATTGTCAAAATGTATTCATAGGATCCTGATCCAATATAATAAAATAACACAGGCAATGAAAATACACAATACAGAGAAAGGAGACTTGCCTTACGCGTTTCACGTGTCAAGACCACGCTTAATCATAGGCTTGTCCGACAATGATTTCAACAGTGTTTAAATAGAATGTTGTAACAAGTGAAAGAAAGGTCAAAACAATTAGTGTGGTACAGAACATCTGATCAACAGGCTCTCTTACGTGTGCGCAGTGACTAAAACTGCTCATAATAAAGACATGCAGTGGTTATAATTAAATACATCATCACAAAAAGAAAAAAGGTTTGCAAAGAATATGATATATATATACTAACTCCATTAGTAGTAGGAGACATGTGAAAACATATTTACTAGTGATAAATAGAACAAAATTGTGTAATTCAAAAAGAATATAAAATACGTGAAACTCAGTGACATGCATAGTAGGGTTAATAAGTAATAAATAAGTGATGTTGTATGTGTAAATAAAGAGAGAACAATTATGTTGGCAGATATTCTGAACATGTACATATAATACATAAATTGATAACACAATAAAAACAACAGTATACATACATTAGTAAATATAAAATCGAGTCGATATTCTAGGCGGCGTGCGCTCCACCATCTTTGCATTCAGGGCTGGCCTTAAGTGTTTTGGCGCCCTGTGCGGGCTTCCCCCGTGGCGCCCCCCCGTCTCTTTCACCCCCCCTATGTATGTGTCTCACTCCCTTCCCATGTTTGTCCCTTTCCTCTTTCTTGCCATTTCTGTCTCTCTCTGTCCCCCCCCGTCCCCTGTTCTGTCTCTCCCCCCCGTTCTGTCCCACCCTCCCCTGTTCTGTCTTTCTCTCTTCCCCCCTCCCCCTGTTTTCACTCTCGCACAGGTCGCACACCCCTAAGGCCGGCCCTGTTTGCATTAACCCATTATTAAACATGATAAAGAGTTATGTATGTCCATGGGTGTCCGCAGGGGCAGACATGTAGACAGCAAGCATAGTGAGCCCTTACAAGATTGAACAGAAAGTTGTTAAACACCTCTGTCTTGTATTTGCCAATCAGCATATCTGTATCACAGATTATTACTATACCTACTGGGTGTCAACCTCAAAAAGAACCCGCCATATATTGGAAATAGACTCACTCACATATGACTACTTTCATCATTGAAGTTTTTTTTTTTGCCATAGAACATATCCCGCTCACTGGATTTTTTTTTTTTTTTTTTATCAAACAATGTTCTGTGAACTCTACAGACTGTAATATCTGAAAATTTCCGTTGGTAAGCTACTCGAATTATCACACTGAACTCCAGTAATCATACCCCAGTCAAAATCACTAAGATCATGTGCCTTCTCCAATCTAATGCTTGGTTGAACAAGCTGTTGACCTTGTCTGCATACTTTATATGTTGACTTACAGCCAGGGCCGGACTGGGAGAAAAATTCGGGCCGGGCATATTTTTTTATCACAGCGACCCACTAAGAAGGGGGCGGGGCAGAGGAGGTGTGTTTTGTCATCACCAATGACAAACACGCTCCCTCTCAAAGTGAGCATGTTGGTTCAATGCTCTTCCAGGGCAGACCATGCGCAGAGCTCTGCTGAAGAGCTCTAGCATGAGAAAAAAGCCCTGTATTTGTCCTGCACAGTGCAAGCAAATTTAATAACATGCTTGCACTGTGTTTCCTTGCAACTTGTCTCTGGTGTCTCTATAAATGGATACCAGGAGACAAAAATGCGTATGTGTTTAGAGCCTGCTTGTGGGATTGCGTGTGTGTAGAGTGAGCTGATTGTGGTGTGGTATTGTGTAATAAGGTCGTTTTTAGTTGTGTTGTGTTTGTGGTATAATGTGATGCATATGTGGCTAGGGGCTGTAGAGAATGTGTGTATAGGGGATATAGCAAGTGTGTGCATACAGGCTATAGTGTGTGTGTGTATATATAGATGTGGTGTGTGTTTAGGGGTATAGTATGTGTTTGCTTACAAGGAATCTAGTGTGTGTATATATACATATATATATGAGTCTAGTGTGTGTTTGAAGGACCCAGAATGTGTATAGGAGATCTAGTGAGTGTGTGTTTATAACGGTTTCAGAGTCTATATAGGGATCTAGTGTGTGTATGTGTGTAGATGATCCAGAGTTGGGTAAGGGATCTAGTGTGTGTCTGGAATGTAATGTGTTTAGGGGTGCAGTATGTGTGTGAGGGGTGCTGTGTGTATATATATATATATATATATATATATATATATATATATATGGAAGTATTGTGTATGTCTGTTGTGCAGTGTGTTGGGGGGTTCTGTGTGTATGTGAGGGGTGCAGTATGTGTGTGTGAGGGGTATCCCTTAGTAATACCAGTCAGATGGCCATTAAATATGCCACATACAGGAGCCCCACAAATTATGTCACACGCAGGAGCCCCATAACTATGCCACATACAGGAGACCATAACTATGCCACATACAGGAGCCTATAACTATGCCACATACAGGAGCCCCATAAATTATGCCAAATCAGAGCCCCATTATTTATGCCTCAACTTGGAGCCCAATTAATTATGCCACACACACAGGCGCCCCTTAATTATGCCACACACACAAGCGCCCCTTAATTATGCCACACACACAAGCGCCCCATAATTATGCCACACAAAAGAGCCCCTTAATTATGCCACACATGGGGCCCAATAAATATGCCACACATGGGACAGCCATTAAATATGCAACACACAGGAGCCCCACAAGATGACAATTGTACAATTCGAAAACAATACATATCTATAAACACAGACATCTCTCTATAACTAGTTGCATTTATACTTATTTGAATTATTTAATATTGTATTTAATAAAAATGTTATTGAAAAATTGCATTACTATATTTTTTCCCTTCCTCTGCACCCACATTGCACCTACAGGACTTAACACAGTACCCACAGAACTTGCCATTCACTTATATTGCACCCACAGCACTTGGCTTGCACTCATATTGCACCTACACGATTTGGCATGCCACAGTGTCACTTTCCACATAGTACATGTTATTTTGCCCCACAGACCATGCCACAGCATCACTTTGCCAATTAAAATATTCCAATATTTAACCCCTCGATATGCCATGATTTAGCCATTCAATATGCCAGGATTTTGCCCCCCAATATGCCATTTAATATGCCAGGATATTGCCCCTCAATATGCCAGGAGTTTGCCCCCCAATATGCCATTTAATATGCCAGTATTTTGCTCTCAATATGCCAGGATTTTTCCCCCAATATGCCATTTAATATTCCAGGATTTTGCCCCCAATATGCCATTTAATATTCCAGGATATTGCCCCCAATATGTCATTTAATATTCCAGGATTTTGCTCTCAATATGCCAGGATTTTGCCCCCAATATGCCATGTAATATGCCAGGATATTTCCCCCAATATGCCATGTAATATGCCAAGATATTGCCCCCAATATGCCATGTAATATGCCAGGATATTGCCCCCAATATGCCATTTAATATTCCAGGATTTTGCCCCTAATATGCCATTTAATATTCCAGGATATTGCCCCCAATATGTCATTTAATATTCCAGGATTTTGTTCTCAATATGCCAGGATTTTGCCCCCAATATGCCATGTAATATGTCAGGATATTGCCCCCAATATGCCATGTAATATGCCAGGATTTTGCCCCCAATATGCCATGTAATATGCCAGGATATTGCCCCCAATATGTCATTTAATATTCCAGGATTTTGCTCTCAATATGCCAGGATTTTGCCCCCAATATGCCATTTAATATTCCAGGATTTTGCCCCCAATATGCCATTTAATATTCCAGGATATTGCCCCCAATATGTAATTTAATATTCCAGGATTTTGCTCTCAATATGCCAGGATTTTGCCCCCAATATGCCATGTAATATGCCAGGATATTGCCCCCAAAATGCCATGTAATATGCCAGGATATTGCCCCCAATATGCCATGTAATATGCCAGGATATTGCCCCCAATATGCCATGTAATATGCCAGGATATTGCCCCCAATATGCCATGTAATATGTCAGGATATTGCCCCCAATATGTCATGTAATATGCCAGGATATTGCCCCCAATATGCCATGTAATATGCCAGGATATTGCCCCCAATATGCCATGTAATATGCCAGGATATTGCCCCCAATATGCCATGTAATATGCCAGGATATTGCCCCCAATATGCCATGTAATATGCCAGGATATTGCCCCTTAGTATGCTCGTTATGCCACCCTCCTCCCCCCCTTTACTGCTCCGTCTCCCGGTGCTCTGAAGGTCCGTGGCTGTGAGGGAAGCGTTGTGAGCTCCCCTCCAGCAGCGCGGAACAATAAAGTTTGTTTAAAAAAAAGTTCCAACAAACTTTATTGACCGCGCAGCTGGAGGGGAGCGCACAACGCTTCCCTCACAGACATGGACCTGCACCGGGCGACAGAGCAGGAACGAGGTAAGGTTTTTATTTTTTATTTTTTTTTGAATGCAGGGGACGCCACTGCTGGGACCTCCCTGCCGGCCTCGGCCCATGGCCACCGCGTCCCACCGGGCATTTACCCGGTGTGCCCGATGGCCAGTCCGGGCCTGCTTACAGCCATATGGTACACAATTTTGCTAATGGCATTACTAAGCAGGTCATGACGGACATCTACTGGAATTTGTTATCGCTGAAGCAGGTATACCTAATACATTTTTTTGCTACATTTAAAAATTGTTCCTCTGACACTCAAAAATTAAACACCTTGTAACAGTGATGTGTTATAATTCTACCCACCCAATTCTTGGCACATTCTTTAGACAGTAGATGCAAAGTAGTTAAGTGTTCCCATCTTCTTGGGAAATGTTATATTTCCTGATCTTACAGTCATCTCTGTGTGGATACCATTTTTTGCTTGTATTAGAAACATGGAAACATAGAATGTGTCGGCAGATAAGAACCATTCAGTCCATCTAGTCTGCCCAAAAGTGACAGTACGGTATTGTATTGTGCGGTATTGTGGACCTAACACTTATCTACTAGCCTATTGCATCTTTATGGGTCACACTGCTACATTAATCTTCTCAATTTTTCTTAAGAGTATGTCTCACTCCTTCAGGTTGCTGTCTTGTCACTCTGTATATTCAAAAAATTATAATTTGCTTATTAACAGAGGAGCTTTTATCCATTCATTGCAACACACTTCTGTCTAACCACATTGTTGTTTTTGACATGCTATTGCAACTCCAACAAAAAGTCAACACTAAGCACACTGTGTCAAGTTTTTGTGTTAACATATTGATGACCAATGCAGTGTCAAAACAACTTTGAAATGTAGATTGTAGACAATACAGCCTATATAGACAAACAACCAACTGCCTATGTATCATTTTTACCATCATCATAAAACAATAGGATGTGAAACATCACAACATAGACAATGGGTCTGATACAAACAGAAAGTACCAGTACTTCCACTATAGATTCTCTGATCCAAATAATGAAGATCTATAGTGAAAGAATGTGGATAAATAAAGAGGGGGTGTGAACGCATGCAAATAAGGTGGATTTGCAATCTGAACCCTCTATAAATGAATAGGAAAATTAAACAGTTGGTGAATATGTTTCCTTTGATAAACCTGCTGATTTAAATGAATATACTGTGCCATGACTTTGAGCATTGGCTACATTTTTCCTCTCAGTCTGTGGCCACTCAAAGTGGCCTCATGTGACAAGTGGGATCCCCCTGCAAGTCCCTGCACAGCTCACTGCAGAGAGCCACGATGAGCAGTTAAAGGCAGGATATTCTATGCCTCCTATAGTCTTTTGGATATCCTAGCATCACGAAGGGGTTAAACATGGGCATACTGCCATGCTGAACAGCTTAACTGAATAGACAAAATGGTCAAAGCCCATCGAATTCTACAGCTCCCTCTACAGGTTTCCTATGTAAGATCACTACAGACTCTACTAGGGTTTAAATAATCTGATTCAACATATTAGGTTAATTACCTAAACATTTGGCATGCATATTAAAATGAAATAATTGTAGAAATATGTGCATTCATTAAAATTTGAATATCTGTATTCTAAATATGTTTAATTTATATCAGATTTGCACCCACTTAGCATTTGGATAGTGTCTCAGTATTTGGATGGTATCTGGGGAAAAATGTAAAGAAAAAAGAAAAGTAAAAGCAAATGATCCCAAATGATTACAATTTAGTAAGTGTAATTGAGAGGGATGGTTGCTTAGGGCATAAAACAGTAGAGTGAGCCTTTAATGTAACAAATTTAAGCTAATGGTAGAAGATTTATCACTTATGTGCATTACTGGTTAATTGGTAACAAATTTGCAGTAAGGTTTGACTGTGGGCGTCAGTAGCGTACTGTTTCAAAGCAATTCAGTTGCAATGTATTGCAGAACATTTTTCTCCCTTGCAAAACATGAGTTAAAAGATAATAGAAAAAAAAAGATTATTATTTATTTACTTCCCCATATTATAAGTGGGAGGAATGTAACATGTTCTTGAAATGCAGTATTTAACGTGTAAAACAGGAAGCAAACCAGGTTATTATTCCTAAAGATTGGGTAATGTTCTTAAATGAGTAATTGTTTAAAAAAACAATTCTTAGAACTACTGGTAATTATCATTCTTTTATTCTATTCTATTACAATTGTGTAACCACTAATATGCTGTTCTACACCCATGCCTAAATTATGTTCCATTGCCAAAAGCTATTGTCAATTCACCAGCTATATCTTGATAATTATCCTTGCTTCCCTGTTCTTTCAGGTTATGTGCCCATGAGTATCGCAATTCAAAAAGATTTTTCATACAGCATTCAAATAGTTATAGTAAAGTATATAATTTTATTGACATGATTAAAAATCTAGAAGCATCTAGCCAAATTGTATTTATCGTCCCTAAAAAAATAGAAATGATCTGATTACTATGTTCAAATGTTTATAGAAGAACTGTATAAGGTCTCCTGAAGGATTGACCGTGAGGGCAGTACAACTATCTGGAGATTAGCAGTTGTGAATGAGAGTTGGTTACATTTTGGGAGTGGGTGGTACACATGTATTTTAAAAAGGATATTTAAAAAGGAATTATCTGGCTGACCGTGGACTCAGACGTCTTTCCTGCCCACTAATCTGTAGCGTGTTCTTTTCTGCATCTACGGTATTTTAATATCATATCTTATGTGCAGAAAAACTTTATGGGCATGGAGCGAAATGCCAAAAATACTGCACTTTAATTGAATTTAAAGCCCCTAATTTTCACCTAACATGGAAAACAGTTCAAACAAGTGCTTGAAGATTTGTTTTTAATCATATATCTGCAAGACAATATTCTAGAAAATACATTTTAAATCAAACTTTAGCACCCACTTTGCACACCCAGGACTTGCCCCAGCACCACAGGACATTCCCCATCACCACATTGCACACTCAGGACATGCCCCGTCACCCGCCTGTGTGTTGTTCTCTTTTTTACAGTACAAATTATTTTTTGTTAAAATCCCCCAAAGCCTTGCTACCTTTCCTTGTCCTGTCCCCACTGCATAAAGGTGATTTACATTGCCGTAACCACCCTCTTCTAAACTGCTACTCTGCAGCATGTTGTAATTTTACAACATGCTAAATAAAATGGAGTCCTGCTGCATATACAAGAAATATTTGTGTTGTTACTGGGGTTCGGCGATTTAATGGCGCATTTTGAAAGGCTGCAGGGCAGCCAATCAGAAAGCCCATAGCATTACATACATATACATTGTATGTAATGCTATGGGCTTTCTATAAACCGAAAGTCTATAAACCAAATCTTGTTCGGTTTATAGACTTTCGTTTTATAGAATGCATGTAATGCTATGGGCTTTATATAAACCGAAAGTCTATATTTATAGACTTTCGGATTATAGAAAGCCCATAGCATTACATGCATTCCATAAAACGAAAGTATGTTCAATGACAGTTAATGATATTAGTTAATGTTACATTCGTGTAACCTGAAGGTTTACATGTATCTTTCAAAGTTACTTAATTATAGACGAAAGTCTATAAACCGAATCTCTTTCGGTTTATAGACTTTCGGATTATAGAAAGCCCATAGCATTACATGCATTCTATAAAACTAAAGTCTATAAACCGAAAGAAATTTACATTGTATGTAATGCTATGGGCTTTCTATAAACCGAAAGTCTATAAACCGAATCTCTTTCGGTTTATAGACTTTCATTTTATAGAATGCATGAAATGCTATGGGCTTTCTTTAAACCGAAAATCTATAAACCGAATCTCTTTCGGTTTATATACTTTCGGTTTATGGAATACATGTAATGCTATTGGTATTCTATAAACCGAAAGTCTATAAACCGAAAGAGATTCGGTTTATAGAAAGCCAATAGCATTACATGTATTCCATAAACCGAAAGTCTATAAACCGAATGTCTTTTGGTTTATAGACTTTCGGTTTATGGAATACATGTAATGCTATTGGCTTTCTATAAACCGAAATAGAGTCCCCATTCATATGAATAGGTCAATTGATATAGGTCAATTCATATAAAATAGCAATAGCATTACATGTATTACATAAACTGAAAGTCCATAAACGGACTCTCTTTCGGTTTATACACTTTCGGTTTATGGAATGCATGTAATGCTATGAATGAATGAACGAATGGTTAATAAACGAAAATCATTCGTCCATTCGTGCTATTGGCTTTCAATAAACTGAAATAGAGTCGGTTTATAGAATACCAAAAGCATTACATGCATTCCTGCACTTCATATCTGAGAGTCAAATAGAACTGTCAAATACTGTGCTTAAAGCGCACTTTGAAAAATTCTAATAGTTTTGGGTGGTAAATAGTACATTTGCGTCTTGCGGTGCACTTCATATCTGAGAGTCAAATAGAACAGTCCAATACTGTGCTTACAGCGCACTCTGAAAAATTCTAAATGTTTTGGGTGCTAAATAGTACATTTGCGTTTTGCGGTGCACTTCATATCTGAGAGTCAAATAGAACAGCCCAATACTGTGCTTACAGCGCACTCTGAAAAATTCTGGCCACCAGCGCCGCTTCCACCTACACCACCACGATCACCGCCTCCTCAACCTATGGATCACTTAGTATAAAGTGCAAGAGAATACCCTGCACTCCAACCCTCTCTCAAATGGATAATTCTGTTGATCCTCCTGGCAGCCATGATTTAGATTTATGTTCTTCCAAAGCTAAAATCAAAGATTCCATCTAGTGCTATTTTATGGCTCAGCTGTATTTGTAATTTGTATGTATTTTATGTTATTTTAAGTTATTTCCCTATCCACATTTGCTTGCAGGGCACTTGTCCTACTCTTACCCACATTTTACTTAATTTTGCAGCCCTCTAGCCCTTTCCAGGACTTTTTTAGAGGCATTTTAGTGGCCAAAAGTTCTTGTCCCCATTGACTTCAATGGTGTTCGGGGTCAAGTTCGGGGTCAAGTTCTAGCACGGAACCGGACATTTTTTTCGAAGTTCGGCAGAACCTGCCAAACCCGAACATCCAGGTGTCCGCTCAACTCTACTCTTTAATTGTTGTTTGCTGAGTAGATCTCATGTATGACAGACACAAGTCTGAATGACAGGAGTGATTTAATTACAAATACAGAAACAAGTTCATCAAGTTTTTGGTTTATCAAAGAATGGAGACTGGTTTCATGTGGTCAAGAGGTAATTGGTTATGTTTTTTAAATTACTGTATAATATAGCAAACACTGATCCTTCAATTAGGCTCTGGTAATTGATGGAAGATATGAAATGCAACATATTGGTTTAATATCCCTTAAAGAAGACACTACCCAGTTGACATATTTCACAAACTTGTAAAGAAAAAAATTACAATTTACTTTTGTTTAATTTTATTTTGGGTTTTAAAAAAAGTAATTCAAATATTATCTGACTGAACTGTGTCTGCCTCCTGTGACTTTGGCAACATGCAGCAGTAGGCCACAACGGTCCTCAGTGTGTTGCTGTTTTGCCAGAATGACGTATGAGTGACCAACCTTAACTGTAGCATCATGGTCTAAATCATTCTCATATGGGCACCTGCTTCCACTGCTGTGCAACTACATCTAAGGGATGACTGTATTTAATTAGATCATTATACCAAATGCTCTACCTTCTTTTAAGTACAGGTTGAGTATCCCTTATCCAAAATGCTTGGCACCACAAGTATTTTCAGATAACAGATCATTATCACCAATAAGATATATTAAAGCCACTCAGCACTCATGAAATATATTAGTATAAATGCAAATATTGTATAAAGCAAATAAATCACTTTTACTATGATGTAGCTGAAATGTGTGGCATCGTTGCCCCCAGCACATCAACTCTGCACCATACCATTGTTTAGGAATCTGAGCATGAATGGAAAGGCTCTATCACAGCTTAAGAGGAATGCAAACTGAATAAACTGTTTTGTGCTTGAATTCTGACATCATAATCTTGTTGGTGTTGAGCATTTTTCAAATCTACCATAGAGAACTGCAAAGTTTTTTTGTTCTCTGAAGGTGTATGTGTAATTTGCAACTTGTGGCAAAACAGATGATTTTAGATAACGGAGCGCCCGGAGGTGTGGACTCTAACCATTCAGCGATCTGCATTCTTTAAGGGGCTGGAACAGGCTACATTTTCTGTGTGCATCAAAAATATACATTGCAGTAAGGTTTGTGAAGTTACTTTTATGGTTGTTCTACAGGGAGTGCAGAATTATTAGGCAAATGAGTATTTTGACCACATCATCCTCTTTATGCATGTCTTGATGGGCCAGATGGATGGGCCCGTGGCTGGATCGGTAAAGGGCAGAGAGCTCCAGTCCGACTCAGACGCCAGCAAGGTGGAGGTGGAGTACTTGTTTGGGCTGGTATCATCAAAGATGAGCTTGTGGGGCCTTTTCGGGTTGAGGATGGAGTCAAGCTCAACTCCCAGTCCTACTGCCAGTTCCTGGAAGACACCTTCTTCAAGCAGTGGTACAGGAAGAAGTATGCATCCTTCAAGAAAAACATGATTTTCATGCAGGACAATGCTCCATCACACGCGTCCAAGTACTCCACAGCGTGGCTGGCAAGAAAGGGTATAAAAGAAGAAAATCTAATGACATGGCCTCCTTGTTCACCTCATCTGAATCCCATTGAGAACCTGTGGTCCATCATCAAATGTGAGATTTACAAGGAGGGAAAACAGTACACCTCTCTGAACAGTGTCTGGGAGGCTGTGGTTGCTGCTGCTCGCAATGTTGATGGTGAACAGATCAAAACACTGACAGAATCCATGGATGGCAGGCTTTTGAGTGGCAAAGAAAGGTGGCTATATTGGTCACTGATTTGTTTTTGTTTTGTTTTTGAATGTCAGAAATTTATATTTGTGAATGTTGAGATGTTATATTGGTTTCACTGGTAAAAATAAATAATTGAAATGGGTATATATTTGTTTTTTGTTAAGTTGCCTAATAATTATGCACAGTAATAGTCACCTGCACACACAGATATCCCCCTAAAATAGCTAAAACTAAAAACAAACTAAAAACTACTTCCAAAAATATTCAGCTTTGATATTAATGAGTTTTTTGGGTTCATTGAGAATATGGTTGTTCAATAATAAAATTAATCCTCAAAAATACAACTTGCCTAATAATTCTGCACTCCCTGTATAAACTGAGTGTTTTGTTTATAATTCAAGTTACAAGAAAGATGGTAAATAATACTAAAGGCATAATAATTCACTAATAAGGAATATAAATTGTGATAGAACAGAACATGCAATTGTGTCTAAACTGATATTTTTTTATTCTTCAGGATATACATGCACATACCCCTGGTGTTGAATTATTATGATTTCTAGTTAGCCTTTACTATTACTGCTAGAAAGTAAAACCTGGTATCTACTACTTTTTTGTAAAACAAATTTAATGAAAAGTCAGACACAAGCATTAATCAGAAAAGGAGAATTATTATGTGATTGTAAAGTCTGGCTTGAACAAAAAATTGCAATCTGAAAAGGTATATTAAAATGGAGACAATCTAGAGTAGGGCTTGGTGGCCCAGTATTATTGTGGTCCAAAAATGCATTTATATTCATGAATAGCCTACAAACAGAGTTTATTACCATGAACTGATCCTGTATACAATTAATGTATTTATTTTGTTGTGCCTCCTTACACCATCCATTAGCCACCTGTGCAACCAGTAGTTCTCACAATTCACTTTTCTCCAGTTAATTCAGCAGTTTTTAATTAATTAAGTTTGCCACTATCACTATGATCGTGAGCTAACTCCAGGTCTTCTGCATACTTTCCATTCAACAATACTTTTATAAATTAGCATTCATTCATTCTTCTGCTTTCCAACTTACTGATTATTTTCTCATGTTTTAGTAGATATGTCTTTAAACTTGATCAAATCTTTAAAATACTTGAATGAATATACTATTTTAAGTAATCAATATAGTGGCATTCTTGCGTTTCTTTCTGCTGATTATGTATCTCCTTTTACATCTTATTATAGATTTTTTTTTTTTTACTAAATAACCTTTAATTATGTAAAATAATAACTATTAACATCCCTTTACTCTGACGTTGTTGAAAGAGAATATCACTAAGCCTGTGATACTTTGCAGGCTTAAGTGCAAATTGTGCAATATAGTAGTTGTCCATCGTTCTTAAACACTTTATCCTGGAGTGACAACACTGGGTTGGGTGTGACGTACAAAAAGACAGATTATTAAATAGGTACTGGTTGTATTACCAACTGTGAGGCAAATAAGAAATTACATTTTAGAATTTTAATTAATAGCATTTGTGGAAATATAATAATATAAAAATATGAATTCTTACTTTGCCCTAAGTTTGAAATTCCCTTGTTACTTCTCTCTTTCATGAATAAAGTCCATAATGTATCACAAAGGCCAAACATTAAACTGAGGCTCACAATGCATTTTAATAAAGATTATTTTAAATCTTTGAAGACCTGGCTCATATCCATAGATGAAAAATTCGCTTGCACTAAATAAGTTCTGAAAAAGCCAGCCACATAACCAAAAAACATCTTGGAAATCACAGAACAAATGGGCGGGAAATACAGCCGGGCATGCAATTGCTTTGAAGTGTGAGACATTTCCCATCTACAGCATTGTTTCAGTCAGCATCAGAACTTCTCTCTGCACAGCAGTGGGGATAATTTTTCCAATTTGGCTGCTTTGGCCTTAAATATAAAATTCCCTTGTCAATTCCCTGCATTTCCCTCTTTCATGACTGAAGCCCTATATTTCAAACAAGTTTTTTAAATATAGTGGTTATGTTTTGTTATATTTTTTATGTACATTTCTTATATGCTTATTTTCACTATACACAGATACTGTATCAAAATGTCCTGTCTTTTTGCAACTTGCCACAGTTAAACTTTTTAGTGAATTTGTGACACCAAATGTTGAAGCCTGCATGAGGAGAAATGCATAGCATATCAGGAGCTGTGCAATCTCAATTCTCCCCCACTATATGCTATGAGTGGAAAATGAGCTGTACATTTTATACCTCACCTGTGATTTCTGGATGTGGGGAATCCTGTGCACTCAATGTGAGTAACTACTTTTATTAACTTATTGTAATTATCATGGCATTGATTCCTGTTTTCTTACTTTGAAATGTAAAGAGGATTCTGGTTTCTGACATTGGAGAAGCAGAATTCTATCAACAAAAGCCTTCATATTTTGATGGGCTTTTATTCCTATGGGGACATGTGAGTGCAATATAGTGCACTACCCACATATTTTACATTTGCAGTATTACACTATTGTATTTCCTTTTTTCTCTCTTTCTATGTATGCTTTATTGTACTGACATGGAATCAATGTCTATTACTAATGATTTAAGGAAGTAATTCTACCTATTGTTCTTGGATTTACACTAAGTGTGCTTTAGTTACTTTATCTTTTACATTTTTCACTTACTGGATGCCTTTAAAGACAGACACATTCTATTGATACTGAGCCCTGTGATAGCACTATATTTGTCCTATGTGAGAACAGTATGCTCTTTGTCTTCAAATAGCACATTTTCAATTTATTCTAATATGGCGTTACTGAAAAAGTATACACACTGCTATTTCCTAAAGAAAACAAAAAGAAGAAAATTCATATATATAACGTTACAAAATGGCTTAGGATGTCAAAGTGGATAATCCTGCCTCAGGTTACAGACAGAATTAAACAGTAGTAACATACCATAAATGGGGTTTCCCGTTTCCACTGGTAGGAATTAATAACAAGGTGTGTTCCAACAGTGTCAGATTCTTAAGGGCAGGACTCATTATAAAAGGATGAGAAGAAAGCATCACATATAATCCTGTTTTCTCCTGAGGTAAAAACACCACAGAACATCAGGAAATTTGAACTTTCTAAGATATCTGACATAAAACCTACCAAGATGCATCGTCTCGGGCCTCCGCTCGTGAGGAGTATATTAATCATGGTTTCCTTCTTATACATGTCTGATTCACGGTAAGAGTTTATTAAAACTTACTTTTATGATGCTTCTATAAAAGATGGTTCTTCTCCAGTTCCAGCATCAAATATTGTTAATTTATTATGTAACTAAAAATAGTGATGCGCTTAAAAGATATCAGCCAGTGTAAAATAATAAATATATAAATACCACTGTTTATCTCAGAAATATATTTGTTATTTTACACTGGCTGATATCTTTTAAGGGCATCACTTTAAGTTGTAGTGGTGTCCGTTTCCTTTATTATTCACTATTATATAACTTAGCTTATCTCTACACATAGTTGGTGGTGTTTTCCCATTCGCTTTGTTTGTACAGTGCTGCAAAAGGTGCAAAATAGGGGTTGTGACAATAGACTATTTACAAAAACACCTGCTTGCTGAATGCATGTAATTTTATCTATTCACTGTATGACACATAACAATTGTCACATTGGCCTTTTATTTCGTTACTTTATAGTTGTCTGTCTTGTGCTGTGCTTGAAGAAATTGCAAATTTCAAATGTAGTAGATGTAGATAAAAGCTAAATGAGTAATAACAATGATAGAAATAACAACAATGCTGTATTTTTATTCGAATTATTGTTTGTGTTTAATGTTAACATACTTTACCACAGTGGGTTATTGTTTTGTTATAGTAGAGTTGGATTGTGCTGTAAACAATACTGGTTTTTAGTTTATGGAACAAATGCATGATGCATATAAAATAGAATGGCAAGCTATATGTATAAAATAATTGTGTTTGGAAGGGAGATTGTTGGTAGAGAAACCAAAGAGCTTACACTCACATATTTGTTGAGAGTGGTAGATAAAGTCATTTTGCTAATAGAATTTAATAATGAATTTGTGCATGTAGATATATTTATCTGGAAAAGAAATTAAGAAACCCTCCCCTTGAGCATGTGTCTTTTCTCTGGCACTTTGTTTAGTATATAGTGTGTTAATATATATACATATAAAATCAGCATTTGCATTTGTTCACATTTGCTAGATACCAGGATGGTACCATAAGAAGCAGGATCAGCATTTGCCACAGCTGAAAATTTCAGAGGCTTATATAGGATACAGGGATTAACCCCTTCGCGATGTTAGGACGGCATAGTATGTCCTGTGTTAAACAGCTCATCGCGGCTCCCTGCGATGAGCTGTGCTCGGATCCTGCTGCAGGCACTTGCAGCGGGATCCCATCTGTCAGATGAGGCCACTTTGCGTGGCCTCAGTCAGACAGGGGAAATGTAGCCGGTGCTCAAAGCGAGCACCGGCTACATTTCTCTAAATCGCACCGTGCCCAAACTTCCGGGTTCGGGCACGCCTCCGTGACGTCACATGTGACGTCCGGAGGTCTTGCGTTTTTTTGGCAGGGACCCAAAGGGTCTATTAAGGCCCTAATCAGGTCTCTACCATAGTGTTCATGGCTACCGATCACCTTGTGATTGGTGGCCAGGAACAAATCGTTAAGTTTTGGTGCTTGCGTCACGAAGGGGTTAAAGGTTGAATACATTATTGGTAATTACTAGAAGGAAAGACAATCCATACGGGTTTATATGTTAAATCAGGGCTTGAAAAATTGTCTTTTAATCTAGCAGCCAGCTGTAATCTGTAGAGGCCAGTGCCAAAAGTTGCCTTCACAGTCCATGGACATACAGTGGATATAAAAAGTCTACACACCCCTGTTAAAATGTCAGGTTTCTGTGCTGTAAAAAAATGAGACAAAGATAAATCATTTCAGAACTTTTTCCACCTTTAATGTGACCTATAAACTGTACAACTCAATTGAAAAACAAACTGAAATCTTTTAGGTAGAGGGAAGAAAAAATATAAAAATAAAGTGGTTGCATAAGTGTGCACACCCTCTTATAACTGGGGATGTAGCTGTGTTCAGAATTAAGCAATCACATTAAGCAGAATTAAGCAATCACATTCCAAATCATGTTAAATAGGAGTCAGCATACACCTGCCATCATTTAAAGTGCCTCTGATTAACCCCAAATAAAGTTCAGCTGCTCTAGTTGGTCTTTCCTGAAACTGTCTTAGTCGCATCCCACAGCAAAAGCCATGGTCCACAGAGAGCTTCCAAAGCATCAGAGGGATCTCATTGTTAAAAGGTATCAGTCAGGAGAAGGGTACAAAAGAATTTCCAAGGCATTAGATATACCATGGAACACAGTGAAGACAGTCATCATCAGGGGCGGGCTGGGCCGGGGGGCAGGGTGGCAATTGCCCCCCAGGCTGCCCTAAACTTTAAAAAAAAAAAAAAAAAAAAAAAAAAAACGCGCTTGCATGCAGAGACTGAGGTGAGAAGGGATCGGAAGATCCCCTCTCACCTCCGCTCTGCCTGCAAAGCTGCACGGGGAGCCGAACAGGCAGCACAGAGAAACCTCCGTGCTGCCTGTTCGGCTCCCCGTGCAGTGTGCCGACACGGAAGTGCCGACAGGCACAACCGCCGGGAGGCCGAACAGGCAGCATGGAGGGACCATGCTGCCTGCCACTAGCCACCAGGTAAGTCCTTCTGCCACTAGCCACCAGGGAAGTCCTGCCACTAGCCACCAGGGAAAAGGTAAGGGGGGGGGGGGGGCATATTATTGGGCAAATTGGCTGGGGCATATTACATGGCAAATAAGACTGGCATATTATTGGGCAAATTGGCTGGGGAATATTACATGGCTAATAAGACTGGCATATTATTGGGCAAATTGGCTGGGGAATATTACATGGCTAATAAGACTGGCATATTATTGGGCAAATTGGCTGGGGAATATTACATGGCAAATAAGACAGGCATATTATTGGGCAAATTGGCTGGGGCATATTACATGGCAAATAACACTGGCATATTATTGGGCAAATTGGCTGGGGCATATTACATGGCAAATAAGACTGGCATATTATTGGGCAAATTGGCTGGGGCATATTACATGGCAAATAAGACTGGCATATTATTGGGCAAATTGGCTGGGGCATATTACATGGCAAATAAGACTGGCATATTATTGGGCAAATTGGCAGGGGCATATTACATGGCAAATAAGACTGGCATATTATTGGGCAAATTGGCTGGGGCATATTACATGGCAAATAAGACTAGAATATTATTGGGCAAATTGGCTGGGGCATATTACATGGCAAATAAGACTGGCATATTATTGGGCAAATTGGCTGGGGAATATTACATGGCAGAATAACACTGGCATATTATTGGACAAATCATCTGGGGAATATTAAATGGCAGAATAAGACTGGCATATTATGGGGCAAAATAGCTGGGGAATATTAAATGGCAATTAACACTGGCATATTGGGCAAATTAGCAGGGGCATATTAAATTGCAGATAACCTTGGAATATTATTGGGCAAATTTAATGAGTCATATTAAATTGCAGAATAACACTGGCATATTATGGGACAAATTGGCTGGGGAATATTAATGGCAAATAATATTGGAAATGTGTATGTAATGGGGTGATGGAGGCATGTAAATGTGGTGATGGGGCATGTCCTGGTGTGCAACGTGGGTTATGGGTCATGTCGTAGGTGTGCAACGTGGGTAGGGGGGGGTGCCCAAATTTTGGGATATTGGGTGTCTAAATCCTGGCATATTGAGGGGCATAATCGTGGCATATTGAGGGGAAAATCCTGGCATATTGAGGGGGCATCATCTTGGCATATTGAGGGGAAAATCATGGCATATTGGGTGTCTAAATCCTGGCATATTGAGGGGCATAATCCTGGCATATTGAGGGGCATAATCCTGGCATATTTAGGGGAAAATCCTGGCATATTGAGGGGGCATCATCTTGGCATATTGAGGAGAAAATCCTGGCATATTGAGGGGCATAATCCTGGCATATTGAGGGGCATAATCCTGGCATACTGAGGGGCATAATCCTGGCATTTTGTAAGGGAAAATTCTAGCATATTAAATGTCAAATCCTGGCATATTGTGGGGGAAAATCCTGGCAATATTCGTTATAAAACAAGGAAAAGATGGCCGTTGATGGGGAGGCGATTCGATGGTGCAATGGGCCACTTGACTGGATTTGCCCCCCAGGCCTAAGGCTGCCAGCCCTCCCCTGGTCATCATCAAGTGGAGAATATATGGCACAACAGTGACACACAGTATGATGACACACAGTATGATGACACACAGAAGCACATTATGACAGACACATACACCCATATGCTGACAGACACACTAACACATGATTCACCCAAGCTGACACACAAACACACAAGATGACACACACACTTATAAGCTGATACAGACCTTAACAAATGTTGTATCATACACACACACACATACCTCCAAAAAATGTATTTGGTTAAAGAGGGACACTTTTATTTATTGGGAAGTATGGCTAATAAGAATTAAGTATTTTATTTACACAAATTAAAATAAAAAACACATTTACTGGAGTTGAAACATCATTTATTGTTAGATGTATTACTCTGGAGCAATGTGATAAAGTAATTCAAACCAAAAATTTTGAACTCCCAGAAAAAGACGTTAGAGGATAGTGTAAACTTTGTTGGGTTTAATATATTATTTTTATTTATGTGAAACTTGTAAAGACTTGTATTACTATATCAGTGTTAATCGTATAAACCAAATAAAGATATTAATAAAAAGTTACTCCTAGTTCCCACAGCTTGGACAGCTTGGAATGTAAACACAAACCTAAAAGACTAGGATCGCAAAACAGAGTAAAACTTTGTTATAAGAATATTTTGGTTGTGTATGAGTCACACTTAAGAAACAAGCATGGACAACTGTAGTAACATAGAAACTGTAGAACAAGTTTTCAATCTGTTTTTCATACAGCGCACAGTTAAAGTCTTTCACAATGTATATTTTACATGTTTAGTTTTTCAACCATGATTGCAAAGGACGGTGAATTGTCTTTCTGTGTAGGCACCATCCAGACAAATTTTCATGTATGGACATCCAGTTGTTTAGTTTTAGTAGATATCTTGAAGTCCTCTTCTGATATTAGTGCATTATTGCCAATTACGTAGATTCTATGGCCCACGTTTTTAATAAAAGTGGCGTTAGAGGTAAATTAAAGGGCACTGATGATTCAATTCCCAGAGCTAATTCCATTAACAGGTGGGGTAATAATATAATATTAGGGCCTGCTGCCCAAATAAACAATTATTAGCAGTCCTCATGGCCACAGGCTGTCGAATACCTGTGGCCTCAATAAATAAAACTACATCAATAAAAATACATGAAGAAAAAAAGAAGAAAAACACAAACCAATTCATTCCCTGCTGGGGAAGATTTTAACAAAAGTCGACCTCCAAATGTCGAATATAGTGAATAGACCCATATATCATTTGATTTAGGATAAAAATCGGCTATTTTGTCCATTCATCTGAATTCCAAATATGAAGTTGAACAAAAGAACAAATGTGCTCACTGACACACACAAACACACTCTCAAACATCACCTAACCATCCAAAAATGCATGGAACCAATATTAATATTATTATTTGTTTTATATATAGGGCATCATACTACATAACGGCACCCACTTATATTTTGCCTGGTGTTAATACTACTCTTGCTGTTCACTTGTTTGGAACAAATTACACTGAATTGAATGTGACTGCAGAAATCAGAGAGAAAAGCAAGGTTTTAGTAAATGTCAGACATGTCTTTACTAACAGTAAGTATGATAATTATTATTTATATAATTGAAGCTGAGGATTTAGCTTTGTAAAACAAAAAAAGTATTCTCTGTCCATCCAACTCCCACTAAAAGGAAGCTGGTAAATTTTTCCACGAGGCTTAAGGAGCCATTTATCTCTAAAAATAGCTTCTACCTCTTCATTAGAAGTACTTTAGGAGTTATACACTACTTTATCTTCAGTACCTGATGCATCCAGTCAGCTGTTGGCTATGTTAATAGTTACATTTAGTGACTGGACTAGCCTTCAAACGAATCATACATGTTCCAGGTATTGGAAGTAATGGCATGTATCATTAAAATACATTCAATTTGCCTATTTATTAGACTTCAAAAAATACAGGTTTAAAAAAAAAAAAAAACATTTGAATCAATTATTAATTAAGTGTAATATTTGAAAAGGGAATCTTAAATTAATTTTGTGTTTATCCAGCTTTTCCCTCCTACCTGTGGGCAGAACATATTTCTTCCATGGAAACTGGATTTTTTACACTGGGAACATATCAATATCGCCTCTTATTCATGATCTGCAGGAGGTAGATGGGCTTTTATAATGAGTTATACCCAGATGGGCTCGTATTATTAGTTCTACCCATATTTGTATATAGCGTTAAATGTAATCCAGATTGTCTCTGATTACTTATGTGTTGATGTGTAGTGACTATTATTTAATATAATTGATCTTTTCTCAGATTCCATTGGTCTTCTCAGCATTCCTGCAGTAAGTACAACATATTTGAAAATGTTTACTACTTTTATGAGATTTTAAATTTAGATGGAAAGATCATACACTTTTTCCTTATGTTGTGATATTTTGTGCCCTTTTTTGTAATAGCATACTATTATATGATGAATAGTTATTAAGAAATAAATACAATATTATTTTGATTATTTTTATACCACAATTCTATTTGCTGACATGAAATAATTTCACTAATCTTTCTTGCCACTGTTTTTTCTTTAGCTTCCACTGAACACTTCCTCATCTTCCTATGAATTGTCTGTGAATGGTTCAATTCAAGATGTTTTAGTTTTCTCCACTAAAACTTATTTGCCAAGGCAAAAAACGAATGTATCTGTTTTCATACAAACAGACAAAGTTGTCTATAAACCTGGACAGAAAATTGAAATCAGAGTCATTTCTGTGTATACTGATCTGAAACCTTACAAAGGACTCGTTGACCTTGCTGTAATGGTGTGTGTTAATGTCATTTTTTTATTCAAGCATGGGTTAAAGGGGAACTGCAGTGAAAATACAATCGTTGTTTAAAGGAACTCCATCATATAAACTCTGAATAAAAAATTATCTGTACATTTTATCATGATTATCATGTCTACTCTCTCTCTTCTATGATTATAATGGCTGCTGTCTCTCTCCTATGAATATCCCCCAATGTCTGCTGTCTCTCTCCTATGATTATCTGCCCCATGTCTTCTGTCTCTCTCCTCTCCCCCCATGTCTTCTGTATGTCTCCTCTCGCACCATGTCTGCTGTCTTTCTCCCCTACATTTTTACCTTGTGGAGCAGCAGGCAGCATCAGGTCTCTGTGTTAAACACACTCATACCTCAGCCTCGCTCACAGTGATGACTCAGAGCATCGTATTTCCAATGCTCTGAATCATTACTGCAGTGGAGAGCATGAGGCAGCACTTACTGAAGTCTGAGTGTGTTTAACACACAGACCTGAGGCTGTGTGTTACACACAGGTGCTTCTTGACAGGGTCGGGAAGGACTGACTCCCACCCACTAATATTAATTGAAATAAAACTTGTGGCTGCCTGCCACAAGGATATATGTATCCCAGGTGTCAAGCAGCAGCCTCCATAACTGAGCTGGCACAAAAATACAGGACATTTTTGAGTCCTGAAAGTGACTAAAACCGATACTGTCCTGATAAAATCAATCTTTCTGGTCACCCTGTTCCTAAACAGCGATGTAACTTGATTATATACCATTCATTTAAGAGACACTAATAAGTTTAGAATCACATTAAACAATTATAATAAGAATACTAATAAGTAAGTTAATATATATAGTTGTCCCCACTACCACTTCTACAGTCGAATGACTTTCTGTTTTATCACTTTTGGGTAGTGTAGGCGGGAGTTTAGTCATATGTGGGCGACTGAAATAGGTGAATGTGTAGCAAAATGTGGTTTGGTGATTGTCTAAATCGATCATTTAAGTTTGAGTGAATCAAACCAACATACAAATATTAAATATAATGTGATTACATTGATTATTTTTTTTACATTGTACTTTGACAGGATCCTGAGAATAATATTGTCCAGCAGTGGATGAACCTGGCCACTGACCTCGGTGTTGTGTCTGCTGAGATTTTACTGTCTAAAAGCCCCATGCTTGGTTCCTGGAGAATACAGGTCATGGTAAATGTAAGTTGGCTGCTGATATTTTGTAATAAACTGAATTTAGTTCATCATGTAAAATGATGAGCCCAAAAAATTCTCCAAACAATAGCGAATGCCTTCTGATGGATAAAATGAAATGCTCTTACACAAGGAATGGCATAATTCACCAAGAGCCAAGATGGGCCAAGACACATCTGTTTAATCCCTTTTGTGGTAAGGAACCACCCCTTGTTGTCTTTATTTTGTTTAATTGACTCCAAATAAGTTTTCTTATGTACGAATAATTGGTTTCCAGGTCAGTTATTAACTGATTACAATTTTTTTTATTGGTTTTGTATTTAACTTCACATTTTACCTCACTAGCTCTAAAAGTGTGTATGGCAAAATATCCTGCCCTTTGCTCTTCAATAATGCTTTCATAAAATCTGCACCAGTGAGAGACACATTCTAAGTGATTTCTGACTAACACATGATTACATTTTTTAAAGCATGTTTGTATGTTTGTATTAAATTGTGTACAGTTTTAATACTAACAGACACTTCCATTTTTCTTTTTAGAATGCAGAGGTGACATCGTTTTTCTCTGTTTTTGACTACGGTAAGTTTTCATGCAGGGAATTATTTCTAATGAACTGCAAAATGTAATTAACACAAACTTGAGAACCAAAACATGTTATGCTTCCATGTTATCTGTGTGCATTTTTATTACTAATAATATGTGGACAAACAATTAGACCTACAAGACCTATTGTATATGCAGAATCAATTATAGTATATTTTTATTTGTGGAGGCGATGAGTTGCAGATTTGCATAGAATCAAATTAAAATTCCAAATTTTTCACCCAATAAGTTGAACCCCTCTCATTTGAACCTTTGTGTACACACACAGACACAAATGCAGATCCACACATGTATAAATATAATGAAGGTTTGTTTCACATTTATATTTCAGTTGCACCCAAATATGAAGTAACAATAAAAGTGCCAGGTATCTATGTTGAACCAAAACATCTTAACCTCATTGGCACAGTCACAGCAGAGTAAGTACAATGACAAATATATTATGATACATATACTGCAGTTATGCACCTGGTTAAAACATGTTTTTGATTTAAAGAATCCAAAAAACATATTGGGCGTGAAACTGTGTTCAGATCATATCAGAAAATGATGTCGGCCATCAATTCTGCATTCTCTTTAAACAATCTGATTTCCACAGGGATTAACATAGCTTCTGATAAATCTGTTTTATCCTTTTTGGTTTTCCCTTTCCCCTTATTTGCACATGAAATAGGTGTTAGAGCCTATTTTCTTGCAATTGTATCACACAAAATATAAATCATTTTCATTCCTATATTTTCAAGCAAAGACACCGTTAAGACACCGTTTTCACTTATTCATATTTGCTTTCAATTCTTCTAACTATATTTGATGTCACTATTATATTTTAGAAACATTTTTGGAAACCCAATAAAAGGAAACGTAACAGTATCTGTGAAGCCATTGTATTATAACGTTTATGAAAGTAATATTAATAAAACATTTGCGGTAAGTCACTCTTGTCTTGTCACTGTTAAATATTTTTATATCACCTAAAAATTTACACATACAAGTGAACCAAAGACAGATCTGAGACTTAAACTTTTTTTTAAATAATGTTATAAAGGAGATTTGTAGTTTGTTACAAGCACATGTTGGACAGAGGGATACATTCTTCAGATATACAGTGGACTAGCAAACAAACTTATACAGTAAAACAAACTTGAGTTTTAGTTAGATTTGTTTTCTACTTATTGTTCTTGATTTTTGCTATATTTCCAACAACTACTTTTAAGATCCTCAATTAGTTGTGGTTCCTAAGTTTCCTGGATTTTCCTAAGGCAACCCATGTATCTCTATTCTGTTGCTCGATAGATCAAGTAATGAATATTGATTTATGTTCATGTAATAGTGTTAATTACCATTGTATTGTCCTAAGTATTGTATTTTATATCTGTTTCTTTCTCTCCCTTCCTCTCTCTCTTTTCTTGTCAGTCACACTCTTTCTTCCTCTCTTCTTTCCTATGTGTTTATCTATCCGTTTGTTCCTCTGCTTTGCAGATAGTGCTATGAGAATGTGTCTGTGATTGACTAAACAAAGTTATAAACATAAAATATGACTCAGGTTTATGGTTTAATTTGCATAGATCACAGGATCAGCAAATTTCAGTTTCACATATGAAGAATTGTCAGATTTCTTGAATTGGGGAGGAATAAATATTACAGCTTCTGTGACTGAAGACCTGACAGGTAAATAATTGTATCACTAATGTTTTTATCCAATGTAAGGCCCACAGTGCATAGGTGTAGCCTTCAAGGATGTTACCTAGAAACAATTTGCCTTTTGTATTTTTGTGAATAATCTTTTGACAGCATTTAAGAACAGCCATAACTTAAATATTATATTATTATCTTTGATGAGTATTTGATATGGAGTTAAACATAAATGGGGTGATTTATAAAAGTAAATTATGTGGAAATATTATAAATAAAACTATCATTTATTTAAAGAGACTAGTGGGATGACCAAGAGAATATAAGTAAAGTCGTTTTTGTGAAATCTTATTAATACGTGTACTGGTGACGAGAAACAGGTATATCTCTCACCTTTCTTTTAATGTGTCCTCAATAAATGTAATACATCTCATCAAAATACTTCCTCTTCTTTCTCTGATATACATGTTACTTATCTTTGCTGGGATAAATCGAGGTCACTGTGGCGCATGTTATTAATGCTTATTCAGGTTCAATTTTCTATCTCCGTATGACCAGTCCCAATTTAAGACCGTTACCCCAATTAAGTTTTTTATACTATGGTATTCAGGACACCAGAAAATAACTGCTCCTGCATGTTACTGCTACCACTTCCCCTCTTAAGCCATGCCCTCAGCCTCCACCATTTGGTAGTATAGTATGACTCTAAGACTATAACTGTGTTCTTAATGAAGCATCGCTTGGACAAAATAAAAGTGAAATATTTATATATTTGTATTATTTATATACTGGTGGATTTATTTGTACAAAACAAATGTGACATAAAGTTTCCACATTTTGGCATAATAAAATATATTCTACGAACAATTTCAATGTGTTAACAGACAATGAGAAACCATTTTCTTTTACACCTATTTATTGCCTGTGGAATCTCCTCTCACTGCCTGATAAAAGCAGCACTTTTCTGAATATAAAGCTTTTCTCCTGTCATACATCTATTTGTAAGCTATATGAATAACCTATTTTCTATATTTGGTTATATTTTATCTGCTATATAGTTATACTATTATTTAAGTAAAAAATATGGTTTCATTATGAAACGAGAGTAATGTAAGCTATTGATAATTGCGCTATTTATTTTTCTGTAGGTATTGTAGTACAGGCTTCATCAAATGTCGAAAAAAGAGACTCTGACTACAAACTTGTTATAGTCAGTGAGCCAAGGGTAACCACACCTGGTCTCAATTTCACAGCAAAGGTATGTTCACATAATGATTTGCATCTATCACAAAAATAATTCAAACTGGGAATACAATCCCTAAATTTTACCTTTCTTCTAGTAGAAATAGTAAGTTTTGGATTATATATATATATATATATATATATATAGCTATGGGCAGTTCTTTTTGCAGATTTAAAATTAGTGAACCATGTTTAATTAAGTTCCATATTAAATAAACTCACTACTTTATTTAAACCCACAAACAACCAGTAGTAGAAAGTAATGTTTAAAAATCTCCATGTTTAAATTTGAAGTGTGCCCTCTGGTGGACGTTTAGCTGCATTCAACAGCAAATAGTATACAAACCCCTATGGGTAGAATACTATGTACCACAGACCGAGTGCAGTGTAGGATGTGAAAGAAATATAGTGCAAGGATTAACCCTGTAACATAAAATAATTGAATATAGTTCATGTGCTTGGGTAGTTGAAACCATAAAAACAAACATAGGACATAATAATAACAAAGAATAGTCAAAGGAAACATAAATAAATAAAGCATATTAAAACATGCTTTAATAAACATATTTTGTTTTCCATATCATTTTGGAAGTATTTGTTCTCTACCACGTGAATCTAAGAGAAAAAAAGATGGTAAAATGATATTCTGTATTGGTCTGATGATAGTATTATGCAATGTGGGCACTGAGTTAAAATTGTTTGTTGCTAGTTTGCTACATATGGTAGCTGTAAAAATACTTATCAATAACATTTTAGCTATTAACTAGTTTAGTTACCATCAAAAGCATGAATGGAAAATCCTGAAAACACATTGGCTGCTAAATTTATGGAGTGAGTCATTATAATAAGCTTTTATGTGGGAAACTTTCAGCTAAAAGTCAGAGAACAGTAAATGTATTTGGGATATCCCAAATCCAGAAGATTATCAATTACTGGATTAGTATAGATTAAACTTTTGTTAATTGAGGATATCCTGGAAATTTAAGCATTTGAGGTTCCAGATTGAGTGAAGCCAAAAATCTCAGATAATCATCATGTTTATCTTACATTTAAATAATAAACAGAAACAAAGCAGACTTTCATCAAAAAACGTAGCTATGCTGAGACGTACTGATGTAGTTTTGCATATACACATACTATAAATGTACTACATGTACATGTAATACATTATATCCAGGAAGGCTGTAAACTTTTAAAAAAAATTGTGGGGAAATAATTTTCCCCTAAACATATTTGCTGAAATCAGACTAGTTACATATGCAAATCCAATAAAACATCAGTTTACTAACTTTGATTTTGTAGCAAATATACAGTAATAAACGCACTTGTGATTTTAATTACAAAATGATAGCATTTTAACAATACTATATATAATTTTAACAATTCTATATACAAAAAATAATTCCTAAATGAGTGTCCTACAATGACATCTGGTAGAATGGATAGGATGAGATTTTTTTTTATTACGGTATTAAGTTGTGTCGTTATGATCATCTCCAGTACACTTGTCAAAACATAAGATGCCATGGAACACCTCATTAAATCTGAAACGAAACAAAAACAACGTTTTGTTTACAAAGATTTATAAAATTGTATTTTCTTTTCAACTCAATTATTTTTCCACAGATGCAGATCCTGCGATATGATAATGCATCATTAATACAAGAAGAGAGAGACAAAATTGTTACTATTACAATTATTCAATCAACTACAAAATATTGGACCGCAGAAAGCAATTTAACACCAATCTCCAATTCTGACAGTGTCATTATGCAACAACACACCATCCCAGAATCTGGAATGATTAACATTGAGTTTACAGTAATACCATCAATTCAATTGATAAAAATTGAGGTGGGTATAAAATGTACAAAAAAAAAAATATTTTTAAATATACTTTATTTCAGTTTTCAAACCTTAACAGCAAAATTTCACCTCCTAAAGGTGTTGGCTTCTGATTGCTCATCTCCCATAATAAATCACTTATGAAGCTGACTGGAGAATGGGACATGTAGTTCTCCAGTAGCTGGCAAGCTGAAATTTGGCAGTTGTGTCTTAAACTATACCCTATATAATATCTATGCGCTTTGCAGGAATGTGACAATACTCATAACGAGGGTGCGCTTGAATCCATTAAAATGAAAACAAAGAGTATTTGGAACATTACATCGCTGCACAGAATCCCTATCCATTAAGGGGACTGTCTGGTGCCCAAAATGCATCTTCCAAATATTAATGCATATTAATGTGCTTTCAAAGTACTTCAAAATGCATGTTTTACATTTTGCATTGCTTAAAATATAAAAAAAAAACAAAAAACTTACAGCAAGATGAGATTGTGAAATTACAGCAGTTTGCAAGAAACCTGCGATCCTCAACACCCTATATTCTATGCCCAGTTAATGGATCTATGGATCTATAAAATAAATGTAAAAAAAAAAAGGATCCTACTATTCTGTAAAAATCCGCGCCAGCAACAAAAGTACAAAACCCGATATTCTCCCGGATCATCCCTAATGGCATCACATTGACTATTGTATTACCTTGGCAAGCAGAAAGTGTTTCTAGTCAGGGCCGGACTGGCCTACCGGGGGACTGGTAAAAATCCTAGTAGGCCCCCTGCCCTCGCGTCACTTTAAGAAATGTGGCTGTGCTGCTTTAAGAAATTTGGCCAGAACAGTCAACTGAGGAGGCAAGGGAAAGGGAGGGGGCCTTCTGCTGCGGGCATTCCCATGTGCAGCCTGAGAGGATTCTGCTGGACTCTGGGTACTAGACTGCAGGGTAAGTCCTGTGGATTTAATTTTGTGCTGGGGCAGGAACTATATGCACAATAGACGTGAAACTAAAATTTTCGTTTCGTTTTGTCCATTCGGACGAAAATGTTATTTCGTTCATTACGAAAAACGAATTTCGTTCATTTCTGCATTCGTTTCAGACGAAATTCGTTCATTATTTTCATTTTATTCGTTCGTACGAATAGCATAGAATTACATGTATTCTATAAACCGAAAGTCTATAAACCAAAGGTCGTTTGGTTTATAGACTTTCGGTTTATAGAATACATGTAATTCTATGTATTCTATAAACTGAAAGTCTATAAACCGAACGACCTTCGGTTTATAGACTTTCGGCTTATATGAATGGGTCCCCATTCATAAGAATTTCTTATGAATGGGGCTCTCGTTCGGTTTATAGAAAGGCAAAAGAATTACATGTATTCTATAAACCGAAAGTCTATAAACCGAACGACCTTCGGTTTATTGACTTTCGGTTTTTAGAATAGCATAGAATTACATGTATTCTATAAACTGAAAGTCTATAAACCGAATGTCGCTCGGTTTATAGATTTTTGGCTTATGGAATACATGTAATACTATCGGCTTATATGAATGGGTCCCCATTCATAAGAATTTCTTATGAATGGGGCTCTCGTTCGGTTTATAGAAAGGCAAAAGTATTACACGTATTCTATAAGCCGAAAGTCTATAAACCGAATGTCGTTCGGTTTATAGACTTTCGGTTTTTAGAATAGCATAGAATTACATGTATTCTATAAACCGAAAGTCTATAAACCGAATGTCGTTCGGTTTATAGATTTTTGGCTTATGGAATACATGTAATACTATTGGCTTTCTATAAACCGAAATATAGTCCCCATGCATATGAATAGGTCAATTGACCTATTCGTATGAATGGGGACTCTATTTCGGTTTATAGAATAGCAATAGCATAGCATTACATGCATTCCATAAACCGAAAGTCGTTCATTATGTCGGTTTATGGAATGTATGTAATGCTATTGGTATTCTATAAACCGACTCTATTTCGGTTTATAGAATGCCAATAGCACGAATGGATGAATAGACGAATGATTTTTGTTTATTAACCATTTGTTCATTCGTCTTTTGTTAGTTTAGCATTTTCGTTATTCGTTTTTCGGACGAATGGACGAAAATGCTATTTTTGGACGAAAATGCATTAGTCCGATAACGAATGCACATGTCTAATGCACAATATGGGTGCTAGGGCACATTTTTTTTATATAAATTGAGTGACAGTTGCAGCATGTGAGTGAGTGAAAGAGTGGAAGTTAGTGAGTAGCAAAGTTTGAGTTAGTAAGTGGCAGCATGTTAGTGCGTGAGTGAGTGGCAGCATGTAACTGTGTGAGTGGCAGAGTGCGAGTGAATGAGTGGCAGAAAGTGACATTAGTGAGTGGCAGAGTGTGTGAGAGTGGCAGAGCGTGATTGAGTGAGTGGCAGAGTTTGATTTAGTGAATGGCAGAGTGTAAGTGTGTGTGCAAGTGCGACAGTATAAAAGTGCGGGCGTGTGTGGCAGAGGATATGTGGGCATGCGTGAACGGCAGAGTGTAAGTGCGTGTGAGCGGCAGAGTGTAAGTGTGTGAGCGGCATAGTGTAAGTGTGTGTGCGGCAGAGTATAAAAGTGCATGAGCGTGTGGGAGAGTATAAGTGGGCATCAGTTGTTACTACAACTGTGAATGTGTGTATATGTGTCGGTGTGTGTATGTGTCGGTGTGTGCATGTGACTGTGTACATGTGTGACTGTGCATGTGAGACACTGCATATTCTTTGCTGAAGGCGAAATCAGCAAAGTGAAGCAAAATATGCGGTGTGGCCACTGTGTGAGGTGGCAGCGACAGTATAAGAGAGCACTATCGCGGCCAATGTAATATCTGATTCCCAGTTCAGCACTGGTTCTACTGTTACTACTTATCAAATATTGTTCTTCTTGTAGTGCAAGCTCTGCATCAAGCTGTGCTATAGTAATTCTCTGCTCTAACATCTACGAAGTGTAAGCTTGCTGGATACTGCATATCAATGTACATCAGCTCTTTGCTTCCAAGGAGTGCAGAGAGCCTACATTCTGTGAAAAGTTATATTATACTGCAAACTTGGAAATTGTATTTAACCTTTCAGTCAGTGCTATAGTGTACACCTGTGTACTGCAAATCAGTTATAGTCTTCAGCCACCTCTCTGCTAGTGCAAGCTTTGCTACAGTCTACCCTGCCATATCATCTGCTATTTCCAGTTGGTGTTTTTCAAGTATATATTAGTGGCAATTTGTTCTAAGTCATCAATATAAAGTCTGCTGATTGTTCCTTACACTAATCCTCAATTACCTGAGACTTTGCTTGTAATATGCTCGTAATATAGTCCCAAAATAAAATAAATTAGGTACAAAAGAAATTCCCAAAAATGATCTTAAGGCACTCTGATAAAATTAGGAGGAGCTCTCCATTTCTCTGGTCGAGAATAACAGAGATCTGCCTGAATCCACTCTGCCTTAACCTGATGTAAAGTGAACTATGTCTGCTTTACTAATCAGTTCACACTGCCTTATCATATGCATGCTTAGAGATTTAAGTAATCTATTGCAATATCAACTCCTGCTCTATTTTACTCATTTAAGCATTTGCCAAACTATATATGGAGCTCAAATAAGTCATTTAATTTCTAGCTGATCTGACTGGGCTTCTTAATAAGTGTTGCATAGTTACATAGTAGTATAGGTTATTTATCTGTATTGATAGTCTCTATTCATTTGTCTAATGTATAATTATTTATGTGTATATTGTATTTTGTATGTTTATCGCATGCTCACTTGATATTAATTAATTTAAAAATAAATTACATTTAAATTCTTTATATCTATTTTGTCAGAGTGCCTTTTATCAGATCATTTTTTGGGTATTTCTTTGGTACCTAATTTTTTTTATTATTATATCAAATCTGTGGCACCCCACTATTACAGACTAAATACCTTTTAAGTGGCTATCAAAAAGGTTTAATTAGTGTGTGATGCAGGTGTATCTAGATTTTACATGTTCCCGGCTGAAGCCCTGGGCACAACCACAGGGAGGAAGCCGATTCAGGGTGAACAACTCCTACTGTGGTGAAGGCAGGTTACAAGCAATGAGTTATTGTGTAGGACTTATCAGGCTAAATCAACATAATATTTAAAACATATATAAATTATATATAAACTTGTAGCTAGCAATATCTTGCAGATATACTAATGCAGTGGCAGACAAAATGAGATTCAGGTAAAATATATAAATGTTAACAGCCAATTATGTTGTTCACAGGCCCAATACCAGGACACCACTCAGAACTGGATCTTGGATAAATCTGCAGAATTAAATATTTCTGCTAACATAAGAACCTCAAATTCAACTAAAAAGGTACTAGTTTACACATAGTATTTGCTAAAAGTTTGAAAGGGTGCCATTTAACATCATACAAACCTGAAGCAAACAACAAACTCACATTCATGTTTATTTTGCAGGTTGGAGAAGCATTTCAGGTAGACGTTAATACCCAACCAGGTGCTAAAGAACTATACTATGTGGTAGGTATTTTGTTTAACTTCTAATCATTCAAAAGGACAAATATCAATACTATAAGAAAGACAATCAATACATTTTTTTTTTAGATACAATGAAGTCAATAGAGAAATACGCTTCAGTTACCCGTGCATTTAGCTAATTGTTAGAAGTTTACATTAGAAGGTCTACTCAATAGGGAGGATGGTATGGTAAATCATTTTGGACATTAAGGGATTAATAATGATATGGTCTACTAGATAATAGAGAGAAAATCGCAGGGCATTCAGACAGGATTTTCAAACTTAAGGCCAAAGTAGGTGAGTTGAAAAAAAATCGCCCATTTAGCTGCATTGGAGAATTTTACAACTCGCTTACATTGGTCTAAAGTTTGAAATTCCCATCTGAATTTGCTGTTTTTATTTCTTTATTGAGTGAACCCAATAATATTGTATCTCTTAATGTCTGAATAATGTCATTCTACTTTCTTTGTCGTTCTCCATGTTTTGCCAAGAAGGGCTGTGTCCCTCTTAAAGGGACACTACCACCAAAAAATGAAAACAAGTGTGACTGGGTGCAGCCATTTTGTGAAATATGTTTCTGGGTGCCACCCCCAGAGACTTTACAGCCATAGTATCTCATTTTGGGTCTGGGGACACAGAATGCAGTCTATAAGTCAGAATTCTGATCATAGACTTGCATTGAATGGCAAGGTTATGTAACTATTACATCACAAGGGGGAAGAGTTATGTTCCTGTTTGATCAGGTCAATATCTTTTCTTTGTGTTGGAAGGCAGGTAAAAAAAAAGTTGTACACAGCCACCTAATCATGCCCACTATGATATACAGGAACCAGTAAGAGGGCAGGGGTGTATCTTATGACATAATCATGCAGGCTTTGGCAACAGTTGTAAAGTGAGACGGGAAGATTTTGGAAAATGTTGCATCATGGGTAAAATTCTCAAAATAGATGCTGGAGATAAACTCCTAATTTTATTTTTACTTTTATATGCTATTAATTTAAACATAGAAGAAAAAAACCTTTGGCATATGTCTTATATATGTGTTTGTTTTTAAATGCACAGGTAATCTAGTTACATCTTGTGTAATTTGTAGTGTACCTTTAAGAAATTTAAATTTTGTCAATTAAAAATTACTTTCTTCTGTTCCTAGGTTATCTCCAAAGGAGCAATAGTTGCTGCTGGCAAAAAAACAAATGCATCATTCACCCTCACACCAGAACAGTCTTGGGCTCCACATTCTACTCTGATTGTTTATTTCATTTACTTCAATGGGAACAACAATGAAATTATACAAAGCTCTGAGCTATTATACATCAAAGATGTATTCAAGAACAAAGTAAATATGTTTTTTTTATGGCAAGGATAAAGAAAACCCTATGCAAATAGTCAAACTGTGTTCTCAATTACTGATTGGTTAAAGGGATGGCTAAGTGGTATGGGAGTCTAGAGCAATTAAGATTCCATATATTGTCTTTCTGTGATTGGTCTTTTTCATGTCAAGGCAGGGTCTTTTCCTATATAATATCAGTATACATAACTCCTTATGCCTCCACAAAATGTATATTTCTTAACATTTTTAAAAATTTTTATGTGGATATGTTCAGTTATTTAGCATAACTGTAAGTCGTTTGAATCAAAAGTTTTAGCATTGTGTCAAATTATGTAGACTTGCTGCCATATAACTGGACATCAAGAGTAAGCAGTTCAATGCGTTTTATATTATTCAAATGCTCACTCATGGAAACATACTTGATTTCTTATCAATTTACTACCATGTATCTCAAATGTAATCTGCATAAAACCAAAAAGACAGTATAAACTTTAATTAAATGATACTCATATGAATTAGAAAGTATTTAATTCTAATATATTTAGGATTTGATTCCCAAAGGTTTCATAATATGGGTGTTAAACCCCAAAGAATAGATTAAATTAAAAAATTATTATTATTGACAGAGCACTACACAAATTTGTTTGTACTCCCCTTTTCTCACCCCCCCCCCCCTTTTTTTTTTTTTTTTTTAGGTTTCCCTATCATGGAGTAAAAACAAAGTACAGCCTTCAGAAAATATTTCTCTGACTGTTCATGTGCAAGAGTCTCGTTCTTTGGTGGGACTGCGTGTGGTTGAAAGTGGTGCCACTGACAGTGGAAATGATTTAACAGCATTTAGAGTAAGTATACCTAATGATCACATGTATGCATAGAATGGTTGTCTTGATAAATGTCCTTAGTCAGGAGAATGATATGTGGATGTAGAATAAACTGTGAAAAATTATATTTGTTGTGTATATATACAATATATAACTATTAAGTTATATTTATCAATAAGTGCAAAAACTCACTTTTTAAACTGTATAAATGTATTGACAGTGTCCTAACAATAAACTGCATGAAGACATAGATATAGCACATGGGTAAACCTATTAGAAACATATATCTGAAAATATTTAGGGTAGTATAAGAACAACTAATTATGAACCAAACCAGCATTAAGCATGGGATGTCAAAAGAACAATTCTATTTCTTATCCAGTGCATAAAGGCACTTCCGCTCACATGGAGCAGAGTGTCTAATTGCTTAAGGAAATAAAGCCATTTTGAATGGTTCTTTATTTGTCACAACAGTTTTCAGTTTGTTAATAAATAAATAAATAAAAAATAATAAAAAAAAAAAAAAAATATATATATATACAATTTGCATTTACCAGCTTCATAAGTCATTTACATCATTAACAATGTCTACACAGTATTTATATCAATCAGAATACTTTAAACTATACATTAGAATACAAAAGAAAAGGGGCGAGGATGCGCTACCAAAGCACATTACAAGGCAGTATAAATTAATGGACCCCACTCATAAAAAACATTAATAGTACAATATATTGTACTAATGTAAGTAGATACTACCATAAATTAATATAAAAAAGCTAAAACGTGCTCACTCACACTTCCATATTGATCACCATAGTCCCAAAACAAAGTCTGTGTTCAGTCACCTCTGTGTGAAGCCACTTACTTAACCACAAAGAATCTGGCATTTTTTAATTAACAGTATAAACCACAATTATGCCAATAAAATGAACACTCCCACACACAATGCCCTTGTGTGTGGGAAGTTGCTTGCTCAGATTACTCTATGCTTACTCAAGTTACCTGCAGATAGTGGTGACGGCTGCCTCCTATTTCATATACCCTATGGGTCATGAGACTACCAAATAAAGAGCAGTATTTCTGTTCTTCGAAGTGTTAATGAGCATAATTTTTAGGTTTTTATATTTATTTATGGTAGTATCTACTTACTACACTATATTGTACTATTTATAGTGATGCCCCTGAATATATCATTTTACCATTTATTACCACTTCACAGTGTGTTTTGGTAGCTCATCCTCTGATCCTTTGTTTTGCATCTTTACTTTTAGTGCTAGTAGTGAGATACTAGTGGGCAGGGTAGGGCTTCTATTATTTGTGTTGTGTGTTTGTCATGTTATTGGTATGCATTAGGATACCAACAGTAACTCTATGTTGATATAATGTGTGTGTGTGTGTGTGTGTGTGTTCTCATACTCTCATAAATAAAATGCTATATCTTTCTTCTAGGTGGAGAATGACATTGTTGCTTATACCCAGGTATTGTATGAGTGGATTTTGATTGTAGATAAGAAATAGTTGGCCCATTTGGTCTGGTCACCAAAAAAAACAGATTTATTTTATTTAGTTCTTGACGATCATGTTACACATACATTGACACATGATAAGATACATCCAGACAATATAGCATGACAATTACATAGTATTAATACCAGAGTACAGCTTTCATTAGTAAAGCCCCAAATATGGAATTTGTGGTGATATGTATTGGTGAAGGAATTTACTGTAACAGCACTGTGCATCTATTCCATGGAATGTGCTGCATAACATTACAATCTGAAAGCTGTAAACAGGTGCCCCTATGACAGTAGATTTCCCACTTCCGGGCAAGGGGATTATCCCCTCTTATCTAGGAATTGTATATTGAGCAGAGGTTTGGAAGGGGATGAAGAACATAGGTTTTTGTAATAGTCACAAAAAAGAATAAAGAGAACATGAATAAAAGTCTAAATTTAATTAATCACTCAATTAAAAAGATAATTTAATTATACATGTAAAGACATGTTGAGACATAAGTGCAATGAATAAATCAAAATTAAAAGTCAGGGTTTATGTGCTAGACTAGAAATTCATGTTACCTGTAACCATTGGTCAACAGGTGGACAGCAATGTTGTGTTTACCATTGAGGAGACTTGGTAATTACCTAGTGCCTGTATTTATTGATGTTGTGACTAATGGGGTGGGATTAAGGTAAATCCTCTTTATGTTGAGCATACTGCACATTTGTTTCTATCATACAATTTTTTTCATCTGCTTCCCATTTATTTTGCCTATGTCTCACTCACAAAGCCTTTTAATTAATTATATAAATATTTTTTGTGCATTGGAGGAGTCATCATTGTACACACGCCCCCTTTCAATAGGCAATACTAGCACCAATGTGGTCTCTCTGAACACCACCGTTCCATATTTTGTCACACTGAATTAAAGAAGAGGGTAAATGCATTGTGGTAATTAAAATAGTAATGGTAAAAAATGGTAAATGGTAAAAAAAAGTTCTTAAATTACAACAGACTTTTTCACAGCAACAATACTTTTAAGAACTTTCCCACAGCAATAAATAATGCACTACTCTGAAAACGAAAAACAAAATTACAATTGTGATAACATGGACATCACTAAATCAGATGTGTAGGAAAAAAAACCATATGTCACACAAAAATGAGCTAGTGAAAAACATTTAAAATCTATTTTAAATAAAACAAGACAAAAACAGATATTTAGTAATATTAAACTGTAACATTCCTAATGGAAACACATAAGCTATATAATACAAAAGTAAGATATAGGGACCTCTATGCACCGAGGACAACAACAATATGTATTGTACCATGCATAAAAATATATAACAAAAATATATTAAATAAAATACGGAAAAAAAAAACAGTTAATCACTTACTAAAAAGAATATGTCTCAGCCAAAACACTGTAGGAGGCATATTTGTAAATCAATTTCTTCAGGCTTGAAGCGTTCCTCCATGTACTCAGTTCAGGATTCAAGCAGCATTTATTTGGTTCCACTTTACTGTTTCAACATATTTTTTTATTAAGTATATGATTAACTGTTTTTTTTTTTTTAGTATATTATGTAATAAATCTTTATTATATATTTTTATAAGTATTGTTGTTGTCCTCAGTGCATAGGTGTCTCTATATTAAACCTTCCATAAGGAATGTTATAATTAAATGTTACTAAATATCTGTTTTGTCTTGTCTTATATATATAACATTTTATATGTTTTTCATTAATTCATACTTGTGTGACACATGTTTTTAGATTTAGAACTGTCCATGTTATCACTATTGTGACATGTTAAAAGAGCTAAACTGGCTACTGCTGGAATCAAGACACATTCGTCTTCTGTCCAGTCTTGTGTTTAAGAGCTTTTCGGGAAACTCCCATCCAACTTGTCACAATGCTCTCCCCAGCTGTTCACCTGTAATCATGATTCATTATATTTTTCCTGTTTGTGTTCTATGTTAAATGTGTACATTTGTATTTTTAATATTATTTTGTAACCTAATGTAACATGCAATGCTCATGGATCCAGGACATACCTGAAATGAGAGAAATCTCCAAGTATCCTTCCTGTAGAATTCTTTATAAAAATATAAATAATCATATATTAAGCTTATGCTTAAATAGAGTGTTAAGAATGTTAACATTGACACCATGTAATGGTATAACCATTTGTTATAAATGTTGATTATACTGTGAATATGTGTATTATAAGTGAGTAGGTTAAAAGAGTATATTTTAAATGTATATATGGTATCTCCTTTTTATGACATCACCATGTGACTTAATATTCAAATTACACATTTCCAATTAAAGGTTATCACAGACACATTTAAAACCCATTTTCTCTTTGCTTGGAAGTCTGTTTATAACAAGGTATAGGCCATTTTTAGTCACATTTTATCAATATTCTCTACAATCGCAGTAAATTAGGGTTAAATGAGTCCATTTAAACATTTAGTTTTCCTCTTTTTGTTCACCAGTATGTCTTATACATTTCAGTTCTAAACTGAGTTAGACAATTTTTTTAAAACTTTTATGTTGTTTAAATTACGTTATTCATATTGTGTAAAAAATAAATGTTATAATATCTATATTACAAAAAAGTAAAACTCGCTATGTTACTTATGTAACCCACTTTCTCCTCACTAGGGTTTAGGTAACGATCTGAGTGATTCACCGATCAGCTATATTAGTATGCCAACTGATGGTGAGTTTTCACTTATTGTAATTTGTTGAACACATTTGATTCTAATTAGATGGGAGTCGTTTAGACATATTTTGATATGTATATTTTAAATACTTTGATATGACATCAGAATTTAATACTGTTTTTTTTTTTTTGCATATTCCCTGGTCCAGCCTTTAGAAAGTGTTCTATGTTTAAATACTTTATCAATGTTCGAAAGAAATGTATTCTATATACAAGGAGGTACACTGAAGATACCCATTATGCTATGAAGTGAAACAAACAACACAAGAACAGTGAATCCTAACTAATAAATCTTATAATCTTTATAAACGTATTGATTAGAAATATATAACACACTCTACAAGAAAATTCATGTTGCCCACCTTAATCACATATCATGACATTGCAATGATTTCTAACTTAATAAATGTAAAGGTGTGCTAATTGTGGTGACGTGACCAGTGGCGTAGCGTGGGTTGTCAGCACCCGGGGCAAGGCAAGTAATTTGCGCCCCCTAACCCGTGGATTTTAGCACTCGAGTCTCTTCTACTAGATTAGTTAAAGAAACCCTTACCCCCCAAGCACATGTATTGTTTGTTATGAAAATACTTATGTAATTAAAGTAAAATGCATCTAAATACAAGTTTATTTTCCAACACTTTATTGAGTGCGAACATGCATTACACACATTCTCCACATTTTCAGCAGGTCTATGAATACAAATATACACATGTAGTGTGGGCACCCTCAGGGTACTAAAGTGTCAGGAAAACCGCTTTGTTTTCCTGACACTATAGTGATCCTTTAAGAGTTTAAGGGGTTATTTTGGCCTGGGGAAGCCAAATGGTTATACACCTATGCTTTAAACCAGGAGTAGACATCCTTTGCCACTCCAGATGTTGTGGACTACACCTCCCATGATGCTTTGCAAGCCTTAATGGAGATGTAGTCAAAAAACAAAGGGAGTGTCAAAGGTTACCTACCCCTGCACTAAACCAAAAATATATAATACAGTTCCTACCCCATAAATATAATATTTAATGCTATGATATTTAATGCTCTCATCCAACCCCCTTCCCTCCACAGTTCCTAATAAATATATTACAAATATAATTCCCTCACCCCTGTAGCCCCACCTATTTACATTTCCTTCTACATACACACATATATATAGATTATTCATTAGGCCACAAATGTATAAAAAATATAATCATTGCCTCATCTCAAATTCCCAAGTCAGATCTTTCCCATCCCCCCCCTCTTCCCCTAATACACTGCTGACCCCCCTCCCCCTAATACACTGCTGACCCCTCCCTCCCCTAATACACAGTTGACCCCCATCCCCTAATACATTACTGCCCCCCTTCTTCCCTTCCCCAATACATTACTGCCCCCCTTCTTCCCTTCCCCAATACATTACTGCCTCCCTTCTTCCCTTCCCCAATACATTACTGCCTCCCTTCTTCTCTTCTCCAATACATTACTGCCTCCCTTCTTCCCTTCCCCAATACATTACTGCCCCCCTTCTTCCCTCCCCCATACATTACTTCCCCCCCTCCCCATACATTACTTCCCTCCCTCCCCCATACATTACTTCCCCCCCTCCCCATACATTACTGACCCTCCCCTCCCCCATACATTAAATGACCCCCCTCCCCTCCCCATACATTAAATGACCCCCTCCCCTCCCCCATACATTAAATGACCCCTCCCCTCCCCCATACATTAAATGACCCCCCCCTCCCGCATACATTAAATGAACCCCCCTCCCCCATACATTTAATAAACCCCCCTCCCCCATACATTTAATAAACCCCCCTCCCCTCCCCCATACATTAATGAACCCCCCTCCCCTCCCCATACATTAATGACCCCCCTCCCCCATACATTAATGACCCCCCTCCCCCATACATTAATGACCCCCCTCCCCCATACATTAATGACCCCCCCTCCCCTCCCCCATACATTAATGACCTCCCTCCCCCATACATTAATGACCCCCCTCCCCTCCCCCATACATTAATGACCCCCCCTCCCCCTCTCCAATACATTAATGACCCCCTCCTCAATACATAATACAATAGGTCCCCCAAGCCCCTTTATTCTTACCTTTACAAATTCCACTTCCAACAGCTCAGGGAAGAAAGGCCGCGATGCAGTTTCAGAAGAGCCTCCGCCGCGCAGCCGCCGGATGTGACGTCACGCCGTCATTTGCCGCTCACATCCGGCGGCTGACAGGAAGTATCGCGCGGTTGTGGCTGCGGCCGCGCGGCCGCATAGGGCTAGTGCGCCCCCCCAGATATTGCGCCCGGTGCGGCCGGCCCCCCCTGCACCCCCCACGCTACGCCCCTGGACGTGACAAACAGTTGTCAATGCTCCTGTACAACATTTGTCTTTTGATATGTTAATGAGGGCACACCTCCATTGACCTCACAAGCCATTCAATATACCTGTTGAAAGAACAATCTGAATTCAGTCTCTTTCTGCATTGCCTTCCTCCTGGATTCATGAGGCAATCTGTGATGGGTTATAATGGATATTTTGGTTGCAAAGTAGGGTTAAGGTTAGTCTTGGGAGATGTGGGTTGCCCACATTATATGATAACTGCTAGTTTTTGATTAGGTTTGCCACCCAGCCGGTAATTTAGAGGCAGGCTGGCAAAAAAATAGCTAGAGACCAAAGTCTATAGAATCATTAGCATGTCTGGTATGTTTTGGAAGAAAAGGTGGCAACTCTAGTTGTAGAAGGACCAAAACTTAAAAACAGAAAAAGAGGATTGCTGGGCAAACATTGCACAATAGTACTGCATGTGCTTGAATATAGGACTTTTTTTTTTTTTTTAGATCTAATGCTCTTAAAACGTCCCCTTTTTTATATTCGAGGTTGTCTTATAATCAGACCTCAAATAGAGGTCTGACTATAAAACTAAGGTCCATGTCCCCCACCAAGCTGCATGGGACTTATGTCCTCTGATGCCCCAAGATGTTGGGGGGGGGGGGGGGATATAATGTATTTGTTATTGGGTCTATTTTAATATATGAAGAACCAGGGCAAGTAGACCTGGTCTCCAATAGTGTGTGTGGTTGTGTGTGTGTATATATAAATATATTAAAAACCAAAGAAAAACAAAGTTACCTGCGCTCTCTCCTTTATCCCTATGAATTTTCAAACAAATGGAGGTTTTTTAGTTACCTCCAATGGCCATGAGAGGATGAGCCCACCTGCCAACGTCAAGGCAGACCCCCCTAGGTGGGTCCTAACTCTAACCATATATATATATATGTGTGTGTGTGTGTTAGGGTGGGCCAAGGATTATAGCCCTCCAATGTATTTTATATGGTGAATATAGGGGCTGGGAGATATTTGACCTGCTACCAGCCCCGCTCATGTTAGGGCAGGCAAGGACTTCTAGCCCTACCGATGTATTTTATATGGGACTTGGAGAGCCCCCTGCCCTGACCCCCAATATGTGTAATGTGGGGCTGGAAGCCATTTGGCTGGCTCACAGCTTTGTTTTTTATTGGGGGTCATGGTTATCCCTTGTATGTTTTAGGGGATCCATCAGGGCTATTTCTTTTTTTATTTATTTATCATTTTTTTCAGGTAAAGCTTTGGCTTTTTTCATAATAGCCAAATTTGTCCCAAAATGAGTTTCTATTACCCCCATAGAAGTATGTTGTTTTGGCAGCTTTCAGGTTCGGCAGATCTAGGAGTGGAATTGGCTATAAAGGCTGAATTGGAAAGCTATTCGGGGGCACATCAGGCATATTGGGTAGCTCAAAACCTAGATTTACAGTTAGGGTCCTGCTTTGGGTTACAGATAGGTTAGGGTTAACATTAGGGTTTGGGTCAAAAGGTCACTGTAGGAGAAAATGGTTAGGAAACAAAAAACCCTATTTTTGGTTATTGCCCTATAACTTGCAAAAACTAAATATTTTTTACTTTATGTAACTGTGTAAAATATTTTTCAGATCAAAGTTAGAAAAGTAGTTTTTTCACATTTTTCATCATAATTTATGTTTTTTATAGTAAGTTATTATATGATGAAAATAATGGTATCTAAAGAAAGTCGTTTTCATGGTGATAAAACCAGTAATATGTGTGGGTACATTAAATGTGAAAGAGGAAAATTGCAGCTAAACAAATGTTAAATTCATGCAACATTTCTTACCAGTTTTCTGACAAAACTCTAATTTAGAGATACCATATTTAATAAAACTCTAGTTATAAAAAGTATTTTGAAGTCTTAAGACTTTTTTTCAAATCATAATTTAGAACAACATTGGCTTTTGTATGTGAACATTGTTATATTAATAGACAACTGTTTCTTATTTATTGCCAAACCTTTTCATTTTAAAATAGTAAATAGCATAAGTGTATACCTAAAATTGAAGCTATGTTAGATTAGGCAGCAAATTACTTTTTCTGAACTTTAAAGGAAAAACAAAAATTACTATCATTAACATCCAAACTGCTGTCGGATGAGGAAGTATCTGGTTATTTATTATGTTGTTTTGAATAACTCAAACATTTGAGATAAAACTCAATCTTTTTAATGCTTTAATATAAATATTTATGTTTTTCTCACCAGAATTGGTACTGCTGCTCAGAGGCGAATGGGAGTCAATGGGAGCCAATCCACCCCAGCCAATCAAGAAATTTTCTCCAGATACATGGTTTTGGCTACTAACCAATATTAGGTATGTTAGTAAAAGAGCGCATTGCAAATAATATCAAGCTACAAAATTAAACTAAAATTTTACTGATATATCATTTTATTTAGAAGGTAAAAGCTTGTTTGAGATGGGCCGCCATAATGTTACGGCCCAGTTGTAATTTAAAATCCTAGACCCCCTCTGCACATGCCCACCCCAAATTGTACTTCTCGTATTATAATAATGAACATGTATTTTTTCATTTATTTTTTAAAACCTGTCCCAGGTCATTTAAGTAATCCTGACGTGTATCTTAATAGATACACGTGGGTTTACTAACTGCTGTACTAGTTAAGGTCCACCCTGCTGTCCTGGTTAAGGTCCCCCTGCTGATCCCATGCAAAAACGAGGGTCTCTCGTACCGGGCGCCTGCAAGATGGCTGCCTGCTTCCTATGGAAGCATGGCAGCTGTCAGTCAGAGGATAAACTGGCGTGTACTATCAAAAGTACACACCAGTTTATCCTTATACTAGGGACAACTAACTTTTCACTTGTGCTTCTATATTAGCCAGGCAGTAAGTACTGGGGAAGTGGGAGGAGGGTGGCATGTCAAGAGCATAGTAACCTTAAAATATTAGAAAGCATAATACTGGCATCTTAAGGAGCAAATTGGCTGGGGCATCTGAATTGTACAATATTACTGGCATCTTAATTGCACAATAATTATGGCATCTTAATGGCACAATAATACTGTCATCTTGATGGCACAATATTACTGGCATCTTAATAGCACAATATTTCTGGATCTTAATGGTGCAATAATACTGGCATCTTAATGGCACAATAATTATGGCATCTTAATGGTGCAATAATACTGGCATCTTAATGGCACAATATTACTGGCATCTCAATGGCACATTAATACTGGCATCTTAATGGCACAAATTACTGGCATCTGAATGGCACAATATTACTGGCATCTTAATAGCACACTAATACTTGCATCTTAATGGTACAATCATACTGGCATCTGAATGGCACAATGTTACTGGCATCTGAATGGCATAATAATACTGGCATCTTAATGGTACAATCATACTGGCATCTGAATGGCACAATGTTACTGGCATCTGAATGGCATAATAATACTGGCATATTAATGGCCCAATATTACTGGCATTTGAATGGCACAATATTACTGGCATCTGAATGACACAAAATACTGGTATTTTAATGGCACAATATTACTGGAATCTCAATGGCACAATAATACTTGCATTTTAATGGCACAATAATACTTGTATCTTAATGGCACAATAATACTTGCATCTTAATGGCACAATATTACTGGCATCTGAATGGCACAATATTACTGGCATCTGAATGGCACAATAATACTGGCATCTGAATGGCACAATATTACTGCCATCTGAATGGAACAATATTACTGGCATCTTAATAGCAAAACAATACTGGCATGTTAATGGCACAATATTACTGGCACCTGAATGGCACAATAATACTGGCATATTAATGAGAACATTTTCTGTGGCATATTAATGGGCACACTGTGGCATATTAATGGACAAACGGTGGCATATTTTAACAGGCAAACTGGCTGTTGCATATGTTAATGACAAAGTGACTTTGGCATGTTAATTGGTACCTGACAGTGTGGGGCAAAATAACATGTACTATGGGGGAAAGTGACAATGTGGCTTGTTCTTCATGGGCAGTTCAGTGGGACAAAGTGACACTGTGGTATATTCTGTGGGGCAAATTTACACTGTGGCATGCCAAATTGTGTGGGTGCAATAGGAGTGCAAGCCATGTGCTGTGGGTGCAATATAGGTGCATGACAAGTGCTGTGGGTACAATATAGGTGCATGACAAGTGCTGCAGGTGCAATATAAGTGCAAGCCAAATATACAGTTTATACACTGCAATTATACACTTAATATACACAATACAAGAAAAATACTCACTGCAATAAAAGTCCAATTTTGTGTGTGCTTATTTTGTGTTTTTGTGTGTGTGAGGGGAGGGTAAGTTTGCGATGGAGGGCTTGATTGAATGCAGGGGAGGGGGGCAGGGTCCAGGGAGCCCAAGCAAATACTTGCCCAGGGTCCAGTCAATTTTAAAGATGGCCCTGATCAAGAGGAAATAGTCTTAAATTAGAGGGGCAAAGGTTTAAAAGTAATATCAGGAAGAATTTCTTTACGGAGTGGGTAGTGGATAGCGCACAGCACTCTAAATATAGAAGGCACAACTCTTTTTAACTGTTTACTTTCCATCTATTTATTATATGTTTCACTTTTAATATATTAATATATCCAAGAAGGAGGTCAGAAAAAAAGAAAGGAAAAATTAGAAAAAGAAGGGAATTTGTCATCAGTCCATATTAAGCCCCAAAAAATGACCAGTTGTGATGTAGATTTCTAGGACTTCTTTTTCTATTTTTCTCCCCTTTCTTTTTGATCTTTTTTGTATATATTCAGATATTAAATGTGCAAGATCTGATAAATAGATGGAAAGTATATTGTTATAAAGATTTTGCTCTTCTATATTTAGAGTACTACACACTATTTCTAGCTTTTTTTTTTTCAAATTCTTTATTTTTGTACATTTTTAGAATTTATAAAATTTTGAATTTCCAGAAAATTCACGATATATATGAAAAATATATTACGTATACAAATAAAACAATCCTGTAACAGATCTAGTGACTTCATTTGACAATATCAAAGCAATTAAAACAATTAAAACAACAACAATCAAACAAAAAAAAAAATGGGAGAACATAGAGAAATGAAAAAGAAGGAGTAATCAGAGACAGGAGAGAAATGAAGAAAACTGGGTGTCCCATCCAGGGCAGCGTATCTAACAGTGTCCATCTAATATGTAATAAGTGGGGTTTAGCCTTTAGGGAAACGCTCCAGCCAGGGGCCCCAGATTGAGAAAAATCTTTTGGGGGAATCATGGAAGAATGAGGTCAATTGGTCCATTTCCACTACTTCTTCTAGTAGGGCCAAAACTGTACCCAAAGAGGGGATAACAGTTTGGTTCCAAACCTGAGCAAGAGCCCTGCGTCCCGCCAGGTATATTCGGGAAAGCAGCAGATTCTCAAATTTTGTGAACCCATCTAGACGTTTAGAAAGAAGAACTGAGTATGGGTCCATGGGAGTTGGTTTGTTCAGTAGTTGGGAAGCAAAGGTGGTTACTTGTTTCTAATAGAATTGGATTTTAGGACAATTCCACCAAGCGTGAATGTAAGTCCCGGGAGAACCGCACTGTTTCCAACACAAAGGAGATGTTATGAGATGCATTTTCGCTAATTTGGAAGGGGTAGTGTACCAACGTAAGAGAGTCTTGTAGGCTTGTTCTTTATGCGCCATACAAATAGATATTTTTGAGGTGGCTTCCCAAATGTCGGTCCAATCTTCCCTTTCAAGGACCTGACCTGTATCCAATTCCCATCAAGCAATATAGGGAAGTGGGAGGCTGGGACCCGATAGTAGTAATTCTGTATAAAGCTGGGAGATAAAACCTTTTTTCCTAGGAGAGTTGAGACACACATGTTCGAACCAGGTTGCGGGTGAGGAAGCTGCAGCTTTGATCTTTGGATCTGAGGCAAAGTCTCTCAGCTGAAGATAACGAAAATAGTCAGAGGAGCGTAAGTCCAACTTGGCTTTGATGGAATCGTATGATTTAACTGCGCCATCAACATAGAGGTCTGCAATTCTAGAGATATCTCCTTGGTCAAAAACCTTAAAGTTGATTGGGTTCATTCCCGGTGGGAAGGCACGATTCCGATAATAGAGAATTTGAGAGCGCTGGTGTCAAAGATCCGCAGAGAATTGGAAATTGAGGGGCAGCTGGAGCGGAGCAATGGTCTTTGTTGTTTGGGTGTCCAGATATAGCAGGGCAGTATGTCAGGCCTGAGGAGGTCGTTCTCGATGTCAACCTAGCGTATATGGGAGACTGAAGCATGCCAGGAAGCAATTTGGGAGAATTGTGCCGCAAGATAATACTTTTGGACATCAGGCAGGCCAAGGCCTCCAGCGAATTTGGGCTTGTACATCGTGGTTCTATTTACACGGGGGCGTTTGTTGTTCAATATGAAATCATTTATTTGTCTTTGAAGAAGTTTGAAGTCAGCATGAACCAAAGGGACAGGTAGGCTTGGAATAAATAAAGTAATCGGGGGAGGATATTAATTTTGATTGTCGTGATGCGTCCTAGCCAGGAAATATGAAGAGGGGACCAGCGAGTCAGATCAGATTTGATTTGCTTCAGTAGGGGGGAGTAATTCAGCGAATATAGTTGGGAGTACGTGGCCGAAAGTTTAAGTCCTAGGTACGTCAAGGGTCTGTCAGAGATGTGGATGTCAAAGTTAAGGGATATTAGTTTGGTTATGTGTTTGGGGATATGAATGGGTAGGGCCTCGGACTTGGTCACGTTTATTTTGAAGCCTGTGAGGGAGGAGAACTTGTCTAGGACATGAAAGAGGTTAGGTAGAGAGGTCAGTGGGTTCGTAAGATGTCATCCGCATATGCTGCTACTTTATATTGATGAGGGGGTATCGATAGGCCAGTAATATCAACGTTGTCTCTGATTGTCTGGAGTAAGGGTTCGATGGAGAGGGCAAATAACAAAGGTGATATGGGGCAGCCCTGTCTCGTTCCGTTGTAATTGGAAAATCGTACTGGCAATGCACCAGGTATGCATATTTGGGAAGATGGTCTATGGAATATGGCAGCCATGCAGTTCTGGAAATTGTGGGGGAAATTCATGCGTTCAAGTGTCAGTCGTAGAAAGGACCAGTTCATACGGTCAAATGCCTTTTCGGCGTCAAGGGAGAGGAAAAGGGTTGGGGTGCGAGTGTGAGAGGAGTGCCACATCAAGTCAATACATCTCCTATTGTTGTCCAGGGCTTGTCTATGTGGGATAAATCCCACTTGGTCAGGGTAAGATAAGGTTTAGTCTGTTGGCCAGGATTTTGGTGAATAACTTGTAGTCGGTGTTGAGTAAGGCAATAGGTCTATAGTTGGCAGTGTCATCTTTGGGTTTACCTGTCTTATGGATAAGTGAGATTGTCGCTGCTTGCATGTCGTCTGTGAGGTAGCAACCATCACGGAGTCCGTTGAAAAGGTCAAGGATGTGGGGTGATAGCTCCTCATTGAAGGTCTTGTAATAAAAATTGGTAAAACCGTCTGGTCCAGGGGCTTTATTCGCTTTAAGGGATTTGATTGCCGTCTGTAGTTCGGAGGAGTCAATTGGCTGGTCAAGAAAGTCGCTGTCGGCTGTCGAGAGTTGGGCTATGTTACTTTTGGCCAAATACTGGGTAATATCACGGACATGGGAAGGATTAAGAAGGGTGTGGGTTGGGGAGTGTTTATAAAGAGAGGAATAAAACCTGGAAAATTCGGTCGCTATGTCTTGAGGATGGGTAATAATGGTACCTGATTTTGTGCGGATGCTTGGTACAATCTTTGAGGCAGTTTGGGATCGAAGACAGGAAACAAGGATCTTGTCCGCTTTGTTGGATTTTTCGTAATATGTGCGCTTTGTGAATTTCATTAGTTTTGAGGTGTTTGCCAAGTGCAGTTTTCGAAGTTCTGTTCTGACTTTAGCAAGATCGTTGGTCGTGCGGGAGGTTGGGTGAGATTTGTTAAGAATTTCTAGGCTGAACAGTTCCGACTGTAGCTGTTGTGATATGCGTTCTCTCTCTTTCTTGAGGTTGGAGCATAAGGCTATGAGTTGGCCTCTGATGACTGTTTTATGCGCGGACCATAGAGTGGCCAAATCTGAAACGGAATCCTTGTTCAGAGTAAAATATTCAGCAATGGAGGTTTTGAGCAACGATACAACCTGTGGTTTGTGAAGGATGGATTCGTTCAGTTTCCACGACCAATGCTTGGAGTGATGAGGGAGGTTGAGGGTAATAGTGATGTCTGCATGGTCTGATAGAACAATGGAGTGAATTGCGGTAGAGGCGACCATGGGTAAACAGGATTTAGAAATGCAGAATAGGTCGATACGGGAGTAGCTCAGGTGAGGGTGGGAAAAAAAAGTATAGTCTTTTGTAGTCGGATGTTGGAGTCTCCATATATCCAGAAGATTGTGGCGTTGTAGGAAATCAGCAAGGTGTTTATCTGAAGGATATACAGGGGGAACTGTGGAAGACGATGTCCTGTCCAGTGCAGGGCAAGTGGTGGCATTAAAATCTCCGCCTATAATCAGTCTATCAGTTGGGTGAGAGTCCAGAAAATCGGAGAGGGATATCCAGAAAGCGGCATCAGGGACCGCAGGGGCGTAAATATTCAGAAATGCTACGGGGGATGTACCCAGTTGGCCAGTGAGGAATAGAAACCGGCCAGCCTTGTCGGCGTGGGCAAATTGTGTTATAAAAGGGCATGATTTGCGGATGAGCACTGCCACCCCGGCTTTTTTGAGTTATTAGCCATATGGCAGACATTATAGGTAGGATCATGGAATGTAGGTGGTGAATCATGGGCGAAATGAGTCTCTTGGACAAACACCACATCAGCATTTTGTTTCTTGAAATAACGGAGCATGGACCTCCGTTTTTGCGGAGAATTGAGGCCATGTACATTGAGGGACAGGAGAATGAGCGGGGATGGCATTTTGGCACGGGAATCCTGGACGGTGAGCAGGAAAAAGAGAGAAAAAAAGAGGAAGAGAGTGGGAGAAGAGAGAGAGAGTGAAGGGAGAAAAGAGAGAGGGAGAGAGAAGAGATATAAAAAAATAAAAAAAACCCAAAAAAAAAAAACCACAGATGTTATTACCAATGTATGAGAAAAACACTAAAAACTCAAGTAATAAAAATAAAGAGTACTTATAAAAATGAAAGTGAATGGAATAATAATTCAGTAAAAAAATTCAGTAAAAAAAAAAACATAGAAGGCTTATCCGTTATTTTTCGAGATCACTATAACAATAACAGGCGCTGGGCTTACTTTAATGGCCAGACGCTCAGGTCGGGAGGAGGAAAATGTGATGCCGGGGATAAAATCACCAGCAGCACATGGAGTGGGTTAGATAACCGTCTAACACTAATAAAGAAAAAACTTGTGATAATTAACAGTAAACAGTATAGCGAGGCCTTGAGCCTATTGCTATTAAACTTCAACAGGATTAATAAAGATGCAGTAAAATTGGAGGCCTGAGGTGTGTGGTGGCCCAGGATGTATGTGAGTACACCCTTTAACCCTGAGGTGTGTAGGAGCTGGCTGTGTACGGGGGGTAATTTGGTACATTTAATGGGCCTTTGGAGAGAGAAAACACGGGTTTTGACTTTCTTCATGGGCTGTCCAGGGAGGGGAGAGTGGTCCCTTTACCTTCTAGTGGGGAGGTAGGATTGTATCGTGTGGGTACAGGTGATACATTGGGGGATTGGGGAAACCCTCATGTCAATAGGGATCAAACGGTCCAAAACGATTATGAGTAATCTATATTGGCCCTAGGATGTCAGCTCAGAGACATACAGGGTTATATATATTAAGAGAATAGGGCAGAGTGATATGACAATATCGGGGTAGGGCAATTCACAAAAGGCAGTGTGCCACGATTAGCCTTAGGAGCATGTGCTTGCTGATGTGATATACAATTTTGGGACCTTTGAATGGAGAATCCGTGTGGGGCGATTGTGTAGTATACTTATCGTCCAAAGATCAATATGGGAAAGTCTCTCTGACTTAGGATATAGGACAGTGTAGGGTCACTTAATCGCTTTCTGGGACCTGTTGGGGTCGGAGCAGCCTGTACCGGGTAAGCATCATTGTGGAAGTAAGCCAGGTAAGGTACACACTCAGGAGCAAGGCGAGAGCTTGGAAGAAGGACAATCCGCGTCGCGGGCACTGCCCTTAGATTTGGAAGCTTATCAGGCCCTTGAGTTCGGTCCTTTAGTTGTGGCTTGGTGCGTGGTTGAAGGCAGAGCCGGGAGTCTAGGCCGGGGGCTCCGTGCTCTGGGTCCATCTTCCGGAGGGGCGAAATGGAGAGCGTCTACGAATGCCTGTAAGTCCTCATAGGTGGTGAAGGAACGTGTCGTGCCATTTTGCGCAATCATAATTTTAAATGGAAATCCCCAAGCGGATTTTAAGCCCACTGCTCGAAGTTGGTCTGTAAGAGGCTTCCACTGTTTGCGTCGGTATAGTGTGGCGGGTTCCAGGTCTTGAAACAGCTGTACAGGAGCGTTATTATATTTCAGAGGGGTGCGCCGGGTAGATTTGATCACTGCCTCCTTAGTCTGGTGGTAGTGGAACCGGAGGATAACGTCTCGGGGCTGGGACCCAGCTGGGCCCGGAGCCCTCAGGGCTCTATGTGCTCTGTCCAGCATGAGGCGTTCTGAAGGTAAGTCAGGGAGAAGGTCCTGGAGCATTTGGAACAGGGCTTCCGGTAGGGCTTCAGGGCCCACCATTTCGGTAAGTCCCCTGATCCGGATGTTATTTCGCCGGGACCGGTTAACCATGTCTTCCACTGAGAGTTCAAGCGCCGTTACTCTGTGGTATAGATCCACCGAATCGTCTGCTAGGTGTTCGTAGTCGGAGGAGATGGCGCGGATTTGTTCCGTGTGGATGTCCACCAGGGAGCGGGTATCTTGGACCTCCTGGCGAATGGTCGTGAGAGCGTTGCCAATTTCCTCTTTTATAAAGGACTTCATTCTGAGGAATATATCCTCGAGGTCCTGTTTTGTGGTCAGAGGCGGCGATATGGGTGAGGCCGCCATGTCATCCAGAAAATGGCGTTCAGCAGGTAGGTTTTGTTTGCGGAAGATAGGCGCAACTTCGGGAGGGTCTTTTTTCTTCGCGCTTCGGGTGTGCGAGGGGGGACCCATGAAGGAGCTCACCCAGGTGTTATTTGTAGAGAGAAGTCCTGTGAAGGTGCTAATGTAAGGTATAATAGGCTCGGGATTCGCGGAGCTGCGGAGTTAAGCGGCCATCTTGGAACGGAGCCACGCCTCTCCTCTGCTATTTCTAGCTTTTAATGAGTATATCTGTAAGTGGGGATTGTGGAAATAGATGTGCCACCGCTCAAATGCTACCCAATGTCCATCATGCTTGATTTTACCTCCATAGCAGATATTTCTATCACAGGCATTCAGATTATTTTTGGTATTTCTGTTCTATTTATTTATTGTGTGAAACATAAAGGTGTGTTTGAGGCTACCTATTTTCTTGGGTGCGTTTCGAACATGTTTTGGCTGCATTCGGATCCTACACATATCAGTGTGGAATTGGCTGTTTTCTGAATTGCAACCATATTCTGGGACACATAGTTGCTACATGAGTAGCCACTGATGTGATCCAAAGTCGTCCGCAATTCGGAGGCATCATTTTGGTGACAAAAAACAAAGCTAACTGGTTAACACCTGGCTTAGGTATTTTTAGCTATTGATTTATCTGTTAACCCCAACCTTAAAGGTGAGTTACATTGATCTCAATGGCTACACACTTACATGGAAGATGCAGTGTTTACTGCTTCTTTGCAATTAATAAAACATTACTGTTATGGTTATTTCCAAGCTGGTTGGAGAAATAAGTATATTCCCTAGAAGGTTGAGCCCCTAGATTCAGACAACCATAAGAGCTGACAGTTAAAATTGAAGTATATGGGAATCTCAGTGGAAGAGACAAAGTCAAGAGCAGTCCAAAGGGCATGTGCATGTGCTCAAAGAATAACTGGCAAACATATACCAGAAATAGGAGGTGGAGTAACGTGGCATGTGCAAAGGGGCAGAGCTTCAAGGCACATGTAAAAGGGTGCAGCTTTGTGGCACGCAAAAAGGGGAAAGCAATGTGCGAGACAACATAGTAAGCTCTGATTAAATTTTAATAAGATTTAAAAATAAATATAATAAAGCAGCATGAATTTCCAAGCATTAAGTCTTATTTTCTACCTTTTTTATCTGTATTTTCAATTACAGTTCGGGGAGCACTGCCAATATTGAAGTAACTGCACCTCGAAGAAACAGTTCATGGGTGGCTAGTGCTTTTGTTATATCTGAAGAACTTGGACTAGGATTGACAGAAGAGCCGGTTCAGGTAATGTGTCATTTAATTATTACATGCATTTCTTTAGGCATTCATATTGTGGATTGGTATATATGTGTCATTGTGTTTAGTGTGATATTAATAATAAAAATGAAATATATGAAAGTGTTTGCATTCCTGAGACTGTTTGACACAAATATTTAATTAGTCTAGTCTTTTATGCTATACAGTGATTGGCAAAATGAGAAGCAGGAAAGAGAGAGCTGCAAATAGCGAGATACTGTATAATAACATTTTGTTATGGCCCCTTAAAAACTGACTATAAAATCAAATAAAAAGCACATTTAGATAATTATAAAACCAGATCTGCCTTACAGAATCCATCAAGTTCCCCATGAAACAAAAGAATTAAAGCACCAAGCGCATAGGAAATAGATGCGAATGTTGACTCCAGTCACAACTTTAATGCATAATCGGACCAAAGTAAAACAAAAACATTTTGGAGAACTGTGGCCACTGTTTTACTTTGGTCTGCCTTTATGCATTAAAGTTGTGACTAGAGTCAACATTCGCATCTATTTCCTATGCGCTTGGTGTTTTCTTTCTTTAGCTTGGCATTGTCCTGCATTTTGGAGTAAGTAAATTCCTTTGCGTATAGCTGCAGGGAAAATCAATGGTTATAATGTATACAGTCACACATTGTTTTTTTTTTCTATTACACACACACACACACACACACACATATATATATATATATATATATATACATCGAGAACTTGTTCTTCACACAAAAAACACCTACTGAATGATAAGTTGTGATTGATATTCTTTTTTTCACTTTGTTTGTGAAGCAATAGAATAATAACTGAACTTGACATGTGTGCATGTATTGCACAGCAATCTGTACAGAGTGTGTACAGTGCACCCACAAACTTGTGCAACAGCTGTATACCTGAAATCCTTTAGATATAGATTTGTGTAGTTTGTGAAGTTAAATCAAGAAAACCGTAGCAATCTAGAAAATGAGGGTGAGAGCAAAGGCTTCTTAACCCCCTTGGTGACAGAGTTACATGCTGCATTTGATTCCATTATTTTTGTCATATCTTTGCTGATATGAAGCAGCCTCTGAGAGTAAATGCAGGTATATAGCATTGATCTAAGGAGTGCAACGCTATATGAAAACTCAGGACTTATATATACGTCTTCATGGACCACGCTTTGCAGGACGTATATATAAGTCAATAAAAGGTTAAGATACAAGTAGCATGCTAATTTAAAAGAAATGTTAAAAATATCCTTTGGAAAATAGAAAATCTACTCTTAATAATGATGTTTTCATGTGTTTTTCTTGTGTTGTTTTATAGCTAGAAGTATCCCAGCCTTTCTTTTTTTTGCTGAATCTTCCTTACTCTGTTGTCAGAGGTGAAGAGTTCATTTTGGAAGTTACTCTGTTTAACTACTTTGATGAAAACCTGCAGGTACATATATTTTGAAAATAATGATTTTAAAATATCTACTGCTTATAGAAAATATTCACTGAATTTTTTTTTCACATATATGTAAAGCCTAATTTGCATTGTACCTAAATATTACAAATAAGACCATATTGAGCACCTTGGTTTAATCTGTGCTCTCTGTTTCTTGCTTTGTATTACATGTTATACATACAGTACTCGTGACCAAGCCACAAGCAAAACAAATTAACAGTTATCTATTGAAAAATGTAACATTTAATTTGGTAATTCATAGCTTAAAGTACACTTGTTAAGCAAAACATTATGTGGTGCCACTTTAAAGGGGTAGGTCCACCTAAAGTGGGCAAAATATTTTTTAATAAGTACCACTGATCCTATGGAAAAAACGAGGCTCGGTCTCTGCACTAGCTGAGAGAGACAGTAGCCACACAGACCAGGCTGCCAGGTTCCCATGGAAGCGTGGTAGCTGCCGGTCAGAGGATAAACTGACATGTACTATCAAAATTACACACCAGACTAGCCTCATACTAGGAAAACCTTATTTTCCCTTGTTCTTATTTATAAGAAGCAGAAGTGAAAACTAAAGTTTAGATGTCCATTAAGTTTAACTTTGCAGGTCCTATCTGTAAGCCATACAGAATGATTTTTAGTATATTTAGCTTGCTTGCTAGTGTATTGTAAGATTATATATTCCTTTAATGATAATATTATTTCCTGATCTTTCTGCAGGCCATGGTTACACTGGAAGGAAGTAATTCATTTGAAATAATTGTACCAAATAATGACGTCAGTATTGTAAGCGGTTACATGAATGTCACTGTTCCCAATCAAGGCACAAAAACCATTCTGTTTCCTATTAAACCAAAACAACTCGGTCAGATCTCAATCACAGTGAAAGCATTTTCTTCCTCAACTACTTATACTGAGACCCAAACCATTTTTGTAAAGGTAGGTTGTGTACAAAACGCAACATTTAAATATCTGTTGTTTTCAATTTTTCTTTTACTTTGAAAGGAATATTTTTTTTGTACTCGTTAAAGTATATAAATGTTTGCTAAAAAAACAACAACTTTTTTATGCCTTTCCTGTTCCACATAAACGACCTGTTCTGTATTTCTTATGCTCTGCTCTCAGTATTTGGCAGTAACTTTTAAGATGCAAATCTGATCTTACTAGTGCGTGCACAGTGACATGCACATTTATCCTGTACTCTTAAAACATTGCAGCATCTTCATTTTATTGCGGGCAGTAACTGTGAAAACCACACAGTTGCTGCCATAAACGGTAACAACATTATAGTTTGTGGTAGCATTTCACAGACACTGGCAATTTTATTTTTCTTCTGTTGTTAATGGTAAGATTTCCTTGTACATCAGTAATATATTTTGCCATGCCTCCCTTAAAATGTATTCTGCTTGTACTATATGTCTAAGTAGATATGTCATTATTATTTTATTTGAATTACAAATTTACAGGAAGGTCAAATAAGCCATACTCAGATCTCATTATTTCCTATCTAATGCAGTTGCATCTGCATTAAATCCATTTTTATTATAACAACATATTCAAATAGTTTCTATTTTAAAGTTGTACTAATTAATTTAAAAAAAAACCATTTGCTTATTTGATATAATAATCATAGATAAGAATAATAAAATGTATTATGTCACTTGAACCTGAATCATAGATATAAGTGTGTTACTAGGACACGGGTATGTTACTATGTCTTTTCTCTCCCTAAAGGCAGAAGGAATTAAGCATTTTAATTCCCAGTCAGCACTTTTTGAGGTGATCGCTAATCAGTCTGTATCAAAGAATTTCTCATTCACTTTTCCTTCTGATTTGGTACCAGGAAGCGAGGAAGTCTTTGTCACAGTTGTTGGTAAGAGCTATATTGAGTTTCTAATCACATCTATCTGATGTAAATTAAAGTTAGAATATTCAAAAAATAACTTCATTCACCATACGTTGTAACATTTGACAGTTGATATTGAGCTAGAAAGGTCATGATGTACCAAGAAATAGTTTGTTTCATCTGTTATCTGTTGTCGATATTTTAACAGGAGACCTCATTGGACCCTCAATCCATGGTCTTGAGTCCTTGATCCTGATGCCATATGGATGTGGCGAGCAAAACATGATTAACTTTGCACCCGATATCTTTATTCTTTACTATTTAATAGTAACTCAGCAGATAACTGAAAATACTAGAAATAATATAATTGTTTTCTTGGAACAAGGTAAGTGCACTTTATTTACATTAACATTTATTTATGTAGTTCCAACAATTTAATTAGCACTTGCTACAGTCCATAGAAGGGAACTACATACTACATTAGATGAACAGGCACAGACTGATACATGATGTAGTGAGCCCTGCTCGAAAACACATCTAGAGGGAGTGGGGGATATGAGACACATAAGGTGAGTAAAAAAAAAAAAGGTCAAAAGGAAAGGTAGTGATAGTAACAGTATTTGGGGACAGTTGCAGCTAGGTGGCTTTGATCACAAGTTAATAATGAGTGTTTTAATTGGCTGAATAGTAAGCTTTCATATTCCTAATAGTATTTGGGGATAATGAGAGCTAGGTGGGTTTGGCTAGAGGTTAATAATATATATATATATATGTAACCTCTAGCCAAACCCATATATATAATAGGTCTGCTAGTGGGATGAATCGCAAGCTTCCTTAAAGAGACTTTTTGAATATTGAGAACAAGGAAGAGATCTGGATGCACTGTGGAAGTGAGTTGCAGAGAAAGGGCCCTGCTTGGGTAATGATTTGCAGACAAGGTTGTAGTGGTTGAACAGGATAGTATTGGTTAATGAGAAGGCAATGTAGTGAGGGGCCAGTGAGTGCAGGGCTTTGTAGGTTAAAGCAGAGGTGTCAGTAGGGTTGGTGTCAGCCGGTGCAGAAACTCATGGTGTCCTCCTGTATCATGCCATGCAGAAAGAATGAATATAATGAAAGAATGAACATTTATTTGTGAATCAGCACAGACAAATATGACTAGGCACAGGGAAACCAATTATAACATGGTAAGCCTCAAAATATAGAAAACAATTTAACACAGATAATTGAATACAGTACGACATAACATAATTAAACAGGGCACCTTTAGATACAGACATCCTGAGTACAAAAGGCAATAGATGACTCACATGACAGTAAACACTTGTTTAGATATTTAACACATTTCAACACTAACATATAATAAAAAAATGTAACACCTCTTGAGAGACTGGAGTTTGCAGGATAGGATACAATCTTAACCTGGGGTTAACACTATGGGACAATGGCTTGGGCCTCCCAGGGTACACATCCTGGCTGACATCCTGAGTGTGTCTGTATTGAGCACCCTGTGTTTGAAGTCCAGCTGTATTGAAAACAGGGTGTCAATGGTGAACCCATAATGTGTACCCCCAAACCTAGCATAACCACAGACAGAGTCCATAGTCCACAGGGAGGCGTTTGGCCCTCAGGGCCCTCCAAGAGGCCCAGTCATGCAGGCTTTCTGGATTCACTTTGTGACACCAATGCATCCCTAGATTTAACATACGAACTGCCAAGGATCAAACAAAATTTTGAATAGACTGCAGGGGAGGAAAAGATGCACCAGAGGAAGGCCAATCAGAAGAGTATTATAGTATTCGAGACGAGCGATCAATAGCAAGTGCATTAGAACTCTTTGCTGAGGAAAGGGCAAATGTGCATTGTTTCTTAGGTGCAAGCAACAGGATTTGGCCAGGGACTGAACATGGAGGACAAAGGGTAAAATTGTAGCATCTTCAACGGTAACGGCAAAGTCATGTATAGTGACAGAACTCAAGGGAGGGAAGATTTTCAGCTCCATTTTAGAAAGATACAGACCACTCATGAGTATGTCATAAAATGGAGAGTAGAATATCTAACTTATTCTCAGGTACAGGTGAGAAGATATTCAGAGTGCAGGTGGCAGGAGGCAGTTGCAGTAATTTGTGAGAGAGAAATGGGTTGCAAGGTCTTGGACCATAAGAGTGGAGCAAGGGGGCAGAGGAGAGTATTAAACGCTGAGAAGAGATGATTGAAGTTTGATAATAGGGTTGATATTATTAGGATTGGGAAGTAGTGTTGCTTGGACTGAGAGAAAGCACAGTTGTAGTAATACAGTGTGGTGACATTATATTGAAGAAAATCCTGCTTGTAGTGTGATTTTGTAAAACAATATAATTCATTTTCTGAAGATTATTAACAGGGGTCAGTTATAATGAGAGGGATAATGAGAGGAGCGCAAAAAAATATAAATGAGTGAAATCTGTGGGAAATATATTGTGATAGAGAGTGAAAAAAGTGTTGTTATAGTGAGAGGTCAAACTCAAAAATATTTTTTAAATATACTTATAGCTTCTTGTTAGAAGCTATAAGTATATTTAAAAATCATTTTTGAGTTTGACCTCTCACTATAATGTAATCTAATGTTTGACAACTCATTAGACGTATATTATCTCCATCAGCAAAATGCACGTGAAACTTCAGATTCTCATTTTAGTCTATGTAGAGTCAATTATGTTCTCAGAAGAACAAAAAAAGCAGCACCATATTTAACTAGTCAATAAAAATATAGTATGGAATTTATATGAAAAGTAACATTTATTTCATATTTGGCTACAATGGAAAAAACTGCTTACAACAATAAATATTTCACATCACAAATATGGATGTACTGCCATTAGTATGGTATACACAAATAATAGGCCTGCTATCTATAATAAAAGCTTACTAATTTAAAGTAATTTCAGCTGAAAATAATCCTTCTTACTTCTTTTCTTGCAACTCAGAATTGACCAATGTTTACTGGAGTATTACAGTAATACAATTAATATAAATATATTAATTGGGAAGACTAGATGGGCTGAATGTTTTTTTTTCTGTCTATTTATTATATGTTTCTAATATATGTTTATTCAGCAGTATATTTACATAGTAACATAGTCATTTAGGTTGAAAAAAGACACAAGTCCATCAAGTTCAACCTTTCTACCTATCATTCCAGCTTTTGATCCAAAAGAAGGCAAAAATCCCTAAGGCAGCTATTTTGAATTTTGCCTCCTAGGGGGGGAAAAATTCCTTCTTGACTCCAAAGGGCAATCAGATTTCTCCTTGGATCAATAAGCTCTATTATTAATAGAAGCAAGTGTTATCAGAATAAAGGAATTATGATTAATATTATTACAATCAAAATCACAAGGTAAGAACCCATTTTTATTTTGTTATCCAGGTTATCAATCAGAATTAACTTATCTGAGAGATGATGGTTCATTTAGTGCTTTTGGAAACAGGGATATTTCTGGAAGTACTTGGTAAGTAATTTAATAGGAAATATGAAAATGGCACCTTATCAACTTGAAATGGCTTGTAGCAAGGTTCAGAGATATGCTAGTCATTTAAATATGTTATGCTCCCTATAGTAGTGGTCTTACTAACCAAACCTAGTTGCTCTAATAACCATAGAACCAAAATATATTTTAACAAAAATAGTTTTTCCAAATAGTAAGCTATTTTTTCATCAATTCTTTATAAAGAATTGCTGTTGTGTAAAAGATCTTGCTAATTTGTAGCCCATCCTCCAAAAGCAGGTACAATGAGCATGTTTTCAAAAACATAAACTGTACTCTACTTGGAAGGATTATCTGTACATGATATAGGATAAAACCGAGCTGTTTACTATTACAAATTACAATATGCACTTGACAGCCACAGAAAAAGAAAATAATATAGCAGTGCCGCAAAAAACATTTACCGTATTTGCTCGATTATAAGACGACCCTGATTATGAGACGACCCCCAAAACTTTGTATATTCCTTTAGGAAAAAAACGAAAAGCCTGAATATAAGACTACCCTATAGGAAAAAAAAGTTTAACTTGTATATATGTAAATTGCTTTTTAATATTTAATAAAAAATTGATTATACAAATTATACAAATGCATTTCTTGTTTTTATTTCCTTTTATGTACCAATGCGGCCTCTCTCCCCCTCCCCAAACTTCTCTCTCTCCACCTCCCTCTTCCCTTCCCCCCTCCCCTTGTCTCTCTCTATCCCCCCTTGTCTCTCTCTATCCCCCCTCCCCTTTTCTCTCTGTCCCCCCTTCCCCTTTTCTCTCCTACCCCCTCCCCTTTTCTCTCTTCCCCCTCCCTCCCTCCCCTTGTCTGTGTCTCCCCCCCCCTCACCTTGTTTCTTTCCCTGGTGGCTAGTGGAGGCAGCGGAGGATGTCTGCGCGATGAGCGCAGACCTGCCCTGCTGCCACCTGGCACGACCGCCGGGACTTTTATGATGAAGCCGGAAGGACGCGGCTTCATCATAGAAGTCCCGGAGGTCGTGCGGGGCGGCAGCAGGGGGAGTCTGCGCTCATCGCGCAGACATCCCCCGGCTGTTAAAGAGGGGACCTGGATCCATGTCTTATAATCTGACCTCAATTTGAGGTCAGATTATAAGACGACCTCGAATATAAGACGAGGGGTCTTTTTCAGAGCATTTTCTCTGAAAAAAACCTTGTCTTATATTCAAGCAAATACGGTACATTTGTTATATTTTGCACTGAATGCATATATTTCAATGAATAAAATCTCAGTAAATCAATGCATACATTGCCTCCCCTTCTCTACTAAAAATTACTTTTTATTGACATTTTTTATTTATTTGTTTTGTTGTGTTTACTCATTTGTTTCCCTTTTCTAGGCTCTCGGCATATGTGCTCAAATGTTTCCTTCAGGCACGTCCATTTATTTACGTGAGCCAAGCGGTTTTAAACCAAACTGCGCAATGGTTAGTACAGTATCAGGATATGAACACCGGAATATTCTCTGAACCTGGGCGTGTTATTCACACTGAGCTCCAAGGCGGGTTGAATAGTCCCATCGCCCTTACAGCCTATATCCTCACTTCACTGCTAGAAGATGAGGTTTATAGGGTGAGTAACACCTGCCAACCATTTACTAAATCATATTAATACTGTACACAATGTAAATTGAAGGAATATTGAATATGAGTGATTGTGACTAAATGTAAATGTAACAGAAGAAGCAACCATGATTATATGAGTGATTAAACTGGTTAAACCAGAAACGAATATAAATTATTTCATTTATATTAGCACTTATGCAAGAATCAATTAGACCATAAAGTCTACTGAATAAAGAAATAAGTGCAGGCAACTGAGGCTGGAATTTCAATCTTAAGGTCAAAGTAGCTGAGTTGGAAAAATTCTCCCATTAAGCTGCATTGGAAAATTTTTCCAACTAGGCTACTTTGGCGGAAAGTTTAAAATTTGCATCTCAATTCCCTGCATTTCTCTCTTAATTGAGTAGACGCTTAAGTGTAATATACAGTTAATAGTTGAAAAACAGTGACTTAATTCCCGCTTATATTTAAATGTTATTCCTGTATAAAACAATCATTTGCAAAAATAATACTTCCACAAAAAGATTTCTAATATATGAATGCTAGTAAATAGAGCACCCTATTGGGGGGTTATTAATACAAGTCAATGATGAGGCAAATTTCTAAAAGTGCAGTAGTCACCCTTGAAACCAATGGACTAGGTTTTTCTAACACTTCTAGAACGTTGCCACACAATTGGGAAACCAGAAGCTCTTCTGGTTTTTGCTCTTCAGCCACAGTGGACTTTATTATGGAGTGACATCTTCAACACTACATCACTAGTGGCAACACAACAACACATTCTGGAAGCCGGACCTTGTTCGTCAAGGTGGTCCCATGAGGGGCAAATGTCAAGCACAATGCGGTAATTGCCATGTAGTCGTAATGATAACTAAACACTTATAAACTTCCTGTGGAATGGATCTAACTGGCTGAGATTTAACCAGCAGCAGGGGAACATTGTTTAGATAACACAGAATGAGCTGAGGAGCAAACCAGGAAGTCAGTTCAGGAAACGGGGAGGGGGGGGGGGGGGGGAGCTATACGTATTTGTTACTTATAGATGTGGCCCAGTACTGTAAGAGAGAATTAACAAGTTGATATATGAATGCTTAAATGAATAATGCAACTAAATAACGCAAATCATAATTTTAAATGGGCAATGTAGAACAATAAAGGGCAATGTGTCCTTTTCCAACATAGTCATTCAAGGTGTGAAAGATATGGATCGTTGGGGTCCTCTGAGATTTTGGCAACATGTCTTTTTAAAAATGAAATATTGTCTATATTTATCCAGATATCTTGTTGTTATATTTGTGGGCTTCCTTTTTAAAACCTGTTAATAATTATTATTATTTTATTATTTTATGACTCATTGGGAGTTAAGTATAAAGAATGAGCACAAGCAGATAGTGCCGCTATCAGCATGTGTGCCCATGTAAAAATCAGACTCCCGGCAGATTTTGGGAGTCTGCCTCGCCTCCGCCACCAAGGCACTTCCGGAGCCAATGATAAAAAGCGTCTGATTATTGAGGTCACGCTCCTACACTACAAAATGTCAGGAGTTATAAACAAATGGGTAATGGCCGGTATACACACCAAACGTCTGACACTATGCAGTGCGGGAGTTTTTATACATTACCCCATTATCTTAATCAATTTCCTTTTCTTTTAGAATCTTTATGCATCCAGAATTCTTAAATCAGTTCAATATCTTGAGAGCAAGTTTGATGAAGGAATTTCAAGTAATTACACCTTGTCAGTAGTTACGTACACCTTATCTCTTGCCAACAGCACTAAAGCAAATGCAGCACTTACCCATCTCAATTCAAGAGCAAACAACATAGGCAAGTAACTGGAAAGTTCAAAAGATTTAAATTGGAGTTGAAATAGTTACATTTCATACTTGGTGGTACAAAAAAGCAGACTGACACATGTACCTTTCCTTTCCATGTCCTTAGGAGGGCTAAAGTACTGGTCTACATCATCCACAATAACAAACGTCTGGCAGCCGCGGTCATCGGATATTGAAACAGCAGCCTATGCTCTGCTTTCCCATTACAAACAGAATCGTATTTCAGAGGGCATTCCTATCATGAAATGGATCAGTCAGCAGAGAAACCATCTTGGAGGATATTTATCTTCACAGGTAAACAATTTTATAAATATCATTCTCTTTTAGCAGCAAAAGCCCTGTTAGTGTGTTTTTAAAGAATCACCATTCTACATAGGTATTATACTTTATATCTTGTAATCATATCTCAAATATGGAATATGTAAGGGAGCATTTAGAAAAGTGATGGATCCCTAGGTACATAAAACAGTAACCAGGGCCTGCCTTAGGGGTGTGTGACCTGTGCAAGTGCAACAAGTGCAGTTTAAAAAAAAAGTTTGCCGGTAGAGGCACTGAATGGGGAGATCAAAAGATCCCCCCTCACCAGCCCTCTGCTCGGCAAGCACTGCTGAATCTGGGGAGAGGGTGGAGCTCACCAGCTGAGAGGTGTAGCTTCGCCCCCACCCTGTTAAGCAGAACAGTTTATCATAAAATAACAGCGGGGAGCCACGTGCAGCATTAGTACTCCTCGCGCTCCCCATGCTTAGTGATAATGCTGGGTATAGGAAATCCTATAACCTGCATTATTATGGGGGAGGAGGGGGAGAGAGAACAGATATGGGGGAGTTAGAGAAAGACAGACATGGCAAGGAAGAGCAAAGGGACGAACATGGGAAGGGGAGAGACACATACATGGAGGGAGAGGAAAGAGACAGGCATGGGTGGGGTGGGGGGAGGGCACACAGTAATGACCATAACCCCTCTCCTGAGTCATATTTCCCTTTCATCAGTATTTGAGGGCCTTTTTGTGGGAGTTTAAAATATGAAAAAAAATATTATATCATTCAATGTGAATAATGTGAATGTTATACTAGCTACTGTTTATTGAAAGATGCATTTTATTACTGACTTAATTTCAATTCACATCTCTCTCCAGGATACCGTAATGGCTCTTCAGGCATTAGCTTTGTTTATGACAGTGGCACCAAGTGGAGACACGTCTTTAACACTTACAGTTACTGGGCCAGGGTCATTTGTGCCCAAAACATTTCAGGTCAACAATGATAATCTTCTGGTTTTACAAAGTCAGCAGGTATTACGCAAAATACATCAAATAATAAGTAATATTTAATTGGAGGAGACAAGAGCAAGCAATCCTCTAAATTCAATTGTTGATTTCTTTGAATACTAGATCAATGGTTCCCAGCCGCTGTCAATCAACGCTGATGCTGTTGGAAGAGGATTAGCTCTTTTCCAGGTACAACTTCATCATATGTTAAAATTTATCATAAACTAAATACAAGACTTAGGTCTTGTTGTTTGCAGTATTTTCCCCCTTAGCATGGACAGCTTGGTACAGTTTTCTTTCTGTAACACTAACTCAGAGTTTCATAGTAAAGAGAACTTGGGTTTATTTATTTATTACTTCAATATTTTTGTGTTCCACATTAAATTAGAATTTGCTACTGTGTGCCTCAGCACCATACACTGTCACTGCTGTTTTCTGTATACAAGTGTTTTCATTTCTATATTTACAGCTAGTTAGTGCAATTTATTCCTGTATTTAATTTAACTAAATAGTGGTATTTATGCCAGCATTATCACTTGTTTATAAGTGTCATCTTTGTTGTGTGTGTTTTTTTTCACTTTTATAGGTGGTAACACTAAATACTATTATATTTTTTACTGTCAATTATGGTTATTCCTCAAGTATCGTCACTCTGTTATATCAACAAAGGTTGCTACAAAATCCAAGTACACCGGAGATAGCCCGAAATAATACAGGAGAACAAAGAGAAAACCTGAAATGTAACTTTTTAGTATTAATATACAACAAAATATATATTTAAGGTTTTCTATTTGTGCTTCATTATGTTTTCAGGTTATCTCTGGTGTACTTGGATTGTACATTGTTGATACATCAGAGTTGTATTGAAAGAAAATGTGAAAGTTATGACATCCACTGATACATAATAATTGTATTTTACAGTTAAATATAAATTACAATCGGAAAGCAAACTCCAGACGTAAAAGAAATACTCTTATGCCAGAAGCATTCTCGCTAGATGTCGCAGTAAATGAAGACAAAAATAATGTTCAGCGACTTACCGTAGAAGTATGCACAAGGTACATTTTTGGGATACAGTCAATTTATACTATAGATTTGTATATTTTGTCCTTCAAGTGGCATTAAAGGACCACTTTATAGTGGCTTACCATGATTTTGTTAAAGTTACATAATTATTAAAATGTACAGTAAATATTTATTAAAATTTGAATATTCACAGACATATTCGAATATTTGCATATATGTTTAATTTACTCACAAATATTAGGTTTGTTGCTTCCATCAGTCCTCCCGCTCAGTTCTCAACATTTGGCTGGAGTCTGGGCAAAAACAATAAACGTTTTAAAACGTTTCAAAACAGCAAAATGAAAAGTATTCAAAATGGTACAGCTAGGGTTGTCAGGTCAGCCAGTGTTTAACTTGACATATAGCTGTTACATGCTTTCCTGCAGGATGTAGAAATCAAGTGTGCCCATAACAACCAGTAAATTAATCAAGTAGTGGATCTCATAGTAACTATACCTTTATCTCCCAATGAAAAGCTTAAGAAAGTTATGTGTCCCTCAAAAAAATAATAATATGGCATGGCTAATTTAATACGTTTTAAATTGTTGGCATAACTTACTTTTTTAATTCATTACAATGTAACTGTAGTTCCCTGCCAGTGAGTGAGTGAGTAGTGTATATGAATGTATATGTGCATATATACATAACAATAGTTGATAATATGTACAGATTAGTTACTTTGATCTCTAAAGCTCACCAAATAGGTTCACTATCAACACAGAACTGTGAACATTTACATTTATGACATAACTATAGGAATTGCAGAGAATGGATCTGCATTCAAACCCACATGCATGCTCTACATCCCATTAATATGTAGTGTTCTGGTGACACAAATGTCTTGTTACTGCTCCCTGTAATACACAGTGTCACAGACATTATAATCTGGAGTAAAGCAGTGATTAACAGTACTAGTATTATTTAATACAGTAAATGATTGCCACGAAAAGAGGCTTATATGGTAATATGTGAATATATGGACATTGTGCTAATCAAATTAAGCCTGCGATTAAATATTTATATATAACTCTTTCATAAGCTAAATAAATGACCTTGAATGCTAACTGACATCTTAATATTCAAAGCTATCAAGGGGCTGAGTACGAGACTGGAATGGCCCTCTTAGAAGTTGGATGTCTCAGTGGATTCAAACTGATCCCAGAACTAATTCCTATCAACGGGTCGCTTAAAATGGTGGAAGAAAACAATGATACTGTTCATCTGTACTTTGATTCGGTGAGTTTATAATCTTTCCTGATTGTGTTTTTGTACCAAGGACATGTAACTTGTGAGAACCAAAAATCTATTCACTAGAGCTCAAAACTGGAGCTGGACTATAGCTCACGTTCAGTTTCTATTAGTTTGACTCTGGAGGAGTTCCATTCTGCTATGGTTAGCTATTCATCATGAACTGTTCTTGTCCTTGCGCAGAAGCAGGATATTAAGAAGACTATGAGAATCCGTCCAATGTAATATTTATATGATTCTGATATTGTTTTTTACCATTGTATACCGATTTGTTTATTGTGATTTACGAAACATATAAAATAACAGTACGAATTGTTATAACAATATGGTTGATTTGTTTAAGAGAAATCTTGTTTAACCTGCCTACACTTTTTATCTTAGCGTTCTTGCTTTTATATTTTTATTGTCTGTTTTTACTGTGTAGACTGTAGAGGAACACGGTTGGCGCAGGAACAGGATCATAATTTGTTTTGTTTGACATTGGAATTATGGTCATATTGTTCTATTAAAACTATGGGAATTTGTTTTTTCTATATTTAGAAGTGAAATGCATTGCTGTGTTTTCCTATTCACAAATATTCACTAAAAATGATCATATAATTCATTTAAAACATACATATTATTTCAGAGTGCACAGCTGGGGCATACAGATTTTATGATGACAAATAGTTCAAGTTAGCACTTGGAATATAATTTATATGTCACTAGCATTTTTCTAATGTACCAGTATTATATACTATTCTGTATTATATATTTTCTTTTCCAGATAAACAAAACAAATTTGTGTGTCTCTATTCCAATGGTTCGTGTTGCAAATGTTGCTGGGTCCCAGGATGCAGTGGTTAAAATAACAGATTACTATAACCCATGTAAGTATTAGCAGCTAAAGCAAATCTTTGTCTGTATTTATACTTTAAAAAAAATCAGATTATATAGAGAGCATTTTTTAAAACATTTTGTCAAAATAAACAGAATAAAATATAGAGTGCAATATTTATCAAACAATACGTGAACACCCAGCGAGCAATAAAGATATGGTGTACTTAAATTAAAATTTACGTATGTAAAACACATGATAAAAGCAGGAGTGGAAAGCAATAAAGTGCAGTTGAAAGCAAAACAAAATCTACTTATGTTTTATTGAAAGATTGCATCCAGTTTAGTCATTTTAAGTTGAAATGAAAGTATAAATATGTATCTTATTGTGTCCTTACTGAACCGTGGAGCAAAGAGGGGTCAATAAGATACCTTATTTTTATTGTTTTCATAAATGCTGATAAATCCAGCCCTTTAGCTGACACAGAAAGGATATGACCAAATGGAGCCAGTTTTCACCCACCTAAAATTTTTACCAGACGGTGTTCTATCAAATTTCTTGAGCAAATTCTACTGCACAGGCGCAGTAGAATTTGCTCATTGCGCACCACAGCGCATGCGCACACAGTTACGGCTGTCAGTCAGCCGTAACCAGGGCTGTCTTTAACGCGGGGCAAACGGGGCAGCTGCCCTGGGCCCAGTTACTCCTGGGGGGCCCCAAGGGAGCTGTCCCGTGGGCCCCCAGCCCCTTCTTTCCGCGTTCACAGTGCGTTGCGCTTGTGAACGCTTTTTTCCGGTAAGCGGCATCCAATGGATGCGACGGCCGAAAAAACAAAAAACAAAACTGACGCAGGATGTGACATTGCGTGACATCCGGTGACTGTTTCCCTCCTCCGTGCAACGGACACGGAGCAGTGAAGTGTAAGTACTAGGGAAGGGGGGGGCGGGGGGCTGACTGGCACAGTATTACAGGCATCTGACTGGCATAATATTACAGGCATCTGACTGGCATAATATTACAGGCATCTGACTGGCACTATATTACTGGGCACCTGGCTGGCACAATATTACTGGGCATCTGGCTGGCACTATATTACTGGGCATCTGGCTGGCACTATATTACTGGGCTCTGACTGGCACAATATTACTGGGCTCTGACTGGCACAATATTACTGGGCTCTGACTGGCACAATATTACAGGCAAATGCTTGCCCAGGGTCCAATCACTATTAAAGACGGCCCTGGCCGTAACTTTGGTAGAAGTGTGCCTGCGAGAGGGACACACACCACCTCACGCCCCCTTCGGATCAGCTGCGGTGACAGATAAGTATAAGCGTATTACTGAGTATTGTCATTTACTAGCGTAGCAAGCAATTGGTAAAACTTAAATCAGTTACATGTGCCCCGTGTGTGTCTTCCACTTACTAGCGTAGCATGTAACTGAAATAAGTTTTACCAATTGCTTGCTACGCTAGTAAATGACAATAATCAGTAATACGCTTATACTTACCTGTCACGCAGCTGTTCCGGAGGGGGCGTGAGGTGGTGTGTGTCCCTCGCGCAGGCGGACTTGTACAAAAATTACTGCTGATTGACAGCCATAACTATGTGCGCATGCACTGTGGTGCGCAATGAGCAAATTCTACTGTGCCTGTGCAGTAGAATTTTCTAGAGTTTTTTGTCAGAACACCGGTAGGTAAAAAATTGGCTTGATGTAAATGTTAATGAAGAATTAAACTTTATTTTCCATTTGTGCTTCTAATATAGAAGCAAAACTGAGAAAGAAGTTGTCCCTTGTCTGAGGATAAACTGTTCTATACTTTTGATAGTACATAGCAATTTATCCTCTGACTTGCAGCTGCCATGCATCCATGGGAATCAGACAACCCGGTTTGGTCGGCGACTGGCTCTGTTAGTACAGAGAGAGATTACCTTATTTTTTCATAGGATCAGCAGGAGGCCATTAAACAGGCACTAGCAGAGAGAGCTCCCCAGAACAAGCTGACCCCAATCACACATTCACCCAAAAAAAAAAACACTAGACCACTACCTTATTTGGTAGACTAAGGAAAACCACTGCGTATTTTGTGAAATGACCTTGTCTGTCGGGATACATAGTTGATTTAACTGAAGGGAGGACAAGCCCACATGTCACTCACATACACATTGTATAAAATACAATATTTCGCTTAGATCCTCAGCTAGTTTGCAGCACATACAATAGTAAAGTATACTCTCCCTTGTAAACTAATTGTCAGCTTTACTTCAGTATTTGTGTAAGCATAGTATTTCAAACATCAATTGGCAGGGTTAAGAAATTGTTACTATCTCTCTCAAAAGAGACTTTAGCACCCCATGCAATTTCGGGGAGCACCTTTCCTGTAGGTACACTTTTTTTGTATCTCTCTTCCCCATAGTTGCCAACATCGGCTATGTTTCCAGGGACACATGTGTGTTCCACATGCTGCAGCAGAGCATGCAAAGTGCAACCCGGCAGTATGTAGGATGCATGTACGCACAGACAGAATACAATTAATTTATCATGGGTGGTCCTTTGAGATCTCCACCCTGATTAATTAATTGGATTCTGTCTGTGTGTATATCCGTCCTACATACTGCCGGGCTGCACTTTGCATGGTCTTTCTGCAGCATGTGGAACAAGTATGTGTCCCTGGAAACATGGCCAATGTTGGCAACTTTGCTCTCCCCCCTGCTGATGCAGGTATTACAATTTAGCAAATGCTGACCTCAGTCAGAACTGCTTTGCCCTCCTTGCCATGATTGGAATGCGACAAACACAGAAAACATGTGTCTTTGGCAAGAGGGCTCCCAAAAGCACATGGAGGGGGGGAGGAAATGGGAAATAGATGAAAAGGGGATGAAATGTGAGAGAGAGGCAAAGTGGAAGGGGTGGAATGGGTGAGAGAAACAGACAAATGGGGTGGAAGAGGTGAGAGAGAAAGACAAAGGTGATGGTATTCGGACAGAGTCAAAGAGGAAAGGGGATGGAAAAGGGGGAGAAACAGATAAATGGGAATGGACAAAGACAGTGGCAGACAAAATGGATGAAATAGGGGGAGAGTTTTAGAGGAAGGGGGATAGAAGGGGGCCGAGAAACAGACACAGGAGGATGGAAGAGGGGAGTTAGACACACAAGGGGAGAATGGCAATGTGCCATCTTCTGTGATACTGTTAGGTGCCATTCTTTTTAAAAATGACATCCAATTCTGGGTAATACCATCACCATCACCATCATTACAAAAAAAATACTATTTTAATTTAAACATTGAATATTCATTTTAGGCTAAATATGTCTATTGTAATCTACAATTCAAAACAGAATTTAGAATTTACTAATCATACTTCTATTACCCAAAAAATACTAAAATATGTACTATTTGTTTAGCAACTATCTAAGATCTAAGACACTTTTTATACACAGTTTTTATATATATATTAATATCAGTAAATATTGATTTCATTGATTGTCTTTTTTAAAAAAATGTTTTTGCTTTATTTTAGCAAATGTTGCAACAACAACATACAATTCAGAAACAATGAAAAATATTTCCACCTGTGACTTCTGTGGATTCAACTGTACTCTGTGTAAATCCAATGTTCGGGTGAAGCCGCTAGCAAGCAGTGCTACAGCACCATCATTTTACTTGTTTGGTGTGTTTATGTTCTCTTTTTACTATATTTTGTGTTACAGAGTTTAAAAACATTAATTGCATATTTTTGACTATTTTGAAAACATCAGTAAGTGTTCGAATCTATGGTTTGTTCTATATTTCTGTAACAGCTCTGAAAAATTATTATTTATATTTGAACAATGATTTTGGGGTACAAAAGTTATGGTATGGGTTTATTTATTTATACATTGCAGAGCTAGATTTTAGCTCATATTGAACCATTAAACTATAAAAACAGACTCACTTCCACGTCACTTTTGACTCTGTCAGCTAAACCTTGTTTATACTGTGAGTGTAGAGAATAAAACATGCTGAAAACATACACTGTGTTAGCAGAACCCCAAGTCGATATAGTTACCTCAGAGCCAGGTGCAGCAGCAGAAGGCATTCCTTTTTAGTGTGTCATATATCTACAATCATAATAGGAGAAACATTCAAAAGGAAGTTTTTATCAGTATTTTGGGTTTAATCAATTCTTAAAAGTAACAAATATTAGTTTTTACATTTTATAGATTTTTGCAATGTGCCACATAATAATATTGTTGTTTAAAATATTCTGCCAGATGAGAGAGTCAGTGTTTTTGAATGCATAACAAAAAAAAATCTGTATTTTGACTGTATAATAAACATTTATTTATGTACATGTTGTTGTTTGGATGGTTGTAGTATGGAGCATGGTAGGTGTTCAACATTACACATTATTTCAATATACCTGGGTTATTTTATAAATGATAGATGTGGTACACTATAAATGCAATAAGGCAATGAAATAAAAACAAATGCAAGCAAATATTTGCTATACAACAATAACAGTTTATGGTTGATGTCTCCCCTGTAAAAGACCAGACAGAATTATTGCCTGTTTTCTTCACGGTTTTGTGCGCATTTTCTCAGAACAGTCTGGATAACAATTCATATTTCCAGCAGCAGTTTTTATCCTGATTCTTGTTTGCGTCGTTCAGGAGAGACCTCCCCTCTCCTGTAACCACACCTACAGAGTTACGCTGGAAATTGTTATCCAGAGTGATCTCTGTGGATGTGGATGACAATTTTTCTCCTGAGGAAGCCCATGCACAAGCGGGTGAAATGCACAGAGACTATTTCTTGGAGGTGTGGAACCTTGGACAGACTTAGATATATCAGCTGTGGCAGGAACCACTGGACATTTATAATTTGCACATTTGCACTATATATGTTGTTGTGCCAATAAATATTATAGGTGTACATGTACAGTCCCATTGGGTGTTAAAGTGACAGGCCAGTGACTTGTCAATCATGCCCTCTCACCCTATGCAAATTGAGTGAGGGGTGTTTTAGACTGCCTCTTAAATTAAGGTTAGCATAAGAGATAGGGTTACAATTAAATAAAAATTTAGAGTTAGGGTTAAATTTAGCATTAGTGTTAAATTTAAGGTTAGGATTAAATTTAGGGTTCGGGTTGGGGTCAAAAGGTGAAAACGGTTATAAAATAAAAACACTATTTTTGGTTATTGCCCTGTAACTCACAAAAAACTACAGAAAAACATGGAAACAATCATATTTCTAAGCTCGTGGAAAAATGTAAAAATTATTAGGATGAGCTTTTTTTTACCGATTGTTTTTGTGTATATTATTTTTTAGGTCAAAGTTAGAAAATTTAAATTTTTTACATTTTTTTATCATATTTTATGATTTTTTTTGTAGTAAATTTAATCACATAGAGTGAATTGAGAGACAACAGTGCAAACGATTTGAGTGGCAGCAGCCTCCCTTTTGCAATACATGCAATCCCCAACAACAACAAAAACTATTTTGCTATCAGCAGCACTGCAAAGGCTCCGTTTTCAGTAAACTGTAGGTATATATAGGGCTGGGCTGCAGAATAACGAGGCCAGCTGGCACCAAGAGAGGAGAAAAATTGCAAGCACAGCGGCCACTAGAGGCTGAAGTGGAAACAACCACAAAACCTGAAAATTAAATATACAGCAGTCAGAAAAATAGGGTAAAACCATATCAGTTTCCCCAAAAAAACTTACTTTAACTATATGTTGCATTTTTATTATTATAAAGATTAAAGGTGAGCATAAGAACTGGAATAAAGGCAACAGAGAAAGGAAAAAAAAACATAAATAAATCCCTTTTTTCAATCACATTTTTATTAAAAATGAAAACAACGGGGGTGGGGTCTGGACACACACCAAGATGGACGCAAGTCTCTAAAGCTCCGTCTTGGAAGAGGTGATGACCGTGAATTACTGAAGAAAACAGTGCATTCAAAAATCGGATTACATCAGAATGGCATCTCAACGCCAAAAGAAATCAGACGAGAAACTTTCTGGCTATTTCCAGCCCAAACAAAAGAAGAAAAACTTACCTTCTTCACCAGAAGACTCTATGGACGCGCCATTTTCTGAAGCAGAAGAGTGGGAACCTAAAAAATCCAAACAGGAGAAAAACTTCAAAGGTCCTACTTTGATTGACGATATCAGACTATTACTTTCAGATATGAAAAAAGAATGGCACAGTGATATAAAGAGTTTAACCGAAGAACCAAAAAGGGAACTTTCTGATATCGGATCCCGTACTGATCACCTGGAACACAAAATGGGTGAATTTTCTGAATCCCACAATGCGCTGAGAGATGGCCATACACTCTTGGAGAAAGAAATTGTCCTACTTCGCAACAAACTCGCTGATGCTGAAGACCGCTCGAGACGCAATAATCTACGAGTACGAGGCATTACAGAATCAATCTCTAACGAAGACTTAGAGGATTACCTTCATACTTTATTCTCCATGTTGTCCGAACCAGATACAGAGTATGAGGCCATGATCGATAGGGCTCATCGTGTTCCTAAGGCCAGAAACGCACCTACAAATGCTCCTCGTGATATAGTAGTGCGCATACACTTCTATGAATACAAAGAGAAAGTTTTAGAAGCAGCCAGATCGAAAGCAGACATACCTGAAGAATATAAAGATATTCAGATCTTTACAGATCTATCTCCGCTAACACTTCAACGCAGAAGAGAGTTTGCCGAACCAAAGTCCTGAGAGCTAAGGGGATCAGATACCGGTGGGGATTCCCAGTAAAGCTAATTGTTCATCTTAATGGAACCAAAAAAGTCATTCTCACCCCAGAAGACGGAAAACATCTCCTGTAAATATGGGATATCCCACCCGACACCTTGGATCAAATACAGTCACGAAAATCACCTAACAAGATTTCCCAAGACTGGATCACTGTTACCAAGAAAATCAAGCACAATGGTCGAAAAGTTATGTTTTAATCAAGAGCTCCTTATCAGAGTGGTCCTGTTCAGGTTTGACTGTTAACTTTTGTTTTCCCCTTAGTTATCGATATTTTGATCTTTATATGGTGGACTTTATTCATATATCCAATGGTCCACAGAACCATAGAAGAACTTTTATACAAAAGTTATATAATACAAACTGAATGCAAGATATTAAAGTTAAACCTTCGAATACGTTTATATTATCACTAATACAGTAGTATAATAGAAAATTAGTTATATATGGTATGTATAGCGGCACATTTCCATTCTTCTTCTAATTGTTCGCTACACTAATTCTGAAGCAAAATTTATAACTGACACATAATTGATAACTGACACATAATTGATAACTGACACATATCTCAGGTTTACTAACCATTGTTACTGGTGCACTGATTTTACATTTTTATTTTATATCTCTCATCTGCCTCTTGTCCAAAACACTCTTATACACACTCCCCTAGAATGTTCCTCACTTCTCAAGTGAGCAAGTTGGCAATTGACTCCAGCTTCCCGAAGAGAGACAAATCTTGCCTCTCATTCACTTTTTCCAATAAATCTCTCCTTTCCCTATTATTTACTTTGTTTCTCTCTTTCTCCTTAATTCTCCTTCCTCCTTTCTTTACCATTACTTTACTTATATTGAGATTAAAGTTACAAAGTGTACTCATTATTCCAACACTGCTTCTAATAACTGTATATATAGAACCATACATGTTATTAACACTTGTCATTGTTTCTAGTTTTATGCCTTATATTGAACAAGATAATTGTATTAATATATTCTTGATAATTATATGGGTTTAAAGTTTATATCCATCAATGCAAAGGGCCCTAATTCTCCTCATAAAAGGAGATTGGTGATGGAGGAAGCCAGAAGGGCACATGCAGATGTATTGTTCATTCAATAAACTCACTTTGATAAAAGAAATCCTCCCAAATTCACTCACAAATTATATCCTAACGCTTTCCATGCAATGTCAAACTCTAAAACTGCAGGGGTCTCTATATATCTGCACAAATCTCTGGCTCTTTCCATCGCTAATAAATTATTAGACCCTGAAGGTCACTATATAATTCTAAATTGCACTATTAATAATATGGCTTATACTCTAGTTAATATATAATCTCCGAACTCCAATCAGATACCATTTTTTGAGAAATGATTTGCCAAAATTCATAGGACAGGTAAAAACTCCTTGATTTTAGGATGGGATTTTAATTTAGCAATAGACCCTAATTTAGATTCAACCGTTAATAAGAACTCCAAAAGGGCCCTCACTATCCTGAAGTTAGGTAAAAGATTTACTAAACTATTTGATGGATATGGTTGGTACGATGCATGGAGACTACTTCATGCAAATGATAAAGATTATTCTTTCTACTCTTCCCCACATAATACTTATTCAAGAATTGATTATTTTATAGTGGATAAATCTCTCATTAAAAGATTACTAACTAGCCACATCGGCATTATTTCATGGTCAGACCATGCCCCAATATCATTAACATTAGACGAAAAATTTCAAACAAAGAGTAGTAATCCTTGGAGACTTAACGACTTTCTCTTAAATGATCCCTCAATTAAAGAAGGTTTAGCTACACAATTGAAATTATATTTTAAAGAAAACCTACCCTCTGACACTTCATTAACAAATGTATGGCTCGCTCATAAAGCAGTGGCAAGGGGTCTTTTAATAAAAGAAGCATCTAGGAAAAATAAAACTAGAGAAAAAACTAAATTAGAGTTGTTGATAAAGTTAAATGTAACTCAAAAACAACATAAATCATCACCTTGTTCAGTATTAAAATTACAAACAGATAGTCTTAAGAAAGAACTAAACTCACTCCAAATGCAAGAAACAGAATTCATACTTCGGAAATTGAAATCAAAATATTATATACAAAATAATAAAACAGGTACGTTAATAGCCAAACAGTTAAGACAACAAACTGCAAAGGCTAAAATTGCCTATATTAAAACTTCTTCAGGGAAAAGAATCATTAATCCAATAGATATCTCAAAAGAATTTGCAAAATACTATGAGAAACTATATAATCTTAAATACGATAGTTCAGTTTATAAACCAACTGATGATGATATAGCTAATTATCTTTCCAAAATTAACTTCCCACAATTAAATTTAGACCAAAAACAATCATTAAATCTCCCAATTTCAGAATCTGAACTACGTAATGTTATTAAACGCTTAAAAATACACAAAGCTCATGGCCCAGATGGATTTACAAATTTATACTATCAAGTTTTTAGTGATATTTTAATTCCCCATATGTGTAATTTTTATAACTACGGTAAATCTTCAGGCAACTTCCCTAAGGAATTCCTGTTGGCTTATATTACCACCCTACCAAAACCCGGAAAAACACCTGACATTTGTAAAAACTTTAGACCAATATCATTACTAAATACTGACGCAAAGATCTATGCCAAAATTCTAGCAGACAGATTAAACAATTTGTTACCAGCATAATACACTATGACCAAGTGGGTTTTATTAAAACAAGACAATCTTCAGATAACACAAGAAAAGCTTTAAATGTTATGCAGTATGTGAATAAACACAAGATACCAAGCCTTTTTCTTGCATTAGACGCGGAAAAAGCTTTTGATCGTTTACACTGGGGATATATGAAACAAACTCTATTGAAATGTGGTCTCCCTCTACATTTTATTAATTAAATTTTTGCTTTATACAAGGGTCCCTCTGCACAGGTGAATGTCTCTGGATTTTTATCCCCATTATTTGAGATTACTAACATGACACGCCAGGGATGTCCACTTTCCCCACTCCTTTATGCCCTTTCATTAGAGGCACTAGCCATCATAATTAGACAACACCCAGATATCTCCGGTATAAAAACTTCCTCTTCTTTTATATGTAAATTAGGATTGTATGCCGATGATATCCTTTTAACATTATCGAACCTACAAGTAACTCTTCCCAACCTACATGAAACCTTATCACAATTTGGTAAAGTGTCTTATCACAAAATTAATGTTACAAGCTTGAAACAATCTTTTAATTATGATTGGAGAACTAATTTCTTTACTTACTTGGGAACTAATATACCTAAAAACCTTAAAGATATCCATAATCTTAATATCCTTAAGTTATTAAACCACATGAAAACGTGCTTTAAGGAATGGTCTTCTATATTTTTATCCTGGTTTGGAAGAATTTCAGCTGTCAAAATGATGATCCTCCCCAAGTTTTTATATCTGGCACAAACTATACCTTTATCTATCCCTAAAAGGATAATCATGCAATTTCAAAAGCTATCCTCTAATTTTATAACCCATGGTAAAAAAGCAAGAATTTCTTCCCATATACTTCAACGGCATAACTCAAAAGGAGGGTTAGGCATTCCAAATTTTCATTACTATCACATTGCAGCGATACTTTCCCAAGCCATCAAAGGTCATCTTAAACCTAAGGTACTAGCATGGCTAGATATGGAGAACAGCTACATATACCCATTCTCTTTAGATCAACTCATGTGGTTGTCGAACACTCAACGACCAACTATACCTCAAATTTTTCCTTGTACAACGACAACTTTACTTTATTGGGACCAAATGAAACAAAAATACCATCTAATTCCACATATCTCTAGTGCCTCTCCTTTGGCTACTCTGATGTTACTCATTCCAGATCTTAACTTAACTAAATGGAAACGGAGAGGTATAACCGTTTTGAACGATATTTATCCATGTAATAAGATGTGCTCTTTACCATCCCTAATAGACAAATATGGTCTTACTCAATGTGACTATTATACATATGTACGACTATCTCACTTTTTTGAACAGGAGTTTAAAACTCAGAATTCTAATTTACTTACCTCTACTATGAATATTATAAACCTATGCTATAAATACCCTAACGGTCCTAAAAGTATATCACTCTGTTATAACACTTTACTGTCCATGTCAGACGGAAATAAACTCCCTTATATGTTGAAATGGGAAACTGAACTAGGGTTAAATATAGACTTGAAAGAATGGTTTAGAGCCTTTCGTAACTTTTCAGGCACCTCATATTGCTCCCAACATATGGAAGTTTCTAAAAATGTTCTTTTTCGTTGGTACTTAACGCCCATACGTCTTTCTAAGAAGTATCAGGGAACGAGTGACCTATGTTGGAGGAACTGTGGCAAACAAGGAACAATGGCTATCTCACTTAAATATGTCCCTTCCTAATATTAACACATTTCATAAGAAACTAATCACGATAATTTGTATAGCCACCAAATTAATTATTGCTAGAAACTGGAAAAATCCGTTATCCCCTAAATTTTCAGATATTGTAACTTTGATAGTTAGAGTCCATTTCATTATACGAGAAGGCATTCTTTTATGCTCAGAATAGACATGATTTATATCAATCCAATTGGAGTCCATGGTCAGAATATGTAACAAAACTTCCCTAACAAATTAATGAAGTATATGTTATGGTTTTTACTAAATAAGATTACCTCAGAAGTTATTATAGACACGCATATTGTTGTTTTTTATTTAAGTACTTTATAAAAGGTTGTATAAATTGATAAGTAAACATTTTCATAACATTGTAAGTAAGAATTTTGTAACCCCTCTTCATTATTCTTTGTACATGTTTATTCCCTTCTTTCTTTCTGTACCCCATTTTCTCTTTTTTCAATGAAAAACTGATACAATAAAAATCTATTGTACAAAAAAAATAAATGAAAACAACAATCTTTTTTTTCCTATAGGGTCTGCGTAAATATATAGGGTTTTTATTTTGTCCTAAATTAAGATCCAAAGTTTGAGGGGTCATCTTATAATTAGGGCTATCTTAAATTTCATAAAATCTGTGAATTACCGGCAACCCCCCCTACCATGAGTACCATGGGGGTGGGCAGTAAAAATGGATGCCTAATTGGCTGGCTAAGATTTTAAAAATAGCCCTTTTCCAGCTATATGATTGTTTGGGTTTATCTGTATTTGGTGCATGGCAGCCCCCAGACCAAGGTAAATATTGCTGTGCTCCCAGCCTTTTTTATCAATGGATTTTACTTTAACTCCTCTCCTACTTCTGATTGAATGTATGTATGTTTGGACATTTTGGCCACATATGACTTTTACATGCTGAATTTTAGAATCCATATGTTGGAAATCAATTAAATAATCAAAGTAGTTACTATGAGATCTACTTCTTGATTAATTACCTGGTTCTCATACAAAAATGATAAAAGTCTGCCAGGCTTCTCTCCCTCGCACCCTCTGTTGGGCTTCCTCTGGTGTAACCCGGAAGGTGAAACACATTGTGTGGGAGGGAGAGGATCCTAGCAGACATTTGTCATCTTTGTATGAGATGCCTTCTTCTTAAGAATGAGATCAGCACTGGACACATTAATGTAAGATACTGCTTTGTTTCTGTTGTTATTAAAATGTATTTCTACTGATGCCATTGCTTATTCATCGCTCTTTGAGTGACCTAGGTCCCTGAAACTGGGCAGAGTATTATAGCTACACAAAGAGTTCAATTCAAACGATTTACATGAGCAGGATGCTGCTTAGCAATAAGTGAGAGGCCACTACCCAGAATCACCTTGCACTTTATTTGCTGTTTTGTACATATCACACTATATATGTTTTTTTCTTATTTTACTTCATGTATCCAGAGAATAATTGTTGAAAAGGGGCCATATGATTGGTTTATTATATCACTTTTGAAGGGAAAAAGTGCACATCCCACTATACCTTTTTTGCCACTGTATTACTAGTTGAGACGCCAGAAGCCGGTTCCAGCTGGATATGATTAAACGTACTTTCCCCACAATCCATCTAAAGGAGGAAAGGTCAGCATAAGCTGCTAACTTGTTATGTGTGAGTGTATGTATAACATAGATATCCATGTGAGATTACATGGAGAATAAAGAAACATGCTGACTCAAAGGTCACCAGACAGTGCTGATTAAATGAGCAGGACTACTTCCTTTGTAACAAACCACATTAGATAAGTGCTTTATAGTATGTGTGGTATTTTTCTATAGTGCACTTGACTCATTTATCTTTTTTATACCTATACATTTGTGTCTATTGTACAAAATAAGTGCCCCCAGCTATTTTTTGAAATGTCATCCATTTTATAGCGGTATTGAAAGTAACTAAAATAGAACTGAATACCATTATAGATGGTAAAACCATGAACAATAAGGAAGTTTTAAGGAGACCACAACATCTGGTTTTGTGAACATGAGATTTAATGGACAATAACTGTTACTACAAAAATAGGTTGTTACATAGTTAACAAGGTTGAAAATGGTGCAAAGTCCATCAACGTCAACCTTTCTTGTGCCTATGTTTGCTGAACAGGAAGAAATAAAAAATAACTTTTGGGATTTTGTAGAGAAAACAAGTGTGTTCAAGACTGAAATAGCAACTGGAATTTCCCCCTAGATGCATAATGTTGCCTTAATTGCTATAATCTCATATGTCTGCATTTTTATAAAGACTTTCACTTCTGAACACATTTGACTGTACCAATTTAAGGCCCACAACAATCAAAAATAATGTTTACACTGTTTTGTTAATTGTACCCCAAGCAGCCATCTTTCTATCACACTGAGAGGGTGAAAACATTCTTGAATTGTTACTGTTTTCTTGTTATTAATTTGAATAGATCTTACCTTAACTCCTTCTCCTTCTGATTCCATGCATACATATGTATATGTTTAGACATGTGCGCCGATATTGGCCCCGAAATGGAATCTCAAAGCTTCTGAAGTCTAGAATGATTCGGTTACACACCATGAACCAAATTATGAGCTACACAGTAAGCCTCGATGTAACTCCGAATATGTTCACAAATTTGGAAATCATGATTATACATCGATAGATTCCGTAACCAAATGCAGCCGAAAAATGTCCGAAACGCCTCAACACCCATAATCCTATGGGATATTTTGTTCACAGAAAAAATAGTCACGAATAATCTGAAATCCTATCAACACAACCCCCCCCCCCCAAAACTCATAAGTAATGGGTTCATGCAATCAACTCAAACCAATCACTAGTGAGGAATATTTGCATATAATGAACATGTTCTCAACACCATTTGAGCTTAGGATTAGCAGCCAGCAGGCATCATTAATAGAGAAACATATTATTATAATATCCAAATGTCAAGCTAGGGCAGTGGTAGCTGGAGGAAGGGGGGGGGGTGGGAGGGGGGTTGACCGGGCTTACACATACCATCATAGTTTATCAGCATAGGAGAACACAGGGTTGGAACATAAATTATGCCAACATTATAAGTTTCAGATATTCTGACATCAAGTGGCAGGTAAAAAGGAAACTGTCAAATGCAGCTGCTTCTGTCAGAGCCACTTCCGGCAGTCCTCCGGACCTGATGGTTTTTGAAGAGGAGCTATTGCAGGTCATGGGACCTGAGAAAGTCATAGAGGATGAGGTGACAGTTGGCACAGACTTGCCTGATTGTAAGTATAGAACATTCATTGATATGGTATGTCAAATGATATGTATGAACACTGTTCTCTAACTTCACTCATAGCATCTGGATCTGTGCCCCCTCAACCCCTAACCTCATATACACGGAAATGTGGACTTGAATGTACAGTTGCATGACATCTATGCACTTGCATGCTACAGTGATAAGAATGTGAAAGCCCTCATAGCTTCATTCTCAGAATTAGTGTGCAACGAGTTCAGCATGGGCTTATGTTATGTAACTACGAACTGATTCTGTAAATAGCTATAATAAATGCAGATAAGTATTAAGAATATCAATGTACCATAATTCAGGATTTAGATGACAATGCATGTAGACTTTTCTAATAATTTACTGCTTACATTCTGTATAACAATGTTCGAAACATCTCTTTTTCGTGTAGCCACATCCGTGGTGGCACCTATAATGCCCCCCAGGATGGTTTATTTAATCGTCAAGATCAGCTGAGCACATTCAGAAACCATCCACAATCTGCTGCCAGTACTCTGATGACAGCATTCAAAGCTGCTATACATGGTCTGGCTGCTGGAGCCCAACATGATGGAGACACATAATAAGTAGCATACTCAGTTAGGTGAGGTAGTTGCGAAGCAGGCACAGAAGAGATTGTACCACAGGAGTGTGAGTTTATAGCTGAACACCAGAGGCGTCGCTAGGGGGGGGGGGGGAAGGGGCTACTGGGGCTATATTCCCGAATCTCCAGTGCATAGCCCCGAGACTCCAGGGCTATCACTGTTAAAAATAAAAAATCTCACCCGCTGAGCTTTCCCTCGTCTGGGACATAGTCCCAGAATCGGAGGTTTATGCTCGTGCGGGGGTGAAGAGGAGAGGCGCTGCTGCTGGCCCCTCCTCCTGGAGGTGCAGCCCACAAGCAAATGCCTGCGGTGACCGCACCTCCTGGCCATACTGACAGCTCGACGGGTGCAAGCTATAAGGATTTTTTTTTTGTTGAAAAATATTTAAAAATGTGTGTTAGTGTCTGCGTGTAAGTGTGACTGTGTGGGTGAATCAATGTGTGTAAGTGTGTGTGTGTCAGGGTGTTTGCATAAGTGTATGAGGGTGTGTGTGTCAGGATGTGTGTGTCAGGGTGTTTGCATAAGTGTATGAGGGTGTGTGTCAGGGTGTTTGCATAAGTGTATCAGGGTGTGTGTGTAAGTGTGTGTGTCAGGGTGTTTGCATAAGTGTGTGAGGGTGTGTGTGTGTCAGGGTGTTTGCATAAGTGTATGAGGGTGTGTGTGTCAGGGTGTTTGTATAAGTGTATGAGGGTGTGTGTGTCTCAGGATCTGTGTGTGTGTGTGTGTGTGTCAGGGTGTTTGCATAAGTGTATGAGGGTGTTTGTGTATGGAGAGTGTGAGAGAGAGACACGGAGAGTGTGAGAGAGCGAGAGAGAGAGACGGAGAGTGTGAGAGAGAGAGAGACAGAGAGTGTGAGAGAGAGATAGAGAGTGTGAGAGAGAGAGAGAGACGGAGAGTGTGAGAAAGAGAGACGGGGAGAGAGAGAGAGAGAGACAAAGAGACAGAGAGTGTGAGAGAGAGAGAGAGAGACGGAGAGTGTGAGAGAGAGACGGAGAGTGTGTGAGAGAGACGGAGAGTGTGTGAGAGAGAGAGAGACGGAGAGTGTGAGAGAGAGATGGAGAGTGTGAGAGAGAGAGACGGAGATTGTGAGAAAGAGAGATAGAGAGACGGAGAGTGAGAGAGAGACGGAGAGAGAGAGACGGAGAGAGAGAGAGAGACGGAGAGTGTGAGAGAGAGAGAGAGACGGAGATTGAGATAGAGAGAGACGGAGAGAGATGGAGACTGTGAGATAGAGAGACAGAGAGTGTGAGAGAGAGAGACAGAGACTGTGAGAGAGAGAGACGGAGTGTGTGAAATAAAGAGAGAGACGGAGTATGTGAAATAAAGAGAGAGACGGAGTGTGAGAGAGAGAGACGGAGTGTGTGAGAGAAAGAGAGAGACGGAGTGTGTGTGTGAGAGAGAGAGATGGAGTGTGTGTGAGAGAGAGAAAGACAGAGTGTGTGTGAGAGAGAGAGACGGAGTGTGTGTGAGAGAAAGAGAGAGACGGAGTGTGAGAGAGAGAGACGGAGTGTAGGAGAGAGAGACGGAGTGTGAGAGAGAGAGATGGAGTGTGTGAGAGAGACGGAGTGTGTGTGAGAGAGAGAGAGATGGAGTGTGTGTGAGAAAGAGAGAGAGGCGGTGTGCGTTAGAAAGAGAGGGAAAGAGACGGGTGCGTGAGACAGAGAGAGACGGGGTGAGCCTGTGTGCGATTGAGCTCATCTGGGCTCTAGCCCGGATCATTTGTTGACCTAGCAACACCCCTGTCCGCAAGTAAATCTTCCCGTATGTCTTTACTCTCTATATAATGAGAAATAAATGGAATAGAGTAGTACAGTATTATGAAATAAATGGCAAGCGGCAAGCAAGATGGTTCCCTGGGCAGCTAAAACAGAAAACACAAAATAAAGACTTCAAAGACTGAAGTTCCAGCAGCGGTATGTAATGGCCTCTCAACGTGTTCCACTTGGTGGCAGTCCTAGCTTCATCAGGAGAAAAAAAGGCTGTATACTTCTTAGTTACGAAAAAACAAAAACAAAATAATAATACTAGTAAAAATAACATTATAATATTATAAAATATATATGTTTTATTAGAAAATGGGCATAAAATAGAAAAAGGAAAGGAAAATAAAGATAGAAAAATATTTGTATTAACTTTTTATATAAAAAGAACACCTACTCAGGTTGTATAGAGAAAGTAGAGACCATGTCATTAAAAAAGGGTTCAAGGGTGGAAATAGCCCTCACAAAATATTGTATCAGTGAAAAAGGGAAAAATATCAGTAATAAAAGAGGGAACAGATGATGTGGTAAATTAAAGAAGAACAGTTTGTATAATAAAAAGGGTTGTAAAATGGCCCCAAAAAAGCTGATAATATTATTAAAAAAATGTATTTAAATAAAATAATAATGTTATTAATATCTTACAGAAAAAGAAAGGTATTCCAATAAAACATAAATATAAAGCAGTGAACCTGTATACCCATATAGTAAGATGTAACGCTATAGACAGAAAGTATAATGATATTTCATAAAGGCATGCAGGGGATAATTTATTTATGGGACTAGATATATATCATGGCTCATCTGTCATAAAAAGATATAATATCTAAACCTGTATATTGTCCTCAGAATGAGGTCTCAAAAACACTACATCGTGAAAGATATAGGGCTAACGAGGAGGTTGCATCACTAACGGAAATCGCATGACATTTCCTTTGCTTTTTGAGCAACTGCTCCAGTGTCATTGATAAGGAATTGGAGACATCGGTTTCAACTGCCATCTCAGGTAACAGTGTATATAAAAGTTCCAGCACATTCTAACAGGGTCACCAATACTGACTTCTGTTACCTCACTACTGGTTCAGAGCTGCCTACCATGACCCTATGGACTGTATTTGATCTTGCCTAGGCCTCTCTCTAATTTTTGCAGAATATCAGATTGGATTTTGAGAAATGTAGACAGTTGCTTAAGCCAATGTGCAGCTAGATGATGAGAGGAATGGCCTCAAATGATAGGAGTGACTACCCCTTGGTGAATAGGTACATACTATGTCCTCCTGGGCATCTGGCAATTTTATGTTACTATAATGTCAACCATGCTGATATACTTGTCCGTACACTTTCTTTATACAGATTGCTTTCTTGTAATAATCTCTACAGTAATAAAAGGTTATTTACGTACATTTATGTGTGAATATTTTTATCTCTCCAAGAGTGTTCCATGTGCCGTTGGATATAGTTAGTTATGAGGTGTGGGCAGGGCTCAGAAAACATGCTTAAAAGAATGCATCACACTGATTCTGTATTTTTCACTGGGTCTGGAACCACAAAGCATCAGAAACGTCTTCAATTGTTTGACATCCATGATGCAGCTTCACGGGGCTCCACCTGTGAGAAATTTAATCCTCCTGATTTCGTTCCTTCATATGTCAGAGGCATGGTAAGACTTCATGAATTACTTTATGTAGATTGAGTTTCCCTAAAAGTGGAAAGGTTCTTCCAATCAGTGTAATTAATTAATACATTGTAAGTTATTCAGAATGACTAAGCCCTTTATTTGGGCAAATGTTCTAATTTATGATAAAATGTTTTACCATAGACAATACATTGAGGCTTCTCTTGTTTCCAACAATGTCCTAGGGTGCAAGCCAAGTTGTAACACACATGTCCATAAAAACAACACATACATAACTATACAAGTTGTGAAGAGCAAATGCAGGGATACATATTTATTAATATAAAACTACATGCAGACACACACACACACACACACACACACATATATATATGTATATTCATTATAAACTATTAACTGGAACTAATCAAGTTAACACTTTGCACAGTGGGGGTTTTTATGACATGGATAATACATTTATTGCCTGGTGGGGCTTTCCTTGCATAGTGAGGCTTTCCCTACATGACTGAATTTAATTGTATCTTTGTGCAATTCCACCATCTGCAAAATTTGCCAATTTATTAATACTTTGAACAGTGTTTGTTCTATTTCTGATGGTAAGAAATACTATTTGGCAACATATATGAATTGTGGCATGGAGAATGTGATAATTGTCATATATACAATGCACAGAACAGAGAATCTCAAACAATTAATTTTGAATATACCAATTGGCCTGGATGTCTGCTCAGTGACACAGGTGTAGGAAGAAGCCAAAATAAACCATCTATTGAGAGAAAGGTGGGGATTTATTCCTTCAATAGCAACATTTCAACCTTGTGAGAGGTCTGTGTTCCGTGCTTATTTCTGTGCACCTTTACACTGCTGTGTGCATTGCCTGTTGGGATGGAAGAAGGACAGAAAGGACATATAACAACCATTCACCCATGTGCAGGCTTACCCAGGCTGTGTCTAGCCATTTCAGTATCCTTTTGCTGTGCGTTCTTTTTTATTATTTATGCTTATTCTTGTCTGCTTGTATTCCAGCCCTGTCTTGAAATCCTATTGTTCTCTGCTTCCAGGTTTTCTTCATCTCCACCTTTGTCTCTTTGCTTCTATATAAACCACACACATTTCTCTTTAGTGGTTTAGTTTCCAGTTTGTGTTGTCCTGCAAGGTTCTGTTTGTGCATCTCAGTCTACAGGTATTCTCTGTTTCTGTGTCTCTGTGCAATGTAATTCTTTAAACTTCTGTCTTTCATTTGTTAATATTAATTCACAGCATTAGGGACTTGCCTAATTATGGGGTAGAAAAAGAAAGCAATATCCCAAGGGACAAGCCAGCTCCACTCAGAAATGAGAATTAACCTCCCATATGTAGATTTACCGGTGCTGGGGTGCTGGGTCACGCTGTGAAGGCAACTGAATGAAGTACGGCACTTATGAGCCTATGATTAAGTGCTGTTTAGGCACGAAGCGCGTAAAGCGTACTCCCCCCTGTCTGTATCCCTGCTTTGTTTGTTTTTTATGGATCCGATGCAATAAATCCATCATTTATTTTCTACTGGACTGAGGAGTGCTAGCGTCTTTCATCTCTGGTGTAATTATGGGGTACCTTAACGTGGCTGGCAAGCATAATCATATTGAACAGTAGGTAAAGTAAACCCTCTAGTGTTAGGCTAGTTCCTGTACATTTTTTTTTGTTCCTTTGTATGTTTCCCTGTGTGCCTTAGCCCTGGTCTCTGTGTGTTGTATATGTGCCCTTTGTCTATGCCCTGCATTATATCTATGTTATTATCTGTATCTCTGTACCTTGTATTCTTTATCCTTAGGTGGGTTCCTCCTCTGTCCTGCACTAGTCTTTCCTTAGCCTTGTACTGTATATTCAGTTCTTTTCTGCCTCAGTTGATTTTCTGCTTTTGCTCTGTTTGGTCTGTCTATAAGTTTATTATGTGCTTACCTGCAACATCCTACTTTCCTGTCAAGTTATTATCCATGCCTGCTCTAAGATGTCTGCAAGGATTCTCCAGTCTTAGCCGTGATTTACTGAATACAGCAGCTGCCCCCACAGGACCTTGGTATGTGGCTGGACGACCTGGAGCCTCAACCTACCAGGGAATTGCAGTTGCCTAGCATCCGGCCATGTGTACTCAACTCGGGCGCTCAGGGTCCCATGCAACCTGGACCCCGTGCATTACACATATCTAGTGTAACATCGTTTTTGTATTAAAAGCATTAATACATTTATTCTAACTTCACTCACAATACACAGTGCGCACTGAGAACCAACTCAAGAGAAAACAGCGCATTTGTAAAGTTGATTACCAGTCACAGCTACAGCTTAAAGTCCTTCTGTTGAAACTGGCTAAAATGGCGGAAAAAAGTGCTTGTCATAAAGTGCTTCAGCAATCCTTTCAGCTCCAGAAATAGACACAGGCACATGATAGAAATATTTAGAGATGTATTGCTCCATTAGGTTAACAACCTTACAATAAAATCAGTAGATATAAATCGATGATCACAAATAAAGATAGTGTAACCCATACCCTACCTGTTTAATCAGAATCACTCTAACTTCATTAGGTGCTAATCAAAACAACCTAAACATGTATTCACTAACTACCATGGACCCCTGTCCAATGTCCAATCCTAGTCCAGTCTGAAATTAATCAAAATTGTCCTCTGGGGAAGTTCAGATCACTTTCGCATTCCAACTCTACAAAGAAGTCTTTGGTCATTTCTGCATTCCAATTCTCATAGCTGATCTCGCAAAAATGTCCACAATAATCCTTTGGCTTTACCTCCGCAACATTCCACCACTGTAGTATGACTTGTAGTAAACTCTCTATTCAATAAAATTCTAGAATGGAGGTCGACTTTGGAGGTTGACTTTCATTTTGAGACTAAGTCAAATTCGCCACCCAAATCAAAAAATGCTTTGATCATTTACCAAGTGTCCCTTATTGCCGGGGAGGTATTTATTTTATTTAAATGCCCCAAAGACATAAGGAAACAGTAGTTGCATTTGCTATGCAGTTTCACGTAACAAAAAAATAAGATAAAATAATAATAAGATAAAAAAATGATCTCACAATAAAATAAAGCCAGCACAAAGATGTACTAGAATATGACAGCCATACAAATAGTTCATTGGACCAGCAACATGCCCATTCACCTTTTACCCTACATATTCCAAGACCAGGGTTTCCCAAACCCCTAGTCTACAAAATAACCCAGGACATGGTGGTGGTGAGACAAATCTCCTGGTCCAATAACGAATCCAGGCCCATGTGGGCCCCAAATCCGCCCGCGTAAACTCCACACTTTTTCACCCAAAATGAATGTTTGTTTCATGCTGTGCACAAACTGGCTTTCTTCATTATAGGACAGCAGCCATATAGTCTGTGTATCTATCTATCTATCTATCTATCTATCTTGAGACAGGAATTTCAAACTGCCACCTCCTGCTACTGATTACTTATGATATTGAGCCATGGAGATTTGGCACATCCTAGGTTCTGATTATTTATGATTATCAATTATTCGTTACTGGTCACCATGCTTTTTCAGCTCCATCACCCTGTAATACACCCTGCATGTGTAGACACACTGTATATTCTGGAACATCCTCAAAATGATTGATTGTTTAATATGTCAGTTTTACTGTCCTGAATGTATTTGTGCATTCACTCGTGTTAAACAATGTGTTAAATATATACATGCTACATATATAAAAATCACAACAAATCACAATTAATTAGAGCAATATGTTTCTATTTGCAGGCTGGCCTATCACATTACCACACCGAGTTATATTACCGCCGGTGTTAATACTACTCTTGCTGTTCATATGTTTGATGCATCTTATACTGAAATGAATTTAACTGCAGACATCCTGTTGCATAATACAGTATTAGTAAGTGCAAGCAGAGTTTTCTATAATGGTAAGTACAATGCTATTTGTATCCTTTTACTACAGAGTTAATTTAAAAAAAATATTAATCTAGTTTCTAAAATGTATATGAAACATTGGTAAAAAGATACAGATTGTAGCAGAGAATCCAGAGAAAATGACAAGATGATATAACTGTTTTGCAATAAGCAGCAGAACGTGCACTTTTTGTAAAAGATAGGAGCAGATTGGTACAACAGCACAGACTGAAAAGCAATCTCATTTAAAGTGCTGTTTTTAAATACAATATTCTCCAAAAAGTACAGTTACAACAATAATTATTGCTACAACGAAAATAATAAAGTGCTATATTATATTGAACCTATATTTAAAGTGCTAGCATATTTGGCTATTACAATGTAAGCCACAGTGTTAAGGTGCAATTTAAAAAAAAAAGTATTTAAAGAACACTGCATTCAATAAAAAATGTATAGAAAGTGCAAGTGATAAAATAACTTAAAGCAAAAATAGACGATTTATAATAATAGATACACCAAATCACAGGTCTGCTGGCGATTATATGGAATGATATAAGCATTTTCTAATATAACTTATCGTCTCAGATTCTATTAAAATACAAAAAAACAAGAGGCAACTAGATGCAGTCTATAACAGTACAACTCCTTATTATCTCCATACACTATATTATATTAGCTAGATTTTATTGCTAAACATTATTAGTTAGAACTTTATGGATTTATATATTTTTTACAATCATGTCTACATTCTGTTTCAATGTCCCACCAATTTAATGTGGATGCTTTGTTTTTAATCTGAAGATCCAGTATGTTTCTCTTTTGTTTATTTCTGCCCCGCATTGGACAATATTTTCAATTGCCTGAAAATCAAAGTGTTTTTTATTGCTTGCTCTACATATATGAAAATGCTTGCTAACTGTAGAGGATTCATCTTTGTTATATTGTTAAGATGTTCACACATTCTTTGTTTGGCTTCATCTATTTCTATTTTTGTATATTCTGTGTAATTATATAACCAGATGGAGTTTTATATACATTTCCTGGGCAATTTCTAAGATGCTGAAGATATAATTACAATTAAATGTAAAATTATTAAACATATTAATGTACTGTAAAATTGGTACTTCCTGCATGTAAAGTTTTTAATATGTATATATATATATATATATATATGGTATGGGGAGTAAACATGCATGTGATCACAAAAAGGGAAGGGATGGGTTGTATTTAGGGAATGAAATCCCACACTGCAATGAGCCGATACATGAGCAAAACGAGTAGGGCGTGTTAACCACCGGTATATATCTTATTTTTGTATGCCAATTTTTCGCAATTATATTACCTATTTTGGATTACAACTGTCCTATTATTTGAATTCTTGCTGGTTAATCCACTTTTCGTAACCTCTACCCCAAGCCAACATATGAAATGGGGATGAGCTAAGGAAGTATTCGTGTGGTAGAGGGGAATGGGGAATAACTTTTCCCTCTGGAAAATATCTTTAGGCGACTATAGGCGATTTCTGGAAAAATAGTGGAAAGGGGAATTTTTCAGACAAAGGTTCACCATGTCATAAAATAGAAATTAAATATTTTAGTTTTACTGCTGTGATATTGTGTCACATGATGCAGATCACTTTATACCTGTGGAACTTAGTAATACCCAATACACTACTATAACTGAAAAAAAAAATACACAATACAGTGCTATAACTGTGAAAAATACTACCTGGCTTTTCCCTGGATTTAGATACTTGTCGCTGCTCCTCGGTTTGGTGTATTGGTATGTGTTTGTTTTTTTTAAAGCATTTGGTAGATGGCCGAAATGCAAGGTTATTCAGGGTCACATTTGAACATATTGTGTAGCTCAAAATCCGGCTTCCAATAAGAGCCCTATGTACCCTGAATATTTCCGAGCTTTGGCAAGTTAGCTTATAAATCTTGCAAGTGCTGTGAAGCTGATGGGTCATTGTTTTATAGCCTAAGTCTTCACACTAATATTCACATTAACCAAGTTCCTCCTGAAAGGGTCCTGAATTAAGCCAAAGTCTATAGGGCGGACTGAGGCTATCACATGGCTTCAGTACATTTCGGCTGATTTCGCCATCAGGAGAAATCAGTGTGTAATCGACTACAATTTCAAAATTGCAGACATATTCACAGGCACATTGGAATTACATGAGTAGCTCGAAATTCAGAGGCACCATTTCGGTACTGAAAAATGGAGCTACCCTAGTTGACCCTTTTGAGTTTTATTGCTGTGGATTTCTGTAGTACTCCTAATGGGCAGGTCAATCCCTAAGGAGGAAGCTTTTAAAATACTGTAAAATTTAATGAAAATAAAAAAAATTTGATTTGAAAGTTTAACCCCTTAACGACATATGACAATGTAAGTCATATTAATAATGCATAAATATACCGTTAGTGACGCATGACTTATATTGCCTTTGACAAGCGTTGATCTGCCTCCCTCTCCTCACTATACTTTTAGTGAGGGAGAGAGACAGATTAGATAGTGTAATTTTCAGATGTAATAAATTAAATAATATTTAATCAAATTTAATAACCAGGGGTTTTTATGAAAAGCCTTTTCCCTGCCATTGATGGCTGTGTACGCCGTGATCTTACACAGCAGCACATTTTTTGCTGTCTGTACATTTTTTCGGAGTTCATTTTTTACTGTCATTTATTACAGTATCAAAGGCTCTTTTAAGACCTTTTAACCCCTTGCTTGCTGTAGATCCCTGCCTAAGCAGCGATCTGGTGCAAATGATTTGTTACAACCACAAGAGGTTAATTATACCCGCTACGGGATTATATTTAACGTAAATATTTTTTTTAGCTGTCTGAGCAGCTGTATAGCAATCAGTAACAGCCTATCAGTGGCAAAGGCGGTTTGGTGATTACTCAGATGATCATCACCATTAGCCTGGTCAGCTCACTATTTATAAATATTGATCTGACCCGTGTATATCTGCCTGCCTTTCCTCACTTGAGTTTTAGTGAGGAAGAGAGACAGATCTGTATAATGCAAGTTTTTAATTGTAATAAATTAAATAAAATGTTATAAAATTGTGAGACCCAAGGGCTTTTATAAAAGCCATATTAGTTGTATAGTGTACCCCTGTATGTTAACCCCTGTCACAGCACATTTTTTCTTATCTGTGCATTTTTAGGGGTTAATTTTTTTTGTACAGTACTACAAAGGCTCTTATAAGAGCTATTAACCCTTTCCTTGCTCTACATGTCAGAATTCCAATTTGGAAATGCGCACCTTCCAAATGTTGCCTTTTAGTCCCCAAACAACCCAACAAACCTATGTATGGGTGGTATCCCTGTACTCAGGAGATGTTGTTGAACACATATTGGGTTGTTATTTGGCAGTGGAACATACCAAAATCTGTAAATTCATGTCTGAAGTACAATGTATTTAAAAAAAAACACACAATAAAATTACTACCACAAATTTTGACAAAGGCTGGTGGTAGAATTAGAAAGTGTTAAAATACCACCATTTGACTTAGCCTAGGGTGTCTACTTAGTATATGGATTGATGGGATATAATACACTGGCTGGCTTCAAATATGTCCCAAATGGGACATGGGTGTAGGTTGTCTGCATGTCAAAATTCCAAGTATGAAAACCAAAAAGCACACCTCTCAAATGTGGCCCAAATCAAGCTGACAAACCTATGCATGGGTGGTATCCCTGTACTCAGGAGAAATGGTAGAATCTATTTAGCAGTTTTTTTCATTCGTTTTTGTAGAAGAGAAGATGTTTCAAATAAAAATAAATTTGTGTTTTTTTTTCACCATATTTTATTTATTTTATTATTATTTATTTATTATTATTTGTTATATTATATTTTAGGATATGATCAAAATGATGGCATCCAAATGAAGCTCTTCTTGTCCATATAAAAAACAATATATAATTTATGTGGTACAGCACATGACAAAGAAGAAAATTACAGCTAAACACAAACAGCACAGAAATGTTAAAATAGTCATTGTCCAGAATGGTCAAAAATGTTTCAAAGGGTCTGTCCCTAAGGGTTCATCTTTAACATTTTTCTTTATGTCAGAGTATTTGAAAGATACCCAAAAATGAATCATGAGGTGTTTTTTTTTTTTTTACTTGAAAATGTGATTGCCAAAACCATGAGGCAATAAATATAAAATCATTAAAGTATGTATTTTTTGTCTAATTCTAGCAGTTGCTGAGAAGTACAGTAAATTAACTCTAATATGGTGTCTTTTGTTTATTTCTCTCAGACTCTGTTGAACTGTTCACTCTTCCTGCAGTAAGTACAAATGATACTAGTTTTCAGTTTTGTTTATATGTTTATTATCTGCTGTCTGAGGTTATGATCAATAAATGCCTCTCATAACACTAACTTGAAATGTGATTGCTTATGTGGAGAAAATGATTGTGAAACAGCCATGTCCCCCAATTAGTTGTGAGCCATAGGTTGCAGGGCCATGCTATAGACCTATTCAAACAAAAGTCTAATGGTGCAGTATCTTAACTAAATGACACACATGTTTTCTTACAATATTGCAGGAACATAAACACAATGGGATTTGTCTGGTTAGCACTGAATTTATATAAAATGATGGCCCCCCTGGGACCATCGCTATGCCTTGTGGCCCCAATGAAATATAATTAAAGCCCCCGCTGGGGTCATGGACCGCTATTATATCCATGCCCACAATTACATATTTTTAAAATGGTTCCTCTGGAGTTTGGGGTTCTATGCCCCCAAGCCCCAATTAATTAAAAAAAAACAAAGCCTCATGGGACTTGCGGCAATCTATGCCCCAATGTATATGCAAAATGTATAGTTAAAATAGTGAGATGAAATGTTCATATCAACTCACCTGCAACTCACCATTTTGTAAATGGACTCCACTGATTCAATAGAACTTCTGATTTTAGCAGATGTGGCCCCCATGCTGTGAGGAATCCCACCCCTAAAGTGAAACTCTTACTTGACCATGTTCCATTTCTGTTATTTGCTTTTTAGTTCAGCACATTTGCTCTTCATTGAATAAATTCCATATTGTTTTGTTTTTTATATAGCAACTTGTGTTTTAATCTTCCAACATCTCAAGATGGTTGTAATACACATTTTCTGGGGTAAATAAATACAATTATAACTAGTACTGCGCACATACTTTATGTTGATAATTATTTCCTTATTGTATTAATTTGAGATCTTAAAGGCAATGTCTCACCTAACCATTGTTTTTAAGGTGATTGTAGAGCATAAAAAATTATCGAAAATGATCTATACATTGTGTTAGCAAAATTGCAAGCAAGTGCCTAAATTAGAAGAACAATGTGTTTTAAATGTGTTCGTGGAGTCTCCTGCTTATGACATCACCTGTGGCATGGTATGCCAATGTATAGATCATGTTCAATCATTTTTTATTCTCTATATGCACAGTAAAAACAATGGTCAGGTGATACAGTCCTTTTAATGTTTGTTCACATTTCCCTGTTTTTTGCAGATTCCAGAGGACTCTTCTTCAGAATATTATAACTTGAGGGTCTGTGGATCAGTGCAAAATGAATCTTCATTCTACAAACACATTACATTGCCACTGAAAAAAAATGATATCTCTGTGTTCATACAAACTGACAAATTTACTTACAAACCTGGACAAACTGTAAAAATCAGAGTCATCTCTATATATCCTGATAAGAGACCATACAAAGGAAACGTTGAACTTGGAGTCATGGTATGTATTAATGAATTATAACAACGTTAGTTAAAAGAAAACTTTAGCTAAAGTATATGCATAGAATTGAATAAATTGTGATGCTGACAATTATGTATTTATAAAGTGTTTTTCTTTAAGATGTGTCTCATTTTCAAGTATGTCCTTGAAAAAATGTACCATACCGTCCATTCTGTCCCTAGCTAATTGAGATAGCGGTGTCAGAACTCAGGAGGCGGATGCTCGTTTGCACTGTACTCAAACTGGATGCACTACTGCACATGTGCATATTCAATGGTGTATCTTGATTTTTGCTGCCCTAGGCAGACAAAATCCGGGCACCCCCCTACCCAAGCTGCACACCCACGTTACACACCTACGACATGCCCCATCACCTCCATTACATGACCCCACATCACACATAACATTCAGACTCACATCACTCTCATACTCCCATCACACACACTCTCCTTGAGCCTTATGCAACTGCTAAATCTATGAGCAACTGAACTGTGTGCATGTACTGGCCCATATGGTCCTGTAATAAGGCGGCTATGATGCCTGATAGGACCTTCATGTTGTGAGAAGGCTGGTTATTGGCTGGTAGTTGGACTGTATGTGTGAGTGTGTGCATGCAACTCCATATGGGTTTGTATTACTTCACTCTGTGTGTGTACAATATGGTTTCCACTAGAAGGGAAGCAAAACCATACTGTATGTATATATGTGTATATGTGTGTGTGTGTGTGTGTGTGTGAGAGAGAAACTGTGTGTGACCAATCATTCAATCATCAATCATTGTATGTGTGTATGACTGTGTATGTATGACTTTGTATATGTGTGTGTGTGCTACTGTATTTGTTACTGTAAATGTTACTGTGTGTGGGACTTGCTAGTGTTAGCTAATCTGAGTGTGAGCCTGTTACTAGTAGGTGGTTCTTCTGTGCTGTTAGTTACTTTAGCCAGTGGGTGTGGATCATGACTGGGCTAAGTGTCGTTCAGCTCTTCATGTTCATGACCTGCTGTTAAATATCTACTACTGTGCATGTGTATATTATATATATTATCTGTGTGTAATCGTTTTTGCGAAACTGCAAATAAGTGTCCCTGAATGGCAGAAATAAAACGTGGTCACCATAGTCCTGATCTGAAATATTCATAAAATAACTCACTGAATTATTTATTTATGTAAAACATTTTTGTTTTGAATATGTATTAATCAATACTGTATCATTAACATTGTTTCTATTATCATTCTGATATGTTTTGGCATATTCCGTCTTAACAGGATCCTAAACAAAATATTGTTCAAAAGTGGCAGAATTTGAATACCGTCCTAGGGGTTGTATCTACTGAATTTTTGCTGTCTAGCAACCTCATTCTTGGTACCTGGATGATACAGGCTGTAGCAGATGTAAGTAGTATGTTCTTCTGCAACACCTCTGGATAAACTGTAATATAAAAGGACTGTTGGGATCTTTAATGTACAAGGTAACAAATTTAATCAGTGGGAAACCACTTGCCTGCTATGCATCATTTTCTAGGGGGATAGGAGGAGACTCAATAATATATTCCTTAAAAGTAATGCTTCCTTTTTCATTTGCATATTTGGGTTAGCTAATTTAGGGATTTATCAGGAGTTATAGGAACACTGAGAAACCAGAGGTGTGGTTAACCGGTACCCCACCCCCTCATTCCTTAAAGTGTAGACAGTGTGTTTAGCTGGAATTTTGGCCAGGTAAATTGGCCTGGTATTTGCAACTTGGCTGTCAGTTTAACAAAATTCCCAGGGGTCGATTCAAAGATAAGTCAATGGGCTAAACAGAATATGTGAATCTCTCATTTTCTGTTCACTAACAATAAGTGATTATCCAAACAAGTTCTAAACCCTTCATGTATGCTATACCTACAGTGTGACTCTGTGATTTTTTTTCCTATTAACTATCATTTTCTTATTACAATATTTATTATATGTGTAATTCCTGCTCTGACCTAATTTTTACACATGTGCAAAGAAATAATACACAGCTTTTGTCTTGGAAAATGTTAGTGAATACTCACTTTAATTGGTCAATGAAGATATTTCCCTTAACTTTTGAGATGTAATATTTTAACTGGAAATGGTATCTTTTATATGTAGGCATTTATATTTCCTATTTCTTCACTGTTGACAAACTCATCTACTTTATTTTTAGGATATTTACACCTCTGTAAATTTCTCAATTGCAGAATATGGTAAGGAATTTGTATTCTTAAAATATGTAAAGAAAACTGATATATACATTCTGTGAACATACCGTATTTAGGCAAATCTAATGACCCATCGAATGTAATGCGCACTTCAAATTTTGACACCTTGAAGGCAAAACTTTTTCGGCTGAGAATGTAATGCACATTTGTACAAGAAGTATTTTTTTTATAACAATCAGTTTATGCTACCAACTTAACGATAATTTTATTATAAATTATACTGCAATACAACAATATTATGGCATTTCTATAAATAAGAGAGGGAAGGACACATGCACAGTTTGTCTTTATTGTGTTGTGCTTTCTTTTTTGTTAATAGCAACATTTTGGGGGTTTTGGATTAAGCTGCAACATAAAATATACGCAAATCTAATGCGCCATAGATTCTAATGCACACTCATATTTCGGAGACAAAATTTGTGGAAAAAAGGTGCGCATTAGATTCAAGTAAATACGGTATATAGTCATGTGTAGTACACTTTTATAATGGATTGTATATGCAATCCACTAGCTCTTCAAACATTACAACCAACAAAGAAGAGCACTGCACAATACATTAAACAAAAGAACTTAGATCCTTTAATAATGAGCACCTTTTGTATCCATGATGGTTTATTTCGGGTACTTCGCTAAACACACTAAATCATTTGTTTTGTCACATAAATTCTTAGATGTACCCAAATTCTATGTAATGATAAATGTCCCAGCTGTCTACAATATGAAAAAGATGCAAAATTTGACAGGTACAGTCACAGCAAAGTAAGTAGTTTTACAAGTACATTATTATGAATTATTCTTTCCACTTCGTACTGCATTGATCCTAAACTTTTTTCCATGTTAAATTTCAATTTTTTCCCTGTTAAATTTCTATTTGGTTAGCATGCTTCTAAACCAGGGTAGGCAACCGGTGGCCCTCCGGACATTGCAGGACTATATTTCCCATTCTCCTCTGCCAGCCTCTTAGCTGAAAGTGCATTATGAGAGATGTAGTTCATCAGCAGCTGAAGGGCCTCAAGTTTCCTACCTCTGTCCTTAAAAGATGTTAATATATAAATATAACAATTAGTATATACACCAGTAGTACATAGTTAGCCCAACATTGATGGTGGAGCAGCCTAGCATACATATACAGTATATAAAGTATATATGCCTTTATAGAGGAAAGACTAATAACAGTCTTGGGCTAGCGTTAGACTAGGGCCAGGGCCGATCCTAGGGTAATGGGCGCCTGGGTGTAGGTTTTTTGGGGGGCGCCCCCCAGGTGGGTGTGGCTATATTATGAACTCCTCCCCTTTAGACATGTCTGTTCCAGACATGCCCATTTCATTATTGGGGAGAGGGGGAGGAGAGCACAAACTTAATTTTGATGTAAAGGACAAACACAAACTTTTATTTTAAATAAAGATATATATTTGGCTATAACCCGTATAGTGGTTTTATTTATTTCTATGATGCTCAGCCAGCAACATAGGAGACTTTGTGATGGCTAGTTGAATGTGTTTTAACTAACATTCCCATGATGCCCAATCAGCCAAAGTCTCCCGTTAGTCTGGCTGAGCATCATTGGAAAACAAGTACACAATGAGCGATAAATAGTATTCCACCATGCTCACCATATCAGTCACTCACGTGTCTCTCTCCCCCCATACCAATATGTCCATCTCTCAGAAAGAATTGTAAAATAAAGTTGATTCGGATCCGCACTTTTTGTGAGGTGCCGAGGTCCCGGGATGCTACCCAAATCTCCAAACGTAGAAGACAAAAATATGAAGGACCCAGCACTCAAAATGGTTTAGTGGAGGTGTTTATTCAGCACGCAGGCAACCTTTAACCCTCACAGTGAGGGTTGAAACATCACCTGCGTACTGAATAAACACCTCCACTAAACCATTTTGAGTGCTGGGTCCTTCATATTTTTGTCATCTCTCAGAAAGAGCTGACTGAGTTCTAAGGGGAAACAGGGCACCGGTCTGCATAGCCGGCTCTGAGGGGCAGCAAAGCAGCACATGGGCAGCATCTTTGCAGAGGTGTACCTAGGGTCTCTAGCAAATGCCACAGTACCACTTTGCCCCATTGTACATGTTATTTTGCCCCACAGAAGATCCCACAGCATCACTTTGACAATTAAAATGAGCCACAGTCAGGTACCAATTAACATGCCACAGTCAGATTGCCATTAACATATGCAACACCCAGTTTGCCCACTAAAATGCCGGTTTGTCCATTAGAAATGCCAGTTTGCCCATTAAAATATGCCACTGTTAGTTTTCCCATTAAAATGTGCCACAGTTTGTCCATTAATATGCCACAGCCAGGTTGCCCATTAATATGTCACTGTTAGTTGTCCATTAATATGCCACGGTTAGTTTACCCAATAAAAGCATTATCTCCTCTCCCACATTCCCAAGTACTCACCTTGCTGCTGCTCTCTCGTGTCCCCGGCTGTCTCATCCGCACAGTCTTCCCTCTAAGCACACTGAGTGCAGGAAGTGGGGAACAAGACTCCGGCTGGATGAAGACTTCTTCCCTCCATGTGACACAGTGACAGGGGCAGCAGGACCATGTTGCGGCCAGCGGGGCCCAGGTTAATCAGTGGCCCTGGGCAAGTGCACACTTACACACAGTCACACATAAATACACACAGTAACAATTACACACACACACATTTACACAGACATCCTTATACACACTGTCACACACTTAGTCACAATTACACACATACATACAATTACACAGACACCCATATACACAGAGTCACACACACAGCCACCCTTACACACAGGATACACTTACACAGACACTCATGTACACACACTTAGACACATTGACACACACATGTATACACATTGACACACACACACCTATATACATTGACACACATACACACTGACACACACACACACACACACACACACACACACACTTATACACATTGACACACACACACTTATATACATTGACACACACACACACACCTATACACATTGACACACACACACCTATACACATTGACACTCATACACACTCATACACATTGACATACACTTATACACACTGACACACACACTTATACACACTGACACACACAATTCCACACATACATTTCTTTTTTTAACCCCATCCTCCCCCCCCAAAAAACGTTATGAATATTGGCCCCCCTCCCTGTTTAATTACCTATATTTGAAGGGAGGAGGACATTTTCAGCAGCGCCTGTGGAGGGAGAGCACCGGCAACTAGGTTCTCTACATCCGGTGCGCCGTCCACAGCAGAGCGCGACGGGGCGGAGCTTGCACACGTCGCGCTGTGGTCAGTGTGAGCAGAAGGCGTGGTGACCACAGGAGCTCACCTGCGGCCCGCACCTCGGGGAGACGGTGCTGGGGAGGGAGCTCCCTGTAGCAGCGCCTCTCCTCCTGTGCGCCTGCCCAGGATCGGCCCTGACTAGGGCTATAACTAAAAGCAATGACCTACTTGTAGTTATTGCCTTATAACATGTAAAAAATAGTTCTGGTCCAAAGTGGTGATTAAAGGGCACATAGGGGACAAATCAGGATTGAGCTACCCAATATGTCCTGATGTGCCCCCCGCATAGGTTCGCAATTCGAACATCATAGCCAGATACACACACCTGTCAAAGCTGAAAGTAGCCGAAACATGCCCAAAATGCATCAAACCAAAATGGTAGCCTCTATACTCACCATAGAATGCTATGGGGAGGATAGAGACTCATGTCGGCAGGACTTTGGCTATTCTAAAAATAGCCAAAGTGCTCCTGAAATGAAATAAATAAATACATAAAAAATAGCCCACCTGGGGCCCTAAAATATTCATTGAGTCCAGGGCAAGTAGCCAGGACCCTCCCTATCAAAAAAAGAGCTGTGCCAGCCAAATGAGCCCCTGTTATAATAAATGAATGCCGGAGATTGGCAAATGATCGCAGCCCTCTATTTAATACACTGGGGGCTACACAAAGTTAGTATCCCTGGCCCCCCTAACAATAACTAAGGCTAGGAACTGCCCAAATGGCTCCCAACCCCATCTCACAGAGTAGCCCTGGCCCCCCATATCATTAAATTAAAAATCCCTGGGTTTGGGGCTGCCCAAAGGACCTGAAACTCTACACCCACCTCTACCTTGCCCAGTGAAAATCACTGCCCACCCCCTGACACCCCCCCAAAGGGTGCCCTGTGTACCTGTTTCTGAAATCCAGCGACAATCTGTGATGACCTCAAGTCCTCATCTTTGGCCCAGTGAAATGGGCTACCCTCAGCCCTCAGCAGATGATGGATGCAAAATGAAATCTCTGTCCGTAGAGTGGAGATTTTAAGATCCCAGCCCAACCACTGGCAGTTTTTCAAAACCCAGCAAATGATAAAGCTGGGATTGGAAGGCTTCTGACTTGGGCTATATTGAACAGACACTATATGATTTGTGTGGGTGTAGTAAATGGGAAATAAAAAAATCAAAGTTAAACACAGACACTGCAGAAGTGTTAAAACAGGCCATTTCGCAAAGAGTAAAACATGCCCCAAAAGTCTGGTGATACTCATTTAAACATCTTGAATTCCATCTCTAAAGAAAACAAACAGTATTGGCATATAGTGATCAATAAATACAAACCACATAAATAACAAATAACCAATTATCCATGCACCCAGAATTAAGGTATAATGGTGCTCTCTGATAAATTCCGGTGGGAAAACAAAGAAAGAAATGTATGTAAATCTAATGGTTTAATCTTCTCTACAGTATGAACTCACATTTGTTATATCACATTCAAATTACTTGCTATGTGTGATTCCTGGCTGACACTGTACAACTATACTGTACTTGAGGTAAATTGCTGAGACTCTTAGCAACCCTTACTAGCAAACAATAATTCTTAAACCACTAATGGATTATCAATGAATCGTAAGTAGTTAGATAGTAAAGGCATTAAGGAAGTCTTGGTTTCTATATATTTAATAGCATCAGAATCAAAAGAGTTTTATGCAAAAATCCCCAAACCCTTTTTAATACTTATTTAGTTAATTGGCTTTTTTTCTTAGGGATATCTTTGGAAAATCCATACGTGGGAACGTAACATTATCTATAAAACAATTGGATTATTATTCCTACCGAGATATTAATCAAACACATGAGGTAAGTTTATTCTTGTCTTATTGTTCTCAATATTTGTGTATATGCCAATGCTCAACAATAATCATGTGTTACTTTGTTCATGTAACACCCTCAATAATTTACAGGTGCATTTCCTCCTATTCCTAAGTTGGCTATTTGGTATGCTTCCTCAGCTTGATATTCTACTGTGTCATCAGTCCCCGGCATAGTCCTAAACATAGACAGCTTAGGACCTTTGCATATACAGTAGGTCAAAACAAATTTGTGCATGTTCTACTGTGAAATAAATGATTGAGTGTGTCAAGACCAATGTTCCAGCTCGGAGTTGTACTCCATCTACCATTTCCCTTCTGAGATGAAAGAATAAGTGACCATCCTGAAGATCTAGAGTACTAGGACTAAGGGGTCTATTTGAAGAGCTCTGATTTTCAATACAAAAATCTGCTCCAAATTTCAGCCCCAGTGGGATCACCATTATGATTTCAGGGACGACGTTTTGGCAGCCTAACTTCCCAAAATTTCTGCTGACTGAAATAGTAGCCTCAAGCTCATCGATAGCAAAATAAGCCACAATCCTCTTCTTGAAGTCTATGGGAGGACTTTGGCTATTCCGGAATAAGCCAAAGTCCTCTTGAATTCCTCCAAAATGGTCCTGAAGTTTAAAACAAAAATTATATTAAAATACCAATTTTAATAATTATTACAAAATATTAAATAATTAAATTATACAATTAAATATATATATATATATATATATATATATATATATATATATATATATATATATATATATCTTATCATAATATGCAGCAAATATAACAAAATAAGATACTGTAAAAAATATTTAAAATGTTTCATTGACATGTGAATTGTTTATTATATGCAGTAATAGCATATTTAATAAACAGATTAATGATTTCAGTATGTTTTTTCAAATATGCTATTATGGCATAAATGGTGCAGTTATCATGTCAATAAACAAATCATACCATAAAACACAAATGTATCCCAAACGCAAGTTAGTAACTAAAATAAGTTAGGTTATTGCCATCTGCACTGTGAACATTAAACGGTACCATGTGGCATGAAGGCAGTATATATATAACCTAAACTTTTTGAGGTTGAATGATAACAAGGGATTTTATGCTAACCTATAGCTGTTATGATATCATCGATATTGCTATACCACAAGAACTGTTATGGCGTTGTGCAAAATAATACATGCTACTTGACAACTAACTTTTATTGGGGTTACTAAGTGGCATATGGGATTTGTGTGTGTTTTATGACTTGTCGTGTTAATTGCCCCATGACAGGAGTAGCTTCGATCATTGGGGCATGTATTCGCCTAGAAATAACTGATAAATTAAAACCAGACTGTGGGGTAAAATAACGGCCACAGCACTTTATTTAAATAGTCATTGCATTACATTTATTCCAGTATTACACAATGACTAACATAACACTTTACACCACCTCAGAAAAAGCCATTCAGATACCAGTAATATTGTGCCACTCAGAGCCCAGTAATATTGTGCCATTCAGATACCAGTAATATTGTGCCATTCAGATGCCAGTAATATTGTGCCACTCAGAGCCCAGTAATATTGTGCCATTAAGAGCCCAGTAATATTGTGCCAGTCAGACACCAGTAATATTGTGCCACTCAGAGCCCAGTAATATTGTGCCATGCAGATCCCAGTAATATTATATCATTCAGAGCCCAGTCATATTATGCCATTCAGATACCAGTAATATTGTGCCACTCAGACCCCAGTAATATTGTGCCATTCAGATGCCAGTAATATTGTGCCACTCAGAGCACAGTAATATTGTGCCATTAAGAGCCCAGTAATATTTTGCCAGTCAGACACCAGTAATATTGTGACACTCAGAGCCCAGTAATATTGTGCCATTCAGATCCCAGTAATATTATACCATTCAGAGCCCAGTAATATTATGCCATTCAGATACCAGTAATATTGTGCCACTCAGTTTTTTTTTCTGGCGGCCGAATCCAGCGGATGCAATGCTTAACGTAACTTCGCTGTGGGGGATACCGGAAGCATGGGTGTCACCCCCGCTGGAGGTGTCACCCCCGCTGGAGGTGTAACCCGGTGCGGTCCGCACCCCCCGCACCCCCCATGAGACGCCACTGGGTATTAGTGCAGTTCTTGAATGCAGCAATTATAATCATAGAAGCAAGGTAGGTGTTTGCACAGTGCTTATGTGAAGCAATTATAATCACAGGTAGATTTTTGCAATTTTCTGATATTCAGGAGTAAGGTAGGTATTAGCACAGTTCTTGAATGTAGTAATTATAACCACTGCAGCAAGGTAGGTGTTTGCACAGTTATGATATGCAATTGTTATATGCACAGGAACAAGGTAAGTCTTATGCACAGTTCTTATAATGCAGGTTGTATGGTCTCTGAAGGAAGGTAAGTACTTCGCAGTTTATATGCAGTTTTGTGAACACTGGTACAAGGTAAATACTTATGAAGGTTTTAGATGCTATTTGTTATATACAAGGTACCTTGCACAGTTATTAATATGCAGGTAAATACTTGTATTCACCAAGTAAATAAGATACATATTGAAGAGCCTTTTCAGGAGATGTTTTACACTCTAGGATAAATCTAAGGGTTAATCAGGTTTCAAAGACTGACATATTGTAGTAGTTTGTTACTTCTGATTTTCACAGAGAAAGCAGAAGTAACCAACGATTTATAATACGCTTCTGCTTCTTAGAACAGAAGTGTGTCTGCTGTAAGCAGGGCCACGGCGGCGGTCGCGATCTCCTTGACACCCTAACTGCCAGCTAATGTGCAACAAGAGGCTAAAAATAAAACAGTGCCTGGAGTTCACTATTTAAATGCACCATTTAGGTTAAATAACCAATAGAGTTGGATGTCAACCTGAACTACTCAGTCCATTTTTTGGCTATAGGATCTACTTGATAATGAGAGAATTGAAAGGTACTAAGACAGAAATTTCAAACTTGGGGCCAAAGTAGTTGAGTTGAAAAAATGCTCCTGTTCAAAAGCATTGGACATTTTATCTAACTCAGCTACATTAAGATTACAATTATCTTCCCTGCAATTCACTCTTTATTGAGTAGACCCTTGTGTGTGCTTGTCCATAACCCCTCACACAGCTAAACGCTGGAAAGGAGCATCTCCTCTCCAGCAGGAGTTGTGTTTGGAGTCACAGGCACCAGAACAATCAGCGCTGCTCTGGGCCGGATTAAGACACTGTAGACTACAGGTATTGTGAGACCCCCAGTAAATATAAGATGACCTTACATGAAAAAAGTTTTACTAGTAACTAATAATTTACATGAAAATAGTTTTTTTTACATATTTAATAAAACCTATGATTGAGAAAATGCATTGTTTTAATTTCCTTATATTTGCCAGTCTGGCCACAGACTTGACAATGCATCCCCAAACTTGCCACTCTTCCCCTCCGACCTGTAAATCTGCACCTCAGACTTGTTCATATACCCCCAGACTTGACATTCTACACCCAGTCTTGACAATGTATTCCCACAGCCAGGTTTTTGCCAATTAATATGCCACTGATTGCCCATTATTATGCCACAGCCAATATTCCCCTTAATATTCCACTGTTAGTCTGTCCATTATTATACCACAGCCAATTTGCCGATAAATATACCACAGCCAATTTGCCCATTAACATGCCACTCTGAGTCTGCCCATTAATATGCCACTGTAATGCCCATTAATATTCCACAGCCAATTTGGCCATTAATATGCCACTATTAGTATGCCCATTAATATTCCACAATTAATATGCCCAATAATATGCCACTATTGGTATGCCCCCTTATATGCCACAATTAATATGCCCACTAATATGCCACTATTAATATACCCACTAATATGCCACTATTAGTATGCCCAATTAATATGCCCAATAATATGCCACTATTAGGATCCCCTACTAATATGCCCTATTAGTATGTGCCACAATTAATATGCCCTATAATATGCCACAATTAATATGACCAACAATATGCCACTATTAGTATGCACACTAATATACCCAATCATATGCCCAAAAATATGCCACTATTAGTATGCCTACTAATATGCCAAAATAATATGCCACAATGAATATGCTCTATAATATGCCACTATTGGTATGCCCACTAAAATGGCACAATTAATATGCTCAATAATATGACTATTGGTATGCCCACTAATAGGCCACAATTAATATGCCAACAACATGCCACTATTAATATGCCCACTAATATGCCACAATTAATATGCCCAATAATATGCCACAATTAATGTGCCCAATAATATGCCACTATTGATATGCCCACTAACATGCCACATTTAACATGCCCACTAATCTGCCACAATAAATATGGCCACTAATATGCCACTATTAATATACCCAATAATATGCCACTATTAGTATGCCCACTAATATGCCCAAAAATATACCACTATTGGTATGCCCACTAATATGCCACAATTAATATAATGGAAATTACATTAGTTGGGATATAATAAGACACATCTCCAGCTTGTGTTTCAATGACTGGCAGAGCAGTTAGGGAGCCACCTCCAAAGTGATTGTTCATTTTAGCTGCTATTTCCAGCACCATTAGCATGACCACTAATATGCCACAATTAATATTCCCAATAATATGCCAGTATTGATATGCCCAATAATATGCCACTATTTATATGCCTAATAATATGCCACTATTAGGATGCCCAATAACATGCCACTATTGGTATGCCCACTCATATTCTCAATAATATGCCACTAGGTTTGCCCACTAATATGCCACAATTAATTGCCCAATAATATGGCACTATTAGGATGCCCATTAATATTAAAAGTTACCCCCTCCCTATTAAAAGTTACCCCCTCCCTAGTACTCTCCTTCCTGCTGCTCTATCTCCAGTCATCTTCTGAGCTCCCAGCAACTCTCGTGACTCACGTCATTCCAGTGACCTGATGCTTTGATGGGTAGTGCGAGACCGGCAGCATGGGGACTTGGGCAGTGCACAGACTCCTTGCTGTCTGCTTGCCGACAGGGAGCTGGCGAGGGGAAATCTTCTGATCTCCCCAGCCAGTGCCTCTGCGGCAAGCTTTTTTTTCTTCTTTTTTTCAGCAGCTGGATTAAGGCATGGGCTTAGAAGCGCAGTCCTAGAAGCCCCTAGTTTTGTGAGGCCCTGGGCTGCAGCCCCTAAAACCCATGCCTTAAACTGGCCCGGGCGCTGCTTCCAAATGAATTGGGGACCGCTTTTAAACAATCCTCTATGGTGGTGTAATTCAGAACTCTTTTTAAGCAGACAGAAGAAGTCTTCTAAGTACTTTATGGTTTAGTCTCTCTTTGAATAGAGTAATCGTAACATATCCTGAATGCACTTGCAAACATAGAAACATAGAAACATAGAATGAGTCGGTAGATAAGAACCATTCGGTCCATCTAGTCTGCCCAATTTTTTTTGAGTACTTTTATTAGTCCCCCGTTCCCAGTCTTATAGCTAGGATACAAATACATAAAGAAGAGTCCTGCGCTCACTCCCATCACTGGGCGGCTGCAATGACTACAGTACACATCAGCCCCAATATATAGTGAAAACAAAAGAAAAACAAGTTACCTGCGCTCTCTCCTTTATCCCTATGCATTTAAAACAAATGGAGGTTTTTAGTTACCTCCAATGGCCATGAGAGGATGAGCCCACCTGCCAACATCAAGGCAGACCCCCCTAGGTGGGTCCTAACTCTAACCATTCACCTTGCTTCTTTGAGCCTCTGGCAAAAATCTCTAATGAGACAGAAAAGGGTGTTGTTTATTTACACCCCTATACATTATTAACCCTTAATAGGGAACACATGGGATGGGCGGCTGCAATGTAACAAGGCTGAGTAATACAAAAATTGGATACAAATACATAAAGAAGAGTCCTGCGCTCACTCCCATCACTGGGCGGCTGCAATGACTACAGTACACATCAGCCCCAATATATAGTAAAAACAAAAGAAAAACAAGTTGCCTTGTGTCTATCCCACGCATGCTTAAAATCCTTGACTGTGTTTACCTCTACCACTGCCGCTGGAAGGCTATTCCATACATCCACTACCCTCTCAGTAAAGTAATACTTCCTGATATTACTTTTAAATCGTTGCCCCTCTAATTTAACATACCTTTCCTTGTTAAACACGTTATTATCTGTATGGAATACAAAGCATAGCTGAAGTGTGTTGCAAACCAATAAAAAGGTTAAAACATGTTGCTTTCATGTTTGATTTTTAGATTGAATCAGGATCAGCAAATTTTAGTTTCACTTATCACGAAATATACTACTGGTACTGGAGAACAATACAAATCACAGCTACAGTGACAGAAGAACTGACAGGTTGGTTATTTCTATAAATCAACTTTACAATGACATCAAATAATAAAACGTTTTATATAGGTATCTATCCTCTTTCTATCTGCCCTTTAGTCTGTCTTTATACATGTGTATATCCTTGGTTTGGTCCTGCCGTTTTATATTTAACTTTACATGTTACACGTGATTCCAGGTGATTCTAGCTCTGGTGATCTGTATATCCTGGTGTAAGGTAGTCTGGCACTCTCACATATGGATTGTTGTACAGACATGACAGGACCACTTATGCAACTACTGTTTTCAGGTCCTTTATGCTTTAAAGCAGTGGTTCTCAACTGGTGGGTCCTGACCCAAAAATGGGTCAAGTGCTGGTGTGGAGTCACAGAAGTGTGCTTCAAATTCGTCAAAAAGTCCATCTTTTGGCTGGGTGGGAGAAACGATGACATAGTGATGCACACTGCATTCACAGCATGAAGCTGAGAAGCCGCCAAGGAAGACAATGGTTTGATTGGGCTGCTGATATTTCTTCCAGTAATCTCCCTAGGATTAGGAAACAGCATGGGCTTCACCTCTTCATTTACTTTAGGGAAACAATTTCAAAATTTGCCTGAGATTTGTTAAATGATGTTTGTGCTTGATGTAGCAGATACAATGCGGGAATGTGTAATCTTTGTGAGAGTGGCGTCTCATCTCCGGTCCATCTGAAGATAAAATATAGGAACAGAATGGACGTTGAACACATTGCTTTGTCTACCATTGACTCAGACTTTGACACATGGGAGCAAAATGCATCCACAACTTTCCCATTATTTGTAATTAGTCTCATACGTTTCAATGGCTTTTAATTTCATTAGGTTTTTAGCTTTTCATTTTCATTTTCACGGTGATTACTGCACTATTCATTTTACAAAGAAGCCCTGTTTTTTGTTTTTATTTCATGTGTTGAAGAATTAAATATACTTTGTGTAATACTGTACAAATTGATTTGTGCAATACATTCTAATGTTCCGGAAATTACATTTCGGTTGTGACTTAAAGCAAGGACAAATGAGGATAAACAGGTTAAGAAACACTGTTTTGATGTAATTCACAATGAGACTCACAAGTGAACCTTTTAACCTAGACGCATAAAAACATCTGGGTCTACATAGGAAGCTCCGAAGTGGTTTATGTCATTTATGTGTATTTTTTCATTACATGATGTGTTTATTGACATGGTTGACTATTTATGCAGCAATAGCATAATTTAATAATACATTAAAATCATTAATTTTTGTATTAATAAAAGTGCTTTTATGGAATATTAAAACTATTATCATGCCAATGAAAAATTGATATATACAACATTATTTTTTTATATATATTATTATAAATTAATTTCAATTATTTTTTTTTGTATTTATTTATTTTTTATGTAATAAAAATTTACAAAATATTAATCTGTTATATATATTATTATTAATATTTCAGTTCAATTCACCACCTAATACCTGGCAATTTGAACTGCCCGAAATATGGCAATTTCAGATAATTTCTGGTCAATTTAAGGGTTAGGTTCTTGAAAAGCATGTGGCTGAAATTTGGTCCAATATTGGCAGAAATTGCCAATATTGTGCCAAAATAGGCTTAATATATATATATATATATATATATATATATATATATATATATATATATATATATATATATATGACACGTGTGTGTTTGTGCATATTATACACTGTGTATATATATATATATATGTATGTGTTTGTGTGCATACTTATGTATATATACAGTATACATATTAAATGGCCTTGGTGTCTCTCTGGATTGCAACTACCATAATGCTCTGCCATTCCAGAAAGCTAATTATGGTATTTGTAGTTCAGCAGCAGGTGAAGGCTTCAGTTGGGTACCTAGGAACTATTGGTATCATATTCATTTAATTATATTCATGATATATTTTATCTATATTCATTTTTCAGTATTCATAATAGGTAATTAATAACTATATCTTTTCAGGTATTGTGAGTTATGCATCATCATATGTCAAAATTGTATACTCTGAGTATAGAATTATTATGGTTAGTGAGCCACAGGTACCTGAACAAGGACTCAATTTCACAACAAAGGTATGTTGCACAAGGAGCATTGATTTTGAATGACTGTAAGTAAAATGTTACCAATTTTTTCTGTTTGTTGTATTTCTTAATATTTTAATGAATAGTAAGCTACATCATAAAAAATAAGTATGTGGTATATATATATATATATATATATATATATATATATATATGTATATAGATACATACATACACATACAGGGAGGCAATGGGTTGGCATTGGCTGCAATCAATAGAAAATAAATAAGTAAATGGTCTGAGGTCAATGGTTGGAGGCAGAGAAAGGTTAAAACAAGAACAAACTGGGTCACAACAAGAAACTCAGGTGTGAAGCTGGAGCAGAAATAGGAAGATGGCAAGGGAAGCAGGGTGTCAACTGTCAGCTGCGCACTTCTCTGATTTGACTCTAGGAACCAGGACTGCACCATGCATCACTTCTAAATGCATAGAAGTATAGTTAAACCATGCGCCCAAGGAGAATAAAAGGGAAATAAAGGACTGAATAAGGTAGCTAAGTAAACCAATAGGAGTTGTTCCCAAAACGCCAGAGGCCATTAAGAAATTACTCATAGGCCATTACATTTTTTGCCCCTCCACATAACTAAATGCAGTTGAACTCTTAAAATGAGATTGTTAAACACCCCTAGATGACTTTTAATCAGACAGAAGCCCAGTTCCAGCTGCTTAAAATGGCTTTTGAATGGTACGCCTACAAAACACAGCTCAAAAGTGATGCAAAGTCTTTCAAGGTGTGAGGTAGTTTTCCACACTCTCATATTATTGCTGCAGCAATTGATTCCTGCTATACATATCTCCTTCATGGGGCCTATATTGTAATACATTACCTTTTGTACATATAAAATAACAAGACATAAAATAACATACTTGTCAGGACTTATATCACTCCACTCTCTTGTAGATAAAGATACTTCATATAGCATGAAACGAAGCACCCACAGACATTTTGATTCTGATTGCTTGAAGGTCTCATGTGGGATGTGAGGGTCCTTGGTGGAGTGTGGATTACTTTATAGGAATGTATATTTTTACCTAGGTATTTTTATTTTCTGATAATGAAGCAGAGGTCTGGAAATAAACTGTTTGACCGGATTCTCTAGGTGAACAGGAATAAAGGAATAAAAACAGTATAAAGGTTTACAATATACAATGTGATACAAATGAACCTCAGCTTAAATCTGAAATAGTTTCACTATTTTTAGGATTTTGTTTCAATACAAAGATTATTACACAAAATATATGTGTATTCCATTTTTATTACAGATTCAGCTCCTAAAAATGAACAATGACCCATTAACAGAAGAAGAAAGAGATCACAATATTACAATTAGAATTTATCAATATTCATATTATTGGTGGAATAGGTTGCAAAGAAGAAGTATAAATGACAGTGCTACCTTCCCTACACCAGTACATACAAATGACAGTGCTACCGTCTCTGCAACAGTGGATACAAATGGCAGTGCTACCTTCCCTGCAACAGTGGATACAAATGACAGTGTCACCTCTTTTACACCAGGATATACTACTACAGGCTCCGATCTTTGGAATGTCGAGAAGCAATACACCATCTCTGAATCTGGAATTGTTAATATTGAATTTTCAGTAATACCGTTCATGTCATACATATATATTAGGGTGGGTCCAATAATAACATTTTATGTACTTTATCAATTGCTTAATTGTAATATGATCAACCAAGATTGATTTACCATTACTTAAGGGTCAACTCATCATGTGCCAATAATCGGCCCCAAAATGGTGTCTCCGAACTGAGGACAGATTTGGAGCTACCCAGGTAACCCCAAGGTGCCTCCGTATATGTTAAAAGTTCGGAAATCATGGTCGATTCCTCACTGATATTTCCCAACACAGAAGTCAGCCGAATTACACCAAAACAAAGTGGTAGCCTCGTTCCTCCCCATAAATATAGCATAGTCCTCCCATTGGCCCACAGTGTAATAAAAACTGTAAATTGGTGGGGAAGAGTGGGGGGGTTTCTCTGTTAAGATGTACAGTCAGGGGTATTTGGTGAACCCTTTGAAGGTATTTAAACCTGATTGAGGACGGAATGGGTTCCATACCTTTAAAATGTCCCTTTTATTATATTGATTAAAATATCATTATGTGGCAAGATGTTTAGGTGCCCCCATGAAATTGTACGAAAAAGAACACTAATATCTGTGTAAATTGTGACATAAACCCAAACACCCTAAAAGTGGAATACCAAAAGGTAATAAAAAACAATAAAAAACAAATAATAAAATAAATATAAACAATGATAAAAAGTGGGAAAAGGATTTATATAGAAGCAGTCTGCTGATTGTAGCAATTTATAGTTCTCCTACCACACTTTAACCATTGCATACAGTTTTAAAATTGCAGTACTCTTGTAATCTGTCTGTTTTAATATAGAGCATTCCTTTCATGCACTATGTCGCCATCTGCTGACCGCTGGTAGAATATAGAGGCAGGTGTTTGTCTTCTTCTTATAAGATTTATAGCAGTGTGGCGCTGCTGACACAACAATTCTATGTATTTCCGGCCTCCCCGCTCATGCATATTTAGTTTCTCTTGTATAAGATGTCTAGCTGTGTGGAGTTGCCGAACGACAATTCATCAGTACGTTTTGCTTCCCTGTACATGCAAATTCTTATTTTTGCCTCTACAACACGTTGACCACTGCAATGGTCCGTGCATGGCAGAGGGCTGGGGGTTTGGCCAAATATCGCTCTCTGGGCATCAGGTACACTCTGGAACACTCTGAGTGGACTAGAGGTCATTAATATAAGTTAGTCCCACACATTACCTTTTTCAGCCTGCTGGTTTATCTGTTAGACACCCGCACACTGTGCTTCGTCAAGCCATCAACCGCATTTCGGAGATTTGTGAGATTTGGCTAAAGTGCCCGACCAAAATCGAGTTCGGGACTATAAGTTTGAAATTGATCTCATCAGCCAGCACCTCTGCACAAAAGCTTTTTTAAATGGAGCCCAGAAGAGGCACCCCCAGACCACTGGGTCCTATGCAGCAGTAAGGGTAGTGCCCCCCTGAGGGCGGCTTCAGTCTCTCTCTCTTTGTCTGTATCTCCCTCTTTATATGTCTGTGCAAGGTAATGACCTGAATAATCAAAACATGTGTTTTTAATATAGCTGTACTGTCTTATGTTTATTATGTCAATTTGTTACACTCAGGACAGGCACCACCGTAAGGCTGCTCAGGCAGCCGCCTTTTGGCGCAGCAGTGACGGGGGCGCCAGCACTGAGGAAGAAAAAAAAATGCCGGTAGAGGCACTGGCTGGGGAAATGATCTTCCCTCACCAGCCCTCTACACGGCCGATGTGGAGCACCTGGTGCGAGGTCCGCCCCCTCCCCATGAGGCAGAGGGGTGAGATCAGCTCCCTCCCAGGGTCTGTCTGGGGGGGGGGGGGGAGACAACAGGGGAGGGGGGAAAGAGAGAACGGGAGGGGGGGAAAGAAAGAACAGGGGGGAGGGGGAGAAAGAGGGGAGGGGGATAAAGAGAACAGGGAAGGGGTGGAAGGGGAGAAAGAGAACAGGGGAGGGGTGGAAGAGGAGAAAGAACATGGGAGGGGTGGAAGGGGAGAGAACAGGGAGGGGTGGAAGGGGAGAAAGAGAACAGGGGAGGGGTGGAAGGGGAGAGAACAGAGGAGGAGGATAAAATAGAAATGGGGGAGAGAACAGAGGAGGGTGAGAAATTAGAAATGGGGAGAGAACAGAGATGGGAGTAGGAGGAGGAGAGAACAGAGATGGGGGAGAGAACGGAGGTAGAGGGGGAGAGAACGGAGGAGGGGTCGAGAACAGATGAGGGAGAGGGAGAAAACAGATGGGGGGAGAACAGAGATGGGGGGAGGGAAAGAGATATGGGGAGAGGGAGGATAGATAAGGGATGTGGTGAGAGTGATGGGATTGGGGGGGAGAACCAAAAAGCACTTTCACCTGTGTATCAAAAAATTCTTCCACCGGCCCTGGTTGCACTACATGCAAATTAATTACTGGTACTCTCCCTTACCATAAGGTGATGTCATAAACAGCACAGTTATTTTACATATTTGAAGTTGACCTTTAATCAGTATCACAATTTTACATATATTGCTTTCCAGGAACAGTTTCAATTCTAAATAAATATGTCATTTTATTCATAGGCTGAATATCAGGATGCTTCACAAACTTGGTATCTGAACAACAATTATTATTACTATTATTATTATTATTATGAAACGTGTAACCAAGCCAAGATAAGAATATCAAACTCAACAAAAGAGGTAAAGTGTACCAAATGTTTGATTTGAATAACACGATAAAATGTACATGAAAAATAGCCCAACATGTTCATTTTCATTTTATAGATAGGAGAAGAATTCCAGGTAAAAGTAAACACTTGGAAAAAGCCTCAGGATCTCTACTATGTGGTAAGTATCTTTATCACAATTTGTTACATACTAATACATAAAGTGTGAGTAAAACAGGGGTCAAGTCCTGGGAAAAAAAGTGTGGGAACTCACACAAAATCCACCGAAAATTCTGTGTATTTTTGCCCCTCTATGCCAGGATTCTGCCCCTCTATATGCCAGGATTTTGCCCCTCTATGCCAGGATTTTGCCCCTCTATATGCCAGGAATTTGCCCCTCTATGTCAGGATTTTGCCCCTCTATGTCAGGATTTTGCCCCTCTATTCCAGGATTCTGCCCCTCTATATGCCAGGATGTTGCCCCTCTATGCCAGGATTCTGCCCCTCTATATGCCAGGATTTTGCCCCTCTATATGCCAGGATTTTCCCCTCTATGTGCCAGGATTTTGCCCCTCTATTCCAGGATTTTGACCCTCTATATGCCAGGATTTTCCCCTCTATGTGCCAGTATTTTCCCCCTCTATTCCAGGATTTTGCTCCTCTATGTGCCAGGATTTTGCCCCTCTATTCCAGGATTTTGCCCCTCTATGCCAGGATTTTGCCCCTCTATATGCCAGGATTTTGCCCCTGTATGTCAGGATTTTGCCTCTCTATTCCAGGATTTTGCCCCTCTATGCCAGGAAGTTTCCCCCTCTATATGCCAGGATTTTGCCCCTCTATGTCAGGATTTTGCCCCTCTATGTCAGGATCTTGCCCCTCTATATGACAGGACTCTGCCCCTGCCCCTCTATGCCAGGATTTTGCCCCTCTATGCCAGGATTTTGCCTCTATATGCCAGGATTCTGCCTCTATATGCCAGGATTCTGCCCCTCTATATGCCAGGATTTTGCCCCTCTATTCCAGGATTTTGCCCCTCTATGCCAGGAAGTTTCCCCCTCTATATGCCAGGATTTTGCCCCTCTATGTCAGGATTTTGCCCCTCTATGTCAGGATCTTGCCCCTCTATATGACAGGACCCTGCCCCTACCCCTCTATTTGCCAGGATTTTGCCCCTCTATGTCAGGATTTTGCCCCTCTATGCCAGGATTTTGCCTCTATATGCCAGGATTCTGCCCCTCTATATGCCAGGATTTTGCCCCTCTATTCCAGGATTTTGCCCCTCTATGTGCCAGGATTTTGCCCCTCTATGTGCCAGGATTTTGCCCCTCTATGTCAGGATTTTGCCCCTCAATATTCCAGGATATGCTCGTTTAATCCACCCTCCTCCCCCTTCCCCAGACAGTACTTACCTCAGGTCTTCTCCTCCGTGCATCTTTTTTTTTTTTTTTACTTTATTGAGGTCGCGTGACTTCAATAAAGTTAAAAAAAACAAAACGTGACGACCGGAGCTTCCTTCCTCCGTGCAGGGGGGAAGATGCGCGGAGGAGAAGACCGGAGACAGAGAGCAACAAGGAGGTAAGTACTCACCATCTCCTTGGGGCTCCCTGTCTCCGTCCAGCTCCTCCGTGCAGTCTTCTTCCCTCCTGCACGGAGGAGGGAAAATGCCACCGGATATGACATGCTGTGGCAATGACAGGATGTTTTTTTTTTTTTCTCGGACCGCATCTAGTGGAAATGTATTGCGGCTGCGGGAAAAAAAAAAAAAATGAGGCAGCTGCCCTGGTCTCGCAGGAGCAAAGGGAACGGCGTTCCTGCCATGAAAAAAGTGCAGGAACGCCGTTCCCACGCATTCCTGCAGCACTCGAGCCCTGGAGTAAAAGTTATTGTTACAGTGTCTGTTCTTCAAGAGAGAAGAAGTATGTATTTGAGGAGGTAAATTACACTTTTCCTTGGTGCATATCACAGTGAATTGATTAGCTGCAGGAGGGTACCGATATTACCACTCAGTACCAGAGGTGTAACTAGAAATCACTGGGTTCCGGTGTGAATATTTCCACAGGCCCCCTCTAACATGCAACCACTTGCCCCATATCCACAGTGCCTGTACTGAGCCCTGCGACTGTATGTGAGCAGGTATTAATGAGAGTTAGTGTGTATTAGTTATGTGAGTGTGTTCGTGCATGCGTATTAGTGACCATGAATTAGTGTGAGTTTGTGTTTTAGTGCAGGTTATGTTAGTGTGAATTATTGAGTGTTCGCAGGGCTGGCCTTAAGTGTTCCGGCACCCTGTGCGGACCACCCCCGTGGCGCCCCCCCTCTCTACTCTCATCTCTCTCTCCGTCTCCTCTCCCTCCTCATGCCTATCTCTTTCCTCTTTCTTCATGTATGTCTCTCTCCCTTCCCATGTTTGTCCCTTTGGTCTTCCTTGCCATGTCTGTCTCTCTCCAACATCCCATTTTATATCTCTCTCTGTTCCCATGTATTTCTCTCCTCTCCCCACCCCCATATCTGTCTGTCTCTCATCCTCCCCCCATATCTGTTCTCTTTATTCCTCCCTAAATCTGTTGTAATCTCTTTCTCCTTTCCCATATCTATTATCTCTCCTCCACCTCATATCTTTTAACTCTCCTTCCACTCCCCATATCTGCTCTCTCTCCCCCATATATGATCTCTCTCCCCCTCCACCCCATACCTGTTCTCTGACTCCCCCTCTCCCTCCACCCCCATATCTGTTCTCTCTATACCCCTCCACCCACATATCTGTTATCTCTCTCCCTCTCCTCCCCCATATCTGTTCTCTCTCCCCCTCCTCCCTCTTATCTGTTCTCTCTCCCCCTCATCCCCCATATCTGTTCTCTCCCCTATATCTGTTCTCTCCCCATCTCTGTTCTCTCTCCCCATCTCTGTTCTCTCTCCCCTCCACTGTTTTCTCCCCTCCTCTGTTTTCCACCCCTCTCCTCTGTTCTCTCCTCCCCCTCTTCTGTTCTCTCCAACCCTTCTTCTGTTCTCTCCCCCCCTCTGTTTATTCTCCCCCTCCTTCTCCCCTCTTCTCTCCTCCCCCCCTCCACTGTTTTCTTTCCCCCGCTTCTCCTCCTCTTTTAACTCTTCCCCCTCGGTTCTCCCTCCCCTCCCATTCTTACATGTAGCGTGGAGGAGCCGTGGCCAACACAACCTTCATGTGTTAAACACACACAGAGTTTAGTAAGTGCTGCTTGTGCTCATTGCATATAGTGATAATGCAGGGTATAGGAAATACGATGCCGTGCATTATCACTAATCATGTGTGTTTACACATGGAGCTTATGCTGCCCACTTCTCCCCCGTGAAGAAGACGCCGCTCCACTTCACAGGATGGGGGCGGACTTTCACCCCTCACCTGGTGAGGTCCGCCTCCTCCTAGAATCCTCCTGTGCAGACGGGCAGAGGGCTGGTGAGGGGATATCTTCTGATCTCCCTAGCCAGTGCCTCTGCCCGCAATTTTTTTTTTCTTTTAAAGTGATGCCCCCTGGGGTGTTGCGCCCACACCCCAAAGGCCAGCCCTGAGTGTTCGCAAGTGTGATGTGAGTGTGTGTTTGTGTGAGTATGTATGAGTGGGTTATGTGAGTGTATTAGTGAGTGTTATGTATTTATTAGTGAGTGTATATTACTAAGTGTTATGTAAGTGTGTATTGGTGAGTTGTGTGTATTAGTGGGTGTAATGTGAGGGTGTATTAGTGAGTGCTATGTGAGGGTGTGTTAGTGAGTGTATATTAGTGAGTGTATTAGTGTGTGTTAGTAAAAACACAATAGAGGTGTCTTTTCAATTGCCACTTTCACCTTTGGCTCTCTTCTTCCCTCTGCCTTTACCTTATGCAAGATACAGAATAATAGCAATAAAGAGCTGGGAAATTATGGGATAAAATGGGATAAAATATTTATTTTTATTGAGTTTGGAGATGCTTCCACCACTACAGCAACAGTCTTTATAACATTAGAGAGCGATCTGACCTTACTGAAGCTGCTCAATTACAAACTGCCTTAGACGAACTGTAGTACGCAAATTAACTTCTGACCAGGCAATGATGTTGGAGAAACCTATTTCTCCAGAAGAGCTGGTGATTCAATTATCGGCTAGTGCTAAATGCCCAGGCCCTGACGGTTTCCCACTGGCCTATTACAAACAACACCAAACAATACTATTACCTAGAATGATTGATTTATTCTACTTGCTGTTACATGACCACACAATTGATCCCCACACCCTATCTGCCACAATCACAGTTATCCATGAAGAAGGGAAAAGACCCTGATCTCCCACAAAACGATTGGCCTATCTCATTGTTAAATACTGATGCAAAGTTGCTAGCCAAGATCTTAACACTCAGGCTCCAAAACCATATACCGCAACTCATACACCCCGACCAGGTCAGATTTATTCCTGGGAGAGAGGCCAAGTAAAACACAATATGAGCATTGAACACAGTCCAGGTCAGCCACAGGGGGCCCACCAGAAGATGCTATTATCTACTGATGCTAAAAAAAACTTTGATCGGCCTTTACGCAGCAGGGATGCCACCTCTCCCCACTCCTTTTTTTTTTACTCCTTTATCCTTTTGCTCATCTACCGGACTCCATTTTAATAAGAAACATTTAGCAGCCCCTTTTCCCAGTTTTTTTCAATAGTTTTTTTTTTTTTTTTAAAGATTATGGTGGGCATTAACCCCTTAGTGACAAGGCATGTTGACCTTGACCAATACTTGGTGACAAGGGCTGTTTTTACATTTCTGGGGTGTTTGTGTTTAGCTGTAATTTTCTTCTTTCTCACATACTGTACCCACACAAATTATATTTTGCTTTTAACATCATAAGAAGGGCTTTCATTAGATACCATTATGTTCATCATATCTTATAATTTACTACCAAAAAAATCATAAAATATGATAAAACTTGTCCCGGGTCCAGAAATATGCTTAAATTAAAAAAGTGAACCCAGCGCTGCAATCACAACTCTAGCAGCACTTAGGCAGTGTGTCCCTAAACCACACAAAAACAGACAATATATACAAATAAAGAACAATAAGTGCGCTTGGAGCAAACTGTGATAAAAAAATATATGTGATAAACACAATAAATATATATATATAACACCTTATAGGTGACAATGTGAAATAATATCCTGAGGAATCAGGAGGAAGCTTTGATCCCCCTCAAGGGGATGCACTCACAGGATGGCTGGATAATAGTTGCACTTCAAGGGTAAGGTGTCGTTTTGTAGGATCCTGCTGTGGCTAATCTGCTTAGATTTTAGCTCAGGAACAGAAACAACAGATATCCAATTAGTGTGTAACATATACAGACTTTTAATAAAAAGAAGTATCTGCTTACATGGAAGTTTTCTCTGTCAAACGTAGTGGGCGCCACACAGCTGCAGGAGAAATCTTGTCCAGTAAGTATCAAAAAATAAAAGATGTGGAATAAAAATATACACAATATATGTACATAAAGAACAGCAGGGTGACTCACCCTGCTGTTCTTTATGTACATATATTGTGTATATTTTTATTCCACATCTTTTATTTTTTGATACTTACTGGACAAGATTTCTCCTGCAGCTGTGTGGCGCCCACTACGTTTGACAGAGAAAACTTCCATGTAAGCAGATACTTCTTTTTATTAAAAGTCTGTATATGTTACACACTAATTGGATATCTGTTGTTTCTGTTCCTGAGCTAAAATCTAAGCAGATTAGCCACAGCAGGATCCTACAAAACGACACCTTACCCTTGAAGTGCAACTATTATCCAGCCATCCTGTGAGTGCATCCCCTTGAGGGGGATCAAAGCTTCCTCCTGATTCCTCAGGATATTATTTCACATTGTCACCTATAAGGTGTTATATATATATATTTATTGTGTTTATCACATATATTTTTTTATCACAGTTTTCTCCAAGCGCACTTATTGTTCTTTATTTGTATATATTGCCAGAAATATGCTTGTTTCCAAGTTTTTCTGCAGTTTTTTGCGAGTTATGGGGCAAAACCAAACATAGTATTTTTTGTTTTTTTTCCTATATTGACCTTTTGACCTCAACCAGAACCCTAAATTTAACCCCAACTCTAACCCTTTTGCTAACCCTTAATATACTTTAAATATTATTTAATTGTAACCCTATCCCTTATGCTAACCCTAATTTAATTGTAATGCTAGCTGCGATTCTAACCCTACCCTAGATTTAAGCTAATTAAGTGATTTTTTTTTCATTGCAATGTTGCTTGACTGCCCCTAGGGGCAGTCAAGCAACATAATCAGAGCGTCAGAAGTGGATCCGGCATCATGGAGCGATCGGGGGTGCCCAAGAGTCCGAATTTTAGTGCTGGCTATTGCCTCTACATCGAGGCAATAGAGCAGCACCGTCAAGCGGTTTTCATGATCGATGATCGCGAAAACTGCTTGTTTCACTGCAGGATGTGTTAGGCACGTCCATTGTCATTTTTCAGTTTAAGTCCAACCTGACAGCTTGAAAACCATTCCCCCCCCCCCCCCCATTGAAACTAATGAGATGCAAGTTTAACCTCGGTCTCTTCCATTTCTCATGCCTTTACCACATCGCAAATAGCTTAATGAATAGCATTTTTCTAAGGTCAAGATGGTGAATGACGGTTGACTGAATATGTCTGAGTCTGGTGTCCGAGAGGAACGCTCATCTTCCACTCTAAACTTTGATGTTAGTGAATTGACCCTCTAGGGTGAATATCTTTTAAATGTTGCATGATTCAAAGTACCTCTCATTTTGAGCATCTTTCCCTGTGTGTATATCTGTTCAACTGTCTCTCTCTGTATTAGACATGTGCATTCGTTTTCGGACGAATGCATTTTCGTCCGAAAATAGCATTTTCGTTCATTCGTTTGAAAAACATGGAAAAAATGTAATCCTATTGCTATTCTATAAACTGAACGTTCGGTTTATAGAATTTATGAATGTAGACTCTGTCTCTGTTTAGAGAAAGCCAATAGAACTATTACATTCATTCCAAATGCCGAAAGTCTATAAACCAAACGTTCGGTTTATAGACTTTCGGCTTATGGAATACATGTAATCCTATTGCTATTCTATAAACCGAACCGAAAAATTTATGAATGGAGACTCTGTCTCTGTTTAGAGAAAGCCAATAGTACTATTACATGTATTCCAAATGATGAAAATCTATAAACCGAACGTTGTTCGGTTTATAGATTTTCGGTTTAAGTATATTGATTCGTTCAAATGAATGTAACGAAACGAAAATAATGAACAAAGTTCGTCCGAAACGAATGTAGTAATGAATGAAATTCGTTTTAGACTAAATAAATATCATTTTCGTCCGAATGAACGAAAACAAAACGAAAATTTTCGTTTTGCACATGTCTACTCTGTATGTCTTTCTCAATCTCTTTCTCTCTATGCATGTTTAACTATCTCACTCTCTCTATTATTATGATTAATCTGTCTTGTCACCTGCTATTTCAGTTTGTTTTAGTATGTTTATTTATCTCAATTTATTTATTTTTATGTCTGTTTTTATCTTTCTATCTCCATCTCTATGGGTCTATTTACTAAAATTTGAGATTGGAGGTCGAGTTTAGTGCTCCAAATGCAAACAGACTCACCCTCATTTCAAATGCCTCATCTTGTCCTCGCATAATGGTAATCATTAACATTTTTGTGAAGTCGAGATGTGGTATGCCTAGGAGGTCGATACTAAGTCAAACTCGGCATCCGGCATCATGGAGCGATCGGGGGTGCCCAAGAGTCCGAATTTTAGTGCCGGCTATTGCCTCTACATCGAGGCAATAGAGCAGCACCGTCAAGCGGTTTTCATGATCGATGATCGCGAAAACTGCTTGTTTCACTGCAGGATGTGTTAGGCACGTCCATTGTCATTTTTCAGTTTAAGTCCAACCTGACAGCTTGAAAACTATCCCCCACCCCCCCCATTGAAACTAATGAGATGCAAGTTTCACCTCGGTCTCCTCCATTTCTCATGCCTTTACCACATCGCAAATAGCTTAATGAATAGCATTTTTCTAAGGTCAAGATGGTGAATGACGGTTGACTGAATATGTCTGAGTCTGGTGTCCGAGAGGAACGCTCATCTTCCACTCTAAACTTTGATGTTAGTGAATTGACCCTCTAGGGTGAATATCTTTTGAATGTTGCATGATTCAAAGTACCTCTCATTTTGAGCATCTTTCCCTGTGTGTATATCTGTTCAACTGTCTCTCTCTGTATTAGACATGTGCATTAGTTTTCGGACGAATGCATTTTCGTCCGAAAATAGCATTTTCGTTCATTCGTTTGAAAAACGAATAACGAAAATGCTAAGCTAACGAAAGACGAACGAACGAATGGTTAATAAACGAAAATCATTTGTTCATTCGTCCATTCGTAGTACTATTGGCATTCTATAAGCCAAAATACAGTCGGTGTATGGAATACAATAGCATAGTACATTCCATAATGTCCCCATTCATACATTTTTATGAATGGGAACTCTAGTTCGGTTTATAGAAAGCCCATAGTATTACATGTATTCCATAAACCGAAAGTCTATAAACCGAACGTTCGGTTTATAGACTTTCGGCTTATGGAATACATGTAATCCTATTGCTATTCTATAAACCGAACGTTCGGTTTATAGAATAGCAATAGGATTACATGTATTCCATAAGCCGAAAGTCTATAAACCGAACGTTCGGTTTATAGACTTTCGGCTTATGGAAAAAATGTAATCCTATTGCTATTCTATAAACTGAACGTTCGGTTTATAGAATTTATGAATGTAGACTCTGTCTCTGTTTAGAGAAAGCCAATAGAACTATTACATTCATTACAAATGCCGAAAGTCTATAAACCGAACGTTCGGTTTATAGACTTTCGGCTTATGGATTACATATAATCCTATTGCTATTCTATAAACCGAACGTTCGGTTTATAGAATAGCAATAGGATTACATGTATCCCATAAGCCGAAAGTCTATAAACCGAACGTTCGGTTTATAGACTTTCGTCATTTGGAATGAATGTAATAGTACTATTGGCTTTCTCTACACAGAGACAGAGTCTCCATTCATAAACATTTATGAATGGAGACTCTGTAACTTTAACTATAAAAATCTATAAATCTATAAAATAGCAATTGGATTACATGTATTCCATAAGCCAAAAGTCTATAAACCAAACGTTCGGTTTATAGACTTTCGGCATTTGGAATGAATGTAATAGTACTATTGGCTTTCTCTACACAGAGACAGAGTCTCCATTCATAAAAATTTATGAATGGAGACTCTGTCTCTGTTTAGAGAAAGCCAATAGTACTATTACATTCATTCCAAATGCCGAAAGTCTATAAACCAAACGTTCGGTTTATAGACTTTCGGCTTATGGAATACATGTAATCCTATTGCTATTCTATAAACCGGACCGAAAAATTTATGAATGGAGACTCTGTCTCTGTTTAGAGAAAGCCAATAGTACTATTACATGTATTCCAAATGATGAAAATCTATAAACCGAACGTTGTTCGGTTTATAGATTTTCGGTTTAAGTCAATTGATTCGTTCAAACGAATGTAACGAAACGAAAATAATGAACAAAGTTCGTCCGAAACGAATGTAGTAATGAACGAAATTCGTTTTAGACTAAATAAATATCATTTTCGTCCGAATGAACGAAAACAAAACGAAAATTTTCGTTTTGCACATGTCTACTCTGTATGTCTTTCTCAATCTCTTTCTCTCTATGTATGTTTAACTATCTCACTCTCTCTATTATTATGATTAATCTGTCTTGTCACCTGCTATTTCAGTTTGTTTTAGTATGTTTATTTATCTCAATTTATTTATTTTTATGTCTGTTTTTATCTTTCTATCTCCATCTCTCTGGGTCTATTTACTAAAATTTGAGATTGGAGGTCGAGTTTAGTGCTCCAAATGCAAACAGACTCACCCTCATTTCAAATGCCTCATCTTGTCCTCGCATAATGGTAATCATTAACATTTTTGTGAAGTCGAGATGTGGTATGCCTAGGAGGTCGATACTAAGTCAAACTCGGCACCTGAGTTTGGAGGTTCAGTTTGACTTAGTCTCAAAAATAGATTTTATCAATTTGCCTCGCATATGGGAGGCAAAATTAAACTATCATCTATTCTTCTAAGTCAAACTCGCCACCCAAGTTTGGAAGTCAAAAACAAATCACTTCTCTCAACTCAAATACTTTAATGCTAGCAAGTCCCATGCGAGAAAAAAAATTACACTGCCGTTTTTTTCAAAGTCGACCTCCAAACTCAGCACCCGAGTTTGACTTAGTCTCAAAAATAGCTTTTATCAATTTGTCTACTATTATAGCCTAGGGGCGATGAAATTAAACTATAATTTTTCTTCTAAGTCAAACTTGACCTCCAAACTCGGGTGCCGAGTTTGACTTAGAAGAAAAAATTATAGTTTAATATTCGAGTTCAAGTTTGACTTTGGTGAGTTGTGTTATGCTGGGGTCAACTCAGAGTTCGAGTTTCGAGGTCAAATTTGTCCTAGTCTCAAAGTGAAAGTCGACCTCCAAAGTCGACCTCCTCGAGCTCTTCTCGAATGTTAGTGAACAGACCGCTGTGTCGATGCTTGGCTTTTCCTTTCTGTTTATCAAACTTTATATATTTTCCACTATCTTTTCATATATTTTTCTGTTTGCATCTCTTTCTAGGTATATGCAAGTAAATTACCCTACTAATAGAACAATTTGCGTTTAATGTATTTGTACTGTCTTGTGTATAAAATCACTTTGAGGCACTATATGCAAGGTAATTACCATACTTGCTCGAATATAAGATGACCTTGATTATAAGACGACTCCCCAAACTTTGGATATTCTTTTAGGAAAAAAGCTAAAACCCTGAATATAAGACTACCCTATAGGAAAAAAGTTTAACATGTATAAATTCACATGTAAATTGCTTTTTCAAATTTAATATTAGGCAGGTGGTCATATGGTGGTAATGTTATGGCTGACCGGTTATATATCGATATATATCTATATATATCTAAACCTGATCTGCCATCAAGACTTTCACATGTGGAGAGAGATCCATCCTCCTTCCTAGTGGATCGAGTGTAAGAGCAGCCTTCTATCTATTGTGGCCTGGTGACTTATATTGATTCTGCGCTTTGTGTGACTTATAATTGTGCTTTCGCACTATTTGAGTATTCTTGTTCTAATTAAACTGTATATCTTACTGTATTATACTATCTGTGGCATTATTCTTCTTTCCACATATATGTAGACATTGTTATACAATTTGGCAGGTGTTCCTGGAATATCTGTTTCAGCAGAGTATGCCTATGCCATGACAATTGAGTTTTGGACGAGTTGATAGAGCATTGTACTGCTCCATTTTGTGAGTCTAATTGATGAAGCTGTGTACCTCAAAGTGATTTATTTGTGTATCAGAGAGCATACCCTCTTTCATTTTTTGGTATATATATTTTGAAGAAGTTTTTCTCATCAACCCATCAAGACCAAGATATATTATAATTGATAAATGTTGGTATACATAGTATATTTTCTTTTTCATTATTCACTTTATATTTCTTCACGTCATACTCTTTCTCTCTCTATATACATATTTTTACTTGCTCTCCTACTAATTTCTTTCCAAGATCATGGATAAACTAGCTACAGTCAGAGCGATTACCAAGGCTCAGTAGAGAAGTGCCATCAGATCAGGGCCGGCGCTACCGTGAGGCAGCACAGGCGGCTGCCTTAGGGAGCCCCAAGGGGGGGGGGCGGAAAAATCGCCCGTGCCCCCAGGCCCGTTTACTTACCTTCTTGTTGCTGTCATCCGGTGCAGGTCCGTGGCTGTGAGGGAAGCGTTGTTCGCTCCCCTCCAGCCGCGCGGATCAATAAAGTTTGTTTAAAAAAAAAGTTTGAACAAACTTTATTGATCCGCGTGGCTGGAGGGGAGCGCACAACGCTTACCTCACAGCCACGGACCTGACCCGGGAGACAGCAGCAAGGAGGTAAGTACTGGGGTCTGGGGAAGGGGGGAGAAGGGTGGCATAACGAGCATACTGAGGGGCAATATCCTGGCATATTAACTGGCACTATCCTGGCATATTGGGAATATCCTGGCATAGTAAGTGGCAATACCCTGGCATAATTATTGACAATACCCTGGCATATTAATTAGCAGTATCCTGGCATATTAAGTGGCATTTTTCTGGCATATTAAGTGGCAATACCCTGGCACATTAATTGGCAATATCCTGGCATATTAAGTGGTATTATCCTGGCATATTAAGTGGCAATACCCTGGCATAATTATTGACAATACCCTGGCATATTAATTAGCATTATCCTGGCATATTAAGTGGCATTTTTCTGGCATATTAAGTGGAAATACCCTGGCATATTAATTGGCAATATCCTGGCATATTAAGTCGTATTATCCTGGCATATTAAGTGGCAATACCCTGGCATAATTATTGGCAATACCCTGGCATATTAAGTGGTATTATCCTGGCATATTAAGTGGCAATACCCTGGCATAATTATTGGCAATACCCTGGCATATTAAGTGGCAATACCCTGGCAGATTAATTGGCAATATCCTGCCATTTTAATTGGCAATATCCTGGCATATTAGGAATATCCTGGCATATTAAGTGGCAATACCTGGCATAATTATTGGCAATATCCTGGCATATTAAGTGGCATTATCCTGGCATTTTAAGTGGCTATTTCCTGGCATTTTAAGTGGCAATACCCTGGCATAATTATTGGCAATACCCTGGCATAATATTTGGCAATACCCTGGCATATTAAGTGGCAAAACCCTGGTATATTAATTGGCAATATCCTGACATTTTAATTGGCAATATCCTGGCATATTGGGAATATCCTGGCATATTAAGTGGCAATACCTTGGCATAATTATTGGCAATACCCTGGCATATTAAGTGGCAATATCCTGGCATATTAAGTGGCAATATCCTGGCATATTAAGTGGCAATACTCTGGCATTTTAATTGGCAATATTCTGGTATTTTAATTGGCAATATCCTGGCATATTAAGTGGCAATACCCTGGGATATTAAGTGGCAATAGAGTGGAAAAATCCTGGCATATGGAGGTGCAAAATCCTGACATATTGAGTGGCAAAATCCTGGCATACTGAGGGGCAAAATCCTGGCATATTTAGTGGCAAAATCCTGGCATATTGAGGGGCAAAATATTGGCATATTAAATGGCACATTGAGTGGCTAAATACTGGCATATTGAGTGGCACAATAGTGTGTCTCAGGTTATGTGTGTCACTGTGTGTGTGTGTAAGTGGTAAGGGTGTGTGTAAGTGTGTCACTTTCTGTGCAAGGGTGTGTGTCACTGTGTGGGTGTATGTGTGTGTAAGTGTGTCACTGTATAAGGGTGTAAGTGTGTCACTGTGTCTGTGTAAGGGTGTGTGTGTTAGTGGTAAGTGTGTCTCTGTGTGTGACTGCAAGGGTGTCTTTGTGTTTAAGGGTTTCAATGTGTCATTGGGTGTCAATGTGTGACAAATTTAGAGCATGCGAGTTGAATATTTAGATGTATTTATTTTCCACAATATACATTATACTTTTATATATATATAAAATATATGGAGGGTTGGTAGTATGGGAGTCGTGGCGGGTCAGAGGAGTGGGGCACCAAAATGCACCTTCGCCTGTGTAGACGAAAATCCTTGCACCGGCCCTGCATCAGATAGTATGCTAGAAGATGCCAATAGAGCCCTCATGACAATCCGTACTACCACTGTAATGCAAACCAATAAATTGGTATACGCTGCAACTGCCGGTAGTCCTGGAAATGCTTGACTACACATTCAAGAAGAGCAACAGTACATACCCCCTCTGTAAAATGAGGTTGGAGGCTAAGATCAAGGCAACTCAGGGGGAAATTGGTCAGCTGGTAGACATACAGAAGGGTGGGGAGATTAGGAATAAGACTCGGCTACCGGAAAAATACAAGGGCCTGACCCCATCTGAAGCCCTAGAGACTGCTTAACAAAGGCTCACAGCACTTGCTAACATATTAATCAGGTGCATTAGAGAAACAGAGGCCAGAAATATAAATGCCCTGTTCTCCAAAGACCCATACAAGGTGTACTCTTAACTGCAATGCAATAAGACAGTAAAAGCAGAGTCACCAGCAGCAGAACTGAACAATACTTGAAGAACATATGGGAGAAATAAGAGACACATAATGCCAGTGCATGGTGGCTGCAGGACACGAAATCAGACACCAGCAATCTCCCAGAACAGGAACCAGACACCACCACAGTAACAGACATCTAAAAGCGGGTCAAGAACATGAAAAGCTGGACAGCACCTTGCCTGTTCATAGCTGGATAAAATGTAGAATGCAAGCTGGACTTTATTTAATCTGTTATAGCCCTGGAACGTATTTATCAAATGTTGCCCTAAAAAATATTATGAGATGATCATTCTATCATGCATAGCACTCTATCTGAATGTTATGAAACTTGATTTTTTTTCTTTTTTTTTTTTTATAAATTAAGATATCTATGATTATAGGAATCATTCCAATTGTTTACATTTAAAGAAATATTATTTAAAATTTAAATATCTGTGTGCCAGAATGCACTAGTATCTATCTTGTGACAATATAACTTTACTTTCTTCTATTTCTAGATTATAGCCAAAGGAATAATAGTTGCTGCTGGAAAAAAAAGCAGTTTAATATTCACATTGACACCTGAACAGTCCTGGGCTCCATCTGCTACTCTCATCGTTTATTTAGTTACCCCTGACTGTGCCTATAGTAATATCTATAAAACATCTGAGATATTTTACATTAAGGACACATTTAAGAACACGGTAAGTATATAAAACAATATATAGAAACCTTTTTTCTCTTATAGTTAGAATACTTTTACCATGATCAAATGATAAGGATATGAAATTAGTCTTTGGGAGAGTTAAAAGCAGACACACGAGTTGCTGTGGACCACAACATGACTTATACCTATTCCACTATTATCTATTCAACCATAATCTAAATAGTAAACCACAGATGGCGCCATTAGTGAGAACATAGTCATTTTATTCAAGGACACTTACGAAATATGCAAACTTCAGGTCAAATACAGTCCGCAGACTGCTTTCATTTTATTGATCATCAGCTCTAAATAAAATGGCAATATGGTCACCCTAGTTGCAGTAAAATTCATCATTCATCCCTTATATCAGTTATTCACCAATAGAAACAAAAGTTAAAAATATTTTGCCACTGTTCTGGAGTAAATCCAACATGTATCATTGCAGATACATGGTCTTATGTCTTTCCCGCTATCTTCGAGGCTATATGGAGCAATGTATTCAAAGAGTTCTACAATGCCTGCCATCTTGCCTCCTAGCTTGTGTTGGACTTTCCGATCAAAGCATCCTGCAGTCCTGCCTCTCAGGTCTGTGTAGCTCCGCTCCCAAATTTCATGTGTCTTGTATTAACAGCACAATCTCATGATGGGCAGGGTTGCATGGGATTTGTGGGTGCAGCTACATAGAGCTGAGAGGTGGGACTGCAGGATGCTTGGGTTGAAAAGTCAGAGAACAGACCAAGCTAGGAGGCAAGATGGCAACCATTGCATGTGCAGCAGTTGCGGCTAAATGGTAAAAAAGCAGAAAATTGTGTACAGGGTTGTTTTTTTTTTTAAGAATAGCACAGCTTATATATTAGAGCTTATTAATTTATTTCAGACAAAGTTATTCATGACATGACTTTTGGCCTTTAAAAAGTTAACTGACAAGTGAACAGAAAAATGATATATACTTTGTGTTGTTTTATGAATTTGCATGACATTTTATGAGAGAAATATATATTTAAATGTATTTATGCTGTCTCAAGTTTATGAAAGGATGTAATTGACAATGGTAAATTTGTAACTTGCATATCAAGCCACAATTTATTGCCACAAACAGAAGACATTGGGGGTGTAGTCAATGACCTGGGTTAATTTATCTCATGTCATTGAATCCCATAGAATGCAACAGAAACATTTTAGTTAAAAACCAGTAATTAGTGATGTTCTGTATCACTGTATTCTGCAGTGGACCACTTCACCAGAAATTTATGGCCATATTAATTTTTCTTTAAAAAAAGATGAAATACATAAAATATCCATAATATACACATACACACACACACACACACACACACACACACACACACACACACACACACACACACACACATATATATATATATATATATATATATATATATATATATATATCAGCATTTTCATGTGAGAAGGCACTTACAGGGAAGTTGCATTCTCCAACTAAATCTGGAAAATTGAAATGGGCAAATTACGCCAATGTTTCTCGAATTCAGAGTGTTTTCTGTGGTGATTGACACATATTAGTTTGTGTAAAATCTATGGAGTTTATAGTGAAATTCTTCTGATCCAAATGTGTCTGATGCTATATATATATATACACATTAATTAAGAAGATACAAATAAATAGCCATATTGTGTTTACTTACTAATAATGATTTTTTTCCTTAACATTCATACTTATTATCTTAAATATCTCAAACTTTGCTTGATGGTCTTCATTGGTTAGTTTTACCTAAGGGGCTTTTTTTTGTTGAACTTGTTTTCCCTTTGGGTATTGTTAGTGGTGAAAAATTGTTTATGTTTATATTTTTTTCCATTTTGTAGGTTTCTTTAACATGGGGTAAAACAAATCTTCAGCCTGCAGAAAATATTTCTTTGACTGTAAGAGTGAGAGAGTCTCACTCTTTAGTGGGATTAAATGTTGTTGAAAAAGGTTTGACACAAGAAAACATAAATGATTTAACTGGAAAAAGAGTAAGTATGTATATGTATTGCTACTTATATTCAGTGCTGTCCATTTTGCCATTGGTCATCTTGATTTTTTTGCTGTCACTTTTGGAGTCATTACTTTGAGAATAGCTATGCCAGCATAGCGCTCTCTCTCTCTCTCTCTCTCTCTCTCTCTCTCTCTCTCTTTCTCTCTCTCTCTCTCTCTCTCTCTCTCTCTCTCTCTCTCTCTCTCTCTCTCTCTCTCCCCTCCCTCCAATAAAGGTTATATTTTATCAGCATATTGTGGTTGATTAGTCTATAAACAATGTGTTTAATTAATTATCTTAGTTAATCCATTTATATTTTGCCTTTTTAAGCTCAGTTCTAAATGGATATTTTGGATTTTAATGTTATTATTCATAAAAGTTTTTGGACTTCTAGGTGGAAGATCGACTTATTGAGTCTACTCAGGTACAAATTTAATGATTTTTCTTTCTTGTGTCTCTTTTCATAAAACAACAGATGTACAATAAGACCTTCACAAAATGTTTATGTTCCATATTTTGCTTTGTGTGAGCTACAGTTTTGTAAGATTTATACCCTTTAATGTTTATATAGCAGCAACAATTTATGCAGCACTTGGTACAAAGTATAACTTTACAGACACATTGAAATTCCGATTATTACATGAGGTAGATGGAAGTTGGATCTACAGTACTGCTTATTATGTTGGGGGGGGGGGCACAATGAGCTGTTAAGAATATATATACCGTCCTACTGTCAGTCACTTACCTCGCGGCCTGTCTCCGCGATGCATCTGAGGATCCAATATTCAGGGAACAGATTCCATTATCAGACATGTATAACCGCCTGTCAGGTGATTTTCACATTGTGGCCTAGAACCTACGCTACTGACCATGTAAAAGTCCATTCTGTGATTTAGTAGTTTAGAGGGAACCACAGAAAAAGGCTCACCACAACTTTTGGATTAGTACCGTAGTTCCATCCTGGACACATGAACTTCCTTCAGCATGGCAGCATTGTATGACTATCCCCACAGAGTCTCCACAGAATACCTTATGCAGCCTCAGGCAGGGGAAGAGACCCATTGAAGATTTTGTGACAGAATTCTTCCAGGCAGCTGTGGAGACTTCTTGGAGCGAGACCACTCCTTTTGACAAATTCTGTCTGGGTCTTTCTGACACTTTGAAACATGAACTAGCCCTGGTAGGGGTACACCCTAACCTGTATGCATTGGTTGATCTATCAATCCAGATAGACAGGTGGGTACAAGAACACAGACAAAAGCATGCCACAGGTTACCGCCCCAAGAGGTTTTACACTGCCAGTTGTTAGCTGACAGTGGTCATCACTCCTGCTCCTGTTACTACCCAGAATCCAGAAGAGCCCATGCAAATTGGTCTCTTCAGAGGTCCTCTTTCTTCCAGTCATCCAATCCATGACTGTCCTGAGAGGCTCTCTACCCCCAGACGTCAGCTGCTATCTACACAGATCTGGAGAAAGGAAGAAAATAAGAGGTGGCCAAAGGGTTAGGAAACAGAATGCAGAAGTAGTGCACAAACAAAACTACTGAAAGTACAGACAAAAAAAGATCACATCAGCCCATGGTAAACAGTTTACCTGATTCTGGCATGCCTGCTGTCAAGGACTACACATTCAAGTCAACTTATCCTCTACTTTTCACTTGCAAAGCAATGAACAAACAGAATGTATCAATTTTAGAACATCTGAGATGTTTTGTATCCTATTTTCAAGATGATTGGCTTCTTCCACACATGGCGGAGTAGGCATATAACAATTAAATAAAAGATCTACTGGTTATTCTACTGGGTATCATCTAATCATTTTCCTTGCTCCAGCTATACCCTATGATGTTTCTGAAGCAACCAAACGGCTCCAAAACCTCTTATGTTTGTACATGGCCCAACGTAGAAAACATACTGAGCGCACAACATAGGTGCATTTGCTGGCTGACTCCATGCTTCACCCCTGTCTTATCATCCAGGAGATAAGGTCTCGCTCTCTACCATTCACCTTCGGCTCTACTGTCCTACAAAGAAACTTGGTCCCCATTTCACTGGCTTTTTTTCCTGTACTTCAGATGGTCGGTCAGGCTTCTGTCCATCTTCATCTGCAAGAGTCCAATAAAATCAACCCTGTATTTCATGTCTTGTTTGTGAAAACATGGGTTCATGATACCCCTATTTCTTTTGAGACCCCAGCACCAGATCCCCTAGAGATCAAATGAGAAGAAGAATATGAGGTGCAACACATATTTGATTCCAGGTATCGTAGGAGTTGATTGGAAACCTCATCCAATGATGATGATCTCTACTGGGAACCAGTGCAAAACATCCACGCACCTACCAAGATATGTACCCCCGGAGGGTTCACTTGGGAATGGCGTCCTGGGAAGCACCTAGCTTGTGGCTTATCCCTTCAATGCATCCAAGGAGGAAGTGGCACGGACTCTCAATTAGCCATTCTCTCTTTACTGTTCTTCACTTCCTGATGGCGATGCTCTGGTAGTCAGAGTTCCACTAGTGAGCTTGTCATATAGCTTATTCCCCATTATTGTGTGTATATCTTTAAGCTGTATATCTTTAAGCTGTGTATGTCCATTTTCTCTTCTGCATATTGGGCCCCTCGACCTATCCCAGGGTATTACACCTACAGGCATTTGAGCCAGTATTTTAGGACAGCATAGAATGTCCTAGAGCCAGGAAGGGGTTAACAATTTTTTTATGCGGGCTAATCTAGAAACATAGAAACATAGAATGTGTCGCAGATAAGAACCATTCGGTCCATCTGGTCTGCCCCAATTTTTTTTTATTTTTGAGTACTTTTATTAGTCCCCCGTTCCCGGTCTTATAGCTAGGATAGCCTTGTGTCTATCCCACGCATGCTTAAAATCCTTGACTGTGTTTACCTCTACCACTTCTGCTGGCAGGCTATTCCATACATCCACTACCCTCTCAGTAAAGTAATACTTCCTGATATTACTTTTAAATCGTTGCCCCTCTAATTTAAGACTATGTCCTCTAGTTGTGGTAGTTTTTCTTCTTTTAAATATACTCTCTTCCTTTACTGTGTTGATTCCCTTTATGTATTTAAAAGTTTCTATCATATCCCCCCTGTTACGTCTTTACTCCAAGCTATACATGTTAAGATGCTTTAACCTTTCCTGGTAAGTTTTATCCTTCAACCCATGAACCAGTTTAGTAGCCCTTCTCTGAACTCTCTCCAAAGTATCAATATCCTTCTGGAGATACAGTCTCCAGTACTGCGTACAATACTCCAAGTGAGGTCTCACCAGTGTTCTGTACAATGGCATGAGCACTTCCCTCTTCCTACTGCTAATACCTCTCCCTATGCAACCAAGCATTCTGCTAGCATTTCCTGCTGCTCTATTGCATTGCCTACCTACTTTCAAGTCCTCTGAAATTATTACTCCTATATCCCTTTCCTCAGATGTTGAGGTTAGGACTGTACCAAATAGTCTATATTCTGCTTTTGGGTTTTTACGCCCAAGGTGCATAATCTTGCACTTGTCCACATTAAATGTCAGTTGCCACTGCTCTGACCATTTTTCTAGTTTAGCTAAATCATTTGCCATTTGGCTTATCCCTCCATGAATATCAACCCTGCTGCAAATCTGCCACCAGACCTCCCTTCAAGAAAATGTTGATAAAATTTTATTGATTGCGGAACGTACATGTTTGATCAGACCCAGTGTAATTCCTGAGATTTTTTGTTTTTAACAAGGGGTGCTGGCCTCACAGATAAAATCTGTTTCAAAAAATCAATCTGGTTATCCCCTTAAGGAACTAGTGATGTTCCATGCTGTCACAGCATTTTATGCCATTTGGACAGTGACGTCATGGAACATCATACGTTTAAATGAGCAGTGGATGCGATCAACTATCGCATCCACTACTCAGTGTTAGGATTAGAATTACAGTTAGGGTTAAAGTTATTTAGTGTTAGGGGTTAGTTAAGGGTTAGCATTAGCGTTAATGTTAGGGTTTGAGTGATAATTAGGGTTGGAGTCAAAAGGTCACTGAACGTGGTTAGGGCATAGCAATCCACTACTTTAAATTATTGCCCTATAACATGCCAAAAAAACAGAAAAGTACCTAAACACTGACTCTTTCTAAACTCAGGACACATTTTTTTTATATATTTAGCTGTTTTTTTCATTAGCTTTTGTAGATGTGTAAAATAATTTTCAAGTAGAAGTCAGATAACCTGTGTTTTACATTCTTCTCTATATTTTTTTTATAGTAAATTATATGATATGATCAAAATAATAGTATCTAAAGAAATTCCTTCTTATCCCGATAAAAACAATATATAATTTGTGTGAGTATGGTAAATGAAAAAGAAAATAATGATTAACACAAACACTGCATGCTAAAACAGCCTCTGTCATATAGGTCAGCATTCCAAAAATAATCTTGTCCTTAAGGGGTTAAATCGAGTGGGTTTTTTTATTTTGATTTATCAAACGAAATGTGGTATTCTTAATCTTATATTGTAGCAGGATAGACTTATGACTGGTTAGCTCCCTGTCAACTAAAATCTGGACAAATTGATTTGGATACATATTTGTTAGATTAGGATAGATCGGGTGTGTTTTTCATTAGCTCTGTCCCTTAACCTAACCTGAACTAATTAATATCTATAAAAATCAATAACATGTTATCTAAATTTTAGGGGGGCTGACCCGTTGTTGGGTTTGGAGTGGACACCAGAGGATAAATTCTTGATGTAGGAACCCTTTGGCGGGATGAAGCAAACTCTTGCTAAGGTCCCCACTGTCCTGGCAGTCCTGAAAAAAAGACAGGAAACCCTGACAGTGGGTAACCACACCTCATAAAAAAATAATGAAATTAGTAGATGGACAGGGGCTGAAGAAATTCTACTGTAACTGGAGAGTTCTTGGTCAGAAAAAAACAGGAATATCGTCTCATGTGATAGCTCTAACGGAAAAACACTTAATTTAACCTGATCTAGCGAACATCTATCAAAATCAATAACACTTTTAAAAATGTAGTGGGGGGGCTATCCCATCATCAGCCCCCTTCCACAAAATAAGATTGTGAATACCACTTCTTGCGTGATAGAGGTAATTAAAAAATCACTTGATCTAATCTTATCTATCCAAAAGCTAGTGGGAGGACAGCCCCCTTCATTAAAAATGCTACATCTCAGGAATTAGACTAAATCTAACAAAGGTTTTGGCTGATCAAACCTGACCTAATATGCAGCTATCATGATAGATAACATTTTGTCCACATTTTTGTTGAGGGGGACTGGTGACGTGTTAGCCCTCCCTAAAAAAGTTTGTTAATAATGCATATTTTAGAGTAGCTCTAAGGAACACAATGCTTGATCTAACCTGATCTATCAAGGCTCTCACAAGTTAAATTATCTTTTGTTAAAATGCTTAATATGTGGGGGGGCTACCCTGGCTTCTGTAATAATAAGCTTACATTTTCTAACATAGTAATTAACATAGTTACTGTGATAATAAGCTTACATTAACATTTTCTCCCACCAGAATATAGGTAACTCATTGAGTGATTTCTCGATCTGGTATGATGATTATCCATTTGATGGTGAGTCTTTCATATTTTGATATAATCTGCTTTTAGTAATAAAAATGTCATAGATGGCCACATGAACATTTATAGCACAATAAATCTCTATGCATAGTTCTAAGGATGTACTCAGGCATGCGCAGTGGTTTCCAATGATTTTTTCCTTCTTCTATTAATGTGTTTATTAGTATGAAGGAAATCTTTTACAAATATACTATGTGCCTATTCTGTTTATTGATTCCAAGTTGGAAAACACAGAGTTGCCGTGAATATTATTTGTATATTGAGTTTTTACATCTAATATTACATATGCAAGTTTTATATTATTGTATGTTTTCTAAACATCTGAGATGCAACAAAATCGTTCATTTTTAAAATAAAAAATATTCCATTATGACTCTAAAAGTTATACATGTCCTTTAATCAATAGGTAGTGGTATGTTAGGGAAGTTAACTAGATATTTGTCTGGATAACTCCCTCTTGTGGTCGCTTCCCTATTTATGCATGAAATCCAACAGAAAGGTAGATATTTAAGCTACAAAATTATTGGGACACATCACTTAATTATTGAATTCAGGTGTTTCAACTGTAAGTGGTATTATTGGAAAGTGGAAGCATTTAGGAACAGCAGCAACTCAAAGCGGAAGACCACATAAAGTTACAGAGTGGGGTCTCCGTGCTGAGATGCATGATGCATAAAACCAATGCTCTGCTGATTACATAGCTAAAGATTTCCAAACTTGCGCTGACTTTAATATATGCACACAAAAAATGTGCAGTGGAAGGGTCATGGGATGTGTTTCCATGGCTGAGAATGTGCAATCAAGCCTGATATCACCAAGTACAATGCCAAGCGTTTGATTGATTGATGTAAAGCAAGTCGCTACTGGACTCTGGAACAGTGGAAAAATGTTATGTGGAGTGACGAATCATGGCTCACTATTCGGCTGTCTGACGGGCGTGTCTGGGTTTGGTGGATGCCTGGAGAACAATACCTGCCTGACTGTATTTTTCCAACTGTAAAGTTTGTTGAGCGAGGGATAATGGTATGGGGCAGTTTTTCAGGGATTGGCTAGGCCCTAACAATGCTATGTTTCCAACTTTGTGTAAACAGTTTGGAGAAGAATATTTTATATTCCAGCATACCTGTGCCCCTATGCACAAAGCAAGGTCCATAAAGATATGGTTGGATGAGTTTGGTGTGGAAGAACTTGACTGTCCCGCGCAGAGCCTTTAGGATGAACTGGAATGAAGATTGCAAGCCATGCAATCTCGTCCAGCATCAGTGCCTGACCTCACAAATGCTTTACTGGACTAATGGGCAAGAATTCCCAAGAATCCCTCCAAAATATTGTGGAAACCCTTCCCAGAAGAGTGGAAGCTGTTGTAGCTGCAAAGTAGCAACCACCTACATGCTAATATCATTTTATTTAGAATGCGATGCCATAAAAGTCCAAGTTGGTGTAATGGTCAGGTGTCCCAATACTTTTGTAAAACATGGTGTATATATTATATTAGAGCAATTCTATTCACTGTGTTGCTAAAATGATACTGGCATCACAGGTTTTTATAATACTTTTTAGGGGATAATACCAGAGATGTGCTGTAAACATATACATTAGAATACCCCATAGAAATCAATAGAAAAGACACATTAATTTTCTATGGCATTCACATGTTCCCTCATACATTTGGAACTAATAGAGTTAAAATCATACATTTCATTTGGCTAACAAGATATTCTGTTTTATTTTAAACTTTATTTTTCATTTTACAAAACAGTCATAGAATACAAAAGAACAGGGGATGGCACAGGAACGCTGGAATACAGTGAATAGATACTACTAGTAGTGTAATACTCTATAAATCCAGTATAAGAGTATACAATATGAACGAACAGGGGATGGTGAATAAATACTACAATAGTGCAATACTGTATAAATCCAGCATAGGAGTAAAACACACTCACAAATGTTGCAGATCTAATTGCCTTGAGTACAAATGATGATCAGTCGGATCCTGTGATTGTGATCATCATTTGCACTCAAGGCGATTATATCTGCAATGTTTGTGAGGGTGTTTCACTCCTATGCTGGATTTTCACCTATACTGGATTTGTACAAATACTGAATAATTGAAATAAAAATGATATTAAAAAACTGAAATTAGTTAACAGCCATGACTTAAAATCATGGTGGTGATATGATCATTAACTTAATAATCTGCAGACAAAAATGTAGTGCTATTAATAGGAAAAAGAAAATTAGAAGAAAGAGGAAGAAACGGAATCAACCCTTATTGATTATTTTATAGTATAATAAATATCTAGAATTTCTGTTTAATCTTTCATGACTTTAATTGGCTTTGTATAATGTAGAATTGTAGGTTTTTTTCTTTTTAGGTTTTCAATCTGTTTATCTGATTATCTATAGTGATTAAATAGATGCATATGTGTCTAGGTTTTCAGTTGTTATAAAGTGAAGTTTCTCCATTTTCAAATATGATCAGTCATGTTGCTCACATCTCTGATTGTTGGAGTAATAGTTGATATCCAATCAGCATCTTAGCAGCTAAGTAGTATCTGACCTATTAGTTCTTTGGAGTGGGAAGGAGCTTCTTCTGTAGGTAGGACATGAAGTAAAGCGACCTCAGTTCTCATGGGTAACATCAATGAAGTAGTTCTTTTTATCAGCAAGAAAACGTCTTTCCAGTAATTTAATATCCGAGGACAAGACCACCAAATGTGTTCAGTGTTTTTATCTGCTTCTACTCATATATTACATATGGTCAACAATATTTTGCAACAGAATCAACAAATCTCATCTAACCATGAATGTAACCAATTTCAGAATTTATACCAGGGGATAGAGAAGATGAGACTTTCGAACAGCCAGAGCTTATCAGAACATTTTATCCAGAGACATGGCTTTGGGTAGACATCAATATAAGGTATGTTGATGTCACTATAAAATGTAACTCTCCTTACAATCTACCCAATTAAATGCAGTACCAAATAGTATAGCTTGAACTGAATATTATAAGTATTGGTTTTCTATTTAATAACTGTGTGTTTCACAGTTAAGCAAGCAAGGAGTGATTTTGATTCTTCTAAAAAATGTTTTAGGAAATGTAACATGAGTTGAAAAGATACTCATGTGATAATGCTGAAATATTCAGAAGACCGTGTTTAATTGGCTGCATTGGGTCATGATGAAATGTAATACAGCAGAGCAACCTTTGCATTCTTAAATACAGTAACACAGCTGGTAACAAGACTTAACTCCACTGTCCACCACATAGCTTCAACCCAATGTTAGCAGTTTAGTATGGATATGCATACTTAGAAGCCTGATTTTATTTGACCATTTCTTACTATACTGAATTCAGTGAATACACAATGGGACCGTGTACTTAACAACACATTCATAATATTAACTAAAGATAACACAGAGTTTGCTAAATTGCAACTCTGAAAGAAGAGACAACAATAATAAAAATACAAAGATAACCCTTTAAGGACCAGGGATTTTCCTGGGCCAAGGACCAGAGCGTTTTTCAATTTTTAATACGCGGTTTTTGAAACATAATTTTCCTCTCTCTCATTTAACGTACACATACAAGTTATATGTTGTTTTTTAAAGGTCAGTTAGAGCTTTATTTTGATACCCTATACATAAAAATGATTTACATTTTAGTATTAAAAAATAAATATAAAAGAGGAAATTTTTGAGGAAAAAAAAGTTTTTCCCCATTATTTTCCCAGTAATAACCTACATAACTAGTGCAACACTAACCCACTTATCCCCCCTAATTAACTAACTAATAAAAAAGAAAAATATTGGTTCCCAAACCCCCCATAACAAAAAAGACAGAAAAAAACTCTGAAGAGTGCGATGTCAGATCAGTAAAAATCATGCAACAGGCATGCAGGGGTTAAATTTTATTAAATAAATATATTAAAATTACCTTTATTTATTAAAAAAAACTTTATAAATTGTAAAAATAAAAAATCTGTTAAAAAAAAACTAAATGAGGGCCATAAAGTGGAAGGAAACTGATCACAGTTAAAAACTGTGATCAGCAATGAAAGGGTTCATTTTTTTTTAATTTTTTTTTTTTATCCTCTGTATTTAATTAATTTATTTTTACTTACAGGTCACTCTCTGTGCTTCACTATAAGAACGTGAAGCACAGAGAGTGAATTAGAGGCAAAGTCAGTGTGTGAACACACTGACTTTGTCATCTAATTTGCATGTTATCGCGGTGATGACTCAATCACCGCGATCACATGCCCGGAAATCGACCGATCGGGTCCAGGAGCTTTGCCTCGGGTGCGAGGCTTAGTCCTGGACCCGTTGCAGACTAGCTGGCGGTGCCCACGGAGCGCACCACCGGCTAGACTGCATGACGAGTTAACTCGTCATAAGGTCGCTAATGCGGCGGCTCTTATGACGAGTTAACTCGTCATAAGGACGGGAAGGGGATAAAAGGAAAGGTTGTTTTTACAGGTTCATGTTCAGTATCAAATACTGAATTACTCCATTTATTTTTCAGGAGAAAAGGTACCAATTTTGCTCTCAGCAGATCCCAAATGGTTTAATGTAAAACCAGTATAATAATTTCAGTTATTTTTTTTGCCTGATTTTTCCTGATTTCCATAAAATGTGACAGTTTTCAATTTGAGTACACTAAATGTGTACTTTTGAATTAGCACATATTAAAGTCCAGTTGAAGTTGCCAAACATTTAGGATCTCAGTTAACAGACCCTTAAAACTTTCATAGCTAGTTGTTGATAGTAGTTTTAAACTGGAATAGCTTCAACTATAGTAGTCCTTCCATATGAATGCATGATACATGAGTATTGTACACTGCACAACAATTAGAAGGTTTAATTATAACTTTTGTTCTTCTTTGTTAGGATAAAATACACCATGTTATGTCTCTGTAGTTATGCAAAATATTACTATTTTCCAGCTCAGGTGTTACTACTAGTCTTGAAGTAACTACGCCTCAAAAAAACAGTACATGGGTTGCAACTGCTTTTGTTATGTCTGAGGAGTTTGGACTAGGATTGACAGAGGTGCCTGCTGAGGTAATTTATAATATAAACCTTATATGTTCTTTCTAGCCATATTATTTTTTATTATTATGTGTCATATCAATTATTGATTTAACGCCAGTTAGTACCAAGCTGTATCATTCTGAAGTGTTCTTTTTGTTAGTCAAGCTTGCACATTAATGGCTTGCACATTAATGATGAGACATTGTGGAATCCAACTTCTCTTGATTAACAGAGAAAAACAAAGAACGACTTAAAACATTTTAACCTCTTAATGGGATGAGATGTAATGGGGTCTATTCATGGACCTGAGTTTATTTATCTTATGTCATTGAATTCCATAGACAGCAGTAGGAAATTTTGAGTTAAAAACCAGTAATAAGTGATATTTTGGATCACTGAATCGGGCCTAATATCCATAGACCTACATGTGCTGCTATTATAAGAATAATGGATCTATAGGGAGTTATGTATAAAAACTCCTGCACTGAAAAATGATGGGAATTTTATAAAAATGTGCAATTGCTGTTTGTTATGTATAACCGTGATTGCGCTTTTTTTTAATAACTCCTGACACTTTGCAATGCGGGAAAGGGACCTCCACTAAACAGCATTTGGTGGAAGTTCCCCAACAAATCAAGCACTTTTCAACACCTGATTTATTTTATATTTAGGCTGCGCAATCAGCGACAGCACAATCTACATCTATGCATTCGGTGTAGATAGTGCAGGCATATGTGATGCCAGTATTTGGCGCAATCTGCATGTGCGCCCTGTTTATCCATGCTCCTCATTGTGTGCATATATAATCAATCAGGGATGACCTATTAGTAGTATTAATAATATGATACACGAAAATATATATGCATTATAAGAAATATATGAATCTGGTACAGTTGTGCTCAAAGGTTTGCATACATTTGGAGAATTGGTAGCATTTACCATTTTTAAAGAAAACAGGAGTGAACAGGTAAAACACATTTCTTTGATATCTTATGGGATTCATATTCAGCTGTAGGTTATAACAGAATGGCACAATCATAAAACAAAACATGGCAATGGTCGTCTTGCATGAACCACATGTTTGCGATCTCCCCAGAGTGGCTCAATGATATTAAGGTCACGAGACTATTATGGCCACTTCAGAACCTTCACTCTTTTCTGCTGTAACCACTGGAGCCACCACCATGCTTCACAGAGGTGATGGAATTCTATTCACTATAAACCTTGTTGAACCCTCTCCAAACATAGCGCTTATGGTTGTGACCATAAAGCTTTATTTTGGTCTCCTCAATCCAAATTAAAGTGTGCCAGAATCTGTGAGGCATGTCAAGGTTTTGTCAGGCATTTTGTAACTGGGCTTTTTTATAGCACTGGCGCAGTAAAGGCTTCTTTCTGGCAATTCGACCAAGCAGCTCATTTTTGTTCAAGTATCATTGTTTTGTGCCCCTTGAAACAACCACACCGTCTTTTTCCAGAGCAAACTGTATTTCTCCTAAGGTTACCTGTGGGTTTTGCTTTGAATCCCGAACAATTCTTCTGGCAGTTGTGGCTGAAATCATTCTTGGTATACCTGATCTTGGCTTGGTATCAAGAGATCCCCGAATTTTCCACTTCTTAATAAGTGACTTGAACAGTACTGTCTGGCATTTTCAATGATATCTTTTTATATAGTTTTCTGTCTTTATAAAGTTCCATTACCTTGTTATGCAGGTCTTTTAGGTTGCAACGAAGAGAGGGGGTCCCATTTTATCTTATTTATTCTTTATTTTTACTTTGTAATAATTATGAAATAAATAATAACAATTACATAGATAATAATAACAATTACAGAGCTTATGATTCAAAATTAAGTAAAATATAATGAAACAAAGAAAAATAATAATATTAAAATAAATAAATACATTGGACACTTATAAGGCCCCAAAGGTTTTTGAGCTTACTGAATTAATATAAAATGTCTTTATGATGTTTAACCCCTTAATGACACAGGACACATTTTGCACTTTACCAGTTGTATACCATATTTCTCATGATGCACAACAAGCTATTGGCTGAGTATAATGCGAAATATACCGTATTTGCTCGATTATAAGACGAGGTTTTTTTCAGAAAAAAAAATCAGAAAACTACCCCTCGTCTTATAAATCGAGGTCTTCTTATAATCTGACCTCAAATTGAGGTCAGACTATAAGACATGGATCCAGGTCCCCAGCAGAGCTGCAGGGGACATGGATCCCCCTCTCTAGCAGCAGGGGATGTCTGCGCAATGAGCGCAGACTCCCCTGCTTCCGCCCGGCACGACCGCCGGGGCTTCTGTGAAGAAGCCGGGAACTTCCGCTTTCGTCACAGAAGTCCCGGCGAGCGTGCCGGGCGGCAGCAGGGGAGGTCTGCGCTCATCGCGCAGACTTCCTCTGCTGCCCCACTAGGCACCAGGGACAATCGGGCAGCTGGGGGATGTCTGCACTATACGTGCAGATATCCTCCATGCTGCCCGACACGGCAGACTATTATGACGGACTGCCGTGTCGGGCAGCATGGAGGATGTCTGCAAGTATCGTGCAGACATCCCCCGGCTGCCCCCACTAGCCACCAGGGATCAAGGTAAGGGGAAGGGAGGGAGGGGGGGGCAGAGAGACAGGGGGAGGGAGGGAGGGGGACAGAGGGACAGGGGGGACAGAGAGACAGGGGGGAGGGAGGGGGTTAAGAGACAGAGACAAGGGGAGTGAGGGGGTTAAGAGACAGAGACAAGGGGAGGGAAGGGGTTAAGAGACAGAGACAAGGGGAGTGAGGGGGTTAAGAGACAGAGACAAGGGGAGGGAAGGGGTTAAGAGACAGAGACAAGGGGATTGAGGGGGTTAAGAGACAGAGACAAGGGGAGGGAAGGGGTAAAGAGACAGACAAGGGGAGGGGGGAGAGAGAGAAAAATGGGGGCAAGGGAAAGAGAAAGGCAACATTGGCACATAAAAAGAAATAAAAACTAGAAATACATTTTTTTATATCATAATTTTTTATTAAAAAAGCAATTTACATATGAATATATACAAGTTGAACTTTTTTCCTATAGGGTAGTCTTATATTCAGGCTTTTAGTTTTTTTCCTAATGGAATATCCAAAGTTTGGGGGGTCGTCTTATAATCAGGGTCGTCTTATAATCGAGCAAATACGGTAGTACAGCAACTGTTGTACAGATACACTTATATACAGATACGCATTTTAGTGAAGATGTGCTTAGTGAGTAAAAATAAAATATATTGGGAACATTAACCCTATGACTGTGTGAATGCAGGGAGAGTTGAAAATCAGCTAAGGGTACAAAAGGCAGCTGCTGTGTAGTCCTTGCACCATGTGTGGGCCCTGGGCAACTGCCCCCCTTGCCCTGCAAAGGACAACTATGTAGTGGATAGATTTGGACATTAGAGACTTGTCAGGATTGAATGTTACCAAAGTAGCATAACATTTAATTAATTAATAACATTATTGTTGTTTCACCATACCATATTTTATTGTATGCTTAAGAAATAAAGACATATTTAAGACTAAATATCTAAAAATATAAAGAATCATTTAAAAATAACCCATGTTAAAGTTGACATAGAATTTTTTATTCTATAAACCCGGATCTGTGCCAAGTATGGTGATACCACCAATGCAATACACCAACACTGTCCACATACCAGCTTTGACCACACACCACTTGTAAGTGCAGGAGTCACAGGAGTCACCACTGCAACTGGACCTATCACTCTAAGTAGTGTGCGGATATTTTTAATGTATTTTATTATCTAATGTTATCTAGATTTTTTTTTTCATTTATTTTAATATTTGTTTATTTTATTGGGTTTTTAATTTTTGTTAATAAATTCACAATAGCCGAAATCCTCCCATATAAGTTTATAGGGGACAATGGAGGCTACCATTTTGGTCAACTTTGGGAAAGCTCAGCCACAGAAATATCAGCCACAGAATCGGCCACAGTGGCCAATTGACATGCCGATTCGGAATCACTTCAGTGATTCCTACATGGCCCGATTTAAAGGGCCTTTCAGATCACACTTAAGTGATCTGAATGGGGCTGAAATTAACAGCTACCTTAACAAACCCCCTAATGAATAATATGCATCAGTTTATATATTTTTTGGCCATGATCAATACTTCCCTTGTTATTTTTAACATGGGAAGTAATGGTCATGTGCAACTATGAGCATACTACTCTACAATCAGGATTTTCAAAAGTGCACAAAACTGAGGCTGTGTAAACCAAAGAATATAAAAATGTATTTGTTACAAAAAGGATTTAATTTGTTGGTGATAAGTGAAATAAGGCTGTCATAAGAGTTTGAAGAGTAAATCTACTAATATTTTATCTGTTACCCAATGACTAAAGTACTAGAATGGATGTTGATGATATTACTGTGAAAGAACAATCAAGGACAGACCAGAGTTATAACATGTTTGTTTACAGTATTTATAATCTGTTTTTCTTGTGTCTTTTTCTAGCTACACATTACCAAGCCTTTCTTCATTTCACTAAATCTCCCCTACTCTGTTATCAGAGGCGAGCAGTTTATTTTGGAAGTTACACTGTTTAACAATTTAGAAGACATCTTAGAGGTATGGATGAAGTAGTTTATATAAAATCTATTCAGCATTATCTCTGTTTCTTATTTAAGTGTGTGTATATGGTGAGAGAAATGCTATGGAGAACTATTACAAATTACACATAAGAAATGCCTTTCAACATTCAGGCCACTGCAAGGTACAAGCTGGTGCAGTCTCCAAAGAACAGGTGTGCTAACTTCACGAGAATGACAACCAGCTTCACACAGCCAACTGTATTCACCAATAGGCTGAGGCAAATTTTATCTCAGTCTATACAGCTGGCTACAAGGATAAGACCAATGAGGGAGCTTCACTGAAGAGATATGGGATGTGAGAAACAAAATTATTTGTTCCCTTCAGGTCACTGGTGCAGATGCTGTGAAAAACTGAGGAGCAGTAATTGCACACACAAGCTCCTAAATTATAAAGTTAGCTTAAGCACAAAGTAGTTGTAAATAAGCTGTATAAATAGTTTCCAAGTGAAATACTTTGAATAAATATGTATATGTTTATTTTTGGATAATAGTTAGGTTTTTGAATTTCTAAACACATGTAATACAAAGAACTTGCAAGAAATGTAGGTAGAACAATGTGCAGATTTCCAGTTTAGAAACTATAATGTGTGTGATCCAATTTTGATAAATATATGGATTGTAATGCCATGACATAAGCCCATGCCAGCATGGTTAGCCATAGTCAATACAGTCAACAACTTCTGTTTGCACTACAAAATAAGGGGCAAATGGTGAATGAGAGTTTCATTAAGAGAGGGAACTTAGGGAGGTGCTGAGGCTGATTAGCTGACTAGTCCAGATGAAAGGGGCTCCAACCTGTACTGTACTCAGTGTATTAATATGGTGACCTGGTATGTTTTATAGGAAGCAATATAAACATGTTGAGGATGTCCAGTGCTCAGTCACTTTTATTCGCAACAAGGGTAGAATGATTATTATATTACACACAAGACCCTACCTAGAGATCTTTCACGATTTGCATTAACCTCTGTAATGCTAGCAGAAAGTGTATATGGGCAATGAATGTACCCTTACATCACGCAGATGGTGCTTTTTTATTTTTCCTCACCCGATCTTTAATGCTTGTGCCCTAACAACATACATTCTTTGAATAAAAATATATTTTATTAATATTTTTGCAGGTCATAGTTGCACTGAATGCTAGTAATTCATATGAAGTAATTATACCAAATACTGGTGGCAATACTGTAGCTGGAAAAACACAAGTGACAGTTCCACGACTGGATGGAAAAACTGTTCTGTTTCCAATAAATCCAAAACAACTGGGTCAGATCTCAATTACAGTGACTGCAACTTCTACTGTAGCATCAGATATTGTAACTGAAAACATATTTGTGAAGGTAAGTTACAAACAAATATGTTCATTCATTGCTATGATATATCACTTTTTAATTGAACTCTGCGTATAAAGTAAAAATGACACTGTTTGTTGAAGTGCGATGTTAAAACAGTAATTCAAGAAAGTAAACCAAGGAGTAAACAAAAGTCAATGACACTACTAACATATTTAATGTTGAATCCTGTACTGCAAGTATTGTTTGTTTTACCTCCCCAGCTTAAATGTGTTCTACTAAAGCTTTTGTTACATTATTTTTCATTTTTGTATGTTCTCCACTTCTACTGTGCTGACCCTGCTGATCTTTTTAAACTCTGTTTAATTATTACAATATATGTTTCCATCTACTCAGATTTAAATACACACTTTTCACAAAGCTTCCTCATTTCTATCTGCTCCCTTTCTATTTTACTATGGATGTTTCCCTTTTGTAAGTTAACTTTCTACACTCTCCCCTGATCTCAGAACTCGTCTTTCCCGTTCAAGTTCTAATTTTACTCCTATCACCCTAATTTTGGGTCTAATTTTGTCCTTCCTTCTTTAGTCTCAAGCAGTGGACTAACCAGACCTAATTTTTTTCTACACTTTAATCATTAATTTTTGTCAGTCTGCTTATCTATATTATTATTGTGCATTATTATTGTGCCCTTAACCATTTTCCAAACTCTAAACATTCTAAATGTTTATTCATGAACCTTGGCTCTATTGATATGTACTTATTCTACTCTGATCTTTACTATTCCACAAGTCCAGTCTTGGTACACTAAAGTAACCAAATAAATAAAATACTCTAAAATGCAAGTTGGAGAAAGTCTCAATTTTCCCTGCTGGTTCTGCTTTTAAAAAAAAATACCCAGACCCTTTTTGAAGACATTGATTGTTTCTGATAGCACTACCACTCTTGGCAGTCCACCTTTATTGTCCTTACCATAAGCAATCCCTTCTTTACTTTATATTCATTTTCAGTAAATACAGTACATGGAATAATTTATTTTATGAATCTGCGATCATTTGACCTATAAAGGTCTGTATATAAACTTTATATTTGTATTGTGATGTCACCACTGAGGAAACCAATTAGTGAAAAGTGTTGGGTGAGAAAACTCACGCAATCACATTGGTAATGCAAGCGCTGTAATGTTTGCGGATACACAATCTCTTTGCAAATAGTTTTGTTCTATATCTGCTTATTTGCAGCCCTGGAAAGCGATGTCATGTTTGGCACCCATTGCAGCACAGCTGAATGGAGTCCTTTTTGGTTATTTTTTTAATGTTATTTTAATGCTCCATATTTTCAAGCAAAACAGAGCTTCTTTTGTGAGAAGTGTTTTTTTTTTATGCAATAAATTAGATTTTATACAATATTACACGATTGCGCTTTTTTTAATCCTGGATGTAAAGCTTTTGGTACTGATGGGATTTTTTCACACACAGAGGGAGAGAAAAATAATTAATAACTGGCCTAAATAGAGACAGTAAATTCATCTCCAGATATAACCTGACTAATTAATAATCTTTTTACAAGCTCTGTATTGCTTTAGTGGACTTATCTCACACTACAAACATTTGACACCTTCATGGATCTGGCATGTGTCTAATGATTTTATCTGTTGGTTCTCTGTAGAATTGACTGCTTTACTGCTGAGAACATTCTTCAATACCCTATGTTTTTCTTGTCTTTTTTTAAAGCTGTTAAAAATGTTTTGTAATTAGGAATTTGGTATTAGCCTCATTTAAGCCTGAGGAAGGGACCTAGCAACTTGGTCGTGATAGCTTGCAACCAAACTCTCAGTTAGCCAATAAATGGTTCCATATTCTGGTCAATAAGAAGTACTTGCTGGTATGCTACAATACAACGGGCACAGGTTCACCTTCTGGTCAGCTGGTTTAGTTTAAAACCAATTTATGATATTCTTTTACCTGAAAAATAATAAAATATCAGCAGAACGTCACAGAATCTCTTTACTGTATAGTTGAGTATTGCATTAATTATGAGTGATGTCTCATTAAGATAAATGAGTGTCAATCATAGGTACTTTAATTTTATACTTGTCAGGGTAACATATCTATGGCAATTTACCTTAGTATTTTACCTATATCAGGTGGATCACATTGTTCATTTATCTTACTATATCAGAGACATACTCTTGGGTTTATTCATTAAAATTCGACTTTGGAGATCGACTTTCATTTTAAGACTAAGTCAAATTTGGCAACCTAGGTTCAAATCTTCCCCGTTGAAAGTAATGGGAGGCAAAATTATTGAAGTTATTTTTGAGATTAAGGGGGGTATTCACTAAAAGGTGAGTTGCAGGTGAGATGAGGGGAGTTGAGGTGACATACACATTTCATCTCACCAGTTTAGTAATGCCTTGTGCAGGGACAAACCTGGTGAATTTGCTAAGCAGAGAATTAATTTTTCATCTCACCTCAACTCCCCTCATCTCGCCTAAACTCACCTTTTAGTAAATATCCCCATAAGTCAAATTCGGCACCTGAGTTTGACTTTGTCTCAAAAATAGTTTTGATCATTTTGCCTCCCATTACTTTCAATAGTGAAGATTCAAACCTGGGGCGGGTTCTAAGTAAAACCCGGGTGCCGAATTTGACTTAGTCTCAAAATGAAAGTCGACCTACAAATTTTAGTGAAGAGATCCTTTTGACTTTATGTTGGATATGAAGGGATCCCACAGATACAAATTCAGTTCATGCAACGTTTGCCTGTATAATAAATTGTATTTGGCTTATTACTGTGCTGTGTGTCATAGATAGTGAACCTGCCCATGTAAACTCTATTTGGTATGTTGAGGGGACAGCAACACATTTAATAATAGGGAATGAAAGTGAATGTAGAATAGGGAACAATAATAGTAATTGCTACAATTTATATATATTTTTTCCTGTTCTTAAAGGCTGAAGGAGTGAAGCATTTCTATTCCGAGGCAGCAATTTTTGAGGTTAATGGTGGAAGTGTATTGAAGAAATTCTCATTCTCTTTTCCTCCTGATTTGGTGCAAGGCAGCGAGGAAGCATTTGTCACTGTTATTGGTAAGAACTATATCTGCAAACGAATCACCATGCACTCACAGAACCAAGGACTCCTGATCCACTTCAGTAACAATATCAGTTTAATGAAAATCCATAAAAAAAAGTGTGGGCGAACAGCAGTTAGATTAGCATAGCCAACTAACTATAACTACCTAGTCTCATAAGCCTTTCTCTTATGGTCAGCTGAATCAGAAGATTTAGCAATGCACTCTATTAGACCAGTGCTCTGCAAAGTAATCCACATCAATACAATGCATTACAACTCAAAATACAACATTCTTTGTATATTTGTTAACTTTCCAAATGATTTATCTTTAAACTATTATGCGTTCTGAGAGGCAGTTAACACTCTTGCAATTAATAAATTGTAACGTTATAAAGTATAATCGTTTTTATAATGATTAACCTATTCCTGAGTCAGATCATGCCACTTTCTGTGGCCTCAGTCTGAGAAAGTAAAGGGAGTTTACATTTTAACAAAATCACATTTTGCTTCTGCTTCTGTGTCCCTGGTTCCTGATCACTAGTTAATTGGTTACAGGAACGCAAAATTGCCTTTTCTCCTTGAGGACAAACGCACCATCAGACATCAAGGGGTTAGCACTTCAATTGAAGTTACAGTTAGAAACGTATGGCTCAGGTAATGATGCTGTCACTTGTAAATATCTCAACAGGTGATCTTCTTGGCCCGTCCATAGATGGTCTTGAATCTCTGATCCAGATGCCATATGGTTGTGGAGAGCAAAACATGATTAACTTTGCACCAAATATTTATGTTCTTCAATATTTAATCACAACTAGGCAGATAAAAGAAAATATTCGAGCACAAGCCATTAGTTTCATGGAGAAAGGTGAGTGTACTTATTACATAGTTAAAGAACAACTATAAGAAAAAAACAATAATTAAAAGATCCCATCAATTGTAGTCAATGTTGTGCTATAATAGCAGTAGTATTATAACTGATGTTTACTTTTTCAGATGGGTTTCTGCCACTCTCTTCCCTGTTTGAAAAGTTAAAACAACTTACAACCCATTATGTTTTAAACTCTGTTCAGTCACGTTAAACAATCCCTATGAAATTCTGCTTTCGAGCTCATAATTATTACTGGCAAACTTGGCACTTTAGGGAAAACATTATTTATGACTAGTTTTTATATAGTTTTTATTTCCAAAGAATCTCAAAGAACTTTAGTGCATAATCTCAGACTTAATAGTACTGATTCTAACTTCAGAGTTAAGGAATGAGTTGATCTTACAGTAAATTGAACATGTAATCCTGAGGTTTGGTAAGGGGTCACATCATTGTCTTCACACACACACTACCATGCTGTGAAGAGGAAACTGTTTCTTATAAGCACTGCATACATTGTGTGTTATTCATGCAGCAGTAGGAGTAATGCTAGGCCACATCACTGCTTTCCACATATCTCTGGCCTTAAAATATCCCTAGATTTTAGCAGCAACTTGGGGTAGTTTTCAATGTATTTAAATAGTTTTCTTCATGGGATTTCATAGGATTTAGTAACATAGAAATTTAGGTTGAAAAAGACCGAGTTCCAAGGGTTGCTTCTACCTATCGTTCCTGCTTTTAATCCAAAAAAGGGGCAAAAATAACCCCCCAACTGAGCTTTTTACAATTTTGAAAGAGGTCATTTTAGATCTTCTTGATCAAACAAAAATCTGATTGCAATCAGATTTTTGTTTGATCAAGAAGATCTAAAATATGAATGTTTATTATATAAAAAATATCAAGACCTATTTGATAGCACTACCTCACTTGGCAGTAAATTCCTTTGTCTACGTAATCCTCACTCTTCCAGTCTCAGAAGGTGACCTCTTTGTACATTTCTGTTAGTAAACAGGTCATTGGGGTGCTTTGCAATGTTTTCTTCCCTCGGTAGGTATCATTGGTACTAGTTTTTATGTCATGGCAAATGTAGCATCAACAGCTGTTCAATTAACTTCCATTTCAAAGGGAACCCTATTGGTTTGGTCGATTCACTAACAGGTGAGTTGCAATTGAGATGAGGGGAGTTGAGGTGAGATGAACAGTTAATCTCACCAATTTTGTCATATATTGTGCATGGACAAACCTGGTGAGTTTCCCCCACTAATCAAACTCACCAGCGTTGTCCCGGCAAATGTACAGCTAAATTGGTAAAATTATTTGTTCATCTCACCCGTTAGTGAATAGACCCCAGAGTGGAAGCTAAGTGGATCTTTGAGTTCAACACCCTAGAATTTATGAGTATGAACAAAGACTTTGAATTGTAGGCATTTGTAAATTAAAGTTATACAGTATGATGAAACATGATCCTTGTACTGTACCATTAAGACACTCTAATTTGCCTTTGGGTGAAAATTGGGAATGTGTAAATAACCATATTGTCCATAGCTGTTTTATTGCTCTATATATGGGATGCACAAAGCTCTTATGTTTGTTCAGTAGGAATTTTGAATTCCGTTTTGATTTAGCAAACTGAGAATGAGCAATTATGTAATATATACACATTTATATTAGCAAGATAGAGTTTGCAAAATAAATTCTTACATCTATGAAACTATTTGTTACTTAATATAAGATATACAATTAATGAGAAACTTTGTATTGAGTTAATGAGTACTTTTCTATACATAGATTGGAGATGCGTTCTGTCCCTTTTCATATATATAGGTATATATATATATATATATATATATATATATATATACACACATATAAACATACATGTAGGTTGCTGTTTGAATAGTGTTATTTATTTATTGTCTTATCTTTGAGACTTTTTATATTATGGTATAAGGTCTTGATATATGTATTTATCTTTGGTGCATCATCATCATCATCCAGTAACCATATATACATCATGATGTTGCATGTGAAAGTCAGTTTATACATCTGTAAAGCATTCTTACATTTTTAGTGGTCATCCATAAAACAAACACCACCGTAAGTTTTAAAATCAATCCACAGCATATTTCATAATTGCCTATATAACTAGTACATTTTTGTATTTATGTTGATCATGTTGACTGATGATTAAAGTCCAACTCTTTTTGTTATAGGTTATCAAGCAGAATTAACTTACAAAAGAGACGACGGTTCATTTAGTGCTTTTGGAAACAGCGATAGTTCAGGAAGTACTTGGTAAATAGTTTAGTTTACATTATTATGTAAAATTAATATTTTTTTCTGCATCCAAAGTTTCCAGAGTAAGTAACTGTTATAACCTTTATAGCATGGTTATTATGCTTCTAGATATATTTAAAAACATATACAATTTGTGTTCTTTTACTCTATGGGGCTATTCACTAAAATATGATATTGGAGGTCGAGTATTACCAGTAATCTCGATTTTCAGACTTATTCCCCTACCCCTCATTGCCTCATATCAACTCATGGTATTCTCTAACCATTTTTCAAAGATCTAGATGAGGTTAAGCCTGTAGAAATGAATGGGAGCAAGATGAAACTCGTTTCCATTCATATCAGTGGGTGAAGGATTGTTGATCTGGACTTCGCATGAAAAATCCTTCCCCATAAATATTAAAAATTAAAACAATTCTGTATAAACTGGGGCTGTTGGCTCTCAGAATGGTCCCTGGATCCAAGTAGCCCTGTCCCGCCTTGGTTGAAACTGTGCCAGGAGCTGTTCAATGCTCCCAGCACCCATTATTAATATGGGGGACCTGGGCAAGTGACCCTGCCCCCCTCCTACTATTAACAGGGCTGGGAGTCTTCCAAATGGCTCTCAACCCTTGTATAGAAATACGTACCTGGTCCCTTATTAACCACATTAGTGATGGGGGATTATAATTATCTAATTAATTGGCCATGGGACAAGAAAAATTGCTTAGAGAAAGTTTAGTTTATGTCAGGGTTTTTTTGTTTGTTTTTAAAGAAAAGGTGGATTAATTTTTTGGATGGCCCCTTTCCCTGGGCTGAAGATGAGGAGTGAGGGCATTGCTAATTGAAATAAATGATAAAATAACTGTTTTAGATACTAGTTTTTGCCAATGAACTAACTTACTGGTGGTTTACAAATATTACTTATTACTTATGCAATTTAACAATATAAATTAGGAAGAGAGGGAGAGGGAGAGACTATAAACAAATAAAACATACACTTATACTACAAATACATTTACGATTAATATGTTGTTATATGCTGCTACCAAAAATATCTATTCATTTGTTGAATGGAATTAACTACTTAACAGTAAAATAAACATGTAGACTTGGGATACATATTACTATTTGAACCATGTGCTTCACCACACAGACTCTGAAGTTCCATTAGAGAGAGCACAGATTTCAAAGTGGTATCAATAGAGGAGCCAGCACACCTCCCTCAGCCACTATTTATGTAGTATTGAACAGGGAGAGACCACTGGGCAAAGGAACTAGGAGGTGACAACCAGGTTAAACAGGATTTGCCATGTGCCCTGCAGAGTGGACACCATTATTGATAGGTGTGGGGCCATATTGGTCTGCCAGCCACAGACAAGCCTCACAAAGTGAAGAAACTTGCATAATTTTCTGCCCATATTTAAACCCTAGATTATATTAGAACAGTTCATTGGCTTGTCCTACCTACTTTTTTTTTTACGTTGATCATCAATGGATAGTTAATTAAGATATTATTTTATTCACAGGGCACCCTCTGTGAACCAATGTGGTGGCCAGTAATTTTCACTGCCCACCATCTTGGAACTCAAAGGGTGGGGTTTTTACAGGCACATTTTAATTAGAATCCTGAACAAGGTATTCCTATATTATTATATAGGTAAGATTTTTTTAAAAATTAATAAATTAATTATGTTGTCCAGGGGCCTTGTGTAAATTCCCCCCTCCCACCATAAATATGTATTGGGCGTAATATGAGGGAGTAATTACAGGGTTAGAGGTCCATGACCAGCCCCTAGCACAATCACTGTGGGGTTAGCTATTAACCTCCCATCACTGTTGGGGTGTATAACAGGCCAGGGACCTGATTACAGGGACAAGGTCATTTCTAAACAAGGGCTGGGAGAAATTTGGCAGGCTCCCAGCCCAGTTAAGGGGGTTCCAGGGCTACTTTATCTGGTCCCACATATTAATAATCTGGTGCTGGGAGCATCAGACAGTTTTTATTAGAGGGACAGGGCCAGTTACCCTGGCCCCCACATCCATGATAAGAGCCGGGAGCACGGGATCATTCAATATGCTTTTTTTAATGTACTGTGGAGGATTATTTGCTTTCTCTGTCAGTTGCTAGTCTTATTAAATAGTTTAATACATATATTAGCATTGATTCCTGTCTCCTCATTCCTGATATATCTGGGGATGACCAAACCTAGATGACCCACAAAAAAAGGAACATAGTGAACATAGGCTTATAGACCAGAACACTGCTCATTATATTTAAGTGACGATAAGACCCTTTGGGTATCTATTGTTTCTTTTGTAAACACATTAGCAAAATATGCATTTCAATAAAACTAGCAATATCAAACTTGTATCTTACAAATACAGTCTTGTATTTAAAACCACTGTGGTTCACTTGAAGAGCTTGTATAGTTTATTGCCACTGTAAAAGTGCTGCCAATACACTGTCTATGTCCATTTCCCAAATGCCACACTGGTTGTTTTTTTTTCAAGTGCCACAAGTGTGACATTTGGGAAATGGACATAGCCTTTAAAATCAGCAAAGAAAATATATTTCCCTACCTTGGATTCCCACTTATTACAAGTGACATATCGTTGTGAACATGAACACAATGATGTACTATTATGTCTATATATTTCCAAAATAAATATATTAAAAAAACACAGTTGTTAAAAAAAAAAACACTTGTAAGAAAAAGGTATCACAGGTTACAAAATTATAATAGCAAATTTGTGATATTTGTTGACATTTAGAGTGTGAATGTGGGCTCCAAAATGTGGGATGCACTATTATGTCACTTTGAAATACCATATGCAAGTTTTAGTATGTCTCACTGTACCATCAGTAAGTCTAGATGTAGAAACTTTTTATCAAAAATTGACATACTTGTAAATAAAACAGAAGATATTTTAATGGACAATATAATATTAATAAAATATATTTGTGTCTTAACTATACAAAAGATATTAGGAATTATTATTATTTTTTAATACAGGTCACTTTAAAACATTATATATATATATATATATATATATATATATATATATATATATATATTTATATGCTGCACATTATCAGCTGTATGTAGCATGCTTTTATCAAAATATCTGTCATTTACATTTTTTATTTATTCATTTTATGTTTCATATTTTAACTATTTTCTTTTATGTAAGCCATTATATTTTATTGAATTGTTTGTGTAATAAAGGGACAGTTTCTCAATATAATTACCATGCATTTCCCTGAGGAAGGAGGTAGCAAGCCTATTAAACATGTAGGAGATGTCAATTCTGCCTTGGGTGCACACCGATTCTGAAGCATAGTGTCATGTTACTAATGCAGGCTTATCCGGGCTGTATCCAGTTCTTCCATTTTCCTTTCTTGCTTTCTTTGTTATGCTTTATGCTTGCTCTTGCCTCTTCCTTGTCTTGCTTTGTTTCTTGCTTTGTTATTGTGTTCTGATCAGTTCCTGGTTTTCCTTGTTCTCTCCTTCTTTGTTTCTCTACTCATATATAAATGTGCCCCACCCATTTGTGTGCTTTAGTCCACAGCCTGTCCTGCTACAGTTATGTCTTGGTGTCCGTTTGTTGTTTAAGTATATAATTTTAGTGTCATCTAGGCAGGGTTAGAACTTCACCATAATGTATACATACAGTCATAGTCACACTTACACATACACACTTTCACATATGGGCAGAGTCACACTTACACACACATACTCACACATACAGACAGAGTCACACTTACACACACACTCTCACATACAGGCAGTTTCACACTTACACACACACACTCTCACATACAGGCAGAGTCACACTTACACAGTCAGACTTACACACACACTCTCACATAGAAAGTCACACTTACATACACACTCATATACACACATAGTCACACTTACACGTAAAATCAGACTTACCTTGACACACTTAAACACAGTCACACTAACACACACACAAACATAGAGACTGCTTAATGGAAAAAAAATGGGAACAATATATTTTGTTTGTCCCCCTACCTGCTAGTTTACCTTTTATCTGCAGGGAAGGGGATTGTGTCTCCTACTGTTGCTTCTGCCCACACCTGGTGCTCCAAAAAGGTCAGAGTGTGAGGGGGCGAGACTTCCTCCCCTCGCGCTGCACAAATGGTTGGCTCAGAGCCTGCAGCCAATGTCCGTGGGGCTTAGTTGCGGCCATAGGAGGTGTGGGGTACAAGTGTTTTTATCAATAAATACTACCCCATGTTTGCCCCTGTTTTATTTTGATCATGCTTTTTAGATTTTTTGCTTGGGCAAAAAAACTATAACAAAATTTGCTGCATCACATGAACTTACTATAAATACTTTGATTGTATTATTCCAAAACGATGTGCAGCCAGCCTACCCTCTGGATCAGGTCTTTATTGCAACACAGGACAGACTTTAAAGGGTTCAGAATCAACAAAAAACTTATTGATGCAATGTAGAACTGAAATTATTCCTTCACTTAGCAAACACAAACAATCATAATTGAAAATATATATAAAAAAAACAGACATAGAAGGAAGTATCAAATGTCAATTGCCATACAAATTAGGATCCCCAAGACTCCAGAATGTTGCACATTGTAAGCTGCAGCTAGACAAAAGATGAAAAGAAACATGAGTAAATACATTTTGGGTTCTGGGAAATGCAGTGGTGCTTCAATTCTATTACTTTCATTTTTTTCTTTTGTCTCTTTTACTACTCTTTCCTGAAGAGACATATTTATTTAAAACAATGGAAAGTTGTGTAAAGTATATCAAACAATTTTAGTTTTTCTTTCTTAATTTGTTTTTCTGTATTTTTCACAGGATTTATTACAATATGCTTGTTTCATTTTGTTCTAGGCTCTCAGCATTTGTGTTTAGATGTTTCCTTCAGGCTCGGCCATTTATTTACATAAACCAACAGGTCCTTAACCAAATGGTAGAGTGGTTAGTGCAGTACCAAGATGTGAGCACTGGAATATTCTCTGAACCTGGGCATGTTATTCATACTGAGCTTCAAGGAGGCTTAAACGGCCCAATCACCCTCACTGCATACATCCTCACCTCACTGTTAGAAGATGAAGAATACAGAGTAAGTAAAATTAAGTAAACCTGTTGTCATGATCAGCAAACTGATTAACACAAACTGTTAAATTAGATTTTTGCTCTTAAATTTAACAATTTAAATTTCACTATCATTCACAGAATGCTTTATTTAGTGTTCTCCATGGTTTCACCTCCAGATCTGTTGGTTTCTGTAGTGTAGGAGTTATCATGTTCACCTCACATGTAAAGAGTACCTGGTTATAAACTGGAAATAGATTTATTTTTTATAGACTCATCTCTCACATGGTCCTAACAGTCATTTGGATCATCAAAAGCCAGCATGGTTTGTGCACGATTCTCCACGGTGTTACCTCAAGACGTGTTTATTTCAGAAGTGTAGTGATTATCATGTTTGTATCATTCATATGGCTACTACATTTGAAACTGAACTCAAACAGGATTCTGATCTGTTTTTTATTCTCTTTGTGTCAATTAGGGTTGTCACCTGGCCGGTATGTTAGTGGCAGGCTGGTAAAAAATTGGCTTGACCCCAATGTTACGTCTATGGAGGTAGTAGCATGGCCGATGTTTTTTTAGAGAGAAGGTGGCAACCTTAGTGTCAATGCACATGGTCAGGGAGGATTATGTGGTGTTATCCATGGTTACATAGTTACATAGTAGTTTAGGTTAAAAAAAGAATTGCATCCATAAAGTTGAACCCTTTTCCTACTCCATGTTTGAAAAAGTATTCAGGCCGCTTTTAAGTGCATCTAACGTATTTGCTAGAACCCCCTTTTCAGGCAGTGAATTCCATATCTTAATTGTCCTTACTGTAAAAAATAACTTCCACTGTCGTAGACTAAATCTCCTTTCGTCAAGTTTTAGCAGGTGACCTCTTGTCCTTTGTGCTGTCTGTTAATGAGGAGGTCTTTAGAAAGCCCTTTGTATGGGCCCTGTACATATTTATATGTTTACAAATATAAACATATACCCAGCACTTTAATTCTAGTTATAGCAGCACTGAGGCAGTGTGTCCCTAAACCACACACAGTAAAATAAACATAAAGTGGAAAAAATAGCTAATGTGTGCTTAAACAAACTGTAGGTGAAAAACAGTGTATATATATATATATATATATATATATATATATATATATATATATATATGCATGTAAACACCTTTTTAGGTGACTATATAATTCTGTGAAAAATCTGTGAAAAAAATCTGTGAATTTTTTTTTTGTGTGATTGAGGGGGACTTTGTCTCCCCTCTAATATCTCACTCACAGACTTCCAGAAACAGATTGCACTTCATAAGCCCCATTTCTCTAGTGTGTACAAATTTTACTTTTCCAGCCTTTCATCATGACTAAAACTTTGATTAGTTTTGTGGCCCTCCTCTAGTACCATAATCTCTTTTTTTTTTTTTTTTAAAAAGGTGCCCAGAATTGGACCACATATTAAGGTGGGGCGTTACCATGGACCTATAAAGCGGCAGAATAATATATTCCTCCTATGAGTCAATACACCTTTTAATACATCACAATATCTTATTGGCCTTTCCAGCTGCCAGCTGGCACTATCCACTACTTCAAAGTCTATTGTCTACAACCACTCCCAAATATTATTCATTAGTAGATTTCCCCAAGGAAACACCATTTAAACTATATGTTGCATTTTTATTATTGTACCTAAAATGCATAATTTGCTTTGGCTTTACTTCAATCTGTGGGCACCATGCCTGAAATAAAAGAATCCCTGAAAATCAAAAATAGCGGCCTGCCAGGACCTGGCTTAGCTCCTTAAGTACCCGTGGGTGTACGTCATCTGGGTCTTTGTCTACCGTAACACCATTTAATTGTTCTAACACTTTTTCTTGTGTAAACATGCTTACTGTGACTGTTCTGTGAAAGTAGCTTGGAGGTTCTTATCCATTGATTCTTCCTATATCTGCTTTCTCTCTGTCTCCACTGACTATCTCACCCATTTTCAGATAACAAAAACCCAACATTTTCAGCCTTTAATTTTGTTCCATTTACTAGACATGTGCATTCGTTTTCGGACGAATGCATTTTCGTCCGAAAATAGCATTTTCGTCCATTCGTCCGAAAAACGAAGAACGAAAATGCTAAGCTAACGAAAGCAGAATGAACGAATGGTTAATAAACGAAAATCATTCGTTCATTCGTCCATTCGTAGTACTATTGCATTCTATAAGCCGAAATAGAGTCGGTTTATAGAATACAATAGCATTTCACTATACGGAGACAAAGTCTCCAGTCATAAATTTATGAATGGAGACTCTGTCTCCGTGTAGTGAAATGCCGACAGCCTATAAACCGAACGTTCGGTTTATAGGCTGTCGGCTTATGTAATACATGTAATCCTATTGCTATTCTATAAACCGAATGTTCGGTTTATAGAATAGCAATAGGAATACATGTATTCCATAAGCCGAAAGCCTATAAACCGAACGTTCGGTTTATAGGCTGTCGGCATTTTACTACACGGAGACAAAGTCTCCATTCATAATTTTATGAATGGAGACTCTGTCTCCGTGTAGTGAAATGCCGACAGCCTATAAACCGAACGTTCGGTTTATAGGCTGTCGGCTTATGGAATACATGTATTCCATTGCTATTCTATGAACGTTCGGTTTATAGGCTGTTGGCATTTAACTATACAGAGACAGAGTCTCCATTCATAAAATTATGAATGGAGACTTTGTCTCCGTGTAGTAAAATGCCGACAGCCTATAAACCGAACGTTCGGTTTATAGGCTCAGGCTGTGGGCATTTAACTATACGGAGAAAGAGTCTCCATTCATTATGAATGGAGACTTTGTCTCCGTATAGTTAAATGCCGACAGCCTATAAACCGAACGTTCGGTAACGTTGCTTACTGTGACTGTTCTGTGAAAGTAGCTTGGAGGTTCTTATCCATTGATTCTTCCTATATCTGCTTTCTCTCTGTCTCCACTGACTATCTCACCCATTTTCAGATAACAAAAACCCAACATTTTCAGCCTTTAATTTTGTTCCATTTACTAGACATGTGCATTCGTTTTCGGACGAATGCATTTTCGTCCGAAAATAGCATTTTCGTCCATTCGTCCGAAAAACGAAGAACGAAAATGCTAAGCTAACGAAAGCAGAATGAACGAATGGTTAATAAACGAAAATCATTCGTTCATTCGTCCATTCGTAGTACTATTGCATTCTATAAGCCGAAATAGAGTCGGTTTATAGAATACAATAGCATTTCACTATACGGAGACAAAGTCTCCAGTCATAAATTTATGAATGGAGACTCTGTCTCCGTGTAGTGAAATGCCGACAGCCTATAAACCGAACGTTCGGTTTATAGGCTGTCGGCTTATGTAATACATGTAATCCTATTGCTATTCTATAAACCGAATGTTCGGTTTATAGAATAGCAATAGGAATACATGTATTCCATAAGCCGAAAGCCTATAAACCGAACGTTCGGTTTATAGGCTGTCGGCATTTTACTACACGGAGACAAAGTCTCCATTCATAATTTTATGAATGGAGACTCTGTCTCCGTGTAGTGAAATGCCGACAGCCTATAAACCGAACGTTCGGTTTATAGGCTGTCGGCTTATGGAATACATGTATTCCATTGCTATTCTATGAACGTTCGGTTTATAGGCTGTTGGCATTTAACTATACAGAGACAGAGTCTCCATTCATAAAATTATGAATGGAGACTTTGTCTCCGTGTAGTAAAATGCCGACAGCCTATAAACCGAACGTTCGGTTTATAGGCTCAGGCTGTGGGCATTTAACTATACGGAGAAAGAGTCTCCATTCATTATGAATGGAGACTTTGTCTCCGTATAGTTAAATGCCGACAGCCTATAAACCGAACGTTCGGTTTATAGGCTGTCGGCTTATGGAATACATGTATTCCTATTGCTATTCTATAAACCGAACGTTCGGTTTAGGCCGTCAAAAACATCATAATCCCCAGCTAACTGGCAGGAGATTCAATTTTTTAAAACACCTGCTACCTGCCACAGACAGTGGCAGACTCACAAATAGATTTATTTATTTGTACTGGCACTATTATTAGAGTGAATGAGCAATTACAGCCTGCATCCGCAGCTCTCAAAGCAATTGCCCCCCTAGATGTTCTTTACCTGACTCACTAAGCTGAGACTCACCACTTTTAATTTCTATATTCTGCACTGCATAAGCTAGCCAGGACAGAAAGTCCTGAGGTCAGGTATGCTCAATATATTGGACTTATATGCAGTCCCAATAGGCATGCACATATTTGAGAGGGGAGTGACTTGTTGACTCCACCTTCACAGCCTTTCTCTCCTCACTGCATTTCTGAGGTTGAGAAGTTTGATAAAAAGCTGAAAACTGGGTAGACATTAATTTGTGCCCCACCACTAGCTCTGTCTGTCTTTCTATCTCAGTTTTGTCTATATATTGTCTCTGTACCTTATCTGTCAACATAAATTTCTGTTTATGTGTGTCTCTCTCTCTCTGGCCCGCCGCCACCTATAGGCGAGGTAGGCGCCGGCCTAGGGAGCCTTTTTAAAAGGGGCGCCCACGTGCTAAGAAGACAAGGGCAATTGTGGCAGGGGGAGGCAGGCGGACTGCACAAGGTGCAAGGCGAAGGTCCGCCCCAACCTCTGGTAGTATTGAGGCTTTGTGTGTCGCTGGGAGCATCGGGCAGTACTAGCTCTTGCACCAGCCCAGCTCTCTCTCTCTAAGTTGCATAACAGGCCACTAAACTAGTTTCATGTTTATTTTCCCTGCTGAAATAACTTGTGGATAGATATTTCTTAAACACTGATTATGACACATATATTATCTTTCGCTAGGATACTATAATGGCTCTTCAGGCTTTGGCCCAGTTCATTACGGTGGCTCCAGGTGGTGAAACGTCTTTAACAATGACAGTTACTGGTCCAGATCCTTTTGTGCCCAAATCGTTTCATATCAACAGTGGAAATCTTCTGGTTTTACAGAGTCAGCTGGTATGAAATAAAATATATTCATGTGTTTATTGAGGAAGAGAAGATATAAGTCGACTGTTCATTAAATCCTAACAGTAATTTCTTTGAATATTAGATTAGTGTTTTCAAGCCACTGTCAATCGAGGTTTCTGCAGATGGAAATGGATTAGCTATTTTTCAGGTATGAATGTTTATTCTGTTTGTAGAATTTTAGAAATACCATCAATCATTTTATAACCTATATTTTCTAAGTTTCTTGAAATAAAGTATAGAAGCTATGATATGTGTGCTAACACAAATTAACTTTATATTACAGCTAAATATAATTTATAACCAGAAAGCATCCTCCAGGCGTAAAAGAAATGCACTTATACCAGAAGCATTCTCGCTAGAGGTCATGGTAAAGGAGGACAAACATAACACTCAGCAACTCTCTGTGGATGTGTGCACTAGGTAAACTGGTATTTTACCTATGATAAACAGAGTCAGAGAGACAACCATACAATTTCGTTTGACTATATATTTCCCAAATCAATGTGGTCCATTTCCAAAATAAAAAAATATATATAGATACCGTATTTTTCGCCTCATAAGACGCACTTTTTTCCTCCTCAAAAGTGAGGGGAAATGTCTGTGCGTCTTATGAGGCGAATGTAATACTTACCTCCATGCTGCTATCCGTCGTGTGCTCTCTGTTGCTTCCTCCGTGCAGTCTAACCTCCTGCACGGAGGAAGGTAGCTCCGGGCGCTTTTTTTTTTTCTTCTTAACTTTATTGATGTCGCGGGACGTCAATAGAGTTAAGAAGGGGAAAAAAAGCGCCCGGAGCTTCCTTCCTCCGTGCAGGAGGTTAGACTGCACGGAGGAAACAACGGAGACAACACAACGGAGAGCAGCATGGAGGTAAGTATTACATTCAACGGAGAGCAGCATAGAGGTAAGTGCTAGGGGAGGAGGGTGGCACAAACGAGCAATATCCTGGCACAGTGAGGGGCAAAAGACTGGCACAGTGAGGGGCAAAATCCTGGCACAGTGAGGGGCAAAATCCTGGCACAGTGATGGGCAATATGCTGGCACAGTGAGGGGCAAAATCCTGGCACAGTGAGGGGCAAAATCCTGGCACAGTGAGGGGCAATATCCTGGCACAGCGAGGGGCAAAATCCTGGCATAGCGAAGGGCAAAATCCTGGCATAATGAGTGGCAAAATCCTGGCACAGTGAAGGGCAAAATCCTGGCATAGTGAGGGGCAAAAGCCTGGCATAATGAGTGGCAAAAGCCTGGCATGATGAGTGGCAAAATCATGGCACAGTGAGGGGCAAAATCCTGGCATAGTGAGGGGCAAAATCCTGGTATAGTGAGGGGCAAAAGCCTGGCATAGTGAGTGGCAAAATCCTGGCATAGTGAGGGGCAAAATCCTGCCATAGTGAGGGGCAGAATCCTGCCATAATGAGTGGCAAAATCCTGGCACAGTGAGGGGCAAAATCCTGGCATAGTGAGGGGCAAAAGCCTGGCATAATGAGTGGCAAAAGCCTAACATAGTGAGGGGCAAAATCCTGGCATATTGAATGGCTAAATCCTGGCATAGTGAGGGGAAAAATCCTGGCATATTGAATGGCTAAATCCTGGCATATTGAGGTTTTATTTCTTGTTTTCCTCCTCTAAAAACTGGGTGCGTCTTATGGTCAGGTGCGTTTTATGAGGCGAAAAATACGGTATATATATTTTTTAATATTGATGTTTATTGAGATTTGTACAAAATACAGGTAAACGTGAATAGTAAAATGAAAAGCAACATCAACCAGAGGGAACAATCTCAAATGTTGACTGTAAAGGACCATCACACCCAGCAAGTCTTTCCTGGACCCTTGCTCTTTGTACCCAAATAGACAGGACATCTAGCAGTTAGGTACAGCAAGATTGAACTACTTTATTTGACAAACAACACAGACTTATAAAAGACATACACATGACATCACAGACATTAGTATACAATGGGGGGGATGGAACTAAACAGTTCTCCAACTAACTGGGGCTAGGAAAACATTAGACATTCAGACTGCAAACCAAATTACCATACAGTGAGTAGACACACAGTAAGAAACATAATGTACACAACATAATCAGTTTACCAGTTAATCCAGTTACTACAGAACAATGGATGTTGGAGTAAACTATTGGAGTCACTGTCACATTATAAACCTTCAGAGTGGTCTACTAACAGAATTAACATTACACATAACCAATATACTAACAGAATATAACTAACTAACAATATTAACGTATAGTGCTATGGCACATCCCTTACCCAGGTAGTCCATTCATTTGTGAGTTGGTTCGGTAGATTCAATCTACCGAACACCCAGGCAGAAAGGCACGAACAAGCCTTTCTGCAGGGGAAAATGCAAGCTTTTACCATGGGGCCATAGTCCAGAGGCAGCAGGCGAGCAACCAGGCTTCTCCAGAACATAGTGGCGAGGTTGGTTCCGCCACATCGACATTTATCAAATTGGTCAACATTGCATAGATATGGTTGAACAGATGAAAAATAAAGTGTTAATGGTCTCTCTGTTTCAGCAACAGTGATTGTCTGAGGGGATAGAGCTCGGGACTTTGTTGAACAAAGGAATGGGGGGAGTTTTTGTTTATAGAACCAGGTAGATTCCAACTTGGCATGTTGGTTATGTACTTATAGAACCAGTTCCTCCACCCTTCAGACCTTCAGTACCTTGTCCAGATATGCAGACAGAGGCAAGGTTATGGTTTGTTTCCAAAATGTGGGAATCACTGTTTTCACTGCATTAAGTCAATAAAGTGCTAATGATTTCTTGTAGCATCTGAAAGCGATGGTAGTAAAGTTCAGAAGTATGGTGGCTGGTGTAGCAGTGGGCCTAGAGCCAGTGATCTGTGCCATTGTATCTAAGGCCCCTGTCTTATATGGTTGTATTAGTGAGCAATGCCACCTGATGTGTATTAACCTGTTGGTGACACAACAATTTTTTTTTTACACTTCTGTGATGTTTCTGTTTAGCTGTACTTTTCATCTTTCTCATTTAATGTACCCAAACATATTGCATATTGTTTTTATCAGCATAATAAGGGTTTTCTTAAGATACCATTATTTTCATGATATCAAATAATTTACTATAAACAAAATCATAAAATATGATGAATTTGTTTCTAATATTTGTCCTGAGTTTTAAAATACCTGTATTCACATGTTTTTTTTTGCAAGTTATAGGGCAGTTACCGAAAGTAGTGTTTTTTTTGTTTCCTATTTTCCAAAACACTAACCTTTTGACCCCAACTCTCATCATCAACCTAATCCTAAATCTAAACTTAACCCTAGCACTAACCCTAATTTTTAATCCTGACGTCCAATCCTAACCCTAAGTGGAACCTTTCTGAAGAGGTTCCCAAGGGGCCACATTTTGGTGTTGCTTAATGTCTTGAGATTGCAGTAACATCGTGTGAGTGGCGGAAGTGATCACTGATTGCACATCCTGTGTCACCAACTTTAGGCAGACACAGGATGGATATACACGTCCTGTGTGACCAAGAGGTTAAAGTTCCCCTGTCTAATAGGCAACAACAACAGATATCGGGTATACTTCAGTTTATAATATTTAATTTAGCAATGTTTTTGACATGTTCTTACACAGTTCTTACTTGCAATTGAACCCCTGTGGATAAGTAGGAAAAAGTGTTAAAACTGATATTCTTTTAGTTGAATATTTAAGGTCTCTTCCAACCGGGGAAGGGGGTTCCAGAGTAAACAATAGTAATTTATACTTATGTCTTATTAAATGTGGGGTCGCTTGTTTCTGTTTGCACAGATTTTCAAAAGGAGTGCTAGATTTGTTCTTTTACTGTCAAGCTGGCCTACAGGCACACCATGTCAACATAGGGGTTTTTCAGCCTAAACCAACCTTGCTAGTCTGTTGCGCTTTCAGGTTCAGCCGACCAGAATTGTATAGCAGTAGGGGAATACCAGAGTAGCAAAGCCTTGAACTGTATAATAGACTCATGAACAATTAGTACACTGTTCCAATGAGTAAGATACTGGATGGCACCACATATATTAGGCCTCAGGCCTCCAGGAGATGAGAGCAGGATATATAGAACAATAGCAATGCAAATAGCAATAAAGCAGACTGTAGCGGATATTTATAGCACAGAATGTAGCAGATCTTTCAAACATAGGAAGAAGACATCAGATTGATATTGGAGACAGTAAAAAACTGGAAGAAACTGTACAGACTGTTGCAGAGTGTGCAATGTACTACCAAGATGCGCCAAGTGTGCTTGGGGGTAAGATGTACTTACTAGCAACACTTAGTCTACCAGTTGCTGGCTTACCAACTATGACACTTAGTATGTGTGTATCACCACGCACCTTCAAAAAAAGCTGGCCTGCCAAAACACATGGGCCTTGACGAACTATGAATCTAAAATTGCCAACATTTATTTAGTAAATAGATACACCTATCAATTCATAAGGTAATTTACTAATTTCATTAGACCTGATCTTTTTGAAAAATGACTGATACAGCTATACATTGATGATCACCACTTATTAAAGATACAAAATCCTTTTTTGTCTTTTGAGCTGTGTTAATCTCAGCTATAAAATAATTTTGGACTATTTATATACAACTGGATAAGGTTTTCTAATTTTGTTGTAAAAAAAATCACACAGTCTTTTTGCTTTTCTCCTTCAATTGTGTTATACCATAAGTGCAACAAAGTACCCTCTGCATAGGATATTGGTAAACTTCCATGTGGCCATTTCTATTTTATGATCAATCCTTCATTTTATAGAAGAATTCCTTAGGGCATAAACAGAGATTTTAAAAAATGATAAGTTTTTCACCATTGTTTTGTTTTTTTAATGACCACTAGATTGTAAATATATAGCTTCATTTATTATATGCAAGAACTTTATTTAGAACTGTCATATATATTTTTAAATGAGACTTTGTCATTACAGGTTAAGAATCCATTATCCAAGATGCTTGGCACCATAAGTATTTCGTACAACGGATTATTTTCACCAATAAGATATATTAAAGCCTCTCACCACTCATGAAATGCAGTAGTATCTATGCATATATCGTAAAAAGCAAATACATCAGGGATATTGTGATGTAGATGGGATATGAGGCATAGAAGGGTATCTGCCATTGGCACGTCAGGCCTGCACACGTGCCATTGTATCACCCTTTGTGGGCATAATAGAATCTGAGAATGCATGCTAATGATATTTTGCAACTTCTGGTGGCTGGACACTGAATAAACGTTTGTGCATTCTGACAGGTGTGTGTTGAATTTGCAATAGGTGCCAAAAACCAGAACAATTTTTGAATAGCAGCTCATTATACATAACAGATTTCTGGATAAGGGATACTCAGCCTGTATTACATTTTTCCTTATTTATTATGTAGCTACATTCTTTTGTGTATTGATCAAATGACTTCTCACCTATAAGGTATTTTCTTTTCAAAGTTATGAAGGGGCAGGTAACGAAAGCGGAATGGCCCTACTGGATATTGGATTTCTTAGTGGATTTACACTAGGCAAGGAAGGAATTCCTACAACAGGATCACTCAAAATGGTGGAAAAAAAAGATGATAAAGTGTATCTTTATTTTGATTCGGTGAGTTCTAACAATTTTGCTAATGATATAAAACCATTACAAAAATGCAAAAACAAATCGCAGAATTAAGAATTACCACATGCTTAGTACAATTTGTATTAGACTAAACTCCATTGTCAAACAATTCCATCCACAATTTATTGGATGTATATTTTTGCTTCATTTATGTCATTGAGTGCTCTTTTTTATGCAGTATTATACCCATATTCTTAGTCTAAAAACTCCCAAACACATGTATGCAACCAGAATGCAGCTTTAATTTCACATGTAACAATGGTAGAGATACACAAAGGGAAATAAAGTAACTCTCCCTCCCTGGTTTTCCAAAAATGTTCCGTAAATCTATATGCAGTTGTAAAACAAGAAAGAGGTCAACACCATTGAGTTTACACACATATCTGAGCATCTCTATTATGTAATCTCTTTAAGAAATCACACATGCAGTCTTCCTGATGGCAAGTGAACAAATGTGTCATTTATATCAGAAGTTACACTTAACCCCTTAGTGACAGAGTTCTATGCTGCATTTAATGTGCCGTGAAGACCAGACTTCCCTTATTTTTGTCATACTTTTCTTAACTGTAATTTATTTCTTCGTGTTCAGCCCACCCACACAAATTATATATAATTTTTTAAAGGACTGATTGGACTTTCTTTTGATACTATTATTTTCATCATATGATATAATTTACTATTAAAAATACAAACTATGATGAAAATATGCCAAAAAAAAAAAACTTTTTCTAAATATAACCTTTTTTTTTGCTTTATACAATTACAAACGGTAAAAAAGACCCCTGTATATAGTTTCTAATATTTGTCCTGAGTTTAGAATTACCAATGTTTCCATGTTTTTCTGTGTTTTTTTTTCAAGTAATAGGGCAATAACCATAGTGTTTTTTTTGTTTCCTAACCATTTTCTCCTGCAGTGACCTTTTTACAGAAATCTAACCCTACATTTAACCCTAACCCTAAATCTAACTCCTTAATCTAACGCTTGTACTAACCCTAATTCTAACCCTAACCAACCAGTAACCCTAACCCTAGGTTAGTAGTTCTAGGGTTCGCTTTTTCCTTTTTTTTCCACTGTAATGTTGCTGACTGCCTCATGGGACAGCCATCAACAGTTTCAGAGCCATGGAAAATATTTGTTTATCACTTCTGTCACCTTCTGCTGGACACAGGGCACCCCATATTGGTGGAACATTCTCCTCTTCAATATGGCACCCGCGATCATCGACATTGTGTCGAGGCATCATTATGAATAGGCATTGTAAACAAATATGTGTCCTCGAAAACATGGCCAATGTCGCCAACTATGTATTATATATAGACATAACACTTTTGAAATGCAGTGCTATTCAGACTTGGGATCTGGTCAGGTTTCACCTGTATGCTTAAGAGCTAGCAGTTGCCTGCTGGGCTTTCACGTTCAATCATTGTCTGCCAGCTAGAGTAGCATTGTTTAGTTCTGCCCAATGGCCACCCAGCATTGCCTTCTTTGATGCATTTGACCATTTTTTACTTCCATATCTTTGTTATCTCTGCAGCACATTTAAAATGTCTGCCCCCAACAAATTAAAACTTGAATCATACCATTCATTCCTTCAGGGGAAGAGGAAAGGTAGATCTCTAAACTACAGTGCCATGACTGTTTCCAGGAATGGTGCTTTTGTACATCCAGTACATTAGTTTGTCTTCTTTTTGTATAGGATAATGTTTGGTTAAGTTTTTCAGTTATTGTTGAACTGCAATTTCCATGATGTTGTAGCTGACTGCAGATCATGGATGGTTTAGTGCCATAACAATTCAAGGTTTGCCAACATTAGCATTATTGCCTAATTTTTAGAGATGGACAAATCAAATTTTTTTTCGAAACAAAATTTTGTCCATTGCTGCATTCGTTTCTGACGAAATTCTTTCATTATATTAGTTTCGTTATATTCATTTGTACGAATGGAATATAATTCACCTATGTTCAATAGTATAAGAATTCAGACGAAAGAACCGAAAACATCTGAAATCAAACAAAAATTTTGCCTAAGCTCAGTAGTAGGGGATGAAATTCGGATGGAATTAAACTCTTTCATCCGAATTCCCCAACCATTCACTAGTAGTATTGTGTTTAGTATGTAATTATATTAAACATAGGTGAAATGTTCATTCATACGAATTGAATAATTAAATTAATTCAGCAGGATGAAAATGGCCTCACTTCAATAGTATAAGGTTGGAGAATTCGGATGAAAGAGATGAAATCATCCACATTTCATCCCTTACCTTACACTACGGAGCTGTCACAATTCCATAAGAAATTCTTATGAATGGGGACTCTATTTCGGTTTATAGAAAGCCAATAGCATTACATGTATTCCATAAACCGAAAGTCTATAAACCGAAAGACATTCGGTTTATAGACTTTCGGTTTATGGAATACATGTAATGCTATTGGCTTTCTATAAGCCGAAATAGAGTCGCTATTCATATGAATAGGTCAATTGACCTATTTGTTTGAATGGGGACTCTATTTCGGTTTATAGAAAGTCCATAGTATTACATACAATGTAATCGCCGAACTCTGAACTCCAACCCGAACATACAGTGAAATATCCGGGTTCGGGTCTGGGGTCCAAAAACCGTAATGTTCGGTACGAACCCGAACAGTGCGGTTCGGGCTCGCTCAACACTACTCCTAAGGCATGCATTAATCCTTAAAGAACCAGGGATTTTCCTGGGCTAATGACCTTACAAGTTATATGTTAGATTTTTCTTCGGATGGATACCATGTACATTTAAATGATTTAAAATTTAGCATTCAAAAATACATATAAAGGGGAGAAGTTTAAAGTTTGCTCTGGTCAGAACAATAAAACAATATTAATAAAAGTGTATCAAAAATTGATATGTTGTATTTTAAATTAAAAAAAATAAAACACCTGCAGTTTTTTATAATATTCACAGTTGACAGTTTCACACATTATTTGTTGGCTTTAAAGGGCCAGTAACCTTTATTATAACTACTTTGGACTTAAGTTTGAAATTCTTGTCCTAATTCCCTATAATTTTCTCTTGTTGAGTATACCCTTTAGTCAGCCCTTAAGACATATGGTTCTTGAAATTTTTTATTTCGTCTAAAACGAATTTCGTTCATTACTGCATTCGTTTCAGACTAAATTTGTTCATTATTTTCGTTTCGTTCTATTCGTTCGTACGAATGAATTGACCTACACACACATTCCATAAGCTGAAAGTCTATAAAACGAAGGTCGTTCGGTTTATAGACTTTCGGCTTATAGAATACATGTAATACTATTGGCTTTCTATAACACGAAATAGAGTCCCCATTCATACGAACTAGAGTGAATGGGGACTCTAGTTCGGTTTATCCAAAGCCAATAGTATTCCATAAGCCGAAAGTCTATAAACCGAACAACCTTCGGTTTATAGACTTTCGGCTTATAGAACAGCAATAGCATTACATGTATTCTATAAACCGAAGGTCGTTCGGTTTTTAGACTTTCGGCTTATGGAATACATGTAATACTATTGGCTTTCTATAACACGAAATAGAGTCCCCATGCATACGAATAGGTCAATTGACCTAATCGTATGGATGGGGACTCTATTTCGGTTTATAGATTAGCAATAGCATTACATGCATTCCATAAACCGCAAGTCGTTCATTATGTCGGTTTATGGAATGTATGTAATGCTATTGGTATTCTATTAACTGACTCTATTTCGGTTTATAGAATGCCAATAGCACGAATGGACGAATAATTTTCGTTTATTAACCATTCGTTCATTCGGCTTCCGTTAGTTTAGCATTTTCGTTATTTATTTTTCAGACAAATGTACGGAAATGCTATTTTCGGATGAAAATGCATTCGTCCGAAAACGAATGCACATGTCTAATTGACAGCACCACCATGCACGCTGTCACACAACCAGGCAGCAGTGCCCATGCACCGCATTCCGTCTCCGGTGTCCCAGACACCAGAGAACAGATGAAGTGCTGCAGTTTTTATTTCTGCTGCTCTGATGAATTCTAGCTCTGTTCCGAAAAGCAGGGCAGAGGTAGAGCTTGGCGGAACAGCGTGACAGACCTCCAAAATCGTGACTGTTCTGCAAAAAGTCTTAGAGCATGTTACGCCATTAAGCCAGGAATACTTCCAAGGCATGCATTAACCCTTAAAGGACCACAGATTTTCCTGGGCTAATGACCAGAAGTGATTTTTCCATTTTGATAGGTGGTTGTTTAAACGTAGTTTTCCTCACTCTCATTTAATGCACCTATGTTGGAATTTTCTTTGGATGATCTACAATTTAGTATTCAAAATACAAATAAAAGGGGAGAAGTTTAAAAATATATATATTTTCACTATTTTCCCAATAATATTATACACAACTAGTACAACACTAATACTGACCCACTTAGCCCAATTAACTAGCTAATAAACATAAAAATATAGGTTCCCAGACCCCCCAAAAAACTGTACAGAAAAAAACTCTGACCAGTATAATGTACTGGTCACAGCAATCAGACTCCAAGCACAGGTCTGCAACATTGCCAATAAAAAAGAAAATGAGGGCCATAAACTAGGAAGGAAACTGATTACAGTAAAAAAATATGTGATCAGCAAGGGAAGGGTTAACTTTTTAAACAGGACATTTATTTGTTTTTTTCCTTTCCTGTCATTCTTTGTACTTCACAATCAGTATGTGAAGTACAGGGAGTGAATTGGAGGCAAAATCAGTGTATATAAGCATTTAACATATAACATAGATTGTTTTACTAAGTATTTTGATAATTATGGCTGTGAAATGTATTTTAATATATATTACACGTTAAAAAAAGTTTAGAAATTTCACATCCATAGTTATAAAAATGCATAGTAATCCATTATACAAAAGACAGACATACAATATATAGATTGTTTTATTCAGACTGAAAGCAATTCCCCAACCTTATACTAGTAGTATGTCTGAGCTGTGGAATTCATCCATTCGCCCATTCATTCAGTTTGTTCATTTCGGCTTTTAGGGTGTTGTATGTAATGCTAATAGCATTACAATACAACAACTAGAGTCCAAATTGAGTCGAAATGTAGTCGAAGTTGAGTCTATTGGATCTATAGATTAAACTTGAATTTGGAGGTCGACCTCCAAATTCGAATTTTAGTAGAATAGACCCACTTTAGTTACATATACAATGGAATTCGAAATGTAGACGAAAATGTGTTGAAGTGAAGCCAAATTTCCGAATGGACAAATTCCACAGATCAGATCAGAGTCTTAAGACAGTCATTATTCATTTAGGATTAATTTTATTCCGCATAGCATAATGTTATGCAAAATAAAAACTAATCCGGTATGAATGCTTAATGTCTGATTACTCTGTTCTGTGGAATTCAACAGTTCAACAATCAATTCTGCTTAATTCAACTTATTTTTGTCTCAATTTCGAGTAAAGTTGTATATGTACTAATAGATTAAATTTTAACTCCATTTCGACTCTATTTCGGCTTATGTAATGCTATACAATAACTTCAGACAAAATTGAGATGAATTTCGTATTTAACATATCAGAGTGGCTGTCAGCATCTGAATGAACGAATGGACAATTGAATTTCGTAGCATTCGTTCTTTCGGCTTTCGTTAGTTTTTCGTTTTCATCATTCGGATTAATGGACAAAAATGTTGTTTTCGTCTGAAAATGCATCTGTTCGAAAACAAATGCACATGTCTAATGGCAGGTGCTTTTGTACATCCAATCCATTATTCTTCTTTTTGTATACCATAAGGTTTGGTTACATTTTTCAACTGCAATTCTCATAATCTTAGCGTGATTCAAGCTATTTTCAGCTTTCCTAGATGCTTCACCAGGTACTCGGGACAGCCCATGGGAGGTTTTAAAGTGACAGGCCATTAACAATAGTCACTGACCTATCAATCACTCCCCTTCACCCTATGCAAATTAGTATTTTTTTATACCATTTTTAAACTTTATTAAATGTTAAACATTACACAATGGGTTAAATCTTAAAAAAATGGTTGCAAAAGAAACCCTATTTATCCTTAAAAAAACAATATATAATAAGCGAGGATTCATTAAAAAAGCATGCTTGCACTTTAATTTAAACGCACACATAACTTAAGTAGAAAAAAGCTATTGACCTGAACGGACATCAAAACAAAGAAAACCATTGTCTGGAAGGGGTTAATGTTTACTTTTTATAAAAAATTCCCAGAATCCTACCCTCTTATTACCACTTATTATAATTAGTTAATTTTATTTTTTTTTTCTCTTCAATTACTTACTTTTTTATTAACCTGGTTTTCTTCTTGGTCATTTAACTGTCCATTGTGTAAAACAGCATCTATAATACAGTGATATATCAGTACATCTTTATGGATAAACAACAAACAACTTTTTTAAATAAGGTATAATCAAGTTATGTACGCAGCTTATTTCTTTCTTTCTTTTTGTTTCACCTCCTTTAAGGTAAACAAAACGGAGCAGTGTGTATCTGTTCCAATGGTTCGTGCTGCAAATGTAGCTGGTTCTCAAGATTCGGTGATAACAATTTTGGAATATTATAACCCAGGTAAGTGAAAATGTCAATTATCTTTGGATTACAAAATGCACATACTTAGCATAATTTACAGATAATATAATAGTAAAACGGTGATTTCTATATTATCTTGCTATATATGTACACATTGTCGATATTAAGCCCAAATTAACACATGCCCCACATACTTCTAACCTTTTTTGTTGTTTGTGTGTTTAACTGCAAGATTTCTTTTTTACAGGTAACTCAGCTACTAGAACTTACAATTCTGAAACGATGAAAGAGATTTCCTCTTGTGATTTTTGTGGAGTGGACTGTGCTTTGTGCAAATCAAATGTAGAGGAACAACCACAAACCACTGCTCAGGACACATCACAAACCACTACTCGGGTCAAACCACAAACCACTACTCAAGAGAAATCACAAACCACTGCTCAGGACACATCACAAACCACTACTCAGGTCAAACCAGAAACCACAGCTCAGGTTAAACCACAAACCAGTGCTCTGGTCAAACCACAAACAAGCAATGCTACCTCCTCAACATTCCATTTACTTAGGCTCATGGTTTTTACTATATATTACATTATCTATGTTTAAATATCTAAATGTTAGTTACACATGGTTTTTGCTATTATTAGAAACTTTACCTGTGTAACATTAATATCAAATTAATATAATTGTGATTTTTCTCATATTTGATTATTAATGACACCTTGTACAATACTATATTTTTATTTTATCTAAATTGCCTACTGAAAAAACTGTAACTTTAAAAAAAGTTTAATTACTTAAGAAAAACATCTAATAACTAAATTTAATTAATACATTTGTTTTTATTTCATTAAATGTGTGTTTAGAAGTGTATATTGCCATAATTTCATTAAAAACCTGTATACATTTCTCTCATCTAGGGCCAGATTATAAATTGCTTACATTTTTAATGGCTCTAAAACCTAGGAATCCAACTCTAGCTGTTTAAGGACTACAACTACCATTATTATCTGCCATTCTAGAAATCTAGTGTGGAATTATGGTGTTCAGCAGCAGCTGGAAGGCCACAGTTAGATGCCTAGGCTCTAGAACATGATGATTTTTGTGAAAAGAAAATAGCAAATCAAGTTCAATATTTCACACATCATATTTACTCTTAAAGGGACATTCTAGTCACCTATATGACTTTGGTGTAACTTGTAGGCACCAAAGAGTTTACTAGACTGTCACTTTCAGCTTTTTTTTTACTCTTCTCTTTAAAACTTAAAAAATACTTACCTATGGAAGTCCTCCCCCAAGTGGCAGTTCTTGTGCAAGTGCAGTTAAAACTTCTCCCAGCAACCACTGCGCTTTTCTCCCAGCACCACCTGCTCTGTCTATTCTGGCTGTGTTGGAGACGCGCACGTACATGCGCAGGGCCGGCCTTAATTGTTTTGGCGCCCAGTGCGGGCCTCCCCCGTGGCGCACCCCCCGTCTCTTTCCCCCCCCACTTGTCTCTTCCCCCCATGTATGTCTCTCTCCCTTCCCATGTTTGTCCCTTTCCTCTTCCTTGCCATGTCTGTCTCTCTCCAACTCCTCCATACCTGTTTTCTCATCCCTCCTTCCCAATATCTGTTCTCTCTCTCTCTCTCTCTCTCTCTCTCTCTCTCTCTCTCTCTCTCTCTCTCTCTCTCTCTCTCTCTCTCTCTCTCTATCCCCCCTCCCTTCCTCTGTTCTGCCCCTCTCCCCCTCCCCTTCCTCTGTTCTCTCTCTCATCACAAATATAAATGTATGCAATGGGGAAATCAACAGCCACCAAGGGGTAGGGACCAATTGGTAAGGATGAGGAGGATATTATAAATGTAATAAATATACAAATCAAAGCATATTTTTCCTAAACAGAGTAGGGTTATTACAGAGGCTATATGGCAACCATATTTTATTTGTTCACTGTGTAATAGTTTATAGTCCAAATTTCCTCCCCTAAAACCAACCGGAAACCTTTCCAAACCCCAAACTTTAAACTCTTGAGTTCTACTTCCATGAGTAGTGGAAAAATGCATAGCTATAGGGCTCTATCCAGGATCAGGCTGTTTTCCACCTAATCCATACTAATTGGCCCTTACCCCTTTTTGTGATTGTGAACTATTGGGGGTTGATATTTGGTGCTTACCCTTTTGCATAGATTTAGCTTTGCGATGAGCTTTATCATGACTGAATTTACTCTTCCCTCTGTGTTGGCTAAATTGTCTCCTTTTGTTTCCCCTCTGAATGTAAGTGAGATTAATAGTAGCATGACACCTTGTGGTTAATGAGGGGTCATTCTGCAGATATTGTCGATGTTTGTAAATCTTTATATTGCTTGAAATGGTCATGACTGCCGCGAAACGCATCAAGCTGCACCTATAACCTGATTGCCATCACTTCCACTTTTATGCTGTGATTGTTTGGACATATTGGACTTTAATAAACTACTATTGGATTATCGACCAACGTCAGTGCCTGTCTGCCTTCATTTACCTCTTGTTGAAGATCAAACCTGAAATAAGGCGAGAAGGTGAAATGATCATTGGTCAGACTTATTTTCTCCCTACTAAGCAGTTTTATATCAACTGGGAATAACTTCTGTCGTTCTATGGTGTGGATCTGATTGGGAGCTTTATATTCACCTATAGTGATGTCACGAACCTAAAATTTCCCGTTCGCAAACGGCGAACGCGGATTTTCGCAAATGTTCGCGAACCGGCGAACCCCGCAAACCGCCATAGACTTCAATGGGCAGGCGAATTTAAAAACCCACAGGGACTCTTTCTGGCCACAATAGTGATGGAAAAGTTGTTTCAAGGGGACTAACACCTGGACTGTGGCATGCCAGAGGGGGATCCATGGCAAAATTTGTAATGAATGTAATAGTAGTACTATTGGCTTTCACTACACGGAGACAGAGTCTCCATTAATAAATTTATGAATGGAGACTCTGTCTCCGTGTAGTGAAAGCCAATAGTACTACTATTACATTCATTAAGAATGCCGAAAGTCTATAAACCGAACGACCTTCGGTTTATAGACTTTCGACTTATGGAATACATGTAATCCTATTACTATTCTATAAATAGAATAGCAATAGGATTACATGTATTCCATAAGCCGACATAAATTTATAGAGGAGAGTTGAGGAGCTACAGTGCAGATATGGAGACAAGGCCTTGTGCTGGGTAAATGCACTTATCCTGTAGCTTGAGGCTCCAGATATGTGCACCCACATCCAGAGGCCCTGTGGAGGCAGCTGCTGTATTCAGTATAACACAGCTAGGATTAGAGAAATTGAAGAGGAAGAATTCATACTGACCAGTGCGGGTCGAGCACTAGTGGAGGCACCGGAGACCTGGTGTGGGGAGAGATTGTTAAACCTAGATCGGCGTGTCCACCTGGGAAGCCCGATCATACATTAGCACTGGAGAAACCCTGCAGACACCCTGGTGAACCCATGAATAATAACTTGACAGGAAAGTAGAATGTTGCAGGTTAGGACAGAATAAACTTAGAGACAGACCAAGCAGAGTAAAATCAACTGAGGCAGAACGAAACGGAATACAGAGTACAAGACAGCCTAAAGAATTGAATGAATGGCTGAATTGCAGAATTTCAAAGCTCAGACATACTACTAGTATAAGGTTGTGGAATTGCTTTCAATCTGAATTAAAAAATCTATATACTGTATGTCTGTCTGTATTTGTCAATTTTGTATAATGTGTTACTAAGCATTTTGATAATTATGAATGTGAATTTTATAAACTTTTTTAATGTATAATATATTTAAAAAAATAAATCAATTTCACATCCATAATTATCAAAATACTTAGTAATACAATCTATGTTATATGTTAAATGCTTTTATACACTGACTTTGCCTCCAATTCACTCCCTGTACTTCACATTAAGAGAATGACAGGCAAGTGAAAGAAAAAAAACCAAATCAATTTCCTGTTTAAAAAGTTAACCCTTCCCTTGCAGACCACAGTTTTTTCTATGAAGGAATATGTTTTTTTCTCATACATATTTATTTGCAATTTTACTGTTTTCCTTCTAACTATATTAATGATATTAATTACAGTTAACCCCTGCAGGCCTGTACTCAGATTCTGATTGCTGTGACCAATACATTTTTGGGGGGGTCTGGGAACCTACATTTTTACTTTTATCAGCTAGTTAATAGGGGTTAGTGTTAGTGTTGTACTAGTTGTGTACAATATTATTGGGAAAATAGTGAAAATATATATTTTTTAAACTTCTCCCCTTTTATATGTATTTTTGATTACTAAATTGTAGATCATTTACATGTACATGGTATCCAACCAAAGAAAATTCTTCAAAGACAATGAGAGAGAGAGGAAAACTACGTTTAAACAACCACATATCAAAATGGAAAAATCTCCTCTAGTCATAAGCTCAGGAAAATCCCTGGTTCTTTAAGGGTCAATGCAAGACTTATGAGTATCCCTAGCTGAATGGCGTAATATACCAGTAACATGGTCTAAGATTTTTTTGGGACAGTCCCGATTTCAGGGGTCTGTCATGCTTTCCCACTGAGCATTACCTCTGTCCCGCTGTTTGGAATTCATCAGAACAGCGGAAATAAAAACTGCAACCCCATGTTCTTCATCTGCTCTCTTGTGTCTGGGACATGGGAGACAGAATACTGTGCATAGCCAGTGCTGCCTGGTTGTGTGGCTTGTGCGCTGTCAATCTACCTCCCAGTGATACTTTCAAAGCATGAACCATATGTCTTAAGGAGCCACTAGAGGGTATACTCCACAAGAGAAATTGTTGGGAATTGAGAAAGGAATTTCAAACATAATCCCAAAGTAGTTTTAATGAAGGTTACCTTTAGAGCCAACAAATAACATGTTTTTTAATTTAATATGCAACATATCAAACATTTTACTTTCTATGTTTCTATGTGCATGGTTCCAACAAAATGATGTCCATAAGCTTCTATATCCGAATTCCCCACTTACTATTGAACTTAGGCCCCATTTTGTCATTGTCGCATTTGTTTCGTTATTTGTACGAATGGAAATTTTACTTATGTTCATTCAATACATAGTATAAGGCTGGAGAATTCAGATGAGGAGCTGAATTTCTACAGCTCAGTAGCATAATGTAAGGCAGTTGTCCCCAACCTTTTCGGCACCGGTGACAGTTTCCAAGGAAACATATTCATGGTCCAGTGGGGTGGGGCAAACATATAGGCACACAGAGACATAATACATACACAGACAGTCACAATTACATACCTACAGGTCCCTGGGGTGCATGTCTTGCAGCCCAGCCTCATCACAAGGCAACAGCTATGCTGTGTGGTACACAGGGAGTAGGGATATGATGTCATTCATACCCTGCACCCTCCACACAGCCTGCAGCAGACACCAGGATAGGAGGGTTCTGGGCTGCGCTGAGGGGGAGGTGCTTGTGCTCGACCATGCTTCATAAAGTAACTGGTTAGAGGGGAGTGCAGATGCACACAGCTGAACAGAGGCCCGTGGACCGGTGCTGGTCAGCAGCCTGGGGGATTGGGGATCTCTGATGTAAGGGATGAAATTCGGATGAATTCGACTTTTTCAACCAAATTCTCCAACCTTATATTATTGAAGTTAGGCAGTTTCATCCATTGCTGCATTCATTTCGTTATTCCATTCGTATAAATGGAAATGTAACCTATGTTTAATACAATTACAAACTAAACAAACACTACTTGTAAATGGCTGCAGAAATCGAATGAAAGAGTCAAATTCCATCCAAATTTCATCCCCTACTTTTAGGCAACATTTTTGTTTGTTTTCAATGTTTTTTAGGTTCTTTTGTCTGAATTCTTATACTACTGAACATAGGTGAAGTATTTTCCATTTTTATGAATGAATATAACATTTATAAGAAAATAATGAACGAATTTCATCCAAAACGAATGCAGCAATGGACAAAATTAGTTTCGGATGAAACGAATAACGTTTTTCATTTGAATGGACGAAAACAAAATTAAAATGTTAGTTTTGCCCATCTATTTGTCATAGGAATAAATGATAAACCCTGCTTCAACGTAATATTGCTACAAGCATAAGGCACAGGACTACTGACGGATACGGGGGGCAGGGTGGTAATGGGGCAGTGGCCCCATCCCTCAAGATAAATTAAATCTTGACCAGGAAGCAGCACATCCCAGTTTCAACAAGGCAGCACCCAGAGCCACCCTGAGGCTCTGGATGTCAGTGTTGCAGTGCAGGGAGAGAAAACTCCGCCCCCTCATGCCTTCAATAAAGTCGAAACGCCTTGTGTCAAGTGACATCCCAACCAAAGGCAGAATTACCATAGTCGCAGGGTTCGCTCCAGGGGTTTGAGACCATGCATCCTCTGCCCAAATCCTATAATGCACTATAGTGTGCCATGCAGCAGCAGTTTGATTCATGTTATATATCTAAACCATATCATTATAATCATTATTATTATTGCTGTTTCTTTTTTAAATTTTTTTATTTTTCCTTTGATATCATCACATTACTTTTTGCCATTTACATTTCCTATTCTATTCCTGCCATTGTCTCTTTTTTGCTGCCAGGAGTGCATTCCTTAAGTGGTGTAACTTTGTTTAATCCACTTACATTATTTTATTACTGTGTCCAGTATTAGTGGTGGTATACCTTTGCATCTCCCTGGGTAGAGCTACCTTCCTTTTACATAGGTTTTATCCCATCTATTAGTGATAATGGTTTAGGGGTATATATGTGCCTACAGTTTTTTGTGAGCCATTTCATTTAAGAAATGTGTTCCTTGTTAGGGATGTACATGTAAAATGTATTAACATGTCTTGGTACCCCTACCCCTAGATTGTAAGCTTGTGTGTGACCGTGTGTACTTATTCAGTGGCGTCCCGAGGGGGGGGCGGGAGGGTGCGGACTGCACCGGGTGACACCTCCAGCGGGGAAAAATTCACAACGGCCGGATGTGACGTCACCATCCGGTGACTGTGTTTCCCTCCTTCGTGCAGGAGGGAAGACTACATGGAGGAGGGGTCCGTCCGGGGACACGGAGCAGCCATTCGGTAAGTGATGGGGAAAGGGGGAGAAGGGTGGTTGAAAACGAGCACTTTAATGGCACATTACTGGGCTCTGACTGGCACAATATTACTGGGCTCTGACTGGCACAATATTACTGGGCTCTGACTGGCACAATATTACTGGGCTCTGACTGGCACACTATTACTGGGCTCTGACTGACACAATATTACTGGGCTCTGAGTGGCACACTATTACTGGGCTCTGACTGGCACAATATTACTGGGCTCTGACTGGCACAATATTACTGGGCTCTGGCTGGCACAATATTACTGGGCTCTGAGTGGCAAAACTATTACTGGGCTCTCACTGGCACAATATTACTGGGCTCTGACTGGCGAAATATTACTGGTCTCTTAATAGCACACTATTACTGGGCTCTGACTAGCACACTATTACTGGGCTCTGAGTGGCACAATATTACTGGTATCTGACTGGCACAATATTACTGGGCTCTGACTCCCCTCTCACCTCCGTCTCTGCCTGCAAGCGCGGTCTTTTTTTTTTTTTAAAGGGCCGCGTTTTTTTAAAAAAATGGACCTCGCGGTAAATACAGCACTGGCTGTGAGTATAGGCTTGCCTTAAAATATGAGATTTATACAGTTAATTTTTATTATTGGTTGCATATATATATTATTTAATTATGAGTGGCCATGATGTCCTCATGTCTGAGTTTCACCTAAGGCCTTACAAAGTCTTGAGCGGCCTCTGACAGCACAGTAGTGCTGACACTAAACTTCCTTATCATCCTCCATTTGGCTGGGGGTGAGAGTTGGGATGTATGTGTTTACCACATATACATTACTCACCTGATTTTTCTTCGCATCTCTGAAAGTTGCCCATGTTGTTATACTTTTGCAGTTCCATATTACATTGTCGGAATGAAACATGTTCATATCAGACCAATGAGACAGTTTGATAGGACATACTCTCTTGGAAAGATTCTAGAAATTTTTTTTATCAAACTCTTTTTTCAGGTAAGTAAATTGCTATACTTTATAAAAGCATTTCAAAGGCTAATATACATTGTTAATACTCCTATTTTACTCCTGCTTTTATTCTATTCTTTAGTATTTCACAATTGTGACAGCAATCACCTTATCGTGTTACACTATACATAAATAATTGTCCAGATTCCACTTACTGTACAAAATGAAAGAAGCTCTATTGTGTAGAAAGATATCTATACTAATGTTCTATTACATTTACAGTAATATAATATGTAACGGAATGCAGATATAACAAGCCCTGCCTTGGGCTATATGTAGAATTTACATAATGTTGATGTTAAAAGGGTTTCTTATTTCTCACCGGGAAGAATTATTTACAAGGTGTGTTTCAACAGTGTCATATTCTCAAGTGGATGGAAGCTTGAAATTATCTATTCTTTCTCCACAGATTTAAACACCATAAAACATATAATGGAAATTTGAACGTTTTGCATTTTCTAAGAACAATTCAGTAGGCCGGTTCTTGTGATATATATATTACCCTCACAATTTCCTTATGTTTTATGTCTGATGTAAAAATATATATATATAAATTTAAAAAAAGTTAGCCCTTTTTTCGGAATTCAAAGTTCTAAAACTGGTGTAAAACAGCAGGAGTAATCCATTTGTTTCCATGATGATTGCTCCACTATTACTACTTTAAACCAGCATTTACTTTTATACATGACATCCCAATTGTCTTCTATCTTTACAGTACAAACACTTAAGATATTTTTAATACCTTTATGCAGTACGAGCATATTTTATAAGGCCTTATAAATGTCTCAGGATCTAGGATGCCTAAACACATGATAGATATCATGTAATGCCTTTATAAAAAAAAAGTATTGTATGAATTATGTCAATGACAAAAACTAGCACCATTAGAGTTTAAACAACAGCACAAAAGGCTCCAAATAAACAATATTGAAGACTTCAGTGCATATTTACTTATAAAAGATGTACGATATGGCACATTGGTTGATCTCTGAGAAATATGAAAAAACGTGGGCCAAAATGGTAAAAAAAATATAATTTGCTTATTTTTCCAACTTAGTTATTATGCCCTGACTAATATAATGAATTGGAATACTTTACCTGGAAATATTTGCAAAATGAGACATTTACATAAAATACTTTCACAAGAGCGCCATATTGTTCAAGATGCCTCAAGTAATATATTACAAGCTAATCTTAATGACCACGTTAAACAATGTATATTTTCATGTCATTTAAAAAATATTTTTCAAGGGTGTCAGGTTCTTGAGGGCAGGGCTCACCACAAAAGAATAAAAAGGCTGCAGTTCAAATATTTCTGTGTTTATCTCTAGCAGACTTTCAACTACAAATATTTCCTTGATCTAGACTACATGCTAGAGAAAAAAGCCAGGATGCTTTCTTCTATACCTCCGCTAATTATCATCATGCTTTCTTTCTTCCACATGTCGCATACAAGGTAAGAGATTATTAATTACCAAACATGTCTTGTAGGATAGTTTTGAAAATCTAATAAGTGCTTTGGATTTGTACAGGTTAGACACATTTTATTTTATTAAAAAAAAACATTTTCTTCATTAAATCACGAAAATGAACATGATCATGTATGAAGTGTATATTTTGTTTCATGGCTTAAAAATAAAAAGAACTACATTTCCCAGTGGAATAATTGCTCCAGAGGTGGACTATGAGGTAGTTCTTAGTACCTGGCTTTGATTTTCCTTTTGGTTTTGAAGGATAAGGTTGGCAAGTTATATTTCCCACTGTCATAACTACCTGGATGCAACTAAATCAACAAATGCCCTATGAATATAAATAAGACATTTACATTTATATGAATTATCTGCTTAGTGATTTACATTGACTAATGCACAGGAACACGGGGTGTCCATACAAGGACACCAGTGTCAGTGGAAAGGTGCCAGAAATTGCCCACCATGAGCAATGCTGGTGTCTACTTCTGCTAATGTATTGGGTTTACTTTTCAAGTGTGTCTTGGAGGGATAATTCACAAAGGTAGACAAACACAGACAAATAGAAGAATGAAAATAAAATGATAAAATAGCTTTTGCATAGACATGGCATAGCGTTAAATGTTTTTGACACTGTTAGAGAAGATAGATTAATCTGCTTTCTTTTTATTGTGACATAGTAAGGTGAGGAAAGCCTACACAGAGAGGTAACTTTACAGAAGAGTGGTTTTAAAATAAAAGTCGACTCCCAATTTAGAATTTTTGTGAATAGACCCAATAGAGTGAAACAATTATTTTTCGTAGCTTTGCTTCTATGATGTAATATTTGAATAAGCAGAGAGATTGGTGCAAACCAAGGGAGAAAAACAGATGCCAACCTAGATAACAAAATAAAGTATATATTGTGTAGCTGCAACACTTGTTTGATCCCCACACCAAAACTAAAATAAAACCAAAGAGTGTGGCACTACTTATAAAAATAACTTACAATAAAAAAATCAAGATATAGAATGTGGAGAGATACTTATCATGAAATATACCCAGGATATCTCAGAAAAAAGCATGTAAAAAACAAAGCGAAAAACAGATAATGTTTGACTGTAATTACACAATCCATATCTCCCCCGTCAGTATGGCACTCACATTTAATAGAGCTCTAAAAAAACGGCTCTAGTTTTGTAGTCTCTATGGGACTAAAATAGGCCCTTTCTTCAATATCCTCAAGGATCTCCATTAAATCAAATGCAAGGGAAGTAGATCAGAAACAGGACATAGTGCAGAAATCTCAATAAACTATTGTTATTAGTTCCCACAATTTAGGCTTTCTTAACATATCAATTAAAACAGCATTAAAACAATTCCAACGTGGGTCAAATTCAGGAAAAGGGAACATCCGAAATGACCTTCATGGATACAGTGTATGAGTGTTTGTCCCAACAGCAGGGGATTCTGCGGCATGTTACTCGCTCCTACTCGATACACTGCATTACCGGCCTTGAAGATCGAGTAAGAGTGAGCAGGACACCACAGTACCCACCACCATCAGGATGAACACTCATAGACTGGATCCATGGAGTTCATTTCGGATGATCCCTGTTCCTGATTTTGATGCACGTTGGATGTTTTCAATGCTGTCTTAATTGATATGTTAAGTAAGCCTAAATTGAGTTAATAAAAATCGTTTATTGAGATTTCTGAACTACATCCCGTTTCTGATCTACTTCCCTGGCAGTTAATTTAATGGATATCCTTAAAGATATTGACGAAAGCGCCTATTTGTATGACAGATATTTTAGTCCCATAGAGCCTACAATCCTAGAGCTGGTAATCTGGTGAGTGCTTTACTAAGGGGGGGGGGGGGGGAGCAATCCGATTTGTATTGTGTTATTACAGAGACCCACATTGTCTGATTTTCCTTTTGCTTTTTACATGTTTTTTTCTGAGATATCCTGGGTATATTTCATGATACGTAGGATAAGTATCTGTCAACATTCTATATCTTGATTTTTTAATAAAAGTTAATTTTCTAAATATGTAGTTTGGAGAACGATTGTAATGAGCTTTCTAGGTGTGAACCAGGTTTATGAATTGAATCACTGAGTTTTAAACGATACAGTCAGCCAATTTAAAGACTACTACAGGGTGAAGGTGTTCATTAAGTGAAGGGTAAGAATTGAAGCATGGCGAAAACATTCGTTAAGGAGGAAAGGGGGAAAGCCATACAAGATACTGTTGCAATAGTCTACAATCGATAAAAAGTGCAAAAGCATTGTTTATATTGTGCATTAAGAAGGTTTGGATATGAGGATTTGGAGACTGACTGGATTTGTAGTGTGAAAGGGAATTCTGAATCTATGATGACACCAATGTAGTTATTTGTGTGGAGTGAAATGAATGGTTGCAACATTGACCACAAGAGAAACAGGTTTCCAAGGGAAAATGTGTAAAATAGAGTAGAAAGAGACTCCTGGGAGAAAGGAAGTGTGATGGATGGACTGCCAAAGAAGTAGGAACTGAACGTGCTATGGGTAATGTGGCATGAGAACCAGGAGAGAACAGTGCCACAGAGATCTACCGTATTTCCAAATGCCTGGATTTAACTATTGTTCTTATTTTCAGTCCAACATATTTCATCACTGCACCCAGTTTCATATTCCCTGGGATTAATACTTCTCTTGCTGTTCATTGGTTTGGTGAAGAACACACTGAAGTCAATGTGACTGGTGAAATATTGAGAAATGGCAAAAGTTTAGTAACAACAAGCAATGTCTTTCATAAAGGTAAGCATGTTTATACTTCCAACCTGTATATTTATATGTGCACAAAAAAATATATACGCTAGCCTAGGTTTTCAACCCATTTGATGATGTTCTAGAAATTCTTTTTTGACATTTAGAACTTTGATATGCAACATATTTATTTGTTCATTGATATATATTATATTTTTTTTTATTAAATTGCAAAGTTACAAAATAAGGAAAGATAAGACTTGGGTAATTGGGGCTAAACATTGACATCCAAGCTGTTGTAAACTACAGTCTATATAATGCTCATCCAACATAATCCTCAGCACCATGGTAATTTTAGTTTACAGTAACTGGGCTTGACAACATTAGCCAACACTATCTCAGTATATGGTTAACTACAATTCCCATGATGTTTAACCAGCGATATTGCTAATAGACATGTGCATTCGTTTTCCATTCGTCCGAAAAAAAAATAACGAAAATTTTAACTAACAAAATCCGAATGAACGAATGGTTAATAAACGAAAATCATTCGTTCATTCGTCCATTCGTACATTCGTGCTATTGGCATTCTAAACCGAAATAGAGCCGGTTTATAGCATTTAGAGAAATGTAGCTGGTGCTCGTTTTGAGCACCAGCTAAATTTCCCCTGTCAGACTAAGGCCATTTAAAATGGCCTCATCTGACAGGTGGGATCCCGCTGCAAGTGCCTGCAGCATGATCCGAGCCGCGATATGAGCTGTTTAACAAAGGACGTACTATGCCGTCCTAACGGCTTTAAGGGACTTAAAATCAGGACGGCATAGAACGTCCCAACGTCACGAATGGGTTAACGTTTGCTCTGGTCATAATCACAGCACAGGCTTGTAGGAGTTAACTGTAATTACATTAATACATGAAAAGAATATAAGAAATATAGTAAAAAATTACAAAATAAAATTTATTTTGAAAAAACTAAATGAGGTTCATAAACTTGGAAGGAAACGGATCACAGTAAAAAGAAACTGTGATCAGCAAGGGAAGTGTTAATTAATACCCCTTTTATAATCGAGGTCGTCTTATAATCTGACCTCAAATTGAGGTCAGACTATAAGACTGGGATCCAGGTCCCCAGCAGAGCTGCAGGGGACCTGGATCCCCCTCTCTAACATCAGGGGATGTCTGCGCGATGAGCGCAGATCTCCCCTGCTGCCGCCCGGCATGACCGCCGGGACTTCTATGATGAAGCTGGGTACTTCCGGAATAATGAACGAAACGAAAATAATGAACGAATTTCGTCTGAAACGAATGCATTAATGAACGAAATTCGTTTTAGACGAAATAAATAACATTTTCGTCCGAATGGACGAAAACGAAACGAAAATTTTAGTTTTGCACATGTCTACCGTATTTGCTCGATTTATAAGACGACCCTGATTATAAGACGACCCCCCAAACTTTGGATATTCCATTAGGAAAAAACTAAAAGCCTGAATATAAGACTACCCTATAGGAAAAAAGTTCAACTTGTATATATTCATATGTAAATTGCTTTTTTAATAAAAAATTATGATATCAAAAAATGTATTTCTAGTTTTTATTTCTTTTTATGTGCCAATGCTGCCTTTCTCTTTCCCTTGCCCCCATTTTTCTCTCTCTCCCCCGTCCCCTTGTCTCTGTATCTTAACCCCTTCCCTCCCCTTGTCTCTGTCTCTTAACCCCCTCACTCCCCTTTTCTCTGTCTCTTAACCCCCTCACTCCCCTTGTCTCTGTCTCTTAACCCCCTCACTCCCCTTGTCTCTGTCTCTTAACCCCCTCCCTCCCCTTGACTCTGTCTCTGCCCCCCTCCCTCCCCCTGTCTCTCTGTCCCCCTCCCTCCCCCTGTCTCTCTGCCCCCACTCCCTCCCTCCCCCTGTCTCTCTGCCCCCCTCCCTCCCTTCCCCTTACCTTGATTCCTGGTGGCTAGTGGGGGCAGCCGGGGGATGTCTGCACGATACTTGCAGACATCCTCCATGCTGCCCGACACGGCAGTCTATTATGACGGACAGCTGTCCGTCATAATAGTCTGCCGTGTCGGGCAGCATGGAGGATATCTGCACGTATAGTGCAGACATCCCCCAGCTGCCCGATTGTCCCTGGTGCCTAGTGGGGCAGCAGAGGAAGTCTGCGCGATGAGCGCAGACCTCCCCTGCTGCCGCCCGGCACGCTCGCCGGGACTTCTGTGACGAAAGCGGAAGTACCCGGCTTCTTCACAGAAGCCCCGGTGATCGTGCCGGGCGGAAGCAGGGGAGTCTGCGCTCGTTGCGCAGACATCCCCTGCTGCTAGAGAGGGGGATCCAGGTCCCCTGCAGCTCTGCTGGGGACCTGGATCCATGTCTTATAATCTGACCTCAATTTGAGGTCAGATTATAAGAAGACCTCGATTATAAGACGAGGGGTAGTTTTCAGATTTTTTTTTCTGAAAAAAACCTCGTCTTATAATCGAGCAAATACGGTAATTGCTAACTGATTGTCATGGGAGCTGCATTTAGGAAAAAAAAGTTAGTGTATAGTGTAGAATAGACATGTGCATTCGTTTTCGGACGAATGCATTTTCGGACGAAAATAGCATTTTCGTCCATTCGTCCGAAAAACGAATAACGAAAATTTTAACTAACAAAATCCGAATGAACGAATGGTTAATAAACGAAAATCATTCGTTCATTCGTCCATTCGTCCATTCGTGCTATTGGCATTCTAAACCGAAATAGAGTCGGTTTACAATACCAATAGCATTGTACTACATTCCATAAACCGACATGAATGACTTTCGGTTTATGGAATGCATGTAATGCTATTAGCTTCCTATAAACCGAAATTGAGTTCCCATTCATACGAATAGGTCAATTGACCTATTCGTATGAATGGGGACTCTTTCGGTTTATAGAAAGCCAATAGCAGCATGTATTCTATAAGCCGAAAGTCTTTAAAACAAACGACGTTCGGTTTATAGAATACATGTAATGCTATTGCTGTTCTATAAGCCGAAAGACATTCGGCTTATAGAACAGCAATAGCATTACATGCATTCTATAAACCGAACGTCGTTCGTTTTAAAGACTTTCGGCTTATAGAATACTATTGGCATTCTATAAACCTAACTAGAGTCCCTCCTCATTCATAAGAATTTCTTATGAATGGGGACTCGACTCTAGTTCGGTTTATAGAAAGCCAATAGTATTCTATAAGCCGAAAGTCTTTAAAACGAACGACGTTCGGTTTATAGAATACATGTAATGCTATTGCTAAACTATAAACCGAACGACTTTCGGTTTATAGAATAGCCATAGGATTACATGTAGTACATAAGCCGAAAGTCTATAAACCGAAAGTCGTTCGGTTTATAGGCTGTCGGCATTTAACTATACAGAGACAGAGTCTCCATTCATAAAATTATGAATGGAGACTTTGTCTCCGTGTAGTAAAATGCCGAAAGTCTATAAACCGAACGACTTTCGGTTTATAGACTTTCGGCTTATGTACTACATGTAATCCTATGGCTATTCTATAAACCGAAAGTTCGGTTTATAGAATAGCAATAGGAATACATGTATTCCATAAGCCGACAGCCTATAAACCGAACGTTCGGTTTATAGGCTGTGGGCATTTTACTACACGGAGACAAAGTCTCCATTCATAATTTTATGAATGGAGACTCTGTCTCTGTATAGTTAAATGCCGGCTTTTAACTATACGGAGACAAAGTCTCCATTTATAATTTTATGAATGGAGACTCTGTCTTCGTATAGTTAAATGCCCACAGCCTATAAACCGAACGTTCGGTTTATAGGCTGTGGGCATTTAACTATACGGAGACAAAGTCTCCATTCATAATTTTATGAATGGAGACTCTGTCTCTGTATAGTTAAATGCCGGCTTTTAACTATACGGAGACAAAGTCTCCATTTATAATTTTATGAATGGAGACTCTGTCTCCGTATAGTTAAATGCCCACAGCCTATAAACCGAACGTTCGGTTTATAGGCTGTGGGCATTTAACTATACGGAGACAAAGTCTCCATTTATAATTTTATGAATGGAGACTCTGTCTCCGTATAGTTAAATGCTATTGTATTCTATAAACCGACTCTATTTCGGCTTATAGAATGCAATAGTACTACGAATGGACGAATGAACAAATGATTTTCCTTTATTAACCATTCGTTCATCCGGCTTTAGTTAGCTTAGCATTTTTGTTCTTCGTTTTTCGGGCGAATGGGCGAAAATGCAATTTTCGGACGAAAATGCATTCGTCCGAAAACGAATGCACATGTCTAGTATATATTCACATGTAAATTGCTTTTTAAATAAAAAATTATGATATAAAAAAATCTTGTTTTTATTTCCTTTTATGTGACAATGCTGCCTCTCTCTTTCCCTTGCCCCCAGATTTGTCGCTCTCCCCCCCTTAGTGTTGTCTCTCTCTCACCCTCCCTTTGGCTCCCCCCTCGCTCCCCTTGTGTCTGTCTCTTCCCCCCTTCCCTCCCCTTGTTTCTCTCTGCCCCCCCCCCCTTGTTATTCTGTCCCCCCCTCACCTGTTTCTTGCTCCCTGGTGGCTAGTGGGGGCAGCCGGGGGATGTATGCACTATACATAATAGACGGAAGTGTCGGGCAGCATGGAGGTTGTCTGCACGATTCGTGCAGACATCCCCCAGCTGCCCGATTCTCCCTGGTGGCTAGCGAGGGAGCGGAGGATGTCTGCGCGATGAGCGAGACCTCTCCTGCTGCCGCCCGGCATGACCGCCGGGACTTCTATGATGAAGCTGGGTACTTCCGGCTTCCTCATAAAAGTCCTGGCTGTCGTTCCGGGCGGCAGCAGGGGAGGTCTCGCTCATCGCGCAGACATCCACCGCTGCCTCGCTAGCCACCAGGGAGAATCGGGCAGCTGGGGGATGTCTGCACGAATCGTGCAGACAACCTCCATGCTGCCCGACACTTCCGTCTATTATGTATAGTGCATACATCCCCCGGCTGCCCCCACTAGCCACCAGGGAGCAAGAAACAGGTGAGGGGGGGACAGAATAACAAGGGGGGGGGCAGAGAGAAACAAGGGGAGGGAAGGGGGGAAGAGACAGACACAAGGGGAGCGAGGGGGGAGCCAAAGGGAGGGTGAGAGAGAGACAACACTAAGGGGGGGAGAGCGACAAATCTGGGGGCAAGGGAAAGAGAGAGGCAGCTTTGTCACATAAAAGGAAATAAAAACAAGATTTTATTTATATCATAATTTTTTATTAAAAAAGCAATTTACATGTGAATATATACTAGACATGTGCATTCGTTTTCGGACGAATGCATTTTCGTCCGAAAATTGCATTTTCGTCCATTCGCCCGAAAAACGAAGAACGAAAATGCTAAGCTAACTAAATCGAATGAACGAATAGTTAATAAAGGAAAATCATTCGTTCATTCGTCCATTCGTAGTACTATTGCATTCTATAAGCCGAAATAGAGTCGGTTTATAGAATACAATAGCATTTAACTATACGGAGACAGAGTCTCCATTCATAAATTTATGAATGGAGACAAACGTATAGTTAAAAGCCGACAGCCTATAAACCGAACGTTCGGTTTATAGGCTGTGGGCATTTAACTATACGGAGACAGAGTCTCCATTCATAAAATTATAAATGGAGACTTTGTCTCCGTATAGTTAAAAGCCGGTGTTCTGACAAATTTCTGGAGCAAATTCTCCTGCGCAATCGCAGGAGAATTTGCTCACTGCGCATGCGCATAAAGTTACAGCTGATAACTCAGCTGTAACTTTGTGACCACCGTGCATGAGACAGCTGCGCAACCCACCTCCCGCCCCCTCACACCCGCCGCACACCCCTTCTTACCAGATCATCGACCACAGCGATACACAGCGCATGCGCACGCCTATCCAGCCGTTTGGGAATGCGCGCGTCCGTTGTTGTGTTCTTAAGGTGGTAAGTAACACGGGGCGTCGGGACATAAGGGGGCAAGCATCCTGGTGAGGGCTGCCTCATCTTGATGGGATTTGTGATCCTCCTGCTGTATTATTGATGCAGCAGGAGGATCACAAATCCCATCAAGATGAGGCAGCCCTCACCAGGATGCTTGCCCCCTTATGTCCCGACGCCCCATGTTACTTACCACCTTAAGAACACAACAACGGACGCGCACATTCCCAAACGGCTGGATAGGCGTGCGCATGCGCTGTGTATCGCTGTGGTCGATGATCTGGTAAGAAGGGGTGTGCAGGGGGTGTGAGGGGGCGGGAGGTGGGTTGCGCAGCTGGCGCATGCGCGGTGGTCACAAAGTTACAGCTGAGTTATCAGCTGTAACTTTATGCGCATGCGCAGTGAGCAAATTCTCCTGCGATTGCGCAGGAGAATTTGCTCCAGAAATTTGTCAGAACACCGGCATTTAACTATACGGAGACAGAGTCTCCATTCATAAAATTATAAATGGAGACTTTGTCTCCGTATAGTTAAAAGCCGGCATTTAACTATACGGAGACAGAGTCTCCATTCATAAAATTATGAATGGAGACTTTGTCTCCGTGTAGTAAAATGCCCACAGCCTATAAACCGAACGTTCGGTTTATAGGCTGTCGGCTTATGGAATACATGTATTCCTATTGCTATTCTATAAACCGAACGTTCGGTTTATAGAATAGCCATAGGATTACATGTATTATATAAGCCGAAAGTCTATAAACGGATCGTTCGGTTTATAGGCTTTCGGCATTTTACTACACGGAGACAAAGTCTCCATTCATAATTTTATGAATGGAGACTCTGTCTCTGTATAGTTAAATGCCGACAGCCTATAAACCGAACGACTTTCGGTTTATAGACTTTCGGCTTATATAATACATGTAATCCTATGGCTATTCTATAAACCGAAAGTCGTTCGGTTTATAGAATAGCAATAGGAATACATGTATTCCATAAGCCGACAGCCTATAAACCGAACGTTCGGTTTATAGGCTGTCGGCATTTTACTACACGGAGACAAAGTCTCCATTCATAATTTTATGAATGGAGACTCTGTCTCCGTGTAGTAAAATGCCGACAGCCTATAAACCGAACGTTCGGTTTATAGGCTGTCGGCTTATGGAATACATGTATTCCTATTGCTATTCTATAAACCGAACGACTTTCGGTTTATAGAATAGCAATAGGAATACATGTATTCCATAAGCCGACAGCCTATAAACCGAACGTTCGGTTTATAGGCTGTGGGCATTTTACTACACGGAGACAAAGTCTCCATTCATAATTTTATGAATGGAGACTCTGTCTCCGTGTAGTAAAATGCCGACAGCCTATAAACCGAACGTTCGGTTTATAGGCTGTCGGCTTATGGAATACATGTATTCCTATTGCTATTCTATAAACCGAACGACTTTCGGTTTATAGAATAGCAATAGGAATACATGTATTCCATAAGCCGACAGCCTATAAACCGAACGTTCGGTTTATAGGCTGTCGGCATTTTACTACACGGAGACAGAGTCTCCATTCATAAAATTATGAATGGAGACTTTGTCTCCGTGTAGTAAAATGCCCACAGCCTATAAACCGAACGTTCGGTTTATAGGCTGTCGGCATTTTACTACACGGAGACAAAGTCTCCATTCATAATTTTATGAATGGAGACTCTGTCTCTGTATAGTTAAATGCCGACAGCCTATAAACCGAACGACTTTCGGTTTATAGACTTTCGGCTTATGTAATACATGTAAACCTATGGCTATTCTATAAACCGAAAGTCGTTCGGTTTATAGAATAGCAATAGGATTACATGTACTCCATAAGCCGAAAGTCTATAAACCGAAAGTCGTTCGGTTTATAGACTTTCGGCTTATAGAATACAAGTAATACTATTGCCTTTCTATGAACCGAACGAGAGCCCCATTCATAAGAATTTCTTTGAATGGGGCTCTCGTTCGGTTTATAGAAAGCCAATAGTATTACATTGTATTCTATAAAACGAACGAAAAAAATTAACGAAACGAAAATAATGAACGAATTTCGTCTGAAACGAATGCACTAATGAACGAAATTCGTTTTAGACGAAATAAATAACATTTTCGTCCGAATGGACGAAAACGAAACGAAAATTTTAGTTTTGCACATGTCTAGTGTAGAACATAAAATGTAGATTTAACAACAATTCCAATGATGTTATGCCAGCAAAATAACTGGCTATAGATCATGTAGGCAACAAAAAAGGTGTAGCGTAGTGTACATTTTTAGTGTGCAGCATGTATCTCCTTAGTATCCTGCCCCTGAGTGACAGGTGTGCGCCAGACTGGCAGCACACCTGCACAAAATATATCCCAGAGGCCGACAGGAAGCAGCAAATTCGGCATCAGAGTCACTCACTTGTATACTTTTCGTGCTCGTCGAATTGGCAATAGAATGAGTGAGTCTGATGCTGAATTTGTTGCTGCCGTCAGTCTCTCTGATATATTTAGTGTATTTCCAGGGTTTGTGTGTCTGTTTGAAGCCACATATATATATATAGCGTGGAGCATCCGCACCTGCATACCATATGTATATCAGACTTATGTTTGATAAATATTTTTTTCTTCCAACTAGTCAAGTTACCAGAAAAGTTCGATGTTTAGTCACCATTTAAAGATTAACTTATTATCAGCTTTCATTATTTCAAATGTTATATGACTGTTTTCTTAATATTTTCTTTAGATTCAATTGGAATACTAACTCTTCCTGCAGTAAGTAATTACAAATATAACTTTTTGTATATTATTCATCATAAAGGAATAAAGCCATGCAAAAATTTAATTTCAAATGTTTCCCTTAATACTTACCTGTTGTCTTTATTAAATGTGTGGGAACAAACCTACTTACCTATCTTCAGCATTTCCTGTGCTATCTGATCTACTTCTACTCTGGCATCTTGTGTAAGGCTTTGCCCTTCCTCTTACTGCCATGCCTGCTCTGTCTTATTTCGCCGTCATTCTTTCTAGTTGTTCACATTCATATTTTCATACTCATTCACAAATACATTTCTCCTTTCTGTATTCCAATATTAAAACAGACACAGAACTAGAAGTCAGAGTGAATCAGCATCTTCACAAAATAGAAAAAAAATCTCAAGACATAAATATTACAGTGTGCATGTTAACGATAAATATATTGATCTTTTATTTACCCTCTTTTTGAAATATTTGCAATGAAAACTGTCTGCTGATATGTCTCCTGTAGAAATAGATGGGAATGCTGATGCACATGTTCATTAGAAATCCTTGTGCCTCTGAATGGAGCGGCTTTGGGCTGCAATACACATTCAAAACATGCTAGTGGCTGGGTGTGATTAATTTTAAGCTCTCTAGTGGCTGTTTAGGTACATTTTGCATGCAAAGCTTTATACAGTAATGTGAAAAATGTTTTAACTGTATGGTAAATATGTATATTTTTCCCTTCACTTTATTAATATTCTTTATTTGTTTTTTATTACAGCTTCCAAAACAAACTTCCTCAGATTACTTTGAATTGTTTGTAAATGGAACAGCGATAAATGAATTACTTTTCTCTGATAGAAGCCAAGTGCGAATGCAAATTAACAATAAATGTGTATTCATACAAACTGACAAAGCTGTGTATACGCCTGGACAAACAGTGAAAATCAGAGTCATCTCTGTAGATCATGATCTGAGGCCATACCAAGGACATGTGAACCTTTTAATAATGGTATTTAACAATGGTATTGTTTCTTGCATGTGTACAGCTTACAATAGTCTATCTATGGTAATACTACCACTTATTTATTGAGTGCCAACTTGTTCCCCACACAAATGGAGTTTGGAGTACAATACAAAATCACATTTAAATAAGCAGGTCGATGAAGAGCTGAGGATGCTGCCTTCGACATTATCTTTCATTGCATCATAAGCATCTTCAATAAAGCCTAATGGGTTTTTTTCCATAAGAGGGAATTAACAAAGTATGTCAAGATGGAAACATTCTCCAATTCAGCTGAAATACTTTCGTCAGGCCCTTCTTTCATGAATAAAACCCTGTGTTTTAGTAGCATGTCTTAACATGAACAAATGTAAGGCTTCAATCATGGAAGAGAGAATTGCAAGGCTTTGCAGGGAATTGAGATGGAAATTTCAAACTTGAGATAATTTTTCCACTTTGGTTACTTAAGCTTGACATTGCCTTCTCAATTCCCTCCAATTCTTCCGTTCATGAACATAGCCTTTTTTCTCTCAATATATGAATTTGGGGTATCATTCTATTGATTATTCAAACAATAACATGAAAATTGGAATTATGTTTCTAAACAAAAAGTAAAGAAAGTTCAAACAATAAAACAGAACACAATGCAACTGGAGTCTAGTAAAAAAAAAAAAAAAAGGTTGATATTAATTAGAAAGTGAAGTTTGCAACAAAAAAAAACAACAATGCTAAGAGCTTGGAAAACTCTTTAATCAATATTTGAGATAAAAAATCAAGTTTCCCTTCCCTTACATCTTAATCTATGTTTGTATAACATCATGTAGAAGATAAAGACGAAACAAAGGAACATTTTGTTATATCAACCAACTTTTTGAGGCCCTTAAACCCTTTCCACAAACTTGGGCAGGATTCTGGTGTACAGAAAATGTTTGGATACTTAAGAATTAAGAGCTTTTTAACCCTTCATATTATTGATCATAAATTCGATAAAATTGATAAAGTGAAAGCATATTGTTAGTTTAGGACAAAGTCCTGAGGAATAGCGTGGATTAGATCTTTGGGGAACCAGAATAGATATTCCGCTTTTCCAGTATGGGAAGGAGAACTCTCTGTAGACCTTGATATGTGTAGTGCTTTCCATAGAATTTCCAATTAAATACACTGCCGTAACTTGGTAGAAAACCCGTTCAAAATAGTCAGCAGATGGTATTTTGTGCCTATGCGTCCCTCTATCTCTCCCATCTGTTGGAGATGTAGACAGTTGGAGGGTTCGTTTCTTCATATCTGGTGGAGATGCAGGGGTGTTAGGGAAGTATGGCAAAGGGTCTTTTGAATTAATATAGTCTGTTAGTAACATCAAGATGAAATGGACTCCTGAGAGTGCTCTGTTGCTTATGAAATGACCACTAATGCAGAATAATGGTATGCAGTCAATAATTTATTTATTGGTAGCAGTAAAGATTATTATTATTATTGCATGAAATTGGAAGACCACAACAATGACTTCTTGAGCTTTAGCTGAACACCAAATCCTTTTCCAAATAAATCCTTTTCCAAATAAAAATGAAAAAAAATGGGCACAGGGCAATTCACCTAGGAAATTTCATATCTGGGACACTTGGCTGGACATTAAGAAACTAAGGGGTGCTAAACAAATGCTGTATGAAAAAAAAAGTAGGTAAAACATGACTAAGGAGCAATTTGCTAATATTTATACCATTTTGCACTTTTTCTCCCAAATTGTGCCTCTTCCTTTTTATTTTTATGTAGTGTGAATTTTGTCAGGTGCGCTAATATATTTAGATTATATTTGTGCATGCTAAAGACTTTTGCGAATATTTTGTGAAAATAATTCTTATGTTGCGTGTGAAAATTCCACCAGCATTTAGCAAGTGCTAATAAAAAAGGTAGGAAAAATATTTGCAAACGTACATGTTTTTATTAAAAATTTGTTTGTATTTACTATTTGAGTGTTCAGTGTTCAGTACATTGCAAAAGGATATTTTTTTTAGTACATGCCCATCTATATTTGATAAAGATGCTGAAGCATAGGGATAATATTTGGTTTTGATACATATATGTTCACTTTTTTTGATTATGTCTTATCTATGCTTCTTGAAATCAACTCAGGTATTTTGTACGTTTGTATATGTGGATTTGTTATACATTTTGTAAAATGTATACGTTTTGTAAAAAAAAATATTTAAAAAAAACAAACAGAACACAATGACATAATCAAAGAAAAGAGAATAAAGGGGAATATTTGATAGCGTGTTCGATATATAAAAATGATATAATTAATAGTGATTAAATAACCAAATCCAATTCTTTGGGGTTATTCATTAAAATGTGAACTGGGAAGTGTGATAAAAAAAACTCAGTTGCGTTGCATTAATAGGTAATTTAGTGAATTTCCAGCTCAGCTTTTAATTCCTTTTTTTTTTTACAGCAAACTTACAGTGTAGACACAGTACAAAGTCGCTTGCAAGTATAGGGGCTTAGCAAGTCCTGCACATGAGCCTCTATACTACATGAATCAATTGACTATTCAGTCGCTTCAGAGGATTTTAAGGGAATTGTAAAGTCTCATAAAAACACACCTTATATTAACAATATAATTCATGGGTTTTCATGTACTATTGTTAGCCATAATCCTAACCTTAGATCACTGTAAAATAACGAATCTCTTTACTAAAAACAAACAAACTAATAAACATATTACAGTTACAAACTGCACATATTGCTGGATTCATTCAACTTAATTCTATGAATTGTGTTATTAAATGCTTTGGAAACATGTGTAGAAATAAAACACTCAATGACTACAAAAACAAGAAAATGCTGCAAACAAATGAAGCATAATAATGCTGCTTTTGAAAATCCACCATTATCATTTATACACAAAGCTTTGTTAAATGGTACTGCAGTACTTACTACAAATGGTTCTGAACTCTTACAATGGAAAGTAACACAGATATCACCATTATAACCTTTTCTCTTTCCATACCCAAGTTGAACATGACACCCCACATTCTTATTCACTGACCAAGTCTGCTGAATTAAGGCTGTGCAATAATTTTAGACTATAGTACACTTGTGGTCAATGAAGCATGCTTATTGATCTCCTGTGACATCACCAGAATGGTAGAGTGGTCTATTGACCAAACACAAGAAGACTTCTGATATTTACTTGCATTCAATGCTCTGCATTTGTGGATTTCTGGTGTAATGATGCATCCATAATAATTTTAGTAACAGGATTCTTGTAGAAATGTGATCTATTCATAGGAAATGATGTTTAATCAACATGTCTGTGTTTTTAATAATAATTTTAATGGTATTACTTTTTCTAATTTCAGGATCCCCAGAACAACATTATAAATCAGTGGCTGAAACTAAAAAGTGATCTCGGAGTTGTTTCTGCTGACTTTCCACTGTCCAGTAACCCCATGTTCGGTACCTGGTGCATAAAGACCATAACAAATGTAAGTAGCATGTCATCTAGCTTTCAGAATGCTTTGATAATTATACTTTTTCAAATGCATGAAATCGCATAATAAAAAATATGGAATGCATCAAAATAAGAACATTGTCTTAGAAGTTATACATTAAAAAAAAGAATGCTTTTATATTAAGGGATTATCCACATATCTAGTTGAGAGCCCAAGTTTATACTACAGTTGAAATATTGACTTTTTACTAATTGTTTAAATAGGTAGATAACAACTTCCCCTATATTTTTATACGTACTTATAGTATATTGTAGTGATCAAATACATTAATTTTCATGTTTCTGTTTTTCCAAAATATAAGGCATTTCAACACTATAATCACTATAATTTCAACACTTATAACTACTAAAAATGTTTTTACCTTTATGTTGTATGCAAGCAATCCAGCACACGGAAGTCTTTGGAGCTTACATTTTTATGTTTACCATCTTTTCAGTTAAGACTGATATTTACATGAAAATTTGAAATAGTCAATTTATATTACTCACATTTTTTTCTCATGAGATATAATACATGATGGCTTTATGTTGTTTTAGAATGAAGAGGAGGTTGTGGCATTTTTCTCTGTTAATGAGCATGGTAAGTAAATATTTATCATACATCACTGTAGTAGTTATTGTTCAGATTAGGATAAAGTACATCTGAAACACTGAAGTACATTAAGGGGTCTATTCACTAAAATTCAAGATTGGAGTTTGAGATTAGCACTAATCTCGACTTCCAAACTCGAGTAGACTCACTTGCCTCTCAGATGTCTCATCTCAACCTCACAAAATACTACTATTATTATCATTTTTGTGCGGTCAAGATGTGGTATGTTCAGAAGGTTGAGAAGTCAAAAGCAACCTCTGCGATTGGAGTTGAGTTTGACTCTGGAAAAAAACAACAACTCTCAAATCACCTACTTTAATGCTGGCGGTCCCATTATATCCTATCCCTGCCGTTTTTTCTAACTTGACTTCCAAACTTAGCACCTGAGTTTGACTTAGAAAAACACAGAGAAGTTCAAATGTGACTTTGGCGAGTTCTGTCGAGTTGGGGTCAACTCGGGGGTCGAGTTTAGAGATTGAATTTGACTTAGTCTCAAAGTGAAAGTCGTCCTCCTCAAGCTATCCTCAAGCTATTCCCAAATGTTAGTGAATACATACCTAAGAGCAAACTATTGTGTTACTAGATGTTATCAATGTGTCTCTTTTGACAAGTACTTGACAAGTACTTTAAAAGTTTGAAAGAAATAAATTTTATGGTCAGTGGTACATTTTTATAAAGTAAATTTAGAACAATTTTGGGACAAGGTAGTGCCAGGGGTAGCACCAACATGCAGAAAATGTACTGGTCTTTGTGATGGACAGTTTATTAATGTTCTTTGACCCTCCAATGACATTGCAACGGATACTGGTGTGCTTGTCCTAAAACCTTGCTTATCTCTGGGTATAACATGTAAAACAATCACAATAAATTTCAAAATAGTTTTTACAATATATTCTGTGTTGTTGTGTTCTTTATTTAACCATATGTTTGATGCTGCATTGATTAATATTAAAGTTGTTTTGTCCAGTGACAATTTGTTCTTTAACATAGTCCTTTTTGCATTCCTTCAGATTATTCCAAATTTAATTTTTTTTAATAAAATATGCTATGTTTAATCTGCTTTCAGTTTTACCCAGATTTGATGTAGCAATAAATGTTTCATCTTTCTACATTGAAACAAAGAAGTCAGATGTTGCTGGTTCAGTAACAGCCAAGTAAGTCAAATAACAAAGCACTATAGTCCAGTTGGCTAATAAGAGATGGTCTATTAATGTCATCTGCGCTACACAACTGAAGTACTTGGTTCTGCATTTATCATCAGAACAAAAATAGATGAAAGTATCAGCAAATACTTTATTTGCATTATCCTCTCTTTACAATAAAGATCTGCATAGTATTAAAGTTAGCGGGCATGTTAAAATTAATGTTAAGGGAATGGGGCTTGATAACTGTACCTTAAGAGATTCACTTTAATTATTTCAACTATTCTATTTTATACATCACCAAGATAAAAATGCATTGTATTTTATTTATTTGTCTTAAATTCTATAGTGCATGCTTCTCTGCCTCACTCCAGGAAGTCTGGTCCCTGGTTATTTGATGTACCACCGCACATCATGATGAGGAATAAAAATGCTTTTGAGTAAATGGATTAGACAGTGCTTATAATAAATGGTAGCTACACATATGTATTATACAAATGTATAATAAAAATAAATCTATATGAATATCTCCTCCGATAAAAAAAAGATTAAAAAAAATAACAAAAACACTATATATATATATATATATATATATATATATATATATATATACACACACACACAGAAATGAAAAAAAACAATCGCATATAAAGCCCATCACACATTTATTGAACCATTTTACATGTACCTTAAATGTAAAAAATGTATAGAATGTACAATCTATACACAGACAAACAGAACTCCTATAGTATAATAGCATGCAATAACTCTTCTAACCACATAAAACATGTTAATTGAATGCCCATGCTATTGCATTGTTGAGAGTGTGGCGCATGACATCATGTATTTACAAAAGTAAAGACGCTTATAAAAATACGGGAGGACTCCTTATAAGTGGGTAACCCTACTAGTTTATGTAGAAAAAGTAGATACTCCCTACAGTGTAGCTAAAATATAACTTAGATCCTTTAAAATATAAGCTTGTTAAAATCATAAAGGTGCTCACATAGCAAAGAAAGTGAATAGAAAGAAAAACAAACCCAAACACAATGGTTGTGTAGGTTGTATAGTGTATCTATATGAGCTTTAGCTATAGAGGCAGGGCATCTCCAAATCCATAAAATAACACTTGGAGCTAATTCCGACCAGGAGATAGCGCTGACACCCAGATTCCTTCTAATATTAAAAGGTGCCACAATGTGACAGCAATTTAGTAGATACCTATAGCATAGTGTGAAGCAGAAAACTGAGTGAAACAAAAGGAATTTATTGAACTGTTGTCCACTGATGTTAAGGTTTAACTAATGATCAGGGTGAGACTGCAATGCTTTAGACAGTAAAGCCATTTGGGCGGCTCACAATTGATAGAAACCAATTTTATGTTTTTAACAACCATATATTTTTAAAGTATCTAATAAAAGTTATATTTGAGCTACTCTGTAGGGAGTATGTACTTTCTGCATGACATCATGTACCTTGCATATCATTAGAACTATTTAATGGGCTCTCTCCCTGCTGTATGTTGATGGTACAGACATCAAATCAGCTTAAGAAGGTCCTGAAAGGCGCCCTGAGCAGCATCTTGGTCCATCATTTTCTGATAATTTTCTGATAATACCTGGCCAGGTTATTTAAACAGTGGGAGAAATTTAGTACCCTGTCGATACTTTAATTATGGTTTCTTTCAAATAACATGTTTTATATGGTTATGAGAGCTATTGTACCCTATTAAATACTATTGGAGTCCTGTCTTTCTGTGTTCCTTAACACATATAGATGGCAGACAAACTTAATTTTTTGTATTTAAATATAATTTTAATAAATTTGTAATGGAATTTATATGTAATTGATATATTATTTCTGCATGTGTTTTTTGTTATTTGTTATCTTCTTGTTGGGGCGATATTCATATATGTTTACTTTTTTTTTATCAAAGTCTATTATATTAAAACATATGTGTAGCGACTATTAATTATAAGCACTGTCTAATCCATTTAGTAATTTGTAAAAGTAAAAAAGAGGGGACAAGGAGTGATGTGGCACTTTTTGAGGGAGAGCACAAGCTGCAAAAGCTGGCAACTACCCCACAATTGCCTAAAATACACAGAAAAGTACAACAAGGTGACAGTGCTCTAAAGTGCAAAAAAAAATAAATGGAGCAATGTATAACCTGATATTGTTTCATGGGAATATCCTTTTTTTTTTTTCAACATATATAAATAAAGGAAACATAAAAACAAGGATAGAATATAGTGTAGTATGTAATTTCACATATGGAGAGAGAATGATGTTCCACAAATTCTATTTGTGATATAACATGCTACACTATATTCTATCCTTGTTTTTCTGTTTCCCTTATTTTTATATATGTTGAAGAAACAAAACGATATTCGCCTGAAACAACATCAGGTTATACATTGCTGCACATTTTGTGGTTTATTGCTTTTCCCTTGTTTTTGGAGCTCAACCCTCACATGTTTTAAATTACTATAATTGGTTTGAAATTACTTTTAATGCTTTTGGTTGGTGGTGATTAACACATTATAGACGCAACGTGTACTAGAAGTTTTATTTCAAAAATGCTTCAAGTCTAATGAGCAAAATAATTTTAGGGCAGTTCCTGAGCGAATGTGAATATCTTCCTCTCCGTTTTTGTTACTAGACCTTTACTAACCAAGAGATAAGCAGTACCAAAGTGTGGGGCCCTATTGCTGCTTACCTCCCTGGGATTATACCATTGTGTTATAAATAATATGATCCGCAAGCATTATGCATTTTTTAATATGATTGTTTACTTTATTGTAGGTATACCTATGGAAAACCAGTAGTGGGAATGCTTACAGTATCAGTGACACCAATGTATAATTATGGATATTCAGAAGCTATTAATAAAACATACCAGGTAGGGATTATCATGTTGGTATGCTTATGTTTACCAGCATGCCTTGCTCATGGAATTGTCAGCTTGAACAGTTGCTTAATGTTACAAGTTAATGAGCCACTAAACAAGGGAGCAGTGGTATGTACTTCACGTAGGACAACAAGCACATGACGTTTTCTCACTGCTTCTGCAGTACACGAACCTTCATTTTAGGGAAAATTGACACAGTTCGATTGTTTATACAGACATTCATATTTAAGAGGAAATTAAGCTCATTCATTACCTGTAATCCCAAACTTTGAATTATCTGTCGAGGTCCAATATGTCCTTAAAGTCGGTGTTGTGAACATCGTCTTGCTGATGTGGAGGTTCTTGTATTTCTCCTCCTCCAGACTCCACCACTGAAAAGGCACTACACACCATTTTAACTCAATACTTTATAAAAATAACATTTGGTTCTACTGTAGAAGCAAACATTATTTGTACAGGAAACTTAATGTGCTATATTCTGAGAGATAAATGCCATTTGCCACCCTGTCCAAAACCAGTATGATTGAGTCTGAAGCATTTAAAGTGATCCAGTTACTGACTGTCACTCTGTTCATGCAGAGATTGGGATTTAATATGCTACAATTGTGATTGTGTTAATATATGTGGAAAACAAACCGATATGTAATTCTCCATCTTAAGCATGTGTCAACTTAATACCGTATTTGCTTGAATATAAGACAAGTATTTTTTCAGAGCAAATGCTCTGAAAAAGACCACTCGTCTTATATTCAAGGTCGTCTTATAGTCTGTCCTCAAATCGAGGTCTGACTATAAGACTGGGATCCAGGTCCACCACAGAGCTGAAGGGGACCTGAAACATACGTGCAGGCATCCTCTGCTGCTGCCTGGCACTGTCCCGGCTGTCCCGGCTGCCCCTACTAGCCACCAGGGAGAGAGGCAACATTGGGGGAAGGGAGTGAGGGGTGAAGCGAGAGAGGCAAGGGAGGGGGGGGAGAGAGAGAGGCAAGGGAGGAGGGAGAGTGAGAGGCAAGGGAGGGGGAGAGAGAAGCACCATTGTGGGGAGGGAGGGAGGAGAGAGCCAGCGTTGGGGGGAGGGAGGGGGGAGAGAGCCAGCATTGGGGGAAAGGAGAGAGAGAGCATTGGGGGAGGGAGGGGGGATAGCCAGAATTGGGCAAGTCTGGTGGGGGAGAGGGGGCAATGGGCAAGTCTGGGGGGTAGGGGCAGCATTGGCACATAAAAGGAAATAAAAACACGAAATGCATTTTTTTATATCATAATTTTTGTTAAATATGAAAAAGCAGTTTGCATGTGAGAATATACAAGTTAAACTTTTTCTTATATTCAATCTTTTAGTTTTTTTTCTAAAAGAATATTCAAAGTTTGAATCAGGGTGTTCTTATATTCGCACAAATACGGTATTATGCAATATACTTTCATTGTGCTATACACACAGAGGTTTCAAAACTGATAGCAACAATTCAAATGATGATTCGTGTCCCAAATACTGGCCACCGAATCTAGTAAAGTAACAGGTTCACTTAAAAAATGGACAGATTCCTAAAAAATGGGAACAAAGAATTCTGACAATCAAATTATAATAGGAAATACCGGTTCTTAAAAAAAGTGTTTATCATTGGGATCAATATTTTCTTTTTAGCTCTGGATATCTATCTTATGGATATTATTTTAATGAGCTACATAACCGTCTGTTTCATGATTAACTGTAGATATCAGGATCTGTGAACTTCACATTTACTCATGAAGAAATAAAGGATATATTTAATTGGGGATCAATAAATTTAACAGCCTATGTGACAGAAGACCTTTCAGGTAAGTAAAGTAATGTTTATTATATCATTGGAATCAAAGTGTGTCTATAATTAAGAATTTATCGATGCTACACAATGGCAATACCATTAATCAACAGGATATGAGACAAATGATATCCCATAGATGGCTATGAAGGTTACAGCCTTCAGAAAAAGATTTAGCTTTTTGTCATTAGTAAAAATTGCTGCAGGTAGGCTATGAGGTCATTCCAAGATGGCTTCTTTAAGACCTGTCTGTTCAGTATCACCCTTGTGTAGTCTCTGACTTGTGCTGTTTTGTGGTTTTTTACTATTGATTTTCTGTCACTGACTTGACTTGCAACCTGATTCTGCTGCCTCTTCCTGCATTTTGACCCAAGCTTGTACCTGAATTTTCACCTTTGTTCCCGGGATCCATCTGTCTGTTCCATGATAAAGTGTCTGTTGGAGAAAACACTCCCGAAAGGCAGTTCCTCACATCCCTTAAACTCACAGAAGATTACCGTTTTCTAAATGTTACAAGATATCTCAGATTTTTATAAAAGCTTATTATATTGAGTCATGGAATTGCAATGTAATAACTTTTTTACATTTGTATGACCATTGCATCATATGATAATAGTTTTATTTTCTTAAATATGTTTATGATAGAAAGGATATAAATTTGAAAATCACTTCAATAATATTCTGTTAGCAATGTTCATGCTAGACAGTGCTTAGCATTGTTTGGGAGATGGTTTCTTGGGAAACTTGGCAATCAGTCTGTCTATCATTCACTGTAGTTCATGGGGTTCCCATCAGCAGTTACTATTCAAATATGGTTTATAATAACTATGCTGAATCTGGACCAAATAAAGGTAACTGAATCCTATCAAAGGCCAACAGATTTGGTGTCAGTGAATAGACCTCTCTGTATCAGTATTGACAAAGGATTTTATATTTTAATATATAGTAATTTAATACTCCCTGGGTATGTTTCCTAACAGGTATTGTAATGAAGACAATGTCAAATGTTCACAAAAGATATTCTGAGTACACAGTTCTCATCAACAATGGCAGACCACCATTCATTTCACCTGATTATATTGGGAAAATAAAGGTATGGTACCAGTGTTTTATTACACAGTTGTTAATAAACGTATGGTATCCAGTGTATCCAGTGTTTTATTACACAGTTGTTAATTCTCCAATTTTACAGATACAGGTATTACGGATGGACTATGCAACTTTATCAGTGGAGGAAAGAGAAAAAAACATTTCTGTAAAAATAACTCAGTCACCAAGGAGAGAATGGTGGTTCCATGAAAAATTTGCATTTCCTGACAACAACAGTTTTACTGCATCAGCCAATAATGGAGACACTGTAGTTTCAAAAGAATATACCATTCCAGAAGCTGGTATCATCACCATTGAATTTCCAGTGCAGACATCAACACAAATGATAACTGTTGAGGTGTGTATAAACATAAAAGATTAAATGGTTTAAATAAATATTAACCGATAAATACATATTAAAGCTGGAACAAAATATGCATTGTTTTAGTTTTAGCAACACTTACCTTGAAAACTTTTGGCATGCTCTCTCCCATGCATTGATCTACATATTGTAAGATATTATGGTCCTCCTACGGCAGTGATAGCAAACCTATGGCATGGTGCCATCTGTGGCACTCAGGAGCCTCTGTGGTGGCACTTAGCATCTGAGTACATTATCACCATCATAATGCATAGAGATAAGTTTAGAACAAGCAGGTGGTGATGGAAGACAATGAGATGGGGCAACAAAAGAAAAGGGAACAATAAAATAGAGAAGGTAATACTAAAATGAGCAATGGTAATGGGAAAGAGAAGCATAATCTCAGGGAAAATAGCTCTGAAATCTTTAACTTGGTAACCTGCAGAACAATTGGCACTCAGGCCAATAATTGTTTGCCACAATTGTCCCATGGGGTTCATTCTTTAGGGAATGTGTGACAAATAGCAATAAAAAAAAATAAAAGGAACAAGACTGCTCATTGGACAAAAATAGGCTTGCTTCAGACCACTTCCATATGCACTGGTAAAACATTCAACTTTCTGAAATGATCTACTTAAAATAATAACACTGGTGAAATACTAGGACACCTACAGTGTTTCATCAGAACCACTTATTGGTAGGTACAGAAAATGGCAAGACACATTTTAAGTAGAATTCAAGGCCAATTATAAATCAAGAATCAGTTAAACTTGGCTATGGTAAAACAAAATGGGCAAAACATAAGAGGGAAAGAGGGATGGAAGGGGAAAAATAAATTCTATTTTATATCCTGATGGCCATTAGCCAGCATGCTAAACGTTTGAAAAATACACACATAATAGACAATTGTACATACCATATTTTTCACTCCATGAGACACAATTTTTTCCTCCTCAAAAGTAAGGGGAAATGTCTGTGCGTCTTATGTAGTGAATATCACAGAGATCGAGGGAAACTCAGGTCGCATTTTTTTTTCTTTTTTTAACTTTATTGAAGCTTCGCGGCTTTATTTATATTTAATCTGTTTTTACTGAGAAGGGCTTGCTCTTTCTATATTTTATTCTCCTTTTTAGGATCCTTTATTTATATTTAATTGCTTAACACTTTCAGTCATATCTATCCAGTTCATTCTTTTACAACACCTAAACATATTACATGTAATACAGTAATACATGCAATTATTATTCCAACACCTGCTTGGTTTTTTTCATCACTAGAAATTGTTGTCAATTTTTATAATTAGAGTCTTCATTATTTCTACAATAAATATATTATGGAAAATTACTAACCAACAATTTTGCTTGCAGGCCCAGTATTTGAACTCTACTGGGAGTCAGTACTTTGACATATCATACAAGATGAATCCATTCATAGACATACATATACCTAACTCACAAATAGAGGTAACCAATAAAAAAAAATTTTTTTAATGTAAAAACTTGTATTTAAGAATTTGTAGCAAGAATCTTTAAAATGCTAAAAATTGCACTGTATTTTTTTTAGGTTGGAAGAAAATTTGATGTACAAGTTAATACTTATCCAAATGTACAGGAGATATACTATGTGGTATGTAACATTTTAATTTATGTTTTTAACTAAATTCACATATTTGAAAATGGCATTTTAAAACTCATCCAACCTACTTTATTTAGTTCAACTTCACACATTAACTAATATTATTCAGGCAGGTTTGCACACATAAAACTAAATATGTATATTTGTCTTAATATACTGCTAATATTATTTAATCGTCAAATCGTCACTCATTCACAGCGATGGCAGTTGCCAGAATATAACTCGTACAATTCATTCACAAACAATATCCAATTAATGGTGTGACAGAAGTTCTTTTTTGGTCACTATCCATGCATCACACAAAAAAAAAAGATACAACAATAATTAGCAGCATAGAACAATAATACAATGACGTAATAGCTGTGTATAATATAGAAATGCAAACACATTAAAATGTAAGAAATATAACCACAAAAAATTAAACAGATTTCAAATGTTTTCAAAAAATATAGCTCCCGGTATGCAGCAGCACTGAATTGAGAAGCTACCTATTTGTGACATTGCATTTTATGATGTCTACTAATATTCTGTATAATTGGTGCAAATACTAAGCAATGAAGATAATCCCCAAAGTTATAAAGTTTAGTGCTGACATTCATCAGGATATGGTTGTTATGTGAATATCTGTGGTATATTGAACAGCTCTATTGCCATATATAATTTTTGAGCTAAACCAGGTAATGCATATTTATTGTGGATAGTGTCAAGGTTGTGAGTAACAAAATAAAAAAGGATTATTTCAATAGCCAGTAGAAAAAAACACCTTAAGTGTCTTCTCATTCTCATCATCATTAATCTACAGATGATACTCATTTTGTTCTTTATCATGTGTAATCTGCAGCATCAATCAAATTGTACACTCTTTTTCTTCAAGGTCATGGCTAAAGGCATGATAGTTGTGTCAGGGGTGAAAATGAACACATCTTTCAGCCTTACACCAGAACACTCGTGGGCCCCATCAGCTGATCTGGTTGTTTATTTCCTTAATATCAATGACAGTGATATTGTGAAAAACACACAGAATCTTCACATCAAAGGAGTCTTTAAAAACAGGGTAATATTCTGCATTATGAAACTTTTTTCACACTGTTTAAAGTTAGATCAGTCCCAGTGTCCTGATACACAGTTGGTCAAACAGCGTTCCAAACTGTTAGGTGTTTGAACTGGGCTCCACCAGGTCCCCAATACATCAAAACAAATGGAATGTTCTGGCACACAGTAGTAGTGAGATCAAATCTTTATTGGTGTAACCGCCATTGGCTTGACAATGATCGTTTGGTCGAAACTTTGCCAACTTTGGCGGTTACAACAATAAAGATTTGATCTCACTACTACTGACTGCCGGAACATTCCATTTGTTTCAGTGTCCAGATCCAGACTGCACTTTTAGAAATTTAGGAGTATGGTATAATATACATTCGTTATATTCCTTTCTGACTCTGCACACTTTAGATTCTCTCTGGTTACCCAGTATTTTATTTGGTCACTTTGACAGTTTTATGTTCTTTTCTGTTATTTCATTTTCCATGTTACCCTTTTGTTGGCATTTACATCATATGAATGGGGTTAAAGAACAGCAAAACAGTGTGTAGGGCGCTAATGAGTTCAGCTTTTCATTCCGTTACATCAAGTAACAAGTGTCTTACTAAGCTCAAAAGTAGTCTACTGCCTTTTTAAGTGAATTTACTGTCTTTGAGGAATTAGCTGCTAATTAGTTAAAATGGTTTACTTTTATTTTAAAGCCTACCAGTGCAATTAAAAGTAGCTTTTGTCCTTGGGAAATCCAACTGGCTATGCAGTCAAGAAGTTTTGTTTTTTTTGAGATTTTGTCGATTTTAAACCATCTTCTGGTGTCATGTCGGGCACCTACTATACATGTTTTATAGCTTGGCCTAAAACTGTACTTTGTATGCAAAAAACAAAAACTGTCTGCACTTCTCACCCTAATAAACTTGGCAACAAATATATATATATATATAATATAAATGAGAGGTTTTGGTTATATGAATTGGCCAAAGCATAATTAAGCTCACCCGCCACGTCAAGGCACACTCTCAGTAGGGTGATACCTTAACTGATTTGCTCAAACACATGCAAAATGTTTTTGTAGCATTATAGACTGCTTTGTTGCACACTAGACATTCAACTGGCTTTGCAGAACCTACTCTCACCTCCTAATTAGTGGGCACACAAAGCAGTTTATACTGCTACCAAATCCTTTTTAATCTGTTGGAAGAGGTGCAATTGAACCTCCTCCCAATTAACCCTTTAATAGCAAGCTGCAACCAGACAATGAGGAGCCAACAACCTCAAATATGTGCAAGCAGGGAAAAGAAAAATGTCGGTGCGCTAAGCTAGTCACTGGCTCAAATAATATAAATGTATAAAATGATGCTTACCAAACTGGTCTGAGCATGCTGCAAATATAGTGTGATTGGCTGTACAATGTATACAAAAAACAAAAACTGTCTGTGCTTCTCACCCTAATAAAGTTGGCAACAAATATATAAATATAATATAAATGAGAGGTTTTGGTTAAATGAATTGGCCAAAGCATAATTAAAGCTTATCTGCCACGTCAAGGCACACTCTTAATAGGTTGATACCTTAACTGATTTGCTCAAACACATGCAAAATGTTTTTGTAGCATTATAGACTGCTTTGTTGCACACTAGACATTCAACTGGCTTTGCAGTCAAGAAGGATTTTTTTTCTTTGAGATATTTTGTGTACATGGGATAATTAAAAACATTGTTATTGTCAATGACCTATCACTAGCCACATTGGTCCTTCATCAGTGGAAGTGAAATTACTTTTGTCGATTTTAAACCATCTTCTGGTGTCACCAACTATACATGTTTTATAGCCTAAAACTGTACGTGTTGATCTGAGGTGTACTGGGGTATATCTTAGGTCAGAATGCTGAGAAAATGAATGATTTCAAATGTAATTTTATGGAACATAAGAAAAACCTTAGGACTTAGTTGGAAAAATTATCCCATTAATCTGAAAGAAGTATGCAGCAGCATTCAAATGAATGGGAGAATTTAGATGAATGGGAGAATGTTCCAACTCGGATATTTTGGCCTTACGTTTACAATTTCCTTGTCAATTCTCTGAATAAAATATTACTAAACTGCTGTAAGGTAGTGTACGTACCGTGATTCAGCGCAGGGGGGACCCCAGTTGCAGAAGAAGACAATCCTTGCCTGATACCACCACTACCGAGGGCTACAGAGGAGGCAGACTTCAATAGATGGCAGCAGGCACGAAGGTCTAGAGTAGTCGAGGTGTAGTCCGAGTCGGGGAGCCAGAGAGTAGAATAGTCAAAAAACGATAGCCGGGTCAGGGAGAACAGAGAGCAGCAGAATCCAATAGAAAGCCAAATATTCGGGGCACAGACGAGAGAGGTGGTCAGGAGTAAGCTAGGAATCTTCAAGCAAGTTTGAATTGCGCGCCCAGAAGATTTAAAGGGCATAGCTCCGCCCCCGTGACGTACGTGACGCGCGCCACGCTGCCCGTCGCCATAGCGATGATGAAGACAGCATGAAAAGAACTTCGTGGCGTGCACGCGCTTGTCTCCAGTTGCGGCCGCGCTCAGAGGGGGATAGTCGATGGTGACGAGATCCGAAAGTGCTGGTAATCGTTTTGTGAGGTAAGTGACGGGGACCAGCGGAGCGGACGTTACAACTGCACACTTCAAATAAGGAAGCATTTTGGAAATACTATAATTGATTTGTTTTTGTTTTTCAAACTGTACGTTCACTAACAGAACCCTACTAATATTATATATGTGTGTCTTTCTAAATTGTTTTAGGTCTCACTATCATGGAGTAAAAGCAAAGCACAGCCATCAGAAACTGTATCGTTAACTATCAATGTGGGAGAACAGCGTTCTTTGGTGGGATTACAAATTATTGATAAAAGTGCAAGATTTATGTCAAATGAAAATGATTTGACAGCTAGTAGAGTGAGTATGCTATATATTTCTATTTAAGTAACAAAATACAATACAAGTAAATATATATGCGGCATTAAGGTAAAACTGTGGCAGAAATATCAAAAAGTACCACATAGACCTGAAAAACATCAGTACTTTTACAATCTGCAAACACTAACCTATAAAATGTTGTACCTTGAGAAGCAGGTCATAAAAAATACTGAAAATAGTTTTCATAGAATAATTCACCAAATTCTTTAATGTCTTTATCACCTTTCTGATCAAACTATTTTGTACCCTGAGGACCAGAGATATTTTTGTCATTTTTTGCTTCGTGGTTATTTTATTGTTATGTTTCTTTTTGCTATTTAGAATACTCACAAAATTGTATTTAATATTTATAATATTCACATGTTTATAATAAATATAAATAACATCAGTAGGAAGTGCTAGCCCAAGTTATTGTGCTACTTTGTCCAATGATGAAATACTGCCCCCCGACACCAAAACCAAGCTCACATCCAGTAAGTTATAGCACCATAAATCTTATTAACTCCTTCATGACTATGAACGTACTTAGTGAGAGAGGGCGTACCTGGTAACACACACATTCAGTGATCAACTGTCACTGCCTATGCTTAGTCAGTGTTGCTGTGTTGCCTTGATATCGATGCATGCATTAACCTCTCAGAGCTATTCGATTACTCCATGAAGAGATTTCAGGAGCCATATTGGAAGGCAGTATGTCCCTCAAATATGCGCTGCCCTATAGTTGGCAAGGGCTCCAAAAAGTGATCAGTGATCCCTCCCATTGCTCTGTTGTGGTTGCTAGACTGCGTCTAAAAAATAGCGAAAATTAACCCTCGATCTAGGATTAGGGTTAGAGTTAAAGTTAAGTTATTAACTACTATTAAAACTACTGAAAAATATGAAAAGATTGTATGTTTCTAAACTCAGGAATCATATTAGAATCTAATTAACAGGTTTTTTTTATTTGTGTTTGTAGATGTGGAAGAGAATTTTACTGTAAAACTTAGTAAAACTTTATTACGTTTTTCTAGCAAATTATATGATATAAAGAACACCATTTGATAATGCTGATAAAAACAATGTGTAAAGTGTATGGGTACATTAAATTAGAAAGAGGAAAATGACAGCTAAACTCCAACACAAACAAATGTAAAGTGATAGCTGTGTGATCGGTCACATCGTTAGATGGAAAAATAAATAAATTAACCTGAAAGTTCCTGGTGACGTGCAGCATAATCAGCGTTCTCAGCTGCAAGATCAATGAACTCAAAAGCTCAGCAAGCTAGTACAGTGCACCTGTTCAAGGGAGAACAGGTATGCTGTACTGGCTTGCTGATCTTTTGATTTCATAGAAATGTTAAAACAGCCATTGTCATGAAGGGTACAACATTTTCAAAAACATTCCTGTTACTAAGAAGTTAGATTAAGTTACACTATGCCTACAAAGCTTGTCTTTGAATCACAATGCACACACAGAGCTATATCCAGTCTCCCAATGCCTCCACAGAGCATGTTCCAGTATCACAATGTCTCACTGATCTATCCTTAGTGTCACAGTGTCCCAAACATCTTGCCCATGTGTCATAATAACTCCTCCATGGCTTGATCCATCAGAATGTCCCACACTTCCTGCCCCAGTGTCACAAAGTTCCACAGAGCTTAACCCATTGACCCACAGCGCTGGCCCCAGTGTCACATTGCACCACAGAGTTGGCCACAGTATTACAAAGCACCACATAGCTTGTCATGTTGTCATATTGTGCCACACAGTTTACCACAGTGTCACATTGTCACTGCAAATGTATGTGTTTAAGGATAGTTATCATTTGGGACTTTACCTTTTTTTTTACTGCACTTTGTTGATTGTGTTCCTCCCAGCTCCAGCCAAAAGCTGCAGAGCTGAGAGGGAGAGTTAGTAAAATCTGCAAATCTGTTTGTTTATAAATTAAGCATATTTATAATACATATGTTGAAATGTTAATAAATGTTTATATTTTATCATTAGTTACTACTAATATGCATTAATAAAAGGTTGGTGTTTTTCAACTCAAGTTAGTCAAAACAGACATTTTAACTGAACGTGAACAACTGTACATATTTATGCAGATGACCCACGTATCTATTGTAGCAAACCAAATCTATCACTAGTTCACAAAGGTAGGAAAGGGGATCACAAATGCAAACTTATCCTAAACTCTGACAAAACTGTCTCAATGCTCTTTAGAATACATTACATAAATTATTAAATTATTAACTATACATCAAAATAAAATAGTACACTGACCATAGTCAGTATCTAATTACTAGACCACAATCTATCTTTTGGCCTCCACATTTAACCACTTCAATACATTGTTAAAAGCTAATATTGAGTTTATATGAGTGATCATGACAGAAATAAGTATTATAATTTTCATTGTCATTACTTTCCAGGTGGAAGATGCATTTATCACTTACACTCAGGTAAGAATTTCATGTACGAGATTAAAAAAAAGGCAAAATATGCTCAGGTTCTGGTGGTGTTTGTGGAATTCAGCTCCTTCCAAAATAAATGGAATTCAACAACCATATGGGAGGACCGAGCCCAAATCACATGAAGGTTTCACACAAACAAACATGGTCCCTAGACACTCCAGAAATCCACTGATTAGGTCAATTGTACCTGACTTTATTTGGGGTAGCACAGTGGAAACAGATCCAGCTTATGATTACGCACTATACATATGATGTGTCAAGCTTGCTGTGGTTGCACATCTAATGATTCTCCGCCATCAATTTGGTTGGCTGAACATCATGAGAAATGTAATAACAGCCCCTGGAATTTCAAGGTTAGCTACCACTGCTGCATGACAATCAATTTACCTATTTTGAATTCAAGCCTTTATGCCCATTTTTTACTACCCTCTTTTTTGTAATAGCTCAGAATGTTTACTGGGCATCACAGAACTACATCACACAGCATTCATTTTGATTGACTGCAACTCCCATGTGGTTGAGCAAGAAATTATTGCTAGTTGACTATTATTTGAATAGTAGCTAACTATCAGTTCGGTGTGATCCCAAGCTGATCATCATGGGAATTGTAGTTATAGACATGGGTTGTGGTGGCCTACATTACATGCTTAATTGTTTTGTTGCTTACTGCATCTTCCATGATCTACAGCCAGCCATTACTGTGAGGGGTAGTTGTGGCTAATCTCTACCACCCCAGCAATTGTAAACTAAAGTTCCCATCCTGCACGGGTCTGTTAGATGCTGGTCTGTTAGCTACTACAACCACTACTTCCATATCCTTTTTACTATTAATGGGTAACTAACATTTTCCGCCCATCAGGAAACCACTCTCCTAAGCCAACAAAGCTAGGCAATATGGAGGAAGTGAGAAGGTGTTGTGGTGCGAGGGGGTGGGGATATGTTGTTTCTTTGTGAATGACTTTAGATTTTTCTTACAGCTCTAGGCACCTTTTGCTTATTATAGCAACTGCTCAGTAATTTTCAGTATTATATCTGCAATGAGTATACATAAATGTTGTCTTATTCACCAATATTTGGAAAACATGCAGTACATAAATGGCGTCCCAAATAAAGGAGTACCTAAGTAACCAATATAGAACACATGTTATTTTTATTTTTACTATAATTCTTTACCATCGGAGCCTTTTCTGTGCTGCTACATTGCGTGTAATTGTGATGTATGCATATCATTTGCAAAGGTAGATGCAGAATTGGGTCATCAGCCTTGCATTTCCCATAAAGGGACTGTATCACCTAAACATTGTTTTACTGTGAATGTAAAGGATAAAAAATTATTGAAAATGATCTATACATTGTGTTGGCAAAATTGCAAGCAAATGCCCCTATAAGGAGAAAATGTGTTTTAAATGTGTCTGTGAAGTCTTCATTTATGACATCACTTGTGGCCTGATATATAAATGAACTGTTTTCAATGGGAAACGTGTCATTTGCAAATTAGGCCACAGGTGATGTCATAAAGTGGAGACTCCACAAACATATTTTTAAACACACTTTTCTCCTAATTTTGGCATTTGCTTGCAATTCTGCTAACACAATGTATAGATAATTTCAGTCATTTTGTATTATCTGCATTCACAGTAAAAACAGTGTTTAGTTTCATGGATAGGGGCTGTTACATATTATGTTATTAGTGCTGAACAATAATAGAGGTGTGTCAAAGACACAGATGGGGCTATTCCCAAAAAGTTCAGTTGAGGTGATTTGAAGTGAAAAGCAGGTGAGATGGACATTTCATATCACCAATTTAGTTATATATTGTGCAGGAAACAACCTAATGAGTTCACTTAGCAGGAGAACTAACCAGATTTATTCCTGCACAATGTATAACTAAACTGGTGAGATGAAATGTTCATCTCACCTCAGCCCACCTGCTATTTACTTTGACTCACCCCAACTCACCTTTTTAGTGAATAGCCCCAAGAGAGCAATGTACAAGCAATATACTAAAACGTGTTTTCCTTAAATATGTTGTGAGTGAATTTATAATTCACTCACAACATATTTTAATTGATCTGTATATGTTTTAATCAACCTGTTATTATTTAGTTCATTATATTTCCATTTAATATACGCTAGTATTATGTTTCTCAACCAAAGCTGAGTTTACTATCTATATTTTATCTTTCTGTTATCAGAATGAATATAGCATGCTAACAGATGCTAATTTGATCTCACAGTATCTTCCATCTGATGGTGAGTTAAAGTTATATACATGCATTGTATAGAAACATTTTCAGTAACACAATGGTGCAGCAATTCTTTTTTAGAGGTACTATTTGTATCAAATTGTGGGTGTAGTGTACTATAAAACTAACAAAAATGGCACTTCCCATTTACCAGTTATCACTTTAATATTACCAGAATTATAGTCAAGAGATAGTGTTGTTTTGGATTATCACTTTATCACTTTCATGTTAAACAAATGATAAAATATCAACATAATTAGTGTCACTAATCTGTTCCCACTACTGCCATCTTCTTTCCTTTCTAAATGTTACGCTTTAACGCTATTAACCTCTGCTGTCCATTGACTCTTAAGTACAAATATTGTTTCTAATCCATGTTATATCTTTTTTGTTTCCCCTTTTTAATTCCATTATCTGTCTGGATATTTTTACAGTATGAGACTTTCAAAATAGTTATCTAAAGGGGAGGTTTACATGTAAGATTATTCATGTGCAGTGTTCATTTGTATACTAAGGTATTTCGTGAATATAATTAATGCATTAACATTTCAGTATTTGGAACAGAGTTTATATCTTTGGATACTACAAATTACAAACCTGTGGTTGCAAGAACATTGTTTCCAGAAACCTGGATTTGGCTAGAAATGAACATTAGGTAAGATATATTATAAAGACAGCACTAAATATAAAATAATACAATAATAACTCTACACAATAAGATTATAAAAACATATAAATATATTTTAATGATAACAAAAACTTTCCAGTCTGGTTACACAATAGGGAATGTGTCTATCAATGCAATAGAAATACACACTAACGCACATCCCAGGAAGAAATTTTCCTAGTTGTAAATTTCTCTACTTTTTAATGAGAAATATATTTAGAACATACTATAATAGAAAGATAATTAAATGAGCGATTACATAGTGCATGTTTACTGAAGGTATTACAAATTTCACATTACTTGCCATTTTAATATTATTTGCATATTTTATTGTGAACATTATTGTCAATAACTTAGCTCAACAACCTATAAGTTGCAGGAAAGCTTATTAAGTAGTAGCTGAAAGGCAACAGGTATTCTGCTTTACCACATCTAGCTAGTTATGTTAATGAAGTAAAAAAAAAATTCTAATCATTTAAAAAGAATTGATAACAATTAAGCATGTTATTTTATTACAGCTCAACTACCACTAGAAATCTCCAAGTGACTGTACCAAACACAATTACATCTTGGGATGCCAGTGCTTTTGTTATTTCTGAAGACCTCGGCCTTGCAGTAACAAAGGAGCCGGTTGAGGTAAGATATTTTTGCTTATGTTAGATAGCAACGGCTGAAGTGAGATGCCAGTTATAAGGCACATTATATTTTACCAACTCAGAATTCACCACACAAAACATATTCTTTGCTTTTGATACCTTTAACACTGATAATACTATCACAAATGTAGAAGAAATTTACACTAACCTGGAGAAACTCCTCACAAAAGAAATAAAAATTAAATGTGAGGTAGGCACACTGGAAAAATATCGTAAGACAAAATTACCCCAAGAGGGTTAAGATTGTTAAAACGCCCCACAATTTATCAAGAAGATCAAACTTTTCTTCTATTTTGGGACAAGATCCTTGAGGCAGGGCCGTCTTTAACGCGGGGCAAACGGGGCAGCTGCCCCGGGCCCACTTACTCCTGGGGGGCCCAAGGCAGCTGCCTTGTGGTCCCGCTGCCCCTCCGTATGCACCTGCACTATGCGATCAGCACTGATCGCATAGTACAGGTGCGCCCAGCGGGGAGACGCAGGCAGCATGTGCTCAGTGTGTGTTAAACACACTGAGCGCTCAACCCATACTGCTCGTGCTCCCCGCGCTTAGTGCTGGTTCAGAGCATCGGAAATACGATGCTCTGCGTCATTACTACGCGCGGGGAGCGCGAGAAGCATGGTTGGAGCTCTGTGTGTTTAACGCACACTGAGCACATGCTGCCTGCGTCTCCCCGCTGAGGGAGGGGGGATAGAGAGAACGTTATGGGTGGGGAGGGGGATAGAGAGAACACAGAGGAGGGGGGTTAGAAAGAACACTGGGGAGGGGGTGATAGAAAGAACACTGGGGAGGGGGTGATAGAAAGAACACTGGGGAGGGTGTGACTGTGTGTAAGGCTGGCTAAGAGAGTGTCTGTAAGTGTGGGCATGCATTTATGTGTGTAAGTGTGACTATGTGTAAGTGTGTATGTATATGTATAAGGGTGAGTGTGTGTTTAAGAGTGTGAATTTCTGTGTAAGGGTGACTGTGTATAACTGTGGGTGTGTATTTCTGTGTGTGGATGTAAGTGTGACTGTGTGTGTAAGGGTGTATTTGTAAGTGTGACTGTTAGTCTTACAAAAGCATATGTTTATTTTCTTTCGGTAAAAAAAGTGTGTGAGTATGTGTGTCTAAGTGTAGGCGTGTATGTAAGTGTGACTTTGTGTAAGGGTGTCTGTGTATGTATATGTGTAAGGGTGATTGTGTGTTTAAGAGTGTGTGTATTTCTGTGTAAGTGTGACTGTGTGTAAGGGTGTGTAAAACAGTGTGTGTATGTGTGTGTATGTAAGTGTGACTGTGTATAATTGTAAGTGTGACTGCTAGTGTCACACAAGCATATATATTTTTCCGGTAAAAATAAATAAAATGTAAGTGTGTGACTGTGTGTAAGGCTGTCTAAGAGTGTGTGTGTGTGTAAGTGTATCTGTAAGTGTGACTGTGTATGTCTAAGAGTGTTTGTGTATTTTTGTGTAAGTGTGACTGTATGTAAGGGTGTGTATAACTGTGTGTATGTAAGGGTGACTGTGTGTGTAAGGGTGTCTGTGTAAGTGAATATATATGTGTAAGTGTGTCACGTGAGGGGGAAAATCTTCGCCCCCTCATAGAGCATGTTAGAGCACCGGATGTCCGTGACATACTGGTGCTCAGAACACATGGAGCCACGCACAGAAGAAACAGCAAATATAAGGTAAGTGAGCAAGGAGGGGGACAAACGAGTGTGTTTAAGTTTGACTGTGTGTGTAAGTGTGTCTATCTGACTGTGTAAGTCTGTTTGTGTAAGTGTGTCTACCTGATTGTGTAAGTCTGTGTGTGTGTGTGTGTCTATCTGACTGTGTAAGGTTGTCTGTGTGTGTGTGTGTGTCTATCTGACTGTGTAAGTCTGTGTGTGTAAGTGTGTCTACCTGATTGTGTAAGTCTGTGTGTGTAAGTGTGTCTATCTAACTGTGTAAGGTTGTCTGTGTGTGTCTGTCTGACTGTGTAAGTTTGTCTGTGTAAGTCTCTGTGTGTAAGTGTGTCTATCTGACTGTGTAAGGTTGTCTGTGTGTTAGTGTGTCTATCTGACTGTGTAAGGTTTTCTGTGTAAGTTTATATATATATATATATATATATATATATATATTACACACAAACACACACACACACAAAGCAAGTGTGTGTGTTTATTTTTTTGTAGGGAGGTATTAGGGTGGAGGGTGTGATTGCATGCCGGGAATGAGGGGTGGGGTCCAGGGGCCCCAAACAAATGTTTGCCCAGGGTCCAGTCAATGTTAAAGACGGCCCTGCCTTGAGGAATGTAAATGTAAACTTATGGAGTTGATTTTTAGGTTTAGAAATGACGAATTATACAAAATAGATCACAAATGTAGGAATTATTACCCTGAGTTTGAGACCTCTACTAAAAATATAAAAGTAAATCTGAGCAAAGTAGAAAAATAAATAATGGAGGGCAAAAAAAGAAAATATAATACAGATCAGTTGGATTATAAACCTAATTGCCTTTGATCTGACAGGGGATCTTAACACAGCTGTTAAGGTCCCTGTCATACTAATGTCAGCAGTTTTAAAGGGATGCATGCCGCCTTCATTACGGTTTGTTTCTTTCATTGATTTGTGCGCGATCGCAAGGCTCCGCCCCCACTGTCAGCGCATCAGTCTCACTTAGAAAGAACCAAAGGGCAGCACAGAAGCTCCATCACAATGTGGTCTGTAAAATCACTTTTAACTTTAGACACTCTCCTTCGGGTTGAGTGAGTTTGTGCTGGCTGATTGTATCTATGCTGGCTGAGTTTGTGCTGGGTGATTGTGTCTATGAGTGAGTGTGTGCTGTCTGAGTGTGATTGTGTGCTCTCTGAGTGTGATTGTGTGCTGCCTGATTGTGTCTGTGAGTCGGTTCTGGCTGAGTGTGTCTGTGAGTGAATATGTGCTTTCTAAGTGTGTCTGTGAGTATGTGCTAGCTGAGTGTGTCTGTGAGTGAGTGCGTGCTGACTGGGTGGGTCTGTGAGTGAGTGTGTTCTGACTGAGTTGGTCTGTGAGTGAGTGTGTACTGGCTGAGTGATGGCAGTGATTAGGTTCCTGTGCACAAATATGGCACTGATAAGATGTTTGAGCACAAAGATGGAATTCACAAGGTGTTTAAGGACAATGATGGCCCTCAGTAGCTGCTTTGCACAGAGATGGAATTGAAAAAGCTGTTGAAGGTCAGAGATGGCACTGATAAGTTGTTTGGGGACAAGATGCATTGGGAAGCTATTTGCAATCAAAGATGGCACTGGTAAGATGTATGGGGGAAAATGGAACAAGTCCATGTGGGTGTAATATGGGTGCTGTGGCGAATCCCTGTGGATGCAATAAGTATGCTTTAGTAAGTCCTGTGGGTGCATTATTGGACTATTGCAATAATAATTGGCAAGTCCGGTGGGTTCTGCAATACGGTGCTGTGTTTATTTATGTCTTAGATGTCTCCTAAATGTGAACACTAACACACATATACTAACACTTGTATGCTGTGAGCGTGCTAATGTGTGTATTTGATCTGCATATGAGTGTGTATGTGTGTGCTTGTGTGTGTACACAATCAACATATGAATGTGTATATATGTGTTAGTGTTATATTTTATTTAATTATGAGTGTCCGTGAGGGCCTCATGTTCAAGTTTCGCCTAAAGCCTCACAAAGTCTAGAGACACCTCTGCATACAATCATTATTATAAACAAAGGAATCAAATGTCAAACTCCTTTCCCCCAAATAGAAACTAGACCTACAATCAAAAAGCCCGGGTGGAGTTAGTCTAAAACTAAATATAGGGCACAAAATGGGAATCAGGGCGTAATTAATAACTTAAAAAATAGATTTGAGACATTAGCCGATTATCCTCAATTCAATGCGGCTTTTTTAGGGAACAACACCTTCCCCAACAGGTGGGAGGACAACCCTTCACCTTTTCAGACAAAAAGACAGAGAAGCCCTGATATAGAGGAAATAGAGCCAGGGTCAGGGTACAGCAGAGAAAAAAAAAGAGAGACAATAAAACCGTTTGGCATTTTTAATTTGAGTAAGCATATATTAAACCCAGGGGAGAATAGCCTATTGATAGGCCTTAAATTTGCTCCCACCAATAATTTTAATAAATTCAGAATGTACATAGATGTACAAAAGTTTTTTTAGAAGTTTATGTCTAAAAAAAGTATGTTTATAAAAACCCTTTAGAAAGAGAACATCAACTGATTCAGAATGCATATAATCACACTAATTTAAAGAAGAAATCTGTATTTTTGTAAATAACATTAAGAAAAAGTTAATCAACTATTTAGATAAAGGGCTCCTACAGGAATCCTTTCAAAAAAAGAATATAATTATATGAATATCACACACCCTGTTACACCTGTATAATACTGCTTACTGAAAATACATAAAGATATGAAAGCTCCTCCTGGTAGACCTTTTGTGTCAGGGGTAGGTTCTTTATTCTCCAATGTATCAGACTATATAGATATTCAATTACAACCTCATGTGAAAATAACTAAATCTTATTTAAAAGACACAATGGATTTACTCCAAGTATTGGAGGGTTTCACCTGGGAAGAGGATTATCTCTTAGTGACCTGCGATGTAAGCTCGTTATACACAATCATAGCATATCATTTGGGCTGCAAGGCAGTAAAACAATTTCTTAATACTATTCCAGACTTCCCCAAACAACAAATTGATTTCATTATCGAAGGTACCAAATTAATACTTATGAAAAAAAAATTTGGTATGATGATGAGTTTGTTCTCCAACAGAGATGGACAGCTATGGGGACGCATTTTGACCCCAGCTATGCCAATTTATTTATGGCATATTGGGAGCATGTTTTTTTTTTCTGGACATAGCTGGGAGGCAATCCTTGTGACATAAAAATGCTATGTAGATGACCTCTTTTTTATCTGGAGGGGTGATGCACTCTCTCTAGAGTCATTCCTGAAATATTGAATACCAATACATGGGACATTGCACTTACAAGTGAATACAGTGCCAATGGACTCCAACTTATAGATCTAGATTTTTTTGTTCAAAATAATACACTTAAGAAAGTTGACACTAACTTAGAGGCCAACTGCTGCCATTTCCTTCTGTGGCTGTTGAATGTTCCTAAGAGTCAACTACTTCAAATAATATGTAATTGTACAGAAATTAGTGACTATGATAAACAGGCAGAGAGAATTAAAAATAACTTTATAGTAAGATAATATGATCCATCTCCAATCGAACAATCTATCCATGAAATACGAGTATTAGATAGGAAATATATTCTTCAATATAAATCACACCCTTCTAAGCAGATAAAAGAAGTCCCTATAATCACTCAATTTAATAACTGTAATAAAAAATATAAAAAAAACTATACAGAAATATTGGCCTATTCTATTAAGAGATGCCTCACTACAAAAAAATTATAGTAAATACACCGAAGTTAATATACAGAGGAACCCCCAATCTAAAAAATCAGCTCAGCAAAAGCTATGTAAGTGCAGATTACAAATCATAAAAAACAAGATAATTTCATTAATAATACCAAGGGATTCTTTAACTGTAATATGTGCCTGGCTTGCAGAGAAACAGCTAAAATAAATAAAAGAACTAAAGAATTTAATGTCCCAAACTCTACTAAGCTATATAAAATTAGGGACCTTATTACATGTGAGAGTTCGGGTGTAATATATCTTATTTGGTGTCTGTATTATGTGGGGAGAACCTCTGGACCTCTTCGTGTCAGAATAGGAGAGCACATTCGAAACATAAAAAATGGATATTTAAAACACACAGTTTCCCAGCACCTTAGTACCCACCATAATAAAGACCCCTCATTGTCAAAATTTATTGGAATTGAGAAAAATCGAAATTACTGGAGAGGAGGAGATAAAATCAAAAGTAAAGCTGAAATGAAGTGGATCTTTAATTTAGATACAGATACTTTGGTCCCGAGGGGTCTTAAACGAGATTTTGAACTGTGTCACTTTTTATAATTGATGTCTGTCCTTCTTGTTTTTATAGATATATGTCTTATGTATTTTTCCTGAGTTTTAGATAACGAGCTCTTAAAGAGTGATCTCTCCCGTTTTTTTTTTCGAATTTGATACACAGTTAAAAAAAATCGTGATACGTGTCCCTTTTTTGCATTTATGTACAATATGTATACTGTAAAAAAAACCTTTTATTTAACTTTGTCCTGTAAAAGGTAAGATTGCACATTGGGAAATGTGCAATGATAACTTTAGGTTACTCTAAAAAATCCTGGGGAGGAAAGGGTTAATATGATCGTAGGACATGATCAGCGAAACAAAGACTATGCTTTGATCGAGGCATCATGCAACACCTTCTGTGCCCCCCAGGGCACCGCAATCACCCGGTGATCGCGGGTGCTGTATTGGAGGAGCATGCCTAGCAGAGAGTGACGGAAGTGAGAGAAAAAACTCTCTTCCGTTGCTCTGAAACTGTTGCTTGACTGCACCTAGAGGCAGTCAGCAACATTACAGTTAGAAAAAAAACTAAATAAATAAAAGAAATAAATAAAAGGAAAAAACTAACTAAACCTAGATCTAGGGTTAGGGTTATAATTAGGGTTTTAATTAGGGTTACAGGGTGGTTCAGGTTAGTACAAGGGTTAGATTAAGGGGTGGAGGAAGATTTAGGGTTGGGTTAAAATTTAGGGTTGGGGTTAAAAGGTCACTGTAGAAGAAAATGGTTAGGAAACAAAAAAACACTAATATTGTTTTTTGCCCTATTACTTGAAATAAAACATAGACAAACCTGCAAAAATTGGTATTTATAAACTCAGGACAAATATTAGAAATATTTAGATGGGGTGTTTTTTACCATTTGTAATTGATTAAAAAATTAAATCTGGTCAAAGTTAGAAAAAGTGTTTTTTATGGCATATTTTCATCATATTTTATATTTTTTTATAGTAAATCATATAATATGATGAAAATAAAAGTATCAAATGATATCCCCATCCATCCTTTAAAAAATTATATATAATTTGTGTGGGTGGACTGAACACAAAGAAAGAAATTCACAGTTCACTAAACATATGACAAAAATAATGGAATTCTGGTCTTAAAGGTACATCAAATGCAGCATAACACTGTCACTAAGGGGTTAAGCATCTGGTCCATATTTGTTAACATTGTTTGTATAATGTATTTTCCTATGTCTTTTATTCCAGCTCGAAGTGTTCCAGTCTTTCTTCATTTCATTGAATCTCCCCTACTCTGTAACCAGAGGTGAACAATTCATTCTGGAAGTTATTGTGTTTAACTACTTAGAAGAAAATCTGAAGGTCTGTGCTTAAAAAAAACCTGTTTCTGATACAAAAAATAAATCTGTGGAAGATAAAACATACTTTCATGTTTCTCTTGAGACTAATTTGGAAATATATATATATATATATATATATATATATATATATATATATATATATATATATATATATATATATATATATATATATATATATATATATATATATATATATATATATATATATATATATTAGGCAGATACACAGGCTTGAATGTGAGTTGAGTGCTGAAAACTCTGAACGGATGAATAATAAGAGGACATATCAATTATTCATTTGGTCATTTGGTGCGCTCAATATTTCAGCTGTACCATAAACCCACATTCAGCTGTATTCATGCCTACTTTAAAAAACACATAAGCATGGGGAGGGGACGGTTCTTCGTAGCTGCATTGACACAGCCGCTACACCGCGACCTCTAGTGCAATAGCCAGTTCATTGCACGAGAGGTCATTGCAGAGCATTCATCACGGGACAGTACATTGCAAGAATTCGATCAAGGTGAGTATTATTAGTATTATGGTTTAGGAGTTAATGTTAGTATTAGGGCTTAGTGTTAATGTTTTTTATTAGGGCTTTGGGGTTAGTATTACGGGTTAGTGTTAGTATTATGGGTTAGTGTTAGTATTAGCTATATTAGTGTTCGTATTAGGGGTTAGCGTTAGTATTAGGGGCATTAGTGTTACTATTAGGGGCATTAGTGTTAGTATTAGTGGTATTAGTGTTAGTAATAAGGGTTAGTGTTAGTATTAGGGGTTGGTGTTAGTATTAGGGGTATAAGTGTTAGTATCAGGGCTATTAGTGTTAGTAATAGGGATTTGTGTTAGTATTAGGAGCATTTGTGTTAGTATTAGGGGTTAGGGCTCAGTGTTAGTATTTGGGGTTAGTGTTAACTGACAAGAAAGTAGGAAAACCAAGAAATACAGGCAAATTAATACTAGTGTTTGATGTTTGCTTTTACCTTGCCAGTTCACCACTGTTCATTGTTTAGTTAATAGATCTCACAGTGTTACACCAGTGCTCCATAATTTCAGTGTTATATTAAATTAAGATCACTTAGTTTTGACAATCAATAAACTGAATTGATACAGAGTAGGACAATGACATCACTGGATCTTGCAAATCTGCAGTGGGCATTCCTATGCATCTCTGTGGGAGACCTCTGATACTAGCATGCTTCTAGGAGGCGCTTGGAACACCCATTTTTGCTAGAGATGGAGGGAGAAGAAAACCAGGAAAAGAAAACAAAAACAATTTTTTTTTCAGTGATCCTTTAAATCTTATGTATAATTTTTTACTCTTTACATGGTGCTATTTCTATGTTTTTGCAGGTAACATTAATATTGGAAGCTAGTGACTCATTTGAGATAATAGTACCAAAACCAGATGTCAGTAATGCCGCTAACCAAAAAGATGTGGTTGTTCCCAGTCAGGATGGAAAGACTGTTCTGTTTCCAATAAAACCTCAAAAATTGGGTGAAATCCCAATCACAGTGAAAGCAACTTCATCTGTAGCTTCCGATGTTAAAACACAAAATATAATTGTAAAGGTAAGTTATATTAATATTTGTTATCCATCCAGAAATGGAAAGAAAAATTTTTAAGCAATACTTAAAATGCAGCTATTATTTTATCACACACGATGTCCTCAGTGTAAATTAATGAAACCATGATACTGGCACAATATGCTATATGATATTTAAATTGAATGCAATTTTATTTAAAAGTAAAGTATAGCATTTATATTTCATCTATACCAAGAATATATGTAAAGTAACGTGTAGAAATGGCATGATTTTAATAATCAATAAAGAGAGAATTGCAGGGAATTGAGAGGGCAATTCTCTCTTTATTTAGTAAACAATTATGTTTCTGAAAGACAAGTATGTATGTGTATGTCTATGTACAATCTTTGTTTGATGTGCTACATACTACAAACAATCAGTATCCAAAAGTGGAAAGGCAAGAAAATAACAAAACAAACTAACAGTATAGACTTTTGATAATACACAGCAGGTGTGTCTCTACCTATATTGATCTTAAGTGTGGCAGCCAGTACTTGCGTACTGCCTGACCTCACAAATGCTCTATAGAATGAATGGGCAAAAAACCCAACTACATATTTATGTCTATGTATTTAGAATGTGGTGTCCTAAAAGTCCCTGTTGGTGTAATGGTCAAGTGTCCCAATACCTTTATCCATGTACTATATGTGTCAAAAGCTGCATTAAAATAATTATTACAATGAAAATTAAAGGTTATATTGCTCTAAACAATCTGTATAAATGAATCCAGGGACAATTTTCTCAACAAATGGGTCCAAACTTTAGTCCACCATGGCACAAAAAAAGCTGGTGCGGCGGTAGAATAGTGCAACACCACTTTAGGGTTAGTCCCTACTGTTTTATGCCATAATGGGAATAAATGTTTCATTGTTGCAATGGCTGGGACTCCACAGTGCTCCATGTTTGGCTCAGGTAAGCCTTACTTTTTGTCATCACACATTTACTGTTTCCAATCAACAGGGATATTTATTTTTTTAAATAATTACAAGTCTGTTAAAAAAAATTTAGTCACCCATACTCACATCTGAGAACCTGCTGTTAAGCTTTAAGCTGGTAAGCTAATTGCCAGGAGAGCAGTGATGGGAAGTACTTTCAATGGGCTCCGACTACTCCTAGGTATATTATGTCAGGGTGGGAGATGGGTGGGCAGATACAACTGCAAGGTATGGCTACATCAGTGTTTGCTAACCTTTGACACAGCAGGTCAGATGCTTATTATGGGGAAAGCATGCTAATGGTTGCCCACGGGCCTTGTATCATATAGTCTAAAACAGCTGGAAATATAAAGTTTAACAATCACTGCCCTATAAAAAAAACAGTGCAAGAGCGGAAAATAGAATTAGAAAAAGTTTTTTGCTTTATTCAAATCCACCTGGAATTAGTTAATATAAAATAATTACGTTTTACACCACTCATGAGTAAAGGACTCTTTAAAGTGCATAAGCTTTATTATGTGATGAAATGATTGTGATATTTTTGTCAATACTTTGCATTCAAAAACAAGAAAAAATGCTCTGTGCAATATACAGTACATTAACTGTTTTGTGTGCTCTGCTGAAGGCTGAAGGAGTAAAACATTATTATTCAAAGACTGAAGTTTTTCATGTGGATGGGACTGGAGATGTGACTCAGAATGTATCAAAGACTTTCTCATTCACCTTTCCTTCTGATACCGTGCAAGGAAGTGAGGAAGCAGTTGTCACAGTTATAGGTAAAAACTTTTCTAAAATAATTGCTTGTGAATGTTTCTTTCTACAATTATTTATTATTATATTAGTGTCTCATCTTATATGTGCATTTAGGATTCATGAATATTAATCTGTATATTAAATACACAACAGTTGTACATGTAATAATCATTCATCTATTTATTTGAAAACCCTTTCCAATACTTTAACAGGGGATCTTCTTGGACCTTCAATAGATGGTCTTGAGTCTCTGATCCAGATGCCATGTGGTTGTGGAGAGCAAAACATGATAAACTTTGCACCAAATATCTATGTTCTTCAATATTTAACAGCAACCAATCAGCTAAAGGCAGATATAAGAACTAAAGCCATAAGCTTCATGCAACAAGGTGAGTGTTCTTTAATTATCTGCAGTATCTGAAAGTTATACAGGAAAAACCCCTTAGTATACAGCTCTGAATCACAGTTTCACTTGTTAACATTTATTTATATGGCACCAACAATTTTAATAGCGTTTGGTACAGAGCATAAATACGAACTACATACTTTCAATTACAGACCAATACCCTGCTCGCAGGCTTACAATCTAGAGGGAGTGGGGGACAAGAGACACATAAGGTGAGTGAAGAGGTCAGAGGGGACAGTTGAAGTTAGGTGCATTTGGACAGATGTTAATTAATGTGTGTTCTAGTTGGATGAATTGTTGGCTTCCTTATTCCTACCAGTATTTGGGGACAGTGAGAGTTAGGTGGGTTTGGCTATAGGTTAATTAATGGCTGTTCTAGCAGAATGAGTAGTTAGGTTCCTTAAAGAAATGAGCTTATGCAATAAAGGAAAGGTTTAGTGTGATCTCGGGACTCACCTCGCAATCTTGTGGATTCCAAGCTTTCTGTTACTAGGCTCACTTGTATCTTTTTTTTATGTTAAGACTTACTTTAAAAATAATAAATAAGCATATTGGCATTGGTTAAACTTCACAGTATATTCACTAAAATTCGATCTCCCAAGTCGACCTCCTCACCCTATCCCTAACACAAACAAATTTTGTCTCCCTCCCACCTCACCAAAGTCCACCTCAATATTATTTGTTACATGAGGGGTCTATTCACATAAAAGTAAACTATTGTGACCAGACAAGAAAACTACAAATTAAATCAAGCTTTAATGGCTCCAACCTGTCTGCATCATTTTTCAGTTCATTTGTCAGTTCACCACAGTTCACTTTTTAGTGAAAAGTTCTATTATTGCCAAAACCTAGGTTACCAACACATGGACACACAGAAATTGTATTTTCTTAAATTATACCACCTACAGAGCATCAAATGATTCACCGTTGCTGTGTAGCCAAATATGTGCTTATCCCAGTAAAAGTACTTGTGTGTTGTTAAATTGTGACAAATCCCTTTTCATTTAGGGTATCAAAGGGAATTATCTTACAAAAGACTTGATGGTTCATTCAGTGCATTTGGGCAGAGCGATTCTTCTGGAAGTACTTGGTAAGAACTATTATTTATGTTTATGTATGAGAAATATATTTCAAATCTACACACAAATGGAGATTTTCAGGAAAACTTCACGGACTTAGCTTATATTGTACATGGGCAAACTCACCTTAACCCACCTGCACCTCACTTTTAGTAAATAATTCCGAAAGCTGATATAAGAGTGCGGGTATATGTTTAAAATATACACAATGACTTTTGAGCTCCAGATGAATGACCACATACATCTTTGAGCCTGAATCATAATGTTATCTAGGAAACCAGGTTAAAGCCATAAAGTTATCATCATTGAGTATTCTGTGACATGATGTACTGAATAATTTATACAGATGACATATTTGAAACTATTAAAATAACCATTAGTCATCATCAAAAAAATCACCAAACCTGGAACATATTTTAATCAATACAACATATTACCTGATGAACATGGAAAAATGCACTAATTGAAGAAACAATTAAAAAAAAAAATATATATATATATTTGTGTTCTGGGCTATTCTAGTATAGTGGTGTCGGTGTACTCTGCCTAACTCCTAGTATGAACAATACGGTTGTGGTGTGCCTAAACCGCCGTGTACGGTAGGCCTGTAATAAAGAGGGCCTACCCCAAAAGAAAATAATAGCTGAAATTAAAGCTGAGGGAGTGGCGGGTGGGGCCTGTCAACGTCTGACGACACGAGAGTGAAGCATCGAGGAAGGTAAGATTAAATCCGTGCTCCCGCCCCTCCCACAACTCCAGGCAAGCCTTCACATTTGTGTTCGGGGCTATTCTAGTATAGTGGTGTCGGTGTACTCTGCCTAACTCCTAGTATGAACAATACGGTTGTGGTGTGCCTAAACCGCCGTGTACGGTAGGCCTGTAATAAAGAGGGCAAAAGTAAGCATCGTTGAGGCAAAATAATATTTATTGTTCAAAACATAATGCAAAGAAAAATACCTCAAGCTGACAGTTTTACAAACGCCGCCCTCATTTCAACGACAGGTTGAGGTATATACAGGGCGAACGCCGAGGACTTCCAGCGGCCCAATGACTTAATCACATGCACAGGAATATCCTGGCTGGAGGCTGTAGAAGCTGCCCCTATGCGAAAAGAATGGCCAGAAAAACTACCTGCGTTTAAACCCAATCTGGTCAATAATATGCGTACGTAGTGCATAAATTTGGCGGTAGTTAAGAGCTCTTGGTGTAGGACTAGTAGCGGGCTGTTTGGCTGCTGAGGTAATACTTGCAAGTATGTGTCCAACCACTTTACCGGGCACCATCTATTGCCAGTGGGATAATAAGTGACTGGTACCACCTTGCCCAGCTGGCTAGTTTTTGAGCCTGTTAGTGATAATACGTAATGATCCTGCAGTTTGGCTAGCTGTGCCCGTTTCAGGCCATAGTGGGTGTATTTGTGTGATCGTATGGTGAATTCTCCTGGTCTAAGGAAACCGTAATACGCCAAGTATATGGCTGTCTTGATGACCCTGTTCGTATGTGATTCGAAAGGGGCTGAGTCCAATAAGTCAGATAAGTCCTTGAAGAGTTGCTTGTGTATAGGTAACCGCGTAGGTGGGGGAGTAGCGCTGGATTTCTGTACTCCCTTTAGAATGTTTTTAATGGGATATGAAGATAAAAAACTGGGGTTATCCGGATACCATGAATACATGTGATGTTGTATGCCGGTCAGGTATAATTTGATTGTGTTGTGCGATAACCTGAGTCTAAGATGGCAAAAAGAGACAAAGGCCACCAACGTGGAAATGGCGAAATATTGCACCAATTCGTGTTCTGTCATGAATTTCTTATACAGCCTGAAAGCCCTCTCGTATGCGCGTCTGGTGTTGTCGGCCAGGGCTAACCTAGCCAAGGTACGCCCGTGCCTTGCCAGTTCCCTCAATCCATCACCAGCTCCTGAAATCGTGGCGCTGTGGTGGCCGTGGCAGAGGCCGTGGGTAACGTCTCTCTGAATGCCTGGAAGTTAAATCGAGACAAATTGTCAGCTGCCGTATTATGGATACCTGGTATGTGAGAACACACCACATAAAATTGATTGCAGGCTGCCAGCCAGGTCAGTCTTCTCAAAAATCGCATGATCATCAATGACCCTGATCTGCCCTTGTTTATGATGTGACAGGTAGCTTGGTTATCGGAGAAACAACGCACCGTGCTGCCTGCCCATGACTGACCCCATACAGCTGCTGCTGCCACGATGGGGTATAACTCGAATAGTGCCGAGGTACGCGAGAAGCCTTCCAAGTCTCTGACCTCCACTGGCCAGGAGTCCCAAAGCCACTCGTCCCCGAATATGGCGGCAAAACCTGTGGATGCCGCTGCATCCGTCCACAGTACTGGTGAGTGACCAGACACCGGGGGCAAGAACATACTCCTGCCATTCCACTGCAGCAAGAATTTCCGCCACATTAATAAGTCGGCTGTGGCCGATGCTTCCATGCGGATGCGAGTCGTCTCGTTTGGCATAAGGGGGAGGAGGCAAAGGAGCCTCGAAATAAAGGCCCTGCCTTGCGGGATGATTCTAATGGCGAAATTAAGCGAACCCAACAAGGACTGCAATTCCTTCCTATTACAGGATCTAGAGACCAAAAACTTGTCAATGGTCAGCATGATGCTGTCAATCTTACCCGTTGGCAAACTGGCCTCCATCTGCACTGAATCGAGCCTAATCCCCAGAAAATTGATTAAAGTGTCCGGTCCCTCTGTTTTCTTGGGGGATACCGGCACCCCTAATGATTGGAAAAAAGTGACTGCCTTGGCCAGATCCTGTGGGGAAGCGGAATTATGCTCCACGAAGAGGAAGTCGTCCAAATAATGAATGACTGCCTGGCATTTGCAAACGTTCAACAGTAACCAACATAGTGTCTCGGAGAAAATGTCGAATAGCTTCGGGCTGCTTTTTGACCCAAACGTAAGTCTGGTGAAAAAATAATAAAGACCTCTCCATTTAAAACCATGCAGGTGCCACAGCGATGGTCGAATGGGTAGTAACTTAAAGGCGTTAACGATATCGGTTTTACTAAGCCAAGCGCCTATGCCCGCCGTGATAATAGTATGTATAGCATCGTCTATTGTGGCATACTGGAGTGAGAATTCAGTGGATGGAATGAGGGAATTAAGGCTAGGTATGGCCAGGGAATGGGGGGCCGATAGGTCTAGAACCAGTCTTTGTTTCCCTGAAGATTTCCCAGTGACCACTCCAATAGGGTTGGTCCTCCAGTTAGAAAACGGGGCCTCGCGAAAAGGACCCAATAAAAACCCCTCCTCTAACTCTTTGTGTACCAGCGCATCGACCGTATCTGCGTGTGCCACTGCTGACTGTAAATTGTTGCACTCGTAGATGCCAGCGGGGTTATGCACCAAACCCGTATGGAAACCCTCTGTGAAGCCATCTATCAGAAAATCCACCAGGTGTTTGAATGGGTGTGAGACCAATGCATGTGCCAAACAATCGACCTTAACAGATGTCAAATATGGTTTAGCGTGTTTTTTATTGGGACAAATAGCCTTGGCGTGAGCCCTGAAACAGTGTGAACATACGTGCAACAATCTACAGGCACTGTAGCCGCATGTCCCTGCATTGAAATTATTGCACACCTGAGATTTCCCTAGGTATACTATGGGGCGTCCCAGTTTGTCCCTGCCCGTGCCAGCCGGCCCAGTACGTGGTTCGCGGAATGTCCCGGGTGTGTCTTCGGGCATGGTGGGGCAATAGTCCGAGGAATGGGATGAAGACGCACATACTGCACAAGCTGGCGTCTTGAGACCGGCAAAATGTCTGCAAAATAACTCGGTGTCCATGCGGCTCCAGTCGGTTTTAACATTATATTGAGCCAGAATAGCCGCTGCCTTCGCCGAAAAGGATCGGTGATAATCGTAAAAAGCCGACCCACCGTATTTGCTACCCAAGTCCACCAGCTTGTGCATGTAGAGGTCAAGTTCCTCACGTCTATGTGGTGAAACCGAGCAAATAACATCTCGGTAAATGCCAAAAGCCAGGACGAAATCAGTGATTGACAACTTCTTGTTTAACCTGGGGTCCCTAGCTTTTAACACCACTGAAATATCCCCATAAGCATAGGTACGATTATCAATCACATCATGGGAAGCAATGAGTAATGCTACCAAATTGACATCCTTCCCTTCCAGGATGTCCTTCTTGATTTTTTCCGGCACCATGTGTACCGGATTAATAATATGGGTCTCGGAACCCGAAGGTACGTAATTACCCGATTGTACCAGGGGGGCATTGGGGAGCAAGTCCATGGAGGACCCGGGAGACCGGACCGTAGGACTTCGTGCCTCGATCCTATCTAGTCTCTCGTTGATAGTGCCCATGGAGGTCACCAATGAAGCGAGCATGGCGCGAATGTCCGAGTCGCCCGTGCTACTTGAGCCTTCTCCGGCCCCCGTGTTATCGGTATTGGTCCGCATTAGTTTGTATAGCTCGGCTTTCCTGGCCGTGGCCGGAAAAGGAATACTGCGTCTCCGAAGTTCCGCGGTAATGCGGGTAATGGTCCATGACCGTAATGACGTAGGACTCCCAACGTCGCCTCTACGAACTGGTGATAATGACCTGGGTGGAGAACTGTGCCTGGACAAGTTGTCTGCATCCTCTGGAATCTGAGACATACTAACGAAAAAATAATCGAACCGTCAGCCCTTTGAACCTCTATTGGTTACTGGCTAGCTAGCTAAAGCCGGGCGGCGAAATAATTACCTAAGTTTGGTGACAGGTGAGGCCCTACTAATGCCAAGTGGCTTGAGAGGCTCTGTCTAACGATTGGCGCGAGGGGATTGAAGCCACCGAACGTTGTGGCGGGATGTTGGCCTCTTGATGACAGGTACAAGGCATAATACTGCGAGGGAGTGACGGGTGAATCCCTCTCTGTGCAACTGTGCGAGGCGGCTAACTATGGTTTGGGCCGAGGGGCGAACGTCCTCGAGCGCGGAGGAAAAAGGGGGGTTGGCCTCGCGGGACCACTGACCTATGGCGAAGAAGCCGGGGATAGGTACCTAGTGGCCGATGATCCTAGGAAAAGCCAGTAACCCTAACGTATCGGAGCTGTGGAGAAAAAAATAAAAACGAGGGCAAACGTACCTGAGACCCCCTTGACGTCGATAGCTCAACTTAGTTTGTAAGCCAACCGAGAACCTAACCTCACCACTAAGCTAGTGTAAGCGAGGAGCGTACCTAATAACAGTAGAGAGGAGGGCGTGTCACACAGGGAAAAGACATAGGTGAAGACCGCTGACTCGGTTGAACCCCCCCCCCCCCCGGGCACTATTACTGTCCCCGTAACCCGCACGTATGTCCACCGTAGTGCTTAGCAGGTGTCAACTGCATGAATCCGAACTGAGTCATGGTGCAGTAAGTTGTCAGAGTACAGAGAATGTAGAGAGTGTAAAAGCACGGAGAATGTAGCGTGCATCACTTCTAATGGCAATTATCCCATGGTTTAAACAGGAAACATCTTGCCGAACTATGAGATCTGAGGAGTAAATTAACTACAGAAAAAGATCTCTTAACAATAAGAATTAAACTAGCAGTAAGCCATACCCTTGAGAAAACGTTTCTTAAATGACAGTTCAACACCATGTAAGTGTACTTAATAACCTGGAAAAAACAAATCAGCCATACATTTGACTAACCCAGCCATATAGAAAACCATCACTAGGTGGCGATATTCAGCCACACATACTACTTAAAAGCATACCAACCAGCTGCTGCGAGGAACAGCAGTGTTTGAGAAACGAAAAAACCAACCAAACGGCTGACTGCAGCCTTGAAAAGAACTGTCAGCTAGCAGGCAACTGTAATGACTTGTGAAGGAGTATATAAGAGTTTATGACCCTGATCGCAGGATGACTGGGAGCCAATCAGGGTAAAACAAGCTGAAACATAGAACGATCTCCGTAACAGAGAAATGCCCAACCTTCCCCCGATTGGTGAAGTAACTGCATATACGTGTCTATCGCAGGAAACTCGGATCCAACACTATGTGGTGCCACATCAAGCATGTTATGTCGAGTGTAAGCTCTGCGGGACAGCTATTCACTAAGTGGAGAAAGAATGACTTCCATCCGATAGTACTGTTATCTGTTGCTATGGTTTCATCTGACTGAAAAACACGATTGGGCTGAAAGTGGAGCAAACAGCAGGAACAGCACACTAGGCAACTAGGGACTTTATCATAAGAAACAACCGAGAGGCTTTTCAAAGGTAAGGGAAAGACATTTCCCTAAGCAATCTGACTGCATAAAACAAACCCCTGACCGAGGCATAGCCAATACATGACACGCTAATATAACCATGGCACAAAACTGCCTGCTGGATTAGAACTGTGCAGATATGAATGAACGCTGCAGCAGCCGGGAGCTTACCCCGTGGTGCTGTTGTCCCGTCTTCCAGGAGACCATGTGGCACGTGGGTGTGTGTCCCGCGGGCTGGCCGAATCAAAACCTCCCCCCCCCCTCTCTCCCTGGAGCACCCGACGTTTGGCCACTGTGGGGGACCACGGTGCGCCGTACTCACAGTTAGGAGATCTCCGTTGCTGACCCGGAAGAAGCTGATACCCGGAAGTCCGACCTTGCCGCCTGTCAACGTCTGACGACACGAGAGTGAAGCATCGAGGAAGGTAAGTTTAAATACGTGCTCCCGCCCCTCCCACAACTCCAGGCAAGCCTTCACATATATAAAAAAAATAAATAAATAAATATATATATATATATATATATATATATATATATATACATACATATGTGTGTGTGAGTGTGTGGTGAGAGGGAGATTTACATTTTTACATTGATTTCTAGGCTCTCAGCATTTGTGTTCAGATGTTTCCTTCAAGCTCGGCCATTTATCTACATAAGCCCAGCAATTTTAGACCAAACAGTACAGTGGTTGGTTCAGTACCAGGATCTGAACACTGGAATATTCTCTGAACCTGGGCGTGTCATTCATACTGAACTCCAGGGTGGATTAAATGGGCCCATCACCCTTACTGCCTACATCCTCACTTCACTGCTAGAAGATGAAGCCTACAGAGTAAGTATAATCTAGCCAGCAAGCTATATGCTTTAATTGCTAGCCTCTCTTTGTTAAAGTAAATGTGTTTTTCTAGAATGTCTGAAGCATACTGTTTAATTTGCTGTGTCACCAGAAATTCTACAATACATGTATTTTGTTTATAGAAATAATGTGGGAACTTCTTCCATTGAAAATCAGAACCTTACTATGTGTACACAAACAAGTAAAACTCATGGTACTACACCTATAACACAACACCTATTATAAAATAAATCTATTTTGGTACACGTTGACTGAATTTACCAGCTTTATTCTCAGACAAAAAGCTGGGTATATTATTACAATTTTCACATTTCACATTTCTTTTTATACACATATTTCATAGGAATATTGATGTTTGACTCTTAGATTTAAAATATTATTGATTTGTAGTCAATCTCGGTCTAATTTAGTAAAGTCAATAGAGCATAATTGGACAGTGTGCACAAAACACCAGTTCACCTAATGCATTTCACTCACCATAACAAGCTTATTCGTAAACAGAATATTCCTGATGCCTTTGAGTAAACATTCTTTAGCACATCTATTGACAGGGTGTTGTCAAAGACCTTTTGGTAAGTGTTGTTTTTTTATTACTTGAGTGTAAATTCAATCTTTGCTGTGTTCATAATACTTTATTTGCTTATGAACAGAAGGCTGCTTGATTGAAGAATAATGAGAAAACACGACTTAAAATAGTTTATTTTTTTGATATTTTATAATTCCCCAAAAATTTGGTGTTAACATGTTTGACAGTAGACTTGTAAAATAACTATTTTTTAGATAATCATTAGTCTTTAAGTTGTTGGCTTATAGCTGCTTTTGTCTTTTCAATGCTATTACAGTAGAGTAGCATCTGTAGTCTAATTAAAGCTTTTGTCAATGTATATTTTATTATGAAATTATTTAAAACTTGGACTCCAAATGATGTGTTTTATTGTTTAATACCATTTATTTTAGAATCTGTATGCGTCCAGAGTTCTTAAAGCTGTACAATATCTTGAAAGCAAGTTTGATGCAGGCATTTCCAGTAACTATACCTTGTCAGTGGTTGTGTATGCATTGTCTCTGGCCAACAGTACTAAAGCAAATGCAGCACTTGCCCAGCTTAATTCAAGAGCAAATAACAAAGGTAAGGTCATTACAATAATGCAACTTGTGAAACGAAGTGGGAAAATATAAAATGCCACATATGATACACATCCCTATTCTCTAGGAGGACTGAAGTACTGGTCTTCTCCATCTGAAACCACAAACTACTGGCAGCCAAAGTCATCTGATATTGAGACAGCAGCTTATGCGTTACTTTCCCACTGCATTCAGAATCGTATTCTTGATGGTATTCCTATCACAAAATGGCTTAGCCAGCAGAGGAACCATCTTGGGGGATATTCATCTACTCAGGTAAACTCACTGTGTAAATGCCAATCTCTAAGTAACTGTGTAAAGAAGTATCCCAAATAAGGGTCTTCTTTGCTTTTTCACCCAATTGTAATTATTCCTCTTTCTTCATATGATGGTCAAGGCAAACAAATTGTGAGTATTTTTAATCTAAGCCAGAGCTCACCAAGATAAATTGTTATGCATGGCTGCTACATTTTTAAGCTTGTCATAAATATAAATTACATTTTGTCATGTCATGACATACAGTATATTATCATCCTTGGTGTTGTTATTAATATTATTTTGTTAGCTGTGGTATTGCACTGTAATCATTGACTCCATGTGTCTTCAGTTTCTGCTTATTTCAAAACAAGTAGTACCGTATTTGCTTGAATATAAGACGACCCTGATTATAAGACCACCCCCCAAATATTGGATATTCCTTTAGGAAAAAACTAAAAGCCTGAATAGAAGACTATCCTATAGGAAAAAAAATTAACTTGTATATATTTACATGTAAATTGCTCTTTAATATTTAATAAAAATGATGATATTAAACAAATGAATTTCTTGTTTTTATTTCCTTTTATTTGCCAATGCTGCCTCTCTCCCCCCCCCCTGCATTGTCTCTCTCTCTCCCCCAGTGTTATCTCTCTCCCCCTCCCATGTTGTCTCTCCCTCCCCCCAAACTTTTCTCTCTCTCTCTCCCCCCTTCCTTCCCTTGTCTCTCTCCCTCTCCCTCCCCATATCGTTCTCTCCCCCCTTCTCCCACCCCTTGTCTTTCTCTCCCCCTCCCTCCCCTTGCCTTTCTCTCGCTCCCTGGTGGCTAGTGGGGACAGCCGGTCCGTCATAATAGACCGAAGTGTCGGGCAGCATGGAGGATGTCTGCACTACCGTGCAGATATCCCCCGGCTGCCCAAATCTCCCTGGTGCTTAGTGGAGGCAGCCGTAGGATGATTGCACGATATGCACAGACATCCTCCGCTGCTGCCCGGCACTTCCGCCGGGAATTTTATGATGAAGCCGGAAGGACCCGGCTTCATCATAGAAGTCCCGGCGGTCGTGCTGGGCGGCAGCGGAGGATGTCTGCGCATATAGCGCAGACATCCACCGGCTGTTAGCGAGGGGGTCCAGGTCCCCTGCAGCTCGCGGGAGACCTGGATCCCAGTTTTATAATCTGACCTCGATTTGAGGTCAGATTATAGGACGACATCGAATATAAGACGAGGGGGATTTTTCAGAGCATTTGCTCTGAAAAAAACCTTGTCTTATATTCAAGCAAATACGGTATATAGTTTACATGTAGCAGGTTTTTAGACTACCAACATCCGAGGCCCCATTCAGACTCTGTTACAGTACTCTACACCAACTATAGGTCTTCAGAAGGTAGAGTGTCGTGCCTTTTGAGTGGTGCACAGGTAAAAGTTATTCCAGGAACATTATGTTTAGTTAAGATTCATATGGCATGTTTATTTAGCTGGAGGGAATATCTCAACAGGATACAGTTTTCTACTGGATGATCAATCTCAAAAGCAACAGACTCATACAACTAATTATTTTACAATAATTTATGCTTTCTATCTACAAGATAGGATAGATGTAGCATTCTCAGCCAACCCCAGTCGGGCCTTGCTTTTCAGCTTTCCTAAACTAACATCCAATAATAGCAGAACAGAATCACCAATTCATTGATCCTAATGCTCTGAACATTCTAGAACATGCTGAGTGAAGTGTAGGATGGGGGAAGGAGGTTTGCTGCACAGCAAATTGCCATCCCAGGAATTGGGATAAAATTACTCCTTCCACTTACTACACAGATGGAGCCATATTTGTTCAAATTCATCGTGTTCCTATGATATGTTTTTTTTTCTTCAGGACACCATAATGGCTCTACAAGCATTAGCACAGTTCATGGTGGTGGCTCCAAGCGAAGGAAAATCTTTAAATATAAAAGTCACTGGACCTAGTTTGTTTGTACCGAAAACATTTGCGATAAACAGTGAAAATCTTTTGGTTTTACAAAGTCAGCAGGTAAAAATCTAAATGCAGCTTTTGTATTATGTATAAACTCGTTTGTGCGTCTAAAGTAAAAAAGGTTGTAAGCAATGTATGTTCTCCTGGTGGTACTGTATTTGCCATTCCACTTCACACGGCTGTCTTCCTTCTCTAAAAATGTTTACTTTGTTAATAGTTTAATAGATTTCTTAATGCATCCACAATCCCTTTTTTTGTCGTCTCTGTGTTAATCAATAGAAAACATAAGAGGGGCATTTCACGCAGACCAAATTTTGTTTAATTCTTTAATTTTACACAGGGTGGTGTCCCATGTCACTGGGGAATGCACGTAAGTTGTAGGAGAGGAGGGTGTAACCACCACAGACTTCCTGTTCCACCCCCACACACTCATTGCTGGTCAAAGTAGGAGTTCTGGGTGGCACATGACAGGAGTGCTGGGTGTTCAAAAGCCAAATCACGTCACTTTAGGGAACAAACTTTTTGGGGCAAATAAATGGGACAGGCATGCTATTTGGAGGACAAGAATTGCAGTGTCAAATTGTTTGGGGTACAAGGATGGCACTGGTAAGCTTTTTGGTGGCAAAGAAGGTGCAGGCAGGCTGTTTGGAGGCACTGAAGCTGCCCCTAGAGGCAGTCAGCAACATTGCAATACAAAAAGGCTAAATTAGCCTTAGATCTAGGGTTAAGGTTTGAATCAGCTTATGATTACGTGTTCCTGAGCACGAAACGCGTCAAGCATGGGCATTTAGCCCTCTACCCTTGCTGTTTTTTTGTCATTTTGCACTAAACTTTAATATTTTTTGGTGCCTATTTATTTTACCTGGATTACAATAAAACTTCTTTCCTTTGGAATTTCTTAAGGTTTGCATAAGGGCTATGGTTAGTGTTAGTGCTAGGGTTAAGAAAGGTCACTCTGAAAGAAAATGGCTGAGAAACAAAAAACACTTCTATAACTTGCAAAAACCAACAGAAAAACACATAAACATGGCATATTTCTAATCTCAGGACAAAATTCTGAAACTATTTAGATGTGATCTTTTTTTACCCTTTGTAATTGTCTAAACGATTTTTCAGGTCAAAGTTTGTTTTTGTTTTTTACAATTTTTTTGACCATATTTTTTTTTTTTTTGTAGAAAGCGTTTGGAAAGCATTGCTTCAAGCTATTCTAGAGTGGATCAGATAATGCAAACCTAACATGAGAAATCTCTAGCAAAGATACATTTCTAACAAAACAAATTTAAACTGAAATGCCTAACAAAAAAGAGAGATGATCATCTACAAACCAATGCATAGATGTTATTTAAAAAATCAGCAAATGTGTATATCGCATTTAAGGGGCTCTATTTATATATATATATATATGCTAGCAGTGAACGGATTATTCTACAAACATTTACTGGTACAAATTTTTCTGATACAAAATATCCTGTGATATAAAACAGTCATAATGTCTAATCCACTTTCGCTCTACTTCTGTATGTATGGCAACTGAGTTTTTATATAAATAAATGATTTAACTAATGTATTTTCTTTAAATATTAGATTCCAGTTTCTCAGCCACTGTCATTTGATGTTTCTGCAGTTGGAAATGGATTAGCTATTATCCAGGTATGTTATAAAATCTCCAGGTGCAACCTGGAAAATAACAATAAAGTATGTTACTCTATTCATAAAACATCCACAGCCAATTCATAAAATCCATTTGACTAAAAACACTACTTCCTAAATTTATAAAACATGTTATACTACTTTAAATGCAAAGTGGTATTCGAAGGGGAGCCTGCTTTTTGGACATATATTATGCCACCTATATGTAAATATATTAGTAGCAAATATTAGTTATGAATTACACGGTCTGAGACCCACCCTCCCGCCAGCCAGGGAGCCCTTACCTGTTCCTTTAGCTCTCCAGTCCTTCTCTGCCCACCAGGCGGGCCCTTAAACCCAGGATATATGCTACTGATTTTGCACGTGTAAGCACCGCCATCTCCCTGTTGTCCGGTAGTACTATGACATGAGCACAGCATCTTCTTCAAACCAACCACCCTGCCATGGATACCTGGGTTGCCTTCCGAATAGCTATGGACGCTCTGTATGAGGATCCCCATAGGGTTTCATCACCTGAATCTACCATCAGATCCCTCAAACAAGCCCGGTAGAGAGACTAATGGAAAGCGCTGCCCTTCCCACACCCTTCCTCCATCCTGTTCCTCGGCATGTTCCCCAGTAACCACTCCGGTTTCATCAACCGAAGAACCTAAGAAAATTGGAATGACCCGAGGACATTTATTGGAATCCAAAAAGAACCGAAGAAGAGGTGCCAACCTTTATTGCAATAAAAAACAAATACCCTCTTCCTTTTGATACTGGAACTCATGGACCATCTCCGCGGAACCAAAATCTTCTCGAAAAATGGCCTGTTAGGTGCCTACAATCAGGTCTGAATCTGCAAGGGGCATGAATGAAAGAAATCCTTTAGAACCAGATGTGGACACTTTGAGTATTTAGTCATGTCCTTTGGTCTGCATAACTCCCCAGCAACCTTCCAACACTTCCTCAACGATGTGTTCCGGGATATGTTGTATTCCTTTGTAGTTGTTTACATGGACGACATTATTGTCTATTCATAGTCACTCCAGAAATATCGAAAACACGCTACCAAAGTCCTTGCCCAGCTACAAGATCACCAATTATATGCTAAACTAGAAAAATGCATATTTGAGACCACCTCAGTGGAATTACTCGGGTATGTCATCACACCCGGAAATATAGAGATGGATCCCAAAAAGGTCTCATCCATACTCCAATGGCCAGTACCCACATCCGTCAAAGCTGTCCATGGGTTTGTGAGTTTCGCCAATTTCTATCGATGGATTTTATCGACTGGTCCAACCCATCACCTGTCTCACCAAGAAGGACACTCATTTTGTTTGGACCCCACAAGCCCAAAAGGCCTTTGAGGAATTAAAGCAACGATTCACCCAAGCTCCTCTCATTACCCTACCAGACCCTAAGAAAGTGTACTTCTTAGAGGTAGTTGTCTCAGAATATCCCAACGCCAAGGAAAGAAGGACTTTCTCCATCCCGTTTCCTACTTTTTCAAGTGTCGAAGCCCTACAGAAATCAACTACATGGTAGTAGAAAACCACTGAACTGGCACAACAGTCATTCTAGTGGCCTGGGATAAAACAAGACATCCAAAGATATATCCAATCATGCAATAACTGTGCCCGTACTAAATGAACCAATGCACATCCTTCTGGATTGTTACAACCTCTGCCAATCCCCAGGCATGGGGATTTACCATTGATTTTTAGTTGCTCTACCTCCATCCCACCAACACAACAGCATTATGGTGGTGGTTGATCAATTAACTAAGATGGCCCATTTTGTTCCTGTTTCCAAGCTACCTACTGCAGCCACCACCACAAACGTACTCATCAATTCCCATTCAATCCTCTCCAACAGGGGAGTCCAGTTCAAGATTCTTGAATGACTTTTGTCGAGGTCTTAAGATAGAATGTCATTTCTCCACAGCATACCATCCTCAAACCAATAGACAAACGGAAAGAATAAATCAAATACTGGAACACTATCTCAGATGTTACATAACCCATACCCAAGAAGATTATTTTCCCATGCTTCTTCTTGCTTAATTCTGTTACAATAATCAACATCAGCGTTCCATTGGCATGTCCCCCTTCAAAACTAACTACGGATTCAACCCTACATTTCTCCAAAACATCGCTGAGAACCAATGCATTTCCCCTCATTAATCAAGGACTTGCTAAGCTAAAGAAAAACCTCCTGAAAGCACAATCGGATAACAAAAGACAAGCCAACCATAGGCACCTACCAGCTCCTTCCTACCAAGTGAGGGACAAAGTCTGGCACTTCTCTGCACATCTTAAATCATCTGGTCATGCCAAGAAATTTCACCCAAAATATGTGGGTCCATTCCCCATTTCAGAACTGATATGTCCCGTAGCTCTCAGACTGGAACTACCTCGATCTTGGTATTCATCCGACATTTCACACTCCCTCCTTTAAAGATGCTACCCAGATCAAGATTCACAAAGACAACATCCTCCACCTCCTCCAGTTCTAGTGGATGGCTTGGAGGAGTATGATGTAGAATAAATCATTGACTCCCATATCTGCTTTGGACACTTTGAGTACCTTGTTCATTGGAAGGGATATGGGCCCATCTCCAATGGACATGCCCCTGCCAAGATCAGGTATTTTCACAGAGAACATCCAGACCGTCCAATGCCTGAACGTACCCAGAGGTCTCATGGACAAAAATTTTGAAACACTGTTTCAATACACACAACTTAAATTAAGTAAAAACTGATTATAATTAAATCTAATGGCCCGGTAAGATAAATGTCATCAGGTCCTATATATTGCCGAAATGGATGTACCTTTTTGAATGCTACCTCTAAAAATTGCGACATTTAAGCTGCAGTTGGTACAGAAGCTATTTATGTCATACATATGGAATGGGAAGAAGCCCAGAATCAGTAGAATTAATCAAACAAAACATATAAGGGAAGGTGGAGTGGGTATTCCAGATCTGGCTAAACATTATGATTCTAGCAGACTGTTCCATATACACAAATGGCAAGACAGTTCCAAAATACTAGATCCATGGTACCAAATTGAAACCAAATTAAAACCTAATAGGGGTAAAATAATTATCGACAATTTTATGGCTGGAGAGGGGAGTTGATAGAAAGATTATAAAACAGGAAGCACCAACATTTGCGCAGGAGCTATTAAGATACTGGAATGGATTTAAAAAAAAACATAAGATCCTAAATAAAATAGCTGAAGCCATACCAGTACAAATTCTGGAATATAATATGGAAGAAATATCATTAACAAAATGGAACAGAGGTCTCATGTAAGAGAGAGGGCCTGTCAGGGTCTAAGATCTACTCTGCCGCCAGCCAGGAGAACCTTACCTGTTCCTGAAGCTCCACAGTCCTCCTCTGCCTGCTGAGTGGGTGCTCAACGACTGAGCTAGGCCTCTAGTAACACAGGTACCTATGTGTTGTGGCCATTGAGGGGGCGCGGCTTAGCACTGACTACCACAATCTCATTGGTGGATGCGGGAGAGGTGGGGGAGAACACTGGAAACCTTCTTAATAGAGTACCAGCAAGTAGGGGGAGGTAAGGCGTCACTCGAAACTAGTGGGAGGGGTTTTGGTCCTCCAGCCCTATTTTACCCCAGCAATGCCTTCAATCAATGCTTGGTTGTCAAGCTGTTCATAGCTCTGCACTGCTCGGTCCTTGTTACCCACTTGTGGATATCCATATTAACTATACTGTTTTCCTTGGCTATTGACCCCAGATTTGTCTACAGATTTCCCTGCTTGTACCTTGACCCGACTCTGGATTGTTATACCATTTTGCCTTTATGCTGCCTGCCCCGACTCTGGATTGTTATACCGTTTTGCCTTTACGCTGCCTGCCCTGACTTTTTTGTTATAAAGATTTACCCTTACTCTACCTACTCAGACTCTGAGCCGTGTGTTCCTTTATCCTTGGGGCCACCCAGTTATCAACCCTGCTTAATAGCTCCCTTCATGAGCCCGACAATTAATTTGTTTGGTTTGGTTAATAAATTAGGATTAGTAATAATCTAACAAACAACCAACTAGTCACCTTAGGTTACTATGGAAGTGAAATGTTATTTTTAATGATGTTATAAGACTGCTAGTACAAGTAATGCTTATATATAATGGTATTTGTACTGACGTATTCATTTTCTATCACAGCTTAATGTTATGTATAATCAGAAAGCATCCTCCCGGCGTAAAAGAAACGCACTAATTCCAGAAGCATTCACATTAGATGTTACAGTAAATGAAGACGAACATAACATTGACAAACTTTCAGTTGAAGTATGCACAAGGTAAAAAATCTATCCTGAAGATAAAGCGATCCTTTTGTACCTGGTGGTCCAGTCAGGGCTGGCGCCAGTATAAGGCTGCCTAGGCAGCTGCCTTAGAGCACCGCAACGGGGGGCACCAGCGGGGAGAGTGCCAGGTTAAAAAAAAAAAGGTTTGTCGGTAGAGACACTAGCTGGGGAGATCAGAACATCTCCCCTCACCATCACTCTAACCCGCCGGAGTGGAGGACCCTGGGATGGGGCGGACCTCACAGGATGTGGGCTCTGTGGGTAAAACACACATGCAGCTCAGTAAGTGCTGCTTGTGCTCCCAGCGCTTAGTGGATCCCTCATGAAGCAGATGCTGCACTGAATCACGGGGTGGGGGCAGACTTTCACCTCTCACCCGGGAGAAAACAGAGGAGGGGGAGATAACAGGAATTGGGGGAGGGGGGGGGGAAAGAACAGAAATTGGGGGACGAGGGGGGAGAGAGCAGAAATTGGAGGACCAGGGGGTAGAGAACAGGGGAGGGGAGAAAACAGTGATGGGTGGAAGGGGAGAGAACAGAGGAGGGGGTAAGAGGGGGAGGGAACAGAGATGGGGTAGGAGGGAAGAGAACAGAGATGGGGTAGGAGGGGGAGATAACAGAGATGGGGCAGGAGGGGGAGTGAATGGAGATGGGGGTAGGAGGGGGAGAGAACTGAGATGGGGTAGGAGGGGGAGAGAGCAGAGATGGGGTAGGAGAGGGAGATAAAAGAGAAGGGGCAGGAGTGGAAGAGACAGAGATGGGGGTAGGAGGGGGAGAGAACTGAGATGGGGTAGGAGGGGGAGAGAGCAGAGATGGGGTAGGAGGGGGAGATAAAAGAGATGGGGCAGGAGTGGAAGAGAACAGAGATGGGGTAGGAGGGGATGAGAACAGAGATGGGGATAGAAAAGAGGAGGAGGGGTTGAGAACAGAGATGGGGAGAATATGGAGAGAACAGAAGAGGGGGAGAAAAAAGAGATGAGAGGAGGAGGGAGAACAGAGATGGGGGAGGAGGGAAAGAGATTTGGGGAGGGAAAAGGCATATGGGGAGGGAGAGACACATGGGGAAGGAGAGATAAGAGATATGGGGAGAGGGAAAGAGATATGGAAAGAGGGAGGATCGATAAGGGATTTGGCGAGGGGGGGGAGTCATGGAATTGTGGTGGTGGTGGAGGGTGCACCAAAAGGCACCTTCGCCTGTGTAGAAAAAAATCCTTCCACCGGCCCTGGGTCTAGTAGATTTAGGAAGAAAGTAGCAAACAAAGGCGTATGCACTCCCAATGCGGTGAAAAATAGATGAATATTTATTAGAAGGATCCAATTAAAACTCCATATAAAATCCACAAAAACAGAGACAAGACATGGGGTACAGCAATATGCCTTACGTGTTTTGCGTGAACACACGCTTATTCATAGGCTGCTCTGCATTCTCTAGTAGATTTAGTTTAATACATTGCAATGCAGCTCTATGATGGCAATATTTTGAGCACACATTTAAGACACGTCACTATACTGACATGATGTTATAAATGGTGGACAATTTGATGTGTGACATTTGCTGTGTATCACTTTGATATGAAATATTTTCCACTTGGTAGGAAAAGCATTAAAATCTGCTACCACAAGAGGGCACACCAACATCACCTCAGTTTATGTACCTGGTTTGCTTTATGCCACCAGTTCTGCCAGGACAGTGTGGATCTTGTTACATACAGACATGATGTATTTAGACTGCAAAGATCCTGGATTTATCTATAGATTTGAACAAGCAGTTAAAGGTCTTAATTTGCATAAACATGTAAAAGTAGTATAATATAAATAAAACAGATGTTGTACTAATTTGCTTCACTGTGGTATAAATGGAAAATATTTATTTGGATTTCTATAAAACGGACACATGTTTCACACCACTCGCATTTTGCCTACATCACACTCCCTAGCCAATCCAGAAATACAGAAAGTCTCTGACAATATACCTGCTTAATGGCGCTATGGGCCTAGTTCCAAGGTTTTGGAAACACAGCCACACACCAACACTCACCAACAAAGAACAACACTGCTCTCCCTCCCCCACCTTACTCCCCAGTCATCATCCTTGATTCCCACCCTCCCTTTTATGTTGTTACCCTAACTCCTCTCAAAACCCCTAATTAATATATGTCTAATCTCCCCAGGTGAGTAAGGGCATACTGATATAAAGTAATATAAAGGAGACGATGGTCTATTTTACACAACAGTTTCTATTTGGAAGTTATACTAACCCTCTACCTAGATGTGCGATGTATTCTCTGTTTTTATTTTTAGTATATAAGCTATACATGTTAGGTATTTACAATGCAACTCTCTAACTGTTAATTATATTACACTATTACTGATCTCTATCAGATTGGAAATATCTGATGTAACCTGTAACCTGAACACAGTATAGCTCAATACCCCATACCTCTCCCCAGACCCACTGAAACTCCCATTTCCCACTTCTACTGCTTTCTTTAATCCCTTATTTTTCCCTTTTCCTCTGATGTTCTAATTAGAATTGCTAGAAAATCAATAAAAAGATCATAACAAATGACATATGCGCTATCACCGCATACTGTCACCACAATGTATAGTGCTAACCCTGACAAAATGTTGAAGTGTGAGGTGCACAGGAACTGCAGTTCTGGTTTCCACCGGTGCACTAGGTACCATTTCAGCCCATGTATTAAACAAAAGTGGTGAACAGCCTCTGCCAAATCAGAACTCCAGAAAAGTGTAAGGTTTTATTAAGAAAAAGGTGCAATTCCTTTCATACATTGGGCTTGCTATTTAGCTATGACTTCCACAGTTGTGTTTTTTTTTATCACTTTGCAGACAAAGCATACAAGTCTATTCAGTTATACATTTTAATAGGTACAGGTATTTGTGAAGAGGTAGAAAATTTCACATGCATTATGTCTGAAAAGGTTTCAGGCAGGTGTGAAAAAATTGTGTAAACAGGGGCATAGCTTGGTCTCCAAATGATTTGGGGCTAGAGCCGTCTTTCACACACACTGCATCTCACACACACACACACACACACTCAAACACACACGCACACACTGCATCTCTCACAAACACACAATCCATCTCTCTCACACACATACACTCTGTCTTTCTCTCACACAAAGACTACATCTCTCTCTCACACACACACACACACACACTCTGTCTCTATCTCTCACATACAAACGCTGTCTCTCTCTCTCTCTCACACACACACACTCCGTCTCTCTTTCTCACACTCCGTCTCTCTCTCTCTTTCTCACACACACAGACACCCTGACGCACACACACCTATACACATTGAGACACACAGACACTGACACACACTTACGCAAACACCCTTACACACACACTCCTAGACACACTGACACACACACCTACACATCCACACTTACAGACAGACACTTACACACATTTCTTCTATTTATTTTAACCAAAAAAAAACGTTATGCTGTTGGTCCCCCTCCCTGCTTAGTTAACTTTGTTTGACAGTGTCTGTAGCTGCAGAACACCACCATCCATTTTCTTCTGCCAGATATCCCGGGACATCTGGCGAGCAGACAATCTCACAAAATTAGTGGGAAGAAGAAAAATCTAAATCAAGTCAATATTTGGTGCGACCATACTTTGCCTTCAAAACAGCATCAGTTCTTCTAGGTACACTTGGACACCGTTTTAAGGAACTCTGCATTTTAAAATGGATGCAGGCTTGGCTCACTAACACAAGTATTTTCCTTTTATAGCTATCAAGGTGCAGGAAATGAGAGTGGAATGGCCCTTTTAGATGTTGGATTTCTCAGCGGATTCACATTGGCCCCTGTAGGAATTCCTATAAATGGATCTCTTAAATTGGTAGAGAAAAAAGATGACAAAGTTTACCTTTACTATGATTCGGTGAGTTTAATATGTTTGCATTTAAAGGTTCAAACAATAAAGATAATAATGTAATATTTTGTGTTAGGACAAAAAAAGTACAAACTTAGGTAGGATATGAATAAAGGCGAGAACAGAGATAAAGGTTTAAACTGCACAATACAAGGTAAATTGCATGCTCAGTGCTTGGTCAACTAGCTCCTTTTGTATGCAGTTTTATATATATAAATATAGTTTAATAGGTGGTAAAAACACATCAGTAATATTTACTATAATTAAAATTTACTGAGTTTGGGTAACAAAAATAGTAAAATTTGGTATTCTTGAAACATATATAAAATATAAAAAATAATTTTGTTAGAATGTTTAATTTACCTGCAGTTTTAATACAAATAGTATTGAATCTGGCTCTTGATTATATGGTTTTCTCTTAGCATTACTGTTGCTGATGCCAGGGGATTAAATACATCAATCATGTCATTGGGTTAATTTATAATGTTATTGTACTATAAACACTACAACAGTATATACATAAATCTCTTCATTAAAGTGCACCTTTATTAAAGTCACATCCACTCTGATGTCCGGTAAATATATTTTCTATTTAATATTTCTAATGCCTTTCAGATGACCAAAACTCAGATGTGTGTATCTGTTCCAATGGTTCGTGCTGCAAGTGTAGCTGGGTCTCAAGATTCGGTGATACGAGTTTGTGATTACTATAATCAAAGTAAGTGCTGGAAGCAAAACATATCTTGTGTTTGATTGGAGTCATATTCATATGAGCATTTGACACAATGATGGAATGTAATCATAAATATGAGCTGCAAATAAATGCATTTAAAGCTCATTGACATAATATGCAAAGTTTATGCGGTAAAGGTTCATTGCCAGGATATATAAATTGTATGCATTCAAAGCTCATTGGCATGATATACAAAGTTTAGACTTTTACTGCTCATTGGCATCATATACAACGTGTATGCATTTAATGCTCATTGGCATGATATACAAAAGTGTTTGCACATCCTGCTCACTGGCATCAAAGTTTGCTCATTGGCTACATATACAGTGTTATTGGATGTACTGCTCATTGGCATGGTATACAAAGTTTATGCATTTACTGTTCCTTTATATCATGCACAAAGTGTATGCATTTATTCATTAGCATGATATACAAAGTTTATACATTTACTGTTCACTGGCATCAAAGTTTGATCATTGGCTACATATACAATGTTATTGGATTCACTGCTCATTGGCATGGTATACAAAGTTTATGCATTTACTGTTCATTTATATCATACACAAAGTGTATTAATTTATTCATTAGCATGATATACAAAATTTATGCATTTACTGTTCACTGGCATCAAAGTTTGCTCATTGGCTACATATACAATGTTACTGGATTCACTGCTGATTGGCATGGTATACAAAGTTTATGCATTTACTGCTCATTGGTATCATATACAAATTGTATGCATTTACTGCTCACTGGCATCAAAGTTTATGCATTTACTGCTCATTGGCATATTTATGGTATTTCATAAAATGTTCCACATAGACAAGGTGCTATTCCTAAAAAGATTTATTTTAGTTTTAATTACCATGATATAACATAATGGATGTGGGCATGTTCTGATGGACGTGGTGTTTTTGGGTGTGGTTTTAGTGGTGGTGGGGAAGAAAGGATTTTATCTTTGGACTCTATAACTATCTATGGTCTATGGCTGAAAATACTATGTGAACCATCATATCAATGTTCTGGTATTCCCATCGTTAGGTATATGAAGTATATCTGGTTTTAACATACAAGGTTTTTTGGTGACTAGCTAGTTATTGTTGCTTAAGTATTCCTTGGTGTGATGCTTTTCAAAATTAATATTTACAGTAATGCAAAGCATCTTATGTATTTAGTGAATTAAAGAATGAAGGTTTTTGATGCTGCATGTAACATTACTGCAATTTTAGTTGCTAGTATTATTGGATGTGTATTGTGAGGTTTTCCCTAGTACTTAATATTCAGTTTACACTGAATTCAATGGATTGAATCCCAGTGAATTTGTATTTGTCAAGAAATTACTTTTGACTTTTCTTTCTTCTCTTAAAGGAACACTAAACTTTATATCTCATGTGTGCTTATAATATAGAATTCAACAGAAGTATCTATTTTAATTTTTTTTTTTTTTGTGTTTCCCAGAGGAACTATACTTATACGGGTATTTAGCTTTAAAATTTGCCCCCTCACGAATATCACACTTTTTTGTAACGAACGAGGGGAGGAGATAGATCTGAGCAGAGGAGAGGAGGAGAGGGACAAATATGACTAACATGCCACAAGGAGATAAAGGGAGAATCTAAACAGAAAATGAGACACAAGGATAATTCAAACCGAAACCAGATATCTAGGGACTCACAATCCCCTATAACTATTGAACTGAGTGTCTCAGGAAAAAAAAAAAAAAAGAGAAGCACAAGTGAAATGTTAGTTCTTCCTTTTGTGAGAATAAACTGGCGTGTACTTTTGATAGTACATGCCAGTGTATCCTCTGACCGACAGCTGTCATGCTTCTATAGGAAGCAGGCAACCGTCTGGTCTGCGACTGTCTCTATCTGCTAGCATAGATCGTTTTTGCATGGGATCAGCACCTTGATGGGATCAAGGAAGCAGTGGTTAAGAACAGTGCAATGTTCCTTTAATAAACAAAAGTATCAAACATTTACCCTGAAATGTGAATGCCATACTACAGGCACTGTTAAAATAATGGTTGTCGCTATAAAAATGAGATTTTTAAAACTTAGTGGTGTATTCAGTGTACTGGTCTTTGTAATTCAATATTTAGGAAATTGAAATATCATTAATTACACTGAAGTTTAAAAAGTAGAATTTTTGGAAATGTGAGAGAGCCACAATCATGAGTCAGTAAATATTTTTAAGTTTTACATTTTTTTTATTTTTAGTAATGTTAGTCTTCTTTGTTGTAAATCATTTTTTAGGAAAAACAGCAACACGAACTTATAATTCTGACATCATGCGAAAGATCTCCTCTTGCGACTTCTGTGGATTGGACTGTTCTCTTTGTAAATCCAGTGTTTCAGAAAAGCCACCTCCAAGCGATGCTACCACACGAACATTCAATCTGTTTGGGATCTGCATGGGTTTCTTTCTGTTTACTTTACTGTAACAATTTCTAAAGGATAAATCAGATAACAAAAATTCCACCTGCATGATAAGCAACAAGTGGAATTCTAGTGTTCTTATATACATATACAATATATTAAACATTTAAGAAAGCTGTGGTAAATAATTTATCAGAATCAACTGATTTTTAGCTTTCTGAATATTAGTTTCTTATAAGAATATTTCTATCTTAGCTGAATGTTAATACTGATAAGCCAAATGTCAGTGTGGTGTAATACCATTTTGTGGCATAATACTAAAAAAAAAAAAAAAAAAAAAAAAAAAATACATTGTATTGAAGTATGTTACAGTGAGCCAAAATTGTTCAATAAAAAAATACAAAGGGTGTTTTGGGGCATTTTACTTCTTGTTCGTGTATTCGGTACTTTACTTCTATTGTTTATTCAACTACACTTCTGTGCTTGGGTAAATTTATCAGCTCAGCTCTAGCCATCTGTCTCTTTTCTTTTTCCCTCTCTTTTATTGTAACGTACTAAGACTCATTTTTATAAGACAATACCAGTACTAAGAAATTAATTATGGCGTCTGATTTTCAGGCAAGCAGTGTCACAAGTAGATTCTATATCATAACCTCTCTACGGAGTGTGAGAACCTCTTCTTACTTTTTATTAAGGATTTGGACTAAAGAAAGGAGGAAAACAAATCTAGTTTGATGCACATAGAAGAATTTATTAGGTTGCCACCCAACTGTGTGTTACTGAAATTCAGAGTACCAGAAGTTACCTCTACATTTGGCCACATAGCGCAACCCAAATCATTAGCATTGTACATTTTCATTATAAAGTTTATAATTAACTTTTGCTTCTTTTGCGGAAGGGAAACACGTGATACTTTTATAATGCATCAAATTTATGGCAACAATAGCATGCAACATTCACCCATTGTAAACCATAAGCCTGATGCACTTGTCAATTGTGCTTCAATGTTCCTACTGTCAGGATTGGTATAGGAGCATTGGAGCAGGGGATGCGATCTCTTGCCAGGCACCTCTACTACTGTGGTGGTGGGGAGGACCACCCAGATTGAAGTACATCATGAGGGTGCAAACCCAAATGGAACAGGAAGAAACATGGTCAGTGACATTCCAATAGGTCAAGGCAAGTGGCTAGTATCAAGAGTGAGTAATCCATACAAAAGGTCAAACGAATAAATAAGTGGGGTAATCCAGAAGAAAAGCCAGGGGTCAAAAGCTGGATAATCTAAATAAGGCACTGAAGAACATCAAGCAATGCAGGACTAGGGACTGAAGTCTGAAGATCAATAAGCACTAACATTCTGGAACACTTGAGCACTTTTTGCAGGTTGCAGACTCGCCTACTCCAGCCCACATTTGTTCAGCCGCATGCCACGCTCAGAGGAGTGAGCATCAGCAGTGCAGCCACTACTTTAGTCCACAGCCTCAAGAGGAAAGAAAATATCCAGGCTGCATGTTTGCATGGGCAGACTGTGTACACTGATTTAACCCCGGCAGGGCAGGTGCTTTCTTTGAAAGTGCTCGACTTGCACCGAAAAATCCAGATGAATAAAATGAAGAGTGACACTTACATCCGTACAAATAATTTGTATTTAATAGTCCAAATGAATCTGAGACAATCAGTAACATCAAAGCAGTGTGGGAAGGTTAGCCACAAGCAACTACCTCGTGATCATGGAGGTACCGGTCAGAGAGGAAGGTAAGGGGACATTAGATACTTTCCATGAAGACATAATGGGAATCATAACTAGGACCATTGTGCAGGGTCATCATTAATGTTAATGGGACACAGTTCATGTATCTATTTGTGGTTCCCCCTGGTACCATCCTTACCTCATCATACACATGTGATATTATTAGACTCCAGCCCACTAGTTGGTTTAACATGAAACATCATAACATTCCATTGACACTATAAATAGTTTTGGGATTATGGTGTCTTGTGGGTGCCTAAAATGTCACCCTTGCCCCCTTTTGCTTTGAACTCTGCCACCTGTGACCTCCCACCACACGCACTCCCAAAACCACTAAACCAAATGTGCAGAAGAAAACATTATTTGCTAACTAAGTTTGCACTCCACATTGACATTACACCAGACAAGGGTGCATATGCTGCACCATATTTCACATTAGTGCAAATCAAACACAACCAAGAGATATGACATTGAAATGGTCAAACATAATTACCAGGAAACATGAATAAAGGGAAGTAAATAAACATAAGCCATCCAATTCAAGTTAAAGGAAGTAGGATGAATGGTGGGATATAAAGGAAGCGGCCCGATAGGGTGGCAGAGGATACAGAGTTGATGGCAGTATGGTGAAGGAAATACAATTGTGGCCCATATTTTAATTATTATGTAATCTTTCAATTTCACAGCTGCATCTCTCCACATGTGAGCAAGACATTGAGATCTTCATTGCTACTTGGCTAAATAATACTGATCGAGAAAACAGGGTTAGCTAGTAAGACTTTACATCCTCAATTACTGCTCAACTTCTTTGTGATGTTCTCTGAAGTCCTTAGCAAGTCGTAACACCTGTCTCCTCTGATAGACCATTGTCCAGCTGCTTGTCATCAGTCTCTCCGAGTCAATTGAATTGCCTATCAAGACTAACATTACATCACTTTCTCACTGCTTTTAGTGAACTGTGCTGAACTGACAACTCAAGTGACAATTTCTGCAGCTAGAAAAATTCTCCAATATGCCTAGATTTCCAAAAAAAACTATCTATAGCTACTTCTGCAATTCAATTGTAAGTTTATCACATTTCATTGTGAATAGACTCAGCTGCCTTACATTTATTTGTTTACGCAGGCCCAGTTATGTCGTAAACTTAATTACTGATTTCAAAGCTTTTTTCCCTTTTATTAGGTAATTAAATGATTGTTAAGGTTGATTTCTAAGACTGACTCTCTTGTTGCACAATTCTGGTTCTATTATCTTTTGCATTTTACGCAACACAAACGGTGACCTCAGCTCTTAATGCTATATATTTTGCATAAAATAATGAAAATAATTGTGTAGTTTCTGTTTGTTGTTGAATACAAAATAAAAATGGGCCTCTGCCAATGGTATAGCTATTAACATGCTATTATTTATGGATAATATGATAACAATCTACAATTTAAACAGTATTTACTGGTTCACAAAGGAAACGTATCCTTCTCACGTGGAATAATTATTTACAAGGAGTATTTTATACAATGATTTATTCTTTCACTAATGATATAAACACCATAAATCACTGATATGTATTTTCTTGGTAATTGTGTTTACACTATCACTGTCAGCATGGTGTAATTTGCTCCATACCATCAGCATCAACCCCTGTCTCTGGACCCCATTTCTATAGTGCATTTATCTCCCTCACTCTTAACCTTCCAACCTGATCTCTTCTAAGAAGATAACATTCATCCAACTAGAATATCCACTGGAGAGCTAATAATGTAACTTGGTGCTCTGCAGGTCAAGCAACATGGGATTTGCAGTCTCATAATGGTAGCAAAGAAAGAGCTCTCCAAGTGTTTCTACCAGTTTTGGCTAGCCGTGTCCTGGCTGTGGCTCATGGTTACTGTAGTACGAATGTCTAGTGTGCAACAAAGCAGTCTATAATGCTACCAAAACATTTTGCATGTTTTTGAGTAGGTCAGTTAAGGTATCACCCTACTGAGAGTGTGTTAGGTGAGCTTAATTATGCTTTGGCCAATACAGATAACCAAAACCTATCATTCTTTTGTGTTAATACAGTTGTTGCCAATTTTATTAAGGTGAGATATGCCGTTGTTCTGACAAGGCGCAGTAGAATTGCACCACAGCGCATGCGCACAAAGTTACAGCTGTCATTCAGCCGTAGCTTTGCCAGAACAGCGCATGCACGAGGGACACACACCACCTCACGCCTCCTTTGGATCAACTGCATTTACAGGTAAAGTAGAAGTGTATTACTTCTTATTGTCACTTATTAGCGTAGCAATCACTGTATAGTTGGTAAAACTCCTATCGGTGACATGCTATGCTAGTAAGTGGAAGTCAGACATGGTGGACCGAGGGGGACACACGGGGGGGCTGCCTCATCTTGATGAGAGTTGTGATCACCTCCTTAGACTTCCGTGTGTCCCCCTCTGTCCCCCGTGTCTGACTTCCACTTACTAGCGTAGCATGTCACCGAGAGGAGTTTTACCAACTATACAGTGATTGTTACGCTAATAAGTGACAATAATAAGTAATATGGTTCTACTTTACCTGTCAACGCAGCTGATCCAAAGGGGGCATGAGGTGGTGTGTGTCCCTCGCGCATGCGCTGTTCTGGCAAAGTTATGGCTGAATGACAGCTGTAACTTTGTGCTCATGCACTGTGGTGCACGATGAGTGAATTCTACTGTGCCTGTGCAGTAGAATTCAGTCAAGTTTTTTTTCAGAACACCGGCACAGTTGTTTGTTGTTGCATGCACTTTATAGACAATTACAAAGTACTTGCAGCACACTCAAGCCTATAGATGTATAGTATGTGAGCTTGCACTAAGTTTAGTACACAAGCCTTTTCCCTATCCCTAATGCACCTTCATACATTACCCTACAAACAGGGCTAGACTGGCCTACCAGGATACTGGGAAAATTCCCTATAGGCCATCTGCCCTTGGGCAGCTGCCGCTTTAAGGAGGATGCAGATGCTGTCATGAGAGTGCTCTCTCACGGCTTGTGGATGTGATGTCTGACAAAGAGTTGTATCATGCATCCTTTCCTCCTGTGCCCGCCAGTGACTGTTAGAAGTCCTGGTTGGATACTGGGATAAGTCCTGCAAGTGCAAAATCACAGCTGAGGTAACTCCTGCTAATTGAAATCTATCAATTGAAATGGGTGCTGGGACAAGTGCTGTGAGTGCAATGTAAGGGCTGGGGTAAGTCCTGAGTGCTAGGGTAAATCATGCAGTGCAATCTGGGTGCTGGGTTAAGTCCTATGAGTGCAAGTATGCCCACAATGTACACTATCTCACACAATGCACTGATATATACCCCTACACAGGGCAATATATGCCCCTAGTATGTACACAAGGTATATATCACACACTGAGGTAGATATGGTGAAAGCACTTGAGGAAAGATAAGGAGATAATATTGCTAAGAATGAAATACTGCAAGATAAATACATGAAATAAGTGAGCTATTTAATACAATAAAATATGCAAAACAACCATAGTAAAAAAAAAAAAAAAGACAATAGTAAAAAATAGTAAAAAGTACAATAGTAAAAAATTCTGTAGTCCTTTTTTTTTTTTTTTTTTTACTATGGTTGTTTTGCATATTTTATTGTATTAAATAGCCCACTTATTACATGTACTTACCTTGCTGTGTCACTTTCTTAGCAATATTATCCCTTTCTCTTTCTTCAAGCACTTTCCCAATTTCTATCTCATTCATATATATTGTTGAGGAGCAACAGGAATGTCTCTCTTTTTGTTGATTACAGCTGCTTCTCTTCTGCTTTTTCTTCACCCTTTCCTTTCTTAACTGTAGGTCTTCCCTATAGTCATATTTCACACATTGCCCTGATATATACCCCTGCACATGGCAAATGTGCTTTAAAATGCATGGTTTTCCATTTTATGAACAAAGAAAATAATGTTATGCCATGGAGTTGGTATAATGACACAATGCTATGGGGCTGGTATAAAATAATATCCACGGCTGGTTTTTGTTCCCAGTATGGCACTGAGTATAAAAACAAGTGATTGTTATGTTTTTTTTGTGTACTAACAGTAAGCAAATGTTGGCTTTGTTTCATCCTCTAGCACTTTCCAAAAAAATATGACCTTTGCTTTATTGTTTTCTAGTAAGGATGCGTTTGGTAACAGGTATTAGATGAAGTTTAGTCAGAAGTGAATAGATTACAAAAGGTTTTTCATCACACCACTTGTGAATACATTGTTTACAAAGTGTGTTTCCATAGCATCATGTTCCAGAGGGCGGGCTCAACACAAAATACAGAAAATGCTGTAGTTTATATATTCCTGTCTTCTTCAGGAAGCCTTAGACTCAACAAATGATTAAGCTACAACTTAACTTGCAACTGAGAATGAGACAAAACGTGATTGAGCTTCCTGGACCACTCATTCTCCTCACAATATACTTCTACCACATGTCAGGTGCAAGGTAAGATTTTCTCAACTAGTGTACACTGCTTTGTTTTTTCAAAACACAAAGATATAGCATTTGTACCGGCAATACGTATTCAATCGTATTCTACTCAAAACCTTTTCTTCAGATTTCTAGTATAAATATTACCAATACTGTATCTTAATTAAAAAAAACTTTAGCAATTATAAATGAGACACAAATGTTTTACTTCCGTGCCTAAATATAAAAGAAGTTGGGTTTTCAAAATAATTTGATAATAATTTTAAAATTATTATTAATATTTGGTCAGGATCTTTATTTTGCTTTTGGTGGATGAGGAAGACGCCATCTTCTTCTGGTGAAACTAGTGTTGGGTTCCTGCCTTCAGTACTTCTCTAGGTAATTGTCTTCATAAGGGTTAGGCACTTTAGAGTTATCTATAGCAATTGTTTTGCAAGAATGCCAAAGCATAATGGTTCTTAGCCAGACAAAATGTATGTACAAGCTAGCTAGCCAATTTGTGTCTTGTCCTTATCTATGTTCAAAACTTTAATATTACTTTGAGCAATTTGTTCAGCATGTGCTGCAATACAGTCGATGTATTAGAGTCACTACATACTTTTTCAAGACTAGAAAACAATGCAGCCTAATAAATTGTACAAAGTGTACATGCCGACATAATCAATGACATGATGTTTCCTGATTTGCTTCTTAAATAGCACATATTTAGCAGTCTTCTGGATCACAATACAAAATGATTATTTACAGGCAATGTGATATGAAGCTGTATCATATCTAAAATATTCGGCTACTAATCTTTAAGGTGCAACTACTATATATTCACTAACTGGGCATTGTAAACTGCCATTAGATTGGATGAATACACAAGCATACTGTGTTCTCTTTAAAAAAAAAACACACATAATATTATAAAGTTAGTGGTATATTATTTACTAAACTAAAACTAATTAAAGTGAATATTTCCATAAATTGCTGTAAATAATACATTCCTGTTTTGGATAGTTTTTATATGAGTTTTAGGTTTTATATGAGCTCTGTGCCTTTTGGATATTAATCATATTCCATTCATTGGCTTAGATTGTTATAGTGTATTCAATGCATTTAAATTGCATTTATTCATATTTGCAATGTAAAAAATTCTACTGTGCAAAATAGAGTAATTTGCCAGATGGAAAATTCACTATTGATGTCACAGATTTCGGTAATGTGTCTGTTATCTACGGTAAATCAACAGGCTTTGGACAGTTCATCTTTAATGAAAATTACAATCACAAAATTCCAGTTTAATGGTACCTCACTGATCATCTGTTATGAGACTGTTAACATATTTAGGCTAAAAGTTAAATTGGGGCTAAAATGATACAAGTGACTATATAACTTAGCTTTAATTACTGAATTTACAGTTAACCTACATCCTACAGGGGATAAATGTGTTGTTTCTTTGTCAAAATTGTTGTGCTGATGTGGCACAAGGTTGAAAGAGATTATCTTGCACTCAATCAAAACTCCTGCAACTCTTCATAGCACAAAAATAACTTTCACTGATACCTACTTAAGAGAGCCTCTGGTATATGGACACATAATAGTTCAGGAAACATTTGTTCCAAGCTGATTTTAATGATAATTCTTGTATTGTGCAAACTATTCAAAGCTTAAAATCTACTAAATTTACATGATCTCCCAGTGTAATTTTTACATTTAGGTCAACAAAGGGATACTGAAACTGAATGATACTTACATTAAATTCATATTTATTTACATAGTGCCAACAATTTATGTAGCACTAGGTACACGACATAAAGGGCGACTACATCATAAGTTAGACAAACAAGAACCAACTGATACATTAAACATCAGCTCATCAAAGGTTTTTACTGAAACACCTGCTGTCCTCAGCTTGCGACCCTGCCTCCCTAACCTCCCCCTCCAGCCCCCTGACTGCCAGCTCACCTCTAAACACGTCTTCCACTCCTGTCTACCTTCCCAACACTAATCTCCTCACACCCAAAACTTCTCCCCATCTTCTCCCTCCTATACCCTTTCATCTTTACCTCCTCTCACCTGCCCTCCATCCCCACCTCCACACAAAAAAGTGTAAAAAAAAAGGTGTGATGTGGTAACGTATGTGTATAAATGTAGTATGTGTATAAATACAGCTCATTTGATGCTAAGCTAACACTACTCTGCTCTATTGCTCTTTCTCATCCAAACCTCCAACCCCTTCGTCCTGTGTTGTGTCTTTTTACAAGTCCCAATCACAAGAACAGTGTAATTAGTGCATTTTACCATGTGTTGGTAATGTGTCTGTGACTCTTGATTCAAATGCAGTTATTGGCTTCCAATTGAATGGTTACAGTTTCTGCAGCTATCTGATTGGTTTATTTATTTGAATGGCTCCATTATTTGATGCACTGTTTTAATTCCATAAGCAGAGAAACACGCTTTTTCCTCCTAGTGCTGGTACTTTGGTAACGGCTCCATTTATGTTTGTCGATCACTGATTTGGCCTAGAATTGCATTTTATTCCAAATGGAATAATGTGCTGATGTACAAAAGACACAGATATGGTCATTAGTGAGAGCCATAACATCTAGGCCAATGGAAGCCTAGAAAAGGAGCTGCACAGAAGGATAGAGCCCGATAGTGGCTCTATCCCTGCATGCACCCATGTATAAAATTAATTTCTGACAAATGTCTTGAATGCAGGGGAACATGTATAAATAATCAGGCCCTTTTCAGATCATGCTAAGTGTTGGAGAACCTCTGCCAAACACTGTTTGGTGGAGATTCCATTGCAGCTCACTAAAGTATTGGGATGCATACAAAAGCTGCAATCACAGTTATACATAACAAACTGTAATTGCACCATTTTGTAAAAAAAAAAGAATTATGTGTGGGAGTATTTTGCATAAGCCCCATAGTTTTTTTATTTGCTTGGTTTAATGCCAACCATTATTATTTGATCCTTAGATCCATTTTGAGGAGTCAATGACAAAACATTGTGTAAGCAATCAAATTGAAAATATTTGCATTTAATTCAACCACTTTTGCTGATTCCAAATCTTAAAATCAGATCCGTTAGCAAAATGTAGGGGTGATCCACTACTGATTTTCAAATGTCTGTTGTTCTTTTCAGCTTAACATATTACATTACTGTGCCCAGTTATTTAATCCCTGGGGTTAATACATCTCTTGCTGTTCACTGGTTTGGTGAACACTATCCAGAAGTCAATGTGACTGGTGAAATTGTGGATAAAGGAAAATGCCTAGTAACAGCAAACAGTATATTTAAAAAAGGTTAGTATAGTGGTGCTGAAGTTTATTTTATCTTATAAATATTAATAAGCACAAACATACAGAAAACCATGTAGCTTTTACTGATTCTTATTATGTTCTAAATTTGTTTATAACTAATGTGGTACAAAACATATTTATGTATTCATGTGTTGTTGTTTTTTTTTTAAAATGTTTATTATTTTCAATTTGTTTCATGTATAAAAAGCCAATACAAAAAATACAGATATCGGATACATATATAAACGACTTGCCATTGCGAGAGAGAGTCAATTACATGACACATAAGATCTCATAAAGGGTCACAGCAAATATGTAAGCACCTGTACAGATAAAACCAAAGTTTCTTAACACCTACAATATCCTAAAGGATGTATTCATGTGTATGATGTCAGTGTATTAATTCACTGGAAAAGTTTACACGTGTGATTACTTCATGAGATGAAATTTGATTTAACATCCCATTACATCCATTTAAGAACACACATTTTATAAGACCAACTGCACTTGAGTAACACACATACATATTAATATTCTTTTTTGTAAATGCAACAAGACCTTTGGTTCAATCTTTGTACTGTTTCTTTTACGATTAAAAATATGTTATGTCGCTTTCTGTGTCATAAAATTGCTCATGGGTGTAAAATATAGATTAACAATTGTATTTTCCCATTATCGGGTCTACAATTGTTTCCCCTTAGTTCAACATACCAATAATAGACAATAAACTTATTACTACTATAGAGTTCCAAACCGTAAGAGTGGTTAAATAGACACACAGTTGAAAAAGATAATTTAATCATTATCAAAAAAGTGACATTTGCATGCTGAATGTGAGATAAATTTCTCTTTTAGATAAAACAAAAATAGTTAACAATTAATACCAAATCATCTAGATGTTTAAAGGAATAAAGTTGGTACTTACATGAATAACATGGGATTATCTGGTATTTATAAGAAGCTTTTTAATGGCTTCTCTTACTTCCCAATGAAATAACTTTTTAGGAACTTCCATAATGTGTATACAGACCACTGGCAAGGATATTCTGAGGATGGATATATGTATACAGCAAAAGGTTTCTTTCACACATATTCTGTCATTAAAATAATAATGTAACTTTTTTTTTTTTTACCTATTTAGCTACATATATATGACTGTTCCTTTCATATATCTATTAGATTCCATTGGGATACTGACTCTTCCTTCAGTAAGTAACAGAGAAATGTACTTAAAATATAATATTCGTGAGTTTTTCAGTCTAACATTTTATGGTGGGTGATATAATGTGTGCTAGAAATTATAAATCTATACTTTAAGACCAAGGTTTATGGTCCACAAAATAATGAAATGTCAGCCAGGTTAGATGGTTTATAATGAATATGTGCTTTCAGTATTCTAATCTGTTATATTTGTTTTTATTACAGCTTCCAGAACAAGCTTCCTCAGTTTACTTCACCTTGATTGTGAATGGGACATCTCAAAAAAAACTAGTTTTCTCTAAGAAAATCCAAATAGAAAGACAAACAAAAAATACATTTGTATTCATACAAACTGACAAGGCTGTTTATAAGCCTGGACAAAATGTGAAAATCAGAGTAGTTTCTGTATATCATGATCTGAGACCATGCAAAAGACATTTGGACATTTTCATTACAGTATGTTGTATTGTTTTCTTGCTATGTACACAATTAACATTTTCTATTTGTACCTCTACCACTTTACTAAGGCGAAAGTAAAGTCTTACAAAAAAAATTATTCTAAATGTTTTGGGCAGACTAGATGGACCGAATGGTTCTTATCAGCCGACACAGTCTATGTTTCTATGAAAATGTTAGTCTATTATAAAGATATCCACGATGCTTGTGAGGTTACTTTTTGTATATTCAAGGATGCCCAAACGTAAGCAGTCACACTGTTTCTCACTGTTGTGTACACAGAAACAAATAACAGAATTATCAGCCTATATATATATATATATATGTGTGTGTGTGTGTGTGTGTGTGTGTGTGTGTGTGTGTGTGTGTGTGTGCGCTACTTATTTATAAAACTAAGTACAAGTGATTGACTGTAAAATAGGTGATATTCTTTTATCAGTATATATTTTTTTAAACCTACAATAATTCCCAAAAATAGTAGGTGACTTTAAATAAATAAAAAAATACTTTTTAGTAACTGTGTTTATCATAGTTAAATAAAACTTGTTTATTTGAATAGAATAACATTCGTAATTAAAATACATTTATTGCAAGGAAACCATACAATGAAATCTTATAATCTGGTAATTCATACAGAAAGCATGTCTTGTGACATCAGTATTAGGGGATAATCAATTGGTATTGATGAAATTATAGATTGTCAAAGAAAATGTTGTTACCTTTTCAGAGAATTAATTGCTTAATTCAAATAACTGGAAATTCATTTGATTACTTAGGGTTTTTATGGCATTGTGTTTTTAAATGACAGGATCCTCAGGGAAATAATATATATCAATGGCTGAAATTGAAAGGTATCCAAGGAGTTATTTCCACTGACCTGACACTGTCCAACAACCCTATGTTTGGTAACTGGTTTATAAAGGCCATTACAAATGTAAGTAGCATTTCATAAAGTTTTTCATAGGATTGCATTATTTTTTGTTAATAAATATGTAATGAATGTTTGTTCTGAAAATATCTGAAAATTAAACAGACACTCAAGGAGAATTTGTTTTAATTCATATTAATTAATGTATAGCCATTATAAATACATAGATTTACTATCAATGGCAGCTTTAGTGAAATTTGTAGTGATATAGGCTCTTCCTCACTAAGTAGAATGTTATTTGTTTATTTTTATATTTCTCTGGCATGATGTGATATCCTGTGTATTAAAGTCATTTATAACACTTTAATTATAGGTACTTTCATGTATTAGCATTATAGTGCTTTGTATATCTTTAGATATGTTAAAATCTTTAATATTGGGATTGAATGCTGTTTGCTTTTTTATTATACACATAAGGTATAGAAATAAAATATATTATAATACACACATTTAGGGACAATCACTGTGTCACTATGGTTCATTTTTATTTTTATTATTTTCTTACTAAATATTCTAGACCTAAATTATGGTTTATTACCATTCACCACATTATTTAGGATAATCACTAATGTTTCCTTTTTTTCTAATAAACATTTTAGTATAGAAATATAATATGGTATAATACCATGTACTGAACTATTTCAGTGTAGTTACCAATATCAGTATGGCACCCTTTTTTATTTTTCTGCACTAGTAAGCCACAGAATTTAGTTACTGTAATACATGCAGAGGTTCTTGGTTTTGTTTCTAAGATACAGTATTTGCTCGAATATAAGACAAGGTTTTTTCAGAGCAAATCAAGGTCAGATAATAAGACTGGGATCCAGGTCCCCCCGCAGAGCTGCAGAGCTTTGACCACTGTTGCCCTCATGTGTCACAAAAAGATGATAGCTCCTAATGGTTGAGGTTCTTATGGCCTAGAATGAAACCTTAGTCAGGATGTCCATTTGAGGTGAATGCAGAAGAGAGAAATAACTGATTTCTCTAGCTTGACCTCTTTCTATGGCCCAGGCCTGATCTCCATGGGGTCACTAGCAGCAACTGGCAGAGTCCGTTTTTCCTAAGAAAACATAAGTTAATGGACAGACTTGCACACTCTGCATGGAAGTGCTTCAATTCAGTTCTAAGCTCTATCACATGACATATACTTGAAAATTAGAGAAATCTCAATTTATTATTCCAGGTAAAAAAACTTTATAAATATATAAGACTTAAAGAAGGACTAAATCCTCCTGACAAATTTATCATTTTTTTAATCCTTATTTTTCTTATATTTTTCCATTTTTGTTTATATACTGGAGCAATATGAGACATTCTAGCCTGTACTGAATCAGAACTGAGAACAATTGTTTTTTAATGCTACATCTTCATGCAGACAGCTCATAACAAAGAGCTATGTTGACTTAATCTAATTTCTTTAGAATTCTAGAGGTTAAACATTGGTTATTACCCACACATATGATGTATTTACTCACGTTTCGTTTATTATGACAATGTGCAATATATTAATGTCTTTATGTTATTTTAGGACTCTGATGTGGAATTGGCATCTTTCTCTGTGAATGAATATGGTACGTACAATATATATATATATATATATATATATATATATATATATATATATATATATATATACATATATATATATTACATTTGTTTGAAAGTGCTTGTTTGACTGCAGACATGATGATTTGCACTAGGATGAATCACAGCTTTTTTTTATATATAAAACTCAATATCTGTAAAAAATGAAGAGATGAGATGCTGCTACAAAACTGGCACTGTGGTAGAGAGAGAAATATGTATGGTATCTAGCTGATCTCCGCAGAGCATCTATTATTTTATTTTATGTATTTTATTTTTAAGTGATAAGAGCAATAAGTAATCCCTTGGTCCGGAAAAGAAAGGGAGGAAACTTGCCAATTGATTCCTATGTAGCTCACATTGTGTAAGGGAGCTCTATAGTCCCTTAATAACAATGCCCATAATTCTGACATAAACATTTACTTTACTTTAATGGTATCCCATGTATAGTGCATTGTGGTATAGTGCTGTACCAAACCACACACCCTATTTAATCACTATTATCATTATTTGTTTAACATTCATGCAGTGATTATTCTTACCTCCTACATTGTGGTACTTGGTGATGTTTTAGCCCATCAAAAAATATAGCTAGGGTAGATGTTTAGCACACAAACACCTATTCATTCAGAAAATGATAGGTGACTTGATGAAGACCTTGCATATAGATAGGATTGTTATGTTGGTTTATTTTAACATGTACTAATACATATTTATTTCTGTATATGTTTAAATGAGTGCCAAGTGATATGTTTTTTTGTTTAGCACTTACAACCAATTAAAGGTTTACCAACATGTATGGGGATTTATCAAAGCCAAAGATTATAAATTATCATCTAATTCAACTTCTTTGCATGGTTTCAGTCAACACCCTGGAAACATATCTGACAACTTCTAGCAAAATAAAGCAATAATCCTGGGACAATCTGACATTTTTACCCCTGTAAAATAAAATGTTCACCGATATTGATTTATTTGCATTGACTCTTTAGTGGGTTTACATTAAATATGGTAGTTGAAAAGACTAAACTTTGTCACAGGAAAACTGGAGCAATTTTGCAGCAATGTGCAAACTGTAAAACAATCACTTTAAACACCAGTTTATTGTCTGCCATAAATGTAGCCCTTTAAAATACGCAGATAGTTTTTTTTAATGCCATGTTAATTAACATCAATTTATTTTAGGTGATAAGTCTGTTTTACTGTTCTTCTCTTTGCATGCCTTTTTCTTTTTCCCTACTTATTTTTTTTTCGATACAATGATCTATGTTTATTCTACTCACAGTTTTACTCAAATTCGACTTCGAAATAACTGTTCCATCTTTCTACGTTGAAACAAAGCAGGCAGATATTGTTGGTACAGTAACAGCCAAGTAAGTTGAATAATTGTGATCTAATGTTCAACTGCTTAATATAAGATAACCTTGTATGGTAATACATTCAGTTTAGCTGTATATACTGTGTACTCCCAAAATAAGTTTATAAGAACTGAGTCAGTTTGTCCAGGTTCAAACACTTCAAAATCTATTTTGTAAAATGTTTTGTATTCATGTTACCTTATTCCATAAAATAAAATAAAAAAATATAGACATTGACCCTGTAAGGGGCATTTTGAGTTATTCTGGACATTTGCAGTTTTAACATTTCTGCGGTGTTTGTGTTTAGCTGTAATTGCCCCCTTTCTCATTTAATATACCGACACATAATATTTACCGTTTTTATGCAGTAAACTAGATTTCTTTTTACAAAAATTTACATCACATATAATTTACTATACAAAGCCACAACATTTGATTAAAAAAAAAATTCTAAATTGGATCTGAACAATATTCTTCATTATATTTAGTTTCTAAATGTTCTCTTAGTTTTGAAATATGCCATATTTACATGTTTTCTGCAAGTTATAGGGAAATAACTGAAAATAGCGTTTTTTATTTCCTAACAATTTTCTCCGACCCTTGTACTAACTCTAATCCTAACTCTAGTCCTCATCCTCATTATGTTATGCTGTGCTGGTCTATCCCCCACAATATTGGAAATTTTGGCATATTTTTAAGTTGGTGAAACTTCATGCAAATGCATTGCAAGGTAAAATGCCACTTTTGTTTACTTCCATTTGTATGGGGCATAACTTGTTTAAAACATCTGATAACCATATTCATCACCCCTAGTTGCATACCTAACAAATAGCAGGTACAAATATCTAGTCAATTTAGTCAGTAGTGTAAGGGAGCAAATAACAAATGGGCATAATGATTTTTATAGAGTACTCATAGATACCTCAAATGACTGGACCAGAACTGTATCTCCCAATATGTTCCCTGTTCTGTAACTCTGTATCCTAGATCATTGTGTAATACTGATTATTTTGTATTAGGTATACCTATGGAAAACCAGTGACAGGGACTGTCACAATATTTGTTGTGCCACTGTACAACTATGAATATTCAGAAGCTATTAAAAAAACATACCAGGTAGGCATGACCTTGTTTGTATGTTTATTTGTACCAGGATGCTCTAATCTACCATTGGTCTACCAACCGTATTGTCATAAAGTTACAAGTTAATTCTTTACAGTATAATTCAAATAGTACAGGGAATAGGATAAACTGACAAGTCGATAAAAAATTCACCGTAGACACCTGGAATATGAGAATTAACATTGATAAGTACAAAGTTATTCATATAGGTATCTTTTTAAATCAGGGAATATTAATGCAATGCGCATTATGTCAGTATTTATTATTTAGATCTGTTTTATTATTGCTTAAGACGTGTCTACTAATTTATAGAACTATGTATTTTAACTCTAGTAAGTAACATTAATGAATAACTTGTGTGCTGCATGCCAGATAATTCTTGAAAACAGAGTATGACTTCATTTTCAGTTCACTTGTAGTTAACTTTTAGTGATCAGCCCTAAACATTTTTTATAATTCGATTAAAAACTGGTGACAGTCTCGTCGTCATTTAGATCAAGAAGTAATTTCTGCCCCTTTAAGACAAAATGAAATTCCTCAATATATTTTATAATGTTTTATTACTTACAAATACGCAGTCTTACTTTACAGCATTTATTCATACATTAAAACATTTACACAGACTTCTATATAATTAGCTAAGTAACTGTCTCTTTTATTAATAATTTTAGATCTCTGGATCTGTAAACTTTAGCTTCACCCATGAAGAAATAAAAAAGAAATATACAAATTGGGAAATGATAAGTGTAACAGTCTATTTGACAGAAGAGCTTTCAGGTAAGTAAGAGTAATCACTCATTATTATGGAATCAAAGTATACAAAATGAAATGTTAAAACAAGTGATTCTTGTTAAGACTGAGACTACAAGGACCGCAGTTTTTCTTATGACACTACTGTTTGGTCAGATATCTCTTTGTGCTGCTGTGGCCCTGAGGGTCACAGCCCTGGAGGTCATGTGACAACCGATGTAGAGCTTCAGAATCTTAAAAGTGATCTATACATTGTGTTAACAGAATTGCAAGCAAATGTATACATTGAGGTTTAAATGTGTTTATAGTATCTCCGGTTTATGACATTTCCAGTAGCTTATTATGCACGTTAACTGCTTTAAATGAAAAACGTGTACTTTGTATATCAAACCACAAGTGATGTCATAAACAGGAGACACAATAGACACATGAAAACACATTTTTCTCTTAATGTATGCCTTTGCTTGTAATTTGCCTTACACAATGCATAGATAATTTGTCATCATTATGTATTCTCTATATTCACAGTATAAACAATGTTTAGATATCAGAGGCCCTTTAACACAACTCATAATGCATGAGCAAATAGGCAGGTTAGATCTGGCAACATATTACTGACTTCACACTGTCCCTTTAATATCTCTTTCTCCAAAATGGACTAAACTATCAGCATGAAATTATTACAATATGCAAGTTTATAGTTGGTTTCTAGGTCTATTTTGCCTGCTCAATATTAGGTGGTGTATTCTAAAAAATCATTTTAATAATATTAGTACTAACTGAGTTTTTTGTCCATGTTTATATTTACCACCTATGTCTTCTAACAGGTTCCACAATTAACAAAACATCATATATTGAAAAAATAACTTCTGAGTATAAAATCACCATACATAATGACAAACCGCTATTTATTGAATCTGATCAAACTTGCAAAATACAGGTATGTGAGTTAATGTGCTATAACATGTTAGGTTTAAAATCAGTGGTGCTTCTTGGTTTCGTGCTGCCCTAGGCAGACTAAAATCGGGCACCCACCCACTTTGCACACCCACAACATGACCCATTACCCACATTGCACACCCATGAAATGCCCCATCACCCACATTGCTTCCCCATTGCATGCCCCATCACACACCCATTGCCTGCTCCATTACACACATTGTTCACACATTACATGCCCCATAACTCACATTACATGGCCCATCACCCTCATTGCACACACATTACATGCCCCATCACATGCACCCATTACATGTCCCATCAACCACAATTACATGCCTTCATCAGTGCACAGACACCATGCGGCCTCTTCCAATCTCCCCAGCCATCGTCCCTGCTAGCAAGCTAGATGGGGGTTTTTAAGGGGAGGTGATGTTTTTCCACTGCCTCCCTAGCAAACAAGGTAAGTGCCGCTTTAAATTAGCAGGTTTACTAATATAACTACTCTGGTTCCTAAACACTTTTTATTGATTGGTAGTCTAAAGAAATATCAGGGACAAAGTAAAGAGTAAATATACTGATCAATAGCATTCATTTGCATGTGCACCAGCAACAATGGGGGTTATATTTAAATATGGAGTACACTTCAAAAGCACCAGATCGCGGCGCTATCGGCATGTGTGTCTATGTAAAAGGCACACTCCCAACAAATTTCAATACAGATACTGGTACTTTGATACACTATGATGATTTTTATTGTTACTGTTCTACTTATCTATGTTTATTTTCCAATTATATAGATACAGATCTTACGGATCGACAATGCAGCTTTATCAAAAGACGACAGGAAAAAAAGGACTTCTGTAAAAGTGATCCATTTAATTAAAAAAGAAAGACCGTTTCATCATACTAAAGCTTTCCTATACAACAATTGGAATACATTACCCTATTGCCCTAATGTCTTTTTAAAAGAGTTCAGCATTCCAGAATCTGGCCTTATTACAGTTGAATTTCCAGTGCAGATGTCAACACAAATAAAAGTAGAGGTAACTACAAGCATAACATATGACAATATTGATAGGCAATAATCACTCTAAATTGCAGCTGAGTGTACATTTAAATCTAGTTGACTTGTCTTAAGAATCGACCTACACATTAGCAAAATTCAAGTAAAATGTTAATAATTCTCCACTAATTCCTTTCTCTTCTCAACCCTCATTAGGATAGCACCTCCTTCATCCGCCTCAAGCATTGATGGTTAACCTTCACATCTTCTTGTGAAACATAGCCTGCTAAAGATGCTAAGCCTGCAGTGAACTAAGCTTTTCTTGATACCTGTCTTTGCTTGCTAATCATCAATGAAAACTTAGCTCACAACTGTGCAAGTGAACTGTAAAATATGGCTCCCATGATGCGTTGAGCACAACAGCCAGGATGCTAGTTTTGTCTACTTTGGATCATGTTAACCATTCATTTCCTCTTAGCACTCCCATCCCTTTCTATCTTATCAGTTCAATCCTTGGTCTTAGCCATATATCCCTCACTGTAGTACCACCTCACTGATCTCATTGCCATAACAGTATCACACTGGCATCAGTGAAAATCTAGGAAGTGTTACAGAGAAGACTTTTCCACTTTGCCTAGGGACAAACGCACTGGTACATCACATTTTCTAGTCTGCCTAGGGGCCAAGAGGTGTTCTTTTAAGGTGTATCAACTGAACACCTCTGATGGTGACGCTGATTCCTGGATATCAGAGGGCTTCAGTTAATACATCTTAACAGAACTCCTCTTGGCCCCTAGACCGACTTGAAACTGTGATGTACCAGTGTTTTTGTCCCCCCCTGGGCAAAGTGGATATTGATTTACGTCTTGACTTATAATATAAAAAAAAAAAATGTCATTCTGTCTGTCAGTGCTGGTGGTTTTTAGATCCATAAATATTTGGAAGGTGCTTGGACCAGATAGAATTCCAGGCTGTGTTTTTAGGTTTGTGCTAAATAGCTGGCTGGCGTCTTTATAAATATATCCTACTGTTCTTTAGCACAATCCTCTATGGTTCCTCAATTTTAAACAACCTACTTTCATCCTGGTACCGATAATAATTTCAGGTTGGTGGCATGCACATGAAATGTTATGACATGCTCCAAGAAGATAGAGAAGATTAATTTTACTAACAGATTCCAGCTGATTTTGATCCTTTGAAGTTTGCATATTTGCTGTAATAGATCTACAGATTTCTGCAATAAACATAGTGGGAAACTATACTAACCAAATTTGGCTTGCAGGCTAAGTATCAGAACACCACAGAGCAACGAATGTTTGACTTACCATACAAGATGATACCGTTTGTAGAGATGAAAATACCTAACTCAGAAATAGAGGTAATCCATAAAAAATCCTTTCATGTTTACTGCAAATTTGTATTTTTCAGGTGTAGGCCCCAAGAATCCAATACATACAACATCACATATTTCTCTTACATTTTTCAGGTTGGAAGAGAATTTATTGTACAGGTCAATACCTACCCAAATATACAAGCGATTTATTATGTGGTATGTAGAATTTTCAATTCTAAAATAAAATAACCATGTAGATAATTCTGTGGTATAGAAACATAGAATTTGTCACCAGGTAAGAAAAATACAGCCAACTAGTCTGACCACATTAGACATTTTAATCCAGAGATCTAGAAAAATATATTTATACTATTTATAACACATGCAAAAGTGTGCAATTCCTTACTTTTCATGTATACTTTGAAAGTTCTGAAAGTGTGGTCAATCAATGAAAGTTTCCTCTCTTCTTATAGGTCATGGCGAAAGGAATAATAGTTGCATGTGGGGTGAAAATGAACACATCCTTCAGCATGAGACCAGAACATTCCTGGGCTCCGTCTGCTGTTTTGATTGTGTATTTTCTTAACAGAAATGTCAGCCATAGTGATATTGTGAAAACCTCTCAGAATCTTCACATTAAAGGAGCATTTAAGAACACGGTAAATATTTTACTTTAAAAAACACTTTTTGGTAAAGTGTGAAGAGTCACTAAATCATAAAAATAGCTTGCATTTCAAATAGATTAGGATGTACACATTGCTATGCCGTTATTACGTAAATACTGTTATATTGCTTGTTTAATGTAATATTGCATTATACTTCCTATTTTATATTTAGCCTAGTTGTAGTTCTGTAGCTCAACAGAGTTTCTCTCACAAATAAAGAAGGAAGTTGGGGCGCTGTGGTATTGATACCAAAGTAGGTAATATATAGAACCATTCTACCTAAAATATTTAGAAAAACAATATTTAGAATTCCGCTGGGGAGGTGCTGTTAGACAAACCAACAGCCACTCAAAACTAGGGTTTTTAGTTAGGTGTAAGACTCAGATTGTAGAGATGGAATATAGTTAAAGAGATTAAAATAAAATGCTTTAGAACAATTTTTTTTTCATTCCTGGAATGGAACTTGGCTACAGTGCCGTGCGGAACATACTGTGGAGCCTTCCTGGCCTTTTTCATGCTCTGTGATTTTCAGGCTTCCTGGCAAGTAGTTCAGAAAATTAATTTTAATCTTTACGAGGTACTTTTCCCCATTTGAGTCACCATTTTGGCGTGTGTCTGCTGGGTTTTCCCAAAGAGGAGACCTTGCTGTGAAGTATGGTCACATCTGTGCAGATCACCATTAGCTTCGCGTTCACCATACTCGAAAAGTTGCGGTAAAGTTGTTTGTCTGCCTTTGTCCTGTTCAGCAGTGTAGACAGGTGATTTTGTGCCTTGTACACTGTTTTGGGTCACTAAAGAATCATCGGAACGTTCCTCCGTCTCTGACTGTGAGTGCCTTGTGGCCGCAGCTGCCAAACTCAAGAAAGGCTGCATGGGCATTATTTAGAAGCACCAAATGTCCAGACCTCTTTGCTGGTGCTGCTGCCCGGCCAGGTAATTTAGAAGTTGGTCAGTGAAACCATCTCCATCATATGTGCTTGTTAGGTGCGGAGCTCAGACAGGTTGCGTCCTCTCTCAGCCATTGCTAGTACTGCCCCTCTATTAGTTACACTTTAAGAGGCATTGCACTTGCAGAATAACTAGGGGTATATTTTTTATTTATCTTTCTTGAGAATTTAGTGGACATTACTGAGACTAATTAAGAATATATTTTAGAAGTGAATATTTGTTTGACTATGAGGATGAAATTAATGTACCATATTAAGTTCAATTTTGGGTTGAATCAATTAAGGGTGAATTCTAGAAATGGAATTATATAAAGGGAATATGGTTAAATTAACAAAGCACTTGTATTGTCAGTAAAATGTTTAGAGGCATTACACTTGGAAAGAAATTAGGGTTTTTGTTTAGGAATATATTAATGAGGAGAATCACTTTAGGGAAATAGTTCCAGGAGATAAAGTAAAATAGGGATTACATGTAAGAATTATAAGAATGTGAGTATAGTTTGCTGCTTCTCCATCTCCCCACTATGTGGCTCCTTAGGCAGATTGTCAATTCAGAAATGCAACACTGTGCCTGGCCCAAACAACATGAACACAGTCTTGTTAGTATGTAGGAATAGTTTGCTGCTAGCGATTCACTTTTCAACCTTGAAAGCATTGACTATTTTTGTTACACAAACACCTTACTATAAAACATTACATAGTAAAAGGCCAAATTATGTTATGGATACATATAAAAATATTTATATAAAAAAGTTATTGATTTTTTTATACCTGTGAAGTAACAAATAAAAGTTTTGTATTTGCTCTTTTCTGTACTCCTTTAGGTCTCATTATTATGGAATAAAAGCAAAGCACAGCCAGGAAAAATGTGTCTTTGGCAATAACCGTGGGAGAATCTCATTCTTTATTAGGATTACGAATTGTTGATAAAAGTGCCACAAACGGAAATTATTTAACATCTAGCACTGTAAGTATACTGGGTATATATATCATTTTTTTCATATAAGTAAGTATATTGCAACAATTTAAAATTGGAGAAGTTAATGGCATGCGATTTAAAAACTTTAATCTAACCACAGCTTGGTTTATCATGGACAGCTCACAGTCAGTGCAAATATTTGTATCATGTGGGCTTCAATAATGGAAGAGGATGTAAAACGAAGGTCTTAACGACCAATATGCCTGATAAACGGACCATAAAAAATGGTTAATGCAATGTCAGTTATAATAAACTTGTTCTTATCAAACCTTTCCATAAACATGTTAATCATTTTTAATAAAGGAAGGGGTTTATGATATCCATCAATTGCTTATCTTAAAAAATGAACCCCTCTGTGTCTGCTAGCATCAACAGTAAAACGTTCAAACAAAATCAAAAATCAAAGTACATGTGTTATGTTCCCCTATTGCAAATGAGCTGTACAATCATTTACTTGTAAATGTTTATGATGATCATTACAATAATCATCTGTAAATAAGACAATTTGTCTTTAAAAATGTGCCCTGTTTTGCTGGTCTAATAGCGTTTTCAATGATCTTTTTGTCATGCATTTAGGCATTACCACTGGTTACTGAGTGACAGAATGGAAGGCCCATAAAATTTAAAGTACCACTGACTATTAAAAATGCACTGACCATGTCCACTAGACATGTGCAAAACTAAAATTTTAATTTCGTTTTCGTCCATTTCGTACGAAAATGTTATTTATTTAGTCTAAAATGAATTTCGTTCATTACTGCATTCGTTTCAGACGAAATTCGTTCATTATTTTCGTTTCGTTTTATTCGTTCGTCTTATAGAATAAGTGTAATACTATTGGCTTTCTATAAACCCAACGAGAGCCCCATTCATAAGAAATTCTTATTTCATAGAAAGGCAATAGTACTACAAGTAATGACGATGCAATATTGTGCTGTGAGACCACTGGCAACTGATGTGGGGGCAATAATGAGACTGAAAAAAGGGGAACAGAGAAAGGAAATTAACTTTGATGATTTTTTTCAATAAATGTTTTATTAAATATTATTTATTTAGAAAGTGTTTTACCATGAAGAACACATTGAGATTTCTCTCATTTTCAGGTATGTCCTGGGGACCAAGTCCAGAACGATAATATACAATGTTTCACATTTAACAGGCGATTTTACATGCATACATACATACATACATATATTTATACAGGAAAGTTGGGGAGAGAACATACAGGGTAAATCATTAACCCCTTAACGCATTCGGACGTATATATACGTCCTGAAAAGCATGGTCCTTAACGTATATATACGTCCTCCATTTTCATGTAGTGTTGCGCTCATTAGCGCAACACTACATGTCTGTAGCTACTCTCAGGGGCTGCTTCGGATCCGAATCAGCCTCTGAGAGGGCTTTCAGCCCCCCCTGCGCGCATACGATCACCGCGAATGTGATCGTATGAGCGCTAACACACATAGGCAGTGAAAGCGGATCACTGCCTATGTGTGAGAGTGTTGCAATGATGCCTCTATCGAGGCATCATTCAACACCTTTTGTGCCCCCCTGGGCACCGCGATGGTGTGTGCTGTTTCGGAGGAGCATGCTCCTCCGATATAGCATGCCCAGAGGAGAGCGACGGAAGACAGAAAAAAAAAATCTCTTCCGTCGCTCTGAAACCGCTACTTGACTGCCCCTACAGGCAGTTAAGTATATTGCAGTTAAAAATAGAAAATTAATTAAATAAATAAATAAAATAAATAAATAAATGGAAAAAGTTAACCCTAGATCTACTGTACCTAGATCTAGGGTTAGTGTCATAAATAGGGTCAGAATTAGGGTTACAGGGGGGTTCGGATGATTACAAGGGTTAGATTAAGGGGTGGGGGTAGTTTTAGAGTTGGGGTAAATTTAGGGTTGTGGTTAAAAAGTCACTGTAGAAGAAAATGATTAGAAAACAAAAAAAACACTAATATTGTTTATTGCCCTATTACTTGAAATAAAACATAGACAAACAAGGAAACATTGGTATTACTAAATTCAGGACAAATATTATAAAGATATATGGGGTCTTTTTAACCATTTGTAATTGTGTAAAAAAAAAATTAGGTCAAAGTTAGAAAAAGTGTTTTTTATGGCATATTTTCATCATATTTTATATTTTTTTAATAGTAAATGATATCATATGATGAAAATAATAGTATCAAATGAAAGCCCTATCTGTCCTTTAAAAAATGATATATAATTTGTGTGGGTGCACTGAACACAAAGAAAGAAATTCACAGTTCAGTAAACGTATGACAAAAATAATGGAATTCTGGTCTTCAAGGCACATCAAATGCAACATAGCACTCGGTCACTAAGGGGTTAAGGATATAAAAATAAAGAGGAAACAACAACAAATAAGCATGGTGTATGAAATACACCATCAATGTGAAAATCTTTGTAAAGCAATATTTACTAGAGAAAATGTTGTTCCTATAGGTTGTCTTATATTTAGGCCTTTTCTTATTTTCATTCAAAAAGATTCAAAGTTTGGTGGGGGTGTATTTGAGCAAACACAGTATTTTTTTTTAAAGTTTTAATTGTTTAACATTACTTACTTATTAATATAAAAATTAATAATAGTTTGGAAATTGATATTTCTTTGAGGATGTGATGTACTTTTGCACAATTTAAATGATATACTAAATAATAATAAATCATTATCTTTCTAGGTGGAAAATGCACTTGTTATACAGGTATGGAAACTAAATCATGTCACACATTATATTAGAACCTTAAATATTTAAAGGATTTTCTTTTTTATCACTTGTGACTGCTGATTAGATTTTAAAGGTTGTCGACTAGGAGTGTTGCTTTCTCAGTAAACTATGTATCAAAATTCATAACTTCAGATTCAGATGCATTTGCATTTTAAAATATGATTTCATTTTTTACATAATACACTATATAGGTCATTGAGATGCAACTATGCCTGAGTTGAAGTTGTAATCATTGCAAGATTTTAGAAGGTAACTTTTAAAATGGGACCTGATATAAATAATTACTTAAGTAAAAAGCCAACTGTGAACAGTTAATGGTAGAAAGTTCAAAAAGCAGTTTATTTATAAATGGGACCAATTATTGTGGGGAAAATGTTTACTCCTAGCATTGTGTAGAAGCTGTGATTAGGGGAAGTGCCTCAAAAATCAACGTATTCCAAAATGGATTTGAAAAAGGGTAATTGTTCTTTAAATCTTAAAAGTCAAGCTGTGGGATGTACGTATACAGTATTTGCTTGAATATAATACGAGTTTTTTTTCAGAGCAAATGCTCTGAAAAATCCCCCTCGTCTTACATTCGAGGTCGTCTTATAATCTGACCTCAAATTGAGGTCAGACTATAAGACATGGATCCAGGTCCCCAGCAGAGCTGCAGGGGACCTGGATCCCCCTCTCTAACAGCAGGGGATGTCTGCGCGATGAGCGTAGACTCCCCTGCTTCCGTCCGGCACGACCGCCGGGGCTTCTATGAAGAAGCCGGGTACTTCCTGCTTCGTCACAAATGTCCCGGCGAGCGTGCCGGGCGGCAGCAGGGGAGGTCTACGCTCATCACGCAGACATCCACTGCTGCCCCACTAGGCACCAGGGTGAATCGGGCAGCTGGGGGATGTCTGCACGATAGGTGCAGACATCCTCCATGCTGCCCGACAAGGCAGTCTATTATGACGGACCAGCTGTCCGTCATAATAGACTGCCGTGTCGGGCAGCATGGAGGATGTCTGCACCTATCGTGCAGACATCCCCCGGCTGCCCCCACTAGCCACCAGGGAACGAAACCAGGTAAGGGGGGGGGGGGGACGACAGTGGACACAGACAGACAAGGGGAGGGGGGGATAGAGAGAGACAAAGGGAGGGGGAGGGGGGAGGACACAGACAGACATGGGGAGGGGGGGAGAGAAAAGGGGAGAGGGGGGGTAGAGAGAGACAAAGGGAGGGGGGAGGACACAGACAGACAAGGGGAGGGAGGGGGGAGACACAGACAAGGGGAGGGGGGATACATAGAGACCAGGGGAAAGGGGAAGAGAGAGAAGTTTTGGGGGGAGAGAGAGACAACGCTGGGGGGGGAGAGACAGCTGGGGGAGGGGGAGAGAGGCTGCATTGGCACATAAAAGTAAATAAAAACAAGAAATGCATTTGTATTATATAAAGTTTTTATTAAATATTAAAAATCAATTTACATATATACAAGTTAAATTTTTTTCCTATAGGGTAGTCTTATAATCAGGCTTTTAGTTTTTTAAATTTCGCAATTTATGTGGTGTCTAATCACCTTAATTAACTCATAACTCGGTAAAGGAACAATGTAGAGAGCTGAAAATAGTTGTGTTGACCCAGAAATTCCAGCATGAATAAGCTGTGCTAATTTCATGATTCTAGAGTTCAGCGTTTGACACACATTCTCTGTTTTACAGTACAGATTTCCTTGGTCTGTAGCTAGTAAGGGATTATTTATGGTAAGGACAATAAAGATATGGAATTCACTGCCAAGAGACGTAGTGCAATCAGATATAGCAGACGCCTTCAAAAAGGGTCTGGATTTTTTTTTTTTTACTAAAAGCACAACATAAGTTAGAAATGATAAAATCAACATTAATATATAGAGCTTGTGGATCCAAGGAGATTACATTTTTTGAGTCAAGAAGTAATTTTCCCCATCTATTGTAAAACTCAGAATCACTTAATTAATCCCTATGTGAAGGTAGGATATTCTCTATGCTGAACAAAAAGATGCCAGAATGCCATAGAATGTCCTAGAATGTCTTGTGGCCCCCGGCAATGAGCTATGTTTCAGATCCCACTGCAGGGACCTGCAGCGGCATCCCACCTTTCAGATGTATGGCAAGGTAACAAAAGCATTAATGTTAACAAAAGCATTAATGTATGGTAGGGTAAAAGCAGCAGGTACTCAAAGCGAGCGGCGGGAACATTTTGTGCGTTTTCAGCAGGGTCCCACATCTATTAAGACCCTGAGGTCTCTGCCACTGTATCCCTGGCTACCAATCACTTTGTAAACAGGACATGAACAAAAAGAGGTTAAGGGTTTATGACTTTTTTGGATGAACAGCAGGAAGAAGGATAGGTACAAGGGTTGAACTTGATGGACTTTTTTTCAACCAAAACTAATAACAGTAGCAGTGGCAGAATAAGACCACTCCTCCCAATATTTTGGCACACCAGCTGTGGACATCATTGATTTATGATACTCACAGGTTGGCAGAGCATCATATAAAGTTTATCACTGCTACAGAAATCCTTTGATATTAAGCAGATCCAGGAGATACAGATGTTAGGAAAACTTAAATACAGTGCCTCTCACAGCTGTCAAGAAACAAGTCCTCAGACCCTAAACAAATACATTTTACCCATGTATCTATCTATCTCTCTTTGTATATTTACACACAAATATTTTATATGCCTGAGTAAATCAAGTTTTCCATATTCACAAGTATACAAATACTTATAAATAAATGTAGGTGGGGGAATTTAGAATATGGCATAGTTGCACCCAATTGGTAACAACCTACTATTAATACATTAATGCTTTTGTTTGCTTTTCACCTTTATAACATTAGACTGAATATAAGACTGCTTCTTTGAGACCAGAGATGATTCCACATGAGGGTGAGTCATTAAAATGTATATACTTTGTTTTGTCACAATTCAATTGCAAAACTTGCACTGTTTATCCCCTCGAGATTCTGTCTGGAACCAAATAAAACACTAGAACAGGATGTAGATGTCATATCCTGGCAATTGGCTTTTATAAATGAATTGTAGACCGTACTGTCTCCTTTACTAAGCCACCAGTGAAGGATCCCACAAGGCAAGGTGGACTGTGTAGTTGGAAAAAAAGGATTTGACACATTTGCTCAACTGGAAAAAAAAATCCATGGTGTCTATGATATGTCTGCAAGGGGTTAGGCATTTATAGATGAAGGAAAATATAACATTTCCTTGGTTTAAATACGTGACTGAATGTCAGCTTTTTACTTAAATGTTTGTGCTTAAATAAACACAATGGTTTCGTTTTCAGGAAATAAAATAAATTATTAAATATTTTATATAAACCAATCACAGAGGAGAGTGAGAGAGAAAAAACAGACATGTAGATGCCCTTTTATATAAATTAGACTCAAATCCAGATCGTTTATTTCTATTAAACCTGTATCACCTGTTGTCACACTGTCTCTGATACACAAAAAAAAGCTATATGCCAACCATAATGATCTGTTCTACACTCAAAGAAAAACATGCAAAGCTAATGATCATTTGTTAATCCACATGTAGTTTGTTTTGTTATTGGCTTACAGTTTATGTTTATATAAGCTAAGAAACAGAAGTGATTGTTTGCATGAAACACTATTGATTTAAAGTGATCATTTGTACAGCAACCTATATGACTTGTTAATAAATAAAACATGTTAAAACAGCAACATATTTCAGGTTTCAAATCTGCGTTGTATAAGTTCAGTGAAGACAATAAACCTGTAATTGAAAGGACATTTTTTCCAGAAACATGGATTTGGATGGAAATCAACATAAGGTAAGAAAAAGTCACTTTTTCCATGTAAATGTCCAAATAGCATTGAACACAATGGCAATTAGAAACAAAAATTCTCATTTGCAGTTTTCCTAAGATAACTGGTTAACACTTCATATAAATATAGTGAAAGAGATGGCATTCACCCTACATTGTTTTCACAGATACCATTTTTGAAAGTTTCTCTAAGGATTTGTTACAACTTTTGAACTTTCTTTGTTTTTTTACTAGAAATGTAATTTAGCCACTTCCTACGTTACATCTGTTTGTCGAAATGTAGATAAGTATACAGAAATTTCATGGGTATATTGCAATTGAACTTAGATCACTGTTATAAATACATCATGTAGTGCTATTTGCGAATATGCACTAGCCAAGAGGCAGAACTTGTTAGACCCCAACAGTTGCAAGTGGCAAGAACTTGTTATAATTAGAAATCAACTTTACCTCTGCTAAGAGAAAAAGCTGAATAGAAATGTGCTTGTATCTGCAAATAAATGGCACAGTATTTTTAACGTTTGCTTCTATTAAAGAAGTATATGTTAAAAAGCTTTTAGTGCCGCTTTATATTATGATTGATGACATTTTATTGTTGCTAATACTTTCACATTATTTTACAGCTCAGGCATCACTTCCAATCTTCAATTTGTTGTTCCTGATACAATTACATCTTGGGAAGCCAGTGCTTTCGTTATTTCTGAGAACCTCGGCCTTGCAGTGACGGAGAAATCTGTTGAGGTACCATATTTTATTATATTTAGTTAATTACAATCTAAGTGATGCTTTTGACATGAGCTGAATGGAAAAATGTATACAGCTCAGCTATTTTGACCGTTAAAGTGGCATTAACATTTTGTTTTAACATTTTTCTTTACTAATAGAAGCAAAAGTTAAAAGATTTTAGCCACTGGTGATAGCCAATATGCATCTTTACAGAGCTCGTCAGCTGCTGACGCATGGTGACAGTAAATAATAAGTTAAGTAGATCCGAATCCGCACTCAAATGTGTAGTGGTGCCGAGGTCCTGGGGCACCACCAAAGCCAGCATTGTAGAGGAATCAAAGAAAGGATCCAGCAGTCGACAAATTTAAAGTGAAGAGATTTATTCAAACACTGGCCTGTGTTTGAATAAATCTCTTCACTTTAAATTTGTCGAGTGCTGGATCCTTTCTTTGATTCCGCATGGTGACAGTGGCTGTGTGCGCTGAGCCAATCAGATCGTTGTCTGTTGGAGCTGAAAGTCACGTGCAGCGAGATACCTCCATTTGCTACAGCTGTGGTGTTCTGGGGCGGTGGGCTGAGGGTAGACCGCACCTGGTGCCGAATTGAAAGGTCCACCTTCGCCCTGTAAAGCAGAGCAGAATGCTTCACTGTGGAGCAGAGGGCAGCATCATCTCTGTGTGTTAAACACATTCAGAGCTCAGTCAGTGCTGCTCGCGCTCCCTGCACATAGTGATGATTCAGAGCATCAGAAATAATGTGGTTTTATTATGTCTTGAATTCCAGCTTGAAGTGTCCCAGTCTTTCTTCATTTCACTGAATCTCCCCTACTCTGTAACCAGAAGTGAACAATTCATTCTGGAAGTTATCCTGATTAACTACTTAGAAGAAAACCTTGAGGTTTGTGCTTAAATAGTGTGTGAATGTGATGGAAATGGAGGATAAAACACTGTTTCCTATGTACATCCTTAGATTACTATATGTATTTATACTCAGTGGCTACCTTATTAGTCCCACCAATCTAGTACTGTATTGGACCCTTTCAACTCCAAAACAGACTGTTTTTTTCAGCATGGATTAAGAAAGTGGCTGCTAACATACCTTAATTTCTTTAACTTATTGCTCTATTTTTTTGTAGTTTCTGAGTATTTTACAAAACATACATTCATTCTTAAAAACATGCAGTCCAACTCGTTCCACAGACAATGTATTGGATTGAGGGTAAGAGACCCTACTGAAGATCACTGTCATCATTGTGGAATCAGTTTAAGATGATGCATTCTTTGTGACTTGGATCATTATCCTGTTTAGTAATCATTTGTATGCATGCTCATGCTGTCAAAACTCTGATCCATACTGTTATCTTAAAATAGGTAGATCCGAATCCGCACTCATAAATGAGATGGTGCCGAGGTCCTGGGGCGCCACCCAAGCCAACAGTGTAAAAAAATCAAAGAAAGACTCCATCACTCAACGATCTTTAAGTGAAGAAATTTATTCAAACACAGGCGACATTTCAACCCTGGCCGGTTTTCTTCAAGCCTTGAAAAAAACCCGCCAGGGTTGAAACGTCGCCTGTGTTTGAATACATTTCTTCACTTAAATATCGTTAAGTGCTGGATCCTTTCTTTGATTTTTCTTACTGTTATCTTGACCTGTTACAAAATTGGAGATGTCCAGAAAAAGATAATATTTGGTAGAACATTTAATCTCTCCATTTTAACTAAACATTGTGTAGGTACAAACCGGGTAAGTTACCCCACTAAACAAACTCACTAGGATTGTCCCTGCACAATGTGGAGCTAAATTGATGAGATTAAATCTTTATCTCACCTCAACTAACCTTTTAGGGAATAGACCTCCAATATCTCAGGATATTTTTCCATCTTGCAGCAGAATTTGCAAAACAATCACAGAAATATGACTCATATCAATGTCATTTAAAGAGTAGTCAGCTGCCTTTATGAGAAAATGTTTTGACTATCTGTATACAAAAGTACTCATATGTAACGTATTCTTTCAAATTTGCTGTATGTTATTGCTATGTTTTTGCAGGTCACAGTAACATTGGAAGCTAGTGACTCATTTGAGGTAATTGTACCAAATAATGATGTCAGTAAAGTAGCTGGCCAAAAGAATGTGGTTGTTCCCAGTCAGGATGGAAAGACTGTTCTGTTTCCTATAAAACCCCAAAAATTGGGCAAAATCCCAATCACAGTGAAAGCAACTTCATCTGCAGTTTTTGATGCTATAACTCAAAGTATACTGGTAAAGGTAAGTTATAATAAAACCTATTATGTATCAATAATGTAGAGTTCTAATAGAAGTTGCCTGACTTGAATAACTCATTTCTAATTAAAATAATTTTTTCAAGAATTTAAATTTGATCTGTGTTAAAAATATATTTATTTGGATGCAAAAAAATAGCTCATGATTTCTGAAATGTCACACCATGTTTGTAAAGAAAAAGTACATGTATGTCTTGCTTTCCCGTGTCTCAGATGTTTTAAATGAACTGTGATTAAAAGGGTCGTATCCTATAAATACGCTCCAGAAATATTCTGTTGTTATATCCTTAAAAAAGAAGTGGCCTCTTTTCCACCAATTGTTTGCTGGTATAAGGGCTGCTACCAGAGGGTGAACAGTGACATATCCCCCCTTTAAAAAAAAAAATCCAAAGGTTTATTGGATTAATTCATTAAAATTAACGTACATTTTATATGCAGTACAGTGCAGTCACTTTACATTTGTGTGCTCTTATTTGAAGGCTGAAGGAGTGGATCATTATTACTCTCTGACTGAAGTTTTTGAAGTGGATGGAACTAGCGGCGCGGCTCAGACTGTAACAAAGACTTTCTCATTCACCTTTCCTTCTGATACAGTGCAAGGAAGTGAGGAAGCAGTTGTTATGGTTATTGGTAAGAACTGTTAATTACACCTCTCATAAACACATTTAGCTAAAGATTCGGCAGCAGTATTTCCTGCTCTTTGTGCACACTAGATACTATGGAGGAGTGCATGCTCCTCCTAAAAGGAGTATGGGGATCTAGTTACACAAGAGATGCAAGTGAAGGTTAAGATCTCAGTCAATCTAGAGGTACTGGGGTAAGTCATGGGTGTGCAACATGGGTGATGGGGCATGTGTTCGGGCAGGTCTTGTGGATGCAAAGTGGGTGCTGGGTGGGGTGTTCTGGGTGTGCAGTGTGGGTGCTGGTGCATGTCCTGGGTGTGCAAGGCTTTTCTATGGCAAGAGATGCGGGGGCAATAACTAAAGGGGAAATGGAGTGGGGTGCCCCAGACCATTTGGACTTTAAACTGCCCCACAATTTCTGATGATGGAACTGCACCCAGGACTTATCACAACCCCTAAGAATATGCCCCATCACCAGATTGCACTCCCAGTATTTACCCCATGACATGCTCCATCACCATGTTACATTCCCAGCCAGCACCCATACATCCCTGATGTCTAGTGCCAAGCTGCATGGTGTCTGTGCGCTGCCCAGGAGCACAGATATTCTACCATGCTGCCTCTTGAGCTTCTGGCATGTTCTGAAGGCTGAGTGATGGCAGGTCAAGTGAGATCTGGTGCTCTGACATCAGACATGTGTGGGGAGTGCAAGAGGCAGCATGGTAGGATGTCTGTGCTCCTGGGCAGCGCACAGACACCATGCAGCTTGGCACTAGACATCAGGGATGTATGGGTGCTGGCTGGGAATGTAACATGGTGATGGAGCATGTCATGGGGTAAGTACTGGGAGAGCAGAGACACCATGATGCCTGCTCACTGGCAGAGGACTGGAGAGGGGAGATTTTTCGGGCAAACTTTATTTGTTTTAAGAAGGCCCCAATAGTGGCCCCATGACAAGCATTTCACCTGCCACCCCCTGATCGCGGCCCTGATTACAGTTTAAATATAACTTAGGGAATATTTATGAGCAGTTTTGTAGATGAGAACTAGGACTTTGAATTGAAGCCTGAAGGATCAAGACAGAAAGTGTATAGACCAAGGGGAGAGGATTTAGTAGAGAAACATGTAAGTAAAATTAAGATATTAGTAGTATTTGTTATGCACAGTAAATAAGTGGAAGCTGGGAAATGGGGAAAACATTCTAAATGGTGTTGGAGTAGTCTAGAGGTGTACATGCACAAAAACTTTGGACACGTCTTTCAACTTATTTATGCATAACCATGATTGTTATTTATGGATGAATATTTATATTTAACAGACAATAATAACCACAGGTGATAAATCATGTTTGAATTTATGTCAAAATATTTCACAATACTTCAACAGGGGACTTTCTTGGACCTTCAATCAATGGCCTTGAGTCTCTGATCCAGATGCCATGTGGTTGTGGAGAGCAAAACATGATTAACTTTGCACCAAATATCTATGTTCTTCAATATTTAACAGCAACCAATCAGCTAAAGGATAACATAAGAACAAAATTAATACGCTTAATGGAGCAAGGTGACTATATGATTGAATTTTCTGCTTTTGAAAGCTCTGTCATTTGTTTGGAATTTTGTATGCTAAATACTATTTTAGTGTGGATGCTCTTAAGAGCTGATGTCCACTGTCGACTGATGGGCTTATTGTGGCCCTTAAGGTAATTTGCGTGTTTCCGGTCCTCGACATTACAAAGTTTGACAACACTGCTCTGAATTATATGTAAACATTTCTGGTGCAGCACCAGGATTCTGTCTAAAAGAGAAATACATGTCTGTAATGCTGAAAACTGACATGAAAACCAAGTTAACAATTGCCTAGAGCAACAATACACAATATCAGTGTTTGCTGCCACATTTCAGTTAAGGGGCAGAATCTGTTGTTAGGGACTTTATGGATATAGTAGCACTGGGCTGATGAGCAGCTCACAACTGCTTGAAGAGGGACTAAAAGCAATAATTACATTTTTGAATAATAAATGCTATTTCTCCCTGATAAAATAGTTTTTATTCCTATGAACCCCCATTCAAAAAATATCCCATAATCTTTGTTCATGAAACTAAGGGGGCTATTCACTAAATGGTGAGTTGCATTTGAAGCACAATTAAAAAAAAAAAAAAAAAGGTTTCATGACAATAAGATGTATTCCTTCTTTAAGGCTTTAAAAATATTGCAGCTGTGAATATGCCTTCCATGACTGCTACTGTTTAAGGACCATTTTCTTAATGGGTGATCAGTGCTTTACTATAAATATGTGCAGTATACATTCTAAAAGTAACTGTTGTTACTTTTTGTACAAAGTAACAGTTTACAGTAACAGTTTACAGTTGTACAAAGCACTGCATTTTTTTTTAAAACTAGGTAATAAATGGAGGCAGACACCAATCGGAAAAAACACACATCTGAAATCAAAGTTGATTTCCATTTGGCTGCCTACCATTCTAGGAATATTGAAACCTCAACTGTAATTCTAACCATGGTTAGTGGCTCAGGAATAGACAAAAATAAACTATTCATAGCTGAGTATCTTCTAAGAAATGCATACTTAATGGTGTGGTAAAAGTCCTATAACACACTATGTATATTTATTTATCCAAAAATGTAGTACATGCACTCACAGTCCACTTGTAGAAAAACTGTTGATTTATGTAAATATATGAATGAAATCGTATCAATTGTTTCTCTACCAGGAACCTTTGTCAAGACCAAGACTTTGATGCATTAATATAAATGAATAGATCAAATGTTTTTCTACAAATGAATGCATGTACTACTTTTTGGATTGATGCATATTGACCATGTGTGATACCTGGGTGCAGAGCAGAGCGCACGACCCCTATGTTTATATATATATATATATATATATATATATATATATATATATATATATATACACTTCAAGTTGTAGAATAACTGTCTCTTTCTGTTACATCCACACATTAGTTTCACTAAGGTTTAAATGTAAGCCAAGTGATCAAATATTTATATTATCAATGGCAAAGATGGTCTCAGTTGTGGTGGGCGTTTGTCATAAGATAGCCCTTTTAAAGCTATAGATAATAAATTATGTTGCATCCTGCTAAAATAAACAAATGTAGTACCACACTGCAAACAATGAAAAAAACAACCCTCTAAAAGCTTCCAACTGCTGAATGTGGAAGTTCTGGAAAAAAGTGTCAATAAGGCAGGAATAAAAAGTAATACATATATATGGTGGACCTTCCCACGTGGTCTTTATTATACCTTTTGGTCTGATGTGACCTATAGTTTGAAGATTCCTGCTGCATTGATTTGTCTTGTTGTTACATTACATGGCACTGCAAGAAGTGAACAACAAGCAAATAAATGCCAGTCCTGTGCATATCTCTCCATTGCCTCATCACCCCAATTAAAGTGAAAAATAAATATTTAAAAAACGAATTTCCACTGCTAGCTGTGTTGGAGAAAGGAAACAACATTAAGCATATTTTACCATACATTTTCACAGTCAGTATAGAATTCGGAACAATTTCCAGCTGCATGTCATAGGAGAGTAATGTAAAGCTGCACCACAGAGAAGGACAAATGTGTATTCAGGACATATGGCAAAATATTTAAAACAGAAGAACAAATAATTACAGCTATAAATAGGCAGATGTGGGATCGGTGACACGAGAAGTAGTATTATATTAAATGAATACCAAAAAAAATCAGAGGTTGATCCAGAAGCGTTGAGAATAATTCAGTTGACCCCACATATCTACATTAATCCAGACAATTTGCAACATTTACTCAGTTGTTCATTCATTTAATCGCGCAAATTCTGAAACACCAAACAAAATGAGATTGTTGCCAAGGTATGGCCCACGTGTACCATAAAGGAAATTCTACTCTTAGTCCCACCTCTTTAAATGGATGTTCAATGTGGTATCTGCTTGTGTCAGTATATAGACATATGTAAGTGTTGCGTAAATCGTTGGCTCTATGTAAATAAAAGTTAATGCAAATGGAAAGTATTTAAAATGTTTCATGCTTTGTTTGCTATTCTCTTTATTCAGGTTATCAAAGAGAATTAACATTCAAAAGAGGTGAAGGTTCATTTAGTGCTTTTGGAGAAAGTGATTCTTCTGGAAGCACTTGGTGAGAAATGCTGTTTTAATCTGAAAATTTTATTTCAAGTGAGCAAATCTATTTGACTATAGAGATGTATTTTAAAATATATTATGCTTTTACTTAATTTTTTTAATTATTTATGAAAATTTTATTTTTTCAATACAAAATACATAAATAGGGAAAAATTGTTAAACATAATACACATCTGGTTAGATATAGCAATGAGGGAGCGTTAAGATACATGATATTAAAATCTAACCATAGCTTTGCTAAAAATACAGTAAATGTATCTCACATAACCCAATACAGATAAAAAACATAGCACATTACTGAGGAGGAAGAGAACAAGGATTGCCTGTTGATCTTATTAAATGAAACATTTAGGTTTATTTCATGTACTCATAGTCAACTTAATAATCACCTTATCAGTGTTCCTAAGATAAACTTTATAATTTATCAAGGCTTTTTTCACAGTTCTTCTTAACTGAGATATTTCTTATCCAGCATACACCTTTTCCCATTCTTACTTTCAAAATTAATTGATTCCTTAACTGTGATCGACTAAACTCATAACTTTTTGTATGTACAACTATATGTATTTTCATAGCATAAACCAGGGTAAATGCTTTGAGCACAAGTATAAAATAACTTGTAAGTATATTACACAAATTCCAAACACAATTGCAAAATGATGTTCCAAAGTATCTTAAAAATTGTGTAGATTTGATAAAAAGAAACGGTTTTTCAATTCTTTATTTGTCAGCTGAGTTAAATATATCTTTTGAGTAAATCACAGAGCTGCGATATTCAGAAAATGCAATATACAGTTTCAATATGTTGGGATTCATTGATGCAGGATAATAGCTTATATTCAAATGGCAACTATAATTAAACTTATGATAGGCAGATTTTTATTTTATGCAGAATTGAATTTGAAGTAACTTTGTGTCAATAATTGTGAAAATATAATTTGTATATTATATTCACACTAAAGAATGGACTACACAGTTCTAGCCAAAAGTTTAAGTGCACTCGCTTGTTTCTTTCATAGTGTAACTTTTTTGAATATGTGGAAAGAAAAACACAATTACCTCCACCCCATACTTACATTTGAAAATTCTTAGCATGCAGCGATATTTTAAAAATTAGCTTTCTTAGCACCCCCTCTATTAAAATTAATGTAGCACTAAGTTGCCACTGGTAATGCCGTGCCCACACATTGTTCACATGGATCTTGCAAATACACAGCCTAATGACTCTCCTTACTGAATACTTTTTACAAATCAAAATCTATAGGAGAGAAGCATTAACATTTTTACATTGATTTCTAGGCTCTCAGCATTTGTGTTCAGATGTTTCCTTCAAGCTCGGCCATTTATCTACATAAGCCCAGCAATTTTAGACCAAACAGTACAGTGGTTGGTTCAGTACCAGGATATGAAAACTGGAATATTCTCTGAACCTGGGCGTGTCATTCATACTGAACTCCAGGGTGGATTAAATGGGCCCATCACCCTTACTGCCTACATCCTCACTTCACTGCTAGAAGATGAAGCCTACAGAGTAAGTATAATCTAGCCAGCAAGCTATAATTTTAATATTTAATTGCTAGGCTCCATGATATTCTGTCATATCTGAAGCATGTTAGGGATTATGATCGCTCTTGAATGACTTGTGTTATCACGTATCACTGGTTTTTAATACAACACATTCTATTGCTGCCTGTGGTATTCAACTACCTTATAAAATAGCTCAGAATACATTGAATAAAGCCCAATATGTTTATTCCCATATGTTTCAATTTAAAACTGTTCTAAAATTGCTGCATCATCAGGAATGTCTCATCACACATTTTTAATTTATGAATGAACATGTATTCCATAGAACAAAGCGGAATAAGTCACCTTATCATCTACATGTATACGATCAAGATAGTAGCATACCATGGATCTCACTGAGTTTTCCAAGCTGCCATGTCATATACATGCCTGTCATATGCAGCACTAATTGGTGTGTGACATCAGCATCACTAATTAGTGTGATTAGTGTGATTCTGGCAAAGACTAGGGGCCTGATATGTTTGGAGAAGTTGGGCAATTGGAGCAGCATTCAAAGTTGACTGATTTTATGGCTTATTCCTTAAGTAAGTAGTATGTACAGACTATGTTCTGCTTAGGGTAAAATCATTTCAAGAAGTGTGCAGTGCTTTTGGTAGTGTCCCTTTAAAAGTCCTTGGGAAGTGTAAAGTGCAGCTCATGTGCTATATGATGCTATGTATATGTACCATATATTTTCTATGTACTGAGTTTGATGAGAGTGTAGAAATAAATGCATTGTAACATTTTACCAGTAGAGTATGGACTATGGTCAGGATATGTGTCAATTAAGGCCTCAACATTTATAAAAAGTTCCTGGTGCCGTATAATCAATAAAGCAGCAGTGCACTATAAGTAAGTATACCAAGGAGTACCACACAACATTACATACAGTAGCACCTAGAAACTGAAGGTGGAGAAACTGAAATGTGCTCATGTATTTTGCCAATAAAATGTATATTTCACATTTGCTGTATTGACCTGTATGGGTATAAACTATAAGTTTCAAATTGAATATTTTTTATTTCCCATTACTCTTGATTTTAGAATCGTTATGCATCCAGAGTTCTTAAAGCTGTACACTACCTTGAAAGCAAATTTGATGATGGGATTTCCAGTAATCACACCTTGTCAGTGGTTGTATACGCCTTGTCTCTGGCCAATAGCACTAAAGCAAATGCAGCACTTAATCTAATAAATTCAAGAGCAAACAACATAGGTAAGATTAACAAAATAATGTGAAATGATTTGAAAAAAGGAAAGACAACAAGAAATTCCTACCATTTCATTATGTTCCAGGAGGCCTGAGGTACTGGTCTTCTTCAAAAACATCAAAAGACTGGCCGCCACAGTCATTAGACACTGAGACGGCAGCCTATGTGTTACTTTCCCACTACACTCAGAATCGTATTCTTGATGGTATTCCTATCATGAAATGGCTCAGTCAGCAGAGGAACCATCTGGGTGGATATTCATCTACTCAGGTAACTGTACTCCACATAACAGCACTACCAGGAAGAAAAAGTCCCTTTTTTTAATTTAAAGTAGTAGTCAATGAATTTGGAGAACTAACACTCAATATAGCTCAATATTGTAAAGCAGAACAAAAAAAAAGAGAAATGAAAAAGTGGCAAAATGTAGAAATAAAAACTCTATAGAAATCAAAAATTGTGATAGTGGGGAAAACAAATACAATTTGAAATTAAATACAAACACCATTTTATCCTATGCTGTAACCCTTGAGTGGTGTTAACTGTACAATATATAATTAGCAACTAGCTCTTTGTAAACATTACACATTTGTAATCTCTATGGTAGCTTGATATCCAATCAGGCATCTAAACGACACAGATATCACAAACCGTTAACTATGGCTCCCCATGTATATGTTAAATAAGACCATATATACGGTATATGGTATTATTAAATACGTCTAATTCAATAGCAGCTAATCACATATAACTATCTATTATCTAGACTCAGTAGGCTATTCCCCTTTTCTTATACCTACAAAGACAGAAAGTTATCTATGCTGTGTAAGGACCAATTATTCTTATGACTGTTTGGTGGCAGAATACACCAGTAATATAAAAGTTAGAACTCTGCTGTATAAGGGAATGCACAGGATCAAGAAGGATCACATAAAAAATTGAGATATAAATAAAAAAAATAAAAAAAGAAGGATCACAGCGTGCAGTTAGAGGATAGACAGATATATTTTGGGTGAATTACTTAATTGTATTAGCCATAAATCCCTTTGCTTCAGTGGGAACACTACCAGTTTACTAACTCAGCCACGGTATATATCCTTACTTGGTTTACTGTTTAGTCTTCCTAAGCGGAGTCTCACCAAAGAGAGAAAGATGTCTACAGTCATGGGCTTGGGAGCCTTTTTAGACCTCAATCCACTCTACTCCAGGAATACTAGATTATCTTGAAAACGAACAAACATCAAATATGAAATAGTTGCATCCTGTAGTCACTTTTTGTTGTGAAATATGCACACTTTTGGATTGGCATAGGTTTTTTTTTTACATTTTTGAGAATACAGATCTGGCCTATTTTTCATTGATATCATTAGAATATTAGCAGAGAATTTGGAATGTTACTTGTGAGTGTATCTAAAAACAGAATACTTTTTAAATATAGTTATAAATGTATATAAAAATACCTATAAATTCATAATGAGTGATGGGTGACCCACTGTTCATATATTATCTTTCCTCAGGACACCATAATGGCTCTTCAAGCTTTATCACAGTTCATGGTGGTGGCTCCAAGTGGGGCAACATCCTTAAATCTAGAAGTCAGTGACCCAGGGTCCTTTGTGCCAAAAACATTTCAGATCAATAATGAAAATCTTTTGATTTTGCAAAGTCAACAGGTAAATGTCTAACTAGATGAACAGATTTTATGTACTTATACGTATAAAACTATGCATGTGTCTGAAGTACAATTAAGTTTCTTGCTGATTGTAAACTGTGTATTTTGCCCTCACAGTTTTCTGGTATGTAATCTGAAACCATAGCTCTTCACATTTAAATGGAAAAAGAGAGACACTTTTGTTTTCAGGGAAGTGGCTGAAAGTGTGGCTATGGGCACATAATTATATGTGTTTAGACTGTACAGGCAATTAACAGCTATTTATGTAATTTCATAAGTCATTTAGTATAAGAATAAAGTATTTTATTTACAAAAACTAATGTATAAACACCATTACACCCTGTTTAGCACTTTAGCGCACTGTCACTTTTTGTTGTGATTTTATTTGTATTGTATTGGGCACTGAGGGATAGTTGTCAGACAGTTTGCAGCTTGTGCAAATCTAAAATAAGCGCCACTAAACCTCATCACTTTTCCATATAATGTATAAACATGTTTACTGCAATATAAACCCACTTTATTGTAAGTTTTGTTACTGTGGAGCTCTGTAATACAGTCATACACCTGAAAAAGTCTGAACTTTGTGAAAGCCCAAGCAGGCATTCTGTTACTTTTTTCTTGCCTCCTACTTTTTATAAATGCTAGGCTGTTGCCAGATGAGGCAACTCTGCATGGCCAAACTTCCGTTTTTTTTTTTTATATATCATTTTTTTAATTATTTAACTTGTGTATGCATTAAACAGGTAGGTCCTTTTCAACTATGAGTGGTCCTTTAATTAATTCCTTCAAATAGTCCGTATATGGTGAGGTCAAATGAATAAATTAATGTAACATCAAAAGGCATCCTATTGTATACTTCTCAAAAGAGTATTCAGTTATTGAATAAACAAGGGAAACAGACAGAATATAAATGCTATAATTCTGTGATGTGGAGCTTGTTAACTTTAAAGAGGAACTAAACCCATTACTTTCTTTTAATGAGGCAGTAAGCCACTTCATGGAGCATCACATTCTTTCTGTCTGTTTTAACAAGGGGATATGTCCCTTTTTAAGGTATTCTCTCGTTACCTCTCTGTTTATATAATGTTTAACACAATTGATTTTATAAATTAATACATTAATCTACTCCTAATTATGTTTTGTTTAAATGGTAGATTCCAGTTTCTGGTCCTTTGTCAATCAATGTTACTGCAGTTGGAAATGGACTAGCTATTGTCCAGGTATGTTCACAGTACTCCAGTTCCAGTCAAGGTCTACATGGATATGATAATGTAAATACTATATAGGATATGTTGGACTGTGATATGTAGGTGCACAGGATCAAGGGGGCACAAATCACAAGACACTGCTGACCAATAATTTAAATTCCAAATTGAAGAAGACAACACATACAGAAACAGGAGCATGAAGGACCAAAAACAGATCAAAGAAAAAGTATCTAAGTTGAAGTGTTAAAAGAAGGAGAAAGATAGGCCTTGTCAAATAATAATAATATGTTGTATTCCAGTCAAAGCTGGTAGTGAGGTAAAAAAGCAGAATTTGGTAATGGAGATAAGCAGGGTAGTACAGAGGGCAAACCAGGGGTCAATAACCTGAGAAATAGAAACAAACAGTTCACTATAGGTAGAAGTACAGGAGTAGGAGATAATGACTATATGGTGCCAGGAACTGGAGCTTGTGAAGCACAAGCTGGATGGTGAGTGGGGTATTTATAGGACTGCAGGCTAGTGGCTCTGTCCCTATCATCATAGCACCTCTTCCTTGCATTAATATGTAAAGAGAGCGAGTATCAAGGCACTGGCCTTTTAAGTTATTTGTAACTCCACTGGTACTGCTGCATGAATTATTGCGTGTGCACACATCTCAATCAGTTGGGAGTGAGGTGCCTGCACCGCTACATTTGGGGAAGTGCTTTCATGCTGCAGCCCATTCTATGATCATGGGCTGCCATTGCGGCTGGCCTATGAGGGAGTCTGAGGATCTAGAGATTCCATGCGCTGGAAAAGAGCAGGTCTCAATGTCTGATATCATCAGCATATGGTGCTCGGAATTATTAATTATACAGCCAAATAACACAACCAATTTTTCAAGTTAATTTGAAGTGTGATTTGTAATATATTATTTTTAAAAGGTCAGAATTGTAATACTTTTTTTTATCCTAGCAATTTTTTGTGCTTTCCTAAAAGTCTTAACTTTTAACTTATGTATGCATTGTACAAAATACCATTGGAATGTCACAAAAAAAATATTTAAAATGTTTTAATGCATGGTAAAAAAAAAAAAAAAAAAAGACATTCAATAGTTTAATGAAATTGCAAGACTGCTTGTAGCATTGATACTCATATTTCAAACGTTAGTGGTATCTGCTGTAACATGTTTACATTTTATATTACAGCTCAATATTATGTATAATCAGAAAGCATCTTCCAGGCATAAAAGAAACACAGTCATTCCAGAAGCATTCACGTTAGATGTTGCTGTAAATGAAGACACAAATAACATTGACAGACTTTCTGTTCACGTATGCACAAGGTAAAACCCTGATATGTTTGCCATTTTGGGCTACTTTTATCCTGTGTTGATTTTTAAATGCAATATTTTTATAGTAGTATTGTTTCTAGTATAACTTTAATAGTACATTTGAACTATCATATCTTGCAATTAATAGGGAAAATGGATTGTTTGACAAAAGTAGGTGATTAATACTATATACCTTTTAAAATGTTTTATAGCTATCAAGGTGCAGGAAATGAGAGTGGAATGGCCCTCTTGGATGTTGGATTTCTCAGTGGATTCACATTAGACCCTGTAGGAATTCCTATAAATGAATCTCTTAAATTGGTGGAAAAAAAAGATGACAAAGTTTACCTTTACTACTATTCGGTGAGTTTAATATGTTTAATAGAACTATAAACATAATAGAATATGTCAAAGGTATATTAAACAAAATGGATGTTGCTGGAATCACCGAGGTAGATTATCTACTTACCTGCCCTGTCTTTCTTCAGAATAGAGGCTATCATGCAAATAAATGGGGAATAGCCATTCTGTCTGATTAAAGGTTTATCTGGAATATTCACTCCGTATTTAGAGTAAAGAAGATAAAATGAACAACCATTATGATTATTTAAAAATTAGGGGAAAAAAGCAATTAATTTAAAGTTCTATTAATAATAATTAAAGTAAAGCATTTGGAGGCTGCTTCATCATGACTTAGGTTCATTTTATTTAGTAAGTGTTTTGGCAGGAAATAGCTTTAAATTTCTGTCTCAAGCATGTTCTGGAGAACATGTGGCATAGCTCTCTTTATTAAAGTACTTTCCTAATATACAGTCCAAACTAGTATTATTTTGTACTTGATATCTCTATTACATTTCAGATGACCAAAACCCAGGTGTGTGTGTCTGTTCCAATGGTTCGTGCTGCAAGGGTAGCTGGTTCTCAAGATTCGGTGATAAGAGTTTCCGATTACTATAACCCAAGTAAGTGCTGAGAGATCATATGGCTGCTTGTTTGGCTGAATTAACATTCACATAAGCATAAAAGACACTGTAATGTTTAGAATTTTTATACTCTGAGAATTAAAATCATCTTTATATAATGCTATTAACTGACCAAGCAGTGTGACATCCTCCGGCTACCCTGACTAGACTCCAGGGAGCAAATCAAGTCTTGTGGGTGCAATAAAAATACCCTCCGTGGTCAGTAGAGAAGAGAGCTTTCGACATCCCAGCGGAACAGGAAACAAAGAAATCCAAAACAGGAGGTAAACTCCCTGCAATAAGCACCACAGGGAGGACAGAAGTATCTGCAAACATAGATTATTTTTTGATCCATCCTTTGGACAATATGATCAGAATAAAGTGCTGAAGTCACAACTGATTCACTTGTGTACCTTTTCTCCCTATTATTGGTTTAATTGTAATGCAAAACTCTGATCATGTGAGTTCCTGCACGTATTTATACTCAGCAACATTCAATCATTGGCACAGAAAGCCAAATCACCAGTTAAGCGTGAAATGTGTCTGGACTTCTGAGGGTGCAGCGGCAAGTCCAACTATTGCAATGGCAAATCTAAAGGATGCTGCAGTTTGGCGCTGGGGAAAGTCCTATAGGTACTACAGTGTGGTGTGGAGGCAGGTCCTGTGGGTGCTCCAGTGTGGTTGTGGGGGCAAGTCATGTGGGTGCTCCACTGTGGTTGCTGAGGCAAGTCCTGTGGGTACACCAGTATGGTTGCTGGGGCAAGTCCTGTGGGTGCTCCAGTGAAGTTGCAGGGGCAGGTCCTGTGGGTGACCCAGTTTGGTTGCGGGGGTAGGTCCTGTTGGCGCTGCAGTGTGAGTGCAAGTCCTGTGGGTGCTGCAGTGTGGGAGTGGGGGCATGTCCTGTGGCTGCAATATTGTATTTTGTGTTCTACAATGAAAGGTGGGCAGAAGAACTGGAGGAAGGAACCTATACCACCTAGATGTAAATGTCAGGAGTGCGAGTTATGTTTAATAAAGAGAGGATTGCAGGGAAATGTGATGGTAAGGCCAAAAAAAATCTCCCATTGAGCTGAAGGTTACATTGGCCTATAGTTTGAAATTCCCATCTCAGTTCCCTCAATTCTCTCTTTATTGAGTAGACCATTTAGGTAACTTTTTATGATGCAGGTCCTATGTACATTACGTAGGTAAGCTGGAACATTTTATTGCAAATAGCAAATTTGTAAACAGCATTATTATTAAGGTGGATTCTATTTTACAACGTTGAATTTTTCAGCAAATGGCAAAAAAAAAGTGATGTTGTTTTTATCTTATTTTCTTTTTTTATTTCTTACAGAAAATACAGCAACACGAACTTATAATTCTGAGACAATGAGCACAATTTCTACTTGTTACTTCTGTGGATCAGACTGCTCTCTGTGCATATCCAATGTTCCAGTAATGCCACAAACAAGCAATGATAGTGCATCAACTTTTGGCCTGTTTGGGTTGTGTCTGCTTTTGCCTTTTGTATACATGATTTTTTTTTACATAAAAACTAATAAAGTGTTTTCAGCTTCATGACAGACCAATATTTGTTGAAATCCAACATGTAATTAATTTGTATTAACAGCTAACCTTAGAATACAGTAATATGAGTAATTCTTAGTAGTATTACTAGATGGATATTAATCCTGATAATGAAAATGCCAATATGCAACAATACTATTTGTTTATGAGTATATTCCACAAGCCTGATTTTAGAAAGCAAAAGCACAAATGTTTGATTACATTTGTAATAAATAAATGTATTTTATTCCTCATTGTGCATGTGCAAATTGAAGTATTTTTCTCATTATTGGATATGGTACTAAAATATACACAAAACATATGCATGGGAGATTTAGGTCCATATTTACTCATTTGTAGCACATCAATAGATTAAGTGATATACTCTTGGTGCATGGATTCCAAATCTTGCAACATTCAACACTTTGTGAAGCTTATATCCAGTCTTTGGGAAAGCAGATGCATGTCAGCAAGTATCACAAAGTAGACAGATTTCTACACTTCTAGAAAGTCAAATTGTGCCGTTTTATGTAGTTTATTTAAGCTTCCCACACTTTTGGTGGTGCTTGGGGCAGCAATAATGAGATACAGTAGCATAGGGAATTATCATGATAAGAAACTCAGAGTTTGATTGTTGTGCTCCCTGAGCTAGACCAAACCAGATGGTTCTCTATCAAGCCAACATCTAGGGCAGGGGTGTTCCAAGCTTTTTCTTCAGTGGGCCACTTCACCAGAAATGAATGTATGTGTGGGCTTTATTTCTTTTGTTTTTACCAAAAACATGATATGCCACTGATGTCAGGCACACTGTCTGCCTCCAATCCGGAAGTCATCATCTTCTGAGCGCCTGGATGTCACCTGACACAACAGTTGGTGCGATTATTTGCAAATGGAAGAAACACTACGCCATGAAGGACTGAAACTCAAGGTCCCCCTGCTCAAGAAAGCACATGTACAGGTCCATCTGAAGTGTGCCAATGAACATCTGATGTTTCAGAGGAGAACTTGGTGAAAGTGTTGTGGTCAGATGAGACCAAAATCGAGCTCTTTGGCATCAACTCAACTCGCCAAGAGCACCATCCCCACCGTCAAACATGGAGGTGGAAACATTATAATTTGGGGGTGTTTTTCTGCTAAGGGGACAGAACAAATGCACCACATCAAAGGGACGATGGACGGGACCATGTACCGTCAAATCTTGGGTGAGAACCTTCTTCCCTCATCCAGGGCATGGAAAATGGGTAGTGGATGGGTAGTCAAGCATGACATTGACCCAAAACACACACCCAAAGCAACAAAGGAGTGGCTCAAGAATAAGTAGATTAAGGTCCTGGAGTGGCCTAGCCAGTCTGCAGACCTTAATCCGATAGAAAATCTGTGGAGGGAGGTGAAGGTTTGAGTTGCCAGATGTCAGCCTCGAAACCTTAATGACTTGGAGAGGATCTGCAAAGAGAAGTGGGACAAAATCCCTCCTGAGATGTGTGCAAACCTGGTGACCAACTACAAGAAACGTCTCACCTCTGTGATTGCCAACAAGGGTTTTGCCACAAAGTACTAAGTTGAAGGGGTCAAATACTTAATTTACTCATTGATATTCAAATCAGTTTATAACTTTTTTGACATGTGTTTTTCTGGATTTTGTTGTTGTTATTCTCTCTCTCACTGCTAAAATACACCTACCATTACAATTATAGACTGACAATTTCTTTGTCAGTGGGCAAATGTTCAATATCAGCAGGGGATCAAATACATTTTCCCCTCACTGTATGAATAAGGCCCCAAGTTATTCAATAATGAATGTGTCAACAGGTGAGAAACAACAATCAAGAAACTCTAGAAGACATCATACATAAGGCAAAGTGACTTCCCAGAGCATGTGCTCTGAAACGTTTTTGCGCTGTATTTGAGCAAATATGGTATGTATAAAAACACAACTGTGTTGGAGAGATAACAAAAAGGCACAATCGCTGTTTCATGTGTATAACAAAGATTCCACCTTTTTTTATACATCCAGACATTTTTGTGCCCACCTTCACTGAATGAGTTGGCAGAGTATCTCCATCAATTTGCACTAAGCACTCCTGAGCATCCCAGATGTGGGGGATCAATGCAAATTGGGTTTTGTCAGGCATTAGTGTTACATATTGGTGCACACACCAATAACACCATTATTTTTCTCTGTTTCTTTGTGTGTCTGGTTTATACACCTCCACTGTGTTGTTATTCTCTGCAATTACAATACAAACAATGTGCAGGTAACAGAGTCCCTTTCATTATAATGAGAAACAAATAGACAGGAGCACTAAGTTTATTTTGCAACTTCAAACTGTACCTTACAAATGGAAACAAATCAGGAGTCAATATACTGGTCTTTGCAATGCAAGCACGAATCACTTAATATAAAGCCTCGGTTTATCTAGCACAGTGAAGTGCAGTGTAAGGGAATGCTATTGCTGGCTTCAAAGCATACATACAGCAACCATGTCTACATTTCTGACTCATTTGTGGTCAGGGCATATTTTCCACATTATTATTAAGTTACTTCACGTCTGAACGGATCAGTAAGGGTGCGGTAAATATTTAACACTACATGGACTCACCCTAATACTCTCACACGTCCTCTGCAAACTTGAAGCTATCTATTCATCCTCTAAACGCAGGTAGTTTACAGCATTAACCAGCATGGAGGTTTTAGACGCCCTGCAAACATCCATCCTCCAGAGCTAAAGCAGAAGAAAGGAAAGGGGCGGGGCTTCGCTGGGCTGACTGCAAGGATCTCTGGCTGCTGCTGACCATATTAATCCAGTTTACTTGTCTCCTCCAATAAGCACGTCCTGGAGAGTAAATAAATTAAACAATAAATCCTGTGGGAAGAAGAAGAAAGTAAAAACATCCCGGGAAGATCTTGAAACCGACAGAGCAAGATGTTGCTGTTTCTGAAGAGCCTGCTAGTTCTCCCTTTCATACTTTACCTCTTACCATCATATGCTGCAGATGGGTAGGCATCTATACTATACATATACCTTTGTCTCAACATGTAACATATAGTTATAATAAGAAAGTTATGGGAACAGAAAACGTGAAAGAAAACTGCACATTCTGTGACTGCTACTCACAAAACTTTTTAAAAACTTGCTGTTTCTTTTAAATTACTATATTATAACAAAGTTGTTAGTAAAGAACATTTTTGAGAAAACAGCTATAAATGAAGAACTCATCAGGAACAGTCCATTGTTTTCCACTGTGATTGTTCCATTTTTAGAATTCTGCTCCAAAATTGTTCTTGATGCTCATCACGCAATTATTGTTGGGCTAATCAGTCTGGTGTAGTCAGTGACCTCTGAGTCTGTAGCCTCTTGGGCACATATTGCAGAACTGACAAACTTTTGGATACATACGTTATAGATGGGTCATAAATGCATGAGGTAGATGAGGTGGGCGGAGCCTGAGGTTAGTACTTACTAACAACGCCCTTATTCTGAAAGGGTTAAGTTAAACTGTACATAGTTTAAAAAAAAAGCATGGATGGATTTGTTTGTTTTCCTATTATAATGGCCAACGTATTATAAAACCAATAAAAACCTGGTGATAAAACATTTCAAATATATTCTGGAAATAAAGGGGATGACATGGCACTCTATAAGCATATTCCCTCTGTAACTCTAATTCCGTGTTTTGCAGCCAAACTGCTTGACCAGCCCCTCTCCCCTCTTTTTTTCTTATTAAAATACATCTCATAATTCCTTTGCTGCAATGATTTGCTGGCCGTTTTGGCATCAGTGATCTGTATTTCTAAACAACTAATTATATAGCTACTTGTTGTTACAGTTTTAAAAGCTAAAATGCTGAGACTGATAAATTATTTTCCCCATTACAATTAAATTATATAAATGTTTAATTTTTGCATCGTTAATTAAACTGACACGTTTATATTGTAATTAATTACATTGAGCAATCATATGAAATTTTGACATTTTGACATTTTGTTTTGGATAAACCAAAATTGCAATTATTGCAAAAAAGAAAAGTGGTGTTTTTAAATGTTTAATTCATACTAAAAGTGAAGAGATTTTGGTACATAAAGTGGAATGTATTACTCAGACACAAGCAATAGCATCAAAAAGTGATCATAGTGTTAGCAAAAATACAATCATATACATACATGGAGATGTTTTTTTTTTTGTCTGTCTGTGCTATCTACTGTTTGTGACATCACCTTGTGGTTCGATATGCAAATGACACAGTAATGAATGGGGCCCTGGATTACATGGGGCCCTAAGCGCGTCCAATGTGCGTGATGTTGAAACACAGGGCCTGGTTCAGGGTAACTGCACTCCCCTGGATGCTTGAGGCTCCTGGTTTGTCAATGCACATTCCAAGGCCCTGTGATAGCAGCTGCTTTATTCAGTCATAACCAAGGTGGGAAATAGAGGGATGCTGCAGACATCCTGGAGCAGGCATAACCTTGATAGGATAGCAGGATATCTGTTTGCTGAAGCAAATAAACCAAGTAGGGCAAAGCAATTACAAACTGAGCAGAAACAAGATGAATCACAGGAGAAAAGGGAGAAACAAAGCATACAATATAACTACAGAACTAAGGAGACATGCAGATGTACATGTATAACACAGGACAACATAAAGAGGACAAGGCAAGGGCTAAGGAACACAAGGGATGGAGTGAGGAGGCAAAATCTCTAGATGCTTCCAAAGAGGAACCAAGTTGGAACATGGGGTTGTAGAGAGCAGCCGAGTTTCTCAGGTGCTTCAGGAAAATAGGGCAAGGGAACATATACATACAAACATAAATACAGGAAGGGGTTGTCAGGTCCTGTCATTGCAGATTTTTGCTTGTCTTCATGCGGAGTGGGGGTGACTACTCGCTGCTCCCTACTCTGATTGGCCACGTAGCATGCAGGGTCAGGTCAGTGATCTCTGGGCTTTCTCAGTGTAGCTGTGGGGTCTTTCTGTAGGTCCAAAGCTGGCGGTGTAACTTCTGCCAATGCTCCTGGACCGCTTGCTTTAAGGTTCACTAGTCCTTCTTTTTTATTGAACTGAAGAATTGTTTTGTTTGCTACAACTGCTAGGAGATTATTTTCTACATGAACATCTTAAAATCTTAAGTAACAGTTTGTGTTTATTTTGCTTTAATAGGCCAATATTCCTGATCACTACACCTTTAAATATATGTCCTGGATTAAACGTGACACTAGGCATTGATTTGCTAAGCGGCAGTCCATCTTCAGTGAAAGTGGCAGCTGAGATTCAAAAAGATAACATTACCATTGTTAAAGGGGAAGGGACATTTCACAAAGGTAAGAACCAACTATTTAAGTTCTTTAGAAATACAAGTTCAGAGAAAAGTGACCGAAATCAATAATAACTTTGTGTATGATGTGTTGGAGGTTTCTGATTTTAAAAGTTGCATTCATGTTATATTTAGAGTTGAGCGGACACCTGGATGTTCGGGTTCGGCGGGTTCGGCCGATCTTTGGAAAAAAATCAGGGTTCGGGATTGAACTTGACCCCGAACCCCATTGAAGTCAATGGGGACACAAACTTTTTGCCACTAAAATGCCTCTAAAAAAGTCCTGGAAAGGGCTAGAGGGCTGCAAAATGAAGTAAAATGTGGTTGAGTGTCCCCATTCATACGAATAGGTCAATTGACCTATTCTTATGAATGGGGACTCTATTTCGGTTTATAGAATAGCAATAGCATTACATGTATTTCATAAACCGAAAGTCTATAAACCGAACAACATTTGGTTTATAGACATTCGTTTTATAGAATACATGTAATGCTATTGCTATTCTATAAAAAGAAAGTCTATAAACAGAATGTCTTTCGGTTTATAGACTTTCGGCTTATGGAATACATGTAATACTATTGGCTTTCTATAAACCGAACTAGAGTCCCCATTCATAAGAAATTCTTTCTGGGGACTCTATTTCGGTTTATAGAAAGCCAATAGCATTACATACAATGTAATCGCCGAACTCCAACACGGACATACAGTGAAATGTCCGTGTTCGGGTCCGGGGTCCAAAAACCGTAAAGTTCGGTACGAACAGTGCGGTTCGGGTTCACTCAACACTAGTTATATTTTGTTACTACTTTTACAGATTTACTAACAGATAAAAAAAACTTGTCTATATTTTATGTCCTAGTATATTTAGCCCAGTGTCCCTTTAAATATTTAAATCATACATTCTAATGGTAGGGTCACACCTTATTATTTTTTCTTTTACTTTTACCAGTGCAGAACATGTAACAGTTTCACAGTCAAAATTCACACACCTTCTTCAAATGTCAGTGGTTGGTATTGTGGTAGTTGTAGTCTACAGCAGCTGTAAAGACAAATGTATCAAATCCCTACATAGCAGAGACATATTACAGAAAGTTTTTTTTTAAATATTTAAAATATTATCTTGTACATACATATAAAGCTCAATATTAATTATTGAAATACAATTTTAAGATATGTTAAAATCAACATATTGAGATACATAAAACATACATTGACAATAATACATCTACGTATGTTATTTTAAGCTGTTTCGTATATTCTATGCATATATCTTGCATGAAGCCGGACTGACAGAGTGGTCATTGTTTATTGTTGTATATGCCATTTTCAATATTTGGTTGTGCTCTAATCCCTTTTCCTTTTTTTTGTATTTGTATGTATCAATCTAGTGCTTGCTTTTTCCATCTTCCATTGATATAATACCTGAGTATTATATCCCACGCATGCTTAAACTCCTTCACTGTGCTTACCTCTACCACTTCCGCTCGAAAGCTATCCCATACATCCACTACCTTCTCAGTAAAGTAATACTTCCTGATATTACTTTTAAATCTTTGCCCCTCTAACTTAAGACTATGTCTTCAAGTTGTGGTAGTTTTTCTTCTTTTAAATATACTCTCCTCCTTTACTGTGTTGATTCCCTTTATGTTTCTATCATAACGTTACCATGAGTTTATAATAGGGTCCCTTGTTCTTTAGGCTGTGTTGGACTTCATCCTAGACTACTCTTTGATCACCATTTATTTATAGCATTCGGAAGGAGCAATAAAGCCAAAAATATTGTTTGTTCATAAATATTGCATTTTATTAATTGTATTATTATTATTATTATTATTATTATTATTAATGGTTTGTGTTGTATTTCCAAGGGAAACACTATGTACTTTATTAATGTAAACATTTGTGCTCCTGAAATTTGCCTCAATTCCTCTCAATTCAGTGCTGAGAATTGCTCCAGAAAACGAGTCATTGAAATGCAACAAATTGACAGGAATTGAACTGACCCTTAACTGAATTGCACACCTGCTGAACTGGCAACAAATAACCTTGAACATCCCTTTTTTCATTGTAATTTCTCCCAGGTTGTTATTCCTCCGGAATACAAATATGGCACAAGGTCACATTGATTTCTGACTTGATAAAAACTAATTTGGCAGTTGAAACGTTGACACTTGTGGCCTATATTTTGCAATTTTCTTGTTAATTTTACACATTTAACTATATTTTTAAATGGCGTGGAATGTGTAATTCTCAAAATCCAACTTTGAGAAATCTTTTTTGGGAAAATTCATTTTCTTTTTTTAAATTTTTTTTCCCCCCTCAACAATTAAATGACATTTGGGGGGCAAGAAGGATCACAGTGTCCTACAGGTGTGGAGAAAGGGGGGGGGGGGGGGTTGGTCAGTTAGTAAGGATTTGCGTGAATCATATAAATACAGAGTACAAGGTTTGATCAAAACATAGTTAGGAAATTAGACCTGGCGCCCGGGTATTGGCACCCGCTCACCTCTGGGATCCATGGAGTTCTTGCTGTTCCTTTGGACAGCGCAGCGCGAGGAGGCAGCATGTGCCGTTTAGCACACACTGCCAGCTCCGCCCCCTCGCGCATCGCGCTTCAAAGTATGAGTTCAGGGAAACACGTGACATCCGTGTCACGTGACAAGCCGCCTGTGCCTCGCAGACTGAGATGACATGGAAGTGATCCCCTCCCCTGCAATCAAGCAAAGCAGCAGGGAAGGGAACACCGTGAAACACGCACATTTTATTTTACTTTTTATTTATTTTTTAAAAACGGCTGACTTGTCAGGTCTGTATGTCAATGTGTCTATCTCTATCTGTCTATGTATGTCTTTTTGACCATCTGTTTCTGTCTGCCTCTGTGATTTTCTGTGTATGTAAGTGGAACTGTCTGTCTATGTGAACATGATTTTCATATGTAACTGTCTCTGTCTATGGGACTGTGTGATTTTCCGTGTATGTAAGTGGAACTTTGTGTGTGAGAGTCTGCAAGTGTATGTATTTACACGGCTGTGTGATTGTGTGTATTTTTGCGGGAATGTGTGTATGTGTGGTTGTCTGGCTCCTAGATTTTTTGTGCTGGCATCTAAAACAAAATTAAATTTGTCAAGCCCTGCAGTAAAATAACAAGGGTACATTGGTATAAGGCTGCATAGGTCAGTGACAAGGGTGCAACCGGGATAGAACATCTATCGGTCGTGGGGAAATCAGGAAGAAAAATATGTTAAGACTTGTCAGTAGGTGTTGTATGGTCACTTATAGAACATCCAGGTGAAGGTATTCGAGAAGCTTACGTTTATGTAGGTATCAGTTCATGAGCACTTGTATAGAGATCTTGTGTGTCTTAAGCGGATGCTAATAGCTGTTCAAGTGCGCAGATTTCCTCCACTCTGTTAACCCATTCCCTCAGTGAAGTGTGCAGACTTCAAGTGTTTGTGGATTAGTGATTTGGTCGCAACCATCATGTGTTTAGTCAATGATTTCCTGAAACTAGACAACTTCATGCCATTATCGTACAAAATCACCGCTTGGAAGGTGTTTGGGTTTGTAGAGCAGTCTAATTTCAGTATCAGTGTACGAATAGCTTTCCAATAAGGTGCAATCACTGTACAGGACCACCACGTGTATAGGTCAGTGCCTATGTCTGATTTGCATCTCCAGCATAAGTGGTCAATGTCAGGGATGATTTTGTGTAGGCGTTGTGGCATTCTGTACCACATTGTACAACTTGGAGAATTCGAATCATTGAATTTCGAAACAAATAATATGCTCTGTGGCTACATGCATAGGGTCATACTATGCTTTCAGTAGTTTGCTGGGCTGAGAGTTAGGAGCAAGGGCACACAACTTGCCAAACGCTAATGGGTCATAGTCACAGATCCAGTCAGGCAGCAGTGAGAGCACAATGGCCTGAGAAACAAATACCAAATAACACCAGAACAGGAGACAGAAAGCTGGGTCAAATATGGATTTAAAACAGGATAAGCAACAAAGAAGCCCCCATACTACTGGGTTATCAGTAGACATGTGCATTCGTTTTCGGACGAATGCATTTTCGTCTGAAAATAGCATTTTCGTCCATTCGTCCGAAAAACGAATAACGAAAATGCTAAACTAACGAAAGACGAATGAACAAATGGTTAATAAACATTCGTCCATTCATGTTAATGGCATTCTATAAACCGAAATAGAGTCGGTTTATAGAATACCAATAGCATTACATTTATATTCTATAAATCGACAAAATGAACGACTTTCGGTTTATGGAATGCATGTAATACTATTGGCTTTCTATAAACCGAACTAGAGTCCCCATTCATAATAATTTCTTATGAATGGGGCTCTCGTTCGGTTTAAAGAAAGGCAATAGTATTACACGTATTCTATAAGCCGAAAGTCTATAAACCAAAGGTCGTTCGGTTTATAGACTTTCGGTTTATAGAATACATGTAATTCTATGTATTCTATAAACCGAAAGTCTATAAACCGAACGACCTTAGACTTTCGGCTTAGAGAATACGTGTAGTACTATTGCCTTTCTATAAACTGAACGAGAGCCCCATTCATAAGAAATTCTTATGAATTGGGACTCCATTCATAAGAATTTCTTATGAATGGGACTCTCGTTCGGTTTATAGAAAGGCAATAGTATTACACGTATTGTATAAGCCGAAAGTCTATAAACCGAAGGTCGTTCGATTTATAGACTTTCGGTTTATAGAATACGTGTAGTACTATTGCCTTTCTATAAACCGAACGAGAGCCCCACACGTATAGAATACGTGTAATACTATTGCCTTTCTATAAACCGCCCGAGAGCCCCATTCATAATAAATTCTTATGAATGGGGCTCTCGTTCGGTTTATAGAAAGCCAATAGTATTACACGTATTCTATAAGACGAACGAATAAAACGAAATGAAAATAATGAACGAATTTAGTCTGAAACGAATGCAGTAATGAACGAAATTTGTTTTAGACGAAATAAATAACATTTTCGTCCGAATGGAGACAGAGACAAAAAGCTGGGTCAAATATGGATTTAAAACAGGATAAGCAACAAAGAAGCCCCCATACTACTGGGTTATCAGTAGACATGTGCATTCGTTTTCGGACTAATGCATTTTCGCCTGAAAATAACATTTTCGTCCATTCGTCCGAAAAACGAATAATGAAAATGCTAAACTAACGAAATAAGCCGAAAGTCTATAAATCGAAAGTCGTTCGGTTTATAGACTTTCGGTTTATAGAATACATGTAATTCTATGTATTCTATAAACTGAAAGTCTATAAACCGAACGACCTTCGGTTTATAGACTTTCGGCTTATAGAATACATGTAGTACTATTACCTTTCTATAAACCGAATGAGAATTTCTTATGAATGGGGCTCTCGTTCGGTTTATAGAAAGCCAATAGTATTACACGTATTCTATAAGACGAACAAATAAAATGAAACGAAAATAATGAACGAATTTCGTCTGAAATGAATGCAGTAATGAACTAAATTTGTTTTAGACTAAATAAATAAAATTTTCGTCCGAAAGGAGACAGAGACAAAAAGCTGGGTCAAATAACATTTTCGAATGGACGAAAACGAAACGAAAATTTTAGTTTTGCACATGTCTAGTTATCAGCTTATCCCGGTTAGCTTTCATTGTCCAACCAATATCTAGTTTTAGGTATAAAGATTGATAGACCTAAGTGGAGGAACATGGCAGTCCAATGCTGGGTTGGCTTCAGACTCTGTGCATGCAAAGTGGGAGAATAGCACTGAAGAGGATTGGTTTAACCCGTGCAATGCTTGGATGACTGCATGCACTCACATGCATAAACACACACAGCTTCTACTTACAGTGACAGGAGCAGGAACTGAGCAGGGTATATGTTGGCACAATGGGGGAGTGAGCTCAGAACTTCAATCTAAAAACCAGCAGCATGGGCGTTGCTAGATCTAGGGCTCAAGCTTATGACAGATTTGTTAGATTTATTATTATTTTTGCTATAAGTTTGGAGTATTTTTGAGATGTCTGTACGTTTTCCAGCCCTTGGATGTTTGGTTATTCTGGGCAGCTCTTAAAATCAAGGGTGTGAAAAAATGGAAAAGGGGAAGATGGTCATATTAAAGGGCTACCTATTATCGGTATAGCACAGCATACAGTGTCTCATTCAGGTTTTCTCTGTTGTTTTCTTTTAAGATACTGTATGTGATATATTGACCTGCTATGTCACGTTCTTGTGTAATACTTTTAACAGTTTGTAAGCTCTATATTTAAAATACTATGTGGCTAGGGTTGCCACCTGGCCGGTAATTTACCGGCACAGCCGGTATTTGAGGTCTTGAAGCCGGGGCCGGTATACCTAATATACCGGCAATGCAAAGCCCGGTATTTCCGTTGGTGTAGCAGCTTTATGCTGCTGCTGTATCTCCCCCACGTGCAGAGCCTTCTGCTCTTGCTGGGAGAGATACAGCAGCAGCATAGTGACCTGCTCTGTTCTACGGACCTGCTTGGAGCTCCGCCCCCTGAAAGCTGCACTGAAGAGGACCAACACCCGATGATGGAAGGAAACAGCTCAACCTGACAGCTAGAGACCTCTGCATGACAGGTACAGGGAGAGAGAGACTGAGAGAGAGTGAAAGTGACAGTCTGTGAGAGAAAGTGAAAGTAACAGTCTGTGAGAGAGAGTGAGTGAAAGTCTCTGTGTGTGAGAGAGTGACAATCTGTGAGAGAGAGAGAGCAGAGACTGTGTGAGAGAGTGAAAGTGACAGTCTGTGGGAGAGAGCAGAGACTGTCTATGAGAGAGAGAGAGCAGAGACTGAGAGAGAGCAGAGACTGTGAGAGAGAGCAGAGACTGTGAGAGAGAGAGCAGAGACTGTGAGAGAGAGAGCAGAGACTGTCTGTGAGAGAGAGAGCAGAGACTGTGAGAGAGAGAGCAGAGACTGTGAGAGAGAGAGCAGAGACTGTCTGTGAGAGAGAGCAGAGACTGTCTGTGAGAAAGAGAGCAGAGACTGTCTGTGAGAGAGAGCAGAGACTGTGAGAGAGAGAGCAGAGACTGTCTGTGAGAGAGAGAGAGAGAGAGCAGAGACTGTCTGTGAGAGAGAGAGAGAGAGAGCAGAGAGAGAAACTGCCTGTGAGAGAGAGAGAGCAGAGACTGTCTGTGAGAGAGAGTGAGAGAGAGAGCAGAGACTGTCTGTGTGAGAGAGAGAGCAGAGACTGTCTGTGAGAAAGAGAGCAGAGACTGTCTGTGAGAAAGAGAGCAGAGACTGTCTGTGAGAGAGAGTAGAGACTGTCTGTGAGAGAGAGAGCAGAGACTGTCTGTGAGAGAGAGAGAGTGCAGAGACTGAGAGAGAGCAGAGACTGAGAGAGAGCAGAGACTGAGAGAGAGCAGAGACTGAGAGAGAGCAGAGACTGAGAGAGAGCAGAGACTGTGAGAGAGAGAGCAGAGACTGTCTGTGAGAGAGAGAGCAGAGACTGTCTGTGAGAGAGAGAGCAGAGACTGTCTGTGAGAGAGAGAGCAGAGACTGTCTGTGAGAGAGAGCAGAGACTGTGAGAAAGAGAGCAGAGACTGTCTGTGAGAGAGAGCAGAGACTGTGAGGGAGAGCAGAGACTGTCTGTGAGAGAGAGCAGAGACTGTCTGTGATAGAGAGCAGAGACTGTGTATGAGGGAGAGAGCAGAGACTGTGTATGAGAGAGCGAGAGAGCAGAGACTGTCTGTGAGAGAGCGAGAGAGCAGAGACTGTCTGTGAGAGAGCAGAGACTGTCTGTGAGAGCGAGAGAGCAGAGACTGTCTGTGAGAGAGAGAGAGAGCAGAGACTGTCTGTGAGAGAGAGAGAGAGAGCAGAGAGAGAAACTGCCTGTGAGAGAGAGAGAGCAGAGACTGTCTGTGTGAGAGAGAGAGCAGAGACTGTCTGTGTGAGAGAGAGCAGAGACTGTCTGTGTGAGAGAGAGCAGAGACTGTGTGAGAGAGAGCAGAGACTGTCTGTGAGAGAGAGAGCAGAGAATGTCTGTGAGAGAGAGAGCAGAGACTGTTTGTGAGAGAGAGAGCAGAGACTGTCTGTGTGAGAGAGAGCAGAGACTGTATGTGTGAGAGAGAGCAGAGACTGTCTGTGTGAGAGAAAGCAGAGACTGTCTGTGTGAGAGAGCAGAGAGAGAGAGCAGAGAATCTGAGTGAGAGAGAAAGAGAGACTGTGAGAGAGAGAGAGAGAGCAGAGATTGTGTGTGAGAGAGAGAGCAGAGACTGTTTGTGAGAGACACAGAGAGAGACACACAGAGAGAGAGAGACTGTGACAGAGAGAGACTGTCAGACTGAGTGAGAGAGTGAAAGTGACAGTCTGTGAGAGAGAGAGCAGAGATTGTGTGTGAAAGAGAGAGCAGAGACTGTTTGTGAGAGACACAGAGAGAGACACACAGAGAGAGAGAGACTGTGACAGAGATAGACTGTCAGAGACTGAGTGAGAGAGTGAGAGTGACAGTCTGTGAGAGAGAGAGCAGAGAGAGACTGTCTCTCTCACTCTCTCTCACAGACTGTCTGTGTCAGAGAGAGACAGTCTGTGAGAGTTTGTGAGAGTGACAGTCTGTGACACACACACATGCTTCTCACTGGCAGGATATACAAATAATATATATAATTTCAGTGATAATCCGCCCCCCTTTCTGGTTCCACCTCTCATGGCCCCTCCCTCTTGTAGCTCCCCCCACACGCGGACGGTATTTTTGGGAGGAAAAGGTGGCAACCCTATATGTGGCTATTGGCCTCCAAAAGCCTCCAAACCAGTATTATGGTCATGGTTAACAAATTGTGAAAAACAGTACCTTAAGCGTATAAGAAAAAAAACAATACAAAATCAATCCTGTGTTTTTGTATACACCGGTAACCTCTTGCAATCAAATACAGTAGCAATATGCTGTTAAAATGCCCACACAAATAACAGTCATTTGGCATAAATTGTGTAGGGTGAGTCTCTAGATTAAATATGTTATATGGACATTGGAAACAACATTTAAATAAAGAAAGAATTGTTCACCATAATATGCCAATAATGCACATCCAAATATTCATAGATATCAATATTTAAATGTAACTGGAGAGATCTCACCAACAAATCCAATGCAGTGAACTCTGGGGTGATCATTGTACATTCTGATATTCAAAATTAATGTTGAGCGAACCCGAACTGCACTGGTCGGGTTCGTACCGAACATTACGGTTTTTGGACCCCGGACCCGAACACGGACATTCCACTGTATGTTCGTGTTGGAGTTCGGGATTCGGTGATTACATTGTATGTAATGCTATTGGCTTTCTTTAAACCGAAATAGAGTCCCCATTCATAAGAATTTCTTATGAATGGGGACCCTATTTCGGTTTTTAGAAAGCCAATAGCATTACATGTATTCCATAAACCGAAAGTCTATAAACCGAATTCGGTTTATAGACATTCGGTTTATGGAATACATGTAATGCTATTGCTATTCTATAAACCGAAAGTCTATAAACCGAATGTATTTCGGTTTATAGACTTTCGGTTTATGGAATACATGTAATGCTATTGGCTTTCTATAAACCAAAATAGAGTCCCCATTCATAAGAATTTATTATGAATGGGGACTCTATTTCGGTTTATAGAAAGCCAATAGCATTACATGTATTCCCTAAATCAAAAGTCTTTAAACCGAAAGACTTTAAATGTAATGCTATTGGCTTTCTATAAACCGAAATAGAGTCCCCATTCGTAAGAATAGGTCAATTGACCTATTCTTATGAATGGGGACTCTATTTCGGTTTATAGAATAGCACATTTTACTTCATTTTGCAGCCCTCTAGCCCTTTCCAGGACTTTTTTAGAGGCATTTTAGTGGCCAAAAGTTTGTGTCCCCATTGACTTCAATGGGGTTCGGGGTCAAGTTTGAGCACGGACCTGGACATTTTTTCGAAGTTCGGCCGAACCCGATCATCCAGGTGTCTGCTCAACTCTATTCAAAATCCTAGTGGCAATAACATCCAAAAATGGAAAACAAAAATATACACAGGAAAAGATTTTTAATGCTGTAAGCACAACTCCAGGATGAGCAAAGTGATTTAGCAGAGGACAGCAGAGGTTGCATGCATGGACATGTGTTCTTCCTTTTAGATGGCCTTTTGACAGGGAGAGCTTCTCACCTTGCTTCTGCTGGCTTATATCCACAATTGATATATGTAACGGAATGGCTACGCAAGACTGGTAGCACCTCTGCCTGTTGTAGGAAAACATCTTGTTAGACCCCGATTAAAACTCACCATTCATCCAGCAACTACCACCAGTTAGGTACAGCCAGAAGGAACATGTTTGTGAAAAACCGCAGGCTTCAATACAGACAAATATGACATCAACTAGGGGGAGGCACAGGGGAAACTAATTATAACATGGCAAGCCTCAAACAATAGAAAACCTAATTTAAAACAGGTAATTAAATACAGTAAGACATAACCTAATTAAACATGACACCTTGGGATACAGACATAGAGACTACAAGAGACAATAGATGGCTCACAGGACAGTTAACAGTGTTGAAATGCGTACTTTTCTAATCAATAACATATTATAACATTGCACACACTGCTTAGAATAGCTTTACCTGGGCACCTTGTGTTGAAAGTCTTACTGCACTGATTAGGTGCCTAAGGCCCCTGCCAAAGTGTATGCAGGGCAAAGGCCCTGGGTAGTGACAGGTTCTTGGGGCTTTGGGAACAGGGGACAACATGGGACTCCATAGAGCTAGTGAATAGTAAATCCAAGGGACAGATAACATCCAGGAACAGTGATTTGGCAGTGATTTGTCCTTTGGGGATGCTATAGCTCCTTCCAGTGCCAGGGGATCTTAGGGCACACAGGCTTCCATGACACATAGCTCCTTCGGTGAGGGGTTGTCCTTGACCCTATGAGGGACCCGATAGGTCAAAATATTGTCAGTTTATGGAATAAATTCCATTTCACTTTACCAGTGCTGAGCCATCCGAATCTGCAGTCCCTCAGTTCTCCCTGTGTCACAGGCACCATCGCTGGAGTAGAGACTTCCAGATTCAAACCTCACTTGACATAACTACCGATGACAGCTAGAGAACGAAAGGCACCCAAGTCACTTCATTCTGTAACAGAATTTCCTCAGGGGTTACTATCTCTCGGAACAAGTGTGGTACATAACAGGTCCGGCATCCATCTTAATTGAAATGATAGTCCATAAAACCATCACATTTATTGATAAAAGACTCCTGATTTGCGTATGTTAAAAAAAATCTGATCCTGATGTACAGATCTTAAAAAAAGGCTGACAGATATAGTAACAAAGTAACATAGTAAATTAGGTTGAAAAAAGACAAGTTCATCAAGTTCAACCCTTCTACCTATCATTCCAACTTTTGATCCAAAAGAAGGCAAAAACCCCTAAGGAAGCTATTTAGAATTTTGCCTCCTAGTGGGGAAAATTCCTTCTTGAATCCAAAGGGCATCCAGATTTCTCTTTGGATCCAGAAGCTCTATTATTAATGCTTATTCTATTTTTAATAGCCCTGTATGTTCTGCTTTTCTAAAAAGAAAACCCATCTAGACCATTTTTACATGCATCTATTGTCGTTGTTAGCACTACCTCTCTTAGCAGTGAGTTCCATAACTTCATTGTCATTACCATAAAGAATCCCTTCCTTTGCTGTCTATGGAATCTTTGCTCTTCCAGTCTCAGGGGGTGACTTCTTGTTCTTTGTAGATTTCTGTTAATGACAGGTCCCTGGAGAGCTCCTTATATTGGCCCTGCAAATATTTATATAATGTTATCATATCCCCTCTAAGATGCCTTTTTTCTAAAGTAAATAAATGCAATTTTTTAAGTCTCTCTTCATAACTAAGATCCTCCAATCCCCTTATTAATTTTGTAGCTCTCCTTTGCACTTTTTCTAGTTCCTTAATATCCTGTTTAAGGACTGGTGCCCAGAATTGTACTGCATATTCAAGGTGAGGTCTTACCATTGATTTGCAAAGAGGCAAGATGATATCCTCCTCCCGTGAATCTATACCTCTTTTTTTATACATGCCAATATCTTTTTGGCCCTTGCAGTTGCTGACTGGCATTGGGCACTGTTGCCAAGTTTGTTATCTACAATTATTCCTAATTCCTTTTCATTAGTAGATTTTCCCAGGGAAATACCATTTTAAAGTATATGTTGCTTTGTTATTATTTTTCCCATAATGCATAACTTTACATTTGTCTATATTGAACCTCATTTGCCACTTTATTGCCCAGTCCACCACTCTGTCCAACTCTTCCTGTTAAAAAAAACATCAAGATTACTTACTGCATTCTAAGTTTAAATGGCAAAATGTCTTTATCTTTTGTCTGGTTTTTTAACTGAAGTCTTGGTAGGAGCATTGTGTTTACAGGATACAGGTATCAGGGCTAATATGGTGTTGGTGTGATTGCTATTGTTTAGCCAGGTTAGCATTTCCATTTTCAGACTGAAGTATGTTTACCCTCTTCACAACGCTAGGACGTGCCATGCCGTCCTGAAAAATATTACCCTGAAGACGCTAGGACAGCATAGCACGTCCTGCATTAAAATGAATAGTGCACACATATGCACTATTATAAATTGGCTTCTCGGCAACCGGACACTGTCTGGCAACTTAGGCAGTGTCCCAGCCATGATCGCCATCTTCCTCGCCATGTGATTGCCAAATACCGCGATCACATGGCTCACATCAATACTCCGCCCCATGTGGGCTGCTGGACCAGCTTGCCGGGAACTGGAGACTGCCTAACAGCATAGACAGTCTCCCAGCAGCAAAGCAGCATATTCCTGGCCATGTGATCACGGATACTGGCGAATCACTGCTATCATAGTGATCACATGGCTAAGTCAATGTTTAGAAACATTAACACTTTATCCCTCTCACCCTCTGTACCTCACACACTGATCGCGAGGTACCTAGCGTGACAGATTAGAGAAACAGCGTTACGCAGTCTACGCAGTACACTATATGTTTTTTCTATTCTTTTGGGTGGTGTGATTTTTTTGCAGGTACTTTTTTTTTAACCACTAAAAAAATGTCCCAAATGTACTCTGCTGATGTGGCTTACGCCATTCTGGCGTCAGTCACAGATTTTGAGACCCTGCATAAGATGTAGAACCCATGTCTGACACATCAAGTGATATGGTTGATAATCCATAGCCCCCTCAAAAAAGAAGTGCTAATCCTATGCCTTTTTACAAAAGTTATACATGGGAACCTCCAAATTCAATGGCTCCAGAAATTCCTCCATTCACAGCCTCCCCTGGCATTACCTGCAATGCTGATGATTTTGAGCTATATCAATATTGTTTCACTTTTAGTAGAAGACATCTTGATTTTGGACATTGTCACACAAACAAATTTGTACCCCACATAGTATTTCACAGTTTACCGCAACTCAGTTTATATATGACACAATCTCTGGCAACCCAATTCTCAGATCTTTATGTCCCAGAAAAATATATATGTATGGATTAATGAACTTCAAGCAGTACATTCCAACTAAGCGCTCACGCTATGGAATAAAATTCTACAAATTGTGTAAGAGCAGCTCAGGCTATACTTTTGCATTCAAAATCTATGAGGGGAAGGACTCAAAAGTGGATCTCCCAGGGTCCATTGGTATGAGTGGAAAAATAGTGTGGGACCTTCTCCTCCGTTTACTAAATAAAGGTTACCACTTGTACTTTGACAACTATTATACGAGCATAGACCTTTTTGAAAATGTATACTGCTTTGAGACGGTTACTTGTGGGAACATTAGACAATATCGGAAGGATTATCCCAAACAGATTGCTCAGCCAAAACATAGCTGCGGAACAACCACGGCTTTATGTCACAAGGAGTTTCTTGTTGTCAGATATGTGGACAAAAAAGAAGTGTTTATGTTAAATACAATACATGATGAAAGCACAGTATCAGTGGGTGCGAGAGGGACAACTGAGCACACTAGAAAACCACACTGCATAATGCAATACAATTGGCACATGGGGGTGTGGACTTAGCTGACCAATACCTTGTTCCATATCTTGTACGAAGAAAGACCAAGATATGGTACAAAAAGGTAGCCATATAGCTTTTACAAATGGCAATGTACAATGCCTATGTTTTGTACACAAAAAGCTGCACAGAGAAAAAATATACCTTCCTGGAGTTTCAAATCCAAATAATTTCAACATTTTGAGCAGTCTGCAATTCAAGAGTGCTTACACTCTGAAAATGTCATGAGACTCACTCAGGGGCATTTCTCTTGCAGGATCCCCCCTACTGCCTGTAAAAATGCCCCGCAGAAACACTGCCACGTTTGCATGAAAAGGGGCATAGGAAAGAATTCAAGCTACCACTGTCCATCTTTCCCTTCACTACCAGGCCTTTGCTTAAACTGCTTTGGTGACTACCACAATATAATTAGATATTAGTAGATAACATTGCTGTGTGCCACAAGCTTCCCCAGTTGTTTGAAAATTTAAATCACCTTGCCAGTTAGTTATAAGTTATAAAAAGTTTTAAATAGTTTAACGTTTTTCATTTAGTTTGCTAACTTTTCAAAAATATATACTATTATGGGGAACATTTGGAATGGGGGACTGCAATAGTACCTGCCAAATCAATCTGTGAACATTCCAAGTTTGGAAACCGGAATATGCAGGTTATGGTTCTTGGAAACATAAATGTACACCTTTAAATATTTACCCTATAAGTGATACAAAATATTAAAATTCTTATCATCTAAAATATTTTCTAAACCAATAGACATAACTTGATATATTTTGGTGATTATATTTCTTTAACTTCACTAAATGTCTGCAGATTATTAGAAGGAAAACTTTAAAAAATATATTTTTTCAATATTTTCTTTATTATTTCAAATGTATTTTACAGTAAATATGGATTCTACATGTGCAAAGGGTTTCAGAAGAAAGAGGGATTAATAGCAAATGAGCAGTTTGTATCTGGTGCACAATATTGTTATGAAGTATGATGCCTATGTTAGATACATACCTTTGGTAATTACCATTGTGCTTAAGTTATAGCCAGTTATTTCAAGTTCCTCTAAACACTTCTGCTTACTTGTGAACTCCCACTGCACTTAAACAAGGGCAGAAGAGTGATTGTGTTTGCCATCTTCAGGCATGTGTTTGTGTTGTGACTGTGAGGTAATTTTTTCAAGATAAGAGACTGTGACCTGCATACAAATTTACCAGTTGCTATACTTAATATTGAAGTTACCATGTTGTTTTTATTTGACTAGGTTCATTTAATGTAGCTTTACAAGTGCTTAGATCTCTTTGGAACTTTTTTTTTACTGAGCAGTGGTTCAAAGTAAGTTCTGTTTTAAAATGTCAAAAATTATGAGAGTTCTTCCAGAATGACATTTACAGGATGGACCATAAAATCTTCCAGAACCAGCAGGCTCTGATTTGGCAAATATGAAGGTTTTATGGATGTTTTGATTGTAACTACCAAAAAGTGCCATATTAAGAAAAGAAAAAGCTTTGTGGCACAAGCAGTTGTACCTGCAATAGGGGGTTTGGCAAACATGGTAAATAAGTTGCAACAAGATAATTTGGTAACCCCTGACCAAATCGAGGATGCTTTAGATAAAAAAACATTTCTTTAAAATAGCTGGCCTAAGAACAGGGCCGGACTGGCCTACCGGGATACCGGGAAAATTCCCGGTAGGCCGCCTACCGTGGGGCCGCTTTAATTCGGCCGGCCTCACCACTTTAATTTCGGCCGGCGGCACCACTTTAATTTCGGCCGGCCGCGGCCCTTTAAGAAATTCGGCCAGCCACACCAGAGCCTGCTGAGCCTGAGAGGAAGCTGCTGGACTGCAGGTTAAGGTATGTGAGTGAGTGTCAGAGTGTAAGTGTGTGAGTGAGTGTCAAAGTGTAAGTGTGTGCCTGAGTGGCATAGTGCAAGTGCCTGAGTGGCATAGTGCAAGTGCCTGAGTGGCAGAGTGCAAGTGTCTGAGTGGCAGTGTGCAAGTGTCTGAGTGGCAGAGTGCAAGTGTCTGAGTGGCAGTGTGCAAGTGTCTGAGTGGCAGTGTGCAGGTGTCTGATTGGCAGTGTGCAAGTGTCTGATTGGCAGAGTGCAAGTGTCTGAGTGGCAGTGTCTGAGTGGCAGAGTGCAAGTGTCTGAGTGGCAGTGTGCAAGTGTCAGAGTGGCAGTGTCTGAGTGGCAGCGTGCAAGTGTCTGAGTGGCAGCGTGCAAGTGTCTGAGTGGCAGCGTGCAAGTGTCTGAGTGGCAGTGTGCAAGTGTCTGAGTGGCAGTGTGCAAGTATCTGAGTGGCAGCGTGCAAGTGTCTGAGTGGCAGCGTGCAAGTGTCTGAGTGGCAGCGTGCAAGTGTCTGATTGGCAGAGTGCAAGTGTCTGATTGGCAGAGTGCAAGTGTCTGATTGGCAGAGTGCAAGTGTCTGAGTGGCAGCGTGCAAGTGTCTGAGTGGCAGCGTGCAAGTGTCTGAGTGGCACAGTGCAAGTGTCTGAGTGGCACAGTGCAAGTGTCTGAGTGGCAGAGTGCAAGTGTGTGATTGGCAGAGTGCAAGTGTCTGAGTGGCAGAGTGCAAGTGTCTGAGTGGCAGCGTGCAAGTGTCTGAGTGGCAGCGTGCAAGTGTCTGGCAGAGTGCAAGTGTCTGATTGGCAGAGTGCAAGTGTCTGATTGGCAGAGTGCAAGTGTCTGAGTGGCAGCGTGCAAGTGTCTGAGTGGCAGCGTGCAAGTGTCTGAGTGGCAGAGTGCAAGTGTCTGAGTGGCAGAGTGCAAGTGTCTGAGTGGCAGTGTGCAAGTGTCTGAGTGGCAGTGTGCAAGTGTCTGAGTGGCAGTGTCTGAGTGGCACAGTGCAAGTGTCTGAGTGGCACAGTGCAAGTGTCTGAGTGGCACAGTGCAAGTGTCTGAGTGGCAGAGTGCAAGTGTGTGATTGGCAGAGTGCAAGTGTCTGAGTGGCAGTGTGCAAGTGTCTGAGTGGCAGTGTGCAAGTGTCTGAGTGGCAGAGTGCAAGTGTCTGAGTGGCAGTGTGCAAGTGTCTGAGTGGCAGAGTGCAAGTGTCTGATTGGCAGAGTGCAAGTGTCTGAGTGGCACAGTGCAAGTGTCTGAGTGGCACAGTGCAAGTGTCTCAGTGGCAGAGTGCAAGTGTCTGAGTGGCAGAGTGCAAGTGTGTGATTGGCAGAGTGCAAGTGTCTGAGTGGCAGTGTGCAAGTGTCTGAGTGGCAGTGTGCAAGTGTCTGAGTGGCAGTGTGCAAGTGTCTGAGTGGCAGAGTGCAAGTGTCTGAGTGGCAGTGTGCAAGTGTCTGAGTGGCAGAGTGCAAGTGTCTGATTGGCAGAGTGCAAGTGTCTGAGTGGCACAGTGCAAGTGTCTGAGTGGCACAGTGCAAGTGTCTGAGTGGCAGAGTGCAAGTGTCTGAGTGGCAGAGTGCAAGTGTGTGATTGGCAGAGTGCAAGTGTCTGAGTGGCAGTGTGCAAGTGTCTGAGTGGCAGTGTGCAAGTGTCTGAGTGGCAGAGTGCAAGTGTCTGAGTGGCAGTGTGCAAGTGTCTGAGTGGCAGAGTGCAAGTGTCTGATTGGCAGAGTGCAAGTGTCTGAGTGGCACAGTGCAAGTGTCTGAGTGGCACAGTGCAAGTGTCTCAGTGGCAGAGTGCAAGTGTCTGAGTGGCAGTGTGCAAGTGTCTGAGTGGCAGAGTGCAAGTGTCTGAGTGGCAGTGTGCAAGTGTCTGAGTGGCAGAGTGCAAGTGTCTGAGTGGCAGAGTGCAAGTGTCTGAGTGGCAGTGTGCAAGTGTCAGAGTGGCAGTGTCTGAGTGGCAGCGTGCAAGTGTCTGAGTGGCAGAGTGCAAGTGTCTGAGTGGCAGAGTGCAAGTGTCTGAGTGGCAGTGTGCAAGTGTCAGAGTGGCAGTGTCTGAGTGGCAGCGTGCAAGTGTCTGAGTGGCAGCGTGCAAGTGTCTGAGTGGCAGCGTGCAAGTGTCTGAGTGGCAGAGTGCAAGTGTCTGAGTGGCAGAGTGCAAGTGTCTGATTGGCAGAGTGCAAGTGTCTGAGTGGCAGAGTGCAAGTGTCTGATTGGCAGAGTGCAAGTGTCTGAGTGGCAGAGTGTAAGCATATAGAGGTATTTGTGTACTATTTGATTAAAAAAGCATATGACCACAATGGCTCAGGGTCACTTCTGGGTGAGCATAATAACGAGTACAAATAATACCTTCAAGAGAAGGAAATGGAAGCGTGACACTTTGGCTACTATTCGTCAGTTGCAAATTGAGTTTAATATTTTCTTCTTTACATTGTGCCTAACTCCATAATGTCTTTAATTGCTTGGGATGGGTGAGGGGCTTGTATAACGGTCTCACAGGAAAACCAAAGTTATGTATAAAGATGATGCACTTTTTTACTCACTTTTTCACCCCAATGCAACGTGCAATTAAAAACACCAATAGGCTAAAGGCACATTTATATGCAGGTGATGCTGTTACCTAGCTGCACTATGGCTCTAACTGCTCTAACTGCTCCAGTGTGTGCTAGCGAGGCACAGTGACAGCCCATCTCACTCATCTCAGACATGCATCTCACTTTCAACCTTATTGAACAAAACGGAAGTCTTAATTACTGAATATATGTATCTTTTATTTAATGTGTAAAATATCATAACAGTTGCCCTTTAAATTTGTCTGTGGTGCCTCCTAATTATGAATGTGTGAGTGGCAGAGTGCAGTGGCAAATTAATTGGCAAATTGACTGTATCATATTAATGGTAAAACGATACTGGCATATTAATGGCAAAATACTGGCAAATTGTCTGTGGCATATTAATGGCACAATAATGCTGGCATATAAATGGCAAAATGATACTGGCATATTAATAGGCAAATTAGCTGTGGCATATTAACTGGCAAAATGATACTGGCATATTAATAGACAAACTAACACTGGCATAGTAATGTCAAAATTATACTGGCATATTAATGGGCAAATTGGCTGTGGCATATTAATGACAAAATAATACTGACATAAAAATAGGCAAATCGACTGTGGCATATTAATGGTAAAATAATACTGGAATATTAATGGCAAAATAATACTGGCAAATTGGCTGTGGCATATAAATGGCAAAATAATACCGGCATATTAATGGGCAAAATAATACTGGCATATTAATAGACAAATTAACACTGACATATTAATATACATAATACCTGTGGCATATTAATGGGTAAATTTGCTGTGAAGTCTGGGTGCTGGGGTAAATTCTTGGACAAGTCATGGGTGCTGGGGTAAGTCCTGTGAGTGCAGTCTGGGTGCTGGGGTAAGTCAATATATCCACCCAGTATGTACACAAGATTATAGCTCACACAATGCCCTGATTATATATAGCCCTGCACAGGGCAATTCATCTAACCTTGTGTACATACATGTGGCTATGTGTTTCCCTGTGCATGGGGTACATATCAGGGCAGTATGTTCGCTATAACCTTGTTTACATACTGGGGGCATATATTGATATTTATAGATAACATTATCTATGATAATACTCTCTTCAAATGTGCTTTAAAATGCATGGTTTGCCCTTCTATGATCAAGAAAATAAATACGCAATTCTATGGGACTGGTATAGTGACGTAATGCTATGGGGCTGGTATACTAATATTTCCAGGGCTGGTTTTTATTCCCAGTCCGGCCCTGCCTAAGAACAAAAACAATGATTTTTGTGTAGTGGTTGAAGAAGCAATTACAGGAAATAGAGCAACAGAGAGATGCATATAGTGCTAAAAATCACTGAACTCCAAAACGTAGTCATGGAAAACAAAATAAAACCTAAAGAAAACCCAAATATGGGATAAGGAGATTCACAAAAGTTATTTTATATCCGAGATCACAGAACCAGTGCTGTAAACAAAACACAAGTAAAATGTGCCCGTTGTGAAATGTCATTCCCCTCCCCCCAAGCAACTATAATAGTAACTGAAACGTTTAATGCAAGAGCAATGCCTGCTAGCATCTTTAATCAGACAAGGCCTATGTCAATTACAGACATGGACAATTTCCAAAAATGGTGGGGACATTTGGAGTAAATGTCTCAAAGGATCTAATTTTCAAGAGCAATTTGTGGTCCGTTGCCTACTTCTAAAATTTAAACTTAGACTTAAGACACCAGAACCAAAAACAAAACGAGTTAAGCCTTTGACACAAAAATATGCTGTGTATTTTATTGTCTGTGGTTGATTCAAAGAACCTTTTATCTGAAAGACACAGAAAGGGCAAAGGTTAGCTAGCCAAATTACTGTACAGAGCTGGAGTAACAAATCATAACTATTGTCCTGAATACGGTTACTGTACAGATCAAAAAGGGCTGGAATTACAAATCATAACTATTGTCCTGAAAACGGTTACTGTACAGATGAAGAAGTGCTGGGATTAGCAAGCCGAGCTATTGTCCTAAAAACAGACTACACATCTAAGAATGAGCATAAAGTAACACAAAAAAGTGTGTGTAATTTCAAAGTAGTCACTCCCTTTTGTAGTGAGTGTAGTTTCCCCTACACTCACAAACACTTTGTAATGACCATTCAAATACAATATCCAAGTAGAGGTCATTTCATGTCCAGGACTAAAATTACAGCTATGAAGCACACTGATCACACATTCTTAATGGAAAGTCTTCAGATACCAGTCTCAGGCAGAACTAAACTTCATACTGTGTCATAAATTAGCACTAATAACACTATGGGGTTGATTATGTCTAGATGTCATTTTACTTCACATGAACACACTACCTTAGAATATTAGTGAGCAAACTACCAGAATACTGCCAACCCACTGGGGCAGTGGTGAATTTCAAAACAAAGGAAATAATGGAATTACGGGATGACGTAACAACTATTTGACTATTTTCTCTCACCTTGCTCATTTTACTCATTAGAATTCCTGTGTTCCACTTTCCTGTTTCAGACCTCATAGTTAGGTAGATATATAAACAGATACATCAATATAACAGTGTAACCAGCGCTGATATCTTAGCTCTTAGCAGCACTTAGGTAGTGTGTCCCTAAACCACAAAGCAAAACAAAGTGAATAAATAAAAAACATATAAATGCGCTTGAGAGCAACCTGTGATTAAGCACCTATTGTGAAAAAATATATAGTGGCTCTCAATGAGAGATAGTGGATCTGTATCCCAAAAATCAGGGAGATGGTGTGGGTCCCCCTCGAGGGGATACACTTACAAACTCTTTGAAAAGAGACAGCACTTCAGGTATGTCCTGTAGAGATCTGGCTTCAGAGTAGTAGTTCTCATGGAAACACAGCAAAGGACATCAATTAGTGATAGGACAGGTAGACTTTAATAAAAAAAATAGTAGCTGCTTACATGGGGATTCTGGTAGACAGGACTGGTAGATACTGCAACAGGTTTGGAAACAGAACAGTGTTATTCACCTGAATGGTATTATACCCTATGGTTGAGCCTCAGGTAAATAACCACCCAGGACTTGTACACTGACTGCAACCGCACACTGAAGCAGAGATACACAGGGAGTACTGGACGAGAAGGATAGTCAGCAGGCCGGGTCATACACGAAACAGGAACAAGGTACAACGTAGGAATTCAGAAGGCAAGGTCACTAGACAGGCAAAATGGTCGAGGCAGGCAGAAAACAGCGGAGTCAAAATCAAGCAGGAGTCAGAACCGGGAAATCAATAATCAATAAATATATGTTAGGACTAGAAACAGGGCACTATCACAGGCTGCAACCAAAGCAATGCAAAGGCACTGATTGCCATAAGCTGCAGGTTTAAATAGGGAAGGGCTGAGGATAACGAGGCAGCTGACAACAGGAGTAGAATGGGAACACCACAATAGCGGCCACTAGAGGCTGAAGACAAAAACAGCCACAAACCCAGAATACCCGTGACATTGTCACCACATGCCCTTATTTTGTCTTTTGTTATGTTGAGCATCTTTAAAAAATACTAATGATGGTAATATCCCTCTATGTATCTGTTTATAAATAAAAAACATATAAATGCGCTTGAGAGCAACCTGTGATTAAGCACCTATTGTGAAAAAATATATAGTGGCTCTCAATGAGAGATAGTGGATCTGTATCCCAAAGATCAGGGAGATGGTGTGGGTCCCCCTCGAAGGGATACACTTACAAACTCTTTGAAAAGAGACAGCACTTCAGGTATGTCCTGTAGAGATCTGGCTTCAGAGTAGTAGTTCTCATGGAAACACAGCAAAGGACATCAATTAGTGATAGGACAGGTAGACTTTAATAAAAAAATAGTAGCTGCTTACATGGGGATTCTGGTAGTCACATGAAGTGGGCGCCACACATAATGACAGGAATCCTTACAGCATGCAAGTAGTGTTTGGAGTATCAAATACACTTTAAATATAAAAAAACAATAAAAGTACAATGGTAAGAGTAATAGCAGGTTGAGTCCAGAACTCTTCGCTCTTCATGAGCTTCGACCAGGCGTCTGGACTCCCTGCTTCAGAATGACACTTTTATCCTCCGATGGTATTGCCGGGTCCTGGCATTGCTTCCGCATTCGTCATCATCTCGCGCGATCTCGGCTTGGAGATTCCCTGTTCTCGCATCTCGCGAGATTCTGACTTAGATTTTTTCTCCAAAACGGAATGAATAGCTCATTTTTTCGTGTGCCATAGAGAAAAAAAAAGGGATAAAAGACATAGTGCTTTACCCTAAAAACAGGCTGATATATATCAACATATTGAAATGTGTATTTAAAAACGGACATATGTAAAAAAAATCGTCCAGCTATAGAAAATAGCTGCACACAGGGAAATATTAAATATATATATATTTTACTAAAAGAAAACAGAATAATTTATGACATAAGTATGGGAAAAGTTTAAAAACGTTTGTAAAATACACATATCTGGTTGATATTTAAATGACATTTAAAACACATGGATACAGGAGTCAATGCCCTACTACATAAAATTATACAGGTCGAAATCAGCATTCAAACCTTGTGGTTTTAGGGTAGCCAAATTAAAAACCCATTTCATTTCTTTCCTTCCAATATTTAAAATGTTGTCCCCTCCTCTCCAGTGCTTTTGAACTTTTTCTATTGCACAGAATTTGATTCCTTTCGGATTTTTTTGATGGAAATCCATAAAATGCTTTGAAAGGCTGTGAGTGGTTAACCCATTCTTTATATTCCTTATATGTTCCTCAATTCTTTTTTTGAGTGTCCTAGTGGTCCGTCCCACATATTGTAGGCCACATGGGCACTCTATTAAATAAATCACGTTAGTTGAAGAGCATGTAATAAAATTTCTTATTTCGAATTGTAGACCATTGTGAGAGGAGCGGAAATTAGTAGTAGGATATTTAGGATGGGTAATAGATTTGCAGCCTATACAATTAAGACATCCATAGAAACCATTTTTTCTGGTAAGAAAGTGGCTGGGTGCTGGGGCAGAAGTTTTTATTTGACTCGTGTAATTTGTTGTTAATTTTTGTTTAAAATTTGGTGCCCCTCTAAATACTACTGAGGGGTCATCTGGTATAATATTCTTTAATATGTCATCAGTTTGTAGTATTTTCCAATGTTTTTTTACAATTTTTTATCTTTCAAAAAACGAATATGAGTACATAAACGTAATTAATCCAAAAATACCAGTTATATACTTCCTACCCAAAATACATAAAAATCTAACTCAACCACCAGGTAGACCGATAGTGTCTGGAATAGACTCTATGTTCTCCAATCTTTCGGAGTATCTGGATCACATATTACAGCCATATGTTAAAGAAACCAGATCATACCTAAAAGACACCATCAGTATTCTAAATAACCTAAATACGTGTAAATGGGAAGACAATTATTTTCTGGTTTCAAGTGATGTGTCATCATTATATACGGTGATAGATCACCAACAAGGCTGTGAAGCAATAAAAAATATTCTAACGGAAAAAATTTTTTTTAAATCGTTAGTGGGATCCTTTTTTAATTTAAAATCGTTAGTGGGATCCTTTTTTAAAGAAAATAATTATCTTTCAAAAAACGAATATGAGTACATAAACGTAATTAATCCAAAAATACCAGTTATATACTTCCTACCCAAAATACATAAAAATCTAACTCAACCACCAGGTAGACCGATAGTGTCAATTATTTTCTGGTTCCAAGTGATGTGTCATCATTATATACGGTGATAGATCACCAACAAGGCTGTGAAGCAATAAAAAATATTCTAACGGAAAAAAATATCCTAAGAGAAGATCAGATAGAATATGTGGTAGATGGTATTAAAATCATCCTTAATCATAACTTTTTTGGGTTTTTAGATACATTTTATCTACAAAAAACAGGGACAGCCATGGGGACGAGGTTCGCCCCCAGCTATGCCAATCTTTTCATGTCCCAATGGGAAAGTGCACACGTTTGGAGTGGACATGGCTGGTTGGAGAACCTCGTCCTCTATTACAGGTATATAGACGACCTAATTTTTATATGGAAGGGAAGCGAGAAGGATCTCAACTCCTTTCTAGAATATTTGAACACTAACAATAACAACATAATTTTAAATACTGTTTATAGCAAAGAAAAAATTGTCTTCTTAGACTTAGAGATTTATATAGACAGCGGCCAAATTAAAACCAAAAATCATTTCAAAAAGGTCGACAGTAACAGTTTCATAGATAAATCCAGCTGCCACTACCCCCCATGGCTAAATGGCATACCAAAAAGCCAGTTCACTAGGATACGCCAAAACTGTACAGATCTATCTATATATACAGAACAAACAAAAGTCCTAAAAGAAATTTTTTTAGAAAAAGGATATGACACTAAAAAGGTGGACCAAGTCATATCAGAGGTAGCTACAAGCAACAGAGACCAACTCTTAACCTATAAAAATAAAATACCAACGAAAGATTTTAAAAATAAAATCCCTATTGTTTTTAATTACAATAACAAATCAAGACAAATTAAAAAAATTGTAAAAAAACATTGGAAAATACTACAAACTGATGACATATTAAAGAATATTATACCAGATGACCCCTCAGTAGTATTTAGAGGGGCACCAAATTTTAAACAAAAATTAACAACAAATTACACGAGTCAAATAAAAACTTCTGCCCCAGCACCCAGCCACTTTCTTACCAGAAAAAATGGTTTCTATGGATGTCTTAATTGTATAGGCTGCAAATCTATTACCCATCCTAAATATCCTACTACTAATTTCCGCTCCTCTCACAATGGTCTACAATTCGAAATAAGAAATTTTATTACATGCTCTTCAACTAACGTGATTTATTTAATAGAGTGCCCATGTGGCCTACAATATGTGGGACGGACCACTAGGACATTCAAAAAAAGAATTGAGGAACATATAAGGAATATAAAGAATGGGTTAACCACTCACAGCCTTTCAAAGCATTTTATGGATTTCCATCAAAAAAATCCGAAAGGAATCAAATTCTGTGCAATAGAAAAAGTTCAAAAGCACTGGAGAGGAGGGGACAACATTTTAAATATTGGAAGGAAAGAAATGAAATGGGTTTTTAATTTGGCTACCCTAAAACCACAAGGTTTGAATGCTGATTTCGACCTGTATAATTTTATGTAGTAGGGCATTGACTCCTGTATCCATGTGTTTTAAATGTCATTTAAATATCAACCAGATATGTGTATTTTACAAACGTTTTTAAACTTTTCCCATACTTATGTCATAAATTATTCTGTTTTCTTTTAGTAACATATATATATATTTAATATTTCCCTGTGTGCAGCTATTTTCTATAGCTGGACGATTTTTTTTACATATGTCCGTTTTTAAATACACATTTCAATATGTTGATATATATCAGCCTGTTTTTAGGGTAAAGCGCTATGTCTTTTATCCCTTTTTTTTTCTCTATGGCACATGAAAAAATGAGCTATTCAGCTCATGTTCCGTTTTGGAGAAAAAATCTAAGTCAGAATCTCGCGAGATGCGAGAACAGGGAATCTCCAAGCCGAGATCGCGCGAGATGATGACGAATGCGGAAGCAACGCCAGGACCCGGCAATACCATCGGAGGATAAAAGTGTCATTCTGAAGCAGGGAGTCCAGACGCCTGGTCGAAGCTCATGAAGAGCGAAACGCGTAGCATTCTGGACTCAACCTGCTATTACTCTTACCATTGTACTTTTATTGTTTTTTTATATTTAAAGTGTATTTGATACTCCAAACACTACTTGCATGCTGTAAGGATTCCTGTCATTATGTGTGGCGCCCACTTCATGTGACTACCAGAATCCCCATGTAAGCAGCTACTATTTTTTTATTAAAGTCTACCTGTCCTATCACTAATTGATGTCCTTTGCTGTGTTTCCATGAGAACTACTACTCTGAAGCCAGATCTCTACAGGACATACCTGAAGTGCTGTCTCTTTTCAAAGAGTTTGTAAGTGTATCCCTTCGAGGGGGACCCACACCATCTCCCTGATCTTTGGGATACAGATCCACTATCTCTCATTGAGAGCCACTATATATTTTTTCACAATAGGTGCTTAATCACAGGTTGCTCTCAAGCGCATTTATATGTTTTTTATTTATAAACAGATACATAGAGGGATATTACCATCATTAGTATTTTTTAAAGATGCTCAACATAACAAAAGACAAAATAAGGGCATGTGGTGACAATGTCACGGGTATTCTGGGTTTGTGGCTGTTTTTGTCTTCAGCCTCTAGTGGCCGCTATTGTGGTGTTCCCATTCTACTCCTGTTGTCAGCTGCCTCGTTATCCTCAGCCCTTCCCTATTTAAACCTGCAGCTTATGGCAATCAGTGCCTTTGCATTGCTTTGGTTGCAGCCTGTGATAGTGCCCTGTTTCTAGTCCTAACATATATTTATTGATCATTGATTTCCCGGTTCTGACTCCTGCTTGATTTTGACTCCGCTGTTTTCTGCCTGCCTCGACCATTTTGCCTGTCTAGTGACCTTGCCTTCTGAATTCCTACGTTGTACCTTGTTCCTGTTTCGTGTATGACCCGGCCTGCTGACTATCCTTCTCGTCCAGTACTCCCTGTGTATCTCTGCTTCAGTGTGCGGTTGCAGTCAGTGTACAAGTCCTGGGTGGTTATTTACCTGAGGCTCAACCATAGGGTATAATACCATTCAGGTGAATAACACTGTTCTGTTTCCAAACCTGTTGCAGTATCTACCAGACCTGTCTGTTTGGTCACAGCTACCAGTCCTGTCTGTTTGGTCACAGCTACCAGTCTTGTCTGTTTGGTCACAGCTACCAGTCTTGTCTGTTTGGTCACAGCTACCAGTCCTTCCCAGTTATGCATCGTGGGGTGCAGACAGACCCCACACCCTGCCCTGCAACGAGGCTCCTCCCTGGTCTGTTATCCCAGGTTGTGACAGACAATCTGTCATCAAACTAATATGGTGACCAGGGGTCATATGACCAATTTAATGTACACCTTTCTTACAAGGGGATTAGCTTTACCCTTTGATATGGCAATTAGGTAATTCAATGCCTTTAGAAGAGATTACCACTCGCCCGATCTTTCAATTTTTTTTGTCTGGCTGTGCTTGTGAGCTGACATGGGCTATAGGTTATCATGGTGAACTGTGGGTGAGATCTGATGGTTTTTACTTAGTTATAAGGTATCCATGAAGGAGTGTACATGGTCTGCAACGATTCTTAGGTAGGTGGTACGTGACAAAGTAACATCCACATGAAAGGACTCAAGGTTTTCTAGCAGAACATTGTCCAAAGCATCCCACTGCCTCCGCCAGCTTGCCATCTGTCAGTGGTCATAATGTTATGGCTGATCGGTGTATGCCTTTTTTATATATGTGTTTTATGGTTTATATATTTTCCAATACATTTATATTAGTATTAAGTATTTTTTTATATGCATATCCGATTCCAGGACTGTTTCCCAGAAAGAGAAAGCTTTGCCCGTGTTGAATAAGCTATGCCCGTGTTGAAAAGAATAATGACAAATTCAGAAACTCTGGACTATAGCCACGAAAGTCATAGCTCTAGCCCCATCAATGCCACCATCTTAGCGATGCCTGTTGGCAGCAGAGTCAGTAGGAACACATGTCTTCTCTGCACTTCTTACACATGATTCTCTTTAAATGCTGCATTGGCTGCTTTGTGTGTTGGAGCAGAGAAAGGGGTTTAGGGCCCTGCAGCCTGCAGACATCCAAGCTGTACTTGTGATGATGTCTGATATGGGAGGGCACATGGGGGATGAGGGAGCTTGAGCAACAAAATATGTGATCCCAGGTTAAAATTAGGGGACAGATCTGCAACCTATAGAAGAAAGGCACTTCAAAGAACAAAAAAAACAAGAATATCATCATTTGTAATACATTCAGGAGTACTTTAACACTAAAATAAATATTTAAAATTGTGGAAAAAAATCTCATATTTATGGTACAGGACCTTTTAACATCTAAACAAAAATGCCTATACATGTACGGTCTCCCAATGCAATGCATTGGTGACAATGCCCATACATGTATGGGCTGCCTTTAAAATGGGCCAGTCAGTGCATTTTCGCAGCAATTCGTGCTATTTCCGGCTTTCTTGCAAGCATCACGAGTGAATGCTACCAGGAAACCCCCCCCCCCCCCCCCAAAAAAAAAGAAAGGCCACTGGAGCCGTCCATGGGCGGTCTTAAATTGACACGCCAGAGACAAGTGTCATTGACCAGTCAATCACACCCCCTCAACCTATGCAAATGAGGTGAGTGGTGTTTCAGGCTCCATCTGATTGAGGCATGTCTGAAATGCCCAGAAAAGGGGCTGCCTTAGCCTGCAATAGCTGTGACAGGCTGTATCAGCCATTGCAGTGAGGATTGTGATTACTGAAAAGACTTATCACAATCCATTGTTATCCTCCCCCAAATTTGTGGGTGAGATGGGGCAAGTTGATCCTGGCTGCCTTAAATTAGGCAAACCAGGATCATCCATTATTTTTTTTTTGTTAATGCGACCACTGTGAAAATCAATGTAAATGTTCAGTAAATGACAATAAGTGCTGTATGAACACTGATTGTCAAAATCTTGCCCATTTGTATCTTGTGTTAGAGAGAGAGAGGAGAGAAATATACTGTGTCAGAGAAAAAAAATGAAAAAAAACCCCACCAAAATCAATTTTTCTTGCCATTTTTATACTCTTTATTAAATTTTATACATTACACAAAGGGTTAAGTAAAAAAAAAATGGTCACAAAAGAAAGCCCAATATATCCTTAAAAAGACAATATAATATATGTGGGGATTCATATAAAAAGCAAGCTTGCACTTTAATTTAAACAAACTTATAGCTAAAGTAGCAAAAAAGCTATTGTCCAGAACGGACATCAAAACAAACAAAATAATTGTCTTGAAGGGGTTAAGCAAAAAGGTCTTGCCTGCTCTGTAAAACTTGCTATCAAATAAGATGGCCATGCAGAAAATAATGGATCAACTTGATGTTGTTTATTTTAATGTTGGTGTTTTATATTGTTTGTTCTTTTTTTTATACCATAGGATCTTTGACTACACTGGTTCTTCCAAAAGTAAGTGTCAACAGTTTATTGTTAACCCCTTAGTGACAAGACATTTTCACCTTGACTTTCCCTTGGTGACAATGGCTGTTTTGACATCTCTAGGGTGTTTGTGTTTAGCTGTAATTTTTTTCTTTCTCACATACAGTACCCACACAAATTATATGTTGTTTTTATCGTCATAAGAAGGGCTTTCATTAGATACCATTATGTTCATCATATCTTATAATTTACTACAAAAAAAAATCATAAAATATGATGAAAAATTTAAAAAAACACACTTTTTCTAACTTTGACCTAAAATATAATTTACACAAATAAAATCATTAAAAAAGACCCCGTCTAAATAGTTTCTAAATGTTCTCCCGAGTTCAAAAATATGCATGTTTCCATATTTTTCGGTATTTTTTTGCGAGTTACGGGGCAAAAACCAAAAATTGTGTTTTTTCATATATTGATCTTTTGACCCCAATCCGAACCCAAAATTTAACCCTAACACTAAATTTAACCCCAACTCTAATACTTATTATATCCCTTAATATTTTTTAACTTTAATTTAATTTTAACCCCATCCCTTATGCTAAAAAATATTTAATTTTAACCCTATAGGCTAATATAGCTAAATAACCTGTTTTTAATTAATTAAATATTTATTTTAAATATTTCCCATTGCAATGCTACTAAACTACCACTAGGGGTATTCAAGTAGCATATTCAGAGCGACGGAAGTGAAGTTACTTTCACTTCCGAAGCTCAGACCGGCAGAGGACTTAGCCATATTGACGGAGCAGCATGCTCCGTCAATATGGCTCCCCACGATCGCTCCGTGGGGCGATCGTGGGGGTCCCGAAATAGAAATTTCGGTGCTGGCTATTGCCTCGATGTCGAGGCAATAGATCAGCACTGTTAAAGCGGTTTTCGCGATCGTTGATCGCGAAAACCGCTTCATTCAATGCAGGACGTGCCAGGCACGTCCTTTGTCGTTAAGGGAGTATCTCCCAGAACGTGCCTGGCACGTCCTTTGTCGGCAAGGGGTTAAAAGATATGTATTTAAATACTATAGTAGTTTCTTGCAGTGCTCACTCTTTGTGTTTTTTTTGTTCTCACCCTGTGTGGCATTTTAATGCACACCTATAGAGTGAGCTGTAAGTTGAACTAGTAATGCGTTCTAACATCCTTGCATTCAATTCTTAATTCGATTTACAGTGTGTTGTACGTTTTACCACATTCATTTTCGATTTTTTAATTGTCCATACATATTGCACATGTGTTCCCCTTGTATCCCTCCTACTCAACTGCCAACATTTATATACCTAGTAGGACAACAGCAACAACCAAATTACTCAAGTAAACCCTTTACTTTCGTCCTTAAAAACTAAAGCACCAAAACAGTGATTTTTGTGTTCCTGGCCTTGATCGCAAAGTGCAAAGGGCCTCGATGACCAGCAGAAGCAAAGATGTATCAGGCATGTCCTCCATCCTCAAGGGGCAGCATTCTGTGACGTTCCTGATTTGTCCATCGTCCATAGGAAGTTTTGAAACAAATTCATATGCAAAAAACACTCATCTGAGCATGGAAATAAGTTCTGACCACAGAGGCTTTTTAACAAACTCTGTAGTGCTATCATTTTCATTAATCCACCATCAATGTTATAATTACATTTGTTAGTAAGTAACATTTCATACTATAACAAGATAATTCTGCTCATCAGAATGAAAACACATAGTATTGCATGCTACTCCTTGTAAAAATGGCTTGATTATATTATTTTGACTGGATTATATTATTTGGACTTTTTTCATGAATCAGGGAATTATGGGGAATTGACGTGGATATTGCCAAATTAAGGCCAAAATAGCAGTTTTTAAAGTATGGACAAAATACAATAACACAAAAATAAGTGCTCTTCAAAGCAGTTATGTAAGTGATGCACCTTTGTAGTGGTATATATATACAAATAAGGCTCTGTGTAGAGGTGAGTGAATGATCCGAAAAAAGGGAGATTAAGTTGGTCCCCCTCAAGGGGATACACTTACAGACTCCCAGAAAATCGTAGGCACTTCAAATAGATCCTGTTGCAATTAGCTGTCCAGGATATTGAGTATATAGTCCCTTGACATGGGACAAAACATAAATGTAAGTGGCAGTTTTCTTGTCCTGGTTCGATGCAACCTCCACAGGGGATATGCAATAATCAACATATAGTCCCTTGACATGGGACAAAACATAAATGTAAGTGGCAGTTTTCTTGTCCTGGTTCGATGCAACCTCCACAGGGGATATGCAATAATCAACCAGGGACCAAAAGCTTTTGGTCCCTGGTTGATTATTGCATATCCCCTGTGGAGGTTGCATCGAACCAGGACAAGAAAACTGCCACTTACATTTATGTTTTGTCCCATGTCAAGGGACTATATGTTGATTATTGCATATCCCCTGTGGAGGTTGCATCGAACCAGGACAAGAAAACTGCCACTTACATTTATGTTTTGTCCCATGTCAAGGGACTATATACTCAATATCCTGGACAGCTGATTGCAACAGGATCTATTTGAAGTGCCTACGATTTTCTGGGAGTCTGTAAGTGTATCCCCTTGAGGGGGACCAACTTAATCTCCCTTTTTTCGGATCATTCACTCACCTCTACACAGAGCCTTATTTGTATATATATACCACTACAAAGGTGCATCACTTACATAACTGCTTTGAAGCGCACTTATTTTTGTGTTATTGTATTTTGTCCATTGTTATATAGTGTGTGGTTTAGGGACACACTACCACAGTGCTGCTGAGAGCTATTTGAAAACAGCGCTGGGTACACCTCTTTTTTGTGCAGTTTTTAAAGTATACCTGAACTCTGCTACTTTGGCATTAAGTTTCAATTCCCTTGTAAGTTCTTTACAATACCCTCTTTCATGAATAAAGTCCATATGATGAATGATTATGTATTGTAAATGCAAAACCAATGACAAACTGACTTTTTTCCCTCCATAGCTTCCATTGCAAAGTGTTCCAGGCAAATATGAACTTCAAGTAAAAGGATTTTCAAAAAAGAAGCTATTATTTTCCAAAAGTAAACCTCTTCATTTGAAATCCAAGAGTTATTCGGTATTCATTGAAACAAATAGTGTATTTTATAAACCAGGCCATGAAGTAAAGTTACGAATCCTGGCATTTTCTATTGACTTGAAGCCTTACAAATCTTCAATTGACATACACATCTTGGTAAGTAACTTCTATTTATTACCTGCCCAATACATGTTGTTAAAAGGGGTTTGAATCCCCTGGGGATTGGGAGTATGTTATTGTTATTAGTATAAGCTTGAACACATTGAAAATACATTCAGTAATATACTAAACTGTACTACATATTACTATAAAAATAAATAACTTGATCCAGTTCACTCAAAGGTGAACTACAGGTGAGTTGATGGAAGATGAACATGTTATATTAACTCTGGACTTTATTCATGAAAGAGAATTACAGTGAATTCAGAAGGGAATTTCACAATTAAAGCCAAGTTTGAAAAATTCTCCCATTCAGTTTCATTTTTCCAACTTGGCTAAAACCTTTGGTGCTTCTTGCTAGACATTCTTAACACTCTCACCAAGTAGTTAGCTTGGCTGCTGACTTGGTTGCTGACTCAGTGCTGTATTTACCGCAAAGCATCCTAGGCGGATGCCTAGGGCGGTAAAAAAAAAAAGACCGCGCTTGCAGGCAGAGACGGAGGTGAGAGGGGATCGGAAGATTCCCCCCTCACCATCGCTCTGCCTGCCTGGCTCACGGGGAGCCGAACAGACAGCACAGAGAAACCTTCGTCCTGCTTGTTTGGCTCCCCGTGCAGTGGGACACGGAAGTGCCAACAGTCACGTGACGTCATACGTGCGCCGGATCACATGACCTGTCGGCACAACCGCCGGGGAGCCGAACAGGCAGCATGGAGGACTCCATGCTGCCTGCCACTAGCCACCAGGGAAAGGTAAGTGCTGGGGTAATGGGATTTGGGCAAATTAGCAGGGGCTTATTAAACTGTAAATAACACTGGCATATTGGGCAAATTAGCAGGGGCATATTAATGGCAACTAACACTGGCATATTATTGGGCAAATTGGCTGGGAACATTAAATGGCAAATCACAATGGCATATTATTGGGCAAATTGGCTGGGGCATATTAAATGGCAAATGACACTGGCATATTATTGGGCAGATTGGCAGGGGCATATTAAATTGCAAATAACACTGGCATATTATTGGGCAAATTGGCAGGGGCATATTAAATGGCAAATAACACTGGCATATTATTGGGCAAATTAGCAGGGGCATATTAAATGGCAAATAACACTGGCATATTATTGGGCAAATTGGCAGGGGCATATTAAATGGCAACTAACACTGGCATATTATTGGGCAAATTGGCTGGGAACATTAAATGGCAAATCACAATGGCATATTATTGGGCAAATTGGCTGGGGCATATTAAATGGCAAATGACACTGGCATATTATTGGGCAGATTGGCAGGGGCATATTAAATTGCAAATAACACTGGCATATTATTGGGCAAATTGGCAGGGGCATATTAAATGGCAAATAACACTGGCATATTATTGGGCAAATTAGCAGGGGCATATTAAATGGCAAATAACACTGGCATATTATTGGGCAAATTGGCAGGGGCATATTAAATGGCAAATAACACTGGCATATTATTGGGCAAATTAGCAGGGGCATATTAAATGGCAAATAACACTGGCATTATATTGGGCAAATTGTCAGGGGCATATTAAATGGCAAATAACACTGGCATATTATTGGGCAAATTGCCAGGGGCATATTAAATGGCAAATAACACTGGCATATTATTGGGCAAATTGTCAGGGGCATATTAAATGGCATATTATTGGGCAAATTGGCTGGGGCTTATTAATGGCAAATAACACTAACATATTATTGGGCAAATTTGCAGGGGCATATTAAATGGCAAATAGTACTGGCTTAATATTGGGCAAATTGGCTGGGGCATATTACCGGTAAATGGCAGAATAACACTGGCAAATTATTGGGCAAATTGGCTGGGGAATATTAATGGCACATTATACTGGCATAATATTGGGCAAATTGGCAGGGGCTGATTAAATGGCAAATACTGGCATATTATTGGGGAAATTGGCTGTGACTTATTAATGGCAAATAATACTTGCATATTATTGAGGAAATTGGCTGGGGCATATTAATGACAAATGATACTGGCAAATTATTGGGCAAATTATTGGTCAAATTAGCTGGGGAATATTATGGGCAAATAATATTGGCAATGTGTATGTAATGGGGTGATAGAGGCATGTAAATGGGGTGATGGGGCATGTCCTTGGTGTGCAACGTGGGTTATGGGTCAGGTCGTGGGTGTGCATTGTGGGTAGGGGGGGTGCCCAAAATTTGTCTGCCTAGGACAGCACAAAACCAAGATACACCACTGTGCTGACTAATGTGAAGTTCTTTCAGGACCCAGTATAGTTGATATAGTGTAAGTTATAGCAGTGAGAGTAGTGACAGACATACATGTTTTTTCACATATAGTAGATCTAAAAATATATTTTTTGAATCACTGTAACATACTTTAGAAGCAGTATTGTATTTCTGCGCAGGCTGACTAGGCCTAGGATGGCAGACTCGAGGGCAGCAGAGCTTCTCTATGTGACTTGACTACCCTGCTTTAAAGCATAACCACAAAGGAGTAAACAAGCAGTTGACAGCTTTCCACCCATTGATTACTAAAGGGAGCTGATGTCACTGTGAAGGCAGCTCACACATTAGGTCAGAGTTTAACTGCCATAAAATGAGTTTGTTATTTTCAGCATTAACCCCTTCTGACCCTTCACCTTATATATTAAATTTTGCTAGTTAAGCTTTTAAGTTAAGAAATGTATCTTATGTCTCTGTAGCTGCTTCTCTGTATCTCCATAAGTCTGTATGTAAACTGCTGTATACTACATTTTTTCATCCAGCTATTTGGCTGAGGATCATGGGGAATGTAGTTCACACCAGATGGGGTACAAAACGTTTATCGCTGATTAGTGATTACCTTCTCTCTCATTAGATGCCTCTAACTGTATCTACCTTCCAGCCGAGGGTGATGGCTGCCTAGCCTATGCTATGCAGTATTAAAAGTCCATCCCCACTCCACTTAGTCAGGTTAAAAAGCAACCTGGGGGAAGGCAAATGGCTCCTTGTCCCCCGTCAGCCCTCCCTTGTTAATGTTTTTAACACTTTTGTCTGTATCTGGACCACATTCCCCAAATTTCATGATCATTTTACATTTATTTGAACATATATATTTGAGTTTTTAGTATTTTTTTTTAAATTGAATGATTGTGAGCATTATCATTGTGTGTGTATATATATATATATATATATATATATATATATACATCTAGCATAATTTTAGTAGCACTTATTGATAATGTGATTTATTTTTAAGGATCCACGTAGAAATTTAATTGAGCAGTGGCTTGAAGAGGAAACAGAGTTGGGTGTTGTATCCAAAAGCTTCTCTATTAGTGATAACCCGCCAATTGGTGACTGGACTATTAAAGTGAAGTTGCACGTGAGTATGCCAACATTAAATTGGATTGGTGTGTGGAAAGATGCAGAAATAGTGTTATCTAAAATTCAAGATAGTTTATGCCTAAACTAAGATTTTCATGAACTTGCTGTTCTCCAGTTCTGATTTAATTAAACATGGTTGGTTAATGGTTTTGCACTAGCATAGATAGAGCCCCATACTCTGCAGACCCTGATCAGACGAGTGGGACGAGCCCCCGCTCTGATTGGCTGTGCACACGCCTACACTGTCAGCCAGCACCCACCATCTTTGAAAAATGCTGTGAGTAAACACATTGGATTAACTTAGGAGATGGAGGACAGGATTTTTTAACCCCTTAACGACAGGTGACGTGCCAGGCACGTCACGGCAAATCGAGGACTTGCCGACAGGTGACGTGCCTGGCACGTCATGCACTAAATGGAGTAAAGAAAGCGACCAGCGGTCGCTTTCTTTACTCTAACGGTGTTGCTACAATGCCTCTAGGTAGAGGCATTGTGCAACACCCCCCAAATGTGCAGGGGCGCGCTACGATCACTCCACGGAGTGATCGTAGCAGCCATTTAAAAATGGCTGCGCCCGCTGCACACATGTGCTTAGAAAGCGAACGATCGTTCGCTTTCTAAGCATCTCCGGTGTTGTTAAAGTGCCTCGCCAGCGAGGCACTTTACAACACCGTGCTGCTCCCCAGAGCCGATGGTGGTCGCTCTCCTGAGCGACCCCATCGGCTCAGTAGAAGGGAACGCTGCCTGTACAGGCAGCGTTTCCCTTCTAATGGCAAGAGCATCAGAAGTGAAAGTATTTCACTTCCGATGCTCTAGGGGGAGCCAATCAATGCCGGCACAGCAGATCTATGTGATCTGTGTGCAGGCATGTATGGTAAGTGCTCTGATGAGCACTTATCATACTGTCAAAGGCAATATTAGTAAATATTGCCTTTGACAAGTATTGATCTGCCTCCCTCACCTTACTACTTTTAGTAAGGGAGAGAGACAGATCAGATAAAGTAAAAAAATAAAATAAAATAATAAAAAAAAATGTAATAAAATTTTAAACACCAAGGGCTTTTATAAAAGCCATTTAACCCCTTCCCTGCCATTGATCGCTGTGTACGCAGTGATCATACACAGCAGCACATTTTTTGCTGTCTGTGCATTTTTTAGGGGTTATTTTTTTTTACTGTAATTCATTACAGTATAAAAAAAGGCTCTTTTAAGAGAGATTAACCCCTTTCTTGCCGTAGATCACTGCCTAATCAGCGATCTGACGCAATTGCAGCAATCTTGCTGCAGAAGCATTTTTAATTTTTTTAAAACTTTTTTATTACACCCGTCACGTGTTAATTATACCCGCTAGGGGACTACGTTTAACGTAAAAAATTTTTTTTAGCTGTCTGAGCGCATGTATAGCGATCAGTAACAGCTGATAAGTGACAATGGCGGGTTGGCGTTTGCTCAGATGAGCATCACCATTCGTCTGGTTAGATCAATATGTGTAAATATTTGATCTGACCCGTGTAGATCTGCCTCCCTCTCACTTGAGTTTTAGTGAGGGAGACAGAGCTGTATAATGTAAGTTTTTAATTATAATATATTTAATAGAATTGAGACCCAAAGGCTTTTATAAAAGCCGTTTCCAGTATTTAACCCCTTCCCTGCAATTGATCGCTGTGTACGCAGTGATCTTACACAGCAGCACATTTTTTGCTGTCTGTGCATTTTTTTAGGGGTTATTTTTTTTTACTTTGATTTATTACAGTATATCAAAGGCTCTTTTAAGAGCTATTAACCCCTTCCTTGCCGTATATCACTTCCTAAGCAGCACATATGGTCACTGCCTAAGCAGTGCATATGGTCACTGCCTAAGCAGCGCATATGGAGCAATCTAGTCGCCGAAGGATTTTTTTTTGCTATCAGCATTTTTTTTGTCAGACTCACTAGGGGTTAATTATACCCACTAGGGGATTACGTGTATTCCTTTTGAAGCTGTCTGAACGCGTGTATAGCGATCAGTAACAGCCGATCAGTGGCAAAGGTGGTTTGGTGATTTCTCAGATGAGCATCACCATTCGTCTGGTTCGTAAATATTGTTCTGACCCATATGGATCTGCCTCCCTCTCCTCACTTGAGTTTTAGTGAGGGAAAGAGACAGATCTGTATAACATAATTTTTAAATTGTAATAAATTAAATAAAATGTTAATAAATTGTGAGTCCCAAGGGCTTTTATAAAAGCCATACCTTTTGTATAGTGTAGTGTATTAACTCCTTCCCTGCCACTGATCACTGCACAGCAGAAATTTTTTTCTTGTCTGTGCATTTTTAGGGGTTAATTTTTTTGTACAGTACTACAAAGGCTCTTATAAGAGCTATTAACCCCTTCCTTGCTCTACATGTTCAAATTCCAAGTTTGAAAATCAAAAAGCGCACCTCTCAAATGTAGCCTTTCAACCCCTAACAAAGCTGACAAAGCTATGCATGGGTGGTATCCCTGTGCTCGGGAGATGTTGCTGAACATATATTGTGGTATTGTTTGTCAGTGACACATACCGAAATATGTGAATTTGTGTCTAAAGTGCAATGTATGTGGGAAAAAATACACAATAAAATGACTACCACAAACTTTGACAAAGGCTGGTGGCAGAATTGGTGCATGGAAAGTGTTAAAATAACACCATTTAAAATAGCCTAGGGTGTCTACTTTTACAAAATATATACTTTTTGGGGAAAAATACACTGTCCTACTTAAAAAAAAGTCCCAAATGAAAGATGGGCTCAGGCTGACTACACGTCAATATTCCAAGTTGAAAATGCGCACCTTCACAATGTGGCCCTTTAGCCCCCAAACAACCCAACAAACCTATGCATGGGTGGTATCCCTGTACTCAGGATATGTTGTTGAACACATATTGGGTTATTGTTTGGCAGTGACACATACCAAAATCTGTGAATTTATGTCTAAAATACAATATTTGTGAAAAAAAACCACACAAAAATTACTACCACAAACTTTGACAAAGGCTGGTGGTAGAATTAGTGCATGGAAAGTGTTAAAATACCACCATTTGAAATAGCGTAGGGTGTCTACTTTTAAAAAATATATGGGTTGATGGGGTAAAATACACTGGCTGGTTTCAAATATGTCCCAAATGGGACATGGGTGCAGGCGGTCTGCATGTCAAAATTTTAATTTGGAAAACCAAAAACCGCACCTACCAAATTTGGCCTTTTACTCCCCAAACAACCCAACAAACCTATGCATGGGTGGTATCCCTGTACTCAAGAGATGTTGCTGAACACTTATTGGGGTGTTATTTGGCAGTGACACATACCAAAATCTGTGAATTCATGTCTGAAGTACAAGGTTTGTGAAAAAAAACCACAAAAAAATTACTACCACAAAGTTTGACAAAGGCTAGTGGTAGAATTAGTGCATGGAAAGTGTAAAAATACCACCATTTGAGATAGCCTAAGGTGTCTTCTTTTAAAAAATATATGGGTTGATGGGGTAAAATAAACTGGCTGGTTTCAAATATGTCCCAAATGGGACATGAGTGCAGGCGGTCTGCATGTCAAAATTTTAATTTGGAAAACCAAAAACTGCACCTACCAAATTTGGCCTTTTACCCGCCAAACAACCCAACAAACCTATGCATGGGTGGTATCCCTGTACTCAAGAGATGTTGCTGAACACTTATTAGGGTGTTATTTGGCAGTGACACATACCAAAATCTGTGAATTCATGTCTGAAGTACAAGGTTTGTGAAAAAAAAACACAAAAAAATTACTACCACAAAGTTTGACAAAGGCTGGTGGTAGAATTAGTGCATGGAAAGTGTAAAAATACCACCATTTGAGATAGCCTAAGGTGTCTTCTTTTAAAAAATATATGGGTTGATGGGGTAAAATACACTAGCTGGCTTCAAATATGTCCCAAATGAGACATGGGTGCAGGCTGTCTGCATGTAAAAATTTCAAGTTGGAAAACAAAAAACTGCACCTCACAAATTTGGCATTTTAGCCCCCAAACAACCCAACAAACCTATGCATGGGTGGTATCCCTGTACTCAGGAGAAATAGTAGAATCTATTTAGCATGTTTTTTCGTTCGATATTGTCGATGAGGAGAAGTTGTTTCAAATAAAAACAAAGAAATTTGTGTATTTTTTTTTTTTTTACCATATTTTTTTTTTTTTTTTAATAATATGATAAGATATGATCAAAAAGATGGCATCCATAGAAAGCCCTTCTTGTCCCGATAAAAACAATATATAATATGTGTGGGTACAGCAAATGACAAAGAAGAAAATTACTGCTAAACACAAACAGCACAGAAATGTTAAAATAGGCATTGTCCAGAAAGGACAAAAATGTTTCAAAGGCTCTGTCCTTAAGGGGTTAACCATTGCTTCCTTCAAGGAACAAGGGTAAAACAAAGGTTTAATTGTCCTTTTAAGAAGCAGTTAAACAGAAGAAGGAGAGATCCAATAGCCTCAGACGCCAGGCTATTGGATCATACTTATAATTATTTGCCATCATGCCTAGCACATTCTCAGCCAGCCATGATAACCCCCTGTCCCACTGTCCAGGTGGTTATTTTTCCCCTTAGACAGCCACCCTATTTGAGCAAAAAAAAAAACCATATCATTCATATGTGGATTTAGTGAATAAGATCATTTAGTTACTAGCTTCATGCATGTTTTACCCTTAAAATAGGCTATTCATTGTGCTTTGTGCTAATGTGCTAGTTTAAATGATACTTTTACATAGGACTGACCCTACAATCCTACAATGGGTCCAGGGGGATCCTTACATGTTTATTTGTTCTTATATTCAAATTATAATAAAGATTGGTTCTAATATTGAGAGATATTCAGTGTCTTTCGGATACTTAATCAGTTGTGTTCAGCATGGTCTTTTTCCAGTGTCTGAGGGACACACACCGAAATATTATCTTTTTTAATTCAAAATCTTCTGCTGGCTTGTGTGTGCATGCGGGACTGTGTGTGTGTATACTGTGTGAGTGACGGTGTATATATGTCTGACTGTTTTTTCATGTGACACCTCGTGTGACTGTGTGTGATTTAATATATGACATTGTGGCAAGGTGTCCCTATTTTTTTTTTTTTTTGTGGGTGGCATCTTTGGTCACAGGCACTCAATGTTTTGGAAAAAATGAAACAGTGTGTAGTGTGTACACACAACTGGCACATTAATGGTGCAAAAAAAATATATACTTGCTGCAAGAGAGACGCTGCCTCCTATCACACTCTCCGAAGTATTCCAACAAAATACACAGGAGGTGGCACAAACTCTCAAGAGCTAACACACAAAAAAATATAAACATAAAACAGTATATAGTGTAGTATATTTGAAGAAAAGGGCACACAGTAAATTACCGTATTTGCTCGATTATAAGACAAGGTTTTTTTCAGAAATTTTTTTATGAAAAATACCCCTCGTCTTATAATCGAGATCGTATTATAATCTGACCTCAAATTGAGGTCAGATTATAAAACAGGGATCCAGGTCCCCAGCAGAGCTGTAGGGGACCTGGATCCCCCTCTCTAACAGCAGGGGATGTCCCCCTGCTGCCGCCTGGCACGACCGTCGGGACTTCTATGATGAAGCCGGGTACTTCCAGCTGTCCGTTATAATAGACTGCCGTGTCGGGCAGCATGGAGGATGTCTGCACGTATCGTGCAGACATCCCCCGGCTGCCCCCACTAGCCACCAGGGATCGAGTTACAGGTGAGCGGGAGGGAGGGGGTAGAGAGACGGGGAGGGAGGGGGGCATAGAGACAGGGGGAGGGGGGGACAGAGCAACAAGGGGAGGGAGGGGGGGGGAAGAGATAGTGCAACAATGGAGGAAGGGGGGAAGAGACAGAGACATGGGGGAAGGAGGGGGGCAGAGAGACAGGAGGAGGGCGGGGGCAGAGAGACAAGTGGAGGGAGGGGGGCACAGAGTAACAAGGGGAGGGGGAGACAGAGGCGAGGGGGGAGTCAAAGGGAGGGGGAGAGAGAGACAACACTAAGGGGGGGAGAGAGACAAAGCTGGGGGCAAGGGAAAGAGAGAGGCAACATTGGCACATAAAAGGAAATAAAAACAAGAAATGCATTTTTTGATATAATTTTTTATTAAAAAAGCAATTTACATGTGAATATATACAAGTTGAACTTTTTTCCTATAGGGTAGTCTTATATTCAGGCTTTTAGTTTTTTTCCTAAAGGAATATCCAAAGTTTGGGGGGTCGTCTTATAATCAGGGTCGTCTTATAATCGAGCAAATACTGTAATGTAGAAAATGGCACTCACAAACCAAGAAGGGTAAAAAGCAAGATGAATTAAACTCTGTGGTGTAATCTTCTTATGATGTTTGTGATCTGTCGCCTTGATTACTGTAACAGCCACCTGACTGGATTACCTCCGGTTAGTCTTTCTCCCTTGCAATGTATTCAAAACAAAGCTGCGCCCCTCAGATGGACTAAAGCTCTCCTACAACTTAATCACCTCTTCTCACTGGCAAGATTTTTACCGAGCTACCCCCCACATCTGGAACTCCCTTTTGCAGAGCAACCAGCTCCCTCCCTCCTTCTCATACTTCAAATCCCTCAAAACGCATCTCTTTACAGAAGCTTACAATCCTCTGGAATACCTGTTAATTAGCCCATATAGCTCCCACTGTCCTCAATCACTGTTAAGTTCAGGTAGATTACAACTCATCCAGCTAGAACACACACACTTAATCTTTGGCCAAACCTACCTAGTGCCAACCATCCACATTACTATTACTGCCACTACATTCCCTCAGATCTTCACTACTTTATATGTTTCATGTACCCCATTCCCTTTAGATTGTAAACTTCCGAGCAGGGCTCTCTACCTCATGTATCAGTCTGTTCATCTAACTTATTTAGTTCCCTTCTATGCTCTGTACCTAGCGCTAGATAAATTGTTGGCGCTATAAAAATAAATGTTAATGTTATGTTTAATACCCTCGATAACAGGGGTTGGGAACCTGTGGCCCTCCAGATGTTGCAGGACTACAGTTCCCATACTCCTCTGGCAGCCTCTTAGCTGAAAGAGCATTATGGGATATGTAATTCATAAACAGGAGGGCCGCATGTTCTCCACTGTTGCTCTAGAATAAAAAAACAGTGGCGTATGCTCAATATGTGCTAGGTGTGTGCCGCACACCTAGCACGGAGCTGCGCTGTCTATTCCCAGAGTTTGTGTGCTCCCAACAGAGAGCACACAAACCCCAGAAATACATCCGGGAGACAAATGGCAGCTGCAAAGTCGGCAACAGAGGCACTCACCTACTTTTAGTGCTGGTCAAATTGGCAACAGAGTGAGTGACTCTGTTGCCGAATTCGCAGCTGCCGTCGGCCCCTGGGATGTATCTCGTGTATTTCCGGGGGTTTGTGCGCTGGCTGTTCGCAGCACAAAACCCCCCAGAAATACACAAGATACATTGTGCCCCTGAGTATGAGGTGTGCTCCGGACTGGCAGCACACCTGTCACTCAGGGACACGTTGTGCTGATGATGTTAAAAAGACACATCGAACAAAGAAATGTGCTTTTCTACAAATAGGACTACAACAGCCCCAGCTGTTCCTGCATTCAGAATAAATGGTATGTAAAATAGAAAGTCTTGAAACCAGCTCACAATCTGTAGGATGAATGTTCACCAATCCTCAGGGTCCAAACAGGAATCCGGCTCTCAACACGGCTTCCTCAGGAGGAGTCAATTCACCAATACTCCAATATCCCAAATGAAGCACTGAAATAGGTGGTGTCATAAGCAGGAGACTACCCAGTCACATTTAAAACACATATTTATCCTAATTTAGGTATTTATTTGCAGTTTTGCTAATACATGTATAGATTATTTTCAATAATTTTGTATGCTCTACATGCACAGTAAAAACAATATTCAGGTGATACAGTCCTTTTAAGGACCTTTGTTTCTGCTACTGACTGTGTGTTCAGCTAAATTAAGTCTCAGATGATGGGATTGGTCACATGAGACAACCCTATGTCCGGTCACGGGTCTAGGACACTTCCGCACCGCATCTTCATCGCTGACAGTTCAGCCGGCAGTTAAAACGCTGAACTGTCAGCAATGAAGAATAATGCGGCCGTTACATCGCGGCCGCAGCTATGTAAGAGCTGAGAGTTCAGCGCTGAACTGTCAGCTCTTACAAATGTACAAGTAAAAAGAAAATACAAAATACCCCCCCTAATAAATGATTCCCAAACCCCAATACTAACACCAAACACTAAACCCCAATACTAACACTAAAATTAACCCCAATACAAAAATTAACCCCCTAAACCCTAACACTAACCCTAATACTAACCCCCGAGCCCTAATACTAAAATTAACCCCCTAAACCCTAATACTAACCCCCGAGCCCTAATACTTAAATTAACCCCCTAAACCCTAATACTAAGCCTAATACTAACCCCCGAGCCCTAATGCAAAAATTAACCACCTAAACCCTAATACTAACCCTAATACTAACCCCCGAGCCCTAATACTAAAATTAACCCCCTAAACCCTAATACTAACCCCCGAGCCCTAATACTAAAATTAAAACCCTAAACCCTAATACTAACCCTAATACTAACCCTGGAGCCCTAATACTAAAATTAACCCCCTAAACCCTAATACTAACCCCCGAGCCCTAATACTAAAATTAACCCCCTAAACCCTAATTCTAACCCCCTAAACCCTAATTCTAACCAAACTTAAATAGCTAAAATACTTACCTTTAGCGATGAAATGTCCCGCGATGAAATCTCCAGCGACGATCTGTCTTGCTGTGTAGAGTCGGCGGTGAAGTGGCTGCGCGGAAGCAGCCGCGATGAAGAGTCCCATCCCCCCGGTCACATGCCTAAAAACAAGAACTATTTCAGTGCTTCATTGGTATATTGGACTGATGTCATGAATATTTTACACTTATTTAAACATTTATATTTTAGTTTTTAGTATTTTTTTTAATTGAATGATTGTGAGCATTATCATTGTGTATAAATATATCTCTAGCATAACTTTAGTAATGCTTATTGATAAAATGCACCTCATCTTATATTCAAGGTTCGTCTTATAATCAGACCTCAAATCGAGGTCTGACTGTAAGTCTGGAATCCAGATCCCCCGACAGAGCGGCAGGGGACCTGGATCCCCCTCGCAAGCAGACGGTGGATGTCTGCGCAATGCGCACAGACATCCTCCGCTGTTGCCCGGCACGTTCTTCGGGACTTCTTGTCCTCATGGTAATGGTAATAAACTACACTACTTATCACAGATTTTAAACACATTCACTCATTTGCTTCCTTAATCATGTATAGACCTCCTTACTTCTATATAGACACAGCTAAACAATTGATAATTTAGTTATGCCCATGCACAACATTTAAAGTCGTCTAGGACAGTGCTTACACTTGTGCTTACAAACACAGTAAACCCCCCTAATAAATGAAACTCCCCTAAAAGTTACCCCGTATGCCCATATTGTCCCCCCGAACCCTAATACTAACCCCTAATAATAATAATAATAATAACTCGCCTTGTTTGCGATCTTGTGATGAACTGTATTAGCACTGCAGAATATTGCTGAATATTTCAGAATATATTGATGCTTAATGAATACATTAGCTATTTATCTGCCACCTTTTCTTAAAAATGAAAAATACTGGCCAGGCTATGGCCTCCATAGATTTAACATTGACTTTAAATGGAAATTAAACGTTATTTAACCCTTGCTTCCTCAAAGGCATTAATAGATACACAGGGGTTTACTTTCCGCTGTGTCTCACAAACGTCAGCATGCGCACAGCCAATCAGAGCAGGGGCTTGCCACGCTCTGACAGCTGAATGCGAGGGTCTCTCGGTGTTAGCACAGCGAGAGACCCTCGTTTTTGCATGGAATCAACGAGGGTCACTCTCTGCCCTATGGAAGGAAGGCAGCTGTCGGTCAGAAGATAATCAGAGTATCATCTTCATACTAGGGACAATTAACTTTTCACTTGTGCTTCTATATTAGAAGCACAAGTGAAAAAAAAAGTTTAGTGTCCCTTTAAGCATATTTTGTTAGTGGCCTGCTAATTAAATACCAGCTGGATAGCAAACCTATGAATAAAAGATGATAATAGTAAATGTAGCTTTGGAAGTGTCCTGTAAATAGTCCTTTTATTTATCAATACATGCACTAGATGGCAGCAAAACATCACAAATACTGAGTATCAATGAAGAGGACAAAACAATTACCGGTAATATACAATTTCAAATATTAACAACCAATACCAAATTCAAATATATTATCTGGTTTTCTACAAAGAATATCAGTGTTTTGGTACAATGGATTACTGAAGGTGCTGGGAGATAAATAACTAACTGTGGCTGATACAATGAACCATGTTTTAAAATATGATGCTGTTAAAAGATTTAGTTTCAAACTATGATTACATTTAATTCAAATTTGAAAACATATTTTTGCTCAAAACTAACACGTAGTGGTTAACATAATGGGAGACTGTTCTACACACTCTACCCTCGGAAAGCAAAGAGAGATGCAGTCCACAACACTTGCAGTGCCAAAGGTTTAATGGTGTAATTCCTTTGCTATCATATATGTCATAACAACGTTAAATTGCCCATTTAATAAGAAAGTGGAAGCGCACCTAGATGCATTGACCCATGGTTTATCCTTGAAAAGTTAATTCACTGAACCTATGACAAAGGAAGTTAGGAGATAACCATCTCTTTAAGAAATGCTTAAAAAGCAGTTAAGCAGATCACAATGCACTTATTGGCTTTACGTAAGCCAGATAAAAAGAAAATAGCTTGTATTAAGAGAAAGACTAAACAAGCTAAAACATAAAAAAACCTTACACAGTGTAGTGCAATGGGTATGCAGTAGGTGGCAGCCAAAAATCACAGTAAGACTCACAATCGGACACTCAGCAGATATAGTGAATTAGGTATCTATTTATCTAGTTAAAACCTTGGTACCTTTATTTATTCTGATAATGCACATAAATGACAAGAGCTCCAATTTAGAAATGGCAAATAAAAAAATGCTCAGCTCTCATCCCACATTGATGTATTTTATTTCAAAATATTCAACATCTTCTGGAAATAAGTTGTTGAATATGATGATTGCTTTATATCCCTTGTTGTTTAGTTTCCTCTAAACTAGATCAATATAGAGAACATATTTCCAAAAATAAATGTATACAATCTGGCAATTCTTTCATTTCTTATGGATGTATGCCATAGTTTTATGAGTCTCCAATAATGCATGTATTTAGTACTTCTTGTACACTTGCAACTATCTTCATTAAATGACAAAACAATATCATGATGCAGATTTAATACATGGCAAATTTTGTTTATTTCCCAATTAATTATGTTCCTCAATAGCAGAGGTCTCCAATGTGTGCTCTATTTGGCACAAGGTGCGGCCCAAGTGGCTACCCATATTCTGAATAGCACTTATAAATGTGTACTTCTGTTTGAGAAATGTTGTCTCAGACTGCTTTTGTATTAACGCTAAATAACCAAATATGGCTAGCAAGCTATAATGAATGCGGCCCAGTACAGATATATATTTCTGATCATGCTGCCCACATAAGAAAAAAACATGGACGCCCTTGCCCTATAGGTTAAACAGTATGGTTGCTATTTGAAGTACTTACCAGTAGTTAATGTAATCTAGCCACAAATGTGTCAGAAATTTGATTTATTCAAGTGGACAATATTTTCTTACAATATGAGAGAAAATAATAAATCCCAAAGTTGCAAATATATTTGATAAGGCTTTGTTATGTATTTATCAATGGACTTTGAGTTTCCAGTTACGCACGGCTTTTTAGTTGGAGATAGCGTTGAAAAATCAGTTGGACACATATTTTATAAAAATATAAAATGTCTCTTGTGTGCAGCTGTTTATTGCTCAGAAATAATAAGTGGAAACATATTTAATATGGGATTTCTTTTTTTTTTTATTAGGTGATTATTAATTCAATGCACATGGTCAGGGCATGGATAAATTAATGTGATAATAATTAGTACTAAAGGACTATGTTAAAACAAATAATATTTTTAAGAACATTGTATATAAAAAAACAACACAGTCTATCCATTGTCATGGTTGACATTGCACATCAAAGGGCACTAGAGAAAAAAAGACAATGCAAGCCAGCTGCTCTTGCTGCTTGCATAAGTCTAATGTCCAGTTAGAATAATTGGCTAAAGTCATAACTAGAAGGAAAAAATGATGGCAGACACCTCTTCCAAAATACAGCAAATTTGTAGCAGATGTTGGTTTTACACAAATGATTGGATGAACAACTCGAACTTGTTCAATCTGTTTTATGATCCCTTTATTCACTCATTTTGTCAACAACACATTTTCAATATTTACATATTTAATGTAAACTTAAAAGGCTTACTTTAAGTACCAGCTATCATCAAGGACTCATTTGCCACACATTACCTGCTGTTAGTTTTACTAGGTTTTGTACCATAATTAGCACTGTGCAGGCACTTCTCCTACTCTCATCAATGGGACAATTCCTCAGTCACTGAAACAGGTCTTGATACAATTCACCACTATTGAATTTCATCAAGAGCCCATAACGTTCAGCTGAAAAACATAACACATACCAAGGGGAAGAGTTGCTCTGTGTTTTGTCTTGGTAACAGAAACGTTGACCTTGGAGAATATAGCACTTCGGTTTAAAGTTTGTTTATATTTCACAGTTATATAGTTACACAGTTATATATTATATACGACACTACAGATAAACATAAATAACAAAAAACGTGCAGTTAACCATAATGCAGTGATAAAATCAAATCTTTATTGAAGTAAAAAACGCATAAAAACAGGACCACAGCAAGTATCCACATAGGCTCACGGTGTAACAGCAACACACCTGATGCGTTTCGTGGGAAAAGTCATACTTTATTCCTATGTAAACTACAGGTAAACAACCAAGTACATTATTTCCATATAAATATATTTGGTGAACTAGAACTATGCAGTTGAATGACATTTTTAACTTTTACTTTAAAAATCTATATTTCTGCACTTACAATTGTTCGGGTTTTTTCAGTTTTTAGACCTATTAATTCCCCATTCCTTCCAGAAAAATGCCTAACAGCTTGTCTCATGTTTAATTTAAATTTCTCCAATGTTGGGAATGGAAACCGTATGAAACTATGCAAAAGTTTTAAGCAATCTATACCCTTGGTCTTCCGCCTACTCCAAAAGAGCCATTAATGGTTCACATTACAAAATCTCTATTTTAACATGGTTCAGTGACTCCTAAATATTGTTCTGTCAGTGATTTATTGGAAACATTTTTAAAAGCACTGGAAAAGGGGACAATGCAGCCAGAAAGCAGCAGTTAATTCTCTTGCAGATTATGCGTATTTATCCTATGTGTAGTTGTAAGTGGCAGGGCATGATCTAGATATATACTATAAGAATTCATTAAATGTGTCTTTCACAGGAACAAGTTCATTATCAAACCTTTACAGTGATGGAATATGGTAAGCATGTTTTATAATATATTCAATTTACGAGCATGCATTCATTGATGTTTCATATAATGCAGAACCCTGATTGCATTCCCAGCACCCAGTATTCATCCTCAGCATTGTCATAATTTCCTCTGTTCTGTATCTTGGACCCCACACCAAAACCTTCACGCTATGTATTCCATCCCACCCACTCACTGACTTTTCCATCCCAAACCTAATCCTACTGTCATTTGTGAGGCTTGGTTTATCTGATTTTTTAGACATTTCTCTGGATAGATAATAGTGTAATGTTTTACAATTGTTTGTGTGTGTACAATGTATTGCATGTTTATGTTATTTCCTATGGATAATCACAATGTGTCCTCACAGTGTTACCCAGATTTGAAGTCCTACTGACCACACCTATGCAGCATTCAATAAAAAACGGACCATTGGAGGGTACAGTTACTGCAAGGTAATTTCTAATTTGGTTCTGAGAAAGCAATGTGCCATCTGACATAGCAGGGAGAAGTTTATTTTCCTCTCTGGATTTATTTAACCTGCATATGCTTTTATGACTGGACTAAAATTGTAGGTTATAGCTATGGAGGTAAATGTACTACTCACAGATTGAAGTGGTTATGTGTCATGTTACTTAAACCTGATACAATAATTTGAGCTAGCATCTTATGATAGGCACCCTCTCTTATAAATATAATCACAAGCAATATAACTAAATACACCAGCTAGTTAAGTTGTGGTTCACATTATAAATGAAATGTCCGTATTGCAGTACTATAGCTCTCAGATCTGCCAGCAAAATACCCCGGTGTAACTAGACAGCTGCAAAATGTGTGTACATGCTATACAATATATGTGTACATGCTATACATAGCAACATTTACAGATGTATGGTCTAGATTGTTCAGAAATGTTACAGTACTTTCCTCTTTAGAACTGCAGAGCTATGCAATATGTCCCTTCTAAATTCAGTGACATGTTTGATTGATGGAGGTGGTTTGTTTAATCCATAAAACTTTCTGGCAGACATGTGATGTGTATTATAAAACCTAGAGAGACTTTTGGCTTCCAGTCTGTGCACTGTAGAGAAGGGATAGCTTGCATGCAGTGGTAATATGATCTGAGCTGCCAAATGCATGTATTTCTAGTGATTTATATCTCTATTTCTTTATCATCTAGGGTAAAAGCACATTTTAGATACAATGGAGGGGTTTCAAGCAAAGGATTATGTAATTCAGTAAGGGATATACATTCCATATTCATCGATTTTAAATTACATTTCTTTGATGCATGCACATACAGTAGCTTTCACCAACTATGTATGTCCATCATTTAGAACTTAAATATCTTCTACATCTGAAAAATATTGAGACCATCTGGGAAATATCAAGGATTGCCAAATTCTCTAACAATGTTGTTTCTCAAAAGAATAATTCTACAATGCACAGAAAATATAATGTTTTATATTGTGTGACATTATAATGATATTGCTGTGCACATGTAAATGGTATATAGGATATGTTGCATTAGGTGTATTGCGGGGTTTTTAAATCGAATTTGGAATTTTTATTTTCTTGTTAACTATCAATGAACTTCAGCCAAACGTTATCTGGCAAAGTACTAAAGGTGTAATTAGTGGCAAATATCTTCAAAAATATGTGTTTAGTCCATCTGTGCCCAAATAATTCCTCCAGTGTTGCCTTTATAAATATGCATAAAAATGCATAAATGTTCACAGAATTACAGTAGATCCAAATAAACCGATGTTAATGTTTTTTCTATAGCACTTTGCCCTGCATTTTTACGGGTTTCCCTTTATATACATGACTTTCATATCTCTGTGAGCAAAGTATACTCCCAACACATATAATTGTTTAAGCTGTACAAAAAATGTTTCAATGCTGTCCTTGCAACAAAAAAAAGAGTAAAAAAAATGCAACTGGTATTCATACGTTCTAAATATTACAATAGTCAGATTTTACTCAATATAATGCTACATTTATCTGCTGAAAGTGTGTGAATATAGTCCCGATGTCACATTTAGCTACCTTACCATTTAACAAAGCCATTCTAATAAATGTCTCCAAATGAAACAACATGGCACATGCAGTACTTCTTTACTGCATAGCAACCAGTGGTGATGCTGCTTTGAATGCACCAGTCAGAGAAGTACCAAGGAACTGGGTTAAAAAATATAGACAGGTCTCTTCTAAAGGGCGATATTTGTTTAAAAGGCTGTAGGCAGTTAATTGCACTATAACTATATGGAACAATAAAAAAATCAAAACTATTTGCATATTAATTCACAAGGTGATGTCATAAAGAGGCGACACCACAGACATTTTTCTCTTAATGTGCGCATTTGTTTTCCATTCTGCATTAATTATTTTTGATATATTATTTTGTACACTCACAATATAAATAATGTTGATTTCCATGTAAACATTCTCCATGCATGGAACCGTTAATGTAAACACAAAATGTGAGCAAGGTCCTTAGAATATTTACAACTTGCTATAATGAAGAGCAGTTGCCACTTGTTTGAGATTTACAGTGTCACACTGCCCCACAGCACTTGTCACAGTGTTATATTGCACCACAGAGCTGGCCCCACTGCACATTGTCCCACAGTGCAAGTCACAGCATATTACTGTTAGCTTTATTGCGATGGAGTTCTGTGAAACAGTCATACACTACACATTACTGTGAGTTTTATGGCTATGGGGCTACAAAACACACATATCCTGTCTCACAGCAATACAACTCAGACTATTGTACAGTACATGACTATTTTAAAAGCCTCCACCACAATGAAGCTCACTGTAATGTGCTTTGTGTATCACAAATCTCAACAGTAATAAAACTCACTGTGCTGGGAGTCTATTACAGAGCACCATGTGTCCTTCAACTAAAAACTTGCAACAATCTCATGCTTATATATAATCACATATACACAGTAACATACTCACACAGTAACAAATACACACACAATCACACATACAGTGTCATATTTACAAACTATCATTCACACAGTGTTTCTTGCATACACAATCACATACATGTAGTCAAAGTTTCATATTCAGTCACACAGTGACGTAAAATGGCTAGTGTGTTTAAATATCTCATTTTTTAACAGATTCATACACATGTAGCAGTCACAGTTTGACAGTAGTCACAGTTTCACAGCAGTCACAGTTTTACTCACATGCAGCACATGTGACACCCGGCGCTTTGCCTCATTTCTTAATGCAAATGGCTCTGTTTTATGCTGCACTTTATTCAGTCCTCCTTTGACAGAAAGGACAAAATAATTTACCAGGAGCAGCGCCCCTTGGGTGCCTGAGTTCTTTTCCACCTGGGTGCGGTGGTGTCACCCCCTCTTTTGGTGTTACCTGGTGCGGTCCACTCCTTCTCCTTAACTATAGTGACATCACTGAACGTTAGCATTGCACTCTCAAGATTTGTCCATGTGCGATGCATTCTGGTGTCATGTCTAAGTGAGTGAAATTCACTTTATTGTAATATAGATTGTTTCAAGAATCTGCAATCTAAGATAATTGTATGTTTAATCATTTGCTAGCACAATGTATGGATGATGTATGGAAGGGCTGTCATGTCATTTTAGCATGACAAGTGACATTTTAGATGAGCCTTCTGTCTATGCATTTGCTTGCAATTCTTACTTTTATACTCTTCACAACTGCCAGGATGATGTTGTGGAGATTTTTAAAAGCATTATATTCTAGTAGGGCCACCTAGACAACAGAAGGTAAAAAAAAGGGATTGAGGCCGTGTTAAGTCTATGTAGACAATAGAAGTTTTTGAAGAAAAGGTGGCCACTCTACTTCCTAGTGCATTGATAGTCAGCCTTGGCACCATAGATCTTTGTGAACTAGCCATGCAGGGCTGCCATAAGAAATTTTGGGGGCCCATACAGAACAAATGGTCTGGCTTGCCCCTCCCCCACTCCATTTCTCCTGCACTCCTTTTATCATTGCCTTTTATTATTTTGTATTTTTTATAATGCCTTTTCTACAAAAAAAATACCGGCCCTGCTATGCCTCCATAGACTTAACATTGGCAGGAAACTATTTTTTACTGGCCTGCCGGTAAAATATCAGCCAGGTGGCAACCCTATGCAGCACCCACAGGTATTGCCATGGCACCAAGATAGCATTTACAGGTCTTGCCAAGGGACCTAGGTGCATTTGAATATGAATAATATATTTTACAAATAATGGAAATCATAAATTTTGAAATGAAATATCTGGTTTTGTACAGTCTTTTCTAAAGCTATCAATATATAATCTAAATGTGCACATTCTTAAATAAAGCTTAAATGTTCTTCACCTTTTTTAATCTGTCTAACTATTCATGTTGGCTGCAATATTTATTTATATTGCGCATGCTGTTTGTGATTAATTGTAGGTATACTTATGGAATGTCTGTAAAGGGAACTCTGGCAGTTACCATAACAGCAAATTACAGGAGGAAAAACAATATTACCAAACTATTTGAGGCAAGTATAACTGCACAGTATTCCTGTCATTGACAACGACTTCTTTATGAGTCATAAGACTATGTTTAGTTGCTATGATGATTACATTTTTTTCTGCTTCTGGACATTGCTGTAGGATCTTTTTAACCTCCTTTCAAAACTGTTACTTTGGGGACAACATTAGGGGTCATGATTACAATATATTTAGCAATTTTATATGTATCCCTAAGAAAGTTACTTATTTTTAACATTTAACAAAAGAACTAACATCCCAATGCAATGAGACGACATGCATGTTCTTAACAAACCTGTGGGTTTTAATAGTTTCAAATTCATTGCTTCGTTCACTCATGTTTTTTTTTTTTTTTTTACATTTCTGAAAGATCGATATTTAATTTTGTGACCTTAAATTATTTACTTTAAATTGACATTTTCAAAGCAAATTTAGGCAGCTAATGGTTTGTAAAGAAACATTAAATGTTTATATTTCACGAAGGCTTCTAATATAGCAATAAAGGAAACAAAGGTTAAAAAAAGTGCAGTGTTCCTTTAAAGGGTCAGATAGCCAGTGCCTGGTGCACCATTCACAAAAACTGCTACATTGTTTTATTTGTGAACCAGAGCAGTTTCAAAAACGATGACCCCATATGCAAACATAGACAAACTGCATCAATAAATAGGTATAATTGTTGCAAGCCAAAACTCATCAACAGGGATAGATGATGATGATAGCTACTCAATACTCCAAAAGTACAGTCTCAAAATTTACCACAGACTTGGAACAGCACCTCTGTAACCCAGTCTCGACAAACAATGCAGGGTTGCAATTCACACACAGATATGTACTATTCTAATGAGCACAGCTCAACATCTGAACCATGAGCAATGAAAAATATAATATGATCTGTTGGAGTAATTTGTCCACCATATTTCTTACAACAAGGTGGTTTTGATTCAGAAAAAGACATAGGATGCCTTTTAACCACAATAACCTGGATTTTATGGAATCTAGTAATGAAAATACTGGCATTAGTGGTAAATTAACATGCATTGTTGATTCAATGCCTGATGCAAACAACCATTAAATTGTTACAAAGAAGACCCCGTCCGCTAAAAATCTACATGCTTTCTATGAAACACTGTTCTGTGGTAATTATCTGCACAGTGATTCAAAGACAGCCTGTAAAAACTAACGGGCAAAAAGCTTTCATTTTTGGTCCGTCAGTTTTACACACACTGGTCAGTTGCTGGTAGATGTCGCCATCTGGTAGATAACGCTGGTTTCCAGCCGTCAGATAATGACCAACAACTTCGAATAATTTCGTCGGAATATCGTCAGAAGATTGTGGAGGGGCTACTGATACCCTCGGCTGATCCACCACCCTGGGAGCCATTCTGGTCACCAACACAGATGTGGCTACAGGAAAAGAGGAAGATGTTTACGAATGCAAAATGCTCAATGTAGGCAGCACATTCTCACATGTGTGGTCACCTGAACCATGAACCATGGTAGATTGACATTCCTAATACCAATCAACACTTCATAACATTCTAAATTTGTCTGTGCAGTTATCATAGTTATTTACAGAATCTGTTAGCATTCACATAACACATGCCCATGTTGAACCTATGAGGGATTACACATTTCTTTCACTGTAGCATGCAAGTACATAGATGTCATACAACTGTACATCCATGTCCACAATTCCATTTACATGGATGTACAGTAATATGCACATAGATTGTATTCCAGAGGTAGTTAACTACATTTGCATGAACATCAGATATGAATGATGTGGTTTACATGTGGATCTATCTTGGACGGTGGACCCCTGGGCCTGCACAACAGGAGCTGACAGTTGGTGGGACGAATCCAGGATGGGAGGTGGTGAAGATTGGTCTGTTGGAAATTAATAAGAATTCATTGTTAATCTGTTCTACTACAGATGTACATGTTATCCCATTTAAACATATACATCTGTCTATCTGTACATGTTGTACATATTGATGTATATAAACATGTATAGACACACCTATGTACATGTGTTACCACATAAGAACAATTCTATGATGCACAGATATTGATATGCACTGCAACTTTGTACTGCAACTTGCAGCATTCATTCATACATGTTAATTGCTGCAATGTGCTGCTTTCCCTCCCCCACCCCAGCATGCTCTGCCCAGCTAAACACACTTGCTGCTTCTCTATGTGTGGAATTTTAAGATGTGCAGCCACATGCACCATTCCCCATAAGTGTACATTCCAAGGTATTCTTGACACAGCTAATACATGTGTTATATGAAGTACAGGTGTGAGACCAGGGTGATATAACATGCTGCATATGGTATAATAGTATTTTAACTGCACTTACCTTTTCCTCACCACCTCCTCAGAGCTGTTATTCCCACCAACTGAGTTAACAGCGTTCACTATCTGCTGCCAGAATTCTTTCTTCCTCTTCTGGCTTGTCCTCTTAAATGCTGCCCCTATCAGCTGGTTGTAACGTTGGAACAGTTTATGTACCATTGCTGAGTCTACCTCCACTGAGAATCTCTTGGTACTTCGTTGGACTTGATTTCATAAACCTGGACCTGATACCTAATGATTGTTTTGTAGTTAATTTCCGTTAGATTTCGGCTTCTTTTCGGTATTTATGGACTGTTTTTTTCTTGTCTGACATTTCCAATAGATTATGGGTTCAGTGCATCAGAAACTATCGGTGTGTATTTGGCGATTATGTCTGAATTGCAAGGCTATTCAGAGTCACATTCGGGCATATTGTGTATCTCGAAATTTAGTTCCCGGTGTGCCAAAAATCAGCGCATATAGAGTAGACCCTATAGTGTACACAATATACATGTATTCTGTTACCTGCGTTTTAATGAACTCAAAAAGACTCTTCCCCTATTTAACATCAGAAAAAAAGGTGTCCAGTCCATGTATGCTTACTAAACTAAATGTTTTCCAGCTATATATCAGTCCCTATATATCACTGGCATGTTACTCCCATGAATTTTAACTATATTTAACTAGTACTGAATGCAAGTTAACATTCCACTCTTTTTTACACTATAACATGTATTTATTGTATTTCTTTGTGACGGTATTTGTGTGTTTAGTGTTGAAAGTTAAGAATGTTTTATGGTTTTTATTTTACATGCAGATAAATGGAGACTCAAACTTCAGCTTTAGTCCTTTAGAATTGAAAGAGCTTATGATGAATAGACATGCACTTGGCTCTGAAACCTCCTCAGTAACTGGACCATTGGACATCATGGCCACTGTCACAGAATCCCTTACAGGTAATTTGTTAAACATTTCTCTTTTTATAACCCTGTGCTGCTTTCTCTTTATATTTCACCAGACTTGGATTCATTTGGGGCAGATTATACCATAGAGGCAAAATGATCTGAGACCTTGTTTGCTGTGTGCTTTTTTTTCCTTTGTCACTGCTCTTTTTCTGGTCAATGCTCTGCAAAAGGGACCTTGCCATATATTAGAGGTTACCTTATAGTGAAAGTGAGAGCCATCATCTACTGAGGGGGGCATTCTTGTGCTGTGACATGTATTGTGGGAGCATTCTTGTGCTGTGACATGTATTGTGGGAGCATTCTTGTGGTGTGACATGTATTGTGGGAGCATTCCTGTGCTGACATGTATTGTGGGAGCATTATCGTGCTGTGACATGTATTGTGGGGGCATTCTTGTGCTGTTGTATTGCGGGGGCATTTGTGTGCTGTGACATATATTGTGGGGGAATTCTGGTGCTGTTGTATTGTGGGGGCATTCTGATGCTCTGGCATATACTGTGTAGATATCTGTGTTCTAGCATGCGCTATCCGGGGGCACTTTGGTCCTCTGACATGCACTATGGGAGCAATATGTGTCCTGGCATGTAATATGGGGGATTCTGTTGCTGAGGTATGTGCTGTAGGGCATTCTAGTGAGGTGACATGCACTGTGGGCAATATGATTATGTGGCATGCAAAGTGGGGACAAGGATAGAGATAGTACAGAGTAACAGACATGAAGGGGGGGCAGAGTAAGAAAATAAAAACTAGATGTGCATTTTTTTAAAATAAGCTTTTATTTACAAATAGAAAAGGTTACATGTGAAGCAATATTTGTTCCACATGTTTTAATATAATTAAATATAATTACAATCCAAAGATTGCAGAATCTCCTTATAATCAGAGTCGCCTTATATTCAAGTAAATACATTATGTGATGGTATATTTATATTAAGTGAGCTAAAAAATGAAATCTGTGGCACAATGTCACAAACGTCACTGCTTCTTCACTGCCGCTATTAGTGAAGAAACTGAAAGCTGTGCAGTAAAACTTGTAGGATGAATCAGAGTCATAGTGAATTAAAAATTCCTAAACATAATGTAGCATGAAGACCTAATTTATATGTGGCTTTGTAAAAAGAAAGATAAGGAATGTAAAACACTACAGTGTCATAAATAGTTTTATTCAAAGATAACGGTAGATAACATGAGAGTTACCAATTCTGAAAGTAATTTCTGTAAAGAAATAGTTTGCAACATCTCTGGAAAGAGTACAAAGTTTGATCAAAGTTCACATAAATTTTGTTGGATAAGAGAAAGTAATTTCTATTATCCAGTGATTCAGAGCGTAAGGATTTTTCATACTGTTTTTATTAAAATATTGGAATTTTACCCTTTAACATTTAGGTGCAAACAGAATAGTGGTTGTATAAAGGCAGTTTAAGGCCAATTACGTACTTAGGGCATTGACATTATCTTTCCAATATTAAATAAATATATTTCCAAATGAAAAAAAATATAATTTGCATTCCTTTTGAAAGATGAGTCACAATCCATCTTAGCGTGGTAATATTTGTACGTTGGTAATTGAATTAACACTGCTCATCTAGAAACTATGCTGTAAGTTCGCTGTTTAACCTCTATAAAATGTTTAAAAGTGCAATGTTTGCTGGGAACGTGAGCATTCCTGAAGTTTGTGTACTTAGTGATTATGTAAATGCAATTTGTATAAATACAGAAAAATATATTTGTAAGTTTTGGCAGATTTGAAAATTGTTGCTTTTAAGATGCCTTCATGTCACCACAGTTTCTTCCTTAGGTTTTTAATGTTGCCCTCATCAATCATATGATGGGGAACACTTTTGAGACCGAGTTCCCAATTTTCTGAGATAAGACAAGTTTGAGATTTCAAAGTGTCCTCTCCCCAATTTTGTCCTCCTGCTTCTCTTTTTGTTCCCAAAATATATTATAAAATACGATTATAACCCTTTTTAAGATATACCTTCCCACCTTTAAATATCAACTCCCCCTCAGTCTCTTTCTACCACCTATGCAAAGCACTATAGTTTAAACACCCTGTTGTGTTTTCTTGGGCCTACAGAATACATGGCCACTGCTAATTACCACCCTAAAAACCTATGGGTTCAAGAGTTGGCACTTGTAGCATAGACTCATCCTCTATAGTATATGTTATTGGGATTTTCTCTGATTTTAACGAGAAGGGTATTTATTTAGCTGACACTGACCTTTCAGATTAACTGAGGCAATGAATGATTCACCTGTGTCCATGCAGGGAAGTTCTGCCATCATAAATTTAGTGAACTAGAACTATATCAGTTTAATGCCTACAGCACCAATTTCTTATTTTCTGAACTGGCAGAAGTGTGATCGTATATTTGTACATTTGTGGTTCATTGATCTAGAATCTGCTCTATCACAACAAATGTCTTATTCAGTTATCTTCAGACTTACTCATCTGATTATGAATGCTTGTCAAATTAACTGTTTAAAAATATTCCATAACTGCACTTCCGTTAAGACAAGAAATGTGACACACAAATATACGGCCAGTTCCAAACAACAAAAAATGAATACTAAATCAGGAACTGTCTGTAAGATAAGCCATGTATTTAGAATTGAAATACTAGGGAACAAAGAAAACAAGACAGGACCATAATGTTCACTGCTTTATCAAAAGGACCAAACAATGATTCTAATCTCAAGTTTACTTGTGTTGCTGAGTGGTATCAAGCCTTTTTATTGGGTAGAATTTTTTGCATCAAAACGTACAAAAGAATATACACTACACTCACATATTCCTTATAATGTGCATTATTTTGGCCCTTGTGATACCACTGAGCAGTGTAATGCTTTGCACTTGTGAGAGTACTTTTTATAAAACAATAAGCACTATGGTACGGTCGATAAATTAAATCCTGATTGGTTAAAGGGGCTAAATCACGTGAACATTGTTTTTACTGTGCATGTGGCGCATTAAAAAAACACTGAACATGATCTATACATTGTATTAGCAGAATTGAATGCGTATGACTAAATTAGGAGAAATGTGTCTGTGGAGTCGCCTGCTTATGACATCACCTGTGGCACAGTAAGTAAATTACACGTTTCCCATTGCAAAGCAGTTCATTTGCATACAATGCCACAGGTGATGTCATAAGCAGGAAACTCCATAGACACATTGCAAAACACGGTTTTCTCCTAATTTAGGAATTTGTTTGCAATACAAATTATAGATAATTTTCAATCATGTATGCTCTACATGCACTGTAAAAACAATGTTCGGATGATATAGTTCCTTTAAGGAAACTGGGTGAGAATGATATATGTTCATATTGTCATCTATCTGGTTTAATCCGTGGTAGACCTGCATAGCTTCCAACTGTGATTTGTACTTTTGCTGTATAAAACTATGTATAATCTCAAGGTATAGAGCTGCATGTATATGTGTGCAAATATTTTCGTTTGCATGCTGTGCGTTATGCGTATGTTACATTTTTCTCTCTGTAAATAATTTACACATAAAATATCTTTTCTCCTTCTAGGCATAACACAAAATGAATCCTCAAGTGTATACCTAATTGACAAAGATTATTACAGTGAATTTTATGATCATGCAACGGTTTTGAAACCCACCCTTAACTTTTCTGCTTACGTAAGTTTGTATTAATACTCCTGACTGTTTCTCAATATAAATTTCCACCCCGAACCCGAACCCCATTGAAGTCAATGGGGACACTGACTTTTGCCCACTAAAATGCCTCTAAAAAAGTCCTGGAAAGGGCTAGAGGGCTGCAAAAGGAATTAAAATGTGGGTAAGAGTAGGACAAGTGCCCTGCAAACAAATATGGATAGGTAAATAACTTCAAAAAACATAAAATACATACAAATTAAAAATACTGTACTATTTAGCACCCAAAACTATAAGAATTTTTCAAAGTGCGCTGTAAGCACAGTATTTGACAGTTCTTTTTGACTCTCAGATATGAAGTGCACCGCAAGACGCAAATGTACTATTTACCACCCAAAACTAATATAATTTTTCAAAGTGCGCTGTAAGCACAGTATTTGACGGTTCTATTTGACTCTCAGATGTAATAAATGTAGTGCTATTGCTATTCTATAAACCGAAATAGAGTCCCCATTCATAAGAATAGGTCAATTGACTTATTCTTATGAATGGGGACTCTATTTCGGTTTATAGAATAGCAATAGCATTACATGTATTCCATAAACCAAAAGTCTATAAACTGAAAGACATTCGGTTTATAGACTTTCGATTTATAGAATACATTTAATGCTATTGCTATTCTATAAAAAGAAAGTCTATAAACAGAATGTCTTTCGGTTTATAGAATTTCGGCTTATGGAATACATGTAATACTATTGGGTTTCTATAAATCGAAATAGAGTCCCCATTCATAAGAAATTAATTCAATTGACCTATTCGTATGAATGGGGACTCTATTTTGGTTTATAGATTAGCTATAGCATTACATGTCTTTCGGTTTATAGACTTTCGGCTTATAGAATACATGTAATGCTATTGGCTATTCTATAAACCGAAAGTCTATAAACTGAATGACTTTCAGTTTAAAGACTTTCGGTTTATAGCCGAACCTCGAACTCCAACACGGACATACAGTGAAATGTCCAAGTTCGGGTTCGTGGCACGGACACCGTAATGTCCGGTATGAACCCGAACAGTGCGGTTCGTGTTCGCTCAACACTATTTATATTCTTTCATTAAATAATTTCTATATAATCAATCTGCACCTGATGCCATCTTTAAATTAAAGAGAAATCATGTTTTGCTACAGTTACCTTTTAATTATTTATGAGGCCACCGAAGGACTGGGGGTGGCTATTACGCATAAAATTGCATAAAATTAATGGTTTTATGGGGAATTACGGCACTGGATCATTTCATTGAATCTCACTTTATTACTATAGGAATAATGTACATTAAATATATTTAATATCTCATATAATATTAAAAAAATGTCATGTTATATCATGTGAGATATTAATATTTATGAATGTCTTTTTCAAATTTTGATAAATAAAAGAAAAAACATATTTACCACATGTAACGGCCAGCTTAGAATCTAGCTTACTGTCTTATATTAGTCATTAAACGCAAAGATGCTTAAATGTGGTTGTTCTTTTTGTTTTTTGCTTTTTAGCTGAAAATACAGAGATATGATGCCAAAAAGATGACTGCAAAGGAAAGAGAAAAGCCAGTTGAAGTCAAAATAATACAGTCAATAATGTTGCCATCAAATGATTTGAACCAACAGGACTATGACGTTTCAGATGACAAGACCTTTGAAGTAGAACAGTCAGAATCCTATTTTATTGGTGAAAATAGCCACATTTACATGGAGTTTCCATTGTTAGCTGATGTCATTCATTTAAAAATTATGGTATAAACCCAATATTTAATTTCTAATTATGCAACTTTTAAAAAATGTTTTATATAGTTAACAATGGCATCAGATTTGCACCATTTGAATATCAGAGGGGTCCATTAAATGCTCACGGGGGTTTACCATATTCCAGATATGGCATGAAGCGGTATATTACTTTCCATAGGTTCTGTAATTTGTGTTATACAAGATGATAGAAGTCCTTTGAAAAAAAAAGTTTTATTTGGTCCAACTGGTTTTGGCTCCCAAATACAGACATTCACAAGGTGCATGTCCAGTGGTGTATCTTGATTTTGTGCTGCCCTAGGCAGACAAAATCCGGGCACCCCCTTACCCAAGCTGCACACCCACGTTACACACCTAAGACATGCCCCATCATTTAGACTCACATCAAGCTCATACTCCCATCACACACACACTCCCATCACACTCAGTCACACACTCCGACTCCCATCACACTCAGTCACACACACTGTCTCCCATCACACACACTCTGACTCCCATCACACACACTCTGACTCCCATCACACTCAGTCACACACACTGTCTCCCATCACACACACTCTGACTCCCATCACACACACTCTGACTCCCATCACACTCAGTCACACACACTGTCTCCCATCACACACACTCTGACTCCCATCACACTCAGTCACACACACTGTCTCCCATCACACACACTCTGACTCCCATCACACTCAGTCACACACACACACACACACTGTCTCCCATCAGCACTTACCTTTCCTTGGTGGCTAGTGGCATGCAGCATGGTCCCTCCATGCTGCCTGTTCGACTTCCCGGCAATTTTGCCGACAGGTCACGTGACCGGGCGCGCGTATGACGTCAGCGCGCCGGTCACGTGACTGTCGGCACTTCCGTGTCGGCACACTGCACGGGGAGCCGAACCGGCAGCACAGAGGTTTCTCTGTGCTGCCTGTCCGGCTCCCCGTGCAGCCTGGCAGGCAGAGCGATGGTGACGGGCGATCTTCCGATCCCCTCTCACCTCCGTCTCTGTCTGCAAGCGCGGGCTTTTATTTTTATAGGGCCGCCTTTTTTTATTTTAAATTTTTTTTTCTTAAATTATTTTTTTTTTTTAATTTTTTTTTTTTTTAATTTTTTTTTTTTTTGTAATTTTTTTTTTTTTTCAGTGCTGGGGGGCGCTGCCGCCCCCCAAAATTTGCCGCCCTAGGCATCCGCCTAGGATGCCTCGCGGTAAATACAGCACTGTGCATGTCACAAAATAACAACAAACCTCCTTTTTAAGGAGATATACACAATCATGTGACTATACAAACCATTAAACGAAATAATTAGCCTAGCGCTCTGTATATTGCAAAACTATTCAAATGCATTTACAAATAAATCTACAAAAGATTATATTTCTATTGAAAACTAAAAAAAATGATGAAAATGTTTGTTTTGTATAAATGTAAAAACATTTCAACAGTGTCATGTTAATCTCTTTAATCAAGACATATAATCTTACTAATTAGAGTGGCTGTAATTAGCAAGAAACCAAATGATAATGCATAATGGTAAGTATTACCATGGAAAACCAGTTGAAGGGTAGAGGCTGACAGCTATGCAGGCATCTTTGCTATAAAGAGGATATGTCACATTACAGTTATAAACTGGCCTCATGTGCAGATGACCTGCTAAAATAAAAAAATAAGTATATACCAGTATTTTTTGTTCGCTTTACTTTTTTTTTTTTTAGCAATTTAGTTCAGTGAAGACTATGTCGAATTTAATAAAATAATAATAATTTGTCTGCGGTATCGCCAATTAACTTGGAGGAGATTAAAGCTCCTGCTGGGGTTAGCTGTAATAAAATAAAATGATATTTTTTCACTATAAATGCAAAGTAAATATTTTTCGATGCATCATTAAGCACTGAGTGGCCCTAATATTTCCATATTTTTTTGAATGACCATATCAGCACACATCATTTCTAGTAACGGACCACTCCTATTTGAAACCACTCCAACTTCCTTGTTCATGTATATTACAGTGAAATAAGTATAACAATGCATGTATTTAAATTGAAATAACTTTATTTGTAAGTGTGTTTTGTTTACTCACAAATATTAGGTTTCCAACCTCTACTGACCCACACACTGAGCTCTCCTGTAAGTGTTTTAATCTTAGAAAGAAAACACACATTGGTCTATTCACTAAAATTTGAGAATAGCTTGCGGAGGTTGTCTTTCATTTTGAGAGATAGTCAAATTTGGCACCCAAAGGTTTGAATCTTCGCCATGGAAAGTAATGGGAGGTAGGACATGATGATATAAGCTTTTTTTTAACCCCTTGCCGACAAAGGACGTGCCAGGCACGTCCTGGGAGAATCTCCCTTAATGACAAAGGACGTGCCTGGCACGTCCTGCAGTGAATGAAGCGGTTTTCGCGATCAACGATCGCGAAAACCGCTTTAACAGTGCTGGTCTATTGCCTCGACATCGAGGCAATAGCCAACACCGATATTTCTATTTTGGGACCCACACGATCGCCCCACGGAGCGATCGTGGGGAGCCATATTGACGGAGCATCCTGCTCCATCAATATGGCTAAGTCCTCTGCCGGTCTGAGCGGTGAAAGTAACTTCACTTCCGTCACTCTGAATATGCTACTTGACTACTAGTTTAGTAGCATTGCAATGGAAAATAATTAAAATACATATTTAATTAAATAAAAACAGGTTATTTAGCTATATTAGCCTATAGGGTTAAAATTAAATATTTTTTAGCATAAGGGATAGGGTTAAAATTAAATTAAAGTTAAAAAATATCAAGGGATATAATAAGGATTAGAGTTGGGGTTAAATTTAGTGTTAGGGTTAAATTTTGGGTTCGGGTTGGGGTCAAAAGATCAATATAGGAAAAAAACAAAAAACACTATTTTTGTTTTTTGCCCCATAACTCGCAAAAAATACCGAAAAATATGGAAACATGCATATTTTTGAACTCGGGACAACATTTAGAAACTATTTAGATGGGGTCTTTTTTAATGATTTTATTTGTGTAAATTATATTTTAGGTCAAAGTTAGAAAAAGTGGTTTTTTTAAAATTTTTCATCATATTTTATGATTTTTTTTGTAGTAAATTACAAGATATGATGAAAATAATGGTATCTAATGAAAGCCCTTCTTATGACGATAAAAACAACATATAATTTGTGTGGGTACTGTATGTGAGAAAGAAAAAAATTACAGCTAAACACAAACACCCTAAAAATGTCAAAACAGCCATTGTCACCAAGGGAAAGTCAAGGTGAAAATGTCTTGTCACTAAGGGGTTAAAAGTAACTCATACTCGGGTGCCGAATTTTACTTAGCCTCAAAATGAAAGTTGACCTCCTTGAGATATTCTTGAATTTTAGTGAAATTAAAACTGTTTCCAAAAAAAGTATACAGTACAGTACAGATTATTTAGGAATTATGGTTTAGTGGAACTGCTGCTTAGGGTACATATAATAAATATTTTGGTTTTAGAGTGACTTGTAGAAAGAAAGGGGTGGTGCCATTAATTTAATTCTATTTTTCCATGTAGCCTTATTGTAGGTGGGTCTTTTTATGTCAGCACTACCACTGGGATTATGTTCTGTTGAAAGGAGATTTGTTTAATAAGCCATTTATGACATGTGAATAGGTGTGCTCTCTGCTTCCTGCACTTTGTGTGCCTGAAGACTTGTATCAGGACCACCATAATCTTTATTTTTCTCAGGTTTAATGTTAATGTTAGAATTGGAACACTGACGTTTGCGTTGTCTCTCACTAATATAATTTTATTTTATAGGCTGAGTTTATGGATAGCGTAAGTGAACTTGTTATTCGCAATACATTTAGGTCTCCAGATAAGACTTATATGCAGATAGAGAATCCAAATGAAGAAATAAAGGTAAGATGTACTTTTGGGTTTCATTACTGTCGTGTAATATGTGCATATGTTTAAACATAACTGCTCAAATAGATACATATTCCGGTTGTAAAATTTAAGCACCCCATTTGAGTATTTCTGAAAATATCTTAAAAAAAATAAAGATATAGTTTACATTCTAGTAAAAAAAAACCTGTAAATGTTTAGAAACTTAATGCTTTAAATATATAGCATAAGCTATTGGAGCTTTTCATTTGCAATAATATCTGTCTGGATCGGGGTGAGATTCTACAAAATGTTGGTAAAGAGCTATGATGGCGAACCTATGGCATGAGTGCCACTTATGGCATCCAGGAGCCTCTTAGGTGGATGAGCAGAGTCTGCTATGGAAATGGGAGAAGGAAGCATAATCTCAGGGAAAATGGCACTTTGAAATCTTTAACTTGGTATCCTGCAGAGTAATGGGCACCCACTCTCAATATGTTTGCCATCACTTCTATAGACAAAGGGAAATTACCATTTTAAGCTTGGTATTCATCCAGGCAATGTATCCATAGAGTGCCATCCGTGTCTGTTGCAAAGTCTGTATACAATATAATTAAACTGTTGGAAAGAAAAACAAAGGGTGTACATCTAAAACTGTATATAAAAAATCAATATGTTTAATCTATTATTTCAGTTTTGGGCCCAAAACCCCCCAGAACCAATTATATTAATACTAAGTTTCTTTGTTCCTTAATCTTATATAGGTCGGGAGCCCATTTAACCTAACTGTAAACAGCAACATACCCTTAAAGGAGATACATTACGTGGTAATTGTATTACTTTGATTAACATAATCCATGCATGCAGTTGCTTGTCAACAGTTACACAACTGTTACAGTTTATTTTATTGTAAAATATTTGCTTGTGTTTGTTTAATATTTACATGCAATGGGCCTAATTCAATGACGCAGTTAACTAAGATTTTTCTATTGCAGTCTATGGGATTCAATGACATGAGGTCATTGAGTAGACCCCAATATGTTTTGTGTTAAAGAGTTCACTTTTTGCCTTTAAGTTTTACCAATTTTAGGTACAGTATTTTTAAAAATACCTTTTTATCTATAATGCTTTTGGCCTTGCATATTAATTTGAGATCATATCACTGAATGTGTTCATTTTTTTTTTTTGATTTAGCATTATTAAGAAGAAAATAACATTATAACAATATTGGTGAAATAGTGGATTCATTGATGATCACTAATGGCAAAAGAAACCACTGAAAATTGTCAAATGGAAAAGAAGGGGGGGGGGGAAGAAAAAAAGAAGAAGAGCAGTACAAAAAAAAATTGGTTCTATTTTGTATATAAAATAGGAATATCTAGAAACCAGATTGAAAAACATGTTAATAACCTATTTATCTCCCCTCGACTAGAGAATATTATAAGGTCAAAGCTCCCAAATGGAGCATAGTGGGATATTTATGTACAGAAAATGTACATATGTTCTATCATATACCAAGGACATTGTTGGAAATTAGATACACCTCTAGAATGTATCCTTCTTGGTAAAATACTTAAAATACTTTATAAATAAATAAATGATACATTTTAATCAATACAACCAATACAGGATGGGAGAATATGTTTAAGCAAATTTAAATTTTTATACTACAGCTGTCCTTTCAAAGCCTCTATAGCACTCTTCACCCAATGGTACACATGTTTTTGTCAGGTGACGAATATACAATAATAATATGATTGATGTAATGTAGATTTATGATTAATTATTGTTTATTTCACCCTTCTCCGTTTCATCTCAGGTTATGTCACGAGGACAAATTGTGTCTGTGGGAAAAGAAATGTCTATGACTTTAACATTAAACCCTGAATTCTCATGGACCCCAGTGGCTTGTATAGTTGTTTACCATGTTGCAGATAATGGCACACTTATAAATGATCAAATAAGTCTTTCTATTAACCCCATCTTTGAAAATACGGTAATTTATTTTACTTCACGTTTATCTCCATTTGTAACATCGTTATCATCCGTATGTTAATCATAATGCTGTTAACAATGAGCTTTTCAGTTCTAGACCCTGTATTACAAGTGCCTTTTATCAATATGTTCTTCTTTCTTTTAGATATCCATGACGTGGAGCAAAATGCAGATGCGTCCATCTGATGAGGTGTATCTTGCCATCAACGTGGTTGAGCCCAATTCCCTTGTTGCACTTTCAGTTATAGACAAAAGTATTAAGCTACTTGGTGACCGACAAGAAATTACAACAAAACGTGTGAGTAAAAAGCTGTCATTCATTTCATAATCATATAATGGATTTATTGGTATGTTTAATATTTTGAAAAAAAGGCTAATTTATGTAAAACCCAACATTATGGCAAGGGCTAGTATTGATAAAGCTAATTCTTTTTTTGAGAAGCTCAAGCCTGTTAAAATGTTATTAATATATCATAATCTTAGTAGTGACCAAGCTGCTAAGTATGTTTTAGTAAACACCACTGGAGTTAAGTCATCTGATAATTTCATGTCTTGGATGTAGTCATGGAAACAAGCAGGATGTGTATTGTGCCATCCCCCGCCTGCCAAAAAAGGCATGGGTGGGCTCCATTGGTTGATTGGATGAAACGTGATTCCGGGGGGGGGGGGTGATGCGACTTGTGAACTTGCAGGGGCGACTAAGCCGGCATTTGGGGCAGAATTTCTAGCCGCTTCTTTGAAAAGTGCCACCCCCCAAGGCACTTGCCTAGATTACTTCGCTGTAAATACAGCTCCGGTGCAGCTTCTGAGTGTTACAGTCTTGGGGTCGCACACTATCATCATTTTGAAACCCTAATCAGAATATCTTGCAGTTCTTTGTAGTTGTTATGCTTAAACATTGGATTAAATTGAGATTCATTTATTGACTCACACATATCAAATTCCTTGCAGTCGAGGGTTGTCTTATCATGAGTGCAAGGGGTACATATTTAGAGGTTTAAATCTAAGTATAATTTATGGGGCATGTGGTTTATATCCCTATCTCCTCATATCATCTGCTGTGTTAAATACTCAAACACCACAAAATGTTCTGAACATGCTTAGCTACAAATCCTATCACACGTAAAAAAGAACATTTGATTAATCATCCTTGAAATCCATTTAATCTCATCTTCACATTCATGTTAACATATTTTGTTCCAGTTTTAAAAAAAAGTGTTGTTTGATAGGCCTCGTAACCTAAAATGAGAGTATTATGGAAACAAATTAATAGCTAAAAAAAAAAGTCTATGAGATATGTTTACTATACAAATAAACATTGGGGATGGAAAACACCAATGAGTTATTAAAGTCATATTCGATTTTCCATGATTGCTAATTATGTACATCCTGCTTTTACTTTTGTGATGCAAATCATGTTATAGTCACACTAGTTTGTTGTTTGTAATTTTTCACTGTCAATCTTTTTGTTATAGGTGACCGAGGAACTCCTTGGCTACAGTACAAATTATGAGAGACAGATCAGTTATCCTTCTGAAGTTTTTGAGGTAAAATATACGTGTTCTGTAAATGCCAAAAAATATGATAAAAAATGGGCATAAGCAATATTGTCAAAAAGGCAAAAAGATACCAATCACATAACAAATAAGTGAATAGTGCTCACAGAAATGGATAACTAAGTGTGTGGTCTATGTGTGCGCTAAACAGAATAAGACTAACCTGTAGAGCGCATCTTAGGGTTGCCACAGGGAAAATAATTGGTTTAAGGCTAATTTTCAGTCTGTGGAGGCAATAACATGGCCAGTGTTTTTATGTAAATGTGGCAACCGTATTTACAACAAATCTGTCAATAGCAAAACTTGGGATTTACAAATAGAGAACTAAAATCAATCAGGATGTGTGCATCATTAAACAATGATGTCAGTAAGAAAGTTAAGCAGTATATAGTAGAGATGACCACCACAGGCATAGGATTTGCTAAATCATTTATATAGCACACTAAATATTTTTGGGATTTATCATCTACCTTGTGTCCACTCCAAAAACTGTTGATAATCTAGGGTCTGCCATTTGGAAATACAGGCATAGAGATAGACTATGTAAAAAAAAATCAGGGAGAGGTTCAGGATAGGAACAGAAAAAAATTATATAGATGTTAATACATTTGTAAATTCCTTAACAGTCAATTTCATCTTAGAATTTGGACATACAGTGTCCTGCTTATTCAGCATCAGCTGTTCCTTAGAGCCTGGATGTCACAACTTGCTATGTTTTAGTTCTGTTGTAATAGTGTCTTCATGGACCACATTTTATTTGACCTCATCAGCTCTTAAGGAATTTGCAGTGAGTACCTCAAAGAATGCAACATGTTTCCAATATTGGAAACCTTCCAGTTAACCCTCAAATCCAATAAGAAGCGTCTCTGTTTTTCAGGTGTAACACTAATCATAAATTTGGTAAAACACATGTGATCAGTAGATGGCACTGTTGTCATGCCTATCTGGAAATATAAGTTGACATCTTAAAAATGTTACTCTTAAATTCCCTAAGTGTGAATTTGGTCAGATCTTAACTGCATGTAATGCAGATAAACAATACATATGTTACAGTAAACCAAGAAATATGCTGACCCTCTCCTGCATTATTGCATTAGGGCATTTAGATCTGTGGCAGCGGGTTGAGTAGAGGTTATCCGAAATGCTTGGGACTGGCAGCATTTCAGATAAGGGATACTAACGATTAATGGATCATTTAGGCAGCACCAGCTGTATATATGATCTACATTACCTAAATTCACTGTTGGCAACTTGGTCACATTGTATTTAGGTAATGTATATTATTTACAATAGTGGAGCTTAAAGGTGCCCAGAAGGGAGAAGCAAAGCAGCTTCACAACCGAGGCACCGGACAGGTGAGTATCACGAACTGACCCACATCCGATTTTATTTTTCCAGATTTGGGTCATTTTGGATTTTGGATCTTCAGATAAGGGGTACTCAACCTGTATCACTTTAGATATATTTTAATTAAGGGTCTACTCAATACTATCTGGTCCAAAATAGAGGCAGATCGGTAAAAACTTGTGACATTTGTGAAATCCCGCTTTTTACCTACTCAGTATCGCAGATTTCAGACTTAAATCTGCTGTTCATGTCTTTAAAAACATTACTTTTTTTTATTACATTGCTCATTTTATTATTTACAATTTTTTTTTAGTTTTATTTTGTTTATGACAATCCCAGGACAGGGAGGGGGCAGTGAAAGAGGGGAGATAGTCTTTCAGTGGAGGAGTTCAACTGGGTGATAGGAATGATAAGTACCCAAGAGTTCCATGACTTCTACCAAAGATGCAACAGTGTGATTTGCTCATCAGCAAATGAGGAGGAGGAGGATGTACCAGGCAACTGTCCAGTCATGTCAATATCATCATCCCCCCTTACCAGAATGACTTCCAACCACCTGGCCTGAAAATTGCTCCTGCTCCTACACTCAAATCTAGCATACTTCAAGGCCAATTTTTTGTGCTTATAACTAAAAAGTGTGGCTGCAATGTTCAGCTCTAGCACCACACTCCAGATGTTTCATCAATTTCATCTGCTCAGCTCCTGCATCTTAGTGACTAACAACCTGATCCAGTCTATTCATCATCTGGACATGGAACTGTTCTTGGTTGCTCACCATGATGGTCAGTTGCTAGTTCAGGTTTGCCACATCACTCAGCAATCAGAGCATGGACAGAAGCATTTAATGCAATCATTTGAGGAAAGGCAGAAGGTTGTGGAGGGACTCCTGATGTCCCTGACTGATCTTGGCCACTGGGCTCTACCGCTATGAGGAGAATTCTCACCTCCTGTTGAGCATATTTATCTGCAGGAAAAGATGATGCTTAGAACATTGCAATATAGAGTGTAGTCATCATATTACCTTACAGGTCACATTAATCTGAATCCTGAACTTTGTGGACTTCATTCATGAAAGAGGGAATTGCATGAAATAGAGAGTGTAAATGCCAAGTTAAATCCATAATATCTGTGTTATAATAATTCTGAATAGTTGCTGATAATGAAAATGTCAGCTAATTTGGCCATAATTTGAGACATCCATTCTAAATTCCATTGCATTTTTTGCACATTTTTCTACTATTGGTGACATGCTTATACTAATGTATTTGTATGTTTGACTTACCATAGACAGGTGAAGGGGAAGCCGACAACAAGGTCAGCAGAACTCCCATGGTCCTTGGCTCCATACACAGCTTACATACAAATTGCTGGCTCCTCTCCACTGAGAAACTATGCTGACCCCCCTCTTCTGCTTCCAGTGGCCTGGTTGTTACCCTGCAGACCCCCCCCCCCCCCCCCACCTCCAAACACTGCCTAAATTCGGATCGGGCATATTAGCCTACTCGAAGGGATCCCCAAAATACTCAATATACCAAAATTTGAATCTAAATCATCAGTTGGGGCCTTTCTCAAACCAAAGCATCATTGGTCTTTTGATCGGAAAATGTTTGCCTCGAAAACAATAGGTTTTCGGTTACTCAATATGTGACAACCACCCCCATTATATGCCTCCATCACCCCCATTGCATGCCTCCATCACCCCCATTGCACGTCTCCATCACCCCCATTACATGCCCCATCACCCCCATTATATGCCTCTATCACCCCAATATATGCCTTCATCACCTCACTACTTGCCCCATTACATGCCCCATCACCCCCATTACATGCCACCATTACCCCCATTACAGCCATTTTTTGCCTCCCCCCCGACATTTGCTGCCCTAGGCATTCGCCTAGGATGTCTTGCGGTAAATACCGCACTGCATAAACATATACACAGTTTCTACTTACAGAGCAAGCACTTGGCAGCAGGAGCTGAGCAGGGCTGATGTTTGCAAAATATGTGAGTAAGCTCATATATTCCTTCTTAGTTGCAGCAGTGTCAGTAAGAGTGCAGATCTCCCTTGCACTCCTTACATGAGATCCCCAACAAGAAGTAGTGAAAGCCTTGAGTGTTGGAGGAGAGAGAGGGGTCCAGAACCCTGCAGCCTCCTGCTCTGAGATGTGTGTGTGTGGTGATGTCAGATATGGGAGAGTACACAGGTGCTGAGGGAACTTGAGAGAGGAATAATAGGTGAAAAACAGGTAACATTGTCAGGGTTCAACACTGACCTTCTGACTCATGCATTTAAAGTCATTATTTATGTGCTTATATTCCTCCTGCCTCCTCTAGAGGCCTCCCTACCTTAATTTGCTTGTATTCCTTCCCCTCTGTTTGGTGTCAGGTGGGCTCGTTACCTTTTGCTCACACCCAGGTTAAATAGCTGCAGTTTCTGGTAAACAGTGCTTTTGCATTGAAGTTGGTGCCTGATTTCTGAGAGCTGCTGCTTCTGTTCCTGATACTCTCCTTTAAGCCCATTTGTATTGTGACCTTGTCCAGGAACTGGGAATCTGACCCTGAGTGGCTCAACCATCTCAGTATATTATTTTCAGCATCTCCTGAGACCCTCTGAGTACATCAAGATCTCTTCAGCTAAGTTATTCCCTTTAAGCTACCCTTCTCATTTCTCACCCTCTCCAGGGTGTTCCTGCTTAGTCACCCTCTCCAGGGTGTTCCTGCTTAGTCACCCTCTCCAGGGTGTTCCTGCTTAGTCACCCTCTCCAGGGTATTCCTGCTTAGTCACCCTCTCCAGGGTGTTCCTGCTTAGTCACCCTCTCCAGGGTGTTCCTGCTTAGTCACCCTCTCCAGGGTGTTCCTGCTTAGTCACCCTCTCCAGGGTGTTCCTGCTTAGTCACCCTCTCCAGGGTGTTCCTGCTTAGTCACCCTCTCCAGGGTGTTCCTGCTTAGTCACCCTCTCCAGGGTGTTCCTGCTTAGTCACCCTCTCCAGGGTGTACCTGCTTAGTCACCCTTCTAAGGCCTCACCCCTACCTTTGCTTTGTCTACAGTCCCTACTATAGCTCTTTGTTCTTTCTGCAGTTCCTACTCATACCCTTTTCCTATTCTGCAGTTCTTTGCTAAATTCCCTCTTGTCTCTCCTTCAGTCTTTATTCCAATACCTAGCTCTGTTTCTTTATCTGTTCTCCCTTTGCACTATATTTAACATGAAACCAGACACCTCCACTATTCCTGCACTTAAACTCCTACCTGACCTGGTAAAGGCCCTGACAAACATGTTGTTTAAAATCAAGAATAAGGTCATTGTATATGCCTTCAATAGTACTGATATAAGTACCGTATTTGCTCAAATATAAGACAAGACCCCTCGTCTTATATTCGAGGTCGTCTTATAGTCTGACCTCAAATCGAGGTCTGACTATAAGACAGGGATCCAGGCCCCCTGCAAGGCACGCAGACATCCTCCTCCTCGAGAGAGAGGCATCATTGGGGGTAAGAAGGGGGAGAGAGAGAAGCAACGTTGGAGGGAGGGGGGAGAGAGAGAGGCAGTGTTGGAGGGAGGGAGGGGGGAGAGAGCCAGCCGGTGTTGAGCGGGGAGAGAGTCAGCATTGGGAATAAATGATGGTATGATTGAATTAATTGCATATAAAAGAAAAAAATAATATTAGGTTTATCTCCTGGCTCCATTTTGTGAATATTTTCCATGATGCAACATGGTCCAAAATCTTCCATCTAGTCTCACTTTACAACTGTGGCCAAAACCTGCATGTTGATATCATAACATACTCCCCTGCTCTCTTACTGGCTCCTGTGTATCATAGTTGGCAGGACTAGATGGCAGTGTACAAATTTTACTTTTACCTGCCTTCCAACTCAAAGAGAGGAGATTAACCTGATCAAACAGGATCATACCTCCTCCCCCTTGTGATCTAATAGTTACATTACCCTCCCATTCAATGCAAATTTATGGTCAGAATTCTGACTTATAGACTGAATTCTGTGTCCCCAGCCCCAAAACAAAATACTAGTGCTGTAAAGTCACTAGGGGATGGCACCCAAAAAACACTATATTTCACAAAATGGCAGCGCCCAGTTACACTTGTTTAGTAAAATATTTAATAAAGTAAACTCGCATAACAAAAACAAGACATATCTGAAATCAACAATGCAAAATAAATAGAGAGAAAATAAAACATTTTCATATTTTGTTGGGAGTGTCCATTTAATATGAAAAGAAATAAGAAATGATAGAAACCTTTAAATACATAGACATTCAAAGAAATGTGCATACAAATATGTACTGATAATAATAAGAGACACCGGGAATAACTTTTCAGTGGAAGTAGTAAAGACTGAAATAATTTTACATTTTATTGAAAAGTGCTAGGAAATCAAGTAAAATCAGGCTGGTATGTTATCACATTCTATACCTCTGTGTAAGGCATTGTATATCAATAAGGAAATTGCACACCCACAAAATATCAAAGTAGCAATATGTTTATTGTATAGCTGAAGCCACAAAATGATAAATAAATAAATATCTACAAAGTGAAACATTCATATAATGATTCACAACATATGACAAAATAATTACTACTGTTTAAGTAATTTTTCCTGAAATGGTTTTGTCTTTCTAAATAAGCCCTTGATATCTATCACCTTTATTGGTGGGTGAGTATATAGTTAGAGAGGCCTCCCTCTTAGAAGGTCGCAGAAAGAAGACTCCATCACATAGATAGATGGGACATTATTAATACATGCACAGAGTGACCACAAATGATTGCCTTTCAGTCTTTACTATATTCCATTCCTATCTCTTTTATATTTCCATAGAACTGCAATATTGGAGTGCTCTCGGATGTGGATCTTGCACACAGTGACGACAATTATGACTTTTCTTTAGAGACACTGGCATTTGGTAATATTATTTTTCTTTAATTATGTTTTCAGCTGTGATTTTTACATAAAGCAGAATTGTCAATAGTGATTACTTCTAAACTATTGTATAATACATACTAAGTTCTTTTTAATTGCTTAAATTGTGTTCTGTTTGTATTATTTAGCAGTAATGTTTTTTTCTATTGACAAGTGTTTTCAGGGAAACAAATACATTCTTCATTGTTTCAATCTTTTCAGATGATTATAGCTTGAGGATGGAAGAAATGTCACCATCAAGTCCTCAAGACAGAGTTGAACTTGGTGGCCCTCGTATCAGATCCCATTTTCCAGCTACGTGGATTTGGAAGCATATTAACACTGGGTAAAAATCAAGAACATATTTATTATTTGTATAGGTCAGTATTATAGTCAGGGGAAACTTTTTTTTTTCTCTGTGTTTATTCATCTTCACTTGTGTGGAGCAATCCAAGTCTTGAGATGGGCAGAAATTGACCAATGTCTCTGCAGTAAATGCAGCCTGTGTAGTCCTTCATCTTTTATAGCATGAAAGTAATTGTGTAACCTAAACAAAATGTACATTTACAAAAAATTTTTTTTTTAAATGTTTTGAAGAAAGTACAGTTTTGGGTGGACAGGGTAATCTAGTCCTTAGGATATTTCTTAAACTTATGTATGTATATGGATTTTTTAACTTTTAAAATTCGGGACTGGCACAGATTTTCTTAACTCATTATTACATCACAACCTTCACTGCATGCTCCAAAGAATATGCCTGGATTCCGAACTTCAATCTTGTCAGGCATTCTCACCCTGACTAGCAAACAAAGAACAAGGCGGGGAAACAGCAGAGAGATGGACTTCACAGGAATTAATAATCAAACGGTGTTAATTCGTGTTGCATAAGTGTGGCTAACTGTTCAATAAACGCCTTACGCATTTCATGCTTCTCAGCACTTAATCATAGGCATAAAACGTTTGCTGGAGGTCAGTGCATAGGCAAGTGCCCAGACTTAACAGCACCCTGTGTAAGTGCTTGGTGTCCTTACAAATGGTCTGGCAAGTATGTGTATACCTCTGCTTACATGCACACACTATTCTTTATTTCTTTTAACAGACATAGAACGGATTTATCGATAAAAACTGATGTGCCGGATACCATTACGTCTTGGGTCGCAAATGCGTTTGTGATTTCGGAGAATTTAGGATTTGGAATTCTGTCGGCCCCCATACAGGTATGCTACACACATATTAATAAAGCCGACACCAGCTTTTCCCTCCGATAATTCTGAGCACCTTTATTAATAGGTGATGTGATGTGAAAGCTTTAGGGGTCATAGGGAATGGAATCAATTGAGGAACTCATGTTCCTACTAGTCATATAATATTGGAATAACAGTGCTCTTGTATGATATAACATTATGCAGGTCTACTAGTGATCTGTAGGTAATGATTAAAAATAAAATTAAAAAAGTCTAAGAGTAGTTCTCTTAACTTCCAACAGATAATAATGAAGAAGTCCTTTTCCATTTTGATTATGTTTATTTTATTTATATTTGAATTGGGTTTTTTATTTGCACTTCAAATTGCAGCATTGTAGAGGTGTATATAAGATGGAATCTGTCAGAGATAATCAGCCTTAACAAAGCGCCATGTTTGGGTGTGAAACACGTAGGCATATTTTCACTGGATGAGTGGTCTGTAGTACTCTGTACACCATGCTGTACACACCATTCTTATGAATTCAGTTCACCTCAAGGAGCCTTGTTAGTTGCAGAAATTTTTTTATCTCAGATTTGTCTCTGTAATTAGTGGAAATAATACTTCTGAGACTATATGGTAGACGTGCGCAAACAAACAGTGACAGAAGGGAGAAAGAAGAAGAATTGTGAACCTGCTCAAGTCACCATGTAGAGCTGTTCCCAATAGCTCTGGGGAGAAAATTAGATAAAGTGGGGAGACGGTGCTGGCGTTACAGAAAAATAGAGTAGTAGTGATACAAATGTACAATGTTAGGTAGCGTAAAAAATGAACAATATAGTGAGGTAAAGGGTAAGTACAATTAAATACAAAAAATAAAGTGTAATACATTTAAAAAAATATTGAGAAATATGGTGTTAAAAACGTGGGGTGGGAGCCCTGATGCGTTTCACCGTCAGGCTTCGGCAGAGGGTCTCCTCCCGCTTGTAAGATGGCTACTATTCAGTACTGCAGAATAGAGTGATTTGCAAGGTAAAGCAATTTTGAAGGTAAGAATTTGACATGCGAGGCGAGTCGCGACAGAGGTTTTGGTCACCTTTTTGTTGTTAATGATAAAATAGTTAAAAAAATTTTGTTTTTCAAACAAAGTCAATGAGCCCATAGGATAGTCTGGTAAATGAATTAGAGCTGGCACGCTTCCCGTGAAAAGACAGACTTGTCAGTGATTATTGTCATGGAGGGTCTTGCCCAAATACAATTCTTTGTCTGCACTTGGGCTGCTTGAAAAAAATAGTAATATTACTATTTTTTCAAGCAGCCCAAATTCATAGCAACTGTAGTTCACAACAGCTGGGATTTATTTAATGACACCTTCTTATGTCATAATGCATTGTTCCGAAAGGTGATTCTGCCAAAAAATCTATTAATTTTTAATTTAAATATGTATTTTGTGAAAAGTCAATTAATAACCCAAATAACTTTAAACTTGTCAGTGGGATTTATATTTTGAAAATGTACATTTTTTTTATTTCATCTGAACAGCATTATGCATGTATCCTGATTTTAGTACTTTGGTATGTTTTTCAGTTGGAAACATTTCAGTCATTTTTCGTTTCCTTGAATCTGCCTAATTATGTTACCAGAGGAGAACAATTTGCTTTGGAAGTACTTGTATTTAACTATTTGGAAGAAGATACTGAGGTAAATGGATAGATCTGCTACATCGCTATGAATTGGTCCTAACACAAAATGTATTTTTGAGAAGTAAATGGCAAAACAATGTACTGGTGCATGCTGAGTATCCATTATTCGAAATTATACAAAATCGTCCCCCCCCCCCCCCCCCCCCCCAATATGTCTGACATTGAAGTTTGGACAAGGGATACTCTAGGGGAAAGTTGCAAAGCCATACACCACATGTTTCACACCCCTCCCGTATTCGTGTCAGTGCTCAGGACTTTGTGTCTTCCAGTACAGACTTGTTTCTGCTCCTGCATGCTGCGTGCGACTGGCCTGGAGATAGGGTTGCCACCCAAACGGTATTCCAGCCTTTCAAGCTAGTGCCGACATAATTACTTTACCGGCAATGCAATGCACGTTTTTTTTTTAAACCTACGTGCAAAGACTCACTAACGCTCATCAGCTGCCAGTATTTGTTTTCCTCCTGCTCTGCACTGATACGATCCACCCACTCATCTCTTGCTGCTGCTGAAAGGGGGCATGTTCGCCACTCTTTGGTTGGCATTTCTGCAGGGCTTTCTGTGCTGACACCATTGCATGTGTGTAGCAGGCAGGCTAAAAGAAGGTTTTTATTTTTTTTAAGAAATTTTAAAGCATTTTTATTTATTTTTGTGACTGATCTCTGGCACAGGTCAGGCTGCACACACAAGGTATGAATTATCAATTAAATCAGAGACTGAACAACCCTGAAACACACCAATGAGGACAGAAGGTTACAAAGGGCTATTAAGGTTCCCTTCTTGTTTTCTTTAAAACATCATACACTGTAAGAAAAGTATTAACACCATGTGGCTGACAGTGAATTTCCAAGGCATTGCAAAGCCAGGAGTTCACTTTACCTTTGTAAAGCACTGTAATGCTTACCAAAACCATGTGTCACTGTGAATAACAAAATCATCTTATTTAAACACATATTTTAATCAGGCTTAATGCCATGACTGCCTAAATTGATGGTTTACCTTATATCAAAATCAGAAACCATGAACCCAAGACAAAATAACGTGAGCTGCAGTTTGTTGCTTTAAAAGCTTGAATGAGACGTCAGTAATAATAAAAAAAACACACATTACAAATCCTAACAGTGCTCAAGTAAATTGGAAATTGCTTAATAGTCTTTATAAGCCAAATAATGTCTGCACAGAACATTCTAATGCTTATGGGGGCTGCTATTAAGATAGCTAGAATGAGGTACAACAGGTGCTATTAAGAATCATTCTGATATTAATTACTGTAGCTCAAGCAGCAATTCCCCCAGTCCCAGTATCCATGTATGACACAATTTTATATATATATATATATATATGTGTGTGTGTGTTCAGTACAAAACAAGTGAGGAGGCTATGGCAATGCAGTGTTATGTTTACTGAAATGCAATGGACTATAGCGATAAGCAAAATATGCTTTAATTTGAGAATACTGTGCAAGCGAAACCGGATATTTTATTTATTCAAGTTAAACACCATATTAACATAGGTTATATGTGTGTGTGCGTAAATATATATAAATATACATTATGTTCCCTTCACTTGGTTCAAGGCTGTGTTCGTGATTACATTTTTTTGGAGTTTGGTGCCCTATGTACTGTGGTGCAATGTTGTTCCCATTATGACAAGTATGTGCTAATTGTTCTAAGCAGACACTACGCTCCAATGTACTTTCTTTTGGCAATATTTGACTCCAAGCATGTGTTTTGGCTCAGCCGTACTGAGGTAGCAGTACAGTAATACCCAAAGGAACTGATACTGCCCAACCCATTTCAAATGACTGTGACTGTGTCCTGAACAAAAATGATTACTATCGCCAAGACAAACAAAATATAAACTGTTTGTTAAGTAAGTTTAATGAAGCAGTCTCTTTGGGATTCTGGACATAGCTTCAACTGTAGCCTTCAAATATTTAATGCTGCACCACTGACTACAACAATGGGAATCAATTTCTTATTTTGTTATAACATGTATTTTTCTTTTGCTAGGTTTCTGTAACCCTTGATCAAAGTGATGCCTTTAAATTAATGTTGGCCTTTGTTAATGAGTCTGGAAGCCAACAGACTGTATTGGTCCCAAGTCACGAAGGAAAAAAGGTTTATTTTCCAATCAAGCCTATTAAGCTAGGCAATATTGCCATAACAGTGAAAGCAATATCTTCAAATGCGTCGGATGCATTAACGGAGAAACTACTTGTTAAGGTAATTTTTCTTTAAAGGTAACTGTGGGAATAATAATGGTACCTAGTAGACGTAGAAGAAAAGATTTCCCCTTAGGGAAGTGCCAGTCCTTTCCACTTCTGTACACCCGTAATATTCTATCTTTTTTTTGGGTCGGATCTTTTTCATCGATATCAGGAGTGCAAGCGTCTTTGTTCTCTTTTTTTTTTTCCACCTAGTAGACGTAAGCAAACCCATTTGATCATCTCAGAAGAACTTTAATTCCAGAATTTAAAAAAAATAATTGACCACTGCACTAAATATGTGGGTGCATATGAAAGGCAAGGACACAAATGTCATGGGTAATATTCAGAATATTTATTGACTCCTTCAGCATGCTTTCCCATGTCTGTTGCACATTGTGCCAGTAGTCTTGCAGATAATAATTTTTCCATATTTCAATGAAGAAGGGAGACCATTTTTCTTGCATGATACAGCTCCCATTATCTTGTGATGTAATTTTCAGAATAACACACAATTTGCAATAGTCATAGCTGGCTCCGTTTTATGTGGAAAGTTAGCATGTACTGTGTTTACAGCTAATTGTATGGATTTTCTGATAATAATACAAAATTGATTTTATTCTGACAGGCTGAAGGAATAGAACATTCATATTCACAAACTATACTTTTGGAATTGAACAACAATAAACCACAAACCATGTCAAAGACTTTGGATTTTACATTCCCTCCCGATGTTGTAAGTGGCAGTGAAAGGGCATTTGTCACTGCTGTTGGTAAGAATAGCATGGTCTATTTCATTTAGAAACTACACTGCAAATGTGTTGCACAAATACAAATTCTTTAAATTACTTCCATGTATTGTCCTTGTATCTGTTTTGGCACCAATTTTAAAAGTTTTACCAGGCAACGGATGCACATTTACAAGGACAAACTTATAGGACATACTGTAGATCGATTTATTGAAGCATATAACACGATGCTTATGAAGCTTAAGTGTGGAGCAAAGTTCTGAAACCGAGGCAATGATTACGGGAACCAATGCCATATTTCTGCTGATTGCTCCACTTTTAGAATAAGCAATCCACATAATTCAATTTATAAGGAACTTTATTTTCATAAAGGACATTGGGAGGATTAATAAATCTTAATTACAGTTCACCTATGCCACCAAGAACCAAGCCTGTCTAAATGAAGTCTTTCAAAGACCAATCTTGTTTTGAGGATAATAACAACCTTTTAAGGACACATAACTGCATTGGTATGTCATGAATGTAAACAATAGACTTGGCCAACTAAAGAAAATAATAATTCTGATGTAAACCTGCAAATAAGGCATCAAAAGAAAACCATAGATTTCCTTAAAAAGGAATAGATAATTTGTATGAGTTCACTAAATGAGAGGGAAATTACATAAAAACTGCGTGCCGTAGAGTTAGATATAACTAATATATGTTATTTATTGGTGTAGAATTATCTAATAATGATATATTGATGATAAATAGTGTAATATATACCTGGTTTACTTTTAACATCAGTGGCAACTGTGATTGTGGACCTGGGCGACTCTGGTGATCACTTCCATGTCTGTCCCTTTATATGCCAATAGCTGTGGATGATCTCTCATTCTCTATCCCTGCATGTTGTCTCACTGATCAAGCATGCAGGAAGAGAGATCTCATCAACTTCCTGTATGCTAGATCAGTCTGCGCGGTGGGTAAGTGGTGTGGGCATTCAAATAGTTGTTTGGGGCAAAATAAAAAACTGTTTGGGGCAAAATTGGGACATGTTACTTTGTGATGTCTGGGGGCCCAGAGGGGATTTTCACACAATGTTAAATATTTTAATCTTATTGAAAGGCATTTGAATAGTTACTTGTTAAATTATTTAAAAATGTGCACTTGGATATTTGAGGTGTTGGCAGAAGGGGCAGTTAATAACACAAGCTTATTAAAATGATTGTTGATGCAAAAACAGGGAAATTACACAAGTAAAAAACGATCAGGACATTTTCATGATAACAGCATGTTTCTTACTATTGTTGTAAATTGTTAAATATTTCCTACAGTGTTCCACCAAGCCATTTTTTCTTCAGAAAAAAATACTATAACCAACTGCCATATAGCATCAACAAGTTAACCTGTTATTAGTCAGTTGCCTAAATATAATGAACCAAACCTGTACAATGACATATGACATCCATGTATGTAAGGAATCCCTGAAGTTTAAAGAAAACAGTGGAAGGTTCAGAGAGAAAATGAGAAATCGTAACTGTATGCTGTGGTTTTGTTCAAATCCAAGTCAACGTACCAGAAAATGCACACATAAGAATAAAGACTGCCTTGAACAATAAAAGTAAAACAGGCATGTCCTCTAATATTTACATTTCAAGCTCTATGGTTTATGATGTCTATTTACTAGAATGGCAAAAATAAGGTATTAGCAGCTAAATTGGAAAGGTTTAATTTTTTTTGTCATCTTGGCAAATTTTTGAAATTCAGCTATAAGTTCACCACAGTTCACTGTATTTTTATAATGATTTCTTTCTCTAACCAGTATCACATGCTTTAAAAACAATGTTTTACAGGTGACATCCTAGGTCCATCGATCAGCGGTATTCAGTCCCTTATTCAGCTGCCATATGGATGCGGAGAACAGAATATGATTAAATTTGCTCCTAATATTTTTGTTATGGAATATTTAACCAATACCAAACAATTGGATGACAAAATTGTTCCACAGCTGGTTTCATTTATGAAAGAAGGTATGTTAAATAGAACCCAGCACACAACAGGTATAATCATCAAGTATGGTTTTATTCGCACACTTTTAAATAATTTACACAGGAATGGCGAGATAAAGTAGAACGCTATAGCGCTAATATTGGACAAATATGCCGTATTACCCCTTAGTACCAGTAACTGAAATTTGGATAGCTGCATATAGCAAATGTATGTACAGAAGGGCTTATATTTAGTGCTGTAAAGTGATGACTGCAGTGATGGCTTACCTTGATACTGCAGATGTTTGGGAACTGCATATCCCAAGATGCTCATTCAGCCTTCCAAATCATCTGTTGTACCAAGTTTAGCCAATACTTCCCCTCAAACAGGAGAGGAGCTGCTCATTTCAGCCTCTGCTATTGACTGCATACAGCATGGTTGTGGACTGACTCGCACTGCTGCCATGCATTGCTGCTCTGTGAGGTGGCAACTCCCTAGTCTTTGTTTTTGTTGCGTTTAGTTCCTCTTTCAGTAAATAGAACCTAATGGCATCACTAACATTTGAGTTTGGTAGAAGGTTGTCAAGTTGGGAGGTTGAGTTTGACTTAGTCTCAAAATTGAAGTAGAGATCCCAACTCGACCACCTTGAACTATTCACTAAACCAGACTCTACGTCTATCTCAACTTCCCATTTCGACCTCCCATATATAAAACATTAAAAACTGATATTCACTTAAAGTGAGGAGAGGTTGAGATGGACTTAGTCTGAAAAAATCACTCCTTCCAACTCACTTCTTCTGTGGTTGTCGAGTCCGATTATAGTCTATGACAGAAAATTACAAATGTGATTTTTGAGACTAGGTTCAACTCGACTAACCAGAATGTTAAGTTGGACTCAAAGGTCGAGTTGGACTTTGTCTCAAAAATCAATTGTGTCACTTAGTCTCCAAACTTGCCTTCCATTAGTCAATAGAGAAGAAGTTAAACTCTAACTCCAAACTCGATCTCCTCAGCACATTGGACTCTACCCCTATTTTGACTTCACTACATGTCAACCTCAACAAAATGCAATGTGAATAGCATTTTTGAGGTTGAGATGGGGGCAGGTGAGGGAGGTTTAGTCTGTGCGAGTTTTGTAGTGACCACCAAACTCGAGCATTACTGAATAACCCCCAGTGTGTTCTGTATGTAAAATATTTTCAGATGCTATATATTTCTATTATGATTCAGGCTATTTGTGCATTTTGTTCCGCAGGCTATCAAAGAGAACTTACTTTTCAAAGGACTGATGGCTCATTTAGTGCGTTTGGGAACCAAGATTCTTCTGGAAGTACATGGTGCAACATTTAATTTTTTCATTGATTTATTGATAATCGTACCAAAATAGATTTTAAACATTTTAAATATATGAACATAAGATGTGTTTATTTGTATGAGCTTACTACAGTAAGAAAAGAACAAATATACACATTGCAAGATTAAAAAAACACATTTCCTAACACGTCAAGGGTAGTAGATAGAAAGGTGTTTAGTAATGACTGGTACAATAGAACACATATAAGCAGTTTATTCATTGTGCAAGTGGAATAGAAAACTATAGATCCTAGTCCTGTTTTTAACAAAAATCTCATAAATTGTTTGCCTGAACTATACATTTCCATGCACTTCAGATGAGAGAGAAATGTATATGTTTTCCAGTATTCTAAATGATATTCATTTTAAAACACAGGTTTAACTGTTTTATCACAGCTAGTTTTATCATAGAATTCTAAAAAAGTTAACACAATCTTTGTATCATATCCCATATTCTCCTTTGTAACATTGATGTCATGCATAAAAACTATACATTGGCTGCGCCAGAGCAAAAAGCACAAGCACAACCAAAAAGCAAGTAACCGGCGGATGAAGCAAAGAATTCTGAAATTTGTCAGGAGTCTGTGCACACGTCGTTAGCACTATTATTTTAAGTCTTCTTAGCATTCTCTCCCCAAATGTTCCTTCCCTTCATTGACCACTTTCTTTTTCCCACGATTCCTCTTGTGTCCTGGAGTCCATATTTCTTGTTTACTTGTTCTTGCTCTCCTCCACTTTGTATCTATCATTTTATCACTACTATGTTGCATTGTTTTTCATAAAAACTAAAAAAAATCGTACATTTCTGCCAACAAAAAGCAGACTATGTCAAAGCAAGATATGTTTAGCATTTCTCATTTCATTTTATATTCATTGGTACCTTAAAACTAAAGGCAAAATAGACCAATGAATACATTTAAAAAAGAGTAGCATTACCAATATCTAAATATCTATCTAAGTATTACTTGGATACATAAGAAGCTACTTTATTTCTGGATATTTGTAAACATTCTAGGTGAATTTGGCATTATAATTCAATTTAAAGAAATGCCAGAGTTGACAATTTGAAAACGACAAAACAAAATAGAAATAATATGATGGGCTTATTATATTAATAATTTGTACCTTTTATTCTAGGTTATCTGCTTTTGTGCTGCGCTGTTTCTTGAAAGCTCGGGCATTCATATTAGTGGATCCTGTAGTATTGCACAACACACTTACATGGCTCCTTAAACACCAGAAGAAAAATGGTGAATTTTGGGAACCTGGGAAAGTGTTACATACTGAAATTCAAGGAGGACAGAAGAGCCCAGTCACTCTAACTGCTTATATTATGGCAGCCCTCATTGAATATCCAGGACTTTTGGTAAGGAAATACATTTTATATTGTATCTACTGAAATATTTGGTGAGTAAACCACAATAATATACTCTCTTGACATGGTTCTTTAATTTGGCAGCAGAGCATAACTACACCGGTGGCCAGTGGTGTATCTTGGTCTTGTGCTGCCTTAGGCAGACAAATTTTGGGCACCCCCCCTACCCACGATGCACACCCACGACATGACCCATAACCCACGTTGCACACCAAGGACATGCCCCATCACCCCATTTACATGCACATTGCCAATATTATTTGCCATTAATATTCCCCATCTAATTTGCCAAATAATATGCCAGTGTTATTTGTCATTTAATATGCCCCTGCTAATTTGCCAAATAATATGCCAGTGTTATTTGCCATTTAATATGCCCCAGCCAATTTTCCCAATAATATGCCAGTGTTATTTGCCATTTAATATGCCCCTGCTAATTTGCCAAATAATATGCCAGTGTTATTTGTCATTTAATATGCCCCTGCTAATTTGCCAAATAATATGCTAGTGTTATTTGCCATTTAAATGCCCCTGCTAATTTGCCCAATAATATGCCAGTGTTATTTGCATTTAATATCCCACAGCCAATTTGCCCAAATCCCCCCATCTCCCCAGCACTTACCTGTTTTCCCTGGTGGCTAGTGGCAGGCAGCATGGTCTCCTCCATGCTGCCTGTTCATCTCTCAGGCGGTTGTGCCGACAGGTCACGTGATCCGGCGCGCTTATGATGTCAGCGCGCTGGTCACGTGACTGTCGGCACTTCCATGTCACACTGCACAGGGAGCTGAACAGGCAGCACGGAGGTTTCTTTTTTAAAGGGACAGTTTTTCTTTTCTTTCAGTGCTGGGGGGCGCTGCCGCCCCCCAAAATTTTCCGCCCTAGGCATCACGGTAAATACAGCACTGCCGGTGGCTCAATATACAATATGTCCTGAAATGAATTTAGGTGGGGCACTTAACCCAAATTTCACAAATCTCCGAAATGCGGCCACTCAAAAACCCTGAATTCAGTCCGAATTGGCTTTTCGGGCTGTTCAGGAACAAAACCATCTGAGTTATTTGGAGCTGCACATTTTTGCGATGAAAACCATAGATTTTTGGCTGCCCAATATACAGTGATCATCCCCAATCACATACGTGGATTTCGTCAATTTCAATTCTCCTGATTAACGCTACACTACTAAATATTTTAAGGTGTTTTTTAAATGGACATGCCTACATATGTGTCCGAATATCATTTATCTATAATTTCAATATTTGTTCAAAAGATGATATTTGGCCAAATATGGAACAATAGACATGTCAAAAAAACACATGAAAATAAACTGTTGTGCAGCAAAATACATATCAAGACACCAATCAATAACCAGAATAAATGGAAAGCTGTACCCATGTAGAGTGGTTTAACACTGCGGAAATACAAGTTTACCATGAAGTGTGTGAGGTGTGGATTATCTGAATAACAACACAGACACAAATAAATAAGTTGTAATCAGGGGTGGATCCAGAGTCTCAATTTGGGAGGGGCACTGTACATGTCCGTCTGTCTTTTGTTCTCCCCCATGTCCTTCTGTTGCTCTCCTCTGCCTTCCCATGTCCGTCTGTCCGTTGCCCTCCTCTTCCTTCCTATGTCTGCCTGTCGCTCTCCACTCCCTTGCCATGTCCGCCTGTTGCCCTCCTCTCCCTTCCCATGACCATCTGTCTCGCTTCCTTCCCGTATACATCTCCCTCCTCTTCCTTCCTGTCACGAAGTGAATTCTGACAGCCTGCCTGACTGGGGTTCTTGGAGGGGCCTGAGGGCCAAACACCTCCCTGTAGATTATGGACCCTGGCTTATGTACCATAACTCTATACGTTAAAATTGTTAGTTAGTTATATTCTGTTAGTGTATTGGTTATGTGTAATGTTTAATTCTGTGAGTAGACCGCTCTGAAGGTTTATAATGTGACAGTGACTCCAATAGTTTACTCCAACATCCATTGTTCTGTATTAACTGTATTAACTGGTAAACTGATTATGTTGTGTACATTACTGTGTGTATTGTAATTAGGTCTACTCACTCTATGTTAATTCCTATTTGGTTTGCAGTCTGAATGTCTAATGTTTTCCTAGCCCCAGTTAATTGGAGAACTCTGTTTAGTTCCATCCCCCCCCCCCCCATTGTATACTAATGTCTGTGATGTCATGTGTATGTCTTTAAATAAGTCTTTGTTGTTACACAAATAAAGGAGTTGTTCAATCTTGCTTTACCTAACTGCTAGATGTCCTGTCTATTTGGGTACAAAGAGCAAGGGTCCAGAAAAGACTTGCTGGGTGAATGCTGAGCTGTAATCGGGGGGCTAGGAGGTGATTTCCCACAATGGACAGAGGGTCTACTTCATTCGGTAGATGGTCCGTTACACTTCCCATGTCTGTTTTTGTATCCTCTTATTTCACATGTCTGTCTCTCTCCTATCGCTTACCACGTCTGTCTCTCTCATATTGCTCCCCATGTCTGTCTCTGCTCTCCCTTCACATGTCTGTCTATCCCTTCTCTGCCTTCCCATGTCTGTCTCTCTCGTTCCTTCCCATGTCTCTCTCTCTCCTTCCTTCCCATGTCTTTCTCTATCCTCTTCCTTCTCATGTCTGTATTTGTATTCTCTTCTTTCCCTTGTCTTTCTCTCTCCTATCGCTTCCCATGTCTGTCTCTCACCTGTTGCTTCCCATGTCTGTCTATCTGTCTCTCCTCTCCCTTCCCATCTCTGTCTGTCTCTCCTCTCCCTTCCCATCTCTGTCTGTCTCTCTTTCTTCCCATGTCTGTCTGTCTCTCTTGCTTCCCATTTATGTTTCTCTCCTCTCCCTTCCCATGTCTGTCTCTCCTCTGCCTTCCCATGTCAGTCTCTCTCCTATCGCTTACCATGTATGTCTGCCTCTCCTCTCCCTTCCCACGTCTGCCTGTCTCACCTCTTCCTTCCCATGTCTGTCTCTCCCTTGCCTTCCTATGTCTGTCTCTCCTCTTCCTTCCCATGTCTTTCTCTCTCCTATCGCTTCCCATGTCTGTCTCCTGTCGCTTCCCATGTCTGTCTGTCTGTCTCTCCTCTCCCTTCCCATTTCTGTCTGTCTGTCTCTCTTCCTTCCCATGTCTGTTTGTCTCTCTTCCTTCATATTTCTGTTTCTCTCCTCTCCCTTCCCATGTCTGTCTCTCCTCTGCCTTCCCATGTTTGTCTCTCCTCTGCCTTCCCATGTTTGTCTCTCCTATGGCTTCCCATGTCTGTCTCTATCCTATCGCTTCCCATGTATGTCTGTCTCTCCTCTCCCTTCCCACGTCTGTCTCTCCTCTCCTCTCCCTTCCCACGTCTGTCTGTCTATACTCTGCCTTCCCATGTCTGTCTCTTCTCTGCCTTGCCATTTCTGTCTCTCTCTATTCTTTTTCCTATCACTTCCCATGTATGTCTGTCTCTCCTCTCCCTTCCCACGTCTGTCGGTCTTTCCTCTCCCTTCCCATGCCTCTCTCTCCCCTCCCCTCATGTTCTCTCTTCTTGCCCACCTCCCCTCATGTTCTCTATTCTCTACCCCATCGCCTTGTGTTCTCTCCCCATCCCCTCGTGTTCTCTCTTCTCTCCCTCCTCCCCTTGTGTTCTCTCTTCTCTCCCCATCCCCTTCGTGTTCCCTCTTCTACCCCCTCCCTTCGTGTTCTCTCTTCTACCTCCCTCCCCTCGTGTTATCTCATCCCCTCTCCTCGTGTTCCCTTTTCTCCCACCCTCCCCTCATGTTCTCTCTTCCCCCCCTCCCCTTGTGTTCTCTTTTCTCTCCCCCTCCCCTTGTGTTCTCATTTCACTCCTCTCTCCCCTGGGGTTCTCTCCTGCTCCCCTCATATTCTCTCTTCTCACCCCCTCCCCTTGTGTTCTTTTCTCTCCTCTCTCCCCTAGGATTCTCTCCCGCCCCCTCGTGTTCTCTCTTCTCTCCCCCCTCCCGTCATGTTCACTCTTCTATCCCACTTCCCCATCAGTCTTACCTGATGCAATGATCTTCACCGCACTGCTTATGGTCCGCTCCCGGATCTGCCACTGGTTGAAATACAGTCAAGGGAAATAGAAAGTACACCCTCTTTTAATTCTTTGGTTTTACGTATCAGGACATAATAACAGTCATCTGTTTCTTAGAAGCCCGTAAAATTAAATACAACCTCAGATGAACAGCAACACACAACATATTACACCGTGTCATGATTTATTTAACAAAAATAAATCCAAAATGGAGGATCAATGTGTGAAAAACTAAGTAAACTTTAAGATTGAATAGCTTGTAGAACCATCTTTAACAGCAATAATTTAAGTCATAGTTTTCTGTATGACGTTATCAGTCTCTCACATCATTGTGGAGTAATTTTAGCGCACTTCCCTTTACAAAGTTGCTTCAGTTCATTGAGGATTGCTAGCATTTGTTTATGCACAGCTCTCTTAAGGTCCCGCCACAGCATTTCAATCAGGTTGAGGTCTGGACATTGACTGGGCCATTTACTTTTTCAGCCATTCTGTTGTAGATTTGCTGGTGTTCTTGGCATGTGCTTGTGATCATTGTTCTAATTTCAGACAAGCTTTAGTTGTTGGACAGATTTGCCTCTAGAATACTTTGGTACACAAAGGAGTTTGTGGTCGACTCCCAGGTTCTCTGGCTGCAAAACAAGCCCAAATCATCACTACTCCACCACTGTCCTTGACAGTTGATATGAAGTGTTTGTGCTGATATGCTGTGTTTGGTTTGGCCAAACATCTCCACTTTGGTCTTTTCTGTCCCAAGGACGTTGTTCCAGAAGTCTTATGGATTGTTCAGATGCAACTTTGCAAACCAAAGCCTTGGTACCATGTTCTTTTTAGATTAAAGAGGCTTTGTCCTGCCAGCCCTTCCAAACAAACCATACTTGTTCAGTGTTTTTCTAAATGTACTGTCATGAACTTTAACATTTAACATACTGACTGAGGACTGTAGAGACTGAGATGTAACTCCATTTTTTTTTTGCAATTTTTTTGAGCATTGCACGGTCTGACCTTGGTGTACATTTGCTGGAATGTCGACTCCTTGGTTTGGCAACTGTCTAGAATTTTTTCCACTTTTGAATAATATTTTTCACTGTAGAGTGATGGACTTTAAAATGTTTGGACATATCCTTGTAACCCTTTATATTTTGATAGGCAGCAACAATTGCTTCTCTGAGATCATTGCTGATGTCTTTCCTCCTTGGAATTGTGTTAACATACACCTGAATGCTCAGACCAGAAAACTGCTAAAACTTGAGCTTTTATAGAGGTAGTCACAGCTGCTGCTGATGAATTAATCAAGGGCATTTGATTAGCAGCACCTGTCTGCTACTTAGCCTCCTAATTCATATGGAAGCATTAACGGTGTGCTTAGTTTTTCACACATGGCTACTCCATTTTGGCTTTATTTTTGCTAAATAAATTTTATACCGTGTATTAAGTCATTTGTTGATCATCTGAGGTTGGATTCACCTAATTTTAAGACCTACCAAAGAATAGATGATTGTTCCTGATTGTGTCCTGATATGTAAAACCATAGAATTCAGCGATGGTTTACTTTTTCTGATGACTGTAATATGTATTTTTTCAATTTCTTTCATTAGAAAATAATAATGAAAATGTATTGTTACTTAGAAACCCAAGTCAGGGAGGGAGCCCAGAGAGGGTGGTGCAGAGTTTGTCAACAGAGGATTTCAGTATTTCTCGGCTTTATTTTTTGTGTCCGAAATCTCCCATAGGCTACTACTCAAATTGCGAACATCGGGGCTACCTGGGTTGCATGACATTCGGGTTCTGATGCCACAGATGTGATCTGAATTTGTCCACAATTCGGAGGCAGCATTTCGCTGCCAATTAGTGGCGCATATTGGGTTGACCCTTAAGGTTCTTCTGAACATAATAATTGTGTTTACTTGCTTAAGAGAAAGAAAGTTTGTGCAACTAAAAGTGCAAACATATGGATACAAAAAAAGCACAATGTCGGAATCATTGTAATATGATTATAAGTATTGTTTAGGTGACAAAATATGTCTACTTTCAAAATAATATTTATTTTTTTATTTCTAAAATAATTCAGTGTTTTAAATACTACAGGTATGTTTGCAATGCCATGCCTGATATACCTTGTAAATTTATCAGGGTTAAAGGGACAGTCTAGTCCCCAAACTCACCTTGGTGCAAAACTAAGTTTACTGCACAGGCTTTTTTTGTAGTTTGATTTGATGCAAGCATTCTTTTTTTGACTCAAGCCTTCCCCAAGTGATTACACTGCATGTCTACTGCAGGAGAGGCAGCACTGATTATATACACGGAACATATAAAGGTTTGTTTCATTTAATCACATAAATAGTGTGAATAGTTTACATGGTGTGGACTGTGATCCTGAGATCCTACTGTGTTCTTGTACACAGTAGGATCTCTTAACAGTGCAACACATTGTTTGATGATATCACTAGAAAGACAGGAAAGTCCATTCATTGAAATGAAATTATTCTCATTGGTTCCTGCAGCAAACTGCTGTAATTGCACAATTTAATCTAGCTGGAAGTATTTTAAATTTAACGCAATGCAAAATATAAAACATGCATTTTAAAGTACTTTAATAGAATATCAATGGGATCATTTTTCCAACTCATCTAGTTTAACCTTAAACAGAATTCAAAAAACAGATTCCTTAGTAATGCCAGTCAGATGGCCCATTAAATATGCCACATACAGGAGCCCCACAAATTATGCCACACACAGGAGCCCATTAACTATGCTACACACAGGAACCCCATAACTATACCACACACAAGAGCCCCTTAAATTGTGTCACACCAGAGACCATTATTTATGCCTCACCTCGGAGCCCAATTAATTATGCTACACACACGCACCACATAGTTATGCCACACACAAGTGCCCCATAATTATGCCACTCAAAAGAGCGCCTAAAGTATGCCACACATGGGCCCCAATAAATATGCTACACATACCGCCATTAACTATGCGACACACAGGAGACCCACGAGAGACATCTCTCTCTATAACTAGTTTCATTCATACTTATTTGAATTTTTTTATATTATATTCAATTATTTTCATATGTAATAAAAATGTTATTGAAAAATTGCATTCCTTGTTTTTATTTCCTTCCTCTGCACCCACATTGCACCTACACAATTTAGCATGCCACAGTGTCAATGCCCCACAGAACATACCACAGTGTCACTTTGCCCCACAGAACTAGACAGTGTTTCTTTTCCCATAGTACATATGATTTTGCCCACATACCATGCCACAGCATCACTTTGCAAATTAAAATAAACCAGTGTTCCCATTGATATGCCAGTGTTAGTTTGCCCACAAATATGCCACAGCCAATTTGCCCAATAATATGCCAGTATTTTGTCATTAATAATCCACAGACAATTTGCCCAATAATATGCCAATGTTATTTTGCCATTAATAAACCACAAAAGATTTGCCCAATAATATGCCAGTATTATTTTGCTAATTAATAAGCCACAGCCAATTTGCCTAATATGCCAGTATTATTTTGCCATGTAATATGCCACAGCCAATTTACCCAATAATATGCCAGTATTATTTTGTCATTAATAAGCCACAGCCAATTTGTCCATTAAAATGCCAGTATTATTCTGACATTTAATATATGCCAGTATTTTGAAATTTAATATATGCCAGTAATGTCCCATTCAATATGCCAGTATTTTGCCATTCAATGTGTCAGTATTTTTCCTTTTAATATGCCAGTGTTTAGCCACTGAATATGCCAATATTATTTTGCCATTCAATATGCCAGTATTATTTTGCCATTCAATATGCCAGTATTTTGCCTTCCAGTATGCCAGTATTTTGCCATTCAGTATGCCAGTATTTTGCCATTCAGTATGCCAGTATTTTGACACTCAATATGCCAGTATTTTGACACTCAGTATGTCAGTATTTTGACACTCAGTATGCCAGTATTTTGCCATACAGTGGAAGTAAGTCTACTTACCAGTGATATTTTCTACACAACATATAATAAATTTAAATGTGACTCAATTAGCAACACATGGCTAATTTATTATTTGTTATAAAATGCTGGTATTAGTTCTTATTTGCAATTTCACATTGTTAAAATATATTATATTGTATATTAAATTCTACAATATAATGCTATACTGAACTGTACTACATTAAAGACAAACATATTCAAAAACAATGCATTATGGCAGGTGCCTGACATTGGAATGTTTCTTTAAGTCATATTTTCTGTACTAAGGATTTGATGGTGTAAAGAGAAAACATTGTTAGTGTTAGATCATATTAAAATAGTTTGGTTTTTAGGTCAGGAGTGCAGGGAATGTCTTTGTCTGTTCACAAATAAAATATTATGAAATCATCTGCTACATGCCGTGCTCACTATGTCTTAAAAGAACAATTTAGAGGGGATTTTCCAATGATGCAATTTTATAATCATTTCAGAACAGTAATAGCATTCAGATTGAAAATATTGCCCACAAAAAATGATGATAAAAAGAAAAATCACTCTGTAATGGTTTGTAGGAACTGTAGTAAAGAGACATTTGTTGCTGTTCCAAATATGGTTTGTACTCTTGAGATAATTATAAACTCAATACAATTATACAAGATAGGGTCTAGTGCTGGAAAAAACAACTCATCACTACAGAAGCATTGCCATTTGTTTAAGGAATGCCACGTACACAGTGTAGCAAGGGGTAGAGGAGCAATTGCTCCTCAGGCTGCCCTCTACTTTGGCTTAATGGGATGGGGATGCACCAATTTTCGCTTCTAAATGGCCCAGTGCACAACACTTGACATCTTTCTGTACAATTGTTTTGTCTGTCAATCAATCTCTGTACCGTATCTGTGTTTAGGGTTGCCACCTTTTCCACAAAAAAATACCGGCCTTGCTTTGGCCACCATTGTTACAATTAACATTGGAGGCAAGCCATTTTTTTACCGGCCTTCCGGTAAAATACCGGCTGGGTGGTAACCCAATGTGTCTTGCCTTATCTTATCTTATTGTGCCTAGTTTTGATAATGGATGGGCTGATGAAGCTGCACTATATGCCACTAAATTGTTTTTGGTCCTTGAGCCAAAAGTTACCAGCCCTTAATTTTGTAAGTATTATATTCTGTTCACATACATAAAAGCTTCACATCATGTAATGTCTATTTATCAGAATGGTGTAACATGCTTCCAATATGTGTATGTGCAAAATGGTACCCAATCTTGTATTATACATATGTATTATTTGTCTTTTCCAGGTCTATAAGCATACGAAAATGGGTTATAACTAAAGATGTAGCTCAGTTGGTAGATACCAGTTTCAAAACTCATGGTTGTAGATTTTATTCCCAGTAATGTCTACTGTTATCATTCTTAGGAGATCAATAAAATACTCTAATTGGGGATGGGACACTTCATCGCGGCTGCTTCCGCGCAGCCGCTTCACCGCCGAGTCTACAGCACAAGACAGATCGTCGCTGGAGATTTCATCGCGGGACATTTCATCGCTAAAGGTAAGTATTTTACCGATTTTAGTTGGTTTAGAATTAGGGTTTAGGGGGTTAGAATTAGGTTTAGTGTTTAGTGTTAGGGGTTAATTTTACTATTAGGGGTCGGGGTTAGTATTAGGGTTTAGGGGGTTAACTTTAGTATTAGGGGTCGGGGGTTAGTATTAGGGTTAGTATTGGGGTTTAGGGGGATAACTTTAGTATTAGGGGTCGGGGGTTAGTATTAGGGTTAGTATTGGGGTTTAGGGGGTTAACTTTAGTATTAGGGGTCGGGGGGTAGTATTAGGGTTAGTATTAGGGGTCGGGGGTTAGTATTAGGGTTTAGGGGGTTAATTTTAGTATTGGGGTTAATTTTATTATTGGGGTTAATTTTAGTGTCAGTATTGGGGTTTAGTGTTACTATTGGGGGGGGGAATCATTTATTAGGGGGGTTATTTTACTTTTACTTTTAGATTTGTAAGAGCTGACAGTTCAGCGCTGAACTGTCAGCTCTTACATAGCTGCAGCCGCGGTGAAACGGCCGCGTTATACTTCATTGCTGACAGTTCAGCGTTCTAACTGCCGTGCTGAACTGTCAGCGATGAAAATGCGGCGAAGAAGTGTCCTAGACCCCTCTAATTTGGGTAATAATAACCTCTTTAATCAGCTGCTTATTCAGCTAAGACTATGAGTGTGCACTAAACAATTTTCCCCTTAGGGAAAAAATATTTAATATCTATTCTGTACAAATCTGTTCAGCAGGATAGCCCTATGTAGATTCTAGTATTCATTTACAGTATTCTTTATTATTATAAATAACATCATGTTATATGAGCCTGTCAGAGGGCTCACATAGAGATTCATGAATATGCCCATGCAGAGCCTCTACACACAGTACCGGACTGGAACCAAAAACCAGCCTGGAAATAATTGTCTACAAGCCCCATTGCATTGCATCATTATACCAGCCCCATAGCATTGCGTTATTATGCCAGCCCCATTGCATAACATCATTATATTCTTGTTCAGAAAAGGGAAAACCATGCATTTTAAAGCACATTTGAAGAATGTATTATTTATAGATAGGATGTACAGCATGTATGTGAGATATAACCTTCTGTACATGCTGCATGGATATATTGACTTATCCCAGCACCCAGATTGCACTCACATGACTTGCCTCAGCACCCAATACTTACCCCAGCACCTAGATGGAACCCAGGACTTACCCCACCACCAATATTGCACTCACAGCCAGGGGCGTTGCTAGGTCTTCGGATGATCTTGGGCTAGAGCCCAGATGAGCTCTATCACACACACTGTGTCTCTTTCACACACACACCGTCTCTCTCTCTCTCTCACACACACACAATCTCTCTCTTTTTCTCACACTTACACACATTGAGACGCCCAGACACACACTCGCACACATTGAGACAGCCAGACACACACACATTGAGACACCCTGATACACACTCACATTGAGACACTCTGATACACACTCACATTGAGACACCCTGACACACACTCACACACATTGAGACACCCAGACATACACTTACACACATTGAGACACCCTGACACACACTTACACACATTGAGACACCCAGACACACACTTACACACATTGAGACACCCAGACACACACATAAACAGAGTGAGACACCCAGACACACACTTGCACACATGGAGACACCAGACACACACTTACACAGACTGAGACACCCAGACACACACTTACAGACTGAGACACCCACACACTTACACACATTGAGACACCCTGACACACACACCTAGACACCCACACACAGTCACACATTTCTTCTATTTTTTTTTTTACCTTACAGTAGGTCCATCATCCAGGATCTTCTGCCAGATGTCACCTGACATCTGGCGTGCAGATCTCACAACGCGACGGGGGCGGAGCTTGCACCCGTCTGCTGTGCTCTGTTTGGCCTGGCGGTGCGGTTACCGCAGGAACTTGCCTGTGGGCCACACCTAAAGGAGGAGGGGCTCCCTATAGCAGCCTCTCCTCCCAATCGGCCCTCACCCCCCTGTGAGCTTAATCCTCCGATTCTGGGACCATGTCCCAGACGGGGGAAAGCTCACAGGGGAATTTTTATTTTTAACAATGATACCCCTTGAGTCTCGGGGCTAAAGTATACTTTGGCCCCAGAGTATCCATTCGGGGCTATGAAGGTGAGATTCGGGGCTATAGCCCCAGTAGCCCACCCATAGCGATGCCACTGCTCACAGGACTTGCCCCAATGCCCCGGACGTACCCCAGCATGCAGGTTACATTCAAATGACTTATCCCCATACCCAGGACTTACCCCAGCACTCAAATTGCAATCAGAGAATTTGCCTCAATATCCATGACGTACCCTAGCACCCAGATTGCACTCACAGAGCTTGCCCAGGACTCATATTGCAGGACTTTCCCAAGCACCCAGGACTTACCCCAGCACTGAGTGCAATCTGGGTGCTAGGGTTGATACTGGATATTGAGTCAAATCCTGTGAGTGCAATCTAACAGGACAAGTCCTCATGTTGTTTTAACATCCTTCGGCAATGCCAACCACATAGCTTTTTTTTGTTCGAGGTTTAACTTATAATTTCATAATTTACTATAACTTTCTATTTCCTCAAATATTTATTTGTGATTTAAGTGAAAAGTGTGTATTATTGTAATTGCCCAATTATTGCATGTAATAAATTCTCCTGGAAATAATCCATACAAATAAAACCCCAAACTAACTGAAAATGCTGTCATGACTTTATATTAAAAAGTAACCATTTATGATGTCATTTTTGTGCTATCCATTAACCTCTTAAGGACCTACTCTTTGAAACATTTTTTGGTCATTCTGGACAATGGTTATTTTAACATTTCTGTGCTGTTTGTATTTAGCTGTAATTTCCTTCTTTGTCATTTGCAGTACCCACACAAATTATATATTGTTTTTATCCGGACAAGAAGGACTTTCTTTAGATACCATCATTTTGATCATATCCTATAATATATATAATATACTATAAACAAAATAATAAAATATGGTGAAAAAAAAAACCAAAACATATTTTCTGAATTGTATTTAAAAAACACTGTGGTCAAATTACTAGACAATTAGGAAATATAAGTAATCATATTTTAATTGTAACAATTGTATGCAATCTTTCATTACATGCGGTTTACTATTTATATTTTCTAGAAGTCAAATCACATTACAGATGCAACAAATTACCTGGAATCTCAAATGGATGAAATCATTTCTGATAACTACACGCTTAGTCTTGTGACATATGCACTATCATTGGTTGGCAGAAGTAAAGCGAAAGAAGCACTCGATATTCTAAATAGGAGAGCAGAACAAGAAGGTAAATAAGTTATTCCCATTTACAATTATGATGTATATCTCACAGTGGGACAACATTTGCTGTTGCATTTATTAAAGACATATCTGACTGACAGTTTCATTTAGACATAGGTTTATAAAGTGATACTTATTTGGATATTTATTCTAGATTGTACATATTCAGACTTCACAATTAGTATGAGTCCTATTTTAAATGCTCATGTCAGGGTTCTGAACTGACCTCCTGACACATGTTTTTATTTTCAATAAGTTTTTATTGAGAAGTTTTCTTGGTGAATAAAACTAGGGAGGGGTAGGTCTGGGGAAGGGGGTACAGAAAAGATAGGGGGGGAGGGGATTGGAGAAGGAAAAGTGCAGTTGAATTCCAAAACATATACCAGTTTACACGTCGCTCAGGCATTATGATAGATACAAAAAAAGTAAAAGGGGTGAATGTGCAAATTCTTCGTACATTACATACATTGATATATTGAATGTATAACATTAGGTATTAAACCCGAAATATAACGAATTCTGAAAAAGAACACATCAAACTATTCTACATGAGTGAGTAGTGTGGGTGATTCTAGATACTCAAGCCAATAATACCAAATTCCTGTATATTTGTTTCTTTCCTCTGTGGTTTGTAGGGGGGTTTCTGCCATCATGCGTAACTCCTCTACTCTATCTATCCATTGCTTTATAGTGGGGGGGGACCACTGATCTCCAGTGTAATGGTATCAGGCTATTGGCAGCTATGATCAGATTCGGCAATAATGTTTTTTTATATTGTGAGTGTTTGAGAGGCGTATTGTGGAATAGGAGGAATTCTGGTTTATATTGGGGGGGGGGGGGTGCCTACTAGATGGGTGATGATGGTATAGATCTTTTTCCAATAGGGTTGTATGCGTTCACATCCCCACCATAAATGGAGGAGGGTGCCAGGAGCTTGAGAGCATCGCCTGCAGAAACCATTGTGCGTCGGGAATTTTTTTTGTAATTTCACTGGGGTAGTGTACCACATCGATATCAGCTTGTATGCAGATTCCTGATACTTAGTGGATCGTGTGGTATGGTACGCCAGATATAGTATTTTTTCCCAGCGGGCAGGTGTGATCGTGGTGTCTAGCGCTAATTCCCATTTTCCCATGAAAGGGGGATGTGTGGCATTACTTGCCTGTAGAAGTACGTTATATAGTCTGGAGATACCGCGTTTAGGGGGGTCTGTCTGTGTACATTCCTTTTCGAACTCTGTCAACTCTCTAAATATTCTGTGTTTGAGGGTGAGTGAGTTAATATAGTGGGTCAATTGATGATATCGGAAAGTGTCTAAGAAAGTGGGGTGAGTGTTAGCAATCAACTGTGTGATGGGGGCTATGGCGCATCCTTGTATTACCTGATATAGGTGTTTGTTCGGGGTTTCTTCCGTGGGGAAGAGTCTGCTTCCCGAGATTCCCGGCGTGTAGTCGGGATTATGATAGAGGGATGTCATTGGGGACGGGAAGGATGTCATATTGTATCTTATGTTGGTAATGTTCCAAATTCACATAGTCGCCTGTATCAGGGTGTGTTGGCCCAAGTTATGTGTCCTTTTGTCTGTTGGTAGCCATAATGTAGCGCTTATTGCCTGGTCAGTCAGTTCGTGGTCTAATCGTACCCATTGTTTATGGTCGGCTGAAACCGCCCAATCCACTATACGTATAAGATGGCATGCTCTGTGGTATAGATTCAAGTCTGGGAGGGCTAAGCCTCCACGTTTTTTAGGTAGGGTAAGTTGTGCGTGATTCTGCCGTGGGTGTTTTCCTTGCCAGACATATTTGGTGATCGTGGTACGTAATGTGCTGAAAATTTTAGGTATAATAGACGTGGCAGGAGGTTCATCTTTACCACGCTAATTCTACCCATCCAGGTGATGTGAGAATAGTCCCATGTTTTAAGGTCATCCTGCAACCTGGTGAGTATAGGGGCAAAATTGGCCTTATAAAGATCAGTCAGATCTGGTTTAATTCTAGTTCCCAGGTACGTCAGCTGTCCAGTACACCACTTATAAGGATGCGTTCTGCGGATCTGCTCCTCCTGGTTTGGGGGTATGGAGATATTTAACATCTCTGACTTGGTTGTGTTAATCTTTAAGTTAGAGAGGTGGCCAAAACATGATAATTCGGACTGAATAGCTGGGAGGGATAATAGAGGTTGTGATATGGTAAAGAGCATATCATCAGCGAAGGCTGAAACCTTGTACTACGATTGTCCAACCTGTATACCGTGTATCTCTGGGTTTCTACGGATTGCATTTAGGAACAGCTCAAGAGAGAGTACAAAAAGAAGGGGAGAGAGTGGGCACCCCTGTCGTGTCCCGTTGGTGATCTTAAATGGGTGCGACTGCGCTCCATTAACCTTCACCGTTGCAGTAGGGTTAGTGTAGAGCATTCCAATCCACTTTGTAATATTTTGGCCAAAGCCTGCTTTAATGAGGGTATCCATCAGGTATGTCCAATTCACCATATCGAACGCCTTTTCCGCGTCTGTCGCCAGCAACATCATATGCGTTTTGGATCGTTGGGCATGTTCGATAAGGGTGAGGACTTTAGTGGTGTTGTCCCTGGCTTCACGTCCAGGGACAAAACCAGTCTGGTCTGGGTGTATGAGGTCTGCTATGTAGGGGGAGATGCGGGTCGCTAGTATTTTTGCAAGGAGCTTCAAATCTGTGTTGAGTAGTGATATCGGTCTATAGCTAGGGCAGACTTCTTTGTCTTTCCCGTCCTTGGGTATAACCGTGATGGTTGCTTGGAGTGTCTGGGTGTGGAGCGTATCGGTGTGTAGGAGAGTGTTGAATAAATCGACGGAGTAAAAAGTTTTATAGTAACTTAGTGGGAGGCCATCCGGGCCAGGCTCCTTGCCCGTTTGGGAGGCTTGGATCGCTGCTTGTAGTTCCTCAGTGGTAATGAGGTGTTCTAGGGAATCCGCAACCTCCGGTGGGAGGGCGGTGTGGGTGTGTGTTCCTAAATAATCTTGTATGGATTGTGAACCCTGTGTTGTAGGTGGTGTAAGGTTATGCGTGTTTAAGTTATATAGATTTTCGTAGTAGTCCTGGAACACATTAGCTATGCCCGTAGGGCCAAGACCCGTTTGACCTGTAGCGTTTCTAATCTTGGGTACATGGGCTAGGTGTCCACGTTTCCGAAGCACCCGGGCCAGGTGCCTACCGCTTTTATTGCTATGTTCGAAAAAATAACGTTTGGTTCGCAGTTGTACAAAATGATTCTTAGCCTTCAGGAGATCAGACAATTCCTTCCTTTTAGATAATAAAGTTTGGTATGTACTGGCTTGTTGGGTATGTTTATGTGTGTTTTCGAGTGTAATGATTTCTTTTGTTATTGCGATAAGTCTCGCAGTACGTTCCTTCTTTAGTTTTGCTCCCCGTGCAATGAAGTGTCCTCTCACGACACATTTGTGGGCTTCCCTTAAGACCGAATGGGCCATCTCGGGGGTGGCATTTTCGGTGAAATACTGTTGGAGTACCGTAGTTGTGTCAGTCGATAAGACGGGGTCTGAGACCAGAGACTCGTTCAGTCTCCAAGTGGTCTGTTTCGGCCTAGTGTGGGGAGAGATTAGTTGGATTAGCACTGGGGCGTGGTCCGACCAGGTGATTGGACCTATGGTTGCCATGGTAAGATCGTCCAGGTCTCTATGCCTTATGCAGATATAGTCCAATCTGGAATAAGTTTTATGTGGGGCGGAATAGTATGTATAATCTCTTGTGTTATGGTTCAACGCTCAACAACTGTCTATTAACTGGTGTGCTGTTAACAGGGCTTTCATTTTTCGTGGGATCACTGCTGGTAGCCTATGGGACGAGGAGGATGAATCTGATTTAGGATCCAAAGGTACATTAAAGTCCACTCCCAGGATTAATGTGCCCTCTTGGAAAATGCTTCATTTGTTTAGTAATTTTCTCGTGAATTTGAGCTGTTTGTCGTTGGGAAAATAAGCGTTAGCAAAGGTGTATTTCTTGTCCAGTAGTGATCCCTTCAACAGTATATATCTCCCTTCTGGGTCTGTCACAATGTCTGAGAGGGGGAAATTTTTGGAGATTAGTATTGCAACTCCCTTCTTCTTGTGTAGACAGAAAGTCTGTGGGTAAAGACTATTCGATAATGTTGGGTGTTTGTTGTTTAGGAAATGGGTTTCCTGAATTAATGCCACTGAAACTCTCTGTGTTCTGAGGTCTCGCATAAGATTCATCCTTTTTTCCGGGATATTTAAACCTCTAGCGTTTAAGGTTAAAATATTAAGTGGGCTGGGGGCCACTGCCATTGTGTCTGTGACTCTTTAAAATTGGGTTGGCTAGCGTGAGGTGAGCCGGTTTAATGGGTATATGTGTCTGATAAGTCCTAAATCCTAGATGACGGAATCTGGTCAGGAATATTCTAAAATTAAATTATAAAGGGTGTGGGTGGGGTGGGGTAGAAGTGGGAGGCGAAACTCAAAACAGTGGATAAGTGCGTCTGATACTAACTACTGACTAAATGTGGTGGTGTCTGAGTAAGACGCTCAGTCCCTTAGGGGAAACGTGTGTTGTCCAGAGACAATATAGTAGACTGCACAAAAAACAAACAATTCAGATCAGTATAAAAACATACCTGAACAGTGTCATACGGTATAGTAATACAACTTGAACAATATATGAATAACTTTCAACACAATCAATAAAGAATTGGAGCCGATGGGTACTCTCGTGCCAACGGTCCCGTGCAATATGTGTAACAGACAGGATTGTCTAGTGGGGTAATGACCCGGACTATGCAGAAATACGGGAACTATATTTGTGCCTCTGATTATAGTAAATATAACAATACGTGCTGCCTGTCATGGGGAAAGGAGGGGTACCCTAGTGTACATATAGTTATATACTCGCCCCTCTATGTTTTCATATTAAAGGTGCGAAGATGTAAATCCTATTGATTAGGTGGGGGTGCACTAGGAGCGTGTCAGTTAACCTGCTACGCGTATCTCTATGGCCCCTGTGTCACTCGGCGTGGTATCTGCACGGATCAAGATTTCCCCACCCTTACTGGGTCTCGCCTCAATTACATGAGAGTGCGAGAGTTCTCCTGAAGTGGGTGCCGTGAACCTTCGGGTATATGAATGGTGTGTATATACTCATCTGTCACGGTGGGAACAGATTGTGATCATTAGTCTATAAGGAGAAAGGGGGTTTTCTATTTCGTCTGTCCTCTTTCTGCGTGGGTTTTTACCCCTGAGTTCTCCTGTCTCAGGGTCAGTGGTAGTATTTACAGATCTGTGGTGTCCTCTAATAAAGAAGGCCTCAGGGGGCTAGAATTGAAATCTGGCCTCGTCAGTAGATTCGAGATGATTCGGGTCTAGACTGAAGTGCAATGTTGTTTTTTAGGGTCTCTGGGTAGATCCTCATTCCTCTCGTGTCCAGGCATTCCTAGGGAATCTGGAGCGCGGTGGCGAGTTCCTGGGTGTTGGTTTCGTAGATCTCTCACGTCTTGGGCGTTGCGGCCTAGGTGGAGCCATGTAATTGGGGTCCAGCCAGTCTGGAACGTTAACTCCTGTGATCCCTGCTGCCCTCATGAACGCTGGGGTATCTGCTGGGTAGCGTATTGTATCTACCGCGTTCCCCAGAGTGGCCGTAAGGCTGAATGGGAAGCCCCAACGGTATGTTATGCGTTTTGCAGTCAGTTCCTTGGTTAGCGGTTGAAGAGCTCTTCGAGTTTGTAGAGTAATCCAGGATAAATCCTGGAACAGTGCAACTTCGGATCCATCAAACGGCCATAGGCGCCTGCCTCGTGCTGTTGCCATTATTCCTTCTTTGAGGCGATAGCTGGTCATACAGCAAATAATATCTCGGGGCGGGCTCCCCGTGGGGCCTGGGTGTCTCAAGGCACGGTGTGCGCGGTCAAATTCTATACGGGTGTCTGGTGGTCTGTCCAAGATACCGTTAAATAAAGCAGTGAGGCGTTCAATCACATTTTCTATTATCTAGATCCTCCTCAGCTCTATAGTTTGCTTATTTTGAAGCGATACAGCCGTGTGCGCTGCTACAGACTGCTCTTCTGCTCTAGCCACACACTGCTCCGCTATTGTGACTCTGGAGTCTAGTTCCGCAGTTTCTGTTCGTAGGCCAGCCACATCTGCTCTGACCTCCCCAATCGCATGCTTTATCTCGGTAGGCAAAATCGTGAAATCATCTTTTGATGGTATCGACTGAAAGGAGGGTGAGTATGTGGTGTGGGATCACCTGTTGCGGCGACACTGCCCGTGGGGACTGTGACAGTGATTCTCCAGATTCAGGGGAAAGCGAGGGAGTATCAGCCATATTAGAGTCTTCTGGTGGCGGGACACTCGTTTGGTGTGCTGTGAAATAATGCCGCACTGAGGTTTCAGTCGGTTTCCTCGTCATCCCGGGTGTTTGGGGGTCTATGGGGGATCGTTTGTTGCGTCCCATCGCTAGTCTGTGTGCTAGAAATGCTCATTATTCGGGTCGTCGGCACAGAGCTCCGTCTTTATGCTGCCATATTGTCTTACGGCCAGACACGCCCCCCCCGACACATGTTTTTAAAAGGTTTTTTTGTGCTCATATTGTTTCTTCCTTTTCTAGAGCCCACCCCACCTTTTTGTTTTGCTTGTATTTCTTCTACTCTATTGGTGTCAGGTGGGCTCATTAGCTGGTTCAACCAAGTGTTTTGCAAACAGAGTTTTTGGATTGAAGTTGGATGTCTGACTTCTAAGAGCTGCTTCATGTGTCCGGATCTTCTTCTAAAGCTGAATTGAACTGCTACTACTTAACCACTGCTTTTAGCTGTTATGAATTTCTATCCTGTCCAGAAACTGGGAAACGGAACCTGGAGGGCTCAAGCAGCAAGGGGGTGTTTTTCAGCATCGTCTGAGACTATCTGGCTGTAGCATAAGGGTCCACTCCTTTTACGCTACCGGCGGATGCCTAGGGCGGCAAATTTTGGGGGGAGGCAGCGCCCCCCAGCACTGAATTTTTTTTTCACCATCGCTCTGCCTGCCAGGCTGCACGGGAGCCGAACAGGCAGCACAGAGAAACCTCCATGCTGCCTCTTCGGCTCCCCGGCGGTTGTGCCGACAGGAAGTGCCGACAGTCACGTGACGGGCGCGCATATGACGTCAGCGCGCCCGTCACGTGGCTGTTGGCACTTCCTGTCGGCACAACCGCCGGGGAGCCGAAGAGGCAGCATGGAGGACTCCATACTGCCTGCCACTAGCCACCAGGGAAAGGTAAGTGCTGGGTAGATGGGGGGATTTGGCCAAATTAGCAGGGGCTTATTAAATGGCAAATAACACTGGCATATTGGGCAAATTAGCAGGGGCACATTAAATGGCAAATCACACTGGCATATTATTGGGCAAATTGGCTGGGCACATTAAATGGCAAATAACACTGGCATATTATTGGGCAAATTAGCAGGGGCACATTAAATGGCAAATAACACTGGCATATTATTGGGCAAATTGATAAGGACATATTAAAAGGTAAATAACACTGGCATAGTATTGGGCAAATTGGCTGGGGCTTATTAATGACAAATAACACTAACATATTATTGGGCAAATTGGCAGGGGCATATTAAATGGCAAATAACACTGGCATATTATTGGGCAAATTGGCTGCGGGATATAAAATGTCAAATAACACTGGCATATTATTGGGCAAATTGGCTGCGGGATATAAAATGTCAAATAACACTGGCATATTATTGGGCAAATTAGCAGGGGCATATTAAATGGCAAATAACACTGGCATATTGTTGGGCAAATTGTCAGGAGCATATTAAATGGCAAATAACACTGGCATATTATTGGGCAAATTGGCTGCGGTATATAACATGGCAAATAACACTGGCATATTATTGGGCAAATTAGCAGGGGCATATTAAAAGGTAAATAACACTGGCATATTATTGGGCAAATTGGCTGGGGCTTATTAATGACAAATAACACTAACATATTATTGGGCAAATTGGCAGGGGCATATTAAATGGCAAATACTGGCTTAATATTGGGCAAATTGGCTGGGGCATATCACCGGTAAATGGCAGAATAACACTGGCATATTATTGGGCAAATTGGCTGGGGAATATTAATGGCAAATTATACTGGTATAATATTGGGCAAATTGGCAGTGGCTGATTAAATGGCAAATACTGCCATATTATTGGGGAAATTGGCTGTGACTTATTAATGGCAAATACTTGCATATTATTAGGCAAATTGGCTGGGGCATATTAATGGCAAATGATACTGGCATATTATTGGGCAAATTAGCTGGGGAATATTATGGGCAAATAATATTGGCAATGTGTATGTAATGGGGTGATAGAGGCATGCAAATGGGGTGATGGGGCATGTCCTTGGTGTGCAACGTGGGTTATGGGTCATGTCGTGGGTGTGCATCGTGGGTAGGGGGGGTGCCCAAAATTGTTCTGCCTAGGGCAGCACAAAACCAAGATACACCACTTGGCCTCACCCCTTGTGTTACTCTCTACTACAGTGCACAATGAATATTAACAAGCAACCAGAATCCTCATCTGTCCCTTCACTGAAACTCCTACCTGACCTAGTAAAGGCCCTGTTTGCAATTGAATATTTTTTACTGCTGAGTTTGTAATTAAATGTTCCATGTCCTGGAAATTATTTATTTTTTCTGCTAAGTCATTAAATTAAAAACATATTTACTTGCCCAGTGAACAATTACTGCCAATTTGCTCCAGTGATGGTAATAAAAAAATAGGCTATATTTTTATTAGAAAAACTAGATGCCTCATATATTGATACACCAACCTCTAAGTGCACATTTCTTTTATGTTGTGTACTTTTTCATTGTAAACCATAAGATATTTGTTAAAAGGTTTTTGTTTGGAAAGAAAATATAGCTTTGCAAAAATAAATAATTATATATAATGTGTGTGTGTGTGTGCTTGTGTGTTACATTTAGAGAATTACCCCCTAGAAGCATTCCTAAACAGTTAGAGGTACCAAAGATGCAGTAAATGGTGTATCTTCCATGTGACTGACGCTTTCAATTATCCAGCAGGGTTTCTAAATGAGTTTCCAGCATACTTTGCCTTTAGTAAGAATTTTCCTCCTGAGAACTCCAATTTTGTCCAATGCATCTGTGTATAAACATTTAACTGACTTCACTTGCCATTATTTTCCAAAGTTAATTTTGTTTTTATGCTTCAATGCCTTGGCTTACTGGGGTAGATTCAACGGTCCTTTCCATTAGCTCACCCGTGACTGTAAGACAACCATACAACCATTTGGAAAACATGTAATTTTATGGAAACAAAGACTGCAAAAATACCAAACTTTAAGGCAGTGGTATTGTGGCAAGGGAATAATGACATTTATTTAGCGCTAACGCAATTTTTCGGTAGCCCCAGACGTGTGTGAAACAGATCTTAAGTCATTAATTAACCTCATGCCCTTCTTTTCTTTTTACCTTGCATGCCTTTATGTTGCAAATTAATTTGTAGATGAGAATAGCATTTTATGTAAAAACACCTGTGTGACACTGTGTGGGTCTGTCATGGAAACTTTTCTTTGTACCATTACATAGCACTTTCACCCTTTCCCGCAATCAAACATATTAGAAGTATATATATAAATATATATACCCTATCTAAACTAGCGCCCTTACTCCGGTCGGTCCAGCAACAAGGCAGTCTTCTGATAGCCTAGCTCAGATAACTATTCACAGCAATCGTAAGCCTCACATGAAAAAGCCTTTAGATAAAATACGGCTTTACAAAATTGACAATTTTAAAAATCTAATCAGCAGTTTGTATTAGTAAATATTTCTTATTATCTTGTATTTTTTTACTTTGGGTATTAGAGAAAATGTTCATTATTTACCCCACATTGGGATGCTAGGAACAGATTTTGATTGGCTCCTGACAAATGTTTTTCAAAACAAGTGGAAAAAAATATGGACTTTTTATTTAATCTTTCACTGCACTGTGTTAATATTTTCACAGTGGAATTTATTATTAATATAGATCTATGCTAACAAACCCTTATGCTTTCTGTTTAAGAGTTGCATTGTGGTAAACTATTTCAAGCTTATATGTAAATTTGGCCAGATGTATTTATTTATTGCAGATGTTAGTAGAATATATGCTAATATCCTGTATTAATAAACCACCATTTGTCTATAAAATGTTTCTGCAGGAGATTTAAGATTCTGGAAATTCGCAGTTCAAAAAGCTTCAAACTGGTGGCAACCAAGCACAACAGATGTAGAAATGGCCTCTTATGTACTGCTGTCACATATTATACAGGATCGGGCTGCTGAGGCGATGCCAGTGATGAGGTGGCTGAGTCAACAGAGGAATCACTTAGGGGGATATTCCTCAACTCAGGTTAGTGGCTGAAATATAAGAATATATAATTTTCAGCCAGCATGTGTGAATAACTATCGTTGTTGGATCTTAATTAAAAAAAAAAAGGAAAATCCTGAATTTAACCCTAATACAATAATTAAATTGGCATTGAATGGTGAAAAACTAATTTTTATACCGGAAAATCATATAAAAAAACATATTGGACTTGTGATCAAAGATAAAAAAATTTCAGGTCATTGAATAGAAGCTCTTTACTCATATAATATGGTTGGTTATTGGGGAAACATAGTGATTTATGTGTAGGCTATTCTTACTAATAAGTTAATTTACATAGATACACAGATCACTTGCGCTTCAGTGAACTATAACATATGTACAATATTCCAGCAATGTTTACAAAACTAGACTGACTGATGTTGATTGACATTTATCAAGCACCTAGATTAATAATATAGTACAATGGTTATGGGATAGGATAATTGGTTTCAACCTAGGGGTGGTTGACACAATGACCATGGTATACTGAAAATACTTTTGACTCACACACACACTAAGAATGACAAGAACCAAGTATATGTAGCATAACAAATCTAGGCACTGAAATACATGCATAGTATATCTAAGAAAGAAAGGAAAAGCCACTGTTTCCATTTCCACAAATTAGATCCTTTGTACATACAAACTAATCCCATGGTAAGTACTTGTCTCTCGTTATAAACACATTTTTGATTATGATTTACCCTTACTCGTAAAACGTATTCATGGATCTTAAGAAGTTGATTGTTTCTTATTTGGCAGGATACCATATTGGCATTACAGGCAATGTCATCATTTGCATCTTTTCATAAAGTCCGGGAACCAGCATTAAACATTTCTGTGCATGAAAGCAAAATGAATACTTCAGCAAATTTTACTATGAACTCTGTTAACCGATTGGTTCTTCAGAAAAAAGAAGTAAGATACATACTTTAACGACATTTTATGAAGTAGTTCCTAGTTGTTATTGTGTTAGTCACAGTGCTTGTTCTTTTTTTTAGATCGGAGTTACACAGCCATTGAATCTTAATGTTTACGCAGAGGGCATTGGTTTTGCCATATTACAGGTATGAATACCGAACAAATTTATCAGCAATAGTCAATCAACTATTTCTTATGTCGCATTGGTAAATATTTCTTGGTATGGTTTGACTAAATAATTTCAAATTGTATTGACGGGTATCATATATGTGGCACAAAATTGCATATAAATCTCTGGGACTCAATGGGACCAAAATTTAGGAGACTCCTCTTCAACACTGGACTATTTTCGTCATTCTTGGAAATTAAGGTTATCCAAGAAAGGCTGTCTCAGCCATTGCATGGGATTTTGTGATATGTCATGAGGCTAATCACAATCCTGTGCCATCCTCCCCAAAATGTTTTGGAGGGGGGAGATGGGGTAAGTTGATCCTGGTTGCCTTAACAGGTAGGCAGACCAGGATCAACCATTATTTTTTGCATTTAATAATGTGATCTATGTGAGAATCAATCACATTGATCACATGCAATAAATGCAAAAAATACATAAAATGACAATCAGTGTTTTATGAACACTGATTGCCCACATCTTCCCTCTCTCTCACTGAAACATTTTTATCTTGTGTCAGAGAGAGAGAGAGCAGAGAAAGATACTGTGCCCCAGAAAAAAATGTAATAAAACCACTTTTTCTTATCTTTTTACCTTTTTAACATTCTTTATTAAATTGTATACATTACACAAAGGGTTAAATCTTAAAAATATGGTTGAAAAAGAGCCCTATCTGTCCTTAAAAAAACAAGCTTGCACTTTAATTTAAACGCACACATAGCTAAAGTAGAAAATATGCTATTGTCGGATATGAAAACAAAGCAAACCAGTGTCCTGAAGAGGTTAAAGTAGCACACCATGTGATTTAATAGAATAGTATATACTTAGTATTACAGACATGGGAATTGAGTAAGTTAAAAATGTATTCATGAAACAAGGAATTGACCATGGAATTTCAAATGTAAAGCCAAAGTTGGAAAAGTTCTCTTGTCAGTTCTCCACAATTGTGTATTTTATGAATAAAGCCAAGAGGTTTTAATTTATCAAGCCAAGAAGAGTATAAAATGTAAGATTAGAAAAGGACAACATTTATATTCTAGCGCTTAATCCCTCAAAAGCCTTAACAACCTGGGTGTTTCTCTGCTATCACACAAAAGACAAACAAACACTGTGAACAAAGTGTAATATTAGCCTACATCATGGCAAAGCAACTGATTACAATGGAATTGTAATACCTATTAGGCTGCAGTTGTGTAATCAATATTCATTTCCTATGTATGTATTACCATATTTGCTCGAATATAAGACAACGTTTTTTTCAGAGCAAATGCTCTGGAAAAATCCTCCTCGTCTTACATTCGAGGTCGTTTTATAATCTGACCTCAAATTGAGGTCAGATTATAAAACATGGATCCAGGTTCCCAGCAGAGCTGCAGGGGACCTGGATCCCCCTCTCTAACAGGAGGGGATCTCTGCTCGATGAGCGAAGACTCCCCTGCTTCCGCCCGGCACGACCGCCGGGGCTTCTATGAAGAAGCCGGGTACTTCCGCTTTCGTCACAGAAGTCCCGGCGAGCGTGCCGGGCGGCAGCAGGGGAGTCTGCGCTCGTCGCGCAGACATCCTCTGCTGCCCCACTAGGCACCAGGGAGAATCGGGCAGCTGGGGAATGTCTGGACGATATGTGCAGATATCCTCCATGCTGCCCGACACGGCAGTCTATTATGACAGACCAGCTGTCCGTCATAATAGACTGCCGTGTCGGGCAGCATGGAGGATGTCTGCACGTATCGTGCAGACATCCCCCGGCTGCCCCCACTAGCCACCAGGGAACGAAACCAGGTAAGGAGGAGGGGAGGGACAGAGGACACAGACAGACAAGGGGAGGGGGGGATAGAGAGAGACAAAGGGAGGGGGAGGGGGAGGGGGGAGGACACAGACAGACAAGGGGAGGGGGGGGAGAGAAAAGGGGAGAGGGGGGTAGAGAGAGACAAAGGGAGGGGGGAGGACACAGACAGACAAGGGGAGGGAGGGGGGAGACACAGACAAGGGGAGGGGGGGATAGATAGAGACCAGGGGAAGGGGGAAGAGAGAGAAGTTTTGGGGGGAGAGAGAGACAACGCTGGGGGGGAAAGAGACAGCTGGGGGAGGGGGAGAGAGGCCGCATTGGCACATAAAAGGAAATAAAAATAAGAAATGCATTTGTATTATATAAAGTTTTTATTAAATATTAAAAATCAATTTACATATATACAAGTTAAACTTTTTTCCTAAAGGGTAGTCTTATAATCAGGCTTTTAATTTTTTTCCTAAAGGAATGTACAAATTTGGGGGGGTCGTCTTATAATCAGGGTCGTCTTAAAATCGAGCAAATACGGTATTTCTTCTATTCAGATTTATTTTCTTTAAAAATGCTTACTTATTAAAATGAAGTCAAATAATTATAATTAACTAATGTAAACCTTGATTTTTTTCCTGTGCAGCTTCATGTTATTTATAATTTGAGAAGTTTGGATTCATCAAAAAGACAATCATCTGTCTCAAACCAGGATGCTTTTGATTTACGGATTACCGTTCATGATGACAAAACAAATATAAATGCTATGAATCTGAACATATGCACATGGTATGTACATCACAACTACGGTTTCATTCCACATCAAATGTACCAACAAGTTATTATTAAATCTAGCAAATGGATATGATTTGTAAACCACCAGTGAGTTTTTATGCCACAAATGGCCACTCAGCCATGTCAGTAAGGGCCCAATTACAATATGTCAGCAAGCATACCGCGATTGGAACAGCAGGACATGCAAGGTATGACAATTGTCATTAACGGAACATTATCCCGTGACCTGCCTGACACAGTCATCAAGGGGTTAAAGCAGTAGAAGAGATCAATCAGGTACAGGTGAGCTTCTTTATAATTGGTCCACACAACAAAATAAAAAGTCTGGTGTAATGATTCACCCATGTGCAGGCTCATCCAAGCTGTATCTAGTTATTTCAGTATCCTTTTTTTCTTTGCTTTCCTTTTTATTATTTATGCTTGTTCCTGTCTGTTCTTTGTATCTTGTTTCCCTGCCCTGTCCAGAGTGGCATCTGCCTAGTCTAGCTATTGTCCGGCTCCTGCCCAAGCCTAGACGCAGACCGGTACCTGCTTAAGATCTAGCTATTGTCTGGCATCGGCCAAGCCTAGCATAGACTGGCACGGGGTCCAGGTCTATTCAAAGACCATCACCTGCCAAAGTCTAGCTGTAGTCTGGCACCTGCCTAAGCCTAGCCACAAACTGGCACCTGCCCATGTCTAGCTATTGTCCAGCACCTGCCAAGTTTAGCTTTAGTCCAGCATATGCCCTGCCCTGTCATAGAGCCCTGTTTGGAGAATGCCCTGTCTTGAAGCCCCGTGATGGAGGTGCCCTGTCACAGTATATTGTTCCAGCCCTGTCTCTGTTTAGCCCTGTCATAGTTCTGTCCTGTCATGGAACCCTGTTAATAGGGTTTTTGTTCTATGCTTCTTTGTACCTTTGTTCTTCTTTTTAGTCCAGTTCTGTTCTATTCCACTCCAGGTTTTCTCTGCTTTTTTACCACACCCATTTGTTCTGTTTCTCCAAGCTTCCAGTCTGTGCTGCTACAGGTGATCCCTGCGTGTATTTAGATCCTGTTATTCATGTACTAGTTTATTATTCAGTTTTAGTTAGGGACTTGCCAGAATGTGGGGTTCCTTGTTGTGGTTTGCAAGCTTAATCATAATTTGGCCAATTGGTTTAACTAAAACCCTACTATTTACTATCTTAGAATCCTAGGCAATTCACAATTTCCATGTTTGTTTGTTTGTATGTATGTATGTATGTTTCCTTGTGTTCCTTTTCTTGACCCTGTGCACTGTATTGTTTATCCTCAGTTTGGTTTCTACTTTATCTTGCTTATGTTTGAATCTGGCCTGCTCTAGTCTGTCCTGTAGCTTTGCACTCTGTATTCAGTTCTGTTCTGCTTCAGTTTTCTTCCCTGCTATTCACTCTACCTATTAGCTTGTCTGCCATAGCCTGCTTACATCCTGCTATTCTGTTATAGTTTCATGCCTGCTCCAGGATGTTTGTAGGGTTTCTTCTGTTCCTGCTTTTATATACTGGATACAGCAGTTGCCTCCTCGGGGCCTTGGTATGTAGCTGCACAAACCTGGAGCCCTAAGCTACAGGGGAAGTGCAGTTATCCAGCACCAGGCAATGTGTCTCCACCTCTGCACCGTAGCTCCTTCCCTCTGGATGGTCTGCCAGGGGTCAATACTATTCCTTGCAAGTTTTCACCAATGTGTCACACATAAAAATCCAAAATGTTTTCTTTGGACACAATATTTATTCAGTATGGCAGACTGATATTTACCAAAGCAGGCCTTAAATTGTTTCTTTTTAAATATAATAGTTTTCCAATTAAATATAGTTTAGATAAGTTCCCTAATTATGGAGTCAAATGCCATACATTTTGCAGTTAATGTCAATCTAAAATAGAGTGGCAGGGTACTCACCATGCAAAATAATTGCATAAATAATAAATTGCACAATTATGTACCAAAAATCACACACCCCAACTAGTGACAGGACACATGAAGTGAAATACCTAAAAATATAAATAGACTTTGTGGCTGTCTGCCTCACATTATAAATATAGTGGATGACATTTTTATGATGAAATATTAGTATATGGAGAGCCACAGATATATAAGTATAGAGGCTCCCGAAAATATTTATATTAGGCACAGAGTAAATTCAACTAACAGCCCTTATGGCAATTTTTTTTATATATGTATTAATAATTGATTTGATATGCGCAACTCTCACCTTCTAATTGTCTTTCATATTTTTATGCACAAATACTTTGAAAGTATGTTTGTATTTGAAACTTTGTATGCAGCATATGATTATGATGAAAAGACATTTACAAATTAAAAAATATATGTGAAGTGTCTTGAAAAAAGAAACAAAATCAATCCTAAATTTTATATAGCATTATATATATTTATATATGTGTAAATACAGTATAAGTAGACATAATTTATCGCTGCCTGGCAACAGCTATTGGTTTATCTGACATTATAGAAAATTGTGAAAAATAAATAAAAACATTTTAATGTAATGCAATACAAATATTTGAACCATATCTAATATCTGCATGCTCTGTATGGGATGATCAGAATCAAAACACTTATCACCTTTCTGCATGTTTTATGTGAATTCCCGATAGGTATGTAGAAACCGAATCCTCAGCCCAGAGTGGAATGGCTGTAATGCAAGTGGACTTACTTAATGGCTTCAGTTTATCACCTAAAGGACTTTCGTTACAATATCCAGTTAACAAGGTGGAATCTGATAACGGGAAAGTCACAATTTATTTTGACTCTGTAAGTATAAATTTACAATGCCTATCTTTCAAATCTTTGAGCAAAATAGTTTTGTAAACAGCTTTAAATACTAAGCTTCTTATTATTGCAATATATGTTAAGATTGTTGGCTACTTCCTCTACAGATTTGTATATAATCACTACATATTTTTTTTAATCGAGCAAAGGTTATACGTAAAACTTAACTTTTAAGTATCATTTTAATAAAGGGTTTTGAGAGCAAAAACGGGTCTCCTGTTATTTTTCAACTTTGTTTTGTTATGTAGTGACAATAATATTGATCCACCACCTTGTGATTCAAAAAGTATACATATTCTCAAAAACACAAAAAACCCCACACAAGTAATCAATTGGCACTGCTGCTGAGATTATCAATAGGGGTGTTCAATCCACCCAGACACTTACATCCAATATTGATATAACAAAATTAGCAGTTATGCTAAATCAATATGCCAATAGATTGTTTTGTCTTTCATTGGATTAAGTCAATCACACTGAGTTTGAAGAAAATATAATCTGCAGTGTGCAGAAAAAATCTTGATAAAACAATTTAAAATAGCTGAAAATAAAGGCTTGAAGCCAGGAAACGGAGCCAATTGACACCTAGAAAATAGAGATTGTCTCTTTGGTTGTCTGATTCTTTCACTTCTTGATTAAGGTGTTCTGCCGGAATGCTTGATTAGTATTAAAGTCAAAAGTTGTGCCTTTGCTAACTAGCTAGAGCCCAACAACAGCGGGGAAAAAGCGTCGGCTGTGAGGGGTATACATTTTTTAGTAGCTGACTGTTAGCCACTTGATCTGCAGATAAGAACACAGATGGGGGATTGAGAACCCCCATGGATAATCTCAGCAGCAGTGTCAGATGGTTACTTGTGTGTTTTTTGAGAATATGTATACTTTTTCAGTCACACAGTGGTTGATACATGTTATTGTCATTACATCATTACAAAAAAAATTGCAAAAGAACAGGAGAAACATTTTAGCTCTCAAAACCCCCCTTTTTTAATTAAAATGATAATTAAAAGTTACGTTTTGCATATCCCCTCTGCTCAATTATACCAACGTGGGTTATTCCCACAAACCCAAAATATTGCTTAACCCCTTTGTGACGCATGGTGCTTGCGGCCCAAATGAAGCAAGCACCAAAACGTCACGATTTGTTCCTGGCCACTGATCACAAGGTGATCGTTAGCCAGGAACACTATGGCAGAGACCCAATCAGGGTCTTAATAGACCCTGTGGGTCCCTGCCAAAAAATTGCAAGCCCTTCGGACGTCACACGCGATTTAGAGAAATGTAGACGGTGCTCGTTTTAAGCACCGGCTAAATTTCCCCTGTCAGATTGAGGTCACTCAATCCGAGAACAGCTCATCGTGGGGAGCCGCGATGAGCTGTTTAACACAGGACGGCATAGTACGTCCTAACGTCACAAAGGGGTTAAGCATAGTTTTTGGGTCCAAAAATCCCTAACTCTTTTTATTGTTTTACCTAGAATTCTATGGAAGTTCCCTGCTCTTAAACATAATCAGAAATTTGTCAAGCAGGGATTTAGCACAATCTAAATATACAAAACTCTAAGTGTAATTGCTGTGGGGCATTGCACTACACTAGTGCACACCAGATGTTCTAAGCTTGTAGTAAGAAGGGACACAAAGGTGTGAAAGTAGCAAACTGAGATTTGGGTGTCAAAGACAGCGTGTCCCTTCAAGAGAGATCTAATTTTGGGACTTGAACTACTGTTACTAATATTAATTATGTGTTTATTCTAGCTCAACAAAACACATGTTTGTGTGGACATTCCTACCAATAGAGAATCTATGGTTGGCTATACTCAAGATGCATTTGTCACTGTCATTGATTACTATGAACCAGGTTAGTAGAACCTATTTCTTAAAATAAATGGTTGCTGTTATTTTGTTCATTCCTTTTGCTATTATTTATAATATATAAATGTCACCTAAATCAAATGATTTACTGTATCTTAATTATACAATGTATTATAATCATGTTAATAATTATTGAATTATATAATTGATTATAATATTTATGGCATCAAATGAAGCACTGTGTATTTGGTCTGAAATGAAAAATCTGCAAGTCAGATGAACTACATTTTAGAAAGAATCATTTATAGGTAATACGATAGGATAGATATAGGATACATGGGGGTTATGTAAAAATGGCAATTCTGGTGCACATTTCTAAAAGTTGTGCTATTACCATAGAAACCACCAGCGGCATAAACCTGGAGATAACCAAATATTCAGAAGTAATGACGCATGTAGTGTGTGAATGTATGCATATGTCATATTTGCCAACAGAACCAGAGTTTGTTGGTCCTATCAACTTTGGGTCTGTCCTGGCATTAATGCTGCCTATGCACGGAGGATTGTGATAACACTGTGTATGTCTGGCAGAATGAGCTCCAGACACCCAGTATCTCTACCCGGTAGTCTGGAGCTCAGTGCTGTAGGGTCACACAATGTTGCATAACTCTGCCCCTTTAGACTTCACCTGGGACCTCAGAATACAAGTTGACAAGTATGATATGTGCATATTGTGTGTTATTCTGTGGTGGAGTGGTTTGCACTCCATGAATTGTGGACTAAGGATCCATGTGTGGCCATTGTGTTTCTTGTTTTTCTCACCAGAAAAATTTGAAGAGATGATGCTGATAATTTCTTAGCATTTAATGTAACTTTGGTTGTGACAGGATTACAATTGAGTACGATTTGCAAATTTGGTCTTAAGCAAACTACAGGATGTGTGAAACATAAAATAAAGCAAAAAGTCTATGGTGATGGGGAAAATACAGTGGGGGAGTTAAGGGATGCCTGCAACGTAAACATGGCCATCCTTAAAAAGGAAACAAAATTAGAAATAATGGTAGTGCTTCTTAGCTTTGCAATGTGTTAGGCCAGCTAACTGACTGTAGGGATGCCACCTATTCTTCATTGCTTCAATAGACCATTGACCTCAACCCAATTTTGTACCTGCCTGCTGGTAAAAGACCAGCTTGGGAACATTTCTGACTGCCAATCTATAATGTAACGTACACCAGAAACATGCTAAATTCAGTATACTAGTGATTTGGAATTACTAGCTAACTGTAATGGGGACCATTGTCAAATCGTTTGCGGAAGGTATGTTTTCCAGACCTTGTCAGGAAGCAATTTACAACTTGGCATTCCTCTTTGAGGGTAAGTTACATGGGTTTGGTCACATTCAGCAGGTGTGCTTGGAGTAGCTGTGGGCACATTGCAATGAACCGTTCCCAGCACATCTGTTTCTCTATTTTACTGACTGTTTTACACAGTTAAAAACAGAGTAAAGTGATAAACACTATGAAGTTATATTGATGGTTATTAGTACACCTGAACAAAGTTAATACATAACACAACTCTGTGGATTCAAGTCGATGTAGAAAATTATGGATAGGATCAAGGGTACTGTATGTCTCACCATGTTCACATTCCTTCATATCTTCACCATAGGCATCCATCTTCTTGTAAAACCAGAAGCATTATGTCATTTTTTGTACCTCCCTGTATAGCCATTATGTTCCCTTTCCTCAGCCTTGTTGGCCATTATATCCCCATTCTTCACCCCAACCCCCCCCACACGCCCCCCAGCCATAATTTTACCCTTTCTCCTTACAATCCTACTTATTCATAAATAAGTTTACCACAACATAGGGAAATATCATAACATGTTTTGCTACTCTACGAAAAAAGATGTAGAAAAGAAGTCTTTATGTGACCTTTACCATAAACACAACCTTTGGCTAGACATAAATGTCTTCTATGAGTAGAATTGTTTACACATCAGTACTTTTAACCTAAGGTGTATTTCAACATCAATACTGCTAGAATGTTTTGTATGAAAATTGTTTATGAATTCATTGCATCCCAGTATTATTTTTGACAAAAAAAAAAACATTAGCAATTTGTCAAAAGAAAGAAATGAGAATATATATAATTCCTTTTTCTAGTTGTCTCATGGAAAAAAATGCCTTATATGTGAAAGTCAATAACTTGACTCACCTACAAGACAAGAATGTGTCTAAACATCAGCCTTAAGTCTCTAGTGTGTCGTTTATACTTCCATAGTCTTCCAAAGTTGAGATTTTAAGGAATATTGCCAGTCTCTCAATAATAACAATAAAAAAGTACATAAAAAATAGTCCCAAATCTGTTGTCTCCGGTCTGTTTTTACACTAAAATATTTTTGGAATTCACCTGTCTTTGACAGTTTCTAGTTCTGTTACAGATGGGCTGGGAGGACAGCCAGTCTTTTTCTACACTTCATAAAGATTGCCTGTACTGAATACAGGTACTTAAAACTGTTTATGGTTTTACAAATAATATTTTTGACACATTAGTAGGTAATGCTTGAAAGAGAGATTAGAAGGAGGTCAAAACGCAAACCTTCAAGCTGCTATGAGACACACATAATAAATAATTATAGAAACTCATCACTTGTGAACCAAAATAATACTGTGGGATGATTGAACAGATCTCACCTTTGCCCTTTTTTCTAGGGATACTTCTTATTAACCTCAGCGTTTTCTGAGCGCAAAGATAATTTATTAGTGTAAAAACAAAAATATAACAAATAAGCAGACATGCACACTGATAATAGAAAATAAAGTATATTTATTTGAAAATGTAGTAATGTAATGACAAACACAATAAGTATGGGTCGGAGAAATGTAACAGTATATATAGTGATACTGTAAAAGTAGAATAAAAAGAAAAAAATGGAAAAAAGAGGTAGAAAAAATTATAAAGGAAGGCTCCAGAGAGCTATGTAGGCAAAATGTATAAGCAGCAAAAGAAAAAATAGTAAAATTAGTAAAAAATAGTAGATAGTGAAAAAAATAATAATAAATAAAAGATTGAAAAAAAAGCACAAAATCAGAACAAAAAGGAATGGAAAAAAATATAATAACAAGAAAAAGTGGTAACAGAGGGCTCAAAAAAATAGCAAATATTACAGCATAAGTCTAATAAATGGCCGACCACTATATATAAAGAAAGGACATATAATATCAAAAAAAAGGGAGAAATGTGGGGAAATGTCCACAGGTAACCCTCCTGCAAATAATAGATCAAAGGACCTGCATCAAAGGTAGTATAGGGAAAAAAAAAACCAGCCATGGCCCTTGAAGGAGATACTCTCCGAGCGCGTCGCCCCGTGCCTCTACTAAGCCTCAGCTGTTACACCCCAGGACTATCCCTGCATCTATAAGGTTTTTTTGGTATCAGTGGACTCATGGACTATCCACTTACCACTATTATTATTGTTTTTCCTATTGTTTGATATAAACTCCGCTTATCTCCCCGTGTTTGGGATAATTTTTTTCCACTTTTTTTTCAGTTTTTTTTCTGGGTTTTTTTCAGTTTTTTCATTTTTTATTTATCCTTGTTGCTGGGTTTTTTTTCCCCTATACTACCTTTGATGCAGGTCCTTTGATCTATTATTTGCAGGAGGGTTACCTGTGGACATTTCCTCACATTTCTCCCTTTTTTTTGATATTATATGTCCTTTCTTTATATATAGTGGTCGGCCATTTATTAGACTTATGCTGTAATATTTGCTATTTTTTTGAGCCCTCTGTTACCACTTTTTCTTGTTATTATATTTTTTTCCATTCCTTTTTGTTCTGTTTTTGTGCTTTTTTTTCCAATCTTTTATTTATTATTATTTTTTTCACTATCTACTATTTTTTACTATTTTTACTATTTTTTCTTTTGCTGCTTATACATTTTGCCTACATAGCTCTCTGGAGCCTTCCTTTATAATTTTTTCTACCTCTTTTTTCCATTTTTTTCTTTTTATTCTACTTTTACAGTATCACTATATATACTGTTACATTTCTCCGACCCATACTTATTGTGTTTGTCATTACATTACTACATTTTCAAATAAATATACTTTATTTTCTATTATCAGTGTGCAAGTCTGCTTATTTGTTATATTTTTGTTTTCCCATATATATGCCCCTTAGGAGAGAGCATACAAGCAGTCCATTGTTTTGCACCTGTATCTATTATATATTCTAGGCTGGCAGTTCTCAAATCCTTAATCCTACTAATCATTTATTAGTGTATTTTTTTAGAGTGAGGTTTTGCAGTCTTAGTAAATCTAGTGTTTAATCTTTTCTATATGCAGCATATATTCCTCCCATTTATTTAAATAGACAGTACTGGAGAGTATAGACAGGAAGTGGTATCCGCGCTAAAGCGCACGGAGCAGCAACATAAACCATGATGAGCCAAAAATCACTAAAAAGAAAAAACAAGTATACCATCCTACAGTATAGGAGAGTACCTGTGTGTTTGTGTGTGTGTTGTAAGGGCTTTAATCATGTCTGACTTGGTAAAATGTGCGTTCTCTTGCTATACTGTAAACTAGGTAGTCAAGCTTATCACATAGCACTACCACTGGCCTAGGAATGAATGCTAAATCTAAAGGTATGTTTTCAAGGAAATGTCAGAAAGCAATTACAGATTAGAATTCAAAGTCTCATGCCACAACATTCCAGGTTATTTATTGTGTAACCCACAAGCCGCAGGTGTGCCTGGAGTAGGTGTGGGTGAATCTCAGTGAACCCTACCCAGCACATCTGTTTCTCTGCTTTACAGAATTCTCCACACTGCCAGATGCTGAATAAAACAAATCGATCCGTGGGTAAAACATCACATGTTGCTGCAAGTTATGCTAGAGGTTCTGTTATGAAGGATAACCATTTATTATTTATGGCATTATTTGTGGTGCTGGTCCTACTGAACATAGTTAGTATCTCGCTATGAAAAGTTAAAAGAAAAACCAGATAAAACATAAACAAAAAGAATTAGTGATGTCATTGATAGTTACAAATTATTCTTAGGCGCACACCTAGCTCACACAAAGGATACGCCACTGCAAACACAGAAGATGTTACTACCTTGAGCTGGGGGTAGATCTAGTAACAGCCCTGGTTTCTATGTGGGAGGAGGAGGAGGTATTGGAAGGTGGTGGAAGGGCAGTAGAACCCAATTTGTATCACTTATATCTATGTAAAAATCCGATCCACTCTACATCATTTCAACTTATAATGCCATTTTTGATGTCTAATACACTGAACATTACATTGACCTTTATTTATATGCAGCCAACAATTTATGCAGCACTTTTTACATAGAATTAATAAGGTAATTGCAGACTACGTTAGAGGAATTGAGACAGACCAATAAATGTGGTAGAGGGCCCTGCCTACAAGTTTACAATGAAGAGACAGTCAGGGACAGGAGATCTTTAAGGTGAGTGAAAAAAGAATGGAAAAGGGTTGTGGCAGTAGAAATCTATTGGCGGGGTGGGGTGGGACTATGACAGCTAGGTCAGTCTGACCAGAGGTAATTGAATGGCTATTTTAGATGTACTTCTACATGTTGTTAATAGCTTGTAATAAGAACAAACATGTCAGCATGTCACATACATATCTAAATAATTTTTAATTGTATCTTTTTTTACACGTCTATAAAGTGTGCTTGTTATCTTAAACTCTTTTTTCCTGTACATTTTTTTCTTAACAGGGAGAAGGGTGGTAAATAGTTACAATTCAGAAGTGATGCAGGAACTTTCAGTTTGTCAACTCTGTCAGGATGACTGCAAAATGTGCACAGCAGGAAATCATTGCAATGGATTCCACCAGTCTTTGTCTGTCATATGGCTTTCCGTAATTCTACTGGTTTCACAAATAATTGTATTGTAAACAATACCAACCCTCTGAGTGCCAGAGGAGTATGCAACCCTTTGACTGTATACAGTTTCTTCAGTGCAATGTGCTGCACACCCTTCTGGCACTCAGAGGGTTACATTAATGCTTTGGTGCTAAGCAGATAGTATGGTATGTCTAGTATAAGGCTTGCTTGTCACAACCAAGTGCATATCTGCAACTTCAAAATAACATTTCTACAGTCCACAAAATATTTCTAAACCTGTTCCTACTGCAATCTTCGTTTACTTTTCTCTATATGGCAAACAAGGCAATTGTTTATATGTTTTAGTATTTTATTCAAATTTGTTTTATCACAGTCGGTCAACTTTTATTGAACAATTTTAATACCAGTGTTACTAGTTCTCCAAAAAAAATCATTGTTTAACTACAGACCATTTATAACATTTAATTAATTTAATTTTTATAATTCAGCTTTAGTCGTTTGTTGTTTCAGTATTTATCCCTCCTTTGTCCTGATCAGTCTACTTTCCCTTACTGAACACTGCCACTGTCCCTCTTCTTGCTACTTGTAAACAGCTGTATTTTAAATACAAATGTACCAATAAATGCGTACCTTGTTTATTTGATGGTTTAAAAGGTTAATATCATAGATAGATGGATCGAGATGTACAACCATACACAATTTCATGCTATTTTTCAACAATTCAACAATTGTGGACACAAGTGACTGCCAAGAACACATAAGGATTTGTTTTAAAATTATAAGTAACATAATAGGGTTTATGTATAAAAAGCAGTTCTGAAAACTAATTAAATTTTCATGCTGATTGTTCCACTTTTACACATTGCCTCAGAATTTCTCTTGGTATATAACCCCAATGGAGCAACGTTTACTAAATCTGGTATTGTTGGTGGAGCCAGGTTTACTCTATTTATGCCCTCTATAAGCTGATAGACAGATTGATGTATCAATCTTTGGAAAACTGTAAGGTTTTTCATTAAACAAGTGTGCTGACAAAGAGCCATGGAGATTGAAATAGAGACAGACGAGCAAGTAAGAGCAGGTGCATGAGTGCTGGGCAGAGGAAATACAGGTCAAAGGTGAGTCCAGTTGGTGAGAAGGAGTGAAACTCTAAAGCAAAAACAGACCAAGGGTCAAAAGTCATGGAGCAAACCTCAGAAGACAGGAACACAAAAGGAGGTCAATAACCAGTAACTATCATAGTACAGTTGACAGAGGCACAGTAACTGAGGGCACACACAAACATGAGCCAGAAGTCAATGAACAAACACAAACGAATCAAAGTCTGTGCTCAACACCACTAAACACACATATCCAGTTTTGGCAAAGTATAACTGCTAGAGTCCTTATGCTATTGTAGTGAAAGAAGCTGATAATCTTAAATGTGATAGATAAACCTAAAAATAAGAGTGTAAAAAGGATTTCATCACACATATAAAAAGATAATTTAATACAACAGCCCTTCCTTATCGAGGTACTTACAAAATAAAAAGATGATGTGAGCATAAAATGGACTATATGAAGCATTGGATGACGTGTGGAGGTAGTAATCGCCCGTAACAGATATTCTAAAGGCTAAAAATCCACTGCCGAGGTAATCATCCGCTGTTGTACTCTTTTTCGTTATAATCAATTACATTTTTAAAATGTATTTTTACTTTTATTTTCAGCGCCATTTTTTCTTCCCACTTATTTCTCTTTACTTTCAGTTTCTGTGCTTATCCATCATGTATTTGTATTGTACATGTTTCTTTAATTGGACTGGAAATAGCATATATTTCATTAGATGGGCTCAGGAGTGCTGTATACATCTCCCCGAGGAAGCAGTGATCCGTGAAAGTGGCTTGTGGACTCTGTCTCCATACACTGCTGCGAGGAGTGTGAAGCCAATTCCGTTATTCAAAGGATCTGTTTCCTGCCCAAGGCCGCACATCTAGCAGACTCAGCAGTGGATTTTAATCCTTTGGATTATCTATTACTGGAGATTACCACCTCCACACAACATGTGACGCTTCATAAAGTCCATTTTTGGCTCACATTGGTTTTATATTTTGTAAGCACCTCCATAAGAAAGGGTTGTTATATTAAATTATCTTTTTATCTGCTCAATGAAGTCCTTTTTGCATTTATATTTTTCAGTTTATGAAATATAAGTCAACCATATTAATGCTATGTCGGCATCAAAGGGTAGACCCAATATACACAAATAATCTGCCCCAAAATTGCGGACAGATTTGGATCACATCGGCGAATATGTTCACAATTCAGACATTGTAGTCGATTCCATGCTGACATATCCCAACGCCATAAATGCTCCAAAACACAGTGTAAGCCTTGGTCCTCCCCATACAATTCTAATATTAGAATGGCTTAGTTCGGGGCCCTTTCAGGAGGACTTTGGCTATAATGAATAAAAAGTAATTGGGAGGGCTTTGGCTATAGCCGAAAAGCTGAAGTCCCTCCAAAATAGCCCGAAGTGTAATAAAATAAAAATCATTCAAAATATAAATAAATAATATGATACATCAAGTAAGTGCATAAACATAAAATTGAGCACTGAAGAAGTAACATCATATCTAGCAACAATCAAACAAAGTGTGTTCTGCTATGACTTCATGTGCTCCTCTTATACTGTCTGCAACAACCAGTGCAACCGGGAAAACAAAGCAAATGAGAGAAGTATTGCATGCATGCAATGTTCAATTATTTAGAAAGATAATCAAATGTATCCCTCCCAACTAAAGGGAGGTCGCTTTATAGACTTTCGGTTTATAGAATAGCATAGAATTACATGTATTCTATAAACCAAAAGTCTATAAACCGAACGACCTTCGGTTTATAGACTTTCGGCTCATAGAATACATGTAATACTATTGGCTTTCTATAAACCGAACTAGAGTCCCCATTCATAAGAAATTCTTATGAATGGGGTCCCCAATTTTGTGTAGAGCAATATTTCACAATATTTTGGCTATTTGGGGGTCTCCTGTTTTATAGCTATGATATGATTTATTGAGTATAGATAATTTTCGTATTTGCTCGAATATAAGACTAATGCTCTGAAAAAGTCCCCTCATCTTATATTTGAGGTTCATCTTATAATCAAGGTCTGACTATAAGACGCAGAGCTGCAGGGGACGTGGATCCCCCTCACAATTTGCGCAGACATCCTCTGCTGTTGCCTGGCACGTCCGTCGAGACTTCTATGACAGAAGCTGAAAGGTCATGTGACGTTCCCGCGGAAGGGAGGGGGGAGAGCCAGCACTTACCAAGTCTGGGTGAGGGAGGGGGGAGAGCCACCATTGGGAAAGTCTGGGGGAAGGGGAGAAGAAGCATTGGGCAAGTTTGGGGAGGAAAGGGGGGAAGGCAGCATTGGGAAAGTCTGTGGGAGGGAGGGGGAGAGGCAGTATTGGGAAAGTCTGGGGGAGGGAGGGGGAGAGGTATCATTGGGCAAGTTTAGTGTTCAAATGGCTGTGGGCGGCAGATGGGCAAATAAAAGGAAATAAACACGAGAAATCCATTTTTGTATATCATTTCATTTTTTTCCTAAAGGAATATCCAAAGTTTCTTATAATCAGGGTCTTCTTACATTCGAGCAAATACCATATATGACCGTGATCATCCAGTTCCTATTTTCATTTCACTAACTCAATACACTACACTAGTCACCTTTTCACTTAATGCTGATATATTTAAATAACACACATAAAAGTGTGTTTTATTACTTGATATACCTATTTCTTCCACTAGGGATCACTGTTTACCATATGAAAAAATCTCCACATTAACCAAATCACATGTTAACATTAATGAGCTTTTTTTAGTTTTTGTAAATCTCTTTTTTTATTATTTTTTAACTTAAAGGTATACAAGTTACACATAATTATCACAGCAAATATTTATAAAACGCATTAAGTGTAATTTTAAGGAAAGGCCATATCGTGATTCAAGAAAAGAAGGTGGTAGATGAGGTAGGTATAAAATGGGGAAATGAGGGTAGGAGACCTGAGATGAAGGAAAAATGAGAGAAGAATAGAGAAAAGAAAGGAAGATAGAGAGGGAGTAAAAGTAAAGAGTTGATAAGCTCCTGGTGGGACAGATCATCACTAGCATAAGCGTGCTGGTGGTGATGATGAACATCGCCTATCCCTGCCTGAGGTTTGTGAGATAATGTGCCTGAGAACTCCAGAGTAGGGAAAACCTAAAAAATTAACGGCACGGGTCTAGGACACTTGTTCGCAGTTGCTTCACCGCTGGCTGTTCAGCGCGGCAGTTTGAACACTGAACTGTCAGCGATGAAGATTAAAGCGTCCGCTTCATCGAGGCAATGCAAGCGCTGACAATTCATCACTGAACTGTCAGCATTTACAAATGAACACCCCCCCAATAAATGAACCCCCCCAATAAATGAACCCCCCCTAATAAATGAATCCTCCTAAATGTGACCACCCAAACCCTAAAACTAAAATTAACCCTAATACCTAACCCCCGGAACCATTATAAACATTGAAAACATTAATAATACTCACCTTCAGCGATTCTGCAATGAACTGTCCAGCAATGAACTGTTCTGCGATGACCTCTCGTGCAATGAACTGGCCATTGCACGAGAGGGGCTGGTGAAGCGGCTGTGTTAATGCAGCAGCGATGAACTGTCCCATACCCTACAGGCAAGGCATATGGACATGCTTTCAGTACAAACAGGTAAACAGTAAGGATAATTTACAGCTTTGGGTTCAATTTTTAAATGGTAGTTGGAATTTTATTTTGGCTTACCAATATATAATAAAAAATATTAAATTTTCTACTCAAACAATCATTTTAAAACACACACACCAAATAATTTGATAGTCTTTCGTGAAAACGCCATGATTTATTTTGTTGAAAATACCTACATATCCCAGAGATTTAAGCAGAACTGCTTTTCCAGCAGATGGCCCTTTCTATTGGGCACACACTACTTCTAGGGATTCTGTGTTTGGACATGGACTGCAATTTCCAACAGTTACCATTCTCCTCTGCATATCAGTTTTAAACATGGATATTGTTGAATATGTAAGCTGGTGAATAATGGCCAAATCAAATGCTTTATAAATGCTACTCCACTTCAATTTGGCCACTAATGCCACAAAATGGGTACATTGTGCTTAATCCCTCAACAATGATGTCCCAGCAGTGGGGGCAATATGGCATTGTTAAAATGGAAGTGGGGGAATGTGGTACAATAGAACATGCTGTAGGACAATGGGGTATTGTGGAAAGGGATGTAGGGGCACTGTAAAAAGTGTGTCACTACGAAAAGTTATATGAGGGCAAAATAGTACTATGGAAGTGTTGTGGGGCAATACAGAGTTGTGGAAAATTATTGTGGCCATATGACACTTAGGAAAGTGGTGTGGAACGGTTTTGAAATGTGTAAATATTAATAAGATGTAATAAATGTATTATAAGTTTTTTGTTTGGGATGAATATTTTATATAATTAAGTTTTATCTAATGAAAAAATGTGCAGTTTTTGTGTGCAATATTTACTAGCATAGGGTTGCCTTATATTTCGGTCTTTTCTTCTTTCTTTATTAAACCCATTCCCGCCCATTGGTTTTTATATGCCGTCCTAAAATACTAGGTTCAAATTCCCATTGGTAAATCATAGAATCATACAATATCCTGTCTCTAACAGCTCATCTTGACCTCCCGCAATGAGCTGTGATGTGGATACCACTGTCAGATTACACCACTTTGAGTAGCCTCAGTCTGACAGGCTAAATGTAAGTGACGAGTTTCTGTTTTGGTGCCTTGGATCTTAACCCCTTCGCGACACAGGACGGACTAGGTCCGTCCTGTGTGGCGAAGCGTTAGTGACACAGGACGGACCTAGTCCGTCCTGTGTCAAAACGAGCACTGAAAGCGGAGTTTTTCCGCTTTCAGTGCTCAAGCGGCATTGTAACGATGCTTCCGTGTGGAAGCATCGTACAATACAAAAAAAAATGCCCGTCGGCATTTCGATCGCTCCGGAGAGCGATAGAAATGCCGGTTTTAAAGGCACAGTGCCTTTAAAACGACGGGCATTAAAAAATGAGCATAGGAAGCGAATTTTTCGCTTCCTATGCTCAGAAAGTGTTCCTGATTGCCTCGCAAGTCGAGGCAATCAGGAACACAAAAAAAAAATGCACGATCTTGGTCACTAAGTGACCAAGATGGCGCTGCCCTTCTAAGGGCAAGAGCACAGGAGGCTGAACATCCCCACTGACTGGTCAGATCAATATTAACCCTATATTGATCTGACCAGTTATGATCTGCCTCCCTCTCCTCACATTTTTTTAGTGAGGGAGAGAGACAGATCAAAGTTCTAAAAGTAAAAAAAAACAATAAACACACAACACACAAATATTAAAACAATAAAAAAAAATTTATTAAAGCAATTCCCTGCGTTTAACCCCTTCCCTGCCACTGATCTTGCATAAGCAGTGATCGTGCACATCAGCGCATTTATTTTTGCCGTTTGTGCATTTTTTAGGGGTTAATTTTTTTTGTACTGTAATTTATTACAGTACTAAAAAGGCTCTTCTAAGAGTTATTAACCCCTTCTTTGCCGTCGATCACTGCTTACGCAATGATATTGACGCCAAAGCAATTTTTATCTGTCTGCATATTTTTTTTTTATTTTTTTTTTTACACATACCCGCTAGGGGATTACATGTAAAGTAAAAATATTTGAGTTTTTTTTTTTTTAAGCTGCCTGAGCGCATAGCGATCAGTAACAGCGAATTAGTGGCAAAGGCGGTTTGGTGATTTCTCAATTAAGCTCACCATTCGCCCTGGTCAGATCAAAATTGGTCGGATCAATATTCACAAATATTGATCTGCCTCCCACTCCTCACTTACATTTTTGTGACGGAAAGAGACAGATCAGTATAAGTGATATAAAATAACATTTTATAAAATTGTCAGGTTTTATGAAAGTCTTTCACTGTGTATTAACCCCTTCCCTGCCATTCATCACTGTGTAAGCAGTAATCTTGCACAGCAACAGTATGTTTTTCTGTCTGCACTGTTTTATGATTAATTTCTTTGTACTGTAATATATTACAGTACTAGATAGGCTCTTCTAAGAGCTATTAACCCCTTCTTTGCTCGAGATCACTGCTTACGCACTGATTCTGAGGCCGCGGACTCAGGGTTCGATTTTGACCCTATTCAGCTTTCTGATACATCATCTAGCGATGTATCGGTGGCTGCTGAGCCCTTGCCACAAGTAGTGATGGGGGTCTACCGATAAAAAAATATATGGTTTGGTGGGGGTAAATTACATTGGCTGGCTTCAAAGATATATCCCATAAAGGACACGTACGCAGGTTGACTACATGTCAAAATTCCAAGTTGGAATTTTGAGATGCGCATCTCACAAATGTTGCCTTCTAGCCAAAAACAAACCAACAAACCTATGCATGGGTGCTATCCCTGTACTCGGGAGATGTTGCTGAACACATATTGGGTTGTTGTTTGGCAGTGACATATACCAGAATCTGTGAATTCATGCCTGAAGTACAATGCATGTGGAAAAAAACCTCCCAAAAAAGTACTACCACAAACTTTTACAAAGGCTGGTGGTAGAATTAGTACCTATCCAGTATTAAAATACCACCATTTGAAATACCTTAGGATGTCTATTTTCCAAAAATATATGGTTTGATGGGGTAAAATTCATTGGACGGCTTCAAAAATGTTCCAAATGGAACATGGGCGCAGGCTGACTACATGTCAAAATTCCAGGTTGGAATTGCGCACCCCCTAAATGTGGAATTTTAGACCCAATACAAACCAACAAACCTATGCATGGGGGGTATCCCTGTACTCAGGAGAAGTTGCTGAACACATATTGAGGTGTTGGTTGGCAGTGGCAAATACCAGAATCTGAAAATTCCTGCCTGAACTACAATGTGTGTGGGGAAAAAATGACATCCCAACCCTTTGACATAGGTTGGTGGTAGAATTAGCACTTGGAAAGTGTTAAAATACCACAATTTTAAAAACCCTAGGATGTCTAGTTTTCCAAAATATATGGTTTTATGGGGTAAAATACTTTGACAGGCTTCAAAAGTGTCCCAAATGGAACATGGGCGCAGGCTGACTACATGTCAAAATTCCAAGTTGGAAATGCACCCCCCCTAAACATGGCCTTTTAGCCCCCAAATAATCTAACTAACCTACACATGGGTGGTATCCCTGTACTCAGGAGATGTTGCTGAACACATATTAAGGATGTTGTTTGGCACTGACACATAATAGGATCTATGAATTCATGCCCGATGTACAATGAATGTGAAAAACAAATTACTATCCATAACATTGACATAGGCTGGTGGTAGAATTAGTGCATGGAAAGTGTTAAAATACTACCATTTGAAATACCCTAGGGTGTCTAGTTTTCAAAAATATATGGTTTTGTGGGATAGAATACACTTTTTGGCTTCAAAAATGTCCCAAATGGGACATCGGCGCAGGTTTTCTGCACGTCAGAATTCCAAGTTGGAAAACCAAAAAGCGCACCTCTCAAATGTGGCCTTTTAACCCCCAAATAACCTAACCAACCTATACATGGGTGGTATCCCTGTACTCAGGAGATGTTGCTAAACACATATTGAGGTGTTGTTTGGCACTGACATATAACAGGATCTGTGAATTCATGCCCAAAGTACTATGTATGTGAAAAAAAATTACTATCCATAACATTGACATAGGCTGGTAGTATAATTAGTGCATGGAAAGTGTTAAAATACTACCATTTGAAATACCCTAGGGTGTCTAGTTTTCAAAAATATATGGTTTTGTGGGATAGAATACACTTTTTGGCTTCAAAAATGTCCCAAATGGGACATGGGAGCAGGTTTTCTGCACGTCAGAATTCCAAGTTGGAAAACCAAAAAGCGCACCTCTCAAATGTGGCCTTTTAACCCCCAAATAACCTAACCAACCTATACATGGGGGGTATCCCTGTACTCAGGAGATGTTGCTGAACACATATTGAGGTGTTGTTTGGCACTGACATATAACAGGATCTGTGAATTCATGCCCAAAGTACAATGTATGTGAAAAGAAATTACTACCCAAAACATTGACATAGGCTGGTAGTATAATTAGTGCATGGAAAGTGTTAAAATACTACCATTTGAAATACCCTAGGGTGTCTAGTTTAAAAATATATATGGTTTTGTGGGGTAGAATACACTTTCTGGCTTCAAAAATGTCCCAAATGGGACATGGGCACAAGTTTTCTGCATGTCAGAATTCCAAGTTGGAAAACCAAAATGCGCACCCCCTAAATGTGGCCTTTTAGCCCCAAAACAAACCAACAAACCTATGCATGGGTGGTATCCCTGTACTCAGGAGATGTTGCTGAATACATATTGAGGTGTTATTTGGAAATATCCCTTCACATTTTAAGGTAATGTTTACCTAAATTGCAATATATGTGAAAAATTAAAAAAAAAGATTTTTTGCTGCAAACTTTGGCATAGATTGGTGGTAAAATGGCTACATGAAATGTGTCAAAATACCCCAAGTTAAATGCCCTGAGTTGTCTAGTTTTCAAAAATATGTACATGTTGGGGGTCATTCATTGATTTAGTACAGAAATCAGTGTTACAATGTCACTATCGCTAATTTTGAAAGAAAGGATTTTAAAATAGCTTTGCACCACTTATAGTTCTGGCCCTGTAACATGAATAAAAAAGCACAAAAACATAAAAACATGGGCTATTTCTGAACTCAGGACATATATTAGAAACTTTTTAGCAGTGTTTTTTTGTTGTCTCTTGTACATGAGTATACGATTTTTCAAATAAAAGTCATAAAAAAAGTATTTTTTCAATTTTTTTGCCATATTTTATTATTTTTTTTACATCAAATTATATGCTATTATCAAAATAATGGTATCAAAAGAAAGCCCTTCTTATAACGATAAAAACAATATATAGTTTGTGCGGGTACACTAAATGAGACAGAAATAAATTACAGCAAAACACAAACACCTCAGAAATGTTAAAACAGCCCATGTCACCAAGCGTCGGACAAGCCAAAAAAGTCATGTCACTAAGGGGTTAAAGGCAAAAGCACTACTGGAAGTGAAGAGATTAAGATCCAACATTTGGGAGGATCATCTTTATATTCAAGAAAAAAATATGTGGGCATAGGAGCTTGAATAGAAATGGAACTGGAATAAATGGTGGTAGAGGAAATGGAATAAAAGAGATGAGAGGAGTTGGAATGAAGGAAAAGGCAGATGTGTTAGTATAAGAGAGGGTCAGAGGCATTAGTATAAAGGTAAGGTATTAAACTGGTAGGAAAGAGTTGAGCTGGAATTAAAGAAGGGGCAACACAGACGGAATAAATTGCTCTTTAATAAAGTGTGGGATGGAATAGCTGCAGTAAACTGAAGGGCATAAGAATTGGAGGGGTACAAATAACATTGGGCAAAGAAGTAAAAAAAAACTAGTGGCCTGGTAAACAAGGGGCAACAAAATATAACTTTGACTATTGCAGCAAAAGCATTGAGTAAGCGCTGTCTGGGTATTATCTGGTCAGTAATATTAATTTTGAGATGCACACACCACATGTATACATAATAGTCAATAAAATTAAAGCTTTGCTAACTCATTTATCAATTTATTATTCTATATCAATAATGTATGCGTTGTTACAAACTTTAAATCAAATATTTTGAAATGAATCCAATGGAATATAGTGTAGAAATATACCAAGAATTAAGAAATAATACTCTTTGTAACAGGAAAAAAATATATTTTTAGCACCATGGCTTGTCCTAGTTACACTATATCCTTTCCATTTTCTGTGGTTAAACATCTGTTTGGCTGTCACAAAATAGAGTTTGCCCTTAATGATAGATAGAGCTCGGTTGGAAACCATTTTGGCAAGAATTTTAGTCAGGGCAAATGAAAAGAAACAAATAGAATATGTGCAATGAACCTAAAATATGAAAAATATCCACATTTCTTATAATTTGCGATAAGAAAACTCACACCATTTCTAATATCTGGTTTTCACAATGATGCAATTTACAAATATCAGGTACTGTCAATTCTCTACATTCACAGTATAAACCATTTTTGTGTGGCAGGGCACCTTTAATGGTGGTAACCATAAACCATAAAACATAAATCAAAATTCAAGGAAACTTGTCATATGATTGCTTATCTTCATCACAGGCAAATCTTCTCTGTATCTCTCTGTCATGCTTGTCTGTCCCACTATCTCTCCCTCTGTGTCACTCTTGTCTGTCATTAGGGTTGCCACCTGGCCGGTATTTTACCGGCAGGCCGGTAAAAAATTGGCATCAGGCCAATGTTAAGTCTATGGAGACAGTACCAAGGCCGGTATTTTGTTTAAAGAAAAGGTGGCAACCCTATCTGTCACACACCCTCTCCATCTGTGTCACTCTTTCTATTCCACTCTCTCTCTCTTTGTCCCTCGTCTGCCCCCCTCTTTCTCCCTCCCTCTGTGTAACTCTGTTGGCTATCCTTCCCTGTCTCTCTCTCTCTCTCTGTCATTTTTGTTTGTCCCACTCTCTCTCTTTATCAATCTTGTCTGTCCCCTCTCTCTCCATCCATGTCACTCTTGTCAGTCCCCCTCTCTTTGTGGGACTCGCTTGTCTATCCCTCTTTTATCTCTGTTGTATGGCCTCCTCTCTCTACCTCTGTGTCACTCTTTCTCTCCTTCTGTGTCCCTCTTGTATGCCCTCCTTCTCCCTCTTTGTCACTCTTATCTGTCCCCCTCTGTCCCCCCTTTGTGTCACTCTATTGGCTATTCCTCTGGCTCTCTTTCTGTCACTCTTGTCTGTCCCCCTCTCTCTATGTCACTCTCTTGTCTATCCCTCTCTGTCTATCTCTCTCTGTGTCACTTGATAAGCACTTTTCCCTTTGAAAGTAGTTAATTTAAATATCAAGTCACAAGTGATGTCAAAAACAGGAGACACCACAGATACATTTAAAACACTTTTTCTCTTAATTTATGCATTCGTGCAATTCTGCTTATACAATGTATCATTATTTGTTTATTCTCTACATTCGCAACATAAGCTATTTTTGGATGGGAGTCCCTTAACGAGCAGCTGGAATGTCAAAGGTCGGCCATGAATGCTATTGCTTCATCTATTTCCAACCCCAATTATTTTGTCTGAACATGATGGGAATAAGTTGCTAACAGTGAGGGTATCAAAAGTTATTCTATAGGATCTATTCAATGAAGAGAGTATTGCAGGCAATTGAGATGGGAATTTCAAAAGGCACAATATCTCATAGGAAGGATAGTTTACAGCAGTTGTAAATCCTAGTGGGAGCTACAGAGTTACTGCTATCTATGTCTGGCTAGCTTATGGGAGCAAAACATGAACCACCGTCAATGTCCATCTAAGTATATACTGATGGTAGTTATGCTGTCCCACTGTCAATGCCTGGTTAAGTATATGCTTATTCGAGTTATGCTGTTGCACCATCTCTTGGGATAACTCTGCCTAACTATGTTCAGATAGTTCTCCTGTATCATCTTCTATTTTTGTCTTACTTTGCACAGATATGTTCTGTACCACTATTAGTGGCTGATAATTAGTCCTGTGCCATGTGACTAACACACATGGGCCCACTATCTGCCACCATCAAATGCGTGCACATAGGCCTGACATCTGCCATCAGTGCTTACTAAGTCCCCAAGGCACACACTTTACACTCGTCGCATGCAATTGAACACAGTGATGTTCTCTATATGTAGCATTGAACATCATCATTCTGACAGACAAATCCAGGCACCGACCTTGTTATTTTTAGGAGCCAGGGAAATCGCATGTCCACCAAGTTAAATGTAAAAGTTAGGAGCCAGCACTAGGAATTTCAGCAGCCACAGTGATTTGGGGGAAATTATACTGTGGAAAGTGATATGAGGGCATATTGGTGTTGTGGAAAGAGCTTTGGGGTAGATATAGCAACGGAAAGTGCCATGTGGAAATACATACTGTGGAAAGTGTCTCCGAGCTTAATTGTTAATACCTAAGCAACTTTTCTGGCAACCCTAGCAATGTTCATTCAATATTTTAGGATAATTTAAAGGAAGCTCTTACATGGCCATTTTCCGTTTTATGGTTTTCAACATCAGGAACAGACAACAGCTTTCCTATAGTTTTAAAATCAGGCCAAATAATTCCTTAATCTGGCTGCAGAACTGTTTTCATGATTTTGCTGTTACACTGGCTGACCCTGAGATAAGTAGATATTACTTAGACCATCTCATATAACAAGGAATCTACAGCCAAGACATCTAAAGAGTGCAGTGACCGAAGCTTCTAAAATATGTATGCAGTAATCCTATGCAGTTTTATCAGAATTATTCTTGGTGGTTTATATGGCTCAGTAGCTCTGGCCATTTGCCCACTGTGTATAAAGTATATAACATTTTCATTGGTTAGGAATGCTGTTGCAGATTCAAAGTGATTCATTTCCAGTGTCTGATTTGTTCTGTCTACCAAAGACAATATAAGAAAAGCAAGTCAAAGAACCATTGGTGGAAATGATGGTAAATTATTGCTCACTTGAACTATTTCATATTTCCTCCCATGGGATCACATGAAAATTAGACCATTTCTAAATTTCAACAATTTAAAATGTGATTAACACTACAATGGCAAACATTGTATTTCAGACTAACAAAAGCAAGCCGTTTCTTGTTTAATACTAACTATGTGTCTAGTTACCAATTTGTGAACTGTAAAAAATTAATCTAGAAAGGTGCAATTAAGCCTCCTCCAAAATACATGGCAAATCCCTCGAATATTATCATGGTGTTTATTTCATTTACATGATGCAGTACATATCTAATATTATTATTTAGGAAATATTATATTAAACTAAGAGAATTTTCCTTGTGTCTATCCATTGTGATAGTCAAACTAGTGCATGTGTAGATGAAAAGTCATTTTAATTTCCATTTCTAGCCTATATTTGTAAGTTGTCCTCATGATAAAAGTTGCTTAATTCTGCAAATAAAGCGTATTTAAGTACACTGCGGCAGTTACAGTGCTGACAGTTAGGCGCAGCTGTTTCACCACCGACAAATGCTAACCGCCCTAGTAAACTAACCACCAACCCTAAAAAAAATCCCAACTCTTATCCTGATACTAACTGTAAAAGTAACCCTAAAACTGCCCTAAAGACTTAATACTAACTCTAACACTAGCCTAATACTAACCTGTAATACTAACCCTAGTACCCGAATACCCAAATGCTAAGCCTTAACTAACCCTAAAACTAATCTGTGCTCCCTAAAACTTACCTGCTTTAATGATGCGCCTGACAGTGCCGAGTTGCTAGGCGCTATAAGTCCTGCTATGAAGCAGTCACAATCCAACAGGTGCGAAGAACAGTCACAACAGTTCCAAGCCCTCCCAGCTGTACTGTTTTACATGGGACAGTCCTGATTAGGGATGCTTCAGACATTTGTAATATCCTTAGCATTTCCAGGATCTTTGTGGATTTATATTATGTGCTGTTGCAGTACAATGGAACTTTTTTCTTTATGCATGATGCTTTTATGGGATTAAATAAAGGCTATTTTTTTTATCTGACACTGTCTTCAACTGATTTATTAAGTGTCTTAATACCATTGTGGTTTTGGAGCAGTGATAGCTTTACTACATTCTGGCGTTTAGCTTGTCAAGACCACCTGACACACAAGTATCCATGGAAGGTGAGCTCGTTATTTATGTCACATTATACATTATAGCTCTCAGTTATCAAGAAGAAAAGTTGATCCAGGTCCCAAATAATTTTGCATCAATATTTGATATGCCCAAATGAGAAAAGCCACTTACAGACTGAGAAACTAAAATTTCTTATATTTGTTGTTCACAATACATGATAGCTTTTCATTTACATAGATTGTATTTATTCTTGTAATCACATCATACCAGGATAGGTCTAATGTTTCCCATCTACTAGCTGCATATATTCTTACATCCATACATAATGATCTAATTAATACATTTTCATACTTTGTTAGGTTATTAATTTTTAAATTGAGAAGCGCATTCCAAGGTGTTAATGTCACTGGGATGGTTATGATCACATTAATGATGTTATTTGATTTGGTCCATATTCTTTTTATTTGGGGGCATTTCCACCATATATGGATGTTGTCTCCTCTTTCTACACTGCCTCTAAAGCAATTTTCATTAGTGTCAGCATAAATCTTGTTTAATAAAGTTGGCACTAGATATGTCCTGTGTTAAAAGGCTTGTTCGTGACTGACACAGAACATTTTGCTGTCTCTTCTAATATTTGTGACCATTTGTCATCAGCTATCGGTTCACACAGACAGCCACATAAATAGAAACAGTCACACAGACTGAGACTATGACATAGTCAGACAGAAACAGTCACAGAGACAGAGACTGTCACAGACAGAGACAGACAGTCACATAGACAGTCACAGACAGAGACAGTCACATAGACAGACATAGATAGTCGAATAAACAGTCACAAGCCAGCACTATACCTCATTAGTGGGTATTCTCCTTTAGTGTCCCAGGAGAAAAAATTTGTCAGAAATCCAAAATTCCCCTTGTTATAACCACTACAAAAGATTCTAGGTGGGCATATTCAAAACAGGTCAACAATTATTACCCTTTGCCTCCATATCCACTTTATACATGGACTCCTTGGAGTAGATGCACGCTGTACAGGACAGTCTTCAAGCACAGCTCAGGACAGAGACTGAGAAGCCAGATAACCGCTCATGGACAACTGTTTGCTCCTTTATGGGACTTATCTACATGAAGTTGTTTAGCTGGCTTACTGCTTGAACTTTAGAACTGTACACAAACAACACATCATTTATAGAGGTGTAAAAGTTATAGAAAACCCCTTCCACATGAAATTCAGTGGGTTGCAGAGGCATTATCAAACACAAATCTAAACCAACTAACAGGGGTGTCACTAGGGTTGGTGTCACCCGGTGCGGAAACTCATGGTGTCACCCCCTGGATTTCCTCCAATACAATGCCAAACAGATTCCTTAGTAATGCCAGTTAGATGGCCTATTAACTATGCCACATACAAGAGCACCCATAACTATGCCAAACACAGGAGCCCCATAACGTATGCCACACCAGAGCCCCATAAATTATGCCACACCAGAGCCCCATAAATTATGCCACACCAGAGCCCCACTATTTATGCCTCACCTCTGCCCAATTAATTATACCACACACACAGGTGCCCCATAATTATACCACACACACACACGTGCCACATAATTATGCCACACACACACACAGGTGCCCCAAAATTATGCCACACAAAAGAGTCCCTTAATTACGTCACACAAAAGAGTCCCATAATTATGCACACATGGGACCGCCATTAATTATGCAACACACAGGAGCCCCACGAGGTGACAATTGTACATTTATAAAACAATACATATCTATACATACAGACATCTCTCTCTCTCTCTCTATAACAGCCAATTTGCCCAATTATATGCCAGTATCATTTTGTCATTAATAAGCCACAGCCAATTTGCCCATTAATATGGCAGTATTATTGTGCCAGATGCCAATACCATTGTGCCATTAAGATGCCAGTATTATTGTGCCATTAATATGCCAGTAATATTGTGCCATTCAGATACCAGTAATATTGTGCCATTCAAATACCAGTAATATTGTGCCAGTCAGAGCCCAGTAATATTGTGCCAGTCAATACCAGTAATATTGTGTCAGTCTGAGCCCAGTAATATTGTGCCAGTCAGATACCAGTAATATTGTGTCATTCAGATACCAGTAAAATTGTGCCAGTCAGAGCCCAGTTACATTGTGCCAGTCAGGTACCAGGAATATTGTGTCATTCAGACACCAGTAATATTGTGCCACTCAGAGCCCAGTAATATTGTGCCATTCAGATACCAGGAATATTGTGTCATTCAGAGCCAAGTAATATTGTGCCACTCAGAGCCCAGTAATATTGTGCCAGTCAGATACCAGGAATATTGTGCCACTCAGATCCCAGTAATATTGTGCCAGTCAGAGCCCAGTAATATTGTGCCATTCAGATGCCAGGAATATTGTGTCATTCAGAGCCCAGTAATATTGTGCCACTCAGAGCCCAGTAATATTGTGCCAGTCAGATACCAGGAATATTGTGCCAGTCAGAGCCCAGTAATATTGTGCCAGTCAGAGCCCAGTAATATTGTGCCAGTCAGAGCCCTGTAATATTGTGCCACTCAGAGCCCAGTAATATTGTGCCAGTCAGATACCAGGAATATTGTGTCATTCAGACACCAGTAATATTGTGCCACTCAGAGCCCAGTAATATTGTGCCAGTCAGAGCCCAGTCATATTGTGCCATTCAGATACCAGGAATTCTGTGTCATTCAGAGCCCAGTAATATTGTGCCAGTCAGAGCCCAGTAATATTGTGCCAGTCAGATACCAGGAATATTGTGCCAGTCAGAGCCCAGTAATATTGTGCCAGTCAGAGCCCAGTAATATTGTGCCATTCAGATACCAGTAATATTGTGCCACTGAGAGCCCAGTAATATTGTGCCAGTCAGAGCCCAGTAATATTGTGCCACTCAGAGCCCAGTAATATTGTGCCATTCAGATACCAGGAATATTGTGCCATTCAGAGCCCAGTAATATTGTCCCAGTCAGAGCCCAGTAATATTGTGCCAGTCATATACCAGTAATATTGTGCCACTCAGAGCCCAGTAATATTGTGCCAGTCAGAGCCCAGTAATATTGTGCCATTCAGATGCCAGGAATATTGTGTCATTCAGAGCCCAGTAATATTGTGCCACTCAGAGCCCAGTAGTATTGTGCCAGTCAGATGCCAGGAATATTGTGCCAGTCAGAGCCCAGTAATATTGTGCCAGTCAGAGCCCAGTAATATTGTGCCAGTCAGAGCCCTGTAATATTGTGAAACTCAGAGCCCAGTAATATTGTGCCAGTCAGATACCAGGAATATTGTGCCATTCAGAGCCCAGTAATATTGTGCCAGTCAGAGCCCAGTAATATTGTGCCAGTCAGAGCCCAGTAATATTGTACCAGTCAGATAGCAGGAATATTGTGCCAATCAGAGCCCAGTAATATTGTGCCAATCAGAGCCCAGTAATATTGTGCCATTCAGATAGCAGTAAAATTGTGCCACTCAGAGCTCAGGAATATTTTGCCAGTCAGAGCCCAGTAATATTGTGCCATTCAGATGCCAGGAATATTGTGTCATTCAGAGCCCAGTAATATTGTGCCACTCAGAGCCCAGTAATATTGTGCCAGTCAGATACCAGGAATATTGTGCCAGTCAGAGCCCAGTAATATTGTGCCAGTCAGAGCCCAGTAATATTGTGCCAGTCAGAGCCCTGTAATATTGTGCCACTCAGAGCCCAGTAATATTGTGCCAGTCAGATACCAGGAATATTGTGTCATTCAGACACCAGTAATATTGTGCCACTCAGAGCCAAGTAATATTGTGCCACTCAGAGCCCAGTAATATTGTGCCAGTCAGATACCAGGAATATTGTGCCACTCAGATCCCAGTAATATTGTGCCAGTCAGAGCCCAGTAATATTGTGCCATTCAGATGCCAGGAATATTGTGTCATTCAGAGCCCAGTAATATTGTGCCACTCAGAGCCCAGTAATATTGTGCCAGTCAGATACCAGGAATATTGTGCCAGTCAGAGCCCAGTAATATTGTGCCAGTCAGAGCCCAGTAATATTGTGCCAGTCAGAGCCCTGTAATATTGTGCCACTCAGAGCCCAGTAATATTGTGCCAGTCAGATACCAGGAATATTGTGTCATTCAGACACCAGTAATATTGTGCCACTCAGAGCCCAGTAATATTGTGCCAGTCAGAGCCCAGTCATATTGTGCCATTCAGATACCAGGAATTCTGTGTCATTCAGAGCCCAGTAATATTGTGCCAGTCAGAGCCCAGTAATATTGTGCCAGTCAGATACCAGGAATATTGTGCCAGTCAGAGCCCAGTAATATTGTGCCAGTCAGAGCCCAGTAATATTGTGCCATTCAGATACCAGTAATATTGTGCCACTGAGAGCCCAGTAATATTGTGCCAGTCAGAGCCCAGTAATATTGTGCCACTCAGAGCCCAGTAATATTGTGCCAGTCAGATACCAGGAATATTGTGCCATTCAGAGCCCAGTAATATTGTCCCAGTCAGAGCCCAGTAATATTGTGCCAGTCATATTACCAGTAATATTGTGCCACTCAGAGCCCAGTAATATTGTGCCAGTCAGAGCCCAGTAATATTGTGCCATTCAGATGCCAGGAATATTGTGTCATTCAGAGCCCAGTAATATTGTGCCACTCAGAGCCCAGTAGTATTGTGCCAGTCAGATGCCAGGAATATTGTGCCAGTCAGAGCCCAGTAATATTGTGCCAGTCAGAGCCCAGTAATATTGTGCCAGTCAGAGCCCTGTAATATTGTGCCACTCAGAGCCCAGTAATATTGTGCCAGTCAGATACCAGGAATATTGTGCCATTCAGAGCCCAGTAATATTGTGCCAGTCAGAGCCCAGTAATATTGTGCCAGTCAGAGCCCAGTAATATTGTACAAGTCAGATAGCAGGAATATTGTGCCAATCAGAGCCCAGTAATATTGTGCCAATCAGAGCCCAGTAATATTGTGCCATTCAGATAGCAGTAAAATTGTGCCACTCAGAGCTCAGGAATATTTTGCCAGTCAGAGCCCAGTAATATTGTGCCATTCAGATGCCAGGAATATTGTGTCATTCAGAGCCCAGTAATATTGTGCCACTCAGAGCCCAGTAATATTGTGCCAGTCAGATACCAGGAATATTGTGCCAGTCAGAGCCCAGTAATATTGTGCCATTCAGATACCAGGAATATTGTGTCATTCAGAGCCAAGTAATATTGTGCCACTCAGAGCCCAGTAATATTGTGCCAGTCAGATACCAGGAATATTGTGCCACTCAGATCCCAGTAATATAGTGCCAGTCAGAGCCCAGTAATATTGTGCCATTCAGATGCCAGGAATATTGTGTCATTCAGAGCCCAGTAATATTGTGCCACTCAGAGCCCAGTAATATTGTGCCAGTCAGATACCAGGAATATTGTGCCAGTCAGAGCCCAGTAATATTGTGCCAGTCAGAGCCCAGTAATATTGTGCCAGTCAGAGCCCTGTAATATTGTGCCACTCAGAGCCCAGTAATATTGTGCCAGTCAGATACCAGGAATATTGTGTCATTCAGACACCAGTAATATTGTGCCACTCAGAGCCCAGTAATATTGTGCCAGTCAGAGCCCAGTCATATTGTGCCATTCAGATACCAGGAATTCTGTGTCATTCAGAGCCCAGTAATATTGTGCCAGTCAGAGCCCAGTAATATTGTGCCAGTCAGATGCCAGGAATATTGTGCCAGTCAGAGCCCAGTAATATTGTGCCAGTCAGAGCCCAGTAATATTGTGCCAGTCAGAGCCCTGTAATATTGTGAAACTCAGAGCCCAGTAATATTGTGCCAGTCAGATACCAGGAATATTGTGCCATTCAGAGCCCAGTAATATTGTGCCAGTCAGAGCCCAGTAATATTGTGCCAGTCAGATACCAGGAATATTGTGCCATTCAGAGCCCAGTAATATTGTCCCAGTCAGAGCCCAGTAATATTGTGCCAGTCATATACCAGTAATATTGTGCCACTCAGAGCCCAGTAATATTGTGCCAGTCAGAGCCCAGTAATATTGTGCCATTCAGATGCCAGGAATATTGTGTCATTCAGAGCCCAGTAATATTGTGCCACTCAGAGCCCAGTAGTATTGTGCCAGTCAGATGCCAGGAATATTGTGCCAGTCAGAGCCCAGTAATATTGTGCCAGTCAGAGCCCAGTAATATTGTGCCAGTCAGAGCCCTGTAATATTGTGCCACTCAGAGCCCAGTAATATTGTGCCAGTCAGAGCCCAGTAATATTGTGCCACTCAGAGCCCAGTAATATTGTGCCAGTCAGATACCAGGAATATTGTGCCAGTCAGAGCCCAGTAATATTGTGCCAGTCAGAGCCCAGTAATATTGTGCCAGTCAGAGCCCTGTAATATTGTGCCACTCAGAGCCCAGTAATATTGTGCCAATCAGATACCAGGAATATTGTGTCATTCAGACACCAGTAATATTGTGCCACTCAGAGCCCAGTAATATTGTGCCAGTCAGAGCCCAGTCATATTAAGCCATTCAGATACCAGGAATTCTGTGTCATTCAGAGCCCAGTAATATTGTGCCAGTCAGAGCCCAGTAATATTGTGCCAGTCAGATACCAGGAATATTGTGCCAGTCAGAGCCCAGTAATATTGTGCCAGTCAGAGCCCAGTAATATTGTGCCATTCAGATACCAGTAATATTGTGCCACTGAGAGCCCAGTAATATTGTGCCAGTCAGAGCCCAGTAATATTGTGCCACTCAGAGCCCAGTAATATTGTGCCAGTCAGATACCAGGAATATTGTGCCATTCAGAGCCCAGTAATATTGTCCCAGTCAGAGCCCAGTAATATTGTGCCAGTCATATACCAGTAATATTGTGCCACTCAGAGCCCAGTAATATTGTGCCAGTCAGAGCCCAGTAATATTGTGCCATTCAGATGCCAGGAATATTGTGTCATTCAGAGCCCAGTAATATTGTGCCACTCAGAGCCCAGTAGTATTGTGCCAGTCAGATGCCAGGAATATTGTGCCAGTCAGAGCCCAGTAATATTGTGCCAGTCAGAGCCCAGTAATATTGTGCCAGTCAGAGCCCTGTAATATTGTGCCACTCAGAGCCCAGTAATATTGTGCCAGTCAGATACCAGGAATATTGTGCCATTCAGAGCCCAGTAATATTGTGCCAGTCAGAGCCCAGTAATATTGTGCCAGTCAGAGCCCAGTAATATTGTACCAGTCAGATAGCAGGAATATTGTGCCAATCAGAGCCCAGTAATATTGTGCCAATCAGAGCCCAGTAATATTGTGCCATTCAGATAGCAGTAAAATTGTGCCACTCAGAGCTCAGGAATATTTTGCCAGTCAGAGCCCAGTAATATTGTGCCATTCAGATACCAGGAATATTGTGTCATTCAGAGCCCAGTAATATTGTGCCACTCAGAGCCCAGTAATATTGTGCCAGTCAGATACCAGGAATATTGTGCCAGTCAGAGCCCAGTAATATTGTGCCAGTCAGAGCCCTGTAATATTGTGCCACTCAGAGCCCAGTAATATTGTGCCAGTCAGATACCAGGAATATTGTGTCATTCAGACACCAGTAATATTGTGCCACTCAGAGCCCAGTAATATTGTGCCAGTCAGAGCCCAGTCATATTGTGCCATTCAGATACCAGGAATTCTGTGTCATTCAGAGCCCAGTAATATTGTGCCAGTCAGAGCCCAGTAATATTGTGCCAGTCAGATACCAGGAATATTGTGCCAGTCAGAGCCCAGGAATATTGTGCCAGTCAGAGCCCAGTAATATTGTGCCATTCAGATACCAGTAATATTGTTCCACTGAGAGCCCAGTAATATTGTGCCAGTCAGAGCCCAGTAATATTGTGCCACTCAGAGCCCAGTAATATTGTGCCAGTCAGATACCAGGAATATTGTGCCATTCAGAGCCCAGTAATATTGTCCCAGTCAGAGCCCAGTAATATTGTGCCAGTCATATTACCAGTAATATTGTGCCACTCAGAGCCCAGTAATATTGTGCCAGTCAGAGCCCAGTAATATTGTGCCATTCAGATGCCAGGAATATTGTGTCATTCAGAGCCCAGTAATATTGTGCCACTCAGAGCCCAGTAGTATTGTGCCAGTCAGATGCCAGGAATATTGTGCCAGTCAGAGCCCAGTAATATTGTGCCAGTCAGAGCCCAGTAATATTGTGCCAGTCAGAGCCCTGTAATATTGTGCCACTCAGAGCCCAGTAATATTGTGCCAGTCAGATACCAGGAATATTGTGCCATTCAGAGCCCAGTAATATTGTGCCAGTCAGAGCCCAGTAATATTGTGCCAGTCAGAGCCCAGTAATATTGTACCAGTCAGATAGCAGGAATATTGTGCCAATCAGAGCCCAGTAATATTGTGCCAATCAGAGCCCAGTAATATTGTGCCATTCAGATAGCAGTAAAATTGTGCCACTCAGAGCTCAGGAATATTTTGCCAGTCAGAGCCCAGTAATATTGTGCCATTCAGATGCCAGGAATATTGTGTCATTCAGAGCCCAGTAATATTGTGCCACTCAGAGCCCAGTAATATTGTGCCAGTCAGATACCAGGAATATTGTGCCAGTCAGAGCCCAGTAATATTGTGCCAGTCAGAGCCCAGTAATATTGTGCCAGTCAGAGCCCTGTAATATTGTGCCACTCAGAGCCCAGTAATATTGTGCCAGTCAGATACCAGGAATATTGTGTCATTCAGACACCAGTAATATTGTGCCACTCAGAGCCCAGTAATATTGTGCCAGTCAGAGCCCAGTCATATTAAGCCATTCAGATACCAGGAATTCTGTGTCATTCAGAGACCAGTAATATTGTGCCAGTCAGAGCCCAGTAATATTGTGCCAGTCAGATACCAGGAATATTGTGCCAGTCAAAGCCCAGTAATATTGTGCCAGTCAGAGCCCAGTAATATTGTGCCATTCAGATACCAGTAATATTGTGCCACTGAGAGCCCAGTAATATTGTGCCAGTCAGAGCCCAGTAATATTGTGCCACTCAGAGCCCAGTAATATTGTGCCAGTCAGATACCAGGAATATTGTGCCATTCAGAGCCCAGTAATATTGTCCCAGTCAGAGCCCAGTAATATTGTGCCAGTCATATACCAGTAATATTGTGCCACTCAGAGCCCAGTAATATTGTGCCAGTCAGAGCCCAGTAATATTGTGCCATTCAGATGCCAGGAATATTGTGTCATTCAGAGCCCAGTAATATTGTGCCACTCAGAGCCCAGTAGTATTGTGCCAGTCAGATGCCAGGAATATTGTGCCAGTCAGAGCCCAGTAATATTGTGCCAGTCAGAGCCCAGTAATATTGTGCCAGTCAGAGCCCTGTAATATTGTGCCACTCAGAGCCCAGTAATATTGTGCCAGTCAGATACCAGGAATATTGTGCCATTCAGAGCCCAGTAATATTGTGCCAGTCAGAGCCCAGTAATATTGTGCCAGTCAGAGCCCAGTAATATTGTACCAGTCAGATAGCAGGAATATTGTGCCAATCAGAGCCCAGTAATATTGTGCCAATCAGAGCCCAGTAATATTGTGCCATTCAGATAGCAGTAAAATTGTGCCACTCAGAGCTCAGGAATATTTTGCCAGTCAGAGCCCAGTAATATTGTGCCATTCAGATACCAGGAATATTGTGTCATTCAGAGCCCAGTAATATTGTGCCACTCAGAGCCCAGTAATATTGTGCCAGTCAGATACCAGGAATATTGTGCCAGTTAGAGCCCAGTAATATTGTGCCAGTCAGAGCCCTGTAATATTTTGCCACTCAGAGCCTAGTAATATTGTGCCAGTCAGATTCCAGGAATATTGTGCCATTCAGAGCCCAGTAATATTGTGCCAGTCAGAGCCCAGTAATATTATGCCAGTCAGAGCCCAGTAATATTGTACCAGTCAGATAGCAGGAATATTGTGCCAGTCAGAGTCCAGTAATATTGTGCCATTACCCTGCTCGTTATTCTTCCCTCCTCCCCCCTTCCTCAGTACTTACCGCCTGGCTGCTGCTCCGTGTCCCCGGACGGACGCCTCCTCCATGCAGTCTTCCCTCGTAACGTCACATCCTGTCGCAGTGATTTTTTTTTTCTGGCGGCTGAATCCAGCGGATGTGGCTGCCAGAAAAAAAAAAAAAGTTACGCTGCGCGGTGTGGGGGGGGGGGGGGGTTGATGCCGGCAGCCCAGGTGTTACCCCCGCTGGAGGTGTCACCGGTGCGGTCCGCACCCCCCGCACCCCCCTCGGGATGCCACTGCCAACTAAACATACCAAAATACTTACTACCATATTTGCTTGAATATAAGATGACCCTGATTAGAAAATGACCCCCAAACTTTGGATATTCATTTAGGAAAATAAGAAAAAGTTTAAATATAAAACTACCCTTTAGGAAAAAGTTTTACTTGTAAATACTCACATTACTCACCATTTTTTCATATTTAATAAACATTCTGATAGGATCTGTCGGGTCCGGTCATCTCTCTCTGCTAGTACAGAGAGAGAGAGACCTTAATTTTCACATGCCACCATGATGCTCCCTATGGAAGCATCATGGTTGTCGGTCAGAGCATACATGGGCATTTAGCTTTAAAAAGTGAATGCCATTTTATCCTCATACGAGAGCAAACTTCTACTAGATTAGAAGCAAAAAAAGTTTACTGACCTTTTTAAATGTTTTTGGAGATGTGTGAATTATTAGACATTTAGGATTTTATTGCTGAAGAGAACCAAATGTATAATCAAATTCATTGCTAACAGAACCTGTGATGGTAGACACATTAATTGAAGTAGATGAGACAAATTGTCTGGCTAACAGATAGCTGTAGACTTGTTAAGTAATAAAATAAAAATGACAAATAGTTATTAAATTAAATTAATTGTGTATTTTTTTTTCAAATTGGTAAAATATCATTTAAAATGAATACGGGCATTAAAAATGGAGATAAAACCTGACACGTACATTGCTTTTTGTTAGATGAAGCTGTTGTTTTGTGGTGGTGTCCACTAGCTTTAGCAGAGCCATCTGGCACTTTGAGCCATAAATACATTTTTAGAATTTACTATGATGACACCTCTTTTTCTACTATAATTTTATATATTGTACATAATGTTTTTTTTATTTATCCTTTCCAAAGCAAACTGCTATTCTTGGTACTAAAGACAGGTAATCTGATCAGGAATGCAATAGCCTGTAGCTAACTTTCCTGGCAGCCACATTCTTACTTTTCCATAAGAGTAAAGTACAATCGGCGACACAAGTATAAATATGTTTAGTATTTCTTGACTTCCTTTTAGCATAATAAGAACAGCTGTCTCCTGGAACATGACCTCCTTGCTAGAGATGGGTAAATAGTACTGTTTTTGTTTTGTAGTGAAATGAGCGGAAAAGGAAAATAAACAATATAGCGTGTTGCTTAGTGGCAGGAACTAAAGTTTTTATAGCATTTTTGTTTAGACAAGGACATTTGTTCCTCTTCCTATAAATAAAAATGATATTAGAAAAATTCTAAACCCTAAAACAACACATACAGTATTAATCAGTACATGTATTTTATTTTTATTTAATCTTGAAACGCAGTTTGGTCAGTAGTGTTCTGCAAAAAATAACGAATGAAGTCTTAAAAGACAAAAGAAATAAGAAAAATAAAAAATAATAAGAACATTAATATATACTATAAACATTAACACAGAGTACAAATTATGGATTATCTTCAATTATAGTAAAAATCAACGAGTCATTGAATGGAACCCAATAAAACAAAGTAGATATTTTAATCCTAGAGTCAACAGCATTTTTTAATTATCTGAAAAATATTGGAACTAATGAAAGATATGGACTAAAAGGGACAAAATGTAAGGTAGTCAAACAACCCAGGAATTATGCACAGAGGAGGAAGTCAGACAAGCCACCAGGGATCAATAAGCAGGAAATCGCCAAGAAACATAGGAATCACTAAATCTAATCAATAGGATTACACTAGGGTGCTGCAGAGCTAAAACTTGGGCCATTTAAACAATGGTGCTGAGATAGTGCTCAGCAAGCGAGACCATGAGTGCCAGGGTCATTCGGAACATGGGTCGAGGAGAGAGGCTGCAGTCGGGTTTGCTTTGGAGCAGCTGCCTGGGAATGGGCCTCACCGATGTGACATTACCACCTCCTCAAGGGTCGTAAAGCACCAGACTTTTCTGGAAAATGCTGGTGAAACCTGCAGAGAATAACAGGGGAATGCATGTTGGAGAAAGAAAAGATTGCTCCAACCTTTCCAATATACAAAATATTGAAGCAAACTCCATGCACTCCTAGAATCAACAATATTGTACCTCATGCTCTAACTGAGAATCAACAAGAACAGGGTCAGAAAAGCTTGGTATACTTATTATATTCCACAGAGTTGATGCAGCACATTATACAGCATGGTCTGATTAAACGAGGAGCAAGTTTCATGAAGGAGACTCTGAGTTTAATATGTTTTATGGACACAATACCCTATAAACCATGGAGTATAAAATAACCATACGATGGTGACGATTGACTTGTTTTTCAAACCACAGAGAGGAACTTTTGGACCAATGACCTAGGCAGACAAATCAGAGACAAATCAATCTACAGCAGTAACTTGGTTCTCAGAAAGAGAGAAGAAGATGGAGGAGGGATGAATTCTGGAAATGCAAAAAATCGGAGAAACATTGGAGTATTTGTGAGAAACATTGTTCCTGGCAAATTCAGCCCAAGGGAATACGTTGAGTCCAATCAGATTGATGTTGGTCAATGACATATCTACAAAATTATTTGAGAGAACTGATTGGTTCTTTCCATAATAGTGTACAGGGCCGTCCTTTGGGGTGTGTGATCTGTGCAACCACACAGGGCACAACACCCCAGAGGGCACCATTTAAATAAATAAATAAATAAAGTTTGCTGGCAGAGGCACTGGCTGGGGAGAGCAGAAGATCTCCCCTCACCAGACCTCTGCACAGCCGCATTGACAGATCCGGGGAGGGGGCAAACCTCACCTAGTGTGAGGTGCAGGTCCGCCCCCATTGTGTGAAGCAAGCACACCCCCAGTGAAGCAGCAAATTCAAGGAAGAAGGGAGGGGAGAGAGAACAGGTATGATGGGGGGAGAAAAAACAAATGAGGGGTGAGAGAGCACAGATTGTAGGGGAGAGAGAGAACCGATGGGGGAGAGAGCAAACAGATTGGGGTAGAGAGAAAAGATGGTGGAGAGAGAGAACAGATGGGGAGAGAGAGCAAAAATAACACATAATGGGGAGAGAAAGAACAGATAGGGGGAGAGAAAGAACAGATGGGGAAATAGAACAGATGGGGGAGAGAACAGATTGGGGAGAGAGAAAACAGATTTGGGGAGAGAGAACATATTGGGGGAGAGAGAGAACAGATGGGGCAGAGAGAGAGATAGAGAGAACAGATAGGGGAGAGAAAGAACAGATTGTGGGGGAGAGAAAGAACAGATGGGGAGAGAGAGAACAGACTGGAGGGGGAGTGAGAGAACAGATTGGAGGGAGAGAGAGAACAGATACAGGGAGGAGAGAGAGAGAACATACACAGGGAGAGAGAAATAACAGATGTGGGGGGAGAAATAACTGATATGGGGGAGAAGAGGAGAGAAAGAAATGGGAGGTGGGGAGAGGAGAGATATACATGGGATGGGAGAGGAGAGACAGACAGACATGGGAAAGGAGAGGAAAGAGACAGGGAAGGGAGAATAGAGAGACAGGCAGGAGGAGGGAGCGGTGGGGCACCATGGGGGTGGCCCCGACAGGGCTCTTGAACACTTAAGGCCGGCCATGATAGTGTAATAGAAGAAACAAGGCAACTCACCTGTAGTTGCAGTAAAAAAATACATTACTTCTTGAGTGTGAAACAAACCAGTTAAAATGTATCCATAGCAGACCACTCAATCAGGATCAAAGAGCAGTCAAAAAACAGTCACGTTTCATGCAAAGTTGCACTTTTCTGTAAGTATATATGTTTTCACACAAGGCAAATGCAACCATACATATCAATCAATGATCCAGCTAATATGCAGAGCAGCCGAGGGAGGCAAACCATACGTTTTCTGACTGCTGCACTACCCACAAAAATGTATTAAAAAACATTTCATATAAAAACTAATGCCCTTACTCTTGACCCATATGCATATTACAAAATTATTTATCATTTACCTCCAACTGGTCCTTAATGGTGTTTAAGAAATAAAAAAAACTCATACATTAATGTTGTCTAGGATGCTTAAATACAAAATTGCAGTTGGCCTCTATCACAGATATCACTAGGTAGCAGGGGAAAAGACAAATATATATACAATAATCACACAAAATACACACCACGTCTTCAATATTGTCTTCAATAACAATAAAAATGCAAATACAAAATGTACACTACTACTATCAGTATGTTATATGTTAAACTAATTTAAAGATATACCATAGATGCGTAATATATCAATTCCTAACTGTCTGATTTCCAAACAATTCATAGATAGGCATCATATAAACATGTGAAACGATCTTTTTAGACTAGTTTTTTGACAAATAAGGGGACAGCATTAAATCTCACTGTCACTCCTGTCACTTTGGCCTTAAGCAACATCTACAGTTGTATTTGATAATCAGTTCTAAATATATGTATATTGTGAGAGTTGATGTTATCCCCTTATTTGTGAAGAAACTAGTCTTAAAAGATTGGTATATCAAGGACAAAGTTACAGACCATCCGAATTCAACACGTTGAGCCACCACCTCTTTCTGTAATACGCCTGGTCTGTGGATGTTAAGCAGATGAAAAATAAAATAATACTAGATGGATGAGGTACTCAATCAGACAGAATTTGTAGAGGAAATATTTTAGTCTACAATACATTAGCTTTCAGCACAATAAAATGATGTTCCTATATGTTTCTGAATAGGTCACTGAAAGGAATGCTCATTGTGTGACTTGAAAGCCTATTTAAAACAAGAGGAAAGAGCACTTACAGGGAGTGCAGAATTATTAGGCAAATGAGTATTTTGACCACATCATCCTCTTTATGCATGTTGTCTTACTTCAAGCTGTATAGGCTCGAAAGCCTACTACCAATTAAGCATATTAGGTGATGTGCATCTCTGTAATGAGAAGGGGTGTGGTCTAATGACATCAACACCCTATATCAGGTGTGCATAATTATTAGGCAACTTCCTTTCCTTTGGCAAAATGGGTCAAAAGAAGGACTTGACAGGCTCAGAAAAGTCAAAAATAGTGAGATATCTTGCAGAGGGATGCAGCACTCTTAAAATTGCAAAGCTTCTGAAGCGTGATCATCGAACAATCAAGCGTTTCATTCAAAATAGTCAACAGGGTCGCAAGAAGCGTGTGGAAAAACCAAGGCGCAAAATAACTGCCCATGAACTGAGAAAAGTCAAGCGTGCAGCTGCCACGATGCCACTTGCCATCAGTTTGGCCATATTTCAGAGCTGCAACATCACTGGAGTGCCCAAAAGCACAAGGTGTGCAATACTCAGAGACATGGCCAAGGTAAGAAAGGCTGAAAGACGACCACCACTGAACAAGACACACAAGCTGAAACGTCAAGACTGGGCCAAGAAATATCTCAAGACTGATTTTTCTAAGGTTTTATGGACTGATGAAATGAGAGTGAGTCTTGATGGGCCAGATGGATGGGCCCGTGGCTGGATTGGTAAAGGGCAGAGAGCTCCAGTCCGACTCAGACGCCAGCAAGGTGGAGGTGGAGTACTGGTTTGGACTGGTATCATCAAAGATGAGCTTGTGGGGCCTTTTCGGGTTGAGGATGGAGTCAAGCTCAACTCCCAGTCCTACTGCCAGTTCCTGGAAGACACCTTCTTCAAGCAGTGGTACAGGAAGAAGTCTGCATCCTTCAAGAAAAACATGATTTTCATGCAGGACAATGCTCCATCACACGCGTCCAAGTACTCCACAGCGTGGCTGGCAAGAAAGGGTATAAAAGAAGAAAATCTAATGGCATGGCCTCCTTGTTCACCTGATCTGAACCCCATTGAGAACCTGTGGTCCATCATCAAATGTGAGATTTACAAGGAGGGAAAACAGTACACCTCTCTGAACAGTGTCTGGGAGGCTGTGGTTGCTGCTGCACGCAATGTTGATGGTGAACAGATCAAAACACTGACAGAATCCATAGATGGCAGGCTTTTGAGTGTCCTTGCAAAGAAAAGTTGCTATATTGGTCACTGATTTGTTTTTGTTTTGTTTTTGAATGTCAGAAATGTATATTTGTGAATGTTGAGATGTTATATTGGTTTCACTGGTAAAAATAAATAATTGAAATGGGTATATATTTGTTTTTTGTTAAGTTGCCTAATAATTATGCACAGTAATAGTCACCTGCACACACAGATATCCCCCTAAAATAGCTAAAACTAAAAACAAACTAAAAACTACTTCCAAAAATATTCAGCTTTGATATTAATGAGTTTTTTGGGTTCATTGAGAACATGGTTGTTGTTCAATAATAAAATTAATCCTCAAAAATACAACTTGCCTAATAATTCTGCACTCCCTGTATATGTGCCAATAATTAGAATGAACAGAGTTTGTAAATAATTTTGCTTAATCCCCCCTGGACGTAATGTCACAGGATTCCATCCCTTGAGGATGGAGGACATTCCTGATATGTCCTTGCTTCTACAGCTCATTGGGGCCACCAACAAGAGCTGCAGTGGAGAATCTGTTGCAGGGACTTGCTGCGGATCCACTCTGTTGGATGAGGCCACATGCAGCTTCTCAGCTATGGAAACCCATTCCATGAAGCTCACAGTGCATAGTTTTTTGGCTGATATTAATGCCAGTGGAAATATTCAGCTATGGAATCAGCAGAGCATTGGCGACTTTTATGCACCCAGCACCTCAGCACTTGTCTGCTCTGACTTTACTTGATCTTACGCTTTGTGGCTGAGTTGTTGCTGTTCTTAAACACTTCCACTTTCCAATAATACCATTTGCAGTTGACCTTGGAATATCCAACAGTGACGAAATTGCACAAACTGACTTATTGCAAGGGTGGCATCCTATCAAAGTACCACACTCGAATACAATAAGCTATTCAGAATGTCCAATTTTTTTGTCAAATGTTTGTCAATGCAGATTACATGGCTAGGTGCTTGATGTTATACACAAAAAGGAAGCAAACTGCAAGACGAGTCTTGGCTACCTCCTGACTTACTGTTGTCATAGAGCTGTCCTCCTAGCTCTCCCGTCGGGCTCATCAATACAGTCGAATGAATAAAAAGTTTAATGCAGCTGCTTCATCCAAGCAAAACACCAGACCACAGGAAAAAGTGGATACTGTGAAAACCTTCTCCGGCTGGACAGAATACCTACGCATTTCATGCCAAAACGCAGAGCTTCATGACGACACCTTGACAGCCTTTGAGGAAGTGCGAATTTTGGCACTGAATGCTTAGGCATTCTGTCTACCGGTGAGCGTTTTCACTGTATTTGCTTTTTGCTGTGTACATAGAATAAATATCGTCACAGCTTCATTGTAACCTACCCTAGACTTTTTATTCATTGGACCTGCTTGATTTTATACACCTGTGGTTATTGGTTTGATTGAAACACCTGAATTCAATAATTAAGTCGTGTGTCCCAATACTTTTGTCCATATAGTGTACATTGTTTCACCGTAAGCAGTGTAAAAAAGGTGAAATAAATTGAAAATAATAATGTTAAGTTTGTAACTTTAGATGATAAGATGGCATAGACATTAACCTATATTTCCCAGATGTTAATATGTTCTTTCAAACGTACACGCATGTGGTTCATAAGCTTTCATTTTTGTGCAAACAATATAAACGTTGTATTTTACCATTTTAGGTTAGGTAACAGTGCTTTCAGTTAGTAGGTTATTCAGATATATTACTATACCTAATTTATGATGAAAAACATGGTACTTACACATTCCTAAAAGTTGTTCTTAGTAATCCATTGCATACTAATTAATTGTTTGAATCAATGATGGGATTGGTTAAGTATTTTAAAATATATTTTTTTTCCATTGGCACCTACTAGAAATTATAAGGTTTATGTAGAACTAAAAGATTGTTTTTCCATCAAATATTTCCATCATCAGCATTTTATTTCTCTAACATGAAGCAGGTTTCCTTGGGGATGGTGGGTAACCAGAAAGGGATTAAGAATTCGAAACATCATGCACTTTTTTAGTATTTCCTTTGACACTGACAAACTGTTTTATGCATAGTTTTGTTTTTCCGTCAAATATTAAATATGTGGTTAAAAGCCATGGAACCATAAATTTCCTATTCAGTATAGTTACCTCCTCCCATCATTTTCTCTATTAATGCTAATTAAAGCAAGGCTTCTCCTACATAGAAGAGCATTTTGTAGTAGTTAGGAATACATGTAACGATTTTTCATGAGCAACATCTTCTGGGCTTTATGAAGGACAGTTTAATGATGTCCTATTGACCTTCACAGCGCTTGAAACAAACACTTGGAACTTTGTATGGACACTTTGCCCACCAATGGTTTTCAAAATGTTGTATATGTGTATTTTGTTGTTGTTTTTTGTAGCAGGCCTCTGAAGGAAACAATGACTTAGCACATTTCTGGTTAAACTGCTTCTCATAAAATAAGAGTAGGTGTAAAGGATTTTCACATAGTCTAATACAAATATCATATTTAAATCACTGTAAAAATATATTTACATTTATATTATGGTAGTAAATACATATAGATGTAACTTGCATTTTCGCTATAAGACCAAATGCATTCCTGACTTGTTACATCTTTGAAAGGGTTGACTAGTAATGCATTTTAAACAAATCTGTTATAAATATTTAATATTTACATGAACACATACATTATGTCAATGTGTGCAAATGTCATAATGCCAATGATCATATAGCATATGGTGTTAATGATAAAGGAGAAATAAGGATAGAGAGAAGAGACAGAGATTGTTGTCAGCTGTTCAGTAAACTGTAGTCGAGTTAATTCTGAATCTGGAAAAACGTAATACATTGATTGATTATGACATCTAAGCAGGACAGGTCCACTTCACTAGTATTGCATCGTATTGGACAAAATGCAGACTGTACAGTGATCTTCCTGGCAGATGAGCTGACAATTGTCAATGATCACCCTAGTTGGGAGACCTGTGGGATTGGATTTGAGAAACACTACACTAGATAACCACAGGTTGCTGTAGAGAAAATGTATATATATTAATTTTCCAGTCTATGCTATAATTCCTTTCTCTTTTTTAAAAAGAGCTTGGAACGATTGAAGACCATTTCAGGTAATGCTCCTGGCAATTACAAGTGGGAATGTGACTGAAAATTTGATGAAGATGTGCACAATAACTCACCAGCATGACTTTTCATGATATATTACTAAATAAGGCAATGCAATGTAAACTAAACTGCCTGCTAAATATTAGTGATAATTAGTTAATTGCCTTAGGATACCTAAAAATAAAAGTTCCTCACATATTTTAATTCATATCTCATTGCTGTTAAACGGACCCTTTGAACCTAAACAGTACTTATACTGTGAATGTAGAGAATACAAAGAAAAAAGGTCCTAAGCATTTCAGATAAAAGAGACTCAACCTGTATAACCAAAAACAAACTGCTTATTCTTCAATCAAAGAAACTGTACACCTAAACATGGATTATATAGTGAATATAGAGAATACAACATTAAAGTGTCTGTGGTGTCTCCTGTTTATTTCATCACCTTGTGGCTTGATTACACATTTCCCATTGTTAAATTAGTGCATTTGGGTCCCTCTTTCTGTTACTGGCTGGGTTGGTTCATTCTCCTCAAAATCAGAGATACCTGGAGTCGTGTTATGGACCCCTGCACCATATTAACCTGTGGGAAACAAACATAAATGTACAATGCATTGCAATCAGCAGGTATGTACATATGCCCTTGCATGTCAAGAGAGGAGAAGGGAGGCAGTAGAGATTTATTTTATTTATCAGTGAAAGTGCTGTTAACCTGGGCCCAGAAGGAGATAGTGGTCTATGGCAAAGAGGAAGGTCAAGAATACATGAAAACCATATTTCCAAATATATTTTATTTCTAACACATGGAGAGTGGAGGCCTGGGCCTGAAGGTCAGCTGCTCCACTGTATAATAGGAGGTGTGATATTACATTCATATCATATTCATGAAAACAAGAAGGGACCATGGAGACCTGGGAATGAGAGTGCCAAGTTCCCTTCACCCACAGCTCTAAAGGGCCCTGTTGCCTTTCCTCCCACTTCATCTAGACAGGGAAAACATTATACATACAGTCCAGATTCTGCTGTATACTTGGAGAAGTACAGTAACAATTTAGGTGTGGAGTAAAGTTGAAGAAATAATGAGTATATTTCTCATACGTTAACATATTTACTATCATGCAAAATATTAGGTCCAACACTATTTACATTTTGCAGAATTGTTGGAGTCCTTTTAAAACAATCATAGTCCCAAATCCTAAGTCCTAAATATAGCCCAATGCAGTGTAATTGCCTTGCTGTTTTAGTTTTAAAAGCACTCCCAGAGGTACTAATGTCCTGCTATGCTTTCTGTTAAAAATTCATATAAATCAAAGTACTGAAAAAAATGAAATGTTAATCCATGTTTTATACATTAGTCTGACAGTAACTAAATTGGAATCTGTTATTCTCAAGATGTCCATTGAAATACAATATATATATATATATACTCTCTTTAAGTGATGTTAATACATTTTATCCCAATGCACTGTTTAATGTAACACTTTACCTTCTATCCTATGTAATATTGCTGAGGTCATGACAGCTAAAATAAATTTAGCAGACATAAACTATTCTGTCATACAAATAATGTGAAAATGTGCGCTACAACCAAACATTAAATACAGAGATTACCCTTAAATCTCAGGCAATCCTCTTCATGTAATTGTAAAGGGAAACATAAAAAAATAAAAATAATAATATAGTGTAGTAATCGTGAACAATTTAGATATATAATAAATAAATGCGGAAAACTCACATATCCCTGAGAAGAATTCTGCTCAGTAAAAAGTGCACCACAGGAGCCCCACATAAAAAAAAGATTGGACTTTTGGGACATATTCCATTTGGATTGGGACCATTTGCACTTTCCCACTGGACCTTGTTTATTTTAATGTAAGATTTTATACTTATTTGTATGTAATAAATGTACCCATCCTAAGAGTTTCTCCTTGTGCTCTTTTATATTGCTGGAAGTCTCCCTGAGATTGTGGTGGATCGCTGACCCTATGTGGGGCTCCTGTGGTGCACTTTTTACTGAGCAGAATTCTGCTCAGGGATATGTGAGTTTTCCGCATTTATTTATAATATATCTAAATTGTTTACGAATACTACACTATATTATTATTTTTATTTCTTATGTTTCCCTTTACAATTACATGGAGAGGATTGCCTGAGATTTAAGGGTAATCTCTGTATTTAGTGTTTGGTTGTAGTGTACATTTTCACATTATTTGTATGTTTGTTTTTTTGTACTAGTAGTGAAACACTGGTAGATTTTGTTGCAGCCACTTCCGTCACAAATTGGCGCAGTGTGTTCTCCACTTTTGTCTATAAACTATTCTGTAAAATGATGAGAATTGAGAAATAAATACTGAGGTCACCTAACATGCCAAAATCACAAATTATTGAAAGCTGTCTGTAGTGCAAGGAGAAAATTCATAACATAATTGTAACATACAATAACAACCATTAAATTAAATGATTGTACTAAACAAGCAGACAGGCCTATGGACAATATACTGTAACTAATTTCTTAACTTTCGTTATGAGCATACATTGTAGTGGAGCTATTCACTAAAATGCAATTTAAGGTGAGATTCCATCTTAACTGTGCATAGAACAGGAGGAGCGTGGCGAGTTTTTCCTAACATAAGAGCTCAATACAGTTGCATAATGTATGGTTAAATCTTGAAGAACTGTCCACCTCAACTCACCTGCATATAACTTTTAGTGATGTCCCAAAGGAAGCAAACCTGATTTTTATAATGCACATTCTCTGATTTATATTAACTTCATTTGTACTTTTCAATGTGCAAAGGGACAGCATTGCTATTTGTGAGCATGTGTTGCAAAATACAGCCAAATATCACAACCCATGTTATTTTAAGTCACCCATGTGTAAAGAGACCCATATTAATTATGCCATGGCTCTGTATGTACTGAGGATGAGTATCAAGAATATGTTACTGGGTGTACAGGAAGGCAGCACAAGCTTAAGCAAAGCCTAGAATACCCATTATCTGCTCCCAGAATCCTATTGAAGGGGCTTTGTGACTGCCTTATCATCTAAGTGTCTCTAGTCCTTTTGTAGGGCCTTACTGACGACTGTTAAGGTCTAGCTAGCTCACTCTGCCATTTGCATTGCCAGGAATGGTATGAACTATAATATCCTGCAGGTTGTAGTTGTTAGCTCTGTCCAGAATGGGGTATAGGATGCAGATAATGGTCATCTCAAAGCAGGTGGTCTACTTTTAATTCTACACATGTCTTAGTGGTTGCACTTGGTGTGAGAGGATATGGTGACTTTTTGATCTGGTTCCCCTTTAATAATACTGTTCAGTGTGAATCATCTCAGCTATCTCTGACAGTTTTGTGGCCCTGCTAGGGTCTGCTTTAGCCCACCCTTGATATTTCCTCCAACCCATTCTAAAGCCTAATACACTGTCCCTGGTTCTTCCTCCACAATGTCTCCTTTCTCCATCCCACCATCCTCATGATCTCTGACTGTCACTTTTCTCTATAAGTTTCCCACACACAATCACCCACCCAAAAACTCATGCAATCACTTTATTCAAAAATAAAACAAAGTGTGTGATGTGTAAAAACTAAAGGTGTAATGGAAGTGATTTGTAAGTGTAGCATGAACTTTAAAGTGTATTTCTGTGTTCTAGTGTCTCTGAACCACCATGATATGAGCTAAGAGACGCTGGTTTATATTAGTTAATCATAAAAAAAGCTTCCGCGGATACATGTATTTGCTGCCAGTGGTCGGAATGGATCCACATAGTCACGTAATTTGATACCCTGGGAAAATGATGCTCTGGAACGACCAACAATTGTTTTAGCTTATTACATGGCTTTTAACATGGCTAAACCCTAAGTATGGTTAGTATATACATACTATAATGACATACACTATGCTTATGAATAAATATGACTTAGTTACAATATTATACATTATTTGATTATTAATTATTGTATGTGGCTTACTATGACATATATACACACATTAATTTTTTTGTTGACATCTGCATTATGGCCAGGGTTTTGTTATAAGCTGGTTACAGCACTGGATTTGGATGCTGCATTAGACACTCTTGTCCAATATTTTTGCTGTTGCTCTGCCAAGTCAATGTTGTCCAACTCAGGGTCATTGACTGACCTGAGTGTTTGATCTTATTTTACTAATTAAATTTGCTCCGCTGCATGGATCACTGAGGATTAAATAAAGTTTATTAGCCTTAAAATATGGCCTGTTAATTGCCCTCAAAGGTTAGAGTTGGATAGCCATGTTCTTACTTTATGACCTGGATGAATATATTGTTCAATGTGTTCTGTGTTAGAGTTTATAAACCCTTTGCACTTTTTCTCTGGCACCATGCAAGTAAATGCTTATTGACTGTTTTGGCTCTTGTAGCAAACATTAACATTATGTCATCTCACTTTAGCTCATGTAGTTTTTGGAAATACTGGTTCAAACTGAATGACTTTCTGTACTTCTAACTGAACATACATATCTGCACTGGTTAAATGAAAAGTTACATGTAACCAAATATATATATATATATACTTATCCAAAATGATACAATAAGCACACACTCAAGAGACTTTGAATAAGTGCCTCAGTTGAAACTTTTATGTAACAAAAAGAAACAGGTTGTACATATAGTCTACGTTTCAGTCCGCACCGCGGTGTGGACTGAATCGTCGACTATATGTACAACATGTTTCTTTTTGTTACATAAAAGTTTCGACTGAGGTATTTATTTAAAGTCCCGAGAGTGCGTGCTTATTGTATCATTTTGGATAAGTATACATGTTTGGAGCTGCATGACACCCGGGCCGAGTCCATTCCTGGTGAGAATCTTTAAAAGCTGAGTGCACCTATTTTTGGACTATATATATTCCTCTCCTGCAATGCCCTCATTGACCTTCTTTAATCCAGTTTCAGCTGGGTGAATGGCAATTCTTTATATCATGCCAGTGGACTTTCTTTTATCTTCTGATAAAAAGTATTGCAATACAACAAATTGTCACTCAGCCATCTTTCCTGGATAACCCACTACCCAAAATTATAAAACATATAAATACCTTATCCAGCCATGAATAGGGCTTTTAAACACACAGAATTCACCATGTCGCTGAATGCTTGCACAACATTCAATTTACTCCAGCGTAAACAGATCCTTCGTGAAAAGGCTGAACATAGTGCAGCAAATCCTTTGGAAAATAAAAGGCTGAATAATATTTTAATACATATGCTGGAAATTTTTCACTGTTCCAATAGAACAGCCAAGCTAATGTTTGCAATGTTTAAGTTCTGTTAAGGAAGCCTGTTGACGAAACACACCAGGTGTGCTTAATGCATTGCAACTTTGTTTTCTTTGTATCAGCTGTCTATTTTTTTTTTTTTTACATAATATTTTATGCATTGTTTTATTTATAAATTATAATTAAAATGTTACTTTTATATATGCATTACTCTGGTTATGTCAGACTTAATTGTTTTAGCCCTGTCAACAACTTACCGCAATTCCCTTTTAATTATACATCAGCATTACTTAGTGTGCTTTTTTGTCCCACTGCTCTTGTCTCTTTATACCTCATCGCTTGGTAATCCTATTGACTCATTAGACTTTCAATATTATATGTAATCTGATGATACAGTAACCTTTCATACTCTGAATAATGGAGCTATCTACTCCTGGATGTCATAAGGCAAATACTATAAGCCGGCCCATGGTGCCACCTCAGTAGCCCACAATCATCATCAGTATTAATTAAACTATGTGGTACTTCATTATTCAGAAAAGGCAACAGTACATTGGGAAAGATACAAAGTGTATAGTGGGATAGTGTTCCTAATTTGGGGTAAAACTCCAGGACTGCTGGTATGTATGCAATTTTAGGACTTCATTATTATACTGACTGTGAGGCATCTGAAAATAATAAATGTTGGAGAGACTGCGGTCATATTTGTACATTATCCACGTCTTCTATTCGTGTCCCAAAATTAAAACTTATTGGCTTTCAAATTAATTAATAACATATTAGAATTCGATGTAATATTATCCCCGTGTCTTTGTCTCTTTAAGAAAATTCCATTTAACCTGCCTAGATACAAAAAAATTATACTAGGCCATCTTCTAATATCAGCTAATTCCATAATCACTCATCATTGAAATTCACCCACTGTACCAACTGTAGGTGAGGTCTTATTTCTCGTTTTTGAAAATAAAAGGTGTGCATTGTGCTGGGATCTACTTTCACATCTATATTGCAGAATAAATGGTCAATGTGGGAAGATGATGTGAAAGATAAATTCAGACTTTAACCATGTTCCACCTATCTGATTACATACATCCATTTTTTTTTAGTACCATGTTGTTATTATTTACTTGACACTTTATTTTATTTGTGTGCTTAGTTTACTTATTTCAAATCCAAATATTTATATTTATGTGTATTTTATTTGATTGCTTGGTTAGTTTTGACAATGGTTCATAAGTCATTATATATATGCCAGTGTTGTATGTTATATTATTTTAAACCTTTAATAAAAATATTAGAACTGTTTGCATTTGTCTATCTATCAGCTAGAGCTGCTACCTTTACATGGGTATTTTTTTTCTGATAGCAGGTGGGGTCAGTTGATTGCACCATGCACCACTAAACTCTATTTCTCCCAAAAGAGAAAAGTGTTCACATTTTTTCACTGAGCACCTATTGGACACTTTTCTATTTTGAAATTGTGCACATCCTGTTACCAAACAAACTCCTCCTCCACAGCGGATATCCCAACAAACAAGCCTGTTTAGCATTATTAGCATTCTTTTTTTTTTTTATACAATCTTTTACACACATTTGCAATTAACTGCCATTTTCTCTAAATTGCATTGCAGCTATGGAAGTCCTGTTTTTTTATTCTTTCAAGAGATTTTCAAGGTTGACGTATTTGGAATTGTTACACCTTAAACCAACTATAAATCAAGTGAAAAGACAAGGCATTTCCAAACAGCTGATTGAGCCTGCCTTTTGCTATAGCATGGGTGTAATTGTAGGTTTATGGACTCTTTAAGCAATTACCAGCTCAGCATTTATTATAGTAAAGGTTTATTGGATCTAGTATTATATGATGAGGCTGCAGTTCTTGGTACAACATAATTATTTGGAGTAAGGTCAGTAATACATGATGGGAAGAACAGTGCAACAGGAACTTAAAGAGATAGAAGAATTCTGAATCCTCAGATCAGTCCCAAAGATTCTCCCTGATTTCATCAATAGTCCACTGAGATTCAGCTTTGAACAAATAATGTAATATGATATTTGGATAGGATGTAGATTAGAGCAGACAATGCTTATGACTAAATAGTTTCAAAGATTACTGTTTATTATTGAAGAGGAATTGTATGGAATAAAAGAGTTTTATCATTTAAGGGTCTACTCAGGTATCTAGGATTTTCTAAACAAAAATTGGAGCTCTAAGTTCACTTTGGAGAGCATTGGTAATCTGAATGGCCCTTAAATTTGGGATACTCATAGATCACCAATGTGGGCCCAAATCGGAAATAAAATTGGCCAGTGTGACTGATTTTCGTTCCAACATTCTGACAGCCAAACTACTGGGGGGTTTGGCTGACCAAAATGTTAGCCTCGGTCCTCCTCATAGACTTCAATGGGGAGGACTTTTGATTTTACTGGGCCATTTCAGGAGGACCTTGATTATTTTGGAAATAGTAAATCAACACCAGAATAAGTATTGAAAAAATAATAATAATGTTAATTACTATTGCAATATATAACATTAATATATTAGAGTTGTATATAATGTTTTATTTTTTTTTTTGCAAATGTTACCTTTCATTCTTCTGCACTTTTAAGTTCAGTTCTCCAGCTCAAGGTAGGAGATTTGTAATATTTGAAATTTGGATATTGTAGCCAAATTTGGGGACATTTTTGGGGCTGTTGGACCTTTATAAGTATGGGGAATAAACTGAATTCCCCAGGTCATTTTCAAATTTGGCCAAAGATGGTTTCCGTAAAATTTAGCAATTTGGCTAGAAGCCTGATCTGGTCACATTTTTGGACAGATCAAAGCTAACTGAGTAGACCATACAGTCTAACGCTTGAAGCAGCGGAGCACAAATGGATAAATGGCTAACAATCGCATTCTGCTACTTAATTTAGATTATAATAAAAGATCTTCAACAACAAAATCCATGAAACATTAAAGAAAAGATGAAAGAAAATGAATCGGCTAAATGTATTATCACATTATCTGTAGCGTTCAGTTTAACAATCAAACTCAGCTATTCTCTCGAGGAGAGAGGGTAACACTTGGGAGGTATGTGCTAAAACTAAAGAAACAAGACACCTTCCAAAGCCTAGCCTGAATGATACATTTTAAATGCACAGATGCAGCGTGACTAAACATAGCACTGAATAAAACATTCATCCATTAAACAGGTATATTTATGGCAAGGCTTATGAGGTCATTGTGGGTGTTGCTAAATTAACATATCAAAAACACACTGAACGTGGATTTTAGCAAAAGTACAACTAGTTAAGCATTTAAAACATTTGTAGACATTTGTGTAAGGATATCCCTTGGTCCAAACACTGATGTCTTCTCAATTTAACCTTCCAGCTTGGTACTTGACCAGGTATGCTTAGTGTATGTAATGTATTTACCTCACTTGTAATTTACTTATCTCATGAACAACATAATTTGTTGGAGAGAAGAAAAAAAAATATATATAAATAATTTAGATATTTAAATTTACAGATTAAGAAGATATGACAAGACATTTTTTCACCATTTTAAGCACATTGTAAAATGACTGTCACTCTAAAACAAATTAAAATGTATATTTGCAGGTATGCTATTAGGCCGATGTGAACATTAGTTCAGCAGATCTTTACAAATCATCTTGATGAGCGGATGAGCGTAAGTCCTGATTTTGTGTGTAAACTGGGCGCTGTCAGGAATGATAATCTAGATATCCGAGGCATAGGGACACATTTGTGGAATATTTTTAATATAAGTAATAATAATAAAAAATGCAAGTATACTAATATTTGGAATGCAAATTCTTCTTATTGCAGCTTCTAGTATATTGCTGGTAATATTTAGGGAAAGGGGAGCACAACAAAGCAGTAGAAAGTTTGAGTTACGGAATCTTTTATACATTTTTTCCAAATCATTCATTTTAGCCACATCAAAATTACTCAACTACTCATGCCAAATATGACTCATAAAGTGTGCAGGTCATGATGTGATGCATCCTGCCTGGAATTTAGTCATATTGTATAGACTAGACGACTGTCAGGAACCTTGGTTTTCTCCACATTTTTATAAGTAATAATATCCTACTGGGATTTTTTTTAAAAAGGAAGCATTCATTAAACTCCAAAGCTGACAATCAGTGTACTATAATGCCAATAACTTCCAGTAACACAGGAAAAAATGTACTTGTGTATGACCAATTAAAGAGATTTCAGTGCAGTGAGAGAAGACACCTATGTACTAATGTGTCCTGCCTCTGCAGTGCAACATAGGAATGATAGAGGACTCTTTCACCAAATACCTCTCCTTGCCTAGAAAAGTATTTTAACACATGTTATAGTGAGATGTTTTTGAACTGAACATTAAGGGGTCCACACACCACTTATAAGTGAAGCGTACTTGTGGCAGAGCTGGCCTTTGACGATGAACAATACCCAGTGATGTGATGCCAACCTATAGCTGTAAAGACATAACCAGTATTTTTATTCCTAAAAAGCTATTATATTGGAGTGTAAAATAATATATGTTAGTATGTATATATATATTCAGAAACATAAAGTCCCAAGTGATCAGTGCACTCACATCAAAACAAGTTCCAAAAAATTATTAAAGCTCTAGGTTTCATTAAAGCTACTTAAAAACAACAATTGTTATAACAATTATAACAATTGTTATAAGATAACAATTTTGGAGATTTAATCACATATATGACCATCTTATGCTAAGCCCACCACTACGTCAAAGTGCTCCAGTATTGCTGGGTCCTAACACTAAATACTATTCCTTAATCTCTTCATTTGTATTGCATACCAGGGACCAGAAAGGCCTTCCTATTCTACAATTTGATGTGACTGCGTTGATCTCTTTGTATAACTAGTTGGCCTCCAGCAGCACCGCCCTATAACTTATATAGGTAAGTGCATTCTTTCTGGACTTTTGACACCAAAAAAGCTCGGACCCATCTAGTCATGGAGTCCACTAGACCTCTGAAGGTGTGCTGTGTTATCTGGCGTCCCACAGATGTTTGATCTGGGGAATTTGGAGGCCAGATCAACACCGTGAACTCATTGTTGTTTTCCTCAAAATATTCCTGAACCAATACAGTTTCCATGGAAGGGTGTACATGGTCTGAAAAAATGTTTAAGTTGGGGTACGTGTCAAAGTAACACATTAATAGCAGTTCCCAAGGTTTCCCTACAGAATATTGGACAAAGCATCACACTGCCTCTGCCAGCTTGCCACATGTCAGTGGTCATAAATTGTATTGCTGACTTATTTTATTATATTATTTGATATGTATTGTAAGTATATTTATTTTACTTGTTAATATTTTATATTAAACTGTTTATTAATTATTTATTTTATTAAACATGACCTTTTTTATTTTCTGTTTGAATGTTTGAGGATTTTGGCTACTTTCTTTCTGAAAAGGTAGTCAGTACTTTCAAGGCTACTAAATTGGTTTAGCTGAATTCAGTTGGAATTCTGCATAGTTTCGGCCTCGGTTCAGTTAATTCCTTCTGAATTAGGTCTAATTCTGAGACATTTTGGTGATGCCTAAACAGCCCGATTTAATGGGTCATTCAGATTCACTGAAATGATCTGAATTAGGGCAAGATTCGGAGCTCACATTTCCACATTGAATTGAAGCTACCTGAATCAAGCTCTAACTCTTTTTTTTTTAATGAAATCATGTGTTGCATTTTTTAGGTTCTGTGCAGTGTTTCTAACAAAAAAAATTCTACATCATTATGGGGTCAGGGGTTCCATGAATGAGTCTGATAAGTAAAAATGGATTATTTTACATGCACACCTATGAGTGTGTGTTTCAAATTATATTTATGTCATGGTTTTACTAAATATTGAACCTTAGTAATTCTAAAATAACCATTAGTGGTTGATTAACTGATAACTCAAAACATATGCTTTATTAATAAAATTAACTTGTAGCAAACACCAAAGTGCACAATCAATACATAGAGATGATGAGAGATTAAAAATATGTGTTCTGCAGTTATTCATTTCTCTCTAGTGTTTTTTGGGAAAGTGATAAATTATAGCACCTTACAGATGTTTTACAGTGGTCTATCCTGCTAGATTTGTTACAATACAAACTAGAAATGTATCGGTTTACCAACTAATATTGATTTCTACAAATAAAGAACAATAAGTGCGCTTGGAGCAAACTGTGATAAAAAATATATGTGATAAACACAATAAATATATATATATATATATATATATATATAACACCTTATAGGTGACAATGTGAAATAATATCCTGAGGAATCAGGAGGAAGCTTTGATCCCCCTCAAGGGGATGCACTCACAGGATGGCTGGATAATAGTTGCACTTCAAGGGTAAGATGTCGTTTTGTAGAATCCTGCTGTGGCTAATCTGCTTAGATTTTGGCTCAGGAACAAAAAATGGAAGTTTTCTCTGTCAAACGTAGTGGGCGCCACACAGCTGCAGGAGAAATATAAAGAACAGCAGGGTGAGTCCAATCCGCTACGCGTTTCACCCTTCGTGGGCTTCTACCAGACGCCTATATATATTTATTGTGTTTATCACATATATTTTTTATCACAGTTTGCTCCAAGCGCACTTATTGTTCTTTATTTGTATATATTGTCTGTTTTTGTGTGGTTTAGGGACACACTGCCTAAGTGCTGCTAGAGTTGTGATTGCAGCGCTGGGTTCACTTTTTTAATATGTGTACACTTTTAATATTGATTTCTGCTTGTAATAATAGCCTTCAAAATAGTTGTTGCAGTCAGTATCTGGCCTACATAGTTACTTTGTACTTAATAATTAGTAAATCTTTTAATATTTTAGTGCTACTTCCACCAATTTATTGAGAGAAAAGGTCTGTCTCTGATAGGGAGTCGCCAGACAGAATGTTACCATTCACAGAAAAGAAATGGCAAGAAATTGTTTTTTAGTTCCTCTGTGGCAGACTGATAAATAAAGGGTTTTAAGAGTTTACCTGATTAGAAGCCAATCCATGCCACTGCATGCTAGGATGAGATGGTGCAAGCAAATGAGAGTGGAACAAGAGACTGAATGGCTTGCTTAGATCTACATCTAGCCATTAACAAAAAATAAGGGTTTATGGATTTTCATAAATATGCTTGTTTATAAAATAAATAAATAAATAAGCAGGGAAATAAATCAAAGTACTATTTTTCAAATATGAGTAATACTTTCACAATAATGAATAGTTTTATTCTAGATTAGGCCAGCTCTTACACTTTATAAATAAAGAAAAATACATTTCCCCTTGGACATGTGCAGAAGCAGAACTAAAGGAAAATGGCCAGTCAATTAGATATGTCTGAAAATAATTGTTTTTCAGGCTTAACCTTTTTGATGATGAACCTCAAATCAGTTATGTAATTTTTCTTGGCGTAAAGTTTTTGAGATAAACTGTTCATTGCTTGGTATTAGTAATGATCTCTGAGTTTTTACTGAGCATGCTTATAAAAATAAATAGGATTTATATTTTACAATGTATTCGAATAATTTCATCCAGTAGGTGTCAGTACATATTTACTGTTGTAACACATGACCAATGCTTTCCAGAGAACAATATTTTCTGTGAACTGTCTCTAGTCTGACATGCTGCCAACAACTCCTTTTTTTTGTTGTTAAATTCCTCTCCTTCAACTTTCCAAAGTTTACAGTTATTGCAACACACAGATTTTTCCACTATCATATTTAACCTAGAAGTTACCTCTGTTAAAAACTAAATAAATAAAATTAAAAATTATTTTATATATTGCACACAATAGCATTACACCATTGGTTTACAGAAGTACTGTATTTGCCTGATTATAACAAATGATTGTCAGGTAACGCTGTTTTCCTGGAAGTCTCATCAGTGAAGCTATCCAGTAAAGTGAAAGTAAAAAAAAAAAAATGCCCGCTGAACCACCAAATCACTGTGACAGCCAGTAACAACAATGGGCGTTTAAAAGTGACAGGCACGCTCACAAATGCCTCTGGATTGAGGCAGGCCTAAAAATTACCAAAAAATAGGCTTCCTTCTGTTTATCACGTGACATATGTCATTACATAATGGATTCTTTGCACATAGGTGAATGTCTGTGTTGTTTCTGCCTGAACTACCACTTTTGACTTCTGCCTTCAGTGAGAGAGCTTAACCACATTTCCTGTTTTAGGATTTTGCCTACTTCTCGATATCTGATTTGATATCCTGTGTATGACTGTCTTGGACTCACCAGCACTGATCTTTTGGCTTTTTCTTGAACTTTCTTATATCTTCACCAGTCTGCAGAAGCTCTGGTGCATTCACTTTTCCAGCCAACTGTTCATTTCCTGCAACAATAACAGTTCTCTTTTTGCATGCCTTACATGTTGGTCGCTTGGTTATGTGATCAGTGCTGCTAAGTGCCCAATCATCACTACCTGTAGCCCAACCAGAAGGTAACTTCAATCAGGATGAAAAACTCTGCCACGCTCCCTGAGTCTTAGTGAAGACCCTCACCAAGTCTTGCCCTAGGGATCCTCCTTCCAGTGGTTACCTTACATTTCAGAGTTCATTGACAGGTTATACTAGATCCAAATGTGTGACAATAACTTGTTTTTATAATTCTTATAATTACCTCATTTTCACTCTTTCAGTCTTCAACTACAGCTGACATGGGATGTATTTGCAGTATATTTAATTTTTTATTAATAAAATAATATTATGACAGATTGATATATTTTCAACAAACATAGAATCATAGGATGTGATAAGAACCATGTGGCCAATCTAGTCTGCCCAATAAAGCAAAACATTACATGACATGAATATTTATTTATGACATGTGAATAAATAACTGTTCTGTACAGTAAAGAATTAAATTAAAAGAAAAGAAGTGAATTTTGGGAGAAAAGTAGAAGAACCACCGGGGTGGAAGTGATGGAAAAATAATATGTAGTATTCAATTTATGTATAAAATAAGTTATATTGAGACAAAAGTAAAATATAATTTTATAAAATTATATAAATACAGTAAAAGATTGTAGGCAGGAAATACATTCTAAACAAAAATGTAATACATTTCAGAAACACTTTACAATTAAGAAAAATACAGATGTAGTTAAAATTAAAATGCTGTACAACAAATATTTTTACATATCATTTTTGAATGTCAGAAGTTTATGGAATCCAACTAGATTTAGAAACCTGATGTGTTTCACTTAAATCATCAAAGATTGTTATAGACAGCAAAATAGAAAACGTTCTGACCAAGTAAATATAAAATATGTCAGTGTAGACAATCTGTTACATCTAAAATGTTCTTAAATTGCTAAAAAGAAATCTCTATATACACCACCTTTTAGGTATGAAAAGAGTTGCTATATTTTTAAAAAATATAGTTAATAATGGAAATCATACAACTTATTTTTGGTATGAAGGAGATTTTTACAGACAAAAAAGGTGAACTGTGATGGGAACATACACACCCATAGCACACATCTTTCACTTACTGCAGCATACGCACAAACCATATAGATTATCCCAGCAAATTATCTCCATTGATAAAAAATGTATAGACAACCCTCCCTATAGCATTTATTTGATATATAAAAAATCCAGTTTTCTCTCTGTAGACGACTCCTTTACAACATTGCAGGGAAATCACTATTTAAAAGTCTGCTCATTTACACATCTGTGTACCTGCTCAGAAGGGAAACAGAACATTTCCCAAAGAAACAGAGAATTTATCCAAACCTTAATAACCCGCTCAATGAGTTAGGAGTTACAGTCTTACAGCCTTATTGCAGAAGTAAGATAATAATACACTATAAATGTCCCAAATTCATATTTCACATCTTAATAACAAAGTTATGTATATTAAATGGTCTCATATTTTCAGGAGTTACTGTCAACTGTCTTCTCATTTTGATAAATAAATCGTATTGGCTACATACTAAAGTCTTTGGAAGAAGTTCATTTCATTTACTTCTGCTTGGTTTTATAAATTAGGTTACACACATTAGAAGTTCCTTGTAGCACTTTATTAAATAAATAAAAGATAAAGTTTGTCTTTTTAAATCATTTAACCCCTTAGTGACAAGACATTTTCACCTTGACTTTCCCTTGGTGACAATGGCTGTTTTGACATTTCTAGGGTGTTTGTGTTTAGCTGTATTTTTTTTCTTTCTCTCATACAGTCCCCACACAAATTGTATGTTGCTTTTATCGTCATAAGAAGGGATTTCATTAGATACCATTATGTTCATCATATCTTATAATTTACTACAAAAAAATCATAAAATATGATGAAAAATTAAAAAAAAACCCATTTTCTATCTTTGACCTAAAATATAATTTATACAAATAAAATCATTAAAAAAGTCCCCGTCTAAATAGTTTCTAAATGTTGACCCGAGTTCAAAAATATGCATGTTTCCATATTTTTCGGTATTTTTTTGCGAGTTATGGGGCAAAAAACAAAAATAGTGTGTTTTGGTTTTTTCCTATATTGACCTTTTGACCCCAACCCGAACCCAAAATTTAACCCTAACACTAAATTTAACACCAACTCTAATCCTTATTATATCCCTTAATATGTTTTAAATTTAATTTAATTTTAACCCTATCCCTTATGCTAAAAAATATTTAATTTTAACCCTATAGGCTAATATAGCTATATAACCTGTTTTTAATTCATTAAATATGTATTTTAAATATTTTCCATTGCAATGCTACTTAACTACCACTAGGGGCAGTCAAGTTTCATATTCAGAGCGACGGAAGTGGAGTTACTTTCACTTCCGAAGCTCAGACCGGCAGAGGGCTTAGCCATATTGACGGAGCAGCATGCTCCGTCAATATGGCTCCCCACGATCGCTCCGTGGGGCGATCGTGGGTGCCCCAAAATAGAAATTTCGGTGCTGGCTATGGTTGATCGCGAAAACCGCTTGATTCACTGCAGGACGGGCCAGGCACGTCCTTTGTCGTTAAGGGACTTTCTCCCAGGACGTGCCTGGCATGTCCTTTGTCGCGAAGGTGTTAATATTGTATCTTACCAATGTTTCTCTTTCTGATATATATATGTATAGTTCCAAACACCTTTCAAGTAATACTGTTTAATTAAGGAATTATCTTCCTTAATTCCATGTAATTAAGTTTTAGCGACTATATTTTTAATTCACACCTATTTCTCAATGCAATATTATTCCCATATACTTGAATTATATTTGTTATTTGTAAGGAAGTATTGTAAGTTATGTTACTGTATTTTACTTCGTGCAATAGCTAAATGTAAACAATTTTTGCTATTTGCAACAATGTCATATACAGTTTATGTTAATATACTTTTTAAATATGTTTTGAATGGATATATATCATTGTATCCTGCAATAAATAACTTTAGAGCTCATTGTATAGCTATAAATGGATCTCTTTTTTTAGTTTTAACTATGTAAATGCCAGATACAATTCTAAGTCTAAAATTTATTAAAAATATGAACCAAATTGACCTATTTCTGTAGAACCAATGTTAGCAATAAAAGAGCTAATAATAGATTGTCTATAATGATATTCAGAAATAATATCTTATACAGCATTTTAACAACTACACATTTATTGTTTTTGATTGTCAAGTTTTCTTCTTAAATTTATGAAAGATTAGTTTCCTGTCCTACAATCTTTTACTGTAATGGAGAAATGTGGTATCAGGTGCTAATAGAAATATATTACATTAGATCTATAGCTGCTCTATATCATTGTGAGTGTAAATCCCTCTAACACACATTAATACAGATAAATAAAGGTGACAACAATAGAGCACTTAAAATATGTGTTCACTTGTGATAGAGAGTCATGTGAAGCTCTTCATTTGTGGGGATGGGATACTTCTGCGTGGCTGCTTCATTGCAGTCGCTTCACCTCGCCCTCTCGTGTGAAGGCCAGTTCATCATGCGAGAGGTCATTGCAGAGATTTCATCGTGGGACAGTCCATCGCAGGATCGGGTGTATTAGCATTATGGTCCGGGGGGGGTTTTCATTTATACGGGGGGTTACTCTGATTGTAAGCAATGACTGTTAAGCACTGAACTGCCATGGTGAAACGGCCACATTGTGTTTCACTGCTGACAGTTCAGCGCTCAAACTGCCGCGCTGAACTATCATAGACCCTCAAAAGTTCCCTTCTGCTGTATTTTTAGGCTGGATGCTCCATAAAGTAACCAGAAGAGATAAAGAAACACAGACTAGTGCAGACAACTCCAGGATACATACATTAAATATACACCTTTTGTAGAAATAAACTTACAGATAATATACTGCTCAGTGGTGTCAGCAAATGACTTAAATCAAAGTCAGACCACAGGTAATTCACCTTGAATTCATTTCCAGTGGATACAAGAGATGGAACAGCTCCAAACAGGTACTGGCTCAGCTCCAAATATCAATATATTTCCTCACAAGGAGATAAGAAAACTGCATAGTGTAAAAACTTTAAAATGTTAAACAGAGTTTAAGCTTACTCTTAATGCTTGTGAAATGTTCAGGTGGTTCACAGTATTGAAGAAAGAAACAATTGGAATCGTGATCAAACCCCTGGAATAATGTATATTAATGATGTTTTTAAAATAGATTTACTGCCCTACAATCTTTTCCTGTAGATATATAATTTTATATCTCATTTTCCTTTGTCTTCATTTTACTAAGTTTACATTGAACAAATATCACATATAGTCCAGACATTCCCAGTTACATCACACAAATCTAATGCTCAAAAAACTTAAACAGACATACTACACTAACAGCAACAAGGCAGGTACATTGCTTGCCAAAAGACTTAAAAAACAAGATGTAAAAAAAGCCATACCATTCATTTATTCCACCAATGAGGAAAAAATAATGAATCCTGACAAAATTCCAGATGCCTTTGCCCATTATTATTCTAAACTATACAACCTGAAAGATGACCAATTAACCCACCAACCCCAAAAGGAACAAATAGAGGATTTCTTACAAACCTTGAACCTCCTCAAATTAAAAGACACCCAACATACTCATTTAAAAGACCCAATCACTACAGAAGAAGTAAAATAAGCTATTAAAAAAAACCTTCCTATTAACAAAGCTCCTTGCCCAGACAGATACTCTAACCTTCATAACAAAACCTTCTGTGTTACATTGACTCCATGTCTGACTAACGTATTCAATTCCTGTAGCACAAAAGGAACCTTCCCATCCTCAATATTGACAGCTCACATAACTACAATTCCCAAGCCTGGTAAGCCCACAACACAACATGGTCAAACTTCTGTCCCCTATCTTTTCTTAACACAGACATAAAATTAGATGCAAAAATACTAGCAAATAAAATAAAAAATATCCTCCCCTCCCTACTCCTTTACGATCAAGAAGGCTTTATCAGCGGTTGACAGGCCTCAGATAACACAAGGAAAATATCATATATAATCTCCCAAGCTCGCAGTACCAACACCCCAAGCCTATTACTAGCTATTGATGCTGAAAAGGCATTTGACCGCCTCCACTGGAAATTCCTAGAGGCAATCATGAGAAAATGTAATTTCCCTGAAAAATATATCATGGCAACCTTAGCTTTATATGCTAAATCCTACTTTAGCTGATTTCAGAATCCTTTTATATATCCAACGGATCCAGAGAGGGATGCCCCTTATCCTCCATTATATATATATTTATTGGCATTAGAACCATTCATAAACAAGTGCAATGTGCTACGCTGGTTGAACCACATATTAAAGTTATTTATAGATGGTACTTGGTTCTGCACAGGCTGGCAAAGATGTACCCAGAAAAATCTCCAATATGCTGGCGATGCAGCCAAGGGGAGGGCACTTATTTATACGTCTGGTGGGGCTGTACAAGAATCAAGAAAGAGGTTGATAAAATATTTGATTATATTATGGAAATAACAAATATAAGTTTAGATAGGAAGCCAGAAGTAGCATTATTAAACATGCATTGGCCCAAGATGAAATGGAGTACTTCAAATTTTATCACCCACTGCTTTGCAGCACTTAAGATTGTGTTGGCCCACAATTAGAAACAATCTAAAGAGCTCTCTTGGGACTAAATTAGAAATCAATTGCGTTCACATATTAGGATGGAAAGAGACTTGAGCTGGTCTTTTTTATAGTCTCCAAAAATACATAAATTATGGGATAAGTGGCAAAATCAGATCGAAAGCCCATGCTTAGATGCGCTTGACCAAGTGATAGTCCGGAAAGTGCTCCCGCCACTCCCTCTGTGTCATCGGGGAAAAATGTGTAAATGTTTGTCTGATAAAATGTGTGGGATATACCACTTGAATTAATATACTGAACTATTGCATTTTGAAATTGAATCCCATTATGTATGTAAAATATGAATGTTTTAATGTCTGGATATTAAAAAGTAATAAAAGAATAATTGGAAAAAAAACACTTGCAGAAGCCAAAAGAACGAACCCTCAGATAAAAGGTTTCTCATACACTCAAGACAAAGAGCCCAAACTAGGTCTATTTGCGAACGACATCCTCATTGCTTTGATGGAACCAAATAACACATTTACAATCCTTATTAAGACTTTACTGCCAAATCTCCTACCATAAAGTTCACAAAACCAAAACTCAAGCATTACCCATTGGAATCCCGAAAACAACATTGTTGACTCTGCGACAGATATACCCTTTCAAATGGAGAAAAGACTCCATATCATATTTGGGTACACACCTCACCAAAAATGCAACAAATCTATTGGAAGCCAATTTATTAAAAGTTTGGAAAAAACAAACAAACAAGAAATGCACAGTATTCCTGTCTTGTCTTGGCCGAACAGCAGCAATGAAAATGTCTGTGTTGCCAAAACTGCTTTACATATTCCAAACCCTACCAATACACACACACCCTCCTACTCTTCTCGATAATCGAACATGTATAAAAATATTTATGGATGGCAATAAACCAACCATTGCAAACAAATGGTTAATACTACCTTTAAAGGAGGCAGGACTGGGAATAACATCTTTCCCACATTATTACCATGCAGTGAGAATGGCACAAAACATCATATTTCATGCCCCTCTGGGAAAAATAGCCTGGGTGGACATGGAAGATTCACAAATGACCCTGTATGGAATATGCGACATCCTTTGGTTACCTAATTACCCACACCCAAAAATGAAAACACTTTTGCCAAGCACAATAACAACTCTCAAAACCTGGAAACTATGTTCCTCTTCTATAGTAGAACTTAACCAGTCTACTCCTTTCCCCCTCTTATTTCCCTCGCTTAATTTTCAATTATGAACTCCTGTTACAATTTCAGTGTATGACAAGAAGGAACTTATGACAGTTTCATAATACTTGCAATATGACAAAAGTAATCCTACATGTCAAAAACAAAAATTCATTGTTTTTTTTTTTTAATGTTTATTTAGAAGGTAACATAGTAACATAGTAATTTAGGTTGAAAAAAGACACAAGTCCATCAAGTTCAACCCTTCTACCTATCATTACAGCTTTTGATCCAAAAGAAGGCAAAAACCCCTAAGGAAGCTATTTCGAATTTTGCCTCCTGGGGGAAAAAATTAATTCTTGACTCCAAGAGGCAATAAGATTTCTCCTTGGATCAATAAGCTCTATTATTAATGCATATTCTATTATTAATAGCCCTGTATGTTCTGCTTTCCTAAAAAAACATCCAAACCATTTTTAAATGCATCTATTGTGGTTGATAGCACTACCTCTCTTGGCAGGAGTTACATAACTTTATTGTCCTAACCGTAAAGAATCCCTTCCTTTGCTGTCTATGAAATCTTTGCTCTTCCAGTCTGAGGGGGTGACCTCTTGTTCTTTGTACCTTTCTGTTAATGAACAGGTCACTGGAGAACTCTTTATATTGGCCCTGCACAAATCTATACAATGCTATCATATCCCCTCTGAGACGCCTTTTTTCTAACGTATATAAATGCAATTTTTTAAGTCTCTCTTCATAACTAAGATCTTCCAATCCCCTTATTAATTTTGTAGCTCTCCTTTGCACTTTTTCTAGTTCCTTTATATCCTTTTTAAGGACTGGTGCCCAGAACTGTACTGCATATTCAAGGTGAGGTCTTACCATTGATTTGTAAAGAGGCAAGATGATATCCTCCTCCCGTGAATCTATACCTCGTTTTATACATGCCAATATCTTATTGGCCCTTGCAGCTGCTGACTGGCATTGGGCACTGTTGCCAAGTTTGTTATCTACAATTAATCCTAAATCCTTTTCATTAGTAGTTTTTCCCAGGGAAAAACCATTTAAAGTAGATGTTGCTTTGTTATTATTTTTCCCATAATGCATAACGTTACATTTGTCTATATTGAAACTAATTTGCCACTTTACTGCCCAGTCCCCCACTCTGTCCAAATCTTCCTGCAAATAAAAAACATCAAGATTAGTCTTTATTGCCTTACCTAATTTAGTGTTGTCCGCAAACACGGAGACATGGCTCTCAGCACAATGTGGCAGATCATTAATAAACAAATGAAAAAGAAGAGGGCCCAAAAGAGACCCCTGAGGTACTCCGCTCAATACCCTTGTCCAATTTGAGGATTTTACATTTACAACAACCCTTTGTATTCTATCTTTTAGCCAATTTTCAATCCAAATACATACATTTGCCCCCAAACCTATTTCTCTCAATTTGTAGAGTAACCTTTTGTGTGGAACTGTATCAAATGCTTTCGCAAAATCCAAATAGATCACATCAACTGCCACATCTATATCTATATTTTTAATGACTTCTTCATAGAATGTTATTAAGTTTGTTTGACAAGACCTGCCTTTCACAAAACCATGTTGACTTTTACTAATTATATTCTGGTTCAAGATGTATTCTTGAGTGTATACCTTTAGCAATCCTTCAAATAGTTTCCCCACTACAGATGTCAAACTCACTGGCCTATAATTTCCTGGCAGAGATTTTGATCCCTTTTTAAATATTGGAATGACATCCGCCTTTCGCCAGTCTGTTGGCACTGTACCTGAACTGAAAGAATCCCTAAAGATCATAAATAGTGGTCTGGCCAGAATTATGCTTAACTCTCTAAGTACCCTTGGGTGTATACCATCTGGCCCTGGGGCCTTGTCTATCTTAACAGAGTTTAAATGCTAAAGCACTTTTTCCTGTGTCAGCCAATCCCATGTTTGCGGCGAATGTCCCATAACTTTCTGCAGCAGGGGCTCTTCCATCTGCTCTTCCTTAGTATAAACAGAAGAAAAAAAAGTATTTAAAATGTCTGCTTTCTCTCTGTCCTCACTTACCAAATTTCACATTTGGGATAACAAGGGCCCAACATTTTCCCTCTTTAGCTTTTTTCCATTTAAATATTTATAAAACATTTTGGGGTTAGCTTTACTCTCCTTGGCAACCCTTTTCTCATTTTCCAATTTAGCCATTTTAATTGCCTTTTTGCAGGCTTTGTTGGCCTCTTTGTACTCTATAAATGATAATGCTGATCCCATGTTTTTAGAATGTTTGAATGCCATTTTCTTGTTTTGTATCTCCTGTTTCACGTTACCGGTAAGCCACACTGGTTTTGATTTGTGTCTTTTGCATTTGCTTCCCAAAGGTATATATTGGGATGTGTACTTGTAATGTGTGTTTAAATGAATTCCACTTGTCTTCTGTGTTTAGTCCAGAAAACAATCGTTCCCAGTCTAAATGTTCAATCGATGCCCTTAGTCCATCAAAGTTAGCCCTTCTAAAATTAAGTGTTTTGGTGGCGTAGTTACCAATTTGCTTTTTTGCATTAATCTCAAATGAGACCATATTATGGTCACTATTCCCCAAGTGTTCTCTTATTTGGATGTTTGAGATAAGCTCCTCATTGTTTGTTATTACCAAATCCGGACAGGCATCCATTCTAGTTGGGGTGTATACTAACTGTAAGACAACTTTTTGTAAAAGGATAAGCTATCATTATAGTTAAAAGTTATTCCGTTCAGAATTGTTATTTGTAGAGTTTTTTCAGAGTAATTAGAGGAAAAATACTTTTACTTTTCTACTACCATATTTGTGACAGTGTCTGGCGTCCAGTGATTGAACCCTGCAAGGAAGGTGCAATCTCATATTTCAAAGAAATGTGTACTAGCTGTTCTGGGATTTATTCACAAACAAAGCAGATTGTGGAAGCTAAACGTGAGTTTGTAATTTGACAAAAGGTTTTGGAACTCGACAATTCATTTTCTGCACTTAACAGTTTAGATTTTTCTCTAGTTATTTTATGTAAGTAAAATACTGAAAACTTTAACAGTATAAATGAAAATTAAGACAATTAATTGTGATCTGTAAATATTGGTGCTGCAATGGCAGTTGTATATATATAGTCCAGAACATGAATGTTTAGGCAAGTTTTTTTTTTTTAAACCCCCCCCCCCCCCCCCCCCCCCCAACATGCAATAGCTGAGATGAGGGCATAATGAATGTGGAGGGAACTCTGAAGGAAAATTCAGTATACCGCTCAACACTAATGTGTAGAAATGGAGCCTCTACGAAACAGAATTTTGGAGGAAGTTGTCCACCATTAATCAGGTGCTTTTCAGTGCTGGATGTTTTTATATAATGGGTTGTGTCAGGAGTTAGCAATCAGTGGGTCTTGGTTATAAAGACAAAATAGGTGGTATTTTAGGAAGAAGCGCTAAAATAGTAGTAGTAACTCTGGAAACCAGAGTTATGGCAGTTTGCTCCAAATTTAGCACTTTTAAAAATAATAGCACTTGTTTTGCCTTAATAAATTTGGCCCAGTGTTTGGAGTTAGAATTATATATTGATGCATGCAGCAATATCGCCACTATTTGATGTTCTTTACACATGCAATGTTTTCCAAATACTGTAAGTTGTTTTAATCATTTTAATCTGTAAAAATAGAAACAAAATGGTTTCATCACTGTAATTTTTCTACAGCAGGACATAGAAATTGTTCAATGATATATGGCTAAACATATTTCATTTCTAAAATTTAGTTTTCATCAATCATGCTGTTACATTGCAAAGATCTATGTACAGATTACAGATTAACCTGGATCTGTGGACACAATTTGTAGTTATCAGTATCAGACAAGATTTACTGTACACGTCAAAGACAGACTAAACCCAAAATATATATTTTATATGACAGGTCATTTTTACCTTTTGTGTATTATTTCTGAATAGTACCACCATTCACCCATTCACAGTCTTGTCCAAAAATGAAACTTGCTGCTTCTCTCAAGCCAATTGAGTGACCTGTTCATCGTTCCTAGTGGTGTGCCTGTGTGCCAATCATGTAAACTGGCAGGGAGTATATAATTTGTGAATAGGAATGCAAATGAGATTATTCTAAGGAGAATACAAATGAAAGTGTAAACAGTTAAAGTACAGCCCAAAAATAAGTTTGCATTACAAGTAGATATTTTAAATAGAAATGCATTAAAGAAAAAGAAAAAGAAAAAACCTTATTGAGTACACTAAATAAGTACCTTATTTAGAACTGTCAGTTCTTGGTGAGAGTGGCTTCCATTTCTTTGTTTTGTCTCCATAAATATTAAAAGGCCATTAGGGGCTTAACTTTCTAGTGTTTAATTATTTTACACATTTGCTATTATTGATCCGGTCCAGTGTTTAGTTATTGGGGTGTTTTCTTTCCTGTTCACAATGGCAGTATCCACGCTGTGTAATTGTCTATCATGGCAAAACACATGACACTATGGTTTTCTTGATTATTATCTGGCTATGAATTTACTTTACTGCAAATATAGTTTGAATATGTTTTTACCTGGGACTATCTGTGAAGTATTTGTCATACAAGGACAAAGAGGTGTGCTTGTTCACTCACATTATCAACCTATTCTATATGTCATGGCAAGGGAATGCCGACCATAGCTGCGCTCTGACTTGTTCCACACACTGCATTGCTGAAAGTCTGGTGAGGTGACCATCAAGGAGGCTTGCTCTATTGTATTTGTTATTGTGAGTAACTCTCAGTTATATCTAGGTTTGCCACAGAGCCGGTACTGAAGTCAATGTTTAGTCTACAGAGGCAATAGCATGCCTGGTATTTTTGTGAAGAAAAGGTGCCAACCCTAGTTACATTACATTAGTTACTTTGATCATATATATCAAACATACATGTCAAACAGGCTGGGATCTTATTCAGGCTTTAATTAATTTTAGAAATAGACAGCTATTATAAAAGTTAATATGAATTCATGGTTTAGAAAAACAATACTGATATAGTATTGTCCTTTTTTTTCTTAGAAAGGGGACAGGAAGAAAATAACAGCTAACATTCCATACATAAGTTAACATTCCACAGATCATTAAATATCTGTTTCCACTGTGGAATTGTTTTGCCAGACTCATACAAAAGCAGAATATGAACATTTCCACTGAGTTCTATGAGACAAGAACAAATGAGCAGTTTAGAGGTCTTACGTCACCATCTACACTTGTATTGTAATTTGTGACTAGTTTTTCCAGACACATTTGTCTTTTATTAAACAGTCTTGCATGTGCGTATGAAGTCTGTCTAAGACGTTCTCAACATTCCCTTGTGACCTGATCAAACTGTGCATTAAGGTACTTGGAAAAAGATAATGACATACTTTAAAAAGCAAATTGTTAATATGTTGCACTTTAATTGACACTGATTATTCTAGTTGCTTCTTAGCTAACTCTCAATGGTCCTCTTATATAAACAACCTTAGGAAGATGGGTCCTCTTATGTCACCTACCCTAGGAAGCTGGGTCCTCGCATTTCACCAATCCTAGGAAGGTGGATCCTCTTACATCATCAACCCTAGGAAGTTGGGTCCACTTATGTCACCAAACCTAGGAAGCTGGGTCCTCTTATGTCACCAAACCTAGGAAGCTGGGTCCTCTCATTTCACCAATTCTAGGAAGCTGGGTCCTCTTATGTCACCAATTCTAGGAAGCTGGGACCTCTCATTTCACCAATTCTAGGAAGCTGGGTCCTATTATGTCACCAATTCTAGGAAGCTGGGACCTCTCATTTCACCAATTCTAGGAAGCTGGGTCCTCTCATTTCACCAATTCTAGGAAGCTGGGTCCTCTCATTTCACCAATTCTAGGAAGCTGGGTCCTCTCATTTCACCAATTCTAGGAAGCTGGGTCCTCTTGTGTCACCAATTCTAGGAAGCTGGGTCCTCTCATTTTGCCAATTCTAGGAAGCTGGGTCCTCTTATGTCATCAACCCTAGGAAGCTGGGTCCTCTTATGTCACCAAACCTACGAAGCTGGGACTCTTCAAAGAGGTGGTGCATTAAGTGGGGGGAGTCCCTTCAGTCACTAACATTACTAAGTAGCTGTCTAGCATTAAAAGTAAATATAAAGTGCTACCCTATTTCCGGAGGGGAGTTAATGTATTTATGTCACTTATGTACAATATTTTGCAAATACAATTATCTTAAAGAGACCAGTGTATCTGCAAACTGGAGGAAGAGTTCAGCAGTACCCCTTGTTGTATTACCACCTGGCAGCAGGGAGCATTGTGACTCATGTTTTCTTTTGTCAGTCCTGGCAACTTTAGATCAGTGTGCGTGAATGGGCTGGTGTGAGAATGTCATTACATCATATTTCAAATGGGATCCAGCTGATGACAATCAAAAGGTATGTACAAGGATGGATGTGTCAGCTGCGATAAATTTGACACTGTGTGGTATAAAAAGGAAGTAATGAGCACAAGAAAATGCAAAAAAAGACCAACCTTAGATATGTATTTGATGTGATGACTTTTTAATTACATGTCATTCCATGATTTAACCAGTGCTATGTTGTTCACATTCTGTGAATATTGTTTCCATTTATGTTATGAATTTCTTTAGTACATGCCTCCCACAATGCTTAGAAAATAAGGGTTATTTTTTTCCTATGGCAGAATGCAATGAATACTAATCTAGACAGAAAATGGACATCCAGGGATTTCTGGGAAGCAAAGCAATCTATCATAAACTGTGTCTGTCACTATTGACTAATTTGTTTTCAGTTATAATACTAATTTATGATATGTGCACTTATTATATTAAACTTGTATAACCTACTGTTCTTTAATTATCATGCTTTGGTGTTTATTAAGCACAGTAAACTTCATTCTTCCTTCCTAAGGGCAAGAAATGTTATTGCATGTAACACACGGGGTCAGGGATAGTATTAGACTCTGAGTGCCCAAGATGAGGAGCTGCGATGCATGGGTGGAAATAGGGGCCCAGTGCTGGGTAACTGCAGCTTGAGGCTCCAGATTTGCCTAGCCACATACAGAGATACAGAGGCCCTGTGGAGGGAGCTGCTGTATCCAGTAGGTCATGGCTAGGACTGAGAAACCTTGCAGACATCCTGGAGCATGCATGGATAATAACTCTACAGGAAAGCAGGATGTTGCAGGCTAGGACAGAATAAACTAAGAGACAGACAAGGCAGAGCAAAAGTAGAAAAAATACTGACGAGAGCAAGACAGAAGAGAAACCAAACTAAGGATAAAAAATACAAGGCACAGAGATACAGATAATAACATAGATATGATTCAGGGTACAGAACTTAAAGGGACAGGCACAGAGATAACTAAGACTACATACAGAGGACAGGGCTAAGGAACACAAGATAAACATAGAAAGGAACAAACCAAAACAGGGAAACTAGCCTAACACTAGAGATGTTAAATGGTGGGGGTTTGGTTCACCTATTGACCAATTAGATATTAGCTTGCCAACCATGTCAGGTACCCCACAATTAGGCAAAGCTAATTAGGCATTAGCTAATGCATGCCAAAAGTTTAAAGTTGCACATACATACAAACAGAGAGTACCTGTAGACTGTGCTGCACAGGACTGAACAAAAATGGTTGTGGTTTATATAGAAGCAAACAAAGTAGAGGGAAGCAGAGAAAACCTGGAAAGGAATGTAATTCCATTGGAACTTCCAATTTTGTAAGTTGCTCCAATAATGGAGGCCGTTTTTTACTAGTAAACTGTACTACTCTATGTGGCTTTTATCCTTTCTGCACAGAAACATCTTCTCCAGATATCCTGGACAAAGTTTTCTTGATGCCTGACACTCACCTGAGTTTGTGAGTGTGATACTACACATTATTAAATACAATTTGTATTCAACTACCAAGTATTATTACACTATGATTTTCCTTGTGTTTACATTGTTTTATGTGTAATCCAGCGCTGCTACACTTCCCTACCTATTTCTACATATAAGTACTGTGAGGCGTGTACTGTGTACGCAGCTGCGTTTTTTGAGGTACAAATATATTTGTCTAATTCCACAGTGTTTTCACTTCACTCTTTAATATGGAATATAATGACAGGCAGAGCGGAAATCCAGAAATGGATCAGAACAAAGAACAAGGTAAACATGGAAACAGGGCAGGAATGAGCATAAATAATAAACAAGAAAGCAAAGCAAGAAGAATACAGAAATGCCTGGATCCAGCATGAGTGAGTCTGCACATGGGTTAATGATCACAGAAATCCATTTGAAGGGATAGAAGGAAATATGCAGTGCCCAAATTATCCCTTCAAATGGATGCAATGACAATTAAAATGCAATCACATTTAAAAATCCGAATAGTTTATGACCCGGGCTGACCAATACTGAAGGATAAAAAAGCAACATTAATATAAACGCTTGTTTAGTGCAACCCAGTTTTTCCTGTGGTAACATTTTCTACACATTTTGCTTAAAACCCAAAAATTGTAAGGAACCGTGAACTGTATAGTGAAAAGTCATTTCTATCCTCCCTGAACTTGAGTCAGGACACATGTGCTACTACTGTTTGATAGGCATAGCGATTCAGTCTTAGTCCCTGCTGGGCGGGTTGCATCTGGTAATTACTGGTTAATTAGAGCCAGAAGAGTGCCTTGGGGTTCGCACCTCTACTTCAGTGGAAAATCACTGACAGCCAAGGGTAGCAACTAATTATCGCATAATTATCTGAAGTAGCAAGTTTCAGTTCACTTGATCAAATAAGTATGACGCAAGAAAAGAAAAAAAAACACCACACATGTTTCTTCAGCATTAGACCATACTTGCCTAAAGTATATCATAAATATTAAATGCTTATGGAAAATCTTGTCCTTGCTCACTAAAAAAAAAAATACTACCAGTAGTAGATGTGTAGAACTTCACAAAGTTCTTTAATCAGTCTGAAAACTGATGATGCTCAGTCTTCTACACACATGGCTTGTTTTCCTGCATATCTTCACTATTGTACTCAACTTGTGTAGTGTGTTATAAGCATCTGTCAAATATATATGATTTAATGCTTGTATAGATCTTTCATGCCTTTTAATATGATCATTAATTTCCCTAATGCATTTCTATATTATTTTACTGTCAGTTATTATACTTGTATATTTACCTTTATGTATGGCTAACATGCTCGTCTATATATAAAGTACAATAGAATACAAGCTGCAAAGAAAATGTTTTTCCTTCTAGACTATGAGTCATGCTCTTTACGCAGACATAGTCCAGATGAGGCTTCAGAAAATGTTTTGCCCATCTGTCTCTCTGTTTTAGTTGACATTAAAATAATGCAAACAATATGCTGGGTCCCTCGACAACACTGTGGTACATCCAAGTTTATTAAAAATATAAAAAAAAGTGTCAGGATTAGAAATTGGTATCTTGCATTATGAATAGGGTTAATCCTTTTAACTTAACCAATAAAAGTTATGAGGTAGTTTATTGTTCCAAAAAAAAAAACCTTGTGAAACTTCTCTGTCTTTAAAACATCAAATATTTAGAAATGCATTTATTACTCTACCCAGCGTTTGATATTTACCTCAGGGTGCTCTTCTCACAGAAGATATTTCTAAAGACCAGAGCTAAGGCTTCCTGGCTAGTACTTAAAACACATTTTTACCTGTTAAGGAAACTTGTAAATATATGGAAAATACATCATGATTATATGCCATTTTATATCCGTTTTTTGGAACTTTGTTGGACATTAGAACAGGTAGCATTGTACATATATAATTTATTATAGTGATGCTTGTGTGAATTTTATATAAGTTTTAAAGAATGGTTTCTGTCAATGATATATGCCATGTTACCATCGGTTTTTATTTGTACACACAGCATTACTGTCTGAATGGTTTGACATGCACTTTATGAGCTGACAAAACTCCTAGGTTTAAATAGCAGAATTTTATAGTATTCTGTTTTTCTCTTTGCGTGTAATTATGCCCTTTCACTTGGTCTCGTGTTCTTTTATGGCTTTTTATGGCCAAATATCAGAGGCTCTGCTTTTTCTGGTGAGTAGCATTATCTCAAATAGTGTCACTATTTTTTCAAAATGGCCTCTCTGTTCTCCATCATTGCTAACTGATAAGCAGGCATTTCCCTAAACTCTCTTGTAAGCTAAATAGCCAATCAAGTGGAATTATTTGTTAAATACAGTACTAAGTGTTTGAAACACACCCAAGTTTTCTTTTATACCTTTTGGTACCTAAAACATGTAATTTAGTGTTCATACCCTATAAAGTGGATGGATTAATCTGAGGAAACATATATTCATTTTCAGGAAGTGGACAGCTGTGATAACAACTGGAGCTTGTCAGTTCCAAGTAAACACATACTCACTTGAGTGCAACATTTTTTAAAGTTGAACTATCCTAGGATGGCTTGTCCTAGGATAGAGAATTTTAATATAAAGTTTTATTTTAGCCTCCCTCTCCAGCAGTGAAAGCTAAATACCAGAAATCACACACACCTTCTTCAGCCTCAGATATTAAATTATAAGTTTAATATGTTTAATATATGAATAAGGAAAGATTCTTCCATGTATATTCTCTGCAATATGAGCAGATTGGAGAAGCCGAATATCACCCCGTGATATCTTTGAATGGTCAAATTGTGTCAAATTCTCCCCTAGTCCTTTAGAACTTTGTTGGGGAAAAACTTTTCCAGGGAGTACATGTGATTGGCTGTAGGCCAAGTCTTAGGCATAAGACTTGTGCTACATTGGTTAGTAATAACTGAACATGAATGTCAGGGAACGTGAAGTGCTTGTATGCCATTGTATAATGCAGGATGTTTTTGATTAGGAGATATACATGAATAATCCAGTTTATGTAAAGCCACATTTATCTTGAGATTGACACTTTGAAGTTAAAAAATACATTAAATATAAAAAATAGATTAAATCAGGAAATATGAAGCAAGGTGTGATTTAGCCAGTGGCGTAGCGTGGGTTGTCAGCACCCGGGGCAAGGCAAGTAATTTGCGCCCCCTAACCCGTGGATTTTAGCACTCGAGTCTCTTCTACTAGATTAGTTAAAGAAACCCTTACCCCCCAAGCACATGTATTGTTTGTTATGAAAATACTTATGTAATTAAAGTAAAATGCATCTAAATACAAGTTTATTTTCAAACACTTTATTGAGTGCGAACATGCATTACACACATTCTCCACATTTTCAGCAGGTCTATGAATACAAATATACACATGTAGTAACCTAGCATGGGCCATGCTATTATATGTCGTCTCACAACCATCGTAAACGACAAACAATATCAAGAACAAAAACTAAACATCAAAATGGAACCATACCCTGGAGATGATCCAAGACTGGGCTAGATGGAGCCAACTTCCTCAATCCTGTACCTCTAATGTTACCCCCCCCCCCCCCCCACACACACACACACACACATATGCCATAATTGTTGTGCCATTCAGATGCCAGTAATATTGTAACTTTCGGATGCCAGTAATATTGTGCCAGTCAGAGCCCAGTAATATTGTGCCAGTCAGAGCCTAGTAATATTGTGCCAGTCAGATGCCTGCAATATTGTGCCAGTCAGATGCCTGCAATATTGTGCCAGTCAGAGCCCAGTAATAATGTGCCAGTCAGATACCAGTAATATTGTGCCAGTCAGATACCAATAATATTGTGCCAGTCAGATACCAGGAATATTGTGCCTGTCAGAGCCCAGGAATATTGTGCCTGTCAGAGCCCAGGAATATGGTGCCTGTCAGATGCCTGTAATATTATGCCAGTCAGATGCCTGTAATAGTGTGCAGTCAGAGGCCAGGAATATTGTGCCAGTCAGATGCCTGTAATATTGTGCCAGTCAGATGCCTGTAATATTATGCCAGTCAGATGCTTGTAATAGTGTGCCAGTCAGAGGCCAAAGAATATTGTGCCAGTCAGAGGCCTGTAATATTGTGCCAGTCAGATGCCTGTAATATTATGCCAGTCAGATGCCTGTAATATTGTGCCAGTCAGAGCCCAGTAATATAGTGCCAGCCAGAAGCCTGTAATATTATGCCAGCCAGATGCCCAGTATTATTGTGCCAACCAGATGCCCAGTAATATAGTGCCAGTCAGATGCCCAGTATTATTGTGCCAGTCAGATGCCCAGTATTATTGTGCCAGCCAGATGCCCAGTAATATAGTGCCAGTCAGATGCCCAGTATTATTGTGCCAGTCAGATGCCCAGTATTATTGTGCCAGCCAGATGCCCAGTAATATAGTGCCAGTCAGATGCCCAGTAATATAGTGCCAATCAGATGCCAAGTAATATAGTGCCAATCAGATGCCCAGTAATATAGTGCCAATCAGATGCCAAGTAATATAGTGCCAATCAGATGCCCAGTAATATTGTGCCAATCAGATACCCAGTAATATAGTGCCATTCAGATACCCAGTAATATAGTGTCAATCAGATACCCAGTAATATTGTGCCAATCAGATACCCAGTAATATAGTGCCAATCAGATACCCAGTAATATTGTGCCAATCAGATACCCAGTAATATAGTGCCAATCAGATACCCAGTAATATTGTGCCAATCAGATACCCAGTAATATTGTGCCAATCAGATGCCCAGTAATATAGTGCCAGTCAGATACCAGGAATATTGTGACAGCCAGCCCCCCCCCCCCCCTTCCGTACTTACATGAAGCGGCTCCGTGTCCCCCGCCGGATGTCTCCTCCGTGCAGTCTTCCCTCTTGCACGGAGGAGGGAAGCAGACACCGGATGTGACGCGACGTCACATCCGGCGTCAGTTTTTTTTTACCCGGCCGTCGCATCCATCGGATGCGGCTTGCCGGAAAAAAGCGTTCACAAGCGCAATGCGCTGTGAACGCGGCAGCAGGGGCTGGGGGCCCACGGGACAGCTGCCTTGGGGCCCCCCAGGAGTAAATGGGCCCAGGGCAGCTGCCCCGTTTGCCCCGCGTTAAAGACGGCCCTGGCGGCCACGCGGCCGCATAGGGCTAGTGCGCCCCCCCAGATATTGCGCCCGGTGCGGCCGGCCCCCCCTGCACCCCCCACGCTACGCCACTGGATTTAGCAGTACATTTCCCAAAATTTTACATATTGTTCAATAGGATAATTCGAATTTTGCTTTTAAATGCATTTCAAAATTCCATATATTTAAATTGCCACTGTAAACATACCATTTGGAAAAATAATTTATTCTAGTCAATGTCTATTTTCTCTTATTAAAGAAATATTCCTATTAAAATGCGTTGGTATCTAGTTTCACATTTTACATAGCTAAACCCATGGAGTGGTCAAAGTTTTAAATCTTATGAGAACAGATGGTCGCAGAGCTTTTAAAAACTATGAGGAGGCTGTATATTTCCTTCATAACTGAGAAAAACTAGAAAAATAGAGAAGCAATTGAAATGAATTTGGATTTAACATTTGTTTGGCACCTTAATGATCATGAACTACATTGCTCAGCATTCAAAGGCTGCTTTTGGTTAGCTGATAGAGTATTATGGGAGTTAAGCATCTCCTCGATAAAGAAAGAATTGCAAACATAAGGACAAATTTATAGTAGCAGTCGGAAAAATTGTCCCATTTTCAAGCTTGGCTACATTGGCTTAAAGTTTGAAATTCCCATCTCAATTCCTTGACATTCTCGCTTTATTGGGGAGGCTGTCTTGTGTCTTCAGTGAAAAAAGTACTAAAAGCTGCATACTTTTGACTCCCAAAATCACTTTGCGAGAAATCAGCAAATAAAGATGTTTGTCCATTTGTGTTATTTTAAAGTGATTTGATTATTTTGGATTCTTTTCTTGGAAACATGCTGTACCTTGAAAATATTTGGAAAATTTGAGTATACCTCAACAGTTGAATTCCTAGTGATAACCTGATGTGTGTTTAAAATATATTAGTTTTCTTAAAACGTTAAAATATGAATTACATTGGGAATCTGCAAATGTACTATGTCCTAAAAAGGAATGCCTGGTACCTTTTTATTACAACTTGTGTGTCCTCCTAACAGCTACTGAATCCAGACATTTTCCTCTCGACGTAGAACATATCGGTGGATAAAGTTTCTGATCTGAGACGTGGCTAGACATTGCTACAATTCACCCCATTTAACTGTACATACATATAATTGTAAACGTTAGAAAAGCAAAAGTATTCTGAATTAACTATAAATTAATTTCCATCAAAACCACTTTTTTGGTGGTGTTTATATCTACGAAGGCAAGAGTAAAGAAAGCATTCCATTTGCACCCATGAACAATTCCATTATATGTTTATAGCTGTTCTAGTAAATGACAGCACTCTTGAATTCGACCCATTACGCAGCTTTTAAAAAAACAAAAGACGAAAAGATTAAATTCTCGCTGAGGAAGCTGGTGATGCACATTTACATTTTGTACATTATGAAAAGAAAGAGAATAGTAAACAATTGTGACTATTATTATAGGATCACACTATGTAATAATGGTATGTTTGAGCAATGGTTGTAGGTCCACCAATGATTGAATTCCATTTAGAACAAGAACCTTATAATGTATTAAAGTGGACATGGCCTTCTTTTACAAAGACATTTGGTGAATAGAGATAAAACTGCAATTTCTAAAACACGAGTGAAATAAATATATTTGAACAATACGTTTATGTACATATGTATAGGGGATCATGTATAAACACAGTGAACACTCAGATAGCATCAAATATCTGTTTGCACTACCAACTAGTTAAAGTCCCCTCTATGGTGGTATGTGAAAATGGAGGTCTCTCAATGCTGTAGCAGGAAGAGCTGGTCAGAGACTACAGCAGTAAGAGCCGGTCAGAGACTACAGCAGTGAGAGACAACCGGACATATTCCGATTAGATGCGGGTCAAGCCCGCATGACATTGTCAGCATTAAGAAGAGCCCTGCCTCAGCTGTAAGCCCATGTGTATCTGTAAATATACACATCAGGTATACTCTGGAATAGTGTCATTGAAAAACAAAAATCTCTCTCTCCATCAGCCCCGACACACAGAGATCAGATGCATGGGGTGAGCGCTGACTGGACCGGAGCACTTAGTCCACTATATAACTTTACTTTAAAATTGGTCTTTATTCCTGTTGTGTAGAGAATATTAAAACTGTACTATATAGTATTATATCTGTATGGTGTTTTTTTTTTTTATATATACAATAGAAACAAATAAACATCACATGTCTATTTCACAAGATAATTGAATTACACATCACTGGGTGTTATACATTAAGCCTACACATTCCCATTTGTTCCTATACTCAATTTGTATTAAACATGTACAAAAAATAGTGCCAATAAAGGCTCTACCACTTTAAATATGGTTGAAAGAACAGTCTGTCTGTGTCTTTTTTCTTTGGCTCTAAAGGACATCATCTGTTCCACAGTAGTGTTTATTACATATGCATATTTAGAGCAGCTGGGAAGATCATCTTCAAGACAGGAACATGCATAGGTCCAGCAAATATATTCAGGTCTGTCACATTCCTATTTCAGCAATTTTAGCTGCAGTGGGAAGTGGGGCACACATTTTACCACTATTTTATTGTGGTGATAATAGTTAAAAATGTACCATTCTAGTAAAAACTGGCATATGAATAAGAGCAAACAGAAAAGGAAATTCATATTGGTAGAGAGCCCAGCAGAATTTTATTTCAGAAGCCAGTGTTCAAAGAACCCAATGAGGAAATAATTTTACAGACCTCTAAACTATTAAAGTTTAACTGGCACCGCTTTTAAGTCATGTTATACCTTCTTTTCCATATGAACATTTTCCTTACTTTTCTTTCCTACATTTTTTAGGAGAATTCATAGGAAAGCAAAATAAGCATTTTTTTTTTTTCTCAATGTAACGCTTTGAAAAGTAGTGTATATATCTTATATATATGCTTTATCATACTCTATCCCAAAGTGATACAGCAGATAAATACTCATTGCATATAAAACTCAGATGGAAAATGATGAGTAATGTGCAAAAATACCACTTTATGGAAATGTTAGTAAAAAAAAACAGGTAGGCACCAATATTGTTAATGGTGAGTGATTAGTGAACTTAGTGACAGACAATTTAATGATCTATGGTTCTTTACAGACCTCACTATGAAAAACTAAAAGTGCCTATTAGTGGAGCAAATAAAAGCTAACACAAAATAAGAACTAATAGGAAATGCATACACAAGAACATATTGGTAAAATAAAAATAAAAACAATCTTATCTATTTCAGTTTTACTGGGAACTAAACCAGAAAAGGTACCTGTTTATTTCCATATATATATATAAAAATACCTTATTTAGTGACAGATCGATTTATGAGCAGGAGTGTGATGGCGGGTGTGAGGGAGGAAGGAATTATGTTCCCAGAAAAAGAGTGAATAATAATTAATGTCCCATATGAAAATCGTCATTCAGATTTTCCTGAGGATGTAAGATAGAGATATTCCATCACACTCAAGTGCTAGAGCATTGGATGTATTGATGTGGGAAGTTCATACAACCTAGGCATAGTTAGGCTATAGTGGAGGCAGGCAGCATTTAGGAAACCTCCCCTGAATGCGGTGAACTACTGCACTGAGTACCAATGGTACTATTTAACAGATATAGAGTCTATCTTAATTTCTATTAAGCCCTGTGAACATTTTTGATGTACTTGATCCAGAGGTATTGGCTACATCTGTCCCATATTATTAATTATTCCCATAACCTGAACATCCATTACCATTGCAAACAAGGGCATTGAGTGTAGGGTATGGCAACTGTGTTTTGAACCTAAATAATTTAAGGTTATAATTAGTAAATATAGATGAGTCAATAGTAATTTTACTCATCATATCTCTTAAAACAGAGATTTAGCTATTTAGCTATCTAGAGTACAGTGTGATTTCAGCTAGCATTAATCTATGAAGCATTTATTCTGCGATAATTGTATCATCTGTTTTAGGTTTAGATCATTACAATAGGAATAGGGAAGGGAATAGCTCAGTTGGACAATGATATTGACGCCAAAGCAATTTTTATCTGTCTGCATATTTTTTTTTATTTTTGTTTTTTACACATACCCGCTAGGGGATTACATGTAAAGTAAAAATATTTGAGATTTTTTTTTTTTTAAGCTGTCTGAGCACATAGCGATCAGTAACAGTGAATTAGTGGCAAAGGCTGTTTGGTGATTTCTCAATTAAGTTCACCATTCGCCCTGGTCAGATCAAAATTGGTCGGATCAATATTCGCAAATATTGATCTGCCTCCCTCTCCTACATTTTTGTGACGGAAAGAGACAGATCAGTATTAGTGATATAAAATAACATTTTATAAAATTGTCAGGTTTTATGAAAGTCTTTCACTGTGTATTAACCCCTTCCCTGCCATTCATCACTGTATAAGCAGTAATCTTGCACAGCAACAGTATGTTTTGCTGTCTGCACTGTTTTATGGATTAATTACTTTGTACTATAATGTATTACAGTACTAGATAGGCTCTTCTAAGAGCTATTAACCCCTTCTTTGCTCGAGATCACGGCTTACGCACTGATTCTGAGGCTGCGGACTCAGGGTTCGATTTTGACCCTCGTCAGCTTTCTGATACACCATCTAGTGATGTACCGGTGGCTGCTGAGCCCTTGCCACAAGGAGTGATGGGTGTCTACCGTTAAAAAATATATGGTTTGGTGGGGGTAAATAAAATTGGCTGGCTTCAAAGATATATCCCATATAGGACACGGACGCAGGTTGACTACATGTCAAAATTCCAAGTTGGAATTTTGAGATGCGCATCTCACAAATGTTGCCTTCTAGCCAAAAACAAACCATCAAATCTATGCATGGGTGCTATCCCTGTACTCGGGAGATGTTGCTGAACACATATTGGGTTGTTGTTTGGCAGTGACATATACCAGAAACTCCCAAAAAAGTACTACCACAAACTTTTACAAAGGCTGGTGGTAGAATTAGTACATATACAGTATTAAAATACCACCATTTGAAATACCTTAGGATGTCTATTTTCCAAAAATATATGGTTTGATGGGGTAAAATTTATTGGACAGCTTCAAAAATGTTCCAAATGGAACATGGGCACAGGCTGACTACATGTCAAAATCCCAGGTTGGAATTGCGCACCCCCTAAATGTGGCCTTTTAGCCCCAAAACAAACCAACAAACACATGCATGGGGGGTATCCCTGTACTCAGAAGATGTTGCTGAACACATATTGAGGTGTTGGATGGCAGTGGCAAATACCAGAATCTGAAAATTCCTGCCTGAACTACAATGTGTGTGGGGAAAAAATGACATCCCAACCCTTTGACATAGGTTGGTGGTAGAATTAGCACTTGGAAAGTGTCAAAATACCACAATTTTAAATACCCTAGGATGTCTAGTTTTCCAAAATATATGGTTTGATGGGGTAAAATACTTTGACAGGCTTCAGGCTTCAAAAGTGTCCCAAATGGACATGGGCGCAGGCTGACTACATGTCAAAATTCCAAGTTGGAAATGCACCCCCCCCCCCTAAACGTGGCCTTTTAGCCCCCAAACAACCCAACAAACCTATGCATGGGTGGTGTCCCTGTACTCAGGAGATGTTTCTGAACACATATTGGGGTGCTGTTTTGCACTGACACATAACAGGATCTGTGAATTCATGCTCGAAGTACAATGTATGTGGAAACAAAACATTAAAAAATTACTAACCTAAAATTTTACAAAGGCTGGTGGTAGAATTAGTGCATGGAAAGTGTTAAAATACTATCATTTGAAATACCCTGGGGTGTCTAGTTTGCTAAAATGTATGGTTTTGTGGGGTAAAATACACATTCTGGCTTCACAAATGTCCCAAATGGAACATGGGCGCAGGTTTTCTGCATGTCAGAATTCCAAGTTGAAAAACCAAAAAGCCACCTCTCAAATGTGGCCTTTTAACCCCCAAATAATCTAACTAACCTACACATGGGTGGTATCCCTGTACTCAGGAGATGTTGCTGAACACATATTGAGTTGTTTTTTGGCACTGACACATAATAGGATCTGTGAATTCATGCCCGAAGTACAATGTAAGTGAAAAAAAATTACTATCCATAACATTGACATAGGCTGGTGTTAAAATTAGTGCATGGAAAGTGTTAAAATACTACCATTTGAAATACCCTAGGGTGTCTAGTTTTCAAAAATATATGGCTTTGTGGGGTATAATACACTTTTTGGCTTAAAAAATGTCCCAAATGGGACATGGGCGCAGGTTTTCTGCACGTCAGAATTTCAAGTTGGAAAATCAAAAAGCGCACCTCTCAAATGTGGTCTTTTAACCCCCAAATAACCTAACCAACCTATACATGGGTGGTATCCCTGTACTCAGGAGATGTTGCTGAACACATATTGAGGTGTTGTTTGGCACTGACATATAACAGGATCTGTGAATTCATGCCCAAAGTACAATGATTGTGAAAACAAATTACTACCCAAACATTGACATAGGCTTGTAGTATAATTAGTGCATGGAAAGTGTTAAAATACTACCATTTGAAATACCCTAGGGTGTCTAGTTTTAAAAAATATATGGCTTTGTGGGGTAGAATACACTTTCTGGCTTCAAAAATGTCCCAAATGGGACATGGGCGCAAGTTTTCTGCATGTCAGAATTCCAAGTTGGAAAACCAAAATGAACACCCCCTAAATGTGGCCTTTTATCCCCAAAACAAACCAACAAACCTATGCATGGGCGGTATCCCTGTACTCAGGAGATGTTGCTGAACACATATTGAGGTGTTATTTGGAAATACCCCTTCACATTTTAAGGTAATGTTTACCTAAATTGCAATCTATGTGAAAAATTAAAAAAAGATTTTTTGCTGCAAACTTTGGCAAAGATTGGTAGTAAAATAGCTACATGAAATGTGTCAAAATACCCCAAGTTAAATGCCCTGCGTGGTCTAGTTTTCAAAAATATGTACATGTTGGGGGTCATTCATGGATTTAGTACAGAAATCAGTGTTACAATGTCACTATAGTTAATTTTGAAAAAAAGGATTTTAAAATAGCTTTGCACTACTTATAGTTCTGGTCCTGTAACATGAATAAAAACATAAAACATGGGCTATTTCTGAACCCAGGACATATATTAGAAACTATTTAGCAGTGTTTTTTTGTTGTCTCTTGTACATGAGTATACGATTTTTCAAATAAAAGTCATAAAAAAATTTTTTTTAATTTTTTGGCATCAAATTATATGCTATTATCAAAATAATGGTATCAAAAGAAAGCCCTTCTTATAACGATAAAAACAATATATAGTTTGTGTGGGTACACTAAATGAGACAGAAATAAATTACATCAAAACACAAACACCTCAGGAATGTTAAAACAGCCCATGTCACCAAGCGTCGTACAAGCCAAAAAAGTCATGTCACTAAGGGGTTAATACCTGTGTTTTGCAGTTCACTTGTCAACACAGTTCACTTTTAAGTGAATGGACTCTATTGTCTAAGTGTGCCTAAGAAGCTATTTTCTAATACATTGTACAATGTACATAATACAACTAAAGAAATGCTGGCACACATTACTGTATAATGAACCATAACATTGGGTTCATTAAAGTGAAATATTTATTTAAAATGTTAACTCAACCTTGACGATCCAATGGAGAAAGACATGGAATCTTTATTTGGGTGTAGTACTTTGGGAGCAGTACAACTCCTATTATTTATTTATGATACATATATGATGTTACACGGAAGCACTGTTTTATTTGTGTAAAGGTGGCCAAACTTGCTTAACCCCTTCCTGCCTTTTGGACATTCTATGCCGTCCTGATTTTCAGTACCTGCATAGAATAACCTGAGTATAATAGGTCATTGTGGACCCCGCTGTAGGGTTTTGATTGATTATTATTTTGACACTAGTGAGCATATGGGTATGAACTATGGAAACATCTAGCAAAAATATGCAAATTTGAATTTCATCAAAATTAAATATGACTTCCAGTAATAAAAAGGAAAAGGTATGGTAAACACAGATATTTTAACTATATTAACCCCTTCACCACTGATGACGGTCATGGACCATCATGATGAACATCACATGAGAAATGATGATGTTCCCGGGCCATCATGGCAGGTCCGATCGCAGTATGCATCTTAGAGTCTGACCCCGTCAAATTGTGGGTGGAATTCAGCACTAAATACACAGTAATTTACAATTTTGTGCTGAAATCAGCCATATTGAGTTGCCAATTTATAGATTTCTCCCACATACATCCTCTCAAGCTGCATATTTGCCAACATTGTAGGTGCCTGTCCCAGGACAAAAAGGTAGTGGAACCTAAAGAGTTACACAATGCCACATGATGTCAAGCAGCATTGTGTGATCATGCATCACTGAGCTCCAGGCTACCCAGTAAAGATCAATATAAAGAAACACAGAAAATACTGCACTCATGGGATCCAATGAAAAATCAATGTGGTTTAATAGAATACAAAAAAAGTAATAAGCATCATGACAGCAACGGGTGGGAAAGGATCAAAAGTGTTTCACAGCATGACGAGTTTCACACTTAGAGCTCTTAATTCTATGCTACACTCACAGTAAAATGCACAAATTTAAAAGTGAGTATGATGGGAGGGGAGAGTAAAGCCAGATCAGCCCAGAATAACGACCATAATGAAAATTATTGGACCATGAGGTCTCAGGGGCGTACTTCTGGGAGGAGCAAGATACTGCAACAATAATAATTATATCAATCAACCCAATGTGAAAAAAAGTGCTTTGTGCAATAAACATAATATATAATATACATTTCTCAATTAGAGTAAATTACGTGACATGTGAATTAAAAACAATCCGAACATAGAAACTAACATAATAGCGGGGAATGTCCTTCAGATATTGCACATAGTTCTTATATTTAATTTAACCTAATTTTAGTATTAATATTCATTTTTCTCTCTGAGCTAACCTGGAGATCTTGAGGGGAAAAGCAGACACAATAGCATGATTATGCAGACAGCAAATACATTTTGGTATGTCTCTAATCTCTACACACTAGCAGAGTCACCCATATTTTTCACTGGTTCCTGCACTTTCTGGTTTGTGAGTCCATAATCTCTACACCCTACCCAGTACAGATACCAGGTGTCTAGAGTTCATTTACTCAAATTTAAATTTGAGTTCGGAAAGATTTGGAAAGATTCATGGCATACTGGTGGAAATTGGAAGCCAAATTTCGAATAACACAATATACCCCTATTTGACCCCAAACAGTGGCGCAAATCGGCTATCATAGTTGATTTCACACTGAATGCTTTCAAAACTAAAATCAGACCAAAATACACTGAACCAAAAATAGCCTCTATCAGCCACACAGGGGATGATAGAGACTAATTTCTGAGTGAATTTGGCTATTGTGGACATAGCCAAATTCATCCCGAAATAGAATATGAAAAATCTAAACCAAATGGCTCCCAGTCCCCCAAAAATAGATCGGGGCCAGAGACATTAGCCGCCCAGGGACCCAAAAGCTACTAAAATGCCTCAAGATTCCAATAACAAAAATATGACCCCTCGTGGGGTCCGGGACTGACTACTAGTCCCAGACCCCATAAAAATTAAATAAAGTGGTCCCCTTGGCATTTGGGTCTGGCTGCTAGTCACCCCTTTGGATCCAGGGGGGTGGGAAGTGAAAAGGACTGATCAACCCCAAGGGCCTCAATGCCCTGTGAAATAAAACATATTACCTGTCACAGCTTAGACACCCTCACTACTCATCTCCCTTTTTTGCTGCCCATGTTCAGTCTCTAGCCAAATCCTGTTGTCTGCACCTATGGAACATTGTGCGAATTCCTAAGGAGAAGTAAGTCAGCACCAACTCGTAGAGAAAAATGACAAAGTAGAAAGTGTAAGGAAGAGATTAATCAAATGAGTGTGCTGCTGCTGACCACTAACAGTGAACGTGGTTCCAAGGTTCAGAAGAGAAATGCCAAGTTCATAGTGAAGCTATTGTGTGTGCAAGCTCTCATGAGAATATAGAATGTAAGGTGGTGACAATATGGTAAATTTAAAAATGTCTGCTGCTTAATTTGCACTAATGACAGCTTGTTTCAGCTTGTCCCTCCTCACTTTCTGTCCAGTAATTCTAAATGTGTCATTTATCAACTGTAAGTCTTGTTTATAGGAGGGAAAGCAGAGGTCTGTGAAAACCTTTTTGGATCTGCCTAAATCACAGCCATCAGTCACGATGGGCAAGCAAAACAAGGGTCTACAGACCCCCAATGCTTAAGGGAACTAAATTAATTCTGCAAAGTTAGTAAAATACTTTTTTACCAGCACGCAGGACCCCCTGCACACAAAATAGCAGCTTCTAATGCCTGTCAGACCCCATTGGATCCTTCTACTATAGATGACTGGAGAGAGGCCTTCAAACTTGTGCACACTAAAGAAGACATCATGAAGACTGTTACTGCAGTGAATTAATCCATTAAATCTGACCAGACTGATGGGAGAATGCCTGCTCATGCTTGAGTAAGACACGGAACCTATGCACTCCCAGATTGACTATCTACGTGAGCATATACATCAACAAACAGAAACCATCTATCTTTCACAACTCTGCCATGAGGACCTGGATAACTGGGACCCAAAATAAAATGTCTGTCCTGAAGGAATCCCTGAAGAGATACAAAATAAGGACATTGAACTAACTCTCCAGCACCTCTTTAACAAAATATTGCGGAGAGACACAGAAACTACAGAAAAGCTAGAACATGTCCATAGGGATTTCTGACCTGGGAATTAGTCCGGAATCTCCTCCCTGTAATATAATTTTCTGTCTTCACCACCATACAGAGAGTTATGAAATCCTTTGCAATTACTGCACCCAAGAATCACTATCCTGAATAACACAATCTCCATTTTTCAGATCTTTACCAACTCTTGTTTTAACCAAGAAAGCCTCTTTGGCTTATCACTGTGTCTCCCCTAGTGATGGAGCTCACTCTTTGGCCAGACCATAAAGAAAGCCTACAGACTTCACACTCATGAGATAATACAAACTATTCTCAGCCAATGCCACCACCTTGTCCCTTTTAACCTTGAGAGATCCCCACCTGTGTATCCTGGCAATTAAGATGCAAGAGACAAACCCCAGTTTCTGTTTGAGTTCAGCGCAGGTCCTGAACTGCTAATGATTCAGATAAGTGATGATCTTTTGATACATTTTTTCTCAATATGCATATACTTCTAAGTTATTATCCCCCCCACTTGAACTCACTGATTTGATAAAATATGGACATGGAGATATATCTCTCTATGTCGCTGCACAGGTCTGCATGACATGGACAATGCAACCGGGAGCTCGAATCATCCCTTTCCAGCTCTACAAGTTGCCATCCCGGAAAGATGCACCAGATCTCAGATTCAGTCTAAAGACAATGACCTAAAGTCTGAAGATAACGTTTAGGTGATAGTTGCTGGCTTGAAACAGTTTTTGTATTTTAGCATACCACATGTTAGTGCTTCTATATCTCCTTTCTAACACAACATCCATAGTTGCACTAGACCCCCTCACGGACTGTATTTTTAAATTGCACACAACAGCTATAGAATGTTGCTGCACTGACAGTATATATCACGTATGGTACACAATGTCCCGCTGCATAGCCCCTCAGAGTTTTCAGCACCTAGCAAACAAATACTTTGATTGCCATGCACTGATATATTTCAGTTGAAGGCAACCTTTAATTATACTGTTTTCTAATGAAATTGTTTTTAACAAATTTGATACTGAAATGGTAATGCTGTACTAATACAAATAATACAAATAATAAAATCGTAATATTAGTCACAAAGTTAATGAAGTATTTATTGGTTAACTGAGAATTTGATTGTAAAGATGTAGGTCCCTTTTTCAGGCATATTTCTAAGAGACCAAATGTCTATTATGTTAAATACATATACCAGTCAACAAGACATGTGAAACCTGAGTACACATTTAAAGCACACTTGAAAAAGCCTTGTTTTTAGAGGAGAAACGTGTTGTGCTGCAGGAGACACGGGACTTGTAACACTGCACTATTTCTTTCAAGAAACTTTATCGTTTCTGAATTATCGTTTTCTTAATGAAGTATTTATTGGTTAACTGAGAATTTGATTGTAAAGATGTAGGTCCCTTTTTCAGGCATATTTCTAAGAGACCAAATGTCTATTATGTTAAATACATATACCAGTCAACAAGACATGTGAAACCTGAGTACACATTTAAAGCACACTTGAAAAAGCCTTGTTTTTAGAGGAGAAACGTGTTGTAACGATAAAGTATTTATTGGTTAACTGAGAATTTGATTGTAAAGATGTAGGTCCCTTTTTCAGGCATATTTCTAAGAGACCAAATGTCTATTATGTTAAATACATATACCAGTCAACAAGACATGTGAAACCTGAGTACACATTTAAAGCACACTTGAAAAAGCCTTGTTTTTAGAGGAGAAACGTGTTGTGCTGCAGGAGACACGGGACTTGTAACACTGCACTATTTCTTTCAAGAAACTTTATCGTTTTTATTGAACTTGAAGATTCTTCTGATTTTAATTGTAAGAATGTTATGTATTATTTTAGTTTTATATTAACCCCTTCGCGACACAGGACGGACTAGGTCCGTCCTGTGTGGCGAAGCGTTAGTGACACAGGACGGACCTAGTCCGTCCTGTGTCAAAACGAGCACTGAAAGCGGAGTTTTTCCGCTTTCAGTGCTCAAGCGGTATTGTAACGATGCTTCCGTATGGAAGCATCGTACAATACTAAAAAAAATGCCCGTCAGCATTTCGATCGCTCCGGAAAGCGATCGAAATGCCGGTTTTAAAGGCACAGTGCCATTAAAACACGTGCATTAAAAAATGAGCATAGGAAGCGAATTTTTCGCTTCCTATGCTCAGAAAGTGTCGAGGCAATCAGGAACACAAAAAAAAAAAAAATGCACGATCTTGGTCACTGGGTGACCAAGATGGCGCTGCCCTTCTAAGGGCAAGAGCACAGGAGGCAGGAAGTACCTGCTTCCTGTGCTCTCTGGTAGTCACACGATTGCCTCTTCACAGAGGCAATCAGTGACTGCCAGGCACACTGACAGGCAGTGGGGATGTTCTGCTGAACATCCCCACTGACTGGTCAGATCAATATTAACCCTATATTGATCTGACCAGTTATGATCTGCCTCCCTCTCCTCACATTTTTTTAGTGAGGGAGAGAGACAGATCAAAGTTCTAAAAGTAAAAAAAAACAATAAATACACAACACACAAATATTAAAACAATAAAAAAAAATTTATTAAAGCAATTCCCTGCGTTTAACCCCTTCCCTGCCACTGATCTTGCATAAGCAGTGATCGTGCACATCAGCGCATTTATTTTTGCCGTTTGTGCATTTTTTAGGGGTTAATTTTTTTTGTACTGTAATTTATTACAGTACTAAAAAGGCTCTTCTAAGAGTTATTAACCCCTTCTTTGCCGTCGATCACTGCTTACGCAATGATATTGACGCCAAAGCAATTTTTATCTGTCTGCATATTTTTATTTTATTTTTTTTACACATACCCGCTAGGGGATTACATGTAAAGTAAAAATATTTGAGTTTTTTTTTTTTAAGCTGCCTGAGCGCATAGCGATCAGTAACAGCGAATTAGTGGCAAAGGCGGTTTGGTGATTTCTCAATTAAGCTCACCATTCGCCCTGGTCAGATCAAAATTGGTCGGATCAATATTCACAAATATTGATCTGCCTCCCTCTCCTCACTTACATTTTTGTGACGGAAAGAGACAGATCAGTATTAGTGATATAAAATAACATTTTATAAAATTGTCAGGTTTTATGAAAGTCTTTCACTGTGTATTAACCCCTTCCCTGCCATTCATCACTGTGTAAGCAGTAATCTTGCACAGCAACAGTATGTTTTTCTGTCTGCACTGTTTTATGGATTAATTTCTTTGTACTGTAATGTATTACAGTACTAGATAGGCTCTTCTAAGAGCTATTAACCCCTTCTTTGCTCGAGATCACTGCTTACGCACTGATTCTGAGGCCGCGGACTCAGGGTTCGATTTTGACCCTATTCAGCTTTCTGATACATCATCTAGCGATGTATCGGTGGCTGCTGAGCCCTTGCCACAAGTAGTGATGGGGGTCTACCGATAAAAAAATATATGGTTTGGTGGGGGTAAATTACATTGGCTGGCTTCAAAGATATATCCCATAAAGGACACGTACGCAGGTTGACTACATGTCAAAATTCCAAGTTGGAATTTTGAGATGCGCATCTCACAAATGTTGCCTTCTAGCCAAAAACAAACCAACAAACCTATGCATGGGTGCTATCCCTGTACTCGGGAGATGTTGCTGAACACATATTGGGTTGTTGTTTGGCAGTGACATCTACCAGAATCTGTGAATTCATGCCTGAAGTACAATGCATGTGGAAAAAAACCTCCCAAAAAAGTACTACCACAAACTTTTACAAAGGCTGGTGGTAGAATTAGTACCTATACAGTATTAAAATACCACCATTTGAAATACCTTAGGATGTCTATTTTCCAAAAATATACGGTTTGATGGGGTAAAATTCATTGGACGGCTTCAAAAATGTTCCAAATGGAACATGGGCGCAGGCTGACTACATGTCAAAATTCCAGGTTGGAATTGCGCACCCCCTAAATGTGGAATTTTAGACCCAATACAAACCAACAAACCTATGCATGGGGGGTATCCCTGTACTCAGGAGATGTTTCTGAACACATATTGAGGTGTTGGTTGGCAGTGGCAAATACCAGAATCTGAAAATTCCTGCCTGAACTACAATGTGTGTGGGGAAAAAATGACATCCCAACCCTTTGACATAGGTTGGTGGTAGAATTAGCACTTGGAAAGTGTTAAAATACCACAATTTTAAAAAACCTAGGATGTCTAGTTTTCCAAAATATATGGTTTTATGGGGTAAAATACTTTGACAGGCTTCAAAAGTGTCCCAAATGGAACATGGGCGCAGGCTGACTACATGTCAAAATTCCAAGTTGGAAATGCACCCCCCCTAAACATGGCCTTTTAGCCCCCAAATAATCTAACTAAGCTACACATGGGTGGTATCCCTGTACTCAGGAGATGTTGCTGAACACATATTAATGTGTTTTGTGGCACTGACACATAATAGGATCTATGAATTCATGCCCGATGTACAATGAATGTGAAAAACAAATTACTATCCATAACATTGACATAGGCTGGTGGTAGAATTAGTGCATGGAAAGTGTTAAAATACTACCATTTGAAATACCCTAGGGTGTCTAGTTTTCAAAAATATATGGTTTTGTGGGATAGAATACACTTTTTGGCTTCAAAAATGTCCCAAATGGGACATCGGCGCAGGTTTTCTGCACGTCAGAATTCCAAGTTGGAAAACCAAAAAGCGCACCTCTCAAATGTGGCCTTTTAACCCCCAAATAACCTAACCAACCTATACATGGGTGGTATCCCTGTACTCAGGAGATGTTGCTAAACACATATTGAGGTGTTGTTTGGCACTGACATATAACAGGATCTGTGAATTCATGCCCAAAGTACTATGTATGTGAAAAAAAATTACTATCCATAACATTGACATAGGCTGGTAGTATAATTAGTGCATGGAAAGTGTTAAAATACTACCATTTGAAATACCCTAGGGTGTCTAGTTTTCAAAAATATATGGTTTTGTGGGATAGAATACACTTTTTGGCTTCAAAAATGTCCCAAATGGGACATGGGAGCAGGTTTTCTGCACGTCAGAATTCCAAGTTGGAAAACCAAAAAGCGCACCTCTCAAATGTGGCCTTTTAACCGCCAAATAACCTAACCTACCTATACATGGGGGGTATCCCTGTACTCAGGAGATGTTGCTGAACACATATTGAGGTGTTGTTTGGCACTGACATATAACAGGATCTGTGAATTCATGCACAAAGTACAATGTATGTGAAAAAAAATTACTACCCAAAACATTGACATAGGCTGGTAGTATAATTAGTGCATGGAAAGTGTTAAAATACTACCATTTGAAATACCCTAGGGTGTCTAGTTTAAAAATATATATGGTTTTGTGGGGTAGAATACACTTTCTGGCTTCAAAAATGTCCCAAATGGGACATGGGCACAGGTTTTCTGCATGTCAGAATTCCAAGTTGGAAAACCAAAATGCGCACCCCCTAAATGTGGCCTTTTGGCCCCAAAACAAACCAACAAACCTATGCATGGGTGGTATCCCTGTACTCAGGAGATGTTGCTGAACACATATTGAGGTGTTATTTGGAAATATCCCTTCACATTTTAAGGTAATGTTTACCTAAATTGCAATATATGTGAAAAATTAAAAAAAAAGATTTTTTGCTGCAAACTTTGGCATAGATTGGTGGTAAAATGGCTACATGAAATGTGTCAAAATACCCCAAGTTAAATGCCCTGAGTTGTCTAGTTTTCAAAAATATGTACATGTTGGGGTCATTCATGGATTTAGTACAGAAATCAGTGTTACAATGTCACTATCGCTAATTTTGAAAGAAAGGATTTTAAAATAGCTTTGCACCACTTATTGTTCTGGCCCTGTAACATGAATAAAAAAGCACAAAAACATAAAAACATGGGCTATTTCTGAACTCAGGACATATATTAGAAACTTTTTAGCAGTGTTTTTTTGTTGTCTCTTGTACATGAGTATACGATTTTTCAAATAAAAGTCCTAAAAAAAGTATTTTTTCAATTTTTTTGCCATATTTTATTATTTTTTTTACATCAAATTATATGCTATTATCAAAATAATGGTATCAAAAGAAAGCCCTTCTTATAATGATAAAAACAATATATAGTTTGTGCGGGTACACTAAATGAGACAGAAATAAATTACAGCAAAACACAAACACCTCAGAATTGTTAAAACAGCCCATGTCACCAAGCGTCGGACAAGCCAAAAAAGTCATGTCACTAAGGGGTTAAACAGTGTTTATTGATACCCCTGCCTTCTTTTCCTCATGTGTGGACATATTAATGTCGAGTTATCGTGGATGAGGTGATTGGTCATCATTAACCCATCTCCTGGGCTCCTTGTTGCTGATATCCCTGAGCAAGTAGTTGCTCAGGTTAATGTGAGTGGCCATTTGGCACTATTCATTTACTTTTTTTCACTATTTTTGGATTTATTACACCATATTGTGTTTTATAATTTTCTTTTTCATATTCCCTTTGCACAACTCTGCAAGATTTGCACTTGCCTAAAGGGTAAATATACAGTGTGTGTAGTGTTGGTTGGAGCGCACTGGTCACGTTTTTTCCTTTGTATTGTATCTGTTTTGCTAGAAGTGAGACACTAGCGGTGCCTAAGTGCTGCATACCCTTTCACATATAGGCGCAGTAGTCTATATTTTTGTTTTGTACATTTAAAGCACAGATAATGTTTAATATTACAGTATATCTTATTATGGATCAGATTCTATATTCAGCATTAAACTGTTGTCTGTAGTTTTTATGTTGACCTTAAAACTACTGGTCATTGACAGTCAGTCCTATCAGTCTCAACGATAAAATTAAAAAAAACAGCTTCTTGGTACTAGACTAGTTTAATATCTGGAGGCATTCTGCCACTATCCCATTTGCGGTGGGGGAGTATGCCTCTGGATATTTATAGATACAAGCTGAAATTAAGTTGAAGCAACCACTTTTCAAACTCTAAATCTTAAAATTTTAAAATATATGGGCAAAGGAAATGAATAGAAGCTAGGTTGAATAGGTTGAACATTCAAACATAAACAACATCAATTGTAGATAACACAGATATATGTGCAGCAATTAAAATACCATTGCACTTGAAGAAGAGTTTCCATTACTGAGCAATGAATGACTCAGGTCAGTCAGCTAATAAAATATAGCAATAGTAAAGATGGGGTGAACAGGTGTTCCATTTAACCAAGGACATTTATGGAAAATATACACTGCAGGGTTGCTCTTAAATCATTGCTATACTGCAATACACAGTAATTTTCTGGGAAACATATAGCACTTTAAGAATGATCTCATAGTTACTTAGTAGTTAAGATTGACTTGCGTCCATCAAGTTCAACCCTTTTTCTAATCCTCCGAAATTTGGAATTCTGCTTCCGTTGGGGGGAAAATTATTTCTTGAATCCAAATGGCTTTCTCCTTGGGTCAGCCATCACTAAATGAATATTAATGCCAAATCAAACATACATAGCCATCTATGTTCTGGTTCATTAGAAATGTATCCAGGTCCTTTTAAATGCATCAAATGTGTTTGCTAGCACCACCTCTTCAGGCAGTGAATTCCATACCTTTATTGTCCTTACTGTAAAAAATCCTTTCTGCTGTTGCACACTAAATCTCCTTTATTCAAGTCTTAGCGGGTGACCTCTTGTCTTTTGTAATGTTTTGTTAATGAACAGGTCTTTAGAGAGCCCTTTGTATAATCCTTGTACATATTCATATAACATTATCATATACCCTCTAAGATGCCGTTTCTCTTTAGCCTTTCTTCATAACTAAAACTTTCCATTCCCCTTATACGTTTTGTAGCCCTCCTCTGAACTTTCTATAGTTCCATAATGTATTATTTTGAACTGCATATTCAAGGTGGGGGTCTTATCATGACCAGAATAATATCTCCCTCTCGTGAGTCAATACCCATTTAAAACATGCCAATATCATATTGGCCTTTGCAGCTGCCAGCTGGTCTGCAAAAGTCCATTGTTTTATAATATTCACAGCCAATTTGCCCATTAATTTGCCAGTATTATTTTTCCATTAATATGCCAGTGTTATTTTGCCATTAATATGTCACAGGTAATTTGACCCATTAATATTTTAGTAATATTTTTCCATTAATATGCCAGTATTATTTTGCCATTAATATTCCAGTATTATTTTGCCATTGATATGCTAGTATTATTTTGCCATTAACATGCCACAGTCAATTTGCCCATTAATATGCCAGTATTATTTTGCCATTACTATGCCAGTATTATTTTGCCATTAATATGTCACAGCCAATTTGCCTATCAGTATGTCAGTATTATTTTGCCATTAATATGGCAGTATTATTTTGCCATTAATATGCCACAGCCAATTTGCCTATCAGTATGTCAGTATTATTTTGCCATTAATATGGCAGTATTATTTTGCCATTAATATGCCACAACTCGTTTGGCCATTATTATGCCACTGCCAATTTCCCCATTAATATGCCAGTATTATTTTGCCATTAATGTGTCACAGTCAATTTGCCTATTAATATGCCACAGCCAATTTGCCCATTAATTTTCCAGTATTATTTTGCCATTTATATGCCAGTATTATTTTGCCATTAATATGTCACTGTCAATTTGCCCATTAATATGCTAGTGTTATTTTTCCATTAATATGCCATAGCCAATTAGCCCATTAATATGCCACAGCCAATTGGCCCATTACTTTGCCAGTATTATTTTGCCATTAATATGCCAGTATTATTTTGCCATTAATATGCTACAGCCAATTTGCTATTAATATGTCAGTATTATTTTGCCATTAATATGCCACAGCCAATTTTCCCATTAATATTCCAGTATTATTTTGCCATTAATATGCCAGGGTTATTTTGCCATTAATATGCCATAGTCAATTTGCCTATTAATATGCCACAGCTAATTTGTCCGTTAATATGCAAGTATTATTTTGCCATGAATATGCCAAAATCAATTTGCTCATTAATATGCCACTGTTATTTTGCCATTAATATGCCACAGTCCATTTGTCCATTAATATGACCATCCCACCCCCTTCGTCAGTACTCACCTGCTGGCTGCTCTGTGTCCCCAGCATCTCCTCCATGCAGGGAAATACAGCCACAGAATATCACATGATTTCATCCGATGGCAATGATTTATTTTCGACTTTTTTTTTTTGGCTTGCCAAATAAAAAAGTTCAGCAGCACTATGCACTGCGAAGAGGATGATGGCAGCACATAGCTCCGGGTCCGCACCCTCCTTGCGATTCCACTGTCCTGAGGTACTCCACCTTTGACATCTATCCAATTTAAGAACTTAATTTACCACCACTCTTTACAGTCTATCTTTCAGCCAATTTCCAAGCCGCCTGTAAACATTTGATCCTAAGCCTGTTTTGTATAGTAGCCTTTTGTGTGTAACTATATGAAACGCCTTAGCAAAGTCTAAAAATATCACATCCACTGCAGCACCCATATATATATTTTTACTCAGTTTACCATTCGGTCCCGGGCTTCGTCTCCCTTAACACCATTTCATTGTTTTAACACTTTTACTTGTGTCAGAAAATCAAATATGTGCTCCCTGTGACTGTTTCCAGGTTCTTGTCCATTGGTTCTTCCTTGGTAAAAATAGAAGAAAACTAATTATCTAAATTACCTGCTTCACTCTGTCCCCACTGACCATCTCATCCATTTCAGATAACAAAGACCAAACATTATTATCCTTTCAGTGTTTGCCATTTATGTATTTAAAGAATTGTTTGGGATTCCTCTTGCTCTCCTTTGCAATATTTGTTTTATTTTCCGATTTTGCTAATTTAACATCTTGTTGCTAAAAATAATAAAACATAATCATAAATGTAATATTTTACCATGGTAAAAAAAAATCTCCAAATCAGCACAGTTAAAAGGTAAGTAATGTATTAGTAAAGCATAATCATATTCAGCTGCTCTGTAGTTGTGTATTATGTATAATTGTAATACTGGTTGATCTTTTTTCATAGTTTTAGAACTGTGAAGATTTCTTTATGATAGTGAAAATATTCTGATTAGTTATGTTACCATGGTCTGAAGTTTGCTTTAAGTACGCACACAAACCTCAATCCATGATTTATGAGTGGAAAGAATTGCAGTTTAATGTTTCTCAAGGGAAGGGATTTAGACAGGTTTCAGAACTGAGCAACCTGTCAGTGGATTTTTTTTTTCCATTTCAGAGAAAGTCAGTTTTAATATAAATATGCATTGTTGGACATTGTATTGTGTAGTGAAGATGTTGTAAATGGCCTTAATGTTAGTTTCGGAAATAAGGTGTCATCGGGGTCACCAGATGTCCCGGTTTTAATGGGATAGTCTCGGTTTTACTGGGATAGTCTCGGTTTTACTGGGATAGTCCCGGTTTTACTGGGATAGTCCCGGTTTTACTGGGATAGTCCCGGTTTTGAACCTTTTGTCCCTGCGTCCTGAAAAACGTTTTCAAAAAGCAAGGATGTCCTGTTTTTCGCTCTGGCGGCTGCTGCCTGCGCCCGGGATACATGTATCCCAGCAGCAATCAGACACATGTTTGAAGTGGGTTGTCGCGGGCAGCTTCCGGTCTCGTGCTCCCCCTGCCAGTTATGATTCAGAGCATCATATTTCCGAGGTTCTAAGTCATCACTGTACATGAGGAGTGCATGTAGAGCTGACAGAGGTTTCTTTCTCTCTCTTCTCTGTTTAGAACACAGACCGGAAGATGTCCGCGGCACTGCAAGGTAAAAATAGTGAGGTAGAGAGACAGCAGAAGGTTGTTGGGAGGAAGAGGAGAGAGAATGACAACAGACATTGAGGTGTGAGAGCAGAGAGAGAAAAACATCATTGGGGAGAGAGGAGAGAGAGAGATAACAGAAATGCGGGGGAGAGAAGAGAGAGACAACAGATATGAGGGAAGAGAGAGAGACAACAAACATGGGGTATAGAGGAGAGAGAGAGACAAAATATATGGGGAGAGAGTGACAACAGACATGGAGGAAGAGGAGAGAAAGCAGACATATGGGGGGGAGAGTCAGCAGACATGAGAGAGAGGAGAGAGAGAGACAGCAGACATGGGGGATAAGGAGAGAGAGCAGACATAGGGGAGGAGAGAGACAGCAACCATGGGGGGAATAATCACAGACGAGAGACAGCAGACATGGGGGGGGGGGGGGGGAACTAATAGGTGCCCTGATTTTTGTTTTCTCACCCTAGTTGTCATGCAATAATATTGATTCATTTCAACAGTGGTATTTAAGTGACCACTTATTTCACAGAACGGGAGATCTATTTTTTTCCTGTTCAAAAAAGTGGAGAAGTGAGTATGTATAGGCAAAATACACAAGTGCAATACAATATGTTTAAGTGAGTTAGGGTGTGCAGGAATTAAAAATTAAGTTTGCAGTTGTCTAGACCAGGGGTTTCCAAACGTGATTAACACGAGAGCCACATACGATAAATTTGATATGTTTAATATCAAATATGCTGTATTGAAGGAACACAAGACACAAGACAAGCATCTGAGGGATGGATACAAAGGACATACTTTTTGTCCTTTACTCTAAATTTCTTAGATATCTCCCTATTTTATAGGACATAAATGAAAATGTGAGCTGGTGTTAATGCATTATCCCTGGTAAAACTCTCTTTTAATCATTTTTATAGTGAAGGTCTTTTAGAAAGGCATAAATGGTGCTAAAGGTTGATACAAGCTGTGTGCCCCCTAGTGGTTATAGTCACTTTTTGTGAAATTAAAAAAGTCAAAGGGTGATAAAGTCAGATATTAAAAAATAGTTCATATGTAGCTGACAAAAGGCAACTGAGGAAATATAATTCTAATCTGAACTGACAAAAGGCCCTTCTGTTCTCTCTGCAACTGTCTTCCCTAATCAGATGTTGATGTTTCTTTCCTGATGAACTGTGAAGGTATATACTAAAAAAAAAAGTAATGTTTGATGTTTCTTTCCTGATGAACTGTGAAGGTATATACTAAAAAAAGCAACGTTCAGTTGCTTTAAAAATATATGTTATCAATAACAAAATGGTTTATATTGAGGTACCAAAAAACATTTGCTATAAAACAAGTCAGAAGTGATAAAATAATAATTTTCCACTAATAGCACACCTGTCAATTACCAAATAAGTTTAACCAATTACCAGGATTATTTTACACAAATGTGTTTAAGATTCTAACTTACCTCCAACTCTCCCTCAGTCACAATTTCCTGTTTGTGGGTCTTCTCTGAGAAGTTCTGGAAATCCTATAATGCTAGTTTTGATTCAGGCATGAAACAGTTCCAGAAATGCCTTACCAAATATATTTTTAAAGCCTGATTTTTGCAGTTAATTTGCTATTCACTTGTCAGTTCACTGTCAGTGAATAGACATCTCTGTGATTGGACAGGTTGTAGATATGTTCAGATTTGCTAAATTATAGTTCAAGTTCATTAAAGTGTTGACTCATCAATGAATTAGATGGCTTTGCAGCAATTATACAATTACCTGTAAACAGCATGGTTATACACAGAAACATAGTATAGTTAAATAATGTCCCTTTTCCTCTGGTCTCACACTCTGGTCATGTGTCATAATGTGACAACCAGGCAATATGCAAATTTACATTTATGAAATACCAAATGAAGTTTATACACATATTTGCATTTTTTGTAGATTTACTTTACACATATACAACATGTGATGACTACATAGATGTACACATTAAAATGTTTTTTATTCATTAAATGAGTTTGAGAGGATTGCATATAATTAATTGGGGATCAATGTGTCAGTAAAAACTATGACCTTAAATAATTAAAAGTGAGATAAATCTATGAGTATCATAGCATAAATGTCTCAGTTTCTAGGTTTCAAGCTCAGTAGATCTGTACATGTACAATTTAATGTGTTTTTTTTTCTCATCCACTGGATGTCTCTCTTGTTCCATAAAAAAATAATCTAGTTTTATAGTTTTATACACCTGATATCCATGCAAAAGTGGATGAGTGGGATTAATGACTGAGCTACTAAGTTTAACACTTTCAAGCATTACAAGAGGATCATCCCTTTAATAACTAAGGGGAATTAAGATATGTGAATGTATAAAGTGACATACTTCCATCCTAAAAAAAACAAAGTTTTCAAGCATTACATGAACATTTCTACACATGCAGAAATATGCTACCTCAGTTTGGGATTCACAAATAGAATACAATTTATAAACAGAACTGAATAATGTTGTATATACCATTTAGCGTTTTATTCCACAGGACACAGCATCCAGGATAGAATATAATCTGGAGATCAAAAGTTGGAAAACATACTTTTAGAAGAGGTTACAACATGTAAAAATACCCTGCATACTTTGTAATAATAAAAAAAGTAGTGACATAAAGAATAATTAATGATATGTGAGTTTGTGAAAGCTTTTGAATCTCTTCCAAATTGAGCGTTTTAGTTCATAATCCAAATTGTGTAACATGGTTTCAGATTATATACTATTAAGTCAAGATCAGACAGTGTTAATGTAGTTAATCTCTGCATTTCCACAGACATGTTGCTTCATAGTTGCATTGTCATGGTTGAATTTTACCAAGACCATTGTAGAAGCTTGCTTCCCTGTATTTTCAAATTTCATGCTTAAAATCGTGTCAACTTGATCAAATGTATGTTTGATTTTGTTAATTTTTAATGGACTTAGGGCTCCATTGATTAAAGTAGAGCATGCTATGACTATCTGCGGGCTGTCTAAGAATATTATTTAGTTATTTAAGATAAGTAAATAATTTTTTTTACTTTCTGTTCTAAGATTTGATATTGTTTATTTATTAAAATCTTAATGGGGGGGTTTATTTGACAGGTATGACCACTACGGTTTCTGGAAATCTGCACTAATGCTTTCCCAGTGACCTCTCCTATTTTCAATATTCACATCTTAATCCATCTGTCCATTTGCATCTCAAAGAATGGTCAGCTTTTTTGAAATTTTTTACATTTTTTTACATAACATTGGTATTGTACTTTGAGATGCAAATATGACTCAGAGCTGAAGGTGTAAAGATCGAAACAATATAGTATCTGTTGACAGGGATCATCTGGCAAATCAATCAGTCGGTAACGCCAAATGCATTAATGTTTGCACACTGACTTGTGTGCATCTAGATATGTGTAATAAAAATATATATTTGTACATATTTATATATTGTAACAGATTGAAGAATTGTTTCTGTATAAGCAGGGGGTTGGATAAGCAAAAGATCCTTTGGAAATTCAGGGGCTAGTACTGACCAAAGCATCTGTAATAATAGTACAACAATGATCCCTAAGAGCATGAATTTCCGATGTCATAATTACATTTTGCAGATAAGGTTGTTTTGTTTTTTTTGTAGAAAAAAAGCCACAACCATGAATGCACAAATTCAATTATTTTCTCTGAGATAATACTATTCCTACCCCAATTTTGGAAGCACTGACTTTGACCACAAATTATTTAAAGATATCAGGATGAGATAAGACTGGAGCTGAGAGGAAGGCTTGTTTGAAGGTTTGAAAGGTGAGAGTGTTTTAGGGACTCCAAGCCTAGCAATCAGCTCCTTTTTAGTAAGTGCCATGAAAGGGGAGATGATTTTATACATTTTTAAATGAATTTTCTATAGTAGTTACCGAACCTAAAAATCTCTGAACCATCTGGGCCAAATACGAATAGCATTACACTAGAGTAACAGTACTATGTACTTGCAGAATGGAATGGGAAGTAATATATTTCTATATATATCCTTTTTGCCACACTTTTCTCCTCCTCATATGTAATGTATTCTCAAGTAATGTTATTCTCATGAAGTGTTAAAGCTATTTTTATGTAATATATAATTGGAAACTGAGGTTTGAGTTTGTGTCACCGTAATAGCAATATTATTATATTATGCCTTTGGCTACAATGGGCCTGAATGGGTTAAAAGACTGGGTTAAAAGTGCCTGAATGGGTTAAACGACTTAGGGGTGGCCAGTTTGTCCTTTATGTAGTTTGCTAGCTCAGTTGCCATTACACCACAATTTTTTGTTTACTGAATAAATCCATTATAGGATTCTGAGGTATTTATAACGATATGTAATTTTTATATTAAACACCTCAGGGCACAAATGTATACACCCATGCTTAGCAGACTTAACACTGTGTAATTGGGACAAAACTTGTTTTTATTGGTAAGACCAAGGGTGTGAAACGGCAGCCCTCCAGCTATTGGTGGACTACATCTCCCTTACTCCTCTGCAGCCTTTTAGCCAACACGAGTATTATGGGAGATGCAGTCCATCAGCAGCTGAGGCGCTGCAGTATTATACCACTTGGTAAGACATTGTTAGAAAATGCAGTGTGTTCTATTTCATTGTAAGCACTGTTTGCTGCTGATTTCAGTCTCTTGCATTTGTTATGTGTGGTCTCCCATCAGCTGCTTGCAATACTCTGTATGAGCTGGGTGGTCTTATTTGAGCAATGTGAGGGACTCCATTTGAGCAGTAGGAGGTTTCTGAAATTTATAGCAAAAATACACTTTCGTCCATATGTTATTTGATCTTAGGAATTTAAGAAATAGTTTTTTTTTCTGATATTATATACAGATTTGTAGATATAATTCAAAATATTTGTGTTAGGTATTGTGTCTGATCTGATTTCCTGTTATCAGCCTGATATGCAATATTACGAAATTGATTTAAAAAATCTATGCACAATTATTATTCATACTGAATATATATCTAGCACTGCAGACTTTAAATTGTTTACACATTTTATCTAATTGACACTTTTTAGACTCGTACACGAGTGACTAACATGAATCTAAGTTGAATACTTACTTTTTTTTTTGATATTGCTTTCCAAGTGGTCATCACAGTTGCATCTGAGTTTTAATGCCTAACCAGGTTTTTACATAGATATGCATAGAGATATGGCTGTATTTCTGACAACCAAAAGGTTGACCTGTTTATAAACTTAATATTTAACCTGCTGTGCTAACAGTATAAACAGTATTTAGCCCTTTGTACAGTAAAGTGTAGTACTATGTTTAAAACCGTCAAACATGCTTAAGATACATATAGTAAGGAAAACATTTGTAATTACATAGATGCAAAGTCATTGAGCTCACTAGGAAGAGGACCCCATGATGTGACTCTGGGGTCTCTGTAAGTCCAGGGCTGCCAGTGTTATTTCTTTTCTTCTATTCCATTTGCATTTTAAAATTGCCAACTTGTAAAATAATTTATGATGTTAATCCTTGTTACTTTTCCCTTGGTGCAGGGCTTAGTCTCTGAAATCTGAGTTTTTAGTTTCAGCTCTGCTTACTCTCACAGACAGAAGTAGTCCTTTGAGATTTCTAACGTAATATTCTTTTTTAATTTCAGCACAGCAATCTCACTCATTTCATGATCTGTGTTACATCTACACTGAGTTTTTGTGATACTATAATGAGCTTGTAACTTAAATGTACATATCTACTGTAAGCTAAATAAAGTGGCCCAAAGGGGCATTAATCATAAAAAATAAACTGCTATATCTTACCTTTAAAAAAAGAATCCACTCAAATCAAATCTAGCCCTGTTCTGTTTTATTCTACAATGTTTCTTAAACCATCAATCCTTTGTGTGATGTCACTGCCTGAGGTTAATGAGGATTTCCATCAAGTCAGAGTTTGCAGAGGTACAATGTACAGATGCAGGCTGAGTCACTATACCTTTTCTGCATTAAATAAAGACCTTTTCATATCTCATTTACACAAAAATTCCACATGAGTCAGTACTAGATGCAAAAAAGTTTTAGTAACTTGGGCACCATGTTTACCTCTATGGCAGCATCTTTACAAACATTTCCTGCACATATGTTAAGCAGAGGATGATATAAATATAAATGTATATATATATATATATATATATATATATATATATATATATATATATATATATATACAATCCAAAAGCTAGTGCACTCACATCAAACAAGTCACACATTCACACAGAATGTTAAAAACACCTTTCTAAGATAACATAATTGGAGTTTTAGTTACATTATATGGCCATGTTGCCTCTCTCCCCCCAACGTTGCCTCTCTACCCCTCCCTTCCCCCAATGTTGTCTCTCTCCCCCTCCCTCCCTCCCCCAATGTTGTCTCTCTCCTCCCTCCCCCTAACATTGTCTCTGTCTCCCCTCTCCCTGGTGGCTAGTGGAGGCAGCCGGGGGATGTCTGCATGATATGTGCTGACATCCTCCATGCTATCCACCAGCTGTTAGAAAGGGGGATCCCGGTCCCCTGCAGCTCTGCGGGGGACGTGGATCCCAGTCTTATAGTCAGACTACAATTTGAGGTCAGACTATAAGACGACCTCGAATATAACATGAGGGGACTTTTACAGAGCATTTGCTTTGAAAAAAACCTTGTCCTATATTCGAGCAAATATGGTATTCAATACTTAAATTTTTATTTTTATTTAAAAAGAATATTTTCTGCTTCAGAATTAGCACTTACACACTGCTTTATGGGCTCTATGTTTAAAATTGGATCTAATTTAAAATGTTATTACAGAATACAAGGGAAATGTAGATATAAAGTAGATTTTCCATGTTGTTTTTCTGTTATACATTAGACTAGACCAGGGAGTGACCAGGGGTGACTAACTTCAGTCCTTGAAGTCTGCAGACAGACTGCATTTCACAACATTGTTAACCGTTTTATTATATGTAAATTAAACACTTTCTACAATTTTGGCACAATCTTATAGTTCCAGGCTGTTTTCTTAAACTATATATGCAGGGAAAGAGAAATATAAAATGTAAGCTACTAAACTAAGCTGCATACATCTTTAGCATACCAAATGTACCTTTTTAAAAGACAGACAAATACAAATTTGTGGAATTTATTACTTTTATTACTTTAAAAAAGAGAAGGAACTTAAGGCCTCAGTTGCAAAAGTGTACCATAGTACATTGCAGTTTTAGATGTACATACAGGAGATGCTGTGATATCATTTAAATCAAACTTCACTATGTTTTATTTTGCCTGGTTAACACTTTAAAAATACTCAGAAAACAGTCCAATTTGATGAAAATAATGACTCAAAAGAAATATCTTCACATGGGATTCATTACTGTGCTTCATGTTGCTCAGCTGATTATCACCTCTGTTCATTGTCATTCTCCTATCTTGGAATAGTTCAGATTGCTATTTATAGAAAATTATAAACAGCATGGGAAGAAATAAACAAAACACGGAATAAAGGGTAATACAACTGATTGACAGGTGACAGGTCTCCCAAAAAATGGTCTAGAGTACAATCTCCCAAAGAGTTTATAAAACTGTTCAATACAGAAATTTGATGAAAGATGCCTGTGCAAATATAGCCCTCGTCATCACAAAATAATATAATTAAGAAAAAAAGAAAAAAAAAACAGAGATCTCAGATCCCTTTTCTATATCCCTAGGGTTGCCACCTTTTCCACATAAAAATACCAGCCTTGCAGTTGCCTCCATAGATTTAACATTGGCAGCTAGCCATTTTTTTTACTGGCCTGCCGGTAAAATACTGGCTGGGTGGCAACCCTATATATCCCCCATGGCTCATTTATGCATCTCAGGAACATGGGATGGGAAGTTAATTAAAAAAATGTATAAGTGGGCAACCCAATCATTATTAGCAAACATCACCAGTACTCTCACATACATTAGAATTGTAGTGTTCACTAAATACAGTGCCATCAATGTTTAGCCAGCCATATTGCTGTCTGAGCATGATGTGCTAGGTAGGGGTCCCTGATAACATCAGGGGTTACCAAGAGGTTCCTATGTTTAAAGGAAAACTGTTGTTTTGTGGCTAGATTTTTGTTCTTTTGCATCACTAGATTATTATTATCTTTTCAATTTGTTTTGTTGTTGTTTTTTTAAATCCATTGTGTGCATTTTTTATTTATTTATTTTGATACATTTAGGGCACCATTGCCCATTGTAATAATTCTATCTAGCTTGCTATGCTACCTGTTATTCTTGTATTTTATTTGCCCAATGTAGCTATAAGCACATTATTTTTTAAGATATCATTATTGTTCTATTTCACATATTGTGGTTGCTGTTACACAGGGATTCTATTAACTGAAACTATTTTGGTATAAATAGATTCAAAGCTTGGCTATTCTATATGCAGTATGTCTGTTCATTGCTTCTTGTTAGGAACATTCCAAAGTTGAATTGAATGCAGTTGGAAAATCAGATAGTTTTGTGCATTATCAAAGAGAAATAACCACATTCCTCTGCTCTGTCCAATTTATTGTGAAAGTGGAAAATATTTATTTTTCTAAATAATACATGTATTTAGATCTGATATTTTAACTTAAAGTATCAAAGGTTATGATTGGTTTTCCTTAAATTGTATTGGTTGTCGAACCAATTGTACATATATTGTTTATACTGGCACTACCATCAAAAAGTTTGGGGTCACTTAAAAATGTTTTTTTTTTCTATTAAAATATCATCAAACGAGACAGAAATGCAGTGTAGACATTGTTAATGTTGTAAATGACTAATATAGAAACAATGGTTGATTTTTAATGGACATGTACATAGCAGTGGCGGATCCCAGCAAATTGGCTGGGGCATATTAATGGCAAATAATACAGGCATATTATTGTGCAAATTGGCTGGGGAATATTAATGGAAAATAATATTGGCAATGTGTATATAATGGGGTGATGGGGGCATGTAAATGGGGTGATGGGTCATGTCCTTGGTGTGCAATGTGTGTTATTGGTCATGTCGTGGGTGTGTATAGTGATTGGGGGGATGACCACATTTTGTCTGAGAACACTGATGGGGGAGAAGAGAGAACACTGATTGGGAGAAGGAGACAGACATAAATGGGAAGGGAGAGGAGAGAAACATAAATGCGAAGGGAGAAGAGAGAGATAGAAATGGGATGTAGAGGAGAGAGACAGACATGGGATGGTAGAGGAGAGACAGACAGACATGGGATGGCAGAGGAGAGACAGAGAGACATGGGATGGCAAAGGAGAGACAGAGACCTGGGAAATGAGAGGAGAGACAGACAGACATGGGAAAGAAGAGGATACAAAGACAGACATGGGAAGGAAGAGGAGAGATATGGAAATGGAAAGGAAGAGAGACAGATGGATACAGGGAGTGAGAGGAGTGTGACAGACATGGGAAGGGAGAGGAGCGGGACAGAAGGACGTGAGAGCGAGGAAAAGACAGATGGACATGGGAGAGAGGAAAAGACAGATGGACATGTTCCCCTCCCGAGATCAGACTCTGGATCCATCCCTGGTACATAGTCATACAGACGGCCATTATCAGCAACCATCACAACGTGTTCCAATAGCCCGTTATATTAGCTAATCCGCAATTATAATTTTAGAAGTCAGCATCTTGCCTGTATTTCCTGTTCATTTTTCAACTCATTTGAGTTTATGGAAAACAAAGAAATTTCTAAGTGGCCCCAAAATGTAGAACTGTAGTGTACATTATAATTCACTAATTATTTTAATATTACACAATATAATTATGGGCAGGTTAAACAAGATATATTTAAAATGTGTATGTTAAAACCTGGCTATACTTTTGTTTTCTAAAATGTTTGTTTACTGAATGGTGCAATAATACTGACATATTAATGGTGCAATATTACTGGCATCTTAATGACACAATATTACTGGCATCTTAATGGCACAATACTACTGACATCTTAATGGCACAATATTACTGATATCTTAATGGTCACATTGGCTGGGGCATCTGAATGGCACAATATTACTGGCATCTGAATGGCACAATAGTACTGGCATCTTAATGGTGCAATAATACTGGCATCTTAATGGCACAATAATACTGGCATCTAAATAGCACAGTAATACTGGCATCTTAATGGCACAATATTACTGGCATCTTTATGGGTAAATTGGCTGGGGCATCTTAATGACACAATATTACTGGCATCTTAATGGCACAATATTACTAGCATCTTGATGGGCAAATTGGCTGGGGCATCTTAATGGCACAATATTACTGGCATCTTAATGGCACAATCTTACTGGCATCTGAATGGCACAATATTACTGGCATATTAGGCAAATTGTCTGGCTTATTAACTGCAAAATAATAATGACATGTTCCATTTGGGACACATTTGAAACCTGTCAATGTATTTTACCTGATCAAACCATATATTTTGGAAAACTAAACATCCTAGGGTATTTAAAATTGTGGTATTTTAACACTTTCCGTACTAATTATACCATCAGCCGTTGTCAAATGGTTGGGATGCCATTTTTTTTTCACACACATTGTAGTTCAGGCATGCATTTTCGGATTCTAGTATTTGCCACTGCCAACTGACAGCTCAATATGTGTTCAGCAACATCTCCTGAATACAGAGCGATCAAATTTCCGAATGCCCTTTTTTTTAGTATTGCGCACTGAAAGAGAAAAAAAATCGCTTTCAGGGCTTGTTTTGGTGCAGGGCGGACTAGGTCGTGCTATGCCACCAACACCTCGCCACACAGGACTGTGGCATGTTAATGGCAAAAAAGCTGTGGAATATTCATGGGTAAACTAACAGTGGCATATTAATGGGCAAGCTGTGGCATACTAATGGATAAACTGGTTGTGGCATATTAATTGGCAAATTGTGGCATATTAATTGAAAAACTGGCTGTGGCTTATTTAGTCTTGGATGTGCAATACGGGTAATAGGGCATATCCTGGGGTGTATTTAAATAATTGTCATGATAGACAAACACCTGGATAAAATTACTTTGGGAGGGTATGGGGGGGGGGGGGGTGAGAGGGAGTTGTGGGGGGGGGGGGGGGTCCCAGAATTTTTGTTCAGGAAGGGGCCCTGAAATTTCTGATTGCAGCCCTGGATACCAGCTGCTTTCTGCTCATTACTCCACTTTCACCACTTTGCACCAAAATGAATCTCTTTAAGTAAAAAGACCTCTTTAATTAAAAAGACCTCTTTATTTAAAATTAAACATTACTTCCTTACACAGGAACCCTTATGTTATATTATCTATAACCAGTATCATTGAGTAAAAAAACGCAGTATACTGACACATCTGATGTATGGTTTGTGTATAGAGATTGAGTACCCTTATCCCAAATGCTTGTGACCAAAAGTATTTTGGATAATGGATCATTTTGGATAATTTTCACCACTAAGAAATATTAAAGCCTCTCATGAAATATATTAGTACCTATTCAAATACTTGCTAGTACATATAAATCACTATTATTGTGATGTAGCTGTGAAGTGAGGCATCATTGGGAATTGGCCATTTGAAATGTGCCAAATAAATTGTGTGGGTTTTGCACATATCTAGTTTTGTTTTGCACATTTTATGTTGATATATATGTAAATGGCTTGCACAGAACATGTGATTTAGATTGTGTTTCTGATTATCAGCACTTTGCACTTTATCTCTAGTACCTTGAATATTAGTGAAGTTTTCATTTCACTATATTATGTATTAATTGGCAGTTTTTTGGAGCCTATTATGTTTTATGTTTATGCGCATGTTTTAAGCCGTCTTCATTTTTATATAGAAATATTGGCTGTCACTCGTCCCCATTGGTGGGTTAACCCCATCTCATGAGACGAGATTAACTATAAGATTACATGGAACACTTGTGCAAACTGATTAAACAATGGATCATGTACATAGTTTTTTGCTGATTTGCATTTGATGAAATCTTCATCTGGACTAATTAGGAGTGGACGGAGATTAGTCACTGGGAGGGGATTGGCTATATGTTTGTGATGATATGATGTCACTGGCTGAGCCATATCTAATGAAACGCATAGGGGGGCTAGTGACACAAATTCATCTTTTATTGAAAACTGTTTTTATTAAGCTAACGATGGAGGTTGTATAGCAATTCTGGCTTTAGATTTTTGAAAGGAGCTTGAATTAGCTTGTTATAGCTTTGGACTGCAGCTGTGGAGAAAAGGACCTTACCCAGCACCCTGTCTGCAACAGAGTATCTTACTTTGAGAAAGAGACCAGTATCCTGCATAACAAATACTCAATTTGCACTCAATAAACTGATTTCATTATTATCACAGAGTGATGCTATGTATGTTTTCTTGTCCTTTTTGCATATGTGTACTTGTGAAAACTGAGAGGCCATCCAATCCATTGTTTACACAACAGCCAACAATTGACGAACAATAAAATAATGGTACAATGTTATTCTACTATATGTATATGACAAAATAGGTTTAGCCCCAGAAAATGATAGCAACTAAATAATAACTATTAGGATGCTAGCACCAACCCATCTGATACCCTTAGACCACTGTCGCACATATTCCAAATGTATAAAAAAAAAGGCTTTATCATCCATGAATTAAAATACAAGAAAAATACCAAGGAATAAATACAAATAATACAAAATGTATTATTATTATTTTTCCAACTCTGCTATTAATGCTTGATTTTTGCAGTTTGTTTATAGATAGATATGATGGCTATGAAAAACATGATGTGCACTCTCATATTAATTTTAAATGAAAACAATTACTACATTTATATACATTCACCCTATAACCCAACATTAACCCCTTTATCCTCATTTCCATTGTAATAATGTATAATGTATGTGTATAATGTTATGTGACTACATTTCGATACTAATCATTGTGCTTGATTTACCCAATTGTTTAAGGTATAAACTAGAATGAACTCGACAATGAAACATATGCTTAACATTCATGCACTTCAAAGAGGAAATACTGAGTGGAAAATATATTTGATAAGGTTGCAATAAGCTTTAATGTGCCTATGTAATGTGTATTTCGCAAACACTAATTCATGCACAGTCTTCACTTTACATACTACATAGATTTTCACAAATAAACATAAAACTTTTAATAAAACCTAGTATATTTATTTAATTTCAATATCAGCATAATGAATATGTCTAAAGGTAAGTCACCGAGTAAGAGGGAGTCGAACACAGACATGTGTGATTCATTTTGTCTTCTATATACTTTATCAAGAATGATTGTGTTATGAAGTGCACATCCATACAATCAAGGGTGGGCTGGCAAGGGGGACAGAAGGGAAACTACCACCCTCCCAAGCTTATTTATCTCAATGGGTTGGGTGCTCCACCATCCATTTTTAATTGCCCCCGTTGGTAACACTTTTTTGTTTTTACAACATTTCATCTGCTTTCTATGCAAGAATGATGTGATGTTTCTGTGGTGTCCAGTATTTTCAACAGAGTGTACTTTGAAAGCACATTAATATGCATTAATATTTGGAAGATGCATTGTGGACACTAGATAGTCCCTTTAATTAAAAAATACAAATATGGTAGCTTATAAAGTTCTCTTTGATACAAATAACTCTTCCTTCATCTGACCATAGGTGATAATGACATGGCTTTGCTTTATGAAGCAGAGAGGGCTCAATAAGGTACATTTTTTATATTCCTAAATTAAAGAATATCCATAAAAACTATCTACACTTGATGTAGTTTTTCAATTAAATATGTTATTTTTTTGTTACAAAGTCATTAAAAGATATCTGGTTTTGAAAGAATGTTATACTTTGTGAAGCTTAACTGTAAACCAATTACTATGGAAGTGATCCACTAAATGTGAAGTGCCGGTGAGTTGAGATCATCTCACAAATTTAGCTATGCATTTTGTAGGGACAAACCTGATGCATTTCTTCTGATAGACAAATTCACCAGGTTTACTCCTGCATGTCAGAGTATGGTCTACATGTTCTGGCATTAATAATAAATATTACTTTATTTGATATATCTTGAAGGGGCCATCTTACAGCAACTAAATTGGTTCAATCCTTTTGTTGGAAAGCCTCAGATAATTTTAATTTTATTTAGTCTGGTTTATATGAACATTGCTATCCTACTTCCATAGCATGTTCTAGATGGAGGTTGGTCTTTCTGTAAGTGGAGAAAGTTGATGAATATACATTTCTGGCTTCTTTGAGAAAGATCCTCCCTGCACTATTAGGAAGGGGAACATGACTGTATTCATTAATACATATTCCTACTGGTTGTGAAATAAAACAATTGCTACAATGTTGGGTACTTACCAAAATCCAAGTTTTTCTTGTTCGTTTGTCTTAAAGTCACAGTGGAAATTTCCTTGCCAGCACTGGTTTATTGTCATTGAAATTTGCCTCATTGGGATTGTGATGTTTCCTTGTTGAAGTTGAAGTTGAAGTCAGATGGCTTTCGAGCTGGTGGATCGCATGAAATTTGTTCATTTTTTCCTATGGATTGTGATACAAAACCTGCCCATAAGATGTCTTCTCCATATATGCCAATTACATTATCTGGTAAACATATACTGGGTCTGATATTTAAATGTTTGTTACTCAACAGAAAACAATTTAGCTACATACTAGCATTACCATTGTTTTTCTTACCTGAGTGCGTCATTTTACTTTTATCTATATTTAAACTTTTCTCTTAACTGCTTATTCCTCCATCCTGCTGTGACTGTATTACCTCACATAATTTATCTACAAAAAAATAAAACATTCCTTTCAGCACTTTCTACCAGGTCATTGATAAATACATTTTTCAAAAAAATAGACCCAAGCACTTTGTACATGCTCATGTTTTTGTTTTTTTCCTTACTTGTTCTTTAGAAAAATGCTAGGGGTTGCACAGTTAGTTTTATTTTTATTTTTTTATTTAGATAGTTCTTGTTTTTATTCCAGAATTTATTAAGCAATTCAATATGTTGGAACGGAAAAAACCTCTGTATGATTATTTAAAGGTAATGTGTAAAATGGAAAAATGTGGTGATCCATACTGCCTGCTCAACATCTTTCAGCTGAGAAGTCAGCTCCTGTAATTTATCTGCCAAATGGCTTTTGTCTAGATGAATTTTAGCATGCAGCACAGAAGACGAAGACTTGCCAGGATCAACATTTCTGTTTCTTTCATTATTTTCATTCTAGCTCAAAGTAGCAGCACCAGATATCAGACTGCTTAAGGAACAGGATAGAAAAATAAGTAAACCGCAAACCACAATTGGTTATATAATAAAATTTACTTTTGGAATAAATATATTTGCATATATCACAGCATTTCCTGTGATTAAAAATGATTTTTGCTTGTGTTTGTTCTGATGACAGCGGTGCAAATATAATCACAATTATAATGTACTTATTTTATTATATGATGAAGAGAGCAGATTGTGTGCATTTCTACAGTTATTTTCTGTAGTTTCCAGTATTTAATAGATGGGAAAGGAAAGTTGTGAATAGTCTTTTATAACTTTATTTAATATAATCAGTATGCAGCACTTCTATCCAGCCCAAGACTATACCTTATCTTTACTTGCAAAACCTGGGATTAACATTTCTTAGTGTCATTTATCCAGTAAAAAAGAGTGCATCTAGCTTGCGTATATTCGTTTTTAGGAACACAATGGGTATGATGCCCCTCTTAATTTGTAATGGTAAATTCAGACATGATAGCCAAATCGAATGAGTACCCGAAATTCTGCTGCACAACATACAGGAATATGCCCCCAAATTAGTCAACAGTTGGTGGGAGGAACCTGTACTGGAGGTGGTGTAGATAGGTGTGTTTGTGATGAAGAGCAATGCCATGTTAATATTGAGTGCATACAGTTGAATACAAAAAACAAAAACTGTCTGCGCTTCTCAACCTAATAAAGTTGGCAACAAATATATAAATATAAATGAGAAGTTTTGGTTATATGAATTGGCCAAAGCATAATTAAGCTCACCCGCCACGTCAAGGCACACTCTTAATAGGGCGAGAACCTACTCTCACCTCCTATCTAGTGGGCACACAAAGCAGTAATACTGCTACCAAAACCTATTTAAATGTGTTGGAAGAGGTGCAATTAAACCTCCTCCCAATCAACACAATAACAGCAAGCTGCAACCAGACAATGAGGAACCAACAACCTCAAATATGTGCAAGTAGGGAAAAGAAAAATGTCTGTGCGCTAAGCTAGTTACAGGCTCAAATAATATAAATGTACAAATGAAAATTAGGTTGAGAAGCGCAGACAGTTTTTGTTTTTTGTATACATTGTACAGCCAATCACACTGTTTTTGCTGCATGCTCACACCTGTTTGGTAAGCATCATTTGTACATTTATATTATTTGAGCCTGTAACTAGCTTAGCGCACCAACATTTTTCTTTTCCCTGAACACAGTTGAATGCATAACATTTTACATCAACCTTTTCATTGGGCTTCATCTTGGAAAGAGGGATTTGCATGTAATGAAGAATGGAATTCTCAAGTCAGTGCCATAGTAGCCAATTTGTAATCACTTGAAAAAAACACTTGAAAAAGCCCTACTTTGGGGGTTAAACGCATTGTGGACAAGAGGAGACTGCTACTGGGACTCTATATATGTACTGTTCAAGTGGATCTTTGAATGTAAGATTCTTTATATGTTTTTATTGGTATTAAAATCGTTGAAGCTAAATAGTCTCCTCCTTACCCTCTCTTATACTACTTTGGGAGTACCTTCTGGGTCTGCTACCCCGAATAAGCTGCCTAGGATTCCTCTGTGAAGCAGTTGGATCTTTAACCCCTTGGTGGGCTCCCTGGATGCTGTATAGACTGAGCAGATCTCTGCTCAGGAAGATGTGAGTGTGTTCTCACTTATTATTTGTTATCAGCACTTTTATGTGATATACTACACTATATTATTTCTGTTCTGTTTTGTTTTATTTTTTTCCCTTCGGATTGAATATTGAGCTGATTTACTTTAAGGCTGATTTACTTTAAGGGTAACAATTTATTATTTATTTTTCCTGAGTTGTGTGTTTTGAAGTGTTGGGTCACAGCGCACTTTTTCACTTGTGTGTTGTTTTGATTTGTTTATTGCCAGGAGTGAGACACTGGTAGAATTTGCTGCAGCGGTTTCCACCACAATTGGGCGCAGTGTGTTTCTCTCTTGTTTCTAGAAGATATTGTGTGTTGACAGATGATGATGATGGGGTTGATGGGCCACCTTGCCAGAACCTATGAGTAAAGTGAGCGTTAATACATATCTGTTAGCATATGTAACCTATCACTGGATGCTACTCTACCTGTACATTGCTGGGTATTCTTAACACAGCTAATACATGTGTTACATGAGCTACAGGGGTGATTTCAGTGTGATACAACATGCTACCTACTGTGTTTAATTGTATTTTAACTGCACATACCTTTCCTTCACCCCTCTTTCAGACCTGTTCTGTTCACCAACTGCATTCCCAGCATCCACAATCTGCTGCCATAGTTCGTTCTTCCTCATCTGACTTGTCTTCTTAGATGCTACATCAACCGGTTATAATGTTGGCACAGTTTATGTACCAAGGCCAAGTTCAATGCTGGTATCTTGAGGCCTTGACTTTCCCCAATAGTTTGGTCCACTCCCTGTCTTGATCCCTGGCTTGTCATTATTTTTTGTAAATTTGTTTTAAACTCTCTTTCTTTATGCTGCCTGCCCTCTGCTAATCCTGCCCTGAAATTGTGGTGGGAACATTTGCTGATTATAGGCAAACTTTCCTCTACAGTGATTGGGTTAGAGTTGACTAAATCTATCATTTGTATTTTTTTTCATGAACTTGTGACTATATTGTTTTTCTTCTAGGTATTTTTGGATATATAATGGTGATTTAAAGGCAATCACTTTGGTTCAATGTGTTTTGGATAGGTATCGGAATCAATCAGCATAGACAAAGAGGTCCCGGCAATTTAACAATTTAAAGGACAGTCACAATAATTTAATTGATATTAATTTAGCAAAATATTACCCATGGTAAAATGTAAATATAAATTATACTCAAAGAGCGTAAAACAGGAAAACGCATCCATGGGTGTACGCAGGATTTTTTCCTTGGGGGGGAATAATATCGCTTTTATACCTCTACCGCATGAATGCTTACTTATCTCCTCCCCATTGCCTATGCTGGCTTGGGATAGTGGTTCCCTGGTCGGAGGTAACATGATAGTTACCCATTAATAGGAAAGAAAAATGACAGTGGTAGTGGTGGCTAACTGTGCTTATTTTCCATGATGCTCCACTACCGTGACCCTGAGTATCATGATCATGGCATGGTGAAGATTAGTAGACATGTGCATTCGTTTTCGGACGAATGCATTTTCGGACGAAAATAGCATTTTCGTCCATTCGTCCGAAAAACGAATAACGAAAATTTTAACTAACAAAATCCGAATGAACGAATGGTTAATAAACGAAAAACATTCGTTCATTCGTCCATTCGTCCATTCGTGCTATTGGCATTCTAAACCGAAATAGAGTCGGTTTACAATACCAATAGCATTGTACTACATTCCATAAACCGACATGAATGACTTTCGGTTTATGGAATGCATGTAATGCTATTAGCTTCCTATAAACCGAAATTGAGTTCCCATTCATACGAATAGGTCAATTGACCTATTCGTATGAATGGGGACTCTTTCGGTTTATAGAAAGCCAATAGCAGCATGTATTCTATAAGCCGAAAGTCTTTAAAACAAACGACGTTCGGTTTATAGAATACATGTAATGCTATTGCTGTTCTATAAGCCGAAAGACATTCGGCTTATAGAACAGCAATAGCATTACATGCATTCTATAAACCGAACGTCGTTCGTTTTAAAGACTTTCGGCTTATAGAATACTATTGGCATTCTATAAACCTAACTAGAGTCCCTCCTCATTCATAAGAATTTCTTATGAATGGGGACTCGACTCTAGTTCGGTTTATAGAAAGCCAATAGTATTCTATAAGCCGAAAGTCTTTAAAACGAACGACGTTCGGTTTATAGAATACATGTAATGCTATTGCTAAACTATAAACCGAACGACTTTCGGTTTATAGAATAGCCATAGGATTACATGTAGTACATAAGCCGAAAGTCTATAAACCGAAAGTCGTTCGGTTTATAGGCTGTCGGCATTTAACTATACAGAGACAGAGTCTCCATTCATAAAATTATGAATGGAGACTTTGTCTCCGTGTAGTAAAATGCCGAAAGTCTATAAACCGAACGATCGGTTTATAGACTTTCGGCTTATGTAATACATGTAATCCTATGGCTATTCTATAAACCGAAAGTTCGGTTTATAGAATAGCAATAGGAATACATGTATTCCATAAGCCGACAGCCTATAAACCGAACGTTCGGTTTATAGGCTGTGGGCATTTTACTACACGGAGACAAAGTCTCCATTCATAATTTTATGAATGGAGACTCTGTCTCTGTATAGTTAAATGCCGGCTTTTAACTATACGGAGACAAAGTCTCCATTTATAATTTTATGAATGGAGACTCTGTCTCCGTATAGTTAAATGCCCACAGCCTATAAACCGAACGTTCGGTTTATAGGCTGTGGGCATTTAACTATACGGAGACAAAGTCTCCATTCATAATTTTATGAATGGAGACTCTGTCTCTGTATAGTTAAATGCCGGCTTTTAACTATACGGAGACAAAGTCTCCATTTATAATTTTATGAATGGAGACTCTGTCTCCGTATAGTTAAATGCCCACAGCCTATAAACCGAACGTTCGGTTTATAGGCTGTGGGCATTTAACTATACGGAGACAAAGTCTCCATTCATAATTTTATGAATGGAGACTCTGTCTCCGTATAGTTAAATGCTATTGTATTCTATAAACCGACTCTATTTCGGCTTATAGAATGCAATAGTACTACGAATGGACGAATGAACGAATGATTTTCCTTTATTAACCATTCGTTCATCCGGCTTTAGTTAGCTTAGCATTTTCGTTCTTCGTTTTTCGGGCGAATGGACGAAAATGCAATTTTCGGACGAAAATGCATTCGTCCGAAAACGAATGCACATGTCTAGTATATATTCACATGTAAATTGCTTTTTAAATAAAAAATTATGATATAAAAAAATCTTGTTTTTATTTCCTTTTATGTGACAATGCTGCCTCTCTCTTTCCCTTGCCCCCAGATTTGTCGCTCTCCCCCCCTTAGTGTTGTCTCTCTCTCACCCTCCCTTTGGCTCCCCCCTCGCTCCCCTTGTGTCTGTCTCTTCCCCCCTTCCCTCCCCTTGTTTCTCTCTGCCCCCCCCCTTGTTATTCTGTCCCCCCCTCACCTGTTTCTTGCTCCCTGGTGGCTAGTGGGGGCAGCCGGGGGATGTATGCACTATACATAATAGACGGAAGTGTCGGGCAGCATGGAGGTTGTCTGCACGATTCGTGCAGACATCCCCCAGCTGCCCGATTCTCCCTGGTGGCTAGCGAGGGAGCGGAGGATGTCTGCGCGATGAGCGAGACCTCTCCTGCTGCCGCCCGGCATGACCGCCGGGACTTCTATGATGAAGCTGGGTACTTCCGGCTTCCTCATAAAAGTCCTGGCTGTCGTTCCGGGCGGCAGCAGGGGAGGTCTCGCTCATCGCGCAGACATCCACCGCTGCCTCGCTAGCCACCAGGGAGAATCGGGCAGCTGGGGGATGTCTGCACGAATCGTGCAGACAACCTCCATGCTGCCCGACACTTCCGTCTATTATGTATAGTGCATACATCCCCCGGCTGCCCCCACTAGCCACCAGGGAGCAAGAAACAGGTGAGGGGGGGACAGAATAACAAGGGGGGGGGCAGAGAGAAACAAGGGGAGGGAAGGGGGGAAGAGACAGACACAAGGGGAGCGAGGGGGGAGCCAAAGGGAGGGTGAGAGAGAGACAACACTAAGGGGGGGAGAGCGACAAATCTGGGGGCAAGGGAAAGAGAGAGGCAGCATTGTCACATAAAAGGAAATAAAAACAAGATTTTTTTATATCATAATTTTTTATTTAAAAAGCAATTTACATGTGAATATATACTAGACATGTGCATTCGTTTTCGGACGAATGCATTTTCGTCCGAAAATTGCATTTTCGTCCATTCGCCCGAAAAACGAAGAACGAAAATGCTAAGCTAACTAAAGCCGGATGAACGAATGGTTAATAAAGGAAAATCATTCGTTCATTCGTCCATTCGTAGTACTATTGCATTCTATAAGCCGAAATAGAGTCGGTTTATAGAATACAATAGCATTTAACTATACGGAGACAGAGTCTCCATTCATAAATTTATGAATGGAGACAAACGTATAGTTAAAAGCCGACAGCCTATAAACCGAACGTTCGGTTTATAGGCTGTGGGCATTTAACTATACGGAGACAGAGTCTCCATTCATAAAATTATAAATGGAGACTTTGTCTCCGTATAGTTAAAAGCCGGTGTTCTGACAAATTTCTGGAGCAAATTCTCCTGCGCAATCGCAGGAGAATTTGCTCACTGCGCATGCGCATAAAGTTACAGCTGATAACTCAGCTGTAACTTTGTGACCACCGTGCATGAGACAGCTGCGCAACCCACCTCCCGCCCCCTCACACCCGCCGCACACCCCTTCTTACCAGATCATCGACCACAGCGATACACAGCGCATGCGCACGCCTATCCAGCCGTTTGGGAATGCGCGCGTCCGTTGTTGTGTTCTTAAGGTGGTAAGTAACACGGGGCGTCGGGACATAAGGGGGCAAGCATCCTGGTGAGGGCTGCCTCATCTTGATGGGATTTGTGATCCTCCTGCTGTATTATTGATGCAGCAGGAGGATCACAAATCCCATCAAGATGAGGCAGCCCTCACCAGGATGCTTGCCCCCTTATGTCCCGACGCCCCATGTTACTTACCACCTTAAGAACACAACAACGGACGCGCACATTCCCAAACGGCTGGATAGGCGTGCGCATGCGCTGTGTATCGCTGTGGTCGATGATCTGGTAAGAAGGGGTGTGCAGGGGGTGTGAGGGGGCGGGAGGTGGGTTGCGCAGCTGGCGCATGCGCGGTGGTCACAAAGTTACAGCTGAGTTATCAGCTGTAACTTTATGCGCATGCGCAGTGAGCAAATTCTCCTGCGATTGCGCAGGAGAATTTGCTCCAGAAATTTGTCAGAACACCGGCATTTAACTATACGGAGACAGAGTCTCCATTCATAAAATTATAAATGGAGACTTTGTCTCCGTATAGTTAAAAGCCGGCATTTAACTATACGGAGACAGAGTCTCCATTCATAAAATTATGAATGGAGACTTTGTCTCCGTGTAGTAAAATGCCCACAGCCTATAAACCGAACGTTCGGTTTATAGGCTGTCGGCTTATGGAATACATGTATTCCTATTGCTATTCTATAAACCAAACGTTCGGTTTATAGAATAGCCATAGGATTACATGTATTATATAAGCCGAAAGTCTATAAACGGATCGTTCGGTTTATAGGCTTTCGGCATTTTACTACACGGAGACAAAGTCTCCATTCATAATTTTATTATTTATTATATACATTATAACATATTATTTATTATATACATGTATTCCATAAGCCGACAGCCTATAAACCGAACGTTCGGTTTATAGGCTGTCGGCATTTTACTACACGGAGACAAAGTCTCCATTCATAATTTTATGAATGGAGACTCTGTCTCCGTGTAGTAAAATGCCGACAGCCTATAAACCGAACGTTCGGTTTATAGGCTGTCGGCTTATGGAATACATGTATTCCTATTGCTATTCTATAAACCGAACGACTTTCGGTTTATAGAATAGCAATAGGAATACATGTATTCCATAAGCCGACAGCCTATAAACCGAACGTTCGGTTTATAGGCTGTCGGCATTTTACTACACGAAGACAGAGTCTCCATTCATAAAATTATGAATGGAGACTTTGTCTCCGTGTAGTAAAATGCCCACAGCCTATAAACCGAACGTTCGGTTTATAGGCTGTCGGCATTTTACTACACGGAGACAAAGTCTCCATTCATAATTTTATGAATGGAGACTCTGTCTCCGTGTAGTAAAATGCCGACAGCCTATAAACCGAACGTTCGGTTTATAGGCTGTCGGCTTATGGAATACATGTATTCCTAATGCTATTCTATAAACCGAACGACTTTCGGTTTATAGAATAGCAATAGGAATACATGTATTCCATAAGCCGACAGCCTATAAACCGAACGTTCGGTTTATAGGCTGTCGGCATTTTACTACACGGAGACAGAGTCTCCATTCATAAAATTATGAATGGAGACTTTGTCTCCGTGTAGTAAAATGCCCACAGCCTATAAACCGAACGTTCGGTTTATAGGCTGTCGGCATTTTACTACACGGAGACAAAGTCTCCATTCATAATTTTATGAATGGAGACTCTGTCTCTGTATAGTTAAATGCCGACAGCCTATAAACCGAACGACTTTCGGTTTATAGACTTTCGGCTTATGTAATACATGTAAACCTATGGCTATTCTATAAACCGAAAGTCGTTCGGTTTATAGAATAGCAATAGGATTACATGTATTCCATAAGCCGAAAGTCTATAAACCGAAAGTCGTTCGGTTTATAGACTTTCGGCTTATAGAATACAAGTAATACTATTGCCTTTCTATGAACCGAACGAGAGCCCCATTCATAAGAATTTCTTATGAATGGGGCTCTCGTTCGGTTTATAGAAAGCCAATAGTATTACATTGTATTCTATAAAACGAACGAAAAAAATTAACGAAACGAAAATAATGAACGAATTTCGTCTGAAACGAATGCACTAATGAACGAAATTCGTTTTAGACGAAATAAATAACATTTTCGTCCGAATGGACGAAAACGAAACGAAAATTTTAGTTTTGCACATGTCTAAAGATTAGTCACTGTTGCCCCAGTCTTCAATTAACTCTTATTACCATGGTGTTATGGTGCTGGCTGTTGACTAGTTCATGGGACCTGAAATGAGTGTTTAGTGTAGGCCTCCACAGCCCCAGACTAACAGCATTATGGCTGTCTAAATTTAATTTTACATTCAGTCAACAACATTTAGGGATTTATTAATGAAAGAGGAAATTTCAGGAAACTGATTTGATAATTTTAACCCTATAGGAAAACTATACTTTTTTTTAATCCTTAAAGAAAGCAAGGCTTAAAATGTTATTTTCCCTTGTACTAAGTAAATCTGACCTGTATCTTTAAAGATACATGTGGGTTTACTTTCGGCTCTGTCTCAGCAGGAAACTGGTCCAGTTGTGTTTACTAAATATAACTTACCACGAGAGAGCTCATTGGTGCTAGACTTCAATATTAATACATTATAAAGATCATTTATCAAGTCTCTGATGTTGCTTGCCAATAGAAAAAGTTTTAATATTAACACTCTTTCAAGTAAAAACATTCATAAACATTTATCTTGCTAATAAAATGAAGAGAATTATAATTTAAATCCTCATGGATAATTTTTTTCTTACAACATACCAAAATGTGTTTCTCTAAACGTTGTGTTAATTATATAAACTGTACTTTCTCTAATTCCAAGTATGACACAAGCAATGCCCTTTAATGGACATGTCATAGAACAATGAACACAAATTCATTCTGTTGTGAGTCATTTCTCTTAATACCATCATGTCAATTAATCAAGCAGCAAAATGTGTCTGTTTTATCCCACAAGTTTAAATATATTTCAATATAATTTTGTCAGTCTCTGGATTTAATTATACATTTTTGCAGCAATGACTGATTAAACAATAAAGCACTGGTTTGTGTTTGTTCTGTCATGCAGACATGGACGTCCACAGAAATATTTATCTCTGAGACAGCCAAGTTTCTAACCAATAAAACTCACACACCCAAATAAAAAAAACTATGTAGTATTAGTCCCCACCCCTCCCTACCATACCAAATTATTTACTTCGAAATAATACTTTTTTACCTAGCAGAAATATATTATAATAACATATGGCGCTATGCTGCTCATTACAATTTGAGTTGCCATTTTGCATGGTTATATAGTTCAACCAGAGAAGTTCAATTATGTATGCAAGGGCTTCTGATCTTCAGGCATTTAAAGGTTCAGTTCGCATTGATAGATGATCAAGCATTACATTAGTCATTCCATGAGTACTCAAGTATATTCAGTAGATTTTTTTTTTGTTCAAGTGTATTAAGTAGGGTTTTTGTTTTGTTCTAAAAATGTGGATATTTTTCCAATATCATCTCCTAGTATAGTATATTACCGTATTTGCTCAATTATAAGACGATCCTGATTATAAGACGACCCCCAAACTTTGGATATTCCTTTAGGAAAAAACTAAAAGCCTGAATATAAGACTACCCTATAGGTAAAAAGTTCAACTTGTATATTTTAACATGTAAATTGTTTTTAAAAAAAAAAAAATTATATAAAAAAAATGCATGTCTATTTTTTTATTTCCTTTTATGTGCCAATGCTGCCTCTCTCTTTCCCTTGCCCCCAACCTTGTCTCTCTCCCCCCCTTAGTGTTATCTCTCTCTCTCTCTCCCCCCCTCCCTTTGACTCCCCCCTCCCTCCCCTTGTCTCTCTCTTCCCCCCTTGTCTCTGTTTCTTCCCCCCATCCCTCCCCTTGTCTCTGTCTCTGCCCCCCCTCCCTGCCCTTGTTGCTCTGGTCCCCCCTCCCTCCCATTGTTGCTCTGGTCCCCCCTCCCTCCCTCCACCCCCTCACCTTGTTTCTTTCCCTGGTGGCTAGTGGGGGCAGCAGGGGGATGTTTGCACGATACGTGCAGACATCCTCCATGCTGCCCGACACTTCCGTCTATTATGACGGACAGCCGGCATCATGCAGACATCCCCCGGCTGCCCGATTCTACCTGGTGGCTAGCGGGGCAGTGGAGGATGCTGCACGATGAGCGCAGGCCTCCCCTGCTGCCGCCTGGCACGACCGCCGGGACTTTTATGACGAAACCGGAAGTACCCGGCTTTATCATAGAAGTCCCGGCGGTCGTGCCGGGCGGCAGCAGGGGGAGTCTGCGCTCATCACGCAGATATCCCCTGCTGTTAGAGAGGGGGTTCCAGGTCCCCTGCAGCTCTGCTGGGGTCCTGGATCCCAGTCTTATAGTCTGACCTCAATCTGAGGTCAGATTATAAGACGACCTCGATTATAAGTTTTCAGATTTTTTTTTCTGAAAAAAAACCTTGTCTTATAATCGAGCAAATACAGTATATATAAAAGAGCTAAGAGAAACACAATAGGTTAAAAAAAAAAAAAAAAAGTAGGGAAACGCTCTGATGTCTAGTCCTGAGGTACCCCTTGATCTATTCGGAGCAAGTCTCTGTATGCGATCCATGGCTCCCATCTTATATGGTGTTCCCTAGATCTCCCTTGGCCTGCCCATATGATTTCTTTCATCTCCTGTACTCTCTCAACTTCCTTTATCCAGTCTAGTGGTGAATGAGGAAGGCCAATGGGTCTTTATTTATTTTTAGATCTCCTATCTCCTGTATTATTTTTATAGTCCAATCCCAGTATGATCTGAGCTCAATGCACGACCACCATACATGTAAGAAGGACCCTTCCTCTATTCCGCAGCGCCAACATCTATCGGAATGTTCTGGAGCAATTCTATGCAGGTGTATTCCTATACACCTGCATAGAATTGCTCCAAAACTTTCCGATAGCCAACCTTATGCCATCTTGTAAGGATTTTAAATGAGTTTTTTTGGAATTTGACTGATAAGAAGCATTTATGTGCCAATTCGGCTATCTTATACCATTGCGGCCTAGTAAAGATAATGTTAACTTTCTCCTTTGTCCACTTAAAGGAAAATGATGCTCTAAATGCAGCTTCTGTATCTTCTGGGATATCTAAACTCATGGCTACTGATTTTGCGTAGTTTATTTTATAATTAGACACTTTCTCAAAGGTTTTTAATTCTTCCATTAAATTAGGGAGTGATATCCTTGGGTTTGTTATAAAAAACATCAAGTCATCCACAAATACAGATATTTTATATTGTGTTCTTTCTTTTTCAAGACCCTGAATGTCTGGGTTTCCCTGAATTAAGGCAGGGTTCCAAAGCCAGAATAAACAATATAGGAGAAAGGGGACATCCTTGCCTCGTGCCGTTTGACAGGGGTGACGAGCTGGATAGCAAACCATTTATGGATATGCGTGCTGTTGGGGCCTGATATAGGGCCTTGATCTAGGTGAGAATATTTTAAATCGTTTTAAAATAAAGAAATATTTAAAAAATAGAATTAATAAAACCATATATATATATATATATATATATATATATATATACTCCTCCCCAGTAAAAAACGCACTGCTACAGAGGGAGGGGCCAGACCTTCACCTCACACCTGCTGTGGTCCACCTCCGTCCCTCAGTGCTGTATTGTGGCAAAAAGTTTAGAGCGTCCGGTGCCCCTTGTTAAAATCCTCCTAGGTTGGCACCTACTTCGTCTATAGGTGGCACAGCCCTGCATTGGCCTAAAGTTTGTAATCCCTATCTCAATTCTCTCTTTATTGAGTAGACCCTAGAGCGTCATAAAATGCTGACACAAAGAGCGCAGGACAAACTTTAGAATTTCTCTATAGATCATTACCCATGATTCATATCCAAATGTCACTGGTCAGCTTTAATTGATAAAGTAAGGTGAAATAAGTTGATAACTGGTTGTAAGCACATAATATAGTAATACAGTAGAAGGAATGCAATTTCTAAAGTCCTATTGTTGACATGATTCATCTCTATATCTTCAGAATCAAGCCTGTTTAAGGGTTTTGTGCTATATAATAAATAACAGTGTAACATTTGTATATTACATAACAGCAGTAATTAGTATTAGTCAGTAGTAAGTGTAATTAAACTGTTACATAAGGTGCTCCTAAATAAAGATTAAATTGTACTCTAGATGGAGATAGCTGTTCCAGATGTTTCATATATTTTGTTTTTTAAATCTATGCAGGGATCTTGCAATAAATATCAAAGCTGCCACAAATGCAATAGTATTATTAGATAGTACACATGGACATTCCTTTATAAAACAGTTTTCATATGGTACTGCTTCATGCTGAGCTACAGTTCTTTCTCACTAAGTATCTCTAATAGAAAGTAATGAGTAATACTTTATTAGTTACATCCAAGGAAAACATTCCACCATTTTCCAAGCTAGCTTGATTTCTGGGCTACATACATGAAAAATGACACTTGAATAAACTTGTATAAATTAAATTGCACAGTTTAAAATACATAATTTAATATATTTCTTTGTCTTTTTAATAGCAGTTATTTTACAAAATGGATACTGGATATTTAAACTAGTCTTATAAATAAGCCAGGAACTGTCTAATATTTCAAAAATTATTGAAAAGGACAATGATTTCACATAAGAAGATTATGTCTCACAGCAATTTTGTTTCCGAGATATTTAATTCCAAGCAGTATTTTTCTTAGCAATTATTTGTCAAGAAATGTTATCAAAATATGGTAGAGAGTCTATCTGCTACTATAAATATCCATGATAATCCAATGTTATTCAATTTAATTTTATCTTATCTAAATAAAATAATTAATGTGGGCCGTTCGTTATACTACCTTGTCCATCATCTCATAGACACCTAAAAGAATAACTGGCACTAAAAAAACCAAGCCATATGAGCCACACCCACATTAGTTTATTTCCTAAAACCTATAGAGGTATAACATCTACATACACTGATCAGCCATAACATTATGACCACTGACAGGTGACAAGACGGTAAAGGCAGTATGATGCTTTGGGCAATGATCTGCTGGGAAACCTTGGGTCCTGACATTCATATTAATATTAATGTTACTAAGCATTGTTGCACACCATGTACCTTGAGATATTCTTGTTTTTCGAGAAGGTTGTGCAGACGTTACAATTTTGCAACATCTTTGCAGTTAGGTTAGCACAGAATTAATTAAGTGAGTTGCAGCCCATAGACATGGTTAAATAGTCCAGTAATGCAATCCCACTGCTATACAAATAAATAGGGGTGCCAGTCATCCAGTAATGTATAAAACACGTGGAGAGACAGTAGGTCTCTTAAATGGCACACCGGAGATACAGAGAAAAATATACTGCTTACACTCAGATCTGAAAGAGGAGGGTAGCGCCCAAACAGAAAAGAAGCCTGGAACTCAGAATAAAACAACTCCACTGTAGGAATACATTGCGGTGTCTTGCAATTCACACAATGCGCTAGGTTGCTGTAATAAAAGCAAATTAACTATTTGGATATTTTCAGTAATGAATCTTCTGCCATATTTTGTAGTGAAAAAATTGGCAACTTACTTGTTGAATAGGTTACATTATTTATATTTTTCTATAGGGGTAAGGAAAAGTCCACCAGTATATGGTATAATTTAAACTACAAAAATAGTACACACTGAATGTAAAGAAAATGCAAATTATTTATTAAAATTTCCAAATGAGGTCACAACTAACATGTGTTTACTTTACAAAAACATGCACAGATTTCAGTTAACGTTACAGGATTTGTTTTGAATACTAGCTTTAAAAAAAGTTCAGCAGGAATTATAAACTCACATGTAACTCTGAGTTTCCTAGTTTACCAAGTGATTTTGTAGGTTTCCATCAGAATGACTATAACTGACACTACATTAAATATGGCCAAGTAAACAATTAGGCCGAACTATTATGTATTTTATAATATATAAACATTACACGCTTTTATATAGTTTTAAATTTAAAAATTCATATGCTATGAGTTTTATTGTTTATAAGATCAGTTTGTAAGCTGTAGCTCAACTGCTTCTTCCAAATATGTAATCTTTTCCACAACATTAATAAAACAGAATGAGAGCTTTCAAGGTAATTACATTTGCCCCTAGGAAATTGTTAAGGAATAATATAGCATGGGATATTGCCCAACAGGTTATTGCTAAAAAAAGATGTATAATGACCTACAAATTATGAACATCCAGCAGACTATAAATTAAACAACGTTTCTGAAGCTAAGCCAAGCAAACATGGGGTCAGTAAAGTTTTACATTATTCATTTTTTCCACAATGTATTTAAAATCAGTTTTCACATTTTCTACATATCCATGAATATTTATTTTATAAAATATATAGTTATATTTAATCTATCTCTATTTGTAGCTGTGTAGAGGGCCTCCATTTTATTTTCTAATGTTGATATTTTGTATACTCTGTACGTATATCATAAGGGAAAGACAGAAACAGAAATGTGACCGGATTCAATTTGTTAAATTATTTTCTTAAGAATGATCAATGATGATGTACAGACAGTTCTAAGATGTACTTTATGTCTGACCTGTCGGTATTATTTCTTTTATTTCGTGTTATTATAGGCTAATAGGAGTTAGATAGAAAGTACATTTCACGTTGTGTTTCCAAGTACCAGTTACAGAGGTTTCGAAAAAAGAAAGTATAAAATATATAAAAAAATAAAAAGTAATTTCAAGGTAGGCTTATTTATCCACACCTCCTATCGCACACATAAGAATTTGCGATTGTCTTGTTTTGGGAAAGATCTCTCTACCTGGCTGAGAATACCCATCCATCCTACTATGAACCACTGAACAGACCACCCTTATGTCTGGGGATAAGAAATGCAATCTTAAATAGTCCATCCAGTATTTTGGTGGGTGCAGCTAAACATAGATTTGGGTTTGATGTTTCAGCTGCATGGCAGTTTAGTTTATCATTGGTAAAACTTGGGAAAAGTTTGTTATCTTTTTACAGTATAATGTTTTTACAATATGTTTTTACATATAAAATAGTTTCAAATGCACTTATCATATAATTAAATTAAAGATAAATAATAGCGATATTGCAATTATGGGAGTTTTTCACTAAAACTGAAGTGCAACAATCAGCCAAATTATCCACCATCCATATCAGCTATTAATGTCTGATTATAACTTTTCAGTTAGGTTTGAATGAACATCCCCTTCAGTGGACAATGTTGAATGTGAAACAAATTCATACACTAGCAGAGTACATTACTGAAATGATACAATACATAGTTGGCCATCTTTTTTTTGCACCCATAAACAATTGAACAATAACCAAGAATGACAAGAAAAAAGGAAAAATGTTGGGAAAGTCTTTATATATTAAGAATTCTCCAGTAAAGACTGTTCAGTAGCAAATGTCACAGAGTAAAAAATACTATATGTCCACTGAATCTTAAAAAAATAATATCTTTTGTCAAGTTGTATTGTTTTGTAAATTGGCATAACTTACTAAAAACAGATTTATTCCAATATTGGCCAGTGAAATACTGACCTTCTTTTATTCCTGCCAATTAGAATCTATTTTAGGATACATAGTATGCTGGGAACCAATTGCAAAGTAATATTGCAGAAGTAATTGGCAGAATTCAGTTACAAATGTGTTTAATAGAACAGATATAATTACTTTCCTTGGTAATTAATTTATTTTTTCTGTGTGTTGCCAAGAATTTCAAATCATTCAACATGAAACATAGATTGTCACAGGAGAAACATAAAGTATTAGAAAAAAAAGAAAAGGAAGGTGGTAGTAGATACTGCTTGTGGAGACTATGAATGCTACAGATAGGATCTGGGGCAAGTTCAAGTAGAATACATTGTAAATATCTGTAAAGTAACACTAAAGGATATGTTTAACTTTTGCTTCACCAATAGAAGCAAACATTAAATCCTTTGCCACAGTTCAGCAGTAAACCCAGTATGTATATTTACAGATAGATACACATGGGTACAGCTGGATCCTGGCGCAAGCTGTCATTGTCAGCATGCACTCAGCCAATCATTGCAGGAGGCTGTTAATCTCTTTCTGCTTGTGCAGAGAGATAACTTTATTTTTGTTTGATGCCACTCAAACTTCTATATTGAAAGCACAAGTGAAATTTTTTTAAATTTAAAGGAAGATAGCTGGAGATTTTGTTTAAGGGAGTTCAAAAGATGTGGATGAGATAAAAAAAAAAACATGTCTTGTAGCTGTCACTGGAAACAGATATTGAGGGAGGAGTTGGAAAATGGTTGGCCATAACAAACAAGATAGGACTTAAAAAGGCATATTTAGTGATAAAAGATCATACAAGACTTTTTTTTAGTGCTGGTATTTAAAATTTGTTTCTAGGATAGGAATTATACATTCTCTACAAGAATGCTTCTATGTATGTATCTTATCCCATATTATCTACAGGACAGTGTCTAACCTAAGCATTATTTTGTTAGGTTTTTATTTCAAAATATAAAAGGATGAAAAGTAATGACAGGAACAGTACAATTGGAAGATACCAAAAAAAAAGGACATAGTCTTCAATTAGAGGGGCAAAGGTTCAAAAGTAATATCAGTAAGTATTACTTTACTGAGAGGGCAGTGGATGCATGGAATATCCTTCCAGTAGAAGTGGTAGAGTTTAACACAGTGAAGGAGTTTAAGGATATGTGGAATAGGCATAAAGCTATCCTGGATATAATATAAGGCCAGGAACCAATGAAAGTATTCCTAAAAATTGGGCAAACTAGATGGGCCAAATGGTTCTTATCAGGTGACACATATTATGTTTCTATTTTTCTGAGAGCATAACAAATACTAGTTACTTTCTCAAGGATCCCTACAAATTGTCCCTGTTAAACTAATCATGGCAGATCTGATTTCTACCGGTAAGAGTCCATGCCAGAAGTAAGAAGTCTGCGAGATAGTAAATATAATCCAGTTGTGAATGCTATTTGGCAAACATTTTGAACAGTATTCTAAACAGGATGTTGCATTACGGAAGCATCTACACTTAGCGGGTATTTAAAATGTGGATGGACTGACCAGGTAATCACTGGGCAAAGGTTCTTGGTCTAACCAGAGCCAATATATTAATCCCTGCGGCACCACATGTTCTATGACCACTGAATAAGTCTGAAATATAACATTTTCAATTCTTCATAGTTTACATGCTTCTATATATGATTTGTTTTCACACATTTATAATAAGTACTAATGTACTATGTGTTAAAAGTACTTGTAGAGTTCCATGTTAACAAGCTGTTGTGTTAACTTTCCCCCAAGGCTGAAACGTAATTTTTGTATTATCTTTTAGATCAGTCAAGAAATGCTCTGACATCTTTTTCTTCTGACATTTAAAGAGTCTGTACAAAAAAAAGTTATCTGAGTTGCTAAAGAATTACAGTGTATGTATCTGCAATACAGGGGAATTAATGATAATATCTCTGGGACTATCTGGATTTACAAACTTAATAATTACTTTGGTTAATAAAGGGACTGTATCACCTGAACATTGTTTTCGCTGTTAATATAGACCATAAAAAAAATTATTCAAAATTATCTATACAATGCAATAGCACATTTCCATGCAAATGCCTAAATTACGAGAAAAATATGTTTTAATTGTGTTTGTGGAGTCTCCTGTTTCTGACATCACCTGTGGTACGGTATTCAAATGAACTGCTTTTCAGTGGGAAATGTGTAATTTGCATACCATGCTACAGGTGATGTCATAAGCAGGAGACTCCACAGACACAATTAAAACACATTTTTCAATCAGTTTTTATGTTCTACATGCACAGTAAAAACAATGTTCAGGTGATACAGTACTTGGCTTGACCCCAATGTTAAGTCTATGGAGGAATTGCCAAGGCTAGTATTCTTTTGAAGAAAAGCTGGCAACCCTATATAGTACCCTTAATGGGTTTTCCCTCATTTTTCTTTTTTTTATCTATCTCACATTTGTATAGTATTGTCCACTTCTAAGAAAAATATAGGTTGGTAATTTCAAGCAGAAGTGAGGAATTTAAAAAAAACAAGTGATCTCTGAACTTACACATGTATTAATTACTTTGATTATAATTGCTTTTTGAAAGGAAAATCCTTTGTTTCTCTGCACTTATATATGTGTGACACATATAATATCATCCACCTCACAGAACAATTTAGGTCAGAGAATCCGAGGAAGATTCAGGAACTCGAAACAACATCTGATTGCCAAGAAAGAAAAAAAAGACTTGAAAAAGCTGTCACTATATTGAGGAAAGAGCTAAGCATCAACAAGTCAAATCCACTTAAAATGCAGGTTGTAACACTAAATCAAACAGATTAGAAGGAAAAGTGACACCAGGAATGCACTTTCTAATGGATATTCCTTATTCTGGGTTTTCATACTTGGAACAACTTTACATGTATAATGCTTTGTATTTAAGAAGAAAACATAAATGTGACTATATCATTTTCCATTTAATGTTTAAAAAAGAGAATATTTGTTCTCACTTTTTATATAAAATTCCATTAGTACTATGTTACCATATAAATTCATGAGTGACCAGTGTGCTACTAAAAAACGCAAATCTCATTTGATTTATTTATGTGGGTTATCATATATTCCATTTAGATTATGAGATAAAAGGTGTTCTATAAGTTTTCTCAGGCAAGGTGTACTAATAATGTTTGTATGTGTGGACTTCTTAAAGAAGCCTTGATCAACAATTTGTGGTATGTATTACATCTTCAATAATTACAAACAGGTCAGATTTAGGATGGTAGGGTTTTTTTTAGATTTATGTGATCAAAAAAACTGGTAGGGTAACTAAAAAAATGTTAAACCATCACCTTTTGCATTAATTGCCTCTTCTTCTCTTAATTAAAAGTTGTATAAATTTACCTCATCTCTTCCTTGCTATTTCTCAATTTATCTGCTATTTTGTTTCTAGTATTTCTACTATTGAGACAATATGAGAATTATTGCATTTAAGAAAACGTAATTTATCTATACATAGTATTTTCTATTCAATATTTTTTATTTTATTTAAATGCAAATTTAATTATGTTCTAAAAGTTTCAATAAAATTTAAGTTTAAAAACATTGTCTCCTTCTTTAACAGTGACCTTCGGGCATGCCAGCACTGCTGGTTAGCTGTATAACTTCTTCAAGCGAACAAAAATAAATATCCCAGGAACATAAGTTATACATGTACAGATTCACTGGTTTGAATGTAGATACACTCTGGGGGGTGTTTTCAGGCACAGGACTTCAACTCAGGAAACAGATTCCAGGTACGGCCGAACTGTGACATTGCCTGGTAGTGTCTCACACCCATCAACATCTCTCTGACCTGTAGAACTGTACTGATGACCTTCCAACATGCACAAATCATATCTCAAAAAAAATTACCTTTCGATCCCACACTTCAATTAAAGTACCATAATTTCACACTTGTACATCCAAATTGCTGGAGAGGATCATGCACCCACACCAAACCGATTTTCTGTCTGCTAATGACCTGCACGATTCTCTGCAATCTGGCTTTGGACCCTCACTAGTGACAAATAACTTACTCTCAAAAAGGCTTACTGATTCTCTTAGATCTCTCTGTTGCCTTTGATAGGTTTACTACTGCCTCTCTATTAACAGGTTAGCCTCAATGGGCATAGGTGGCATGTCTCTCACTTGAATTGAGTCATATCTGAGTGCTCCTTTTCCATGTCATTTGTGGCACAACACTCTTGCCTATTCCTCTCTGTTGCTTTTTCACAAGGGTTGGTTCTTGGCCCTTTAATCAAAAATGCAAAAGCCATGAATATGTTTCAACCAATTATCGTGTCTCCATAATAATCACATTTAATTTTATCTTGTAGTTTGCTAAGTATTCATAAAACAGATATCAAAACATCACATTAACATACAAACCACCATAAAATATCATGTAACATACATCTCCCCTCAAAAATACATAAAGGCTGGGAGGGGATAATGTCTGATGGCGGACCATTGTATTACCATGAAACGCAGGGGGGGGGGGGTGTTACTATGATCCAGTGACCTGTCTCTGCAGACCCTTCACTTACCCTAATTCTTTAATTTTCCTAGCCCATGAGGCCCAAACGTTTCTCTCTCTCCCTTGCTCTGTCTGTATGATCTCCCAATCCCGCACTCTCTTTTACAACAATTTATAACTTGTGCTTTGATTGCTGCCCATTCCGGAGCTGACCTCCAGTCACTCGCTATATGGCGTTTAATAACTGTCAGCACAAGAGATAGAACTTTCCACTCCCCATTTCTCCTTAAATCTTCCAAATTTAAGTGCAATAGAGAGAGCTATTATAGGTGTCAGTATAATCTTTCTATCCATTATCCTTTCTATTTTTTCTCAGCTAAATGCCATGAGCTCTGTATTGCTGGACAGCCCCACCAGATATGTACCCAGTCCCCTCTATGGGTACTACACCTCCAACATGTAGGGGATATTTTTGGGAACATCTTGTTGATCATTGCTGGCACTAAGGGCCATCTGTTTAAGATCTTATAATGCAACTTATATAGATTCATACAGTGAACAGCCTTATGAAATTGATCTAGAGACCTATACCAATCAGGCATATCTACTTTTATATTAAGCTCTCTTTCCCATTTATCTAACACTAGGGTTCATTTCCTTCCTTCCACCTTCCCACCATCCCTTAGTGCTCTTTTCTTCATATGAGTTTGATTAGTAGTTCTGTAGATTTCTAGTATGGTTCGGGCTGTGCCAATCTGCCCACCACCCCTTTTACTCTCAGATATTTAAATAGTACACCTCCTTTCTAGAAACACTCTCACAAACTCTTTTGGCTTCTAATACCACCTGTATGCAGATGACATGCAGATCTACCTCTCCTCCCATAATCTCACTCCCTCTGTCATGTCATGTCTTGGGGACTGACGATTATCTCTGGATGTCTGATTAATGCTTAAAAATGAATCTCTCAAAAAACAAAGCTGATAATTTTCCCTCCCTTGAGCTTCGTCACTGTACCTGCATAGTTACCGGCAAAAAATGCTGCAATTTAAAATTTAGATAGATACAGCACTGTGTATGTGCAAACAAATAATAGTATACAAATATATATCTAAACATTAATCCAAGTAATAACATAAATATATGGTGATAACAATAAAAATACAACCCAAACAAAAGGAAGAGGCTAACTCAGCTCGTGAGTCAGGGGAAAAAACAAAATAGGCACAACGCAGCTTATCTTGCAGTAAAAGAAGCTCCCCTCATAATGAGCATCAGCAATATAGACACTATATACATGTGTATTATTTTATTGCATATTGTTTTTAGGCTCCAACACAATGTCAAACAGGCTGTCAAACACTTTGGGCCAATGTTGTCTTCCCAACTTTACCCATCATGGATTATATGGTATTCTGTTTCATGTAGTGTGCTTTGGTGCCTTTCTCCTCTTTCACAAATAGTGTGGTCATAGGAGGGAATAGGAGACCAATCAGTTTATGGAATAATGTGTATGCCATTAATGTGGAGGCAGTGCTCGCTTCATAAATAAAAATTCCATAGCACATGTGTTCTCATTTATAAACATTAAAATTCTTAATTGTCCACTCTGTTCCTTATACTTAAAAAAGACAATACTCATCAATCTAATCCCAGTCTTTACACTTACTAATAACCTTGGTCAGCAGAGTTATCTACCTGTGGTCACAACAGTGTGATTTAACATGTTCTCTTACGACTCTGTCCCCATTTACACATTATTACAGATAAAGGGTGTTATTTTTAAAGGTGGTGTTTTATCTATTGTGCGACTTGGGGTGGAGAAGGATCTAAAGAGAGACGTGGGATATTATAAATAATTGCTGGTAGAAATAAATACGTTTTCTATTTGAGAAAAAGAGGATCTTTAGAATCATAATGAAACAGTAACTTTGTGAAAAAAATGCTTTGTGATGAAAATGGTAGCTCCGGTCTACATCTGATCCTATAATTTTAGGCTATGACCTCTGGTCCTAAGACCATTTCTCACTTGTATTTCATTAATACCCTTTTGTGTTTTAGTGTTTTCATCATACCCTCCCCATTTCAACATTCCACCCAATTGTACATGATTAGATCCTTTAGGCTTGCCTGAAAGTTTTCATCTGCTGCAGATTGCCAGTTAAGGGGGAAACTTGTTAAATTAGTGTGGTGAGAGAAGATATGAGTTATAGGATGTTACAATTTAGGTCAAGTAACACTGTAAGCTGCACATATGGAACATAGATATAGATAAGAAATGCTTTCTTGATGGGGATTATTGTTAAATTTGAGATCATTTTAGTAATTTCTAAATTGTACAGATTTCAGTTTCTTGGTTTATATATTTTATTGAACTAATTTGTATCTGTTTCAGCTTGAGTTGTGTACACATCCTTAAATAATTCATTACGGTTTGAATAATATCTGGTGCACAAGTAAGGCAACTTTTGTCCTAAATTATAGTTTGGGGTACAATTTTACATGAAAAGAACGTATGCTAACACTTGGAATTGTACTTCCTTAGATCTCTTTGATGCTAAAATGCAAAGGCTAATTGTCTATATATTAAAATTTAGCAGACAATAAAGCATTGAACACAGAAAACAAATTTACAACATGGCTCTACATATTTAATGATATTTAATGTTGAAGTAAAGACTTCTTCAAAGCATTCGAGAGAAAGGAAATGGAATCAATGACTGTTTAAAAGAAGAATATTCTAACAAAACATCTTGACAAGAAAAATGTGAACCTTTTACTGTGCAGCTTACACAGTAAAACAAAAAGCATGAGGACAGGCACACATTGATGATGTTATGAGTACCTATGAAGTAGTTCCACTAAGGCTCAAATTTGAGCCAAATGAGCAGAAAGCCTGGGTTCATCACAATTGACTGCACATTCACCTAATTCGTTATTTTTTTTAATTTTTATCAAAAATATTTTTCTTTTTTTTTGTTAAAATACAAAAAGACATACAAAGACAAAGATAGCATCAACTTCCCAATATCAATATCAAACTATATATACAGATATTGTCTATTTTAACTATGAGATAGAAAGAGGTGACACTGTGGTGTATCACCAAACTGTGTGAATTATATACACATACACATAAAAACAAATAATAACACATAATCTAAATAACTAGAACAACAACAATAATTGCTAAACAACAATAACAACTAAACCTTATAAGTAAAAATCATCAGATCTCACTCACACGTCACCATGATTAAACCTAACCCATGTCTGCTCACATGCACAGCCAGGAAAGAAGAGAGAGAAGTGAGAGATATGGGGAGTGGTGGTTTCTTCATAACTTGTAAAGATATTGAATTACCTAATTACCATGTCAAAGGGTAAATCTTATCCCACAGTAACAAAGGTTTACATGAGCTGGGTCACATGACCAGTGGTCACCATTAGTTTGATGACAGAATGTCAACACAGACACCTTCACCTAATTCTAACCAATTTGAAACCACATTCAACAACTTTGCTTTTAAAATAAATGTCTGGATTTACTCACATTCATCTATTCTGTACTACATGAAGTGCTTGGGTTACAACCCAGCCTACCAGGAGGACATCTGGAAAAAATGAAAAATATGTTGTGTGCATTGCAAGCATCACCGCTAGACAACCATAGAAAAAGTCCATTAAAATCTCCCCAGTCAATGAAGGTAGCAGGTGAGGAGGCTCAAAATGTTTTGGGGATTTATGGTGTTTGGTTAAGCATCATGGTAAGTGCAGTCTACAATAATAAGGGTACCATCATTGCTAGGGGTAAGAAGGAGTCAATATCTTGGAGTCCAATAATATCAGTATTCACAATGTGGTACCCTGCATCCACAGGGATCTTAACTGTGTAGACTAGCTATAGTACTAAAAAAAAAAAAGTTTGTTGTCAATGTATTTCTATAACAGAAATACCCTTAATTATGTTTAAGCATGGCAAAAATGAAAAATGCGTTTGCACTAATCTTGTAACATGATCAAATCCTGTACCTAAACATTATAATGCTTTCCAAACAAATAGAGATGCAGGATTTTTTCAAGCCTAGTCTAAATATAGATTTTTATAATCAAATGAATGTATACTTATGTGCACAAGTTTAATCTATTTGATAATATATGACAGTACCTTACATTATTTGTTGTGTTGTGATTTTTCCACATACTAATTATTATTAAAAAGTGAACAACTAGTCACAAATATCCAAATGTTAAGTGTGTTGTGGGAGTAAATACTTTACTAAACATGGAGCATATCTATGTTTGTAGTTTATTTTGTTTAATCATAGAAAGGATCTTAATGCATTGTGGATAATTGAAAATAAACGATATACCGTATTTGCTCGATTATAAGACGACCCTGATTATAAGACGACCCCCCCAAATTATGTATATTCCTTTAGGAAAAAAACTAAAAGCCTTAATATAAGACTACCCTATAGGAAAAAAAGTTTAACTTGTATATATGTAAATTGCTTTTTAATATTTAATAAAAAATTGATATTATACAAATGCATTTCTTGTTTTTATTTCTTTTTATGTGCCAATGTGGCCTCTCTCCCCCTCCCCCAGCTGTCTCTCTCCCCCCAGCGTTGTCTCTCTCTCCCTCCCCCCCAAACTTCTCTCTCTCTCTCTTCCCCCTCCATTTTGTCTCTCTCTATCCCCCCTCCCCTTGTCTCTCTCTATCCCCCTCCCCTTTTTTCTCTGTGCCCCCTCCCCTATTCTCTCTGACGTCCCTCCCCCTTTCTCTCTTCTCCCTTCCTCCCTCCCCTTGTCTGTGTCTCCCCCCTCCCTCCCTCCCCTTGTCTGTCTGTGTCTCCCCCCTCCCTCCCCTTGTCTGTCTGTGTCTCCCCCCTCCCCCCCCTCACCTTGTTTCTTTCCCTGGTGGCTAGTGGGGACAGCCGGGGGATGTCTGCACGATAAGTGCAGACATCCTCCATGCTGCCTGACACCTCCGTCTATAATGACGGACATCCCCCGGCTGCCCGATTCTCCCTGGTGGCTAGCGGGGCAAGGGAGGATGTCTGCATGATATGCGCAGACATCCTCTGCTGCTGCCCGGCACTTCCGCCGGGACTTTTATGATGAAGCCGGAAGGACCCAGCTTCATCATAGAAGTCCTGCGGGCGTGCCAGGCGGCCGCAGGGGGTAATGATAGAAACATTTAAATACATAAAGGGAATCAACATAGTAAAGGAAGAGAGTATATTTAAAAGAAGAATAACTACCACAACTAGAGAACATAGTCTTAAATTAGAGGGGCAACGATTTAAAAGTAATATCAGGAAGTATTACTTTACTGAGAGGGTAGTGGATGTATGGAATAGCCTGCCAGCAGAAGTGGTAGAGGTAAACACAGTCAAGGATTTTAAGCATGCGTGGGATAGACACAAGGTTATCCTAGCTATAAGACCGGGAACGGGGGACTAATAAAAGTACTCAAAAAAAAAAAATTGGGCAGACTAGATGGACCGAATGGTTCTTATCTGCCGACACATTCTATGTTTCTATGTTTCTATATCCCCCGTCTGTTAGAGAGGGGGATCCAGGTCCCTCGATTTGAGGTCAGATTATAAGACGACCTCGAATGTAAGACATTGCATTTGCTCTGAAAAAAATCTTGTCTTATATTCGAGCAAATACGGTACTCATATGTGAATCAGAAGGTAAATAATTCAATAAGAAAGTAAATAAAGAATTCAAGCAATACTGTAGTTATGAAAAACTGAGGATTCTAAAGTTTACTTCAAATATTGGCCCAATAAAATCACATCAAATGTCTCACTTTGTATAGCTATGAAACTGAGATTTTAACAAACACTGTTAATAGTTATTGTGCATAACTTGAGTTATGTCAGATTTACAACCTGGAAAAAATGACTGTGGTGAAAGCATTTCTCATACTTCTAAAGAGCAAATCAATTTGTATCAGTCATTTTAGATGTGCTTCCCCTGGAGATCCCTCATTTGTTAACATATGATCCTTTGTCAGTTTAGTCGCATTTGCAACTCCCACACAACTAAAATATTCAAACTTAACTATGAAGTAAAAAATCTGGATTTTACCACTTGTGACCATTGAACATTAAGGACTGAGCTTTAGAGGAAAGGGCACATACGTTAAATATGTATTTATTGACTACTGATGAATCATTTAGACAGGGTTTCTAGTGAAAGTACAAAGAACATGCATAAATCCACAAAGTATAGCACAATGCAGTATGAATTGGTACAAATATATTGTATGTATGTTCAACTGTGTACAATTATAATTAACAGTGGAGCAACTTGTAAATGATCCTAGGAAAACATTGGCATTTCCTATCTAGTGGTGATAATGTAGGAATACCCTTCTGACCCCAAATATGAATGACATACCTCCTCTGTAATCTTCTACAAAATATCCCATCAAGCTTCAATTAAGAATACTTTTTTTTCTATGGTCCAGCTTTCTTTGTTCTAATTTATACATGAGAATTGGGTACAACTATAGCCTTTATAGTTTTTATTATTTATCATGTTTTTTAGTGTTTATATTTTTGACTCTATACAGTAACTTCCTGTTTGTAATTCACCTTGTTTTGGCCAAGATACTTATCTTTACTCCAGAGTGATCACACAGGCGATTATAAACTCAACCAGAAGTTAACGCATTTTGCGTTACTAAGAATGCTTCCTCATAAGCACTTTATTGTAGGTTGTAATCTTTTTGTACTAGGACAACACCCAATTGTGGCATACTGTATATAGTTTATGGACTGTGGGTATCAGATTATATTATTTGTAAGGAAATGGACTATTTAGTAAGCGTGCATTTTGTGAACTTATGTGTGTACCTGATAACATTGAGATGCATGTCACACACACAGAAACTATTCAGAATTGTAAATCTGCCACCCCAATAATTATACCCTGTTAGGATTTGAGGATCACCTACAGAGATGTGTTTAATGTTATGTTTGGTGATAATATTTCTCTTGATGGTATCAAGTTAAGGACAACTTTTTTAAAACTTGCTTTCTTATAAGAAGCACAGCTGTCCAGAGTGGGTGGTCATCCCAGCTCATTTGATAATGCAGAAAGAGACCCTCATTTTTGCATGGGATCAGCAGAGGTATCAAAAGTGCCTGCCAGTTTATACCCACACTAGGGGCACAACATATTTCCACTTGTTCTTCTGTATTGGAAGCACTTGTGATAAAAAAAAGTTTATTTTTACTTTAAGAGAGACTTGTATTACTTAGTATAACACTACATGCATTCAGGGACGGCTACTGGAAGAACCAGTCCGCCCCTACGCAGGGAAGAGAGCAGCTTCAGCCCTGTCGCACTCCCTGCACATAATGAGGATTCAGAGCATCGGAAATACGATGCTCTGTGTCATCACTACATGCAGGAGTAGGATGAGCAGCACTGACAGAGCTCTCATGATCCTGAGAAAAAGTAACGTCAGGCATTAGGTGGGAGTGGGGGGGGGGGGGGGGGGGAGTGACACCATGCATTGGGAGGGAGGGAAAAAAAGAGACACCGGACATTGGGAGGGAAAAAAAGAGACACCAGGCATGTGGGAGGGAGAAAAGGAGACACCAGGCATGAGGGGAGGGAGTAAGGGAGAGGTGCACCAGACATGGGAGGTGAGGAGAGAGAGAGATAAACATGGGGGAGAGGAAAAGACAAACATGGGGGAGAGGTACAAAAGAGGAGAAGATAATGGGGGAAAGGAGAAAGACAGAAGGTGGAAACAGACAGATGAATGGCATGGGGGAGAGCGAGACAGACACTGAAGGCATGGGGAGAATCAGACAGACAGGGATAATGTAGAGGGAGAGTGAGGCAGACAGAGATGGTGTTGAGGGAGAGCAAGGCAGACAGGGATGGTGTAGAGGGAGAGCGAGGCAGACAGGGATGGTGTAGAGGGAGAGCGAGGCAGACAGGGATGGTGTACAGGGAGAGTGAGGCAGACAGGGATGGTGTAGAGGGAGAGCAAGGCAGACAGGGATGGCATGGAGAGGGCGGTGCCAAAGATAGGATCACATTGCATGTGTGGCTATTTGTGAATGTGCTGTTGCATGTGCATGTGACATTGCATGTGTTACTGTGTGTACGTGTGGCTGCATCTGACATTGCCTGTATGTACACATGTGCCTGAATATGTATGTGACACTCGATTACTGTGTATGTAAATGCCCGAGGGTAGGATCAGCAAGGGGCGGCAACATATATGTTCGCCTTGGGTGGCAAAAAATCTTGCACCGGCCCTGCATGCATTTACACTAAATCCCTTCAAAGAAAATGCAAATAAATTGAATATGGAAATGGGTGCATGCATTCCCTTGAGTATTCTGATATCTTATACCCATAAGCTAAGCACTACATATTGCCTGAGACAGAGAAAATATACTATTTAATCATATCACACAATTTAAAAATGAATTAGTAATCAATGCAATTATTTTTTTATCACTTTGTAACACGATTCATGTCAACTTTAAAAATCTATGCACTATGGGAAGTATTTAAACATGGAAGTTTGCACAGCAAAATGAGACTATGATTAAGTGCCATTTAGAGTCACGCAACGCATTAGGCAAGCTTGCCACTTGGTGGAGGGCTCCCCCTCCCTCTTGTTTGTCTGTATGCAGAGTAAGAAATAAAACTGATTTCTTAATTGTCCGTACTTATATTGGTGGTATTGGTGTAAAAGAACCCAATACAGCATATAATTGTCAATCAGTAAGCTTGAGGGGGGAAACAAATCAAAAACCACAAGAACAAAATATCAGATGGCATAAAGACTGCCAATTAACTTATCAGATAATGATATTGAGAGCATAGAAAATGAACTGGAAAACAAAGTTTAGCCTGACAAATGTTAAACCAAGCCATGCAATTATCATACACCTATTGTGAAACTAACAGACTGTCTCTAAGAACGAAGCTAAAGAATGGTTGTATAGGAAAAAAACATCAAATGAAAATCATTTCCTAAGAATTTTCCTACCATAGAAAGTAAAACATGCTGCTAAAAAAAAGCTGTTTCTTGAAATGGAGGATTAGGAGCTACAATTATTGCAGTCTAAATTGGCTGAATGTGAAGAGAAACTTCCTACAATCGTCATTAAATGCAAATCTGTTTTTGTATTTGAGGAATTCAGCAAGGAAGTTATCATTGGCCATACAGCCTGTGTAGAAAAACTACCATAAATGGAAGAGTTGTACAAAATATAGCAATGCTAATAGCAAAATCAGAGAAAATGAAGAATATGGATATATATATTTCCAATATGTTTTATATTTCCAAATGTTTTATATTTTACTGAAGCCCTCCCTCAGTGATTACCCTGCATGTATACTACAGGTACAGCACAGAGTGTTTTGTTTCATTTAGTCACTTCATGTGCCGGTGGAATAGAATGCAGTGTGTGGAATGTGCCTGTCTGATCAGCAGCACTGATCCCTCCTCTCCAACACTGATTACTTGACTAAAACTGACTGCCAGCTAAGGACAATACTGAAATATGGATTGGCAGGCTAAGCTAACCCATTCATAGCCAAGGATGGGGGCATATTTCTAAAGAGCAAATTCATTTGTAATTCAGAGTTGAGTAGATTGTCAGGTACTGCCCAGTGCTTTATAATGCCGTCAAATGTTAAAAGCCAATAGTGAAAGAAAGTGGTGATAGATACATTACGTAGAGAGATAGAGCTAAAGCTAGTATCTAATATGAGAGAGTTGTTCTGTATTTTGCTCTATATCTCCAGAAGAATTTGGTACAATCATCAATTGTCCACCGAAAAGCAGACCAGTGTTTCTGTAACAACAGCCACCTTGGTGTCAAAGTGATGTCACACCATATATGAGAGAGAGAGGTGGACTGCCTTTAATTCACAGCCAGTGGGCTTTTATTTATATGAGAGATATGGAGTTCCTATCATCCTCAGCCAGCTATTATATAAATGCAAAATATGTATTTTAAAAATACTTTAAAAGCACTTTAATATGCATTAGCATTTGGAGGAGGCATTTCAGGGCACCAGACATTCCCTTTAAGATCTGACAAAATGTAAATGTTAACAAAAGATCTAATTTATCATTCTCTTTTGTACTGGCCATTTTGAACCTTTCACCACCGATGTGCCACATCTGAACCTTTGCTTCAGCATTCTTAATTAAAGGAAACACATATTCTATATGTTATAATCCAGTGAACCCTGCGTTTTAGAAATATTTTGCAGTTTGTCATTGTTTTTCAATATCACCAATACATTGTGCGTTTATAAATCATTTCACTGTTAGGATATTAATCCATATTAACGTTGTGTCTGACTGCAAGGTCTAATGTAACTTGTCAAAACTCAATAAAATGGTAAGAGTCCTCTAATAACAAATAATATACCTGAAGAAGACCCTTTTACATCACCTAATGATGAAGCAAGCTTTCAAAAATAGGTGCCCCCATTTTATTGCGCTGCATTCAAAGAAAATAAAGCACCATAAAAGGTGAGGTAGCATTAGAGAAATCAAAATTATTAACAAATTACATAGTAAAATATCCATTGGTTTAATTAGTCTGCTATAATGTTGGTAAACTGTAATATATATATATATATTTACAATGCAAATTTCAGGAAATAATGTATGCAAATCCCTCTGGGAAAATCCCCATGAAATGTGCACTCTGGTTATGTAATGTGTTCATCCATATAAGTGGCAGATCTCAAATGATGCAAAATACTTTTCTGTGGAAAATATTGCACAATCGAGTCATCGCAAGATCAGCACAGACCAATTAATCAGAAATAACAAAATAAACACCTATTATGAGAACATTGTTATTATTGCAGCTATTATTGTGCTACAAGACTCATCCTGTATGATAGAAGATGAATGCAATTGTAGCCCTTCAACAGCTGGAGTAACTGAGGTAAGACAACACCAGTCAAGTACGTATCGTTCCTAAAGCCATTATACAACACTTTTGATTTGCCAAAAGAGGTATATTGGAGCCCAGTCAAACAATGGATAACATGCATAAACCATAATCATATTGGGGATTATTAGAAGAAAACTGAAAAAGTAATGGTATTAGTCGTTATACTTGATAGAGTTGAGATGAAATGTTATCTTCATTAGAAATAGATTGTTATAAAAAGGTATATAAAAGGCTGTTTTTCTTCCATTTCTCACACGTTTGGGTCTTTTCACTAAAATTCAGGAATAGCTTGAGTAGGTTAACTTTGGTGGTCGACTTTCATTTTGAGACCAAGTCAAATTTGAACTGACCTCAAAAACGACTCAATCTATTCTTGAATTTTAGTGAATAGACTCAGCTGGGTCAACATAGTGTCACTGGTGTGGATGCCAGTTCCACCAGGAGTCCAGAAGCAGGGGCAGGAGCAGGGAGACCACTCTCCCCCCAAGATTTGAGTCCCAGGCTTTGAGTGGCAACAAACAGAGGCCATAGTCTTCCTTTTGGTCATAAACAATCAACAGAAACCAAAAGGCAAAAGCAGAAATTGAAGTTGGGGTCACAAACCAATTGGTCAAGGCAGGAGAGAGCTATGCAGACAGAAGAACAAGCCGAGTCAATACCAGAATGCCAGGCATAATCTCAGAAGAGCACACCACAAACAAGCAGGAAGGCAAAATGTTCCAGCAAAGTGTACCAGGAGGAGGGCGGATAAATGGCAGATCGATAATGAGAATATGGAACACCTGAGCAGATACCTAGGTACAGGCAGTAAGTTGACTGTAATAGAGGAATTTTGAAAAGCAATCCCTCTGGTGGAAAGCATAATGAGTAAGCGTGTCAGAAACATAGAATCCCAGTGTTCAATCCCAGCAGAGGTTACATTTAGGAAAGTATACATATTCTCTCAGCAAGCACCTAAGTTGCAGATGTGAAACATAGAATGTATCAGCAGATAAGAACTTTTTGGCCCATCTAGTCTGCCCAATTGTCTAAATACTTTTATTAGTCCCTTATATCTAGGATAGCCTTGTGCCTATCCCACGCATGCTTAAACTCCTTCACTGTAAGCTGGAAGGCCATTCCAGTCCACTACCTACTCAGTAAAGTAATCCTTATACTGCCTGATATTACTTTTAAATATTTGCCCCTCTAATTTAAGACTATGACCTCTTGTTGTAGTAGATTTTTCCTTTTAAATATAATCTCCTCCTTTACTGTGTTGATTTAATTTATGCATTTAAATGTTTCTATCATATCTCCCCGATTACATTTTTCCTACAAGGTATTATGCTTTACCCTTTCCTGGTAAGTTTTATCCTTCAACCCATGAACCCTTTTATTAGCCCTTCTCTGAACTTTCTCCAAAGCATCAATATCCTTGTGGAGATACTGTGTCCAGTAACAGAATTGACCAAAAATATACTATTCCGCATACATAAGCCAGTGGCACGATTAGTCATTACAGCACAGCCTTCCTTAAGTAAAATAAATATCTACGATCAACTTGTTTTGAAACAGAGCCTTACACCCATCTCTAAAATGGAGTCAAGATTTACAGACTTTCTAAATCATTCTCATTGCAACAATGTAAAATGCATAACCATCATGTAGAGAGTTTGACTGGAAAGACATTTGTTGACCAACCAAAATGAACAGCGCATTATTTTTAAAAGGGGGGAGAGCTTCCATTTTATATACCCATCACTTTGATTCCTACTGATCTAACCAAAGGTAAATTGAACCCAACAGGCTGTCACTTCGTGTAGTACTCTGAAAGCATTTGTTGTTATAAATGACAAATTGTAAATGATTTTTATAAATGTTTAAATTTTTTTTTTTAAACAGAGAAAACGGAGATAGCTTTAAACATTAACGGAAACACTGACATAACTGAATGCTCTTTGGAGCAATAGTAAAAAAAAAAAAAAAAAAACCTCTAAGCAATTAATCACAACAATGAAAAGTCAAATAGTTCATTGCATCCAAATGTTAGCTAATCCTGAAATCATGTAGACAGTATGATCATGACTACTAAAACATGTTGTTTTATAAAGGGCTGGCCTATCATATGTAAATCTACATCAAAACAATTATTTCCCAGGGACTTTAGGGAAAACATTGGCAATAATAAGCAAGCTGTGAAATTTTGGAAAGACTTTTCTTTAGTACAAAAACTTATGTCATGGATCCAATTCATCTGCTCACAAAAAGACTATCTTATTCTATAGATGTTATCATTGGTGATGAATCATTTCAAATTTCAATATGCAGTACATCTCCCAACTGATGAAAGATATTAAAGCTTACAATATTCTGCTAGCCTTTTAAGTGCAGACAAAGTGTGGCCCATAGCAGATACTAGAAAAAACAAGTAAATCAAATAGCAAAAGCTGAATAACTGGAAGGAATTTCTTTCCAGTGAAAAATGTCTCTTTTTTAAATTTTATGATGAGAGTAGCTCAGAAACATGGATCCTTAGTTACTACACTGTTCTTGGCAATGAGGTATAATGATCATCACAGGTTCCTCTTTAACCAAAAATATTGTGAGTTCCCAAGTGATTACCATCCTACAGATCTGGCTATTTTAGCTGTTTGCTTTGAGTTTGAGCTAATCATGTATAATTTTCTCAGGATGAGCATAACAGATGTGGGTCAATAATTCATTGAACCTAAACTTGACAATACTACAATGATGAGACCAATGAAGATGGAAATGTACGTCTGTGTTTGCCGCGTTCCTTGTACAGAGGAGACTTGCCAAGTATTTTGTTTCTTGACTGTCTTTATAGATTGGACCAGTCTGATATGTTAATGGAGAAGTCTCCTTTGCAGTGGTGCAAGCAAGCTAAACTTGTATACAAGCTATAACTTGTGAATGACTCCTAAGTGGCAGGCTAGTTTATTTTATAGTGTGTGCAGCTTGAGTTGATCTCACATATAAATATTTTTCTCTTACACAAAGTTTGGTCCTTCACAGAGACATTAAATTCTGGGTAGTGATGCAAAACAAGGTTATCCTATAATAATTTCATTTTCACATGGTTCATTAATAATGTATAGTTGTTGGATTAACTTCCATATTATTTTACTTCTTTTTCATATGAAATTGTTTCTGAACCCCGTTTCTCTTACTATATCTCACAATACTTCTGCTCCTCTCCCTTCACCTGAAAGTTACAGTAAGCTTAATTTTCTTAGCTGCCACTCAATGAAGACAAATACTTCAATAAAACTTCAGTCATATTTTTGTAAATAAGTCTCTATTGGTTTTTAAGAGATTAACAAATTGGGAGGGTTTATGTATAGGTGAGAGGAGGTAGGAGGAGGTACATCGTATCAGGATGTGAGGAGAGGGTGGAGGGTGGAATTCATAGGAGAAAATCCTGATACAGAGCTATAATATAGCGGAACAATACAATATAGAAAAAACATCACTGCATGTGTTAGTTCACATTGCATCATAAAAAAACATAACATATTTGATACAAAATCAAGTGAACTTAAGGTAAATAATACTACCTAGACATGTGCATTCGTTTTCGGACAAATGCATTTTCGTCCGAAAATATCATTTTCGTCCATTCGTCCGAAAAACGAAGAACGAAAATGCTAAGCTAACGAAAGCCGAATGAACGAATGGTTAATAAACGAAAATCATTCGTTCATTCGTCCATTCGTAGTACTATTGCATTCTATAAGCCGAAATAGAGTCGGCTTATAGAATACAATAGCATTTAACTATACGGAGACAGAGTCTCCATTCATAAAATTATGAATGGAGACTTTGTCTCCGTATAGTTAAAAGCCGACAGCCTATAAACCGAACGTTCGGTTTATAGGCTGTCGGCTTATGGAATACATGTATTCATATAGCTATTCTATAAACCGAACGTTCGGTTTATAGGCTGTCGGCATATAACTATACGGAGACAAAGTCTCCATTCATAATTTTATGAATGGAGACTCTGTCTCCGTGTAGTTAAATGCCCACAGCCTATAAACCGAACGTTCGGTTTATAGGCTGTCGGCTTATGGAATACATGTATTCCTATTGTATTCTATAAACCGACTCTATTTCGGCTTATAGAATGCAATAGTACTACGAATGGACGAATGAACGAATGATTTTCGTTTATTAACCATTCGTTCATTCAGCTTTCGTTAGCTTAGCATTTTCGTTCTTCGTTTTTCGGACGAATGGACGAAAATGCTATTTTCGGACGAAAATGCATTCGTCCGAAAACGAATGCACATGTCTAAATACTACCTATTAGATTTTGTAAAATAGCAAATATAGAAATGTAAATAGGTTGAGAGGAAAGAGAAGAGGAAATGAAAAACAAGGGTGGTAGAAGGAAAGAGAAAAAAGAGGGGGACTTCAGTGGGTGGTTTAAAATTGGATTTTTGTGTTTGAGCGTCAGGGTAAAATATTTATGATTTTAGAAGTAGTTGGATCTGAGGGCTACTTACAAAGGACAGCTAGTAAAATAACATTTATATTATATTTCGTTAATTGGTCTTTTGAGTACATAGTTAGTTCCTCTAGCATCCTTTTTTTTTAAACTGTAATATCCATTCCTTTAAAGATTGGGTCTTTTCAGTGGAGCAGCATCATGGTTTTAGCTGCATTGATAAAATCTCATGGATTTTTTATATATCGAGATCAATCCACCTGTGTTATGTAGTGTAAGAATGCACCCTTGTGCAGATTAATCCAGGCTGTATCCAGGATTTTCTATATCCTTCTCGTTTTGCTTTCTTATTAGTTATGCTTATTCCTGCCTTGCCTTGCTTGCCCCGCCTTGCCTTGTATTCCCCACCTTGCCTTGTATGCCCTGCCTTGCCTTGTATGCCCTGCCTTGCCTTGTATGCCTCTCTGCCTGTCTCCAGCTTCCTGCTCCAGTCTGATATTATGAGTATCAGAGTTCCATGTCTAAAGCCTTTCTCCAGAGTCGGGAATACCCTCTGTACTCCCGACTCTGGCTACCCGTTATTCGACTCCCCTGCCTTCTGGACCCCGGCTCATGTATCCGACTACTCTACTCTCCTGTACCCCGGATTTGGACTGTCTCGACTACTCAGTGGGTGATTACAGCATCATTTTTGCATCAATCTATTTACACCTGGTGCCTGTGCCTGTTGCCACTGTTTAAACCTGTTACGTTAGAGGTGCTCAGGATCTGTGTTTTCAGCCAAAGGCGTTCAACTTATACTATTGGGGTTCCTCCGCTCCTGAACCACAGTACGTCTTACAAATCATCAAGCCATACCATGGAACCTGCAGAAGTAATGGATGTAGTGTCTGCCCTGTCCTGACAACTGTCTACCTTGACTCAATCAGTGCAGGACTTACAAGCTGGACAAACACACTTTCAGCATCAATTGCATGATTTACAGGCCAACCGCCTCTATACTCCAGCTGAGATGACTCCTCCATACCTGGGGCCGCCCTCACTGGATTCGGCTACCACACCTAAACCAAAGATCCCTCTGCCAGAACGTTTCACAGGTGACAGGAAGAAATATCGAGCTTTCATGACCTCCTGTTTTCATTACAGCCCAGGACATACCCCGCAGACTTTATTAAAGTCGGGTCTGTTATATCCTTGCTGCAGGGTGAACCTCAAACCTGGGCTAACCATCTCCTTCACTCCCACGATCCATCGCTGGATTCATGGTCCTTATTTTGTCAGGAGATGGATTCTCTCTTCGATGATCCCCTTAGAGCTGCCACAGCTCAGTCCTTACTTCGGTCATTGTGGCAAGGCAGAAAACCCGTAGAAGAATACATCACCAAATTCTGTAGCTTGGCTATTGACAGCACCTGGAATGAACCAGCACTCTTGGCCCAGTTTTGTCAAGGCCTTTCTGAGACTCTGAAGGATGAGCTCGCCCGTATCGGCATACCTTCCTCACTTGATGCTCTCATCCACCTGGTCGTCCAACTGGATAGGAGACTTCAAGAGAGAAGGATGGAACGGGTTGGTCCTTCTACACCTTCACGTTCCTGCCCTTGTCTGCCCAGACCAACCGGAAGTAAGAGTCAGAGACCCGACGTCTGTCTTAATTCTGTGATATCTCTTGGCTACCCTCATCTATCCCTCTCCTTGCTCCTGCAGTGGACCAGTGAATCTTCCACAGTCCAGGCTATTGTTGATTCTGGAGCCAGTCGTTGCTTCCTGGATGAATCCGTAGCCACCCTCCTTCGGGTCCCTATCCGCAAGAAATCGAGTCCACTGCATATACAAGTTGTATTATCATTATTGGCATCAGCGGACCCCATCTCCATGGATACTACTCCCGGTGTTCCTGCTTGTTATACAGATTATGCAGATGCATTCAATAAAAAGGGGGCGAACGTCCTACCTCGGGAACGCCCAAATGACTCTCCCATTGACCTGTTGCCTGGCTCCTCTATCCCATTTGGAAGGATTTACCCCCTATCAGAACCTGAGTTATTACATTTAAAAGAATATATAACAGAGAACCTGAAGAAAGGGTTTATCAGACCTTCTACCTCTCCAGCCGGAGCTGCTATATTTTTCATTGGAAAGAAAGACAGAGGCCTTATAGAGAGCTCAATGATATTAAGATCAAGAATCGATACCCGCTCCTCTTTATTCAGGAACTTTTGGATCGGGTCCAAGGAGCAACTATTTTTACCAAAATTGACCTCCATGGAGCATACAACCTGGTTCAGATTCGCAAGGGGGATGAGTGGAAGACAGCGTTCCAAACCAGGTATGGTCACTTTGAATACAGAGTGATGCCATTTGGGCTCTGTAATGCCCCAGCTACGTTCCAACATTTTTTAAACAATGTATTCCGGGACTTGTTTGATGTGTTCCTTGTCATATACTTAGATGATCTCCTTATCTTCTCGACCAATACCCAAGAACACCATGTTCATGTACGCAAAGTATTAGACCGAATGCTTACACATAAGTTATATGCCAAACTTGAAAAATGTTCGTTTGATAGCAGCAAGATTGACTTTCTAGGATATGTTTTGACTCCAGGAAGCATCCAAATGGCCCAAACAAAGGTTGAAGCCATTCTGCAATGGCCCACACCCAATTGTAAAAAAGCCGTTCAGCGGTTTATCGGATTCGCCAACTATTACCACAAGTTTATCCGGGGCTTTTCCCAGATTGTAGATCCTATCACTAAACTCACCAAGGCGCACATCCCCTTTTCATGGACCTCCACTGCCCAAGAAGCCTTTCACCTGCTCAAGCAACGTTTCAGCTCAACCCCTATTCTTGTCCAACCCGACCCCTTTTTTTGTGGAAGTTGACGCCTCCGAGACTGCTGTGGGGGCCATATTGTCCCAAAGACAAGGGGAAAAGGCTCTCCTCCATCCGGTAGCCTTCTACTCCCATCGTCTCACCCCTTCGGGATCTAACTACGATGTAGGAGACAGGGAGTTGTTGGCTATAAAGTATGCACTTGAAGAGTGGAGACATCTCCTAGAAGGATCAAAATACCCGATTACCATCTTCACTGACCATCACAACCTCGAGTACCTAAAAAGGGCAAAACGCCTCCGTCCTAGACAGGCAAGATGGTCTCTTTTCTTTACGAGGTTCAACCTCCATATCACGTTCCGGCCAGGATCTCGTAACACCAAGGCTGACGCTTTATCCCGTCTCCATGACGTACCGCCCCAGGCCAATCATCCATCGGACACAGTACTCCCATCCCATGTATTCATGGCCACTCAAGATCCTCTGATAGGCAAAATACAAGCTCACACCAAGCCTACCCTGCTTTCTGTTACCAATCCTCCTCTAAAGTTCCTTTAGAGACAAAATCTTTGTACCAGAACCTGCCTGTGTGTCAGTGATGCAGTCTAGACAAGATTCCTAACTCCCAGGACATGGAGGCATCACAAAGACAGTGGAACTTATACAACGCCATTTCTGGTGGCCTTCATTGTTAAAAGATGTCAAGGTCTACATCCGTTCGTGTGAGGTTTGTGCAAGAAACAAGATCAATCGCACTAGACCTGCTGGATTACTACGCCCTCTCCCTGTTTCGTCCAGACCATGGTCAGCAATATCAATGGACTTCATCGTAGACCTCCCGCCTTCCCAAAAACACAAAACAATAATGGCAGTTGTAGACCGTTGCACCAAGATGGCTCACTTCGTACCCATCACTGGGATGCCCTCAGCTGCTACCACCGCTACATTGTTTGTTTCCTCCATTTTTTTTCTCCACGGTCTTCCTCAATCCATCACCTCAGACCGTGGTGTTCAATTCACATCTTGTTTTTGGAGATCATTTTGCAAGAACCTCTGAATTCAACCAACCAATTATGGATACCACCCAGTGTCGGTACCAGGGACAGTCATCGATTCCTCGGTACCTGTAGCAAAAGAATGGTTTGTAACGGCACGTCTTCGGCTCCCTTCTTCGCTTCAGATCCACCCAGTTTTTCACGTAGTGCTCCTTAAACCATACACTGCCAACCCGTTCGTTGGTCGTGCCCCTACGCCCCCCGCTCCGGTCCTAGTGGACGGCGTAGAGGAGTACGTTGTTCAAAAAATCCTGGACTACAGGTGGCGTAGGGGGTGTCTCGAGTATCTTGTGCATTGGCATGGTTATGGCCCAGAATAACGGCCGTGGCTGCCTTTGTCGCACATCCATGCTCCTGCTTGTCTGCGTGCCTATCATCGGCAGTACCCAGCTCGTCTGGCTCCTGTGCGTGCTCGGGGATCTCACATAGGGAGGGAGCTCTATCAGGTTCGCGCACCGCTCCCACGCCAGCTACCTCCAACAACTGCAGACAGAGCTATTAAAATCCCACAAAAATATTAAAAAAGGCCACATCCTTGGAGGAGATTTTAACTGTGTCTTGGACAAAGCTTTGGACAGGACCTCTAGGGCCCAAAACTCTAGGAATAAGAGACCGAGCTATGGTCCTGATCAATTTCAGCAGATCATAAACAAAGCGGGCCTGTTTGATGTGCGGAGGACTTTTCACCTAACGAAAAGAGACTACTCACACTGTTCATATTATAGAATAGATCTCTTTCTGACCAGTATCTATCTAGTAAATAAGGTAAAAAAAAATCCTGATCCAGGAAATCTCCTGGTCAGATCATAATGCTCTGGTGATGGAATTTGGCACAAGGGACCAAACAGGAAAACGAAACAGTTGGTGCCTTAATGATTCTTTGTTAAACACCTCTAAAGATATAGAGCAGACCAAAGATATAATAAAACAATTCTTTAGAGAAAATGATAAAGAAGAAACCTCAGCCCCAATACTCTGGTGTACATTTAAAGCAGTTGGAAGAGGCCACTTCAATAAAATGGGAGGAATTAAAAAAATAGAGAAAGGCCCATTATTAACAGATCTATACATAGTGCTTACTACACTATGATGATTAAATAATGAAGGCCCTACTGAAGCCAGGTCCAAGGAGCTAGATGGAATTAGAAACAAAATTAACGATCGGTTACAGGAACAAGTCTCTAAAGATCTTGAGTATCTTAAAACCCAATAGTACTACAGAGGAAATAAAGCAGATACAATGCTTACTATTATGGTAAAAGGAAAATGAGCCATCAACTTCATTCACAAGACAAAGACATAAGAGGGGTTACAGGTAAAACTCAAAAAAATTGGCAAAGCCTTCAACAACTATTACTATAAATTATATAATATACAAAAAGCAGTTAAAAAACAGAATACTTTGAAAATAAGAAACTAAAGAGTTTGATGAAAATGCAATTAGATAACTTGAATAAACCATTCCTTCTGGAAGAAGTAAGATCTAGCATAGATTTAATCAAAAACCTTTTTAAAAAATCTCCCGGCCCAGATGGGTTTCTAACATGTTTTCAAAGACGTTCAGTGGAAAATAGGGGAATATTTGACAAGCGGACATAAAGACTACAAAAGGTATGAGTGACCTTATCAATCCATATCAAGTTGGGTTTGTGAAGGGTAGATCTACAACTAACTACATCAGAAGAATCATAGATATACTGGATAGAGCGCGTACCTTGGGGACCCCATTCCTGGCCCTGTCGTTGGAGACGTGGAGAAAGCCTTCGACAGGGTCAGGTGGGATTTCCTGAGGTGCACACTGGAGGCAAATGGTTTTTATGGTTGGATTTTAGATGCCATCATGTACCTCCCCTAGAACAAGAACAATAGGGATGTGGGTGGCTCCGAAAGATTTAAGATTTCCAGTGGAACAAAACAGGGTTGTCCATTGTCTCCCCTGTTGTATCTTATTTCCATAGAGCCTTTTGTGAATTATATAAGAGAACATATTTAAATCAAGAGATTTATTATAAAAGGAAGGCAACACGTGATAGGCATATACGTCGATGACATGTTAATTACGCTTGAAAACCCCAAAACATCTATAAAACAATAAAGAAAAGGAAGATATCAAAAAACAATATGAGTTATCCTGGGCAAAAACATTATTTATATATCTTGGTATCATGATCACAAAAAATATAAAAAATATGGTACAAAAAATATACTGTAATTAAACAAATACATAGACAATTAAAAGATCTAGCTAATAGCTCAGAGATTTCATGGACCTGCAAGATAAATGGGCTTAGATCTTATATATTACCAAAAAAAAAACCTAGAATGAAGGCAGACATATTAACGCTACAAACTAAAGAGGGAGGCCTAGGTGCCCCAAACATTATATAAACATACAAATCATCTAGGCTCGCTCATCTGCTGACCACATTCAAAGATAGCTCTAAGAACGAATCATGGTATCAGACTGAGACCAGAAGTGTAGGAGTTAATGACCTGAATACGTTTTTTGGAAACTAGAGCTTAGAAACAAGAATATGGCCCTTCAAGACTCTAATCCTCTAATGTATATTGTGGCCACATGGATTAAAATTAAAAATAGTTACAAATTTAAAAACAAACTGACAGATGATCTGCCCCTAGAAGTGGTATCATAAAATATGGGGGACTTAGACCTAAGCAAATGGGTGGGAAAAGGAATAAAGAAAATAGAGAAAATCATAAATAGTAATGTAATCAAAACTTTCCAACAAGTCCAGGAAGAATTCAGGCTTCCCCACGGTGAACTACTCTCCTATATGATGATCAAAAACTTTCTGTCCAAAAACAGACTGAGGAATTAATCAAAAGAACTAGAGCTTTTCATACAGATAAAAAACTGCCCAAAAATAAGAAATTAATATCTAAATGTAATAAGTTAATTAGATTGGGGAAGAAAATACAAAATCCAACAGGCCTAAAGGCCTAGAAAGAAGACCCATAACTAAAGATAGAATGGGAAGAATGGAATAAAGCATGTAAAAATACCAGCGTGGAAATCCACTGTCTGAATTTAAGAAAAGCCTTTTATAAAGTTCTGAATAGATAGCACTATGATCCCCAAAAACTTTCCAAAATGTATAGCTCTATCGAGCCTAAATGCTGGAGATGTGGAAGTACTCCAGCTGATAACACACATATTTGGTGGATGTGTCCAGCAGCTCGGAGTCTATGACAAGAAATAATAAAAAAGATTGAATACTTTACAGGATATAGTATACAGTGGATATAAAAAGTCTACACACCCCTGTTAAAATGTCAGGTTTCTGTGCTGTAAAAAAATGAGACAAAGATAAATCATTTCAGAACTTTTTCCACCTTTAATGTGACCTATAACCTGTACAACTCAATTGAAAAACAAACTGAAATCTTTTAGATAGAGGGAAGAAAAAATAATAAAATAATGTTGCATAAGTGTGCACACCCTCTTATAACTGGGGATGTAGCTGTGTTCAGAATTAAGCAATCACCTTCCAAATCATGTTAAATAGGAGTCAGCATACCCCTGCCATCATTTAAAGTGCGTCTGATTAACCCCAAATAAAGTTCAGCTGCTCTAGTTGGTCTTTCCTGAAATTTTCTTAGTCGCATCCCACAGCAAAAGGCATGGTCCACAGAGAGCTTCCAAAGCATCAGAGGGATCTCATTGTTAAAAGGTATCAGCCCGGAGAAGGGTACAAAAGAATTTCCAAGGCATTAGATATACCATGGAACACAGTGAAGTCATCATCAAGTGGAGAAAATATGCACAACAGTGACATTACCAAGAACTGGAGCTCCATCCAAAATTGATGAAAAGACAAGAAGAAAACTGGTCTGGGAGGCTACCAAGAGGCCTACAGCAACATTAAAGGAGCTGCAGGAATATCTGGCAAGTACTGGCTGTGTGGTACATGTGACAACAATCTCGCGTATTCTTCATATGTCTGGGCTATGGGGTAGAGTGGCAAGACGAAAGCCTTTTCTTACGAAGAAAAACATCCAAGCCAGGCTACATTTTGCAAAAACATCTGAAGTCTCCCAAAAGCATGTGGGAAAAGGTGTTATGGTCTGATGAAACCAAGGTTGAACTTTTAGGCCATAATTCCAAAAGATATGTTTGGCGCAAAAACAACACTGCACATCACCAAAAGAATACCATACCCACAGTGAAGCATGGTGGTGGCAGCATCATGCTTTGGGGCTGTTTTTCTTCAGCTGGAACTGGTTCCTTAGTTAATTATGAACAGTTCCAAATACCAGTCAATGTTGGCACAAAACCTTCAGGCTTCTGCTAGAAAGCTGAACATGAAGAGGAACTTCATCTTTCAGCATGACAACAACCCAAAGCATACATCCAAATCAACAAAGGAATGGCTTCACCAGAAGAAGATTAAAGTTTTGGAATGGCCCAGCCAGAGCCCAGACCTGAATCCGATTGAAAATCTGTGGGGTGATCTGAAGAGGGCTGTGCACAGGAGACGCCCTCACAATCTGACAGATTTGGAGTGTTTTTGCAAAGAAGAGTGGGCAAATCTTGCAAAGTCAAAATGTGCCATGCTGATAGACTCATACCCCAAAAGACTGAGTGCTGTAATAAAATCAAAAGGTGCTTCAACAAAGTATTAGTTTAAGGGTGTGCAACCACATTATTTTATTTTTATATTTTTTCTTCCCTCTACCTAAAAGATTTCAGTTTGTTTTTCAATTGAGTTGTACAGTTTATAGGTCACATTAAAGGTGTAAAAAGTTCTGAAATGACTTATCTTTGTCTCATTTTTTTTTACAGCACAGAAACCTGACATTTTAACAGGGGTGTGTAGACTTTTTATATCCACTGTATACAGGATAGAGATATTACAAGGAAAGTTATATGGTAAACAATTGCACTAGCACCTTTGTTTTTTCTCTCTTCCCTATCCCCTGTGTTTTAGAATGGAATGTTTTTCTTTTTGTATTGTTATAAATTGAAATAAAAAAAAGAAAAAGAAAGCAAGATCTAAAAGTAGAAAGTTACCACACAATGGGAATTATATCAACGGGCTGGTATAAAATCAATTTGTGGCCTGTGTTGTCAATAGAATATAAAGCATGCCTAGTATTTGAATAAACAGTGGCAACCCTGACTATGTATTATTTACAAAACGATTTTAATGCTGTTAAGGAGACTGCCACGGTATATATCAAAATTAATGGTGTACCTAAGCAATTAGCAATATAACTTTTTTTCAATATACTTTTATAAAAGTTACTACTAAAAACTTTCCACTTTCCTGAAATAATTATAGTCTGCTATCACATGATATGGTTGTAATTTAAACATCACAGCTGACCTAAACATTGAGGACAGCTATGATATTTACAACCTTTGATACTCAAGACTGCTTTGGACATAACTTTGTGATTTGCATCCACCAATAATGTAGTTTTCATATTTATAGTTTTCTCTTTTTTTAATTTTTTTTTTACTTTTTAGCATACAAATGAAAAATATAAGAACAAAGAAAGGCAATATTCTGGAAAATGAAAGCCATGAGTCACCTAAACAGGTGTCCTGTCCAATTTATAAAATGAGGCACCCAGACGTCTGAGTTTTCTCATAGTTTCCATCTTTATCTTATGCACAGGAGACAATGTAATGCTCCTTATTGAATACTTCCCACGATTTATGGCTTGTGAGTTCATTATTTGATAGTCTTGAGCATAACACAATTTTAATACTGTTATGAGCAGGTTTACATGCACAATTTCCAAACACAAATATTGAACATACTATTGTTTTTGTTTGTTTTTATGTATTTTTCTATTTGCGCTATGCTATTCAAAGACCATATGTGTTGAGCCAATATAATATATGTAAATATTTTTTGAGCATGACCATTTCTTCATGAAAAAAGTTTTGTGAACTAAAGCAACATTAGAACAACTGTAAACAAAAAATAAATTCTATGTAATTAAAAGATTGCATCAAGTGTAGACATTTTAAATAGAAATGTTTTAAAACAAATAGATCCTCTTATTGAAAATTCTTTAAAGAATTTCTATTTAAAATGAATACATTTGAAGTAATCTATCAATTAAACATAACTTAATTTCTACCTGACAATTGTCCTTAAAGTATTTGTTTCTGGTTTTCAGCAATCATATATATACTGAATATGAAAGTGATTGCTTAGACATAAACAACTGCTAATTCAATTTCTCATGTAAATGCATTGTGGAAATATTATTAATGAATGTGTGAAGATTACTGTCAGCAGAATAAGGCATTGCTTTTGACTGAAGTAGATTATAATGTTCTTCTTATACCACATTAAAATAGCTTTAGAAAGCTACATAATTCAAAATGTATTGCTCCATATTAGCCCTGATAGAAGCACAGTTGAAAATGTATTTATTATCATTTGTTTTCTATAGGTCTATGTCAGGGCTGTCCAGGTTTTTTCTGCAAAGGGCAATTTCATCAGAAATTTATGTGTGCGTGGGCCATTAATTTTTAATTTAGAGAAAATTATACATGCACACACACTATATATATATATATATATATATATATATATATATATATATACACACACACACACACACACACACACACACACACACACACACACACACACACATATATTCATAGGAATGTGCAATGTGAGTGTATAACAGACTCCACAGCAATAAAACTCATGGTAACATGCAGTAGATGAGTGTATCACACACTCCGCAGCAATACAACAGTCAGACTAACACACACCCAGTCAAATATACACACACAAACACATATTTAAGGATAACATCTGAAGTAATATTGTTTTTCCTCTTTAAATAAGTATTTACAATAAATTAAACTGGACTTTTAATTATTGTTTCTCATTTCTCCATTTCTATGTTTTTTTTCCCCATTTTTTAGTCATTGGTGGATATAATACTAACACACACACAGAGTCACACTTATACACACACAGTCATACACAGACACACGGAGTCACACACAGACACACACATAGTGAGTCAAACACACACATACAAAGAGTCAAACACAGACACACAGAGAGTCAAAGTTACCGGGGCTGTGGGATCAAGGGCTGCTTTCCTGTTCCGAACGTTATTATATTATCTCCCTTTAACCCATTTGCATGACGTCACATGCAGGTTAGAGGAGGGACGATGCGCTCAACGGGATCTGCAGCATTCTATGTGGGAACTTAGTTCCCCACCGCTGCTTTAAGCTATACTGGTGGTGAGAGGTGTGGTAACCTCTGCAGGGCTGCACCTTCCATTTATTTTCCATATTTATTTATATATACCTTTTAAAAGAGCTGCAGATCATGTATACGAATCTGAGTTTGTGGCACTGATGGAGACACATGGGCAAGCCCCAGGTGAACCAGTACCAGTCGTAGTGTCAGATAGGCTCAGTCCTCCATATTGTGTACAAAAAAATGAGGGAATGTGGAAAATTCAAACTTTACCCCAAAATAGTTGAGTCGAATAGAACTCAGCTTCTTCGGCTTCCCATCTCAATACCCTGCAGTTCACTCTTTGTTGAATAGATCTTTAAACCTATCTTGAATTACATACTTCTTCACATAACATGTTTGTGAAGTTTCCAGTTATTTCTACCACAATGCATACCAATTTGACAGAACACAAAAGGTTATGTACTAACCTGCCATATGCTAAGTCAATTTCAGTAAGCAGAATGGGCAATACAGCTGAGAAATACTTAGGAGATATAGGACCCTGGGCACTTGTCCTATATGTCCAGTTGGAATAGTCCAATTCCAGCTAATCCCAATAAATACTAGTGATGTTCTTTGTAGTATTAATACTTGAAAAGCAATATAAATAAAACATGTGGCTCTTAAACTACACATCCCATTTCCAATTGCCAGAGTCGGAACAAACTAATGAAAAGACAGCCAAGAAACTGGTGGGAAATCACCAGATTATAAAACTGCTTGGAATGCTGGACAGTCCTCAGGGGCTGAAGAATTAATAAAACTCCATCGGCATATTTAGACAGGATTTAACAAACAATGGGATACAACTTTATTGGACTGCTCAAGCAAATAAATAAAACATAATAAAAACACTAACAATATTAATACTAATAATATACACTCCATACAACACGTGACAATGTTCTTGGTAACAGTTTGTGGTAATAGTTCTTGGTAATTCACATACTAGGTTTATCAAGCAAGCAATGCATAGAGAATTGCAGGGAACAGAGACTGGAAATTCTGCTGCATTGGAGAATTTTTCCAACTCGGCTCTGCAGTTCTCTATTTAGTAGACCCTTTTGTGTTTCTAAATACTACTCTACATTATACTTCTTTTTTATCTGTTTTAAATGACCAAGTGTTTTTACACTGGGATTTTTGAAAGCTATTATAATGAAACTACAGTAACCAGGGCACAAAAGATGGAGGTGCAAGCACCACCATCATTGTATGCCGGCATATAGACCACTGTACACCAGGGATCTGTAGGTGCTGGTTAAGGTAAGAGTTGGGGCATGTCCTGGGTGCTGGGGTAGGTCCTGGGGTAGGCTTGGTTATTTTATTACTTATTTGTGACACTTACTATAAATGGGATATCTATCTTTTTATTTGATTAAGTCCTGGGTGAGCAATCTGGGTGATGGGGCATGTCCTGGGGTGCTGGGGTAGTTCCTGGGTATGCAATGTTGGTGATGGGGATATATCCTGGGTGTGCAATTTTGGTGATGGGTCATGCCCTGGGGAACTGGGGTAAGTCCTAGATGTGCGATGTGGGTGATGGGACATGTCCTGAGTGTGCATGTGGGGTATGCAGTATGTCCTGGCTGTGCAATATGGATGATGGGGCATGTCCAGGGTATGTAATGTGGGGGGTGCAACATGTTGTGGGTGTGCAATGAGGTGGATGCAACAAGTCTTGGGTGTGCAATGTGGGTGATGGGGCATGTCCTTGGGTTTAAGGGTAAGTTATGGGTCTGCGGTGTAGATGCTGGGGAAAGTCCTGGATGTGCAAAGTGGGGGAAACATCATGTTCTGGGTGTGCAATGTGGAGGATGCAGCATGTCCTGGGTGTGCAATTAGGTGGATGCTACAAGTCCTGGGTATGCATTATGGGTGATGGGGAATGTCCTGGGTGTGCAATGTGGGGGTTACAGCATGTCCTGAGTGTGCAATGTGGGGGATGCTGCATGTCCTGAGTGTGCAATGTGGGCAATGGGGGATGTCCTGAGTGTGCAATGTGGGTGTTGGGGTATGTCCTGGGTTTGCAATGTGGTGCTATTGTAAGGGACTTGGGGGCAATAATAAAAGGAGAAATGGAGTGGTCTGTAAGGGGCCCCATCATTTCTAATGGCTGCCTTGTGAGGTGCTAAAGACTCGGGTCACGTAGGGCATCAGCAACACTTGGATGATGATCCACTTTAAATAATGTATTTATTTTCTGTGACATGATTTATAAAAGATTTAGAAAAGTATAAATAAAATAATACAGGAAATGAAAAAAGACACATTGTTAGATATGCTTGTAAAGAGTGCAACAACATATATTTTACTAGTAGTTTGTACTTCTGTAGAGAACTTGAACATAATGTCTAGACCAAAACATAGTGGGACTTTCATCACTGTACCTTAAATACTCGTCTCTCTTCAGCACATGTGTTCCTAATTGAAACTCTGGCTTAAGAATTGACTTAAGAACTAATTCAAACTTCACTTTTGGCAACATGAGACATTTACTCATCTTTTTGATTTTCAGATATTGTAAACAGAAAAAGAAGCCTATTCTAATATTCACATACTAGTATAGAATATGTATTGTATATATGTGTCTCTTTACATGCACTAATATAGTTTATACATATTATATATTTACACTACATCTGTACTAATACAACAGCCATCCTGTATTACACAGATGTATGCTTACTGTCATCTGTGCTTGCATAAGACACATTTAAATCCCTTTGTGTCAAGATTGTGTCTCAAGAACAAAAACTAGAGAAGGGCAGATGTAAAAGGTGAACACTGTTTATAACAAAACCCCATCATTTTTTCCATCTTCAATTGGTCACAGCATAATACAACGACATCTACTAGCACTTGCAGAGTGTCTGAATTAAAAAAATAGGAAATGTAAACTTTATGTAGATCTGCATTCCCTTGTATTTCTGCTACGTGGGGAGTCAGCTATTACAATTGGATGTAAAGTACGATAGGAAATATGGTGTAGGTTACACACTCTGTTGTGTGTAAAGTGATGCTGCTTTATCCAGTCTTTCAGCTAGTAGAGTCTTTGAATATAACGTTTAAATGTATCTTTCTCACCATAAAAATAAAATTAAAATAAAACAGTGTAATACTCTTAAATATAATAAAAAGAAGCAAGTTGAACTCACATTTGGATGTTCCGCATATATACCTGGAGTGCAGTATGCATGTGGATGGTGCTGGCTTGATTGCTCAACAGCAGAATACCCTAATAATTATTCCTTAATACAGTGTATTATAGGCGATACTGTCTCTCAGACCGGATTAAATTAATGTTGTGGAGGAAGACCTGCTGTAAGTTTTTCAGCCAATACTTGCTCTCTGATAGGTGTCACTTTTAAGCAAAAGTTTCACAGGTAATCACTGCTACACAAAAAGTTACAAAGATAGGCAATTACGGTGATTTTAATAGCAGAAAAAAAAAACATTTTATTCAGCTAAACACTGTGCCCATAATGTTTTATAAATGAGTCTATCTCATCCAAATCTTGCAAACTTGCATCATCTATACTTCCCTCCAGGGATTATTTAACACAATTATTACTCACAGGGCCAGCCTGTACAATTTCTGAAGTTCAACCATATTAGAAATATTTTATTGGGTGTGGAAAGGATCATGGCACACAGTGCATCCCTTCATAAAAGAGGGATAACGTTTTATTCTACAAGATGTATGAACATCTTTTCCAAACATTACATATGCTTTACAAAAAGAAATGTAAAGACCCTGTGTGGGATTCTATAGTGACAAAAACAGGAATGTATGGGAGGTAATCATTGACAGTTTTTATGTTAGGGTCTGTATTTCAACTTTAATCTTTGTAAGCATTTTGTTTGCACTAATTTGAAGATAGCACTAAAAAAGGTAATATCAGAAGAATACCAACTCATATTTGGCAAGAAGGGACGGGAGATAACTAAGAATTTTCTGTATGGTGAGAAATGGATCAATTTAAGCAATGTTTGTTACAGGATTTGGTAAGAGAAATAATGTAAGGGCTAAAGGGGAGGTCAGGTTCAAAGATGACCCTAGGACAAGACAACTGGTTAGTTGGAGATATGATGGTGTAATCATGGTAAATCACGGTAATGGAAGATTACATTTTAAGTAGCAGTGGGAGATCTTGGAAGAGATAACTAATAAATAGTTAGGGATGCGGGAGACTAGAAATGGAAACAGGTCAGGGATAGAGACTGATAGAGATGACTAGCATCTTCACATAGATGGTGCTGGGAAACAAATAAGTTATTTATATTAAAGACAAAGAGATGTTATAAGAAGAGTAGGAGGCTAAGGATTGACCTTTGAAGTAAACCAGCATAATGTAAAAGGGATGTAAGCATTGTACCCAGAAGGAGATGGAAAATAATATTTTGTGTAACAAAATATACCATTTTTTTTCTTCCCATGGTAATGTGTCAAAAGCTTCAAGCAGATCAAGGAGGATTAATAGGAAAAGGTAAACTTTGGATTTGGCAGAAAGACAATCATGCAATATTTTGTTAAGCACTATGTCTGTAGAGTGTAGTGGTCATTTTAAGACAGAAAGTTGTACTCTGTCCTCTCTAGTAGCTTGGAAGTAGAAGGTAGAATAGAGATGGGAGTGCAGGTGGTTGTTCTGTATTTTTATGATGAGTGTGCTTATGGTATGCTTAATGACACTATGTGTCATTAGGTTTGGTGTCACCCCCCTGGATTCCCTCTAGTACCATGCCAAACAGATTCCTTAGTAATGCCAGTCAGATGGCCGATTAAATATGTCACACAGGAGCCCCACAAAATATGTCACATATAGGAGCCCCACAAATTAGGCCACATACGAGAGCCCATAACTATGCCACACACATGAGCCCCATTAATAATGCCACACACAGGAGCCCCATAAATATGCCTCACACAAGAGCTCCAGTAATTATGCCTCACACAGGAGCCCCTTAATTATTCCACACAGAAGAGCCCTTTAATTATACCACACACAAGAGCCATGTGAGGTGACAATTGTACAATTCTAAAACAATAAATATCTGTACACATCTCTCTCTCTCACTAGGTGTATTTATAATTATATGAACCTTTCAATATTATATTCAAATATTTTCATATGTAATAAAATCAATTATTGAAAAATTGCATTTCATGTTTTTATTCCCTTCCGCACTATCCGCATTGCACCTAAAGGACTTAATACAGAACCATATAGTAAGCACAGCACTTGCTAGGCACCTATATTACACTCACAGCACTTGGCTTGCACTCATATTGCACCCACACAATTTGGCATGTCACAGTGTCAATTTTCCCCACAGAACATACCACAGGGTCACTGAACCACAGAACATGTTATTTTGCCAAATTGTCCATTAAATATGCCATAGTCAGCTTGCTAATTAATATGCCACAGCCAATATTCCCAATAATATGCCAGTATTATTTTGCAATTAATAAGTAACAGACAGTTTGCTCAATATGCCAGTATTATTTTGTCATTAATATGCCACAGCCAATTTGTCCATTAATATACCACAGCATAACTTTGCCAATAAAGTCAGCCACTGTCACATGCCACATTCACTTTGTCATTAACATATGCAAAAGCCAGTTTTCCATTTAAATATGTCACCATTTGTTCATTAAATATTCTACAGCCAGCTTGCCAATTAATATGCCACAGCCAATTTGTCCATTAATATGCCACAGCTAATTTTCCCATTAATATGCCACAGCCAATTTGCCCATTATTTTGCAATTTTAAGCCACATCCAATTTGCCCAATATGCTAGTATTATTTTGCCATTAATAAGCCACAGCCAATTTTCCCAATAATATGCAATTATTATTTTGTCATTAATAAGCCACAACCAATTTGCCCAATAATATGCCAGTATTATTTTGCCATTAATATGCAACAGCCAATTGGTCCATTAAAATGCCACTGCGCGGAGGAGGGAAATACAGTCACCAGATATTACGGCAGCATCATCCAGAGGATGCAGACAGCACAGGTATCACCCCACTGTCCTTTGGCATGCTTAAATGTCCAAGACAAAACCTTTGTCATGGGAGGCATGTAATCGCTGTGTTCAGAGATCAAATGCCCTTGTAAAGCACTCATCAGTCTCCCAAGACTGCCTCGTTTTAAGGGAAGGTTCTGCAGCAAGACACAGAGATAGACATCTGATTGGTCCACAAGGCCATTTTCTCAGTCGTATGCAAAGTCCAATTGTAGGAAGGGGCTAAATGTTGATGGTATGAGTCCACAGAATAAGGTTAATGTTAGACTGATTTAATAGGGTAGGATCTGAAGAAAATTAGATGGCATAGGGTGTATAATTCGTTTTTTGGTTTGTTTTTTAAGAGTAAATGAAAGTGTAATTGAAATTACGTAATTTGGGAGTGGTGAATGTGGTTTGTAAGTGTAAAGAATAATACTTATCATAACCAGTTGGGTTTGATCAATGATGTGTGCTCCAACAATACATAGGAAATATAACACAAATAACAGAAAAATATGTGACAATGCATAATAAGTAATATTGTTGTGTTTTATGCTTACCCACCGATTACAAAACTACCGGATTAGTTGTTTTGTACAAGTGGATAATAGGGATTTGAATCCCAAATACATGTGGATACTTAGAGACGGTATTGTTAGCTCTACTCCATGTGAGTTTATTTCTATATATTGTTGGAGCACACATCTTGGATGTAATGTTTCCCTGGCTGATACACTATTTATTTGTTCTCCTCTCTCTCCTTTCACACTGAGCATTGAACATGGAGAATAAGATGATGTGCAACAAGCTATTTGGAGGAGAGATGTACTGGTTGCTAACTTGACACAACTGTGGAAAGCACTGGAGAGGCCAGAATCCCTATGGAACATTGTTTTAGTTTTTTTTTTGCATGCAGATATATTTCCATTTCCTTTAGTGTATAAGAAAAATATGAAGGTAACAATTGCAGTTAGGTGCTAGGGCTTGCTTATTTTAACCACACTTGTTATTACCCTTTTAAAATATTTTTTATGTTTTGGTTACTCTATAGAAAACACAGACACTTAGAATACATATTTATAATAAGGAAAATCTGTTTTTTGTTCAGGAGAAGTAAATTTTCCTTTAAAAATCATCACAGGCAACCTATAGTTATTTTTTATCATATGTAAATTCTCTATTGCCGTATTAGTTTATATTAACAGTGTATTGTCATCTTTAGAGGAAAGCTAATAGAAAATATTATGTCTCCCATTTGATTTCAGGAGCTAATCTAGTTAATGCCACTGAATCAGGATATCCCAAATCAGAAACACATGGCAATTAGAAGCAAGGATGGAGTTTCAAAAGAAGCCAACTAGTGCATTCCAGAGTTCAGAGTGTACTTTTTCCACTGAGATTAATGACTATTATAAAAGCATTGTATTTGCTAAACTTATGTATCTCTGAATTACCTAGAAAGTGAAGCAATTCATTCTTGCGGACTGACATAATGCAGGGCCTGTAACTAGTCAACATGAATGGAAGGTGAATTAACCATTTTGTTTGGCTTCAAACAAATGTGCATCCATAATTAGAGTGAACATAAATAGACGCTAAAGGACACAAGGGGTCATGGACTTCATTCAGGGGAGGAGAAATGATTTTGATTCTTATAATAATGCCTTATGTCATTGGATATGTCATTACTGTGCCTTCTGACCTATCATACATTAAAGATTGTGATTCACTCTTGTGTGCACCACTACACAGCTTTATGAGTTTCAAGAATCTGCCTCAACAGAGACAGAATTCCTGCTGAGTCTGCAACTCAAGTCATGTGATCGCTGTCATGAGTCAACTCGCATGCAGGCTCATCCAGGCTGTATCCAGGCATTTCTAGATAATTTTGTTTTTCTTGTTTTGCTCACTTGTTTATTGTCCATGCTGGCTCCTCTCTGTTCTTTGTATTTGCATGTTTTGTGTTGCAGTTCCTAGTTCAGTCACATGGTGGCATTTCCCTAGTTTTGGCTGCCCTGCCCTGGGCCCTGTCAAAAAGGGTGCCCTGAGCCCTGTCAAAAGGTGACCTGAGCCTTATAAAAGGGCTGACCTGAGCCCTGTAAAAGGGATGTCCTGAACTCTGCAAAAGGGGTGACATGAGCCCTGGAAGAGGGGTGACCAGAGCCCCTTCAATGGGGTGACCTGAGCCTCCCGAGTCATAGAGTCCCTTGAATTGGATGTCCTGAGTCAAATAATCCTGTTATATTTTCCTTATTTCTGTTCCTTGGTGCTCCTGTTCTGGTCAAGTTCTGGTTTTCTTGCTGTTTATTGTTCCATTCCAATCCAAGTTTCCACTGTTTCTCTTTGCCAAGTTTCTCTCCTCTCTTCAGATCTGCAGTCTATAGGTATTTTCTCTGTATTTAAGTGTCAATTCAATGTATGTCCTTTAGATTCTATTATTTATTAATTTGTTAATATTAAGTCAAAGCATAAGGACTTGCCAAAATGTGGGGTACCTTGGCAAGCTGCCATTTAATTGGCCAATAGAAGAACTAAACACTCAGCATTTTACCAGGATAGTTCCTGTATTTCTGTTTGCTCCTTTGAATGTTCTTCTGTGTTCCTTAGCCCTGTCCTCTGTATGTAGTCCTAGTATGTATATCTTAGCTTGTCCCTTTAAGTTCTATAGCAATGCCTTTTGCTTGTGCCCTGTCTTTATCTATGTTATGTTATGTACATTGTATTGTTTATCCTTAGCCGTGCACTTGTATTCCGTTCCGCTCTGCCACAGTTCCTTTTCTGCTACCGCTCTGCTGGGGCTGTCCTACTTTCCTGTCAAGTTATTATACATGCCTGTTCCATGATGTCTGCAGGTTTTCTCCAGTAAAATTTATGTAATACTGGATACAGCAGCTGATTATACCGTATGTAGCTGCATAACGTCGAGACTCAAAAGCTACCAGGGAAATGCAGTTACCCAGCACTAGAACCTGTGTCTTTATATCTGCACCACAGCTCCTGCACTTGTGTGTTTAGGGTCCCATACCATCCCAGACAATGCTCATGACAATTGCTATGATGGCCATGCACAGCGAAGACATGCGATCACATGACAAAGTAATTGTTTGCAAACATTGACTTTGCTGCTAAGTCATTCTATTGTATGTCCTCCACTGATTGGGAGGTACACAAAGGGACAGATCAGTACAAAAAAAAGTATCAGCAGAAGTTTGATTAAAAATCTAATTATTAACCCTTCCCATCACTTGCTACTCAACATGTTGAACTAGCTGTTAGAATAGTACTGGGAAAAATAGGGAATACTTTTTTTTCAACATTTTACTTCTTCTATAGGTATAGGGTATATATATATAATATATATATATATATATATATATATATATATATATATATAAATTACCCAAAGCTCTAACTATCCTTTTAAAACAACACATTATAACGGAAATTACATTTAAACAACCGCATATGAAAAATGAAAAACTACTCTGTTTTTTGAGACACTAACAAATACCTGCCAAGAATCCCTATTGACGTCCATGTGATTGTATGTTTCAGGAAATGTCCTCTTATTTGGAGTTGATGTGCAGCATATATTTAAGAGCATGCGTGGTATTTGTGGCTATGTTTTGTGTCACTTTGAGTGTTTGTGAATTTGCATTGGTGTATAATACATTCCAAAAATATTTATTGAACTTCCTCCAGCATTGACAGGGGTCAAATTTGTATCTTTTGGTTGTATTGCGCACGCATTAGGCATTTTATCAAATTAAATTTGTATTTACCATTCAGTGGCTTTAATGAATCTCCAAGCACTTATGTGAACTGACAGAAATCTATTACTTGGATAACAAAAACATCAATAAAGGAGCGCTTTACTTTAATACCCCTATGTGCTCAAATTAAGTGGAGTAGTATTTAAATTGATAGGTTTCTTCATTATAAATGGCTGCACATAAATGTACATAGGATGTTCTGATTACTGGCCTTCTTAGGCAGTTATATTGGAGAAAAGAGGGGAAAAAATGAATAACACTCTTATTGTACTTTATGGATTTGCACTATATTGTATGTATGTGTTTATTTTTACAGGGATTTATCGTAACTGACATTTTTTTTTTTTGGATCATTTTATATCAACTCACTTGTGTGCCATTATGTGTGCTAGGATGTATTTGTGCTTACGGACTATGTACATTGTTTTGTTAGCAGTTATTCATAGAAAGCTCAATAAATGTCAGAAAGCTATTCAAGTGCACCATATAGGTTACATGCGCTCCCTAAACAGCTAGAGTTCTACTCTATCTCTGGAGAATGTACTGTGAATATTTTCTTAGTACGTCTTTGTTTTCATATCATGCAATTCATTAGCAGTAAAAAAATACCTTCTAATTTTTCAATCTAAGAATACTTCTGCATGTATATTTTGGCTATTGAATAGAGGAATTCATGGTTATGTTTTCTTCTTAATCCTATAGAAACCTAATGTCTGCTATTTTCAGATGAAAGCAATAGACCACATGTCTTGATTGGTATGATTTGTTTTCTATTCCACATACATAGTTGTCCCTATTTTTTGCTTTTCAGTGCACTAAGATAATTTGTGTATGTAATCTAATGTACAATAACACTTAATTTGAGACTGAAATTTGGGGGGTTATTCACTAATAGCAAACTGACAAATGAACTGCAAAAAATAGGCATTAATAGCTAAATGGTACAACCTGACTATCTTTCTAATGCAACTATTAGGTCAGTTGTAAGCTCCTGGATTGGTGTGGTTCTCCACCTCACTAAAACAATTATTTAAGGTTTAGTGACTCTGTTGAGCATGCACAAAGTAGGTCATACCAACTACAGTTTGCTACCCAAAATGGAGTGAAAAACATGTTTGGGCAGACCTTCAATTAATTTACTACTTCATTCTGCTAATTTTAATGTGCAAATGACATTCCAATGTAAATTGTGTTACATTAATGATATAAAATTATAACATAATAACATAATATATCATGTTTTAATTAAATAAATATACATAGTAAAATATCTACCTTCTATCTCAATTAATCTGAACACATAATACATTTTTTGTGTATAGTATATTGTATAACATATTTAGATGTTCATTTCATAAGCCTGCAAATTATTTTTAAAAATATATAAAGAAACAGTGCATATTTATAATGCTTAAAAAAACATTGTATTCAGTGCCAACACACTAGAAATGTTAAATTTATAAATCATCCATACAATGGACGGAAAACTGATATCAAACAATACATTACATGTGCTACAGATCATGTAGTATACATGTTAACTTGCCATTGTGCTAGATTGTATATAGGATGTACCACTCAACCTTTATGGGATTGGATTAGCCAACATAAATCAGAAACATAGAAAATATATTGGGCACAGATCGAGAAAAATTAAATGCCATGCCTGTTCACTATAAGGAGGCAGGACATGGCCCCCCTACCTCTTTAAGATTTGTAGTGCTGGAGGAAATCACAAAATCGAAACGAGGTGGTTATAATAAATCATATTTATTAAAATGTGAAGCACATTGGATTCTCAAATTTAATGCTATGAATAATGCAGGTTTGAATTGAGAGTTAAACTGGTCCAATTTGCTGTGAGTTAGGTAACTTTAATTCAAGATAAATGTGCCCACACCATTGGAATTATGTTAATTGTGTAGTTAATTATGTTAATTATGTAGTTAGCGTCACCCATAAGGGAGGAGCCAGATATGAAACATCAGATGTTCGGTAATCCCCACACCTTTACCTTGAGAATGGCGTCTAGCATGACACTTTCCCTTTTGTTTTTTCACAATTTGCACAGTCTTTTTTTGGAATGTATGCTTTTACAAATGAAATTTATTGAAGAGTTTTCTACTTTCTCAAAAGAGTAGGCGGATTCCTTGATTTACAATCTTCCTTTCTAACAACAGCAAGGAGGACAAATCCTATCACGCACAGCCTAATTGGGTAATTACCCTTTTTATCTTCATGTTGCTCACATTGTCACTTGTTCATTGTTTCAAATTGTGTCCACCCAAATATAAGAGAGCTACAATATTGGAACTTAGCGTCTTACTTGATACATTTTTTTCAAAGGCTAATGAAAGAATTACTGCTTAATGAAACACTCCTCACTCAAATACAGCCTGGTCTTTGAGGAGCCAGCCTGTATATTTGTATTTTGATTGCAATATTATAACCTTAAATCAGTGGAGTGTATTAAAAAAAATGAGACTAGAGTTTTACCATTTTTTCTTTAAAAAACAAATACAAACTATTACAAAAACCAAAATATATTGACAACACAAATCTGCAAAAAGTAAAAGAGTTGCAGACATAGTAAACCATGTACAAATATAGTAAGAATACTCTAATATGATCTACATACAGGAGAAATAATTAAACTAGCATATCTCATAAAATGTCAGTGCAAACCTTTGTGCTGTGCAGTAGGAAACATAGATGTGTTTTTTCCTCCAGAGTGCTGGAATTGCTGTCAAGATAGAGGTATGAAGGCGTCATAAAAGGCCAATGGAAACTTGGTAAAATGCATTCTGGCCCAACCACTTTTTATTTTGTAATTGATCATGCATATTAAAACCTTAAAAGTATCTGGAAATATACTTTGCAAGTAATGTAATTACAAATATTTGTAATAAATATTTCAACATTGCTATGTACTATATGTTCCTGCTGGTGTTTTTGTATCAATGGCCTCTTCAGATCCATGGTGTCAGGCTTTAGGTTCCCCACTTACCTTGCCCAGGGGGTCTCCATCACCACGTGCAAGTTCCACTCCCAGGCGCACCGTCGCGCTGTAGCGCGGCCGTGAGGTAGGCCACATCCGCGGTCTCAAGTAGCAGGGAATCCGATCCCGGGTAACACGAAGGTCCATGTGCAACTCAGGGGGCATGGTCACCTGTTGCGGATGGAGCTGTGTGTTTGGTGGTGTCTGGGTGGAAGGAGAAGGGGGTGGAATATTTACCACTCACCCTCTCTATACTTTGTATGTGATGGGGGCAGATCCCAGGTTCACAGGGGAGGGGTTCCTTGATGGATGGCACTATAAAACCCCTGCAAGCCCTATAGTACATGCTCCCTTGTTGAGCTGTGGTGCCTGTTATCAGTCCCATTCTTTCCTTTTTCCTGAGTGTGCTGTTTATGCTTAATTCCCGTGTACCGACCTTTGGCCTGAACTTGACCTCCCGTATCTCTGTTCCCCAACTTGGATTTGCCTAACCACCTTTGATCCTTTGCATACTGCCACAACCCTCTGGACTGTTTTTGACTACTCTTTGTCTTTTCCCTCCTGCTAATAAAGAATGGTGACCAACTTCAAGTGTCTTCTGCTCCCTGCGCTATGCTCCCTCCGCTCCAGCCTCACACATGGGTAGTTGCAGGAGCCCTGTGGTCACTTAGTGCCAGCTCATACTCATTGACATTGCATGGTTATTGTTATGCCTCATCTGTTGGTCTTGCCTTTTTTATCTTCTTCAGCACATGTCTCCTGATATCTGAGTACCTGCAATTTGAAAGCAGGGAATGATGAATTTTGTGTGTCATCATGTAGACATGTGGCTTTATCAAACTAGTTCTTCATTCAGGTACCAAATGAATGGTGTGAAATACAGGTGTGTTTGTTAAGCGTGGACAGGAATGTATTGATGTATTGTAATGTTTCATACCTTTTTTTAACAACAGCTATTGATCTCTACTGCTTTCTAACCGTGTTGACATGCTTGGCTATTCCATTTCAGAGGGTATCTCTCATCTTTTGACTGGTGTTCTTGGCTGTAGCCCAAATTAATTTCCGATTACACTTTGATAATTCCATAATAATGCTGGCTTTTCCACAAAAGTGAACTAGTGTGCTCGGTGGACTTTTACATTGAACGCATTTTGCTATTCACATAAATGTTGTTGCTGGAATTACAAATGTGCTTTTCAACTGAGCATTCTACCATTTTTTATTCATGTGGTATGTGGTTATCCCACAACTTGTACTCTGTTCTTGTCAATCATTAGCTGTATGTAGTTTACCCATAAAAAGTATAATTTTGTAGTAAATATTTTATAAATATTTTGTTTTTGATTTGGTTATATTTCTCAGATTTTTTGGTCTATTTTGTTCTGTGCACGGATGCTCCCAAAGGACATAATGCTTCCACTTCAGTGCATTTCATACCTGTTTCAGCTTCCTTCAGTTATGAAAGCTGTCGGTGTAAGCTATGATTTCTGAATTGTGAATGTATCCAGCCACAATTTGGAGGCACCATTTTGTGGCCAATTATCGGTGCATATTGGGTCAATCTTCTAATTTTTTGTTCAGTTTTGGACTGAAATATCAACACAAGCATGTAATTCCTTCTGTGCCTCTCCATCTCCTGTCAATGAGCAATTTCCCAGCATGTGGACCAGGAAGGGAAGCTCCTGCCTGTTAGTTTTCGGTAGATTACGATGGAGTATGGCTTTTTTCGGGCGTTAATGTCCAGTCAACCCCATACCTCCCTACACGTTTACGAGAAACCTCCCTTCATGTTCCACATATCATTGGACATCCCCACCAGATATGGACCATTTCCCATATCCCCTGTCCACATCTCCAGCAAGCCAGTGAGGTAGATGGATACATTTTGGCCAAGACAGAGGGGACCAGAGTGATTTGCTACTTTATATTGGACCTTGTTTAGGTTTAAACGATGTATCTGTTCGTACGTATTCTTTAATGCTTGATTCCATTCATCTAAGGTAATTACAATCGCTAAGTCCTCCTCCCATTATTGCAGAGCGTACTATACTATTGCCCATCAACCTGATAATGTCCAATATTTTACACCGCAGGTGTTTATTGCTCTGTCTTTCTAATCTGTGAGAATGCGGAGTCAACAGAATACTTTTAACTCTGAGGGATCAAACGCATTCCCGAGCCAGGAGGTCAAACTCTTCTTGCAGTCTACAGAATGGCTTAACACAACAACCGTCTACTATGTCTGTAAGACTAATTATCTCCCATTCTTTTCACTTTTTAAGATCTAATTCCTCTACTTCAGCTTCTAAGACCGAGATAGAGAGACATGGGAGAAATCTGTTTCTGATTCCCAGGCCCTTCCCGGCCCAACATCTCAGGATCTGTCTCACAACAGTACTATAACAAAACTATTTGTGTTTTTATTAGTACGTGCCCCTCTAAGTGTCTTATTTTATATATTGTATCTAGGTACAATAGTAAAGCAGATGCAAATGCGACATTCAGGCTATAACCATATATGTGTTTGGATAGAATAGTAGAAAATGCAGCAGCTGAGAAAACAAATGAGAAAACTTCCTCATACATTTTGCGCTATAGGCACTGCTTACTCATAGAGGAAATGCATGAGTCAGTTTTCTGGTCTTTGTTCTTGGCTGCAGCCAAGATGTTTTAACATTTTCTACCATTTTCTTCCAGATAATTATAAAGATTTAGCCCAAATTGAGTTGAAGTTTCTGCTTTTCTGTTATGCCTAGTGCTGAAACTTGAGTATTCATGGTGGGGATCAGCACCCAGGGCACAAACTTATTTGTGAATGGACACATGCAGCACACCGGTCCAACCTTTTTTTTAAATATATTGCATTCATTTTTCCTAGCTTGGAATTTAATTAATTTTTTTCTTAGATTGTGATAATTACCTCGATAATGTATGTAGCTTACTCACATTATCAAATGTTATATTTCACAAGTTAGAGAAGGATGAAGCTTTTGTTTCAAGAATATTTGTGGATTCACAAACGTTTTGCTCATATTTTGGGGGGGGTTCTTGCTATATTTGCAATTTTTCTAGTTTTTCGGGTTTAAAAATGCAGCAGTGTGCCAACTGACAGTTATATAGTTAAAATCACTTGAGAGCCACAAAATTGCTTTATGGTCATAAAACACAATAAATGTATTTTCTTTGATTTTAGATAAGAGGATTGTGTCTATCTTAAAGAGTTCCTTGTGCTCCTGGTGTGCTCCTGAGGCCGACCAACCTTCTACTACAAAAAAGAGGAAACATGAGTGATCCATAAGTTGATGAACTTTATTATTCACCCTTGTGGTGCTCAATTTAAATTATTACAGCACGTCCATACATAAAGATCTTCAGGACATAATACTATCTAGAATAAATAGTTATCACATATATAATATTCAAATGGAAAACAATGACATATGCTCAGATGGGCAACACTGAGTATCACATCACCTCTGATTCCTCACACCAATGTCTTTTAATTACCATAATAAAAACTTGGCAGCAATGATCGACTTTTCAAATTTTTCTGCGAGAAAAGTACAACTATTCTGGCTGGTTGAATGAATCCTGATGAAGTGGGAATGTTTCAGCTTTACATATTTCTTTAATTACTCATGACATTGTAGTTACATAGAGAGGTGATAATTCAGGTCTTAAAGTCTCATGACAACTATTAATTTACTTTCCAGTTAGTATTTTTAACTTATATTCTCATATGATCCAGGTATGTGATTTTTACATAATTCAGGGACTTCAGATAACTTACATATACAGTATGCGCATTGGATTGAGTTGTGATACAGTAAATTAAGATGGCTGTGTCAAAAGGAACATAGATGTTCCATACTGGTTGAGGAAACAGCACAAATATAATTTCAAATCCTCAAGAAATATGTCTAAACTGTCTGAAAAACTGTCAGTTGAAATAGATACTACTTTAGCCCAACAAGTAAGCTGTTGATGTGAACTTCCTACAATAGCCATTTGGCTGTCTCACAGCCCCGTTTATCTTTAGGTGCGACAGGACTGTTTGCCCTATCCCCCATGATTTTAATAAGAACAGGGAATTGTTTTTTTGTTTGTTTTTATGAGGTCAGTCGGAAATCTGTCTTTGGATGGCGTCAATCAGTATATGCCACAGACCTCGCCTGCTTCATATCACCAATACAAAATGCAATACTGATAACCTTATATCTATCCCCTGCAATAGTCACCTGCTCTTCAGCTGTGCCCTGCTAAACACACGCTCTGTATGCAACAAGCTTACAGCCATACATGATCTATTCATTTCTAACTCCTTTAAACTCCTTCCGCTTACTGAAACCTGGCTTACCTCATCTGACACTGTCTCTCCTGCATCTCTCTCTTATGGTGATCTACACTTCAGCCCCACCCCAACACCTGAGGACAAAAAGGGTGGAGGTTTTGGCATCCTCTTATCTTCGTACTGCTCCTTCCAGCCCTTATCCTCAGCTCCTTCCCTCTCATTTTCATCATTCAAAGTACACACTATTTGTCTTTTCTCCCCTCTATCCCTTCGTGTTGCTGTTGTTTATCAGTCCCTGGGGCCCACTTCCCAGTTTTTTGACAACTTTTCTGCATGGTTCCCCAACTTTCTTTCCACTGATGTACCATTTCTCATTCTGGGAGATTTTAACTTTCCCATTGATCTGACCAACTCTCCTGCTACTTCAAAACTACTCTCCCTAACCTTTTCCTTTGGCGGTCACTCACTAGATCTAGTATTCACTAAATCATGTGCCATTTCTAACTTTTCCCATTCACTTTTCCCCGGTCTGAACACCATCATTTTACCTTCTATCCCACTGTACCTCAGTCGACCACTGCACATCTCCCCCTGACTGGATTCAAAAGACTGCTACCTAACTCCACCCTCCCGCTACTTACCACAGCTCGTCAAACCTCTCTCCCCTCCATCCCATCCATCTCATGTCCAGAGGAAGCTGCTAACTCTTACAACATCATCCTCACCTCAGCCCTTGACAACATTGCCCCTGTTGTTGCCAAACGTGCCCGCAGACTCAACAACCGTGGCACACAAAGCAAACAAGGTACCTCCAAAAATGTACTTGCACGGCTGACGACATTTTAGGAAATCACGCTGGAAGGAGGATTTCCTTTATCATAAGTTCATGCTGTGTTCCTACAACTCTGCTCTTGCTCAGTCCAAGCAACACTATTTCTCTACTTTAATATCCACCCTCTTATCGAATCCCAAATGTCTCTACTCAACGTTTAATGCTCTCTGCTACCCCCCTGCTCCACTCTTACGGCCCAAGAACTTGCCTCTCACTTCAAAAACAAAGTTGACATTATCAGGTGTAACTTTACCTCCCGTGATTTGCCCCAACTACCTCCTGCCTCATTCCCATCCCCCAAACCCACTCTGAATATCTTCTCCCCTGTAGCTGAGAAAGAGGATCTGCTCTGATGCTCAAGATCTACTACTTGTGCGCTAGATCCCATCCCGTCTCACCTTGTATCCTCTCTTTAATGTAATGTAATGTAAATTATTTATTTATTTTTCTTCTTCTTTTATTTCAGGAGGACTAAAACTATTTTAAAAATACCCAAAGTCCTCCCCAAATAAGCCTTTATCCTCCCCATATAAGTTTATGGGTACCAATGATTCTACTATTTCAGTGATCATGCCATTTCGGAAGCATTTTGGTGCTTCCTGAGTAGCTCGACTTCATGGGCAGTTCGAATCACCAAAGTGATCCAAAATCGTCCAAAACTCAGAGCTCCTATTTTCTCAAAGAAAATCGCAACTACCTTAGTATACCCTTTAATAACAAGATCAAATTTGTAAACAAGAGATGCATAATCAAACAGGACATTTATAAAAGAGTTTCTTTAATTTTAATTAACATTTAACAAATATAGAACACCAGTGGCGGATGCTCCATATGTGCCTGTCACTCAGGGCCAAGATACGCCCCTATAGAACACATAACACTGTTGTGTTAATAATTAATATATAAATAGAGATTAGTCAATAAATATATTGCACATATATAAAAGCAGTATTCTATCTTCCAATTTACATTCACTCCCGAGGGTCACAGAGTTAGGATCTTAACTCTTTCAAATATAGCATTTCTTATTTAAAGTGGTTTGACTTGGCAGGGCTTTGTTCCATAGAAGGTAGTCATGCTTTTATTTTTATTTATACTCAATGTCTTGAATTTGATTATAGATGTGGATTAATTAATCAATATTTTCCTGTTCAGTGTCTCTGCACCTCAGCTCTCAACTTGTTTATTCAGTACCCAGATAAAGAATATATTTTTGAGATTAAAGAAGTATTTTAAACACTGTCTTTAATGTGCTTATCATATCTCCAATGATTGGGTTTGCGACGGGGATATTCTTTATCATGTAGACGTGACAATAAAGTGACAAGCGCTAAAAAATATATATATATATAAAGTGCAGCAAAACACTAGTGCTTTCCCTCCAGAGGGCACAGGTAGACAAAGTGAAAAAGTGATAAAGTGTTGCGCATAAATGGGATATATAAAAGATACTTACCAGCGATTGATGTAATGATCCGTATATGTAAAAGAAAAATATAAAAAATAATGTGCAGTATTATCAATAAGTGGTACTAGTGAATATTTCCCCCTTTGGAGATATACTCACAATGTCTAGAGCCTAAACAACTGGCTCTAGGTGTATAAGACGATGGACTCTAAGTCCTATGATCCCCAAGGGTAAGGTGCTCGTTCATCAAGGGAGTCACGGTGATATATATGGAAGTACAAGAAGAGGGATACAGTTGTAGTAAAAAAATACAAATAGCTTTTAATCACCCCCCGATATAGAATCTTACATAAAAAACAGCAGAAAACAGCATCAAATATAAAAAGTAATAGAAGACGAAATCGGAAGTAGATTCACCAAGCTGGTCCGTTTCAGCAGAGATACTTGCAGCGGCAAGATGATCCAAAAGTCAGTGTTCCACGAATCGGTAAGCAGTAATCTCGTGTAGTGGAGAAACAAAAAGACTTCCGGGTTAGACAGCTCACGTGGGATGTCACCAATCTCGCGACGCGATATTCTTTATCATGTCTCATTTAATCCATAAAAGATTTAATGGGGAAAAATTCTGATAAGATCTTTTCTCCATATCATACCAAGCATCATTAGAAGAGTTTGTCCTATCAAATCAAAAGTAATAATGCAAATATCACCAAGCTATTTAATATCAGGGATTCATATATTATTTGAGACTCTAGGTTTTTTGTTGCCTCAGTTGTAGTTTTTAATTTTCTTATACTGATGTAAAATTATTAAAGGCACCATAAGTAGTATTTTTGCAAAAACAAAATTGCATAGTAATTTAGGCATAATATATGCATTTACAGAATGTATTCACCCCATCCAGGAACTTTACAGACCTCTCCAGCTCTAAACTCTATCTCTTAAAATTGACAGCATTGATGTATAATACTTCTTAACCAGCGAATCCAGTTCAAATCTTATCTCTATTCCCAGACAGTCTATCGCTTTGCTATACCAAATTACAGTTTCCTCAACCTTCCAAGTTGGACAAAAGAAAAATGATGTGTCAGAGATTGTGCTTCGCTAATGTTGAATTAATAATTTGACAGTTCACTATGTACTGTACATTTCCCCAATAATTTGGGGATAGAGATGTCTGGATTTGTTAAGTTCAAATAGAGTTAAATATCATCTGTATACAAAGTTATTTTGAACAAGGGAGTGTGTCTAATCATGGCAGCCAGTTATTCATTTGTTACAAAATACATTGATAGCCTTGTCTTGTACGGTTTTTGATCCCAAACTAATTGGAATCCAATCATGGACCCACAATTTTGCCTTGGGGCACAGTATAAAGAGCCATTATATTTGATATCAAATTTTTCCAAAACCTCCTGAAGTGAATTCCAGCTGATTCTATCAAAAAAACCTTCTTGGAATTGAGTGCAAGAAATACTGATTGTGTGTTATGGGAATTGATATAATTTATTATATTTAATCGGATGTTGTCTCTACCCTATGTAAATCCTGCCTAATCTTAATGCAAAATGTCTGGTATTATAGTTTTTAATCTGTTTTAGCTGATATCCAGAAGAAACCAAGAAAAAACATAAGAAAGAGGCAAAATGAAAAATACTTCCCATTTAGTTCTTTAACCTCAAGGATGCTCTTAATCCCCAAATGTTCTGTAGATATAGTAGCCCTGGCAAAATAGTTTGTGATTTAAAGGCAATGTGTGATCCAAAAATGTCATCCTCCTGAATTGTCTCCTAATAATATCACTGACTTCTTTAGCGTTCTAATTATATTGGGACAAAAAGGCTAAATTAATGTCTATGTTCTATTTCTTAGAATTTTGATCCCTCAAAAAATATTCCCTTACGGTTTGTCCAACAACCTTTGAGACATTATCAATGTCTCCAGGGAGTAATGTTTCTCTAAATATTTGTTCTGTAACACTTCTGCTTGTTCTTCATATGATTTTATAATACTACAGTTTCACTTTAACCACAAGAACTGACCTCTAGGAAAACCCATCAAACATTGTGGTTGGTGGGAACTATTTCATTGAATGTATCCATTGATATCTGTCTTTTTAAAGTAAGTTCTAATCTGTATATTATCTGATTTATCATACTCAAAGTTAGATCCAAAAAGTAGATCCAACACCATTTTTTTTACGATATGTGTGTATGACTTCTGAACTCAAAAGAAAATGGCATTAGACTTATCAGTAAGAGCAAACAATTGAAGAAACCATTGTGGCACTCCACACAAGTGGCCAAAATAGTAATACAAAAAATGTTAGTATTTAGTAATTATAAATAAAGTACAGTGAGGTAGATAGACAGAAAGAGGCAAAGCAAGTTATAAGAGTTTCCAAAGCACAGGCAGAACAGGAAAAAGTGCAGTCAGTAAAAAAGAGTGATCATTTTTTTTTTAGATACATAAATGAGGAAAGGGAAAAAGACAAGCATTAGTTACAAAGACTTATGAGTAATTTAATACATGTGAGTTTACAAAGGAAAAGTTTCTAAGTCAGCTCTGTAAAGTAAAGACAAATAAGTTGATGGGGACTAATGGGATACATTCAAAGTTATTAAAACTTAGTGGTGCATTAGCAAAACCGTTAATGGATTTATTTAGCCAATCATTGTTAATAGAATTTGCGAATGTTCTGCCCATTCACAAGAAATGGAAACTATGTTAAAGGATAAAATTGTTGAACATCTAAAATCACATGGATTTCATGATCCAAAACAATATTGGTTTACTTCAGGGAGATCATGCTGAAAAATTCTTATTGTTTTTTTTTCAATTGGGTAACTAAAATAATACTTTAATTGTGCAAGTGATAGTGATGGCGTTACTAGGATATCAATTACAAGGGAATTTAAAAATTCTAAAAAAAAAATGCTGCTCCCAGAACAAGTGCCAACCTTTTCACCACTAGTAGAAATAAAGAAAAATGAATGTAAAAATCTGGAGTGCAACATAAATGTAATAAAAAAAATAAAAAAAAAATGTGTCATAAGCTGTGGAATAGAGAAAAGAAAGTCAATCAGAATTAATACTTATTTTAAACAATTGGATCTTGATATTGTCGAATGAACTCTGATGAGGGAAACTCTCATTAAAATGAAACATTTTAAAATACTGACCTAGATTCCAATATTGACCTAGATTTAATTTAAACACTGAACTGTTGAATTAGCTTCGCCACTAAGTTTCTGTCAAGATCCAGCAGCTTTTTGATCAACAGCGGTAAACAATGAATAGGTAAAGGGATGAACTTGATGGACACAAGTTTTATTTTTAACATAAACTACTATGTAAGAGCCAACAAGTGTAATGTAACTTGCTGGCTCCAAAGTTTGGGATGCTATAGATAATGTGTGTACACACACTTTTTGGTGTTTTCTTTTGTACATGTGGGATATTATCATCATCCATTATATTTTATTTTATTTTTTTTCATTCTTAAATTATTTATTATCAAATACCAAAAATCACACAAACAGCATGTAGTAGTCACAATAACAATAATTCATACATTTTTTCCTCCTTTTCATCATCCATTATAAGTGCCTCCTGCTTTTGAAGGTGTCAAGACTGTAGTGCGCCCCTAAATATGATTGCTGTAGACACTACTAATATTAATGGTGCTTCCACAGCTAATTGTGTTGAGCCGCGATGAGCTGTTTAACGCAGGACGTACTATGCCATCCTAGCGTCTGTTAGGCACTAAAAATCAGGACGGCATAGTACGTCCTAACGTCACAAAGGGGTCAAAGGAAACATCTTTTCTTATAAACTATTTTTTTTTCCTTTTTTCCTTCCTTTTTTTAAATATTTATTTATACATTTCTCAATGTACAAAAAAGACACTAAATTTATCACAACAGACAAACCATAAACAATAACAGACAATACAGTGTATCTCGCAGTGTGACTAACTTTAACAAATACAAGTACAAAGTGTCTCAGTGCTATAATTATCCATACAAAATAAATAAATTAATAATTAAACCTTGTTTGTCAGTTGTCAGTGGTGGTGGTGGTGGAGGGGGGGAGGGGGGGACGACCCAGAAAAGCTGATAAACATATCACACTTTGTTCACTCAGGGAGTTGATGTGTTGGTGGGTGACTGGAGTTTTGAGGTCTAGGTAAGAGTATTGAAGGGAGGAGTATATATAATTACTCCCTGTGAATTCCTGCCTCCCATATATTATATGCCTCCTTAAAATTTCATTTTGTAACAAATCTTATTATGAAATAGCTATCCAAGCGTCTTTCCAAGCACAACTGCTAGCTGATTATTTGGATGTTATTCCATATTGCAAAATTAATGAATTTCTCTTCTGACATTCTGTTAACTTGTTTACTCTACAAATTAAGCAGTGTAAGCAATCTCCCAGAATCAGACAACAAAACAAAATAACATATGTCATAAAATATGTCTGTAATTGGATTAATTCTGGATTTAATATTACTGCTTTTAATTTCCATGTCTATAATAAAAGGAATGGAAATTGGAATACAAAATAAACCTGTAATTCATAGAAACATTTTATTAAATTTGGATGCACTTTTTGTCCAAACCATTTGTTTTTGTTTATTTCTATGAACTTGCACAACTCTTGACTGGGTGCATGCTCTTTATATGTAAGTTAATTTTATGCATCTCTACCTTATTAAATTAATGTTATAATCTAGTTTGTGTTTCTTTAATACACATATATGAGATTTTTTTTGTATTAAGTCACAATGGGGTCATTCACTAACGTCCAGCTCCGAACAGACTGGTCCCCCCTTGGATGCTTCATCTCGATCTCACAAAATGGTATTTTTTGCAAAGTCAAGATAAGGCAAGATGAGGCAACTAGAGGTCTGCTTATTAATTCAAATAGAATTTTTTTTTATTTAGTCTTTTTTTTTTTAATATTTTTTAAGCAAGCCCAAGGCAGGGAGGGAGTACAACTTGGTGATAGGAATCGAAAGTAACCAAGGGTTTCATGGCTACTACCAAGAAGCAAAAGTGTGATTTACTCATCATCATCTGATGAGGAATAGGGTTACTAGGCAACCATGTAGCAATGTCAGTATCATCGTCCTCCTCACCAAAAAGACTTCAAAACACCTGTGCTGATGAAGAGAGGTGAGACGTGGCAGTTGCCTCTGGAGCAGTGGTACACTCTAACTTAGCATGCTTTAGGGCCTACTTTGCATGCTTGTACCTCAAGATGTCTAGACTGACACTCCTGCCGCTGTATCACTCTCAGCTGCACCAGATTCACAACTCCCACAACTAAGCAGCTAAGGAACGGATCATGTCTTTCCATCATCTGGGCTTGGAACTGATGCTGGTTACTCACCATCATGATCAAATAGTGGCTTATCCTGGCGATTTCCTTCTGGATCCCAGCAACCAAATAATGGACAGCAGCCTCCAATGCTGGGATCCACCATCATGAGAAGGATGAAGTAAAAACAAGATGGTGATTACCTATGAGTAAGCGTGTTTTTCACGCAAAACGCGTTAGGCTGCCTTCCTGTGGACTCTAATATCCGTTGATTTTTCCTTTTTTGTCTGTTCTGGAACACTTTTTTCACTATTAAAGCATCTCATTTTACATCTACCCGGTGAGTGGAGTGCACAGTTGTTTTCTCATTTCATGTCTGATTTTAGAACCTGATCAGTGCTGTGGAGGACCCACCACCTCAGGCATATTTGTTATAAGTGTTTGGAGCCGGTATAGCTGCTTATACGTCTGAAATTACACATCAGGAACCTGAAGTTGGTGGAGATAATCTTGCTTGGCAGGTGGTGAAGATACCCCTGTTGGAGATGGAGAAGAATGCACTGATAGTGTTAAGTTCATACAGTTGGGTGCAGCACATATTACATCAACATTTGCATTGGAATTCATTCATGAAAGAGGGAATCTCAGGAAATATGGATATTGCAATTCCCTCTTTAATGAATACCTATCTGTTTCTACTATTAGTGACATGCAAAAACAAGCACAAGTCTTTGTATGTTTGACTTACCATTGGCAGGTAAAGAGGAAACTAACACCAAATGCCAGCAGAGCCAGAAAATCAGCGAAGTCCAAGAGGATTGGATGATGCTAATCACACACCTTGCTTTGATTACTGTATGCATCATGTCTAATGTAAGCTTTATGTTGGCGGGCTATGTATTTTTTATGTACTTCTCCTTTTAAATAATCCTGTATACTCTACAACTACCTGGTTTGGCGCGATTTCATTAAAGACACAGAAACCTTGTCCTGTTAATGGAGGGGATTTACACAGCGCCTTTAAATACCAGAGTCAGTTTTTAAGGTCAATGCAGATAAAGTGACAAGCGCTATATATAATGTGCAGACAAACAAATTATGCAGCAAACACTAGTGCATTTTCCTCCAATTAGCACAAAATAGTGAATATCGTGTAATAAAGTGTTGCGCAGGATATAATAAAATAAATACTTATCAGAGATATATAGGCGAAAATCCAGCCTTTTTTAGATGTATATAAAAGAGAAGAAAAAAATATATACAAAATTGTGCAGTATTGTGAATATAAGGAAAATAAATATCTCCCCCTAAAGAATTGTACTCACACTCTACAGAGCCTATAGGACCGGCTCTGGGTGTATAAGGCGTGCAGACTCTGAGTCCCAAAATCCCCACATCCACTGGATAGATAATCGATGGAATACTCGTGGAGCAGGACACAACAGGAGTGAGAAACAAACGTTGTAGTGTCAAATGTAAACAATTTTAATTCCCCCCCCACATATAGCAGCTTACATAGAAGAAGTTAAAAAATGATATCCCATGTAAAAAACAGTTAAAAACAGCATAGGTAAAAAGCAGGCAGAGTCACCCAGCAGATCATATCACAGTCTCCATCCGTCACTTCATAGGAGCAGGCAGCAGCTGAAGTTTGTATAGGCAGCGTTCTGCTGGAGGAGCTGGTACTTCCTAGTTGCAAGTCTCGTCAATAATGTCACGCGACGCGTTTCGACCTCACGTGGGCTTTTTCAGAGCAGTGACATCTAGATGCAGACTTGCAGTTTATAAAGGGAGATCAATTCCGGTTGCCGTAGAAACGGCTGTAAATGATCACAGACACACCCATTTTTATGCAAAGTGGTTAGTTCAGTGTGTTCACTCCCCAACAGGGAAAAAGAAACAAACAGAAAACAAAAGAAAAATAGTATCAATAAAAACAGCAAATATCAAGGCCTTTAACTATATAGAACACATTATAGAGAAGATATACAGCATATTTAGTAAATCCCTAAAAAACACACTATTGATCATAACTCTAAATGCTCTCAATAATATAACATAGTGACATCCCAACATGGTATATAATACAATAAAAAGCCATATTTTTTACAGATAAATCTGGATAGGCTGTACTCCAGACACACAGCAGATTGTTGATCCATAGGACCAAATATGTATACAAGACATACCATTGACACAAGAATAACAGAACGCTTTTAAAGAAAGTGACATAATTCAAAGTCTGCATTTAGACCACTTGGAACTAAGGTATTAAGCTCAAATATCCATTTCATTTCAGCATGTCCAAGTGTGGCGATTTTGTCTCCTCCCCGCCAATGAAGGCTGGGTTTATCAATACACATAAATTCTAAATGACAGGGATCTTTATTATGTACCAGAGAGAAGTGGTGAGAAACAGTATGTTTATCATATCCTCTCTTGATATTCCTTACGTGTTCACTCACACGTATTTTTAAAGGTCTTGTGGTTCTCCCTATATAGCGAAGACCACAGGGACAGCCCAGCATATAAATGACTCCACTAGTCTCACAGGTGGTTATATTTTTGAGCTTATACGTTTTACCACTCTGGGGGTTAGTGAAGATTTGTCGAGTTTTGGCCTGTTTTTTATTGGTTTCCTTGCAGGCCTGGCAACACCTGCACCTATGAAACCCTACGAGATCTCCAAATACATTTTTCCCTTGAGTCTGGGTCTTTTTAGTTTTTAAAAAACTTCGACTGAGGTGACTCTTAACGTTTGGCACACCTTTATAGATAATACGGGGTTGAGGGCCTAGAAGAGAGGATAAGTTAGGATCCTGTAAAAGGATGGGCCAATATTTACTCACGATTTTCTTGACATGTCTGTGATTTCCACTAAATTGCAGTACCAAAGGAATGTCAGACTTAGAAGAATGGGTATTAGTGGACTTGTTTTTATTATTATTTAGGAGTTCTGCCCTATCCTGAGATCCCACATCTTGAATAGCCCTATTAATTGGAGCAACATCATATTTCTTATCCACAAAGCGTTCCTTAATTAGATTGGCCTGCGTGTAAAAATCATTTATATCGCTGCAGTTCCTCCTAAGCCTACACAGTTGGCCTTTGGGGACGTTCAGTAGCCAGGGGAGAAAATGACAGCTGTCAGATTGTATAAAACTATTGGTATCTACCTTTTTAAAATAAGTGCGGGTTTGAAGTTTATTATTAGAGGGAAATAATTCTAAATCTAAAAAATGAATGTTAATATTGTTGTATTCAGCCACCAACTTTATACCCCAGGTGTTTGTGTTGAGATATTGGAGGAAAGATTGAAGGGATGCATTGTCACCATGCCATACAAAAAACATGTCGTCTATGTAACGTTTGTAGAGCACCAGGTTTGCTGCCCAGCCATGCGAACCAAAAACAAAGGACTCCTCCCAAAATGCCATGAAAAGGTTCGCATAGCTGGGGGCAAACTTGGTGCCCATAGCAGTACCTCTAAGCTGTAGGTAATAATTATCCTCATACCAAAAGAAATTGTTCTCAAGTATGAGGAAAATACCCTCCACAATGAAGTTGATCTGGGGCTCCGGTATATTAGCTGCTCTTTCTAGAAAGTAGCGTACTGCTTCACAGCCTTTTTGATGTTCAATAATCGTATAGAGAGAGCTTACATCACATGTCACCAATATGTAGCCCTCTTGCCAAACAAAATTCTCCAATTCGTTAATCAAATGAATAGAGTCCTTTAAATGTGACCTAGTTTGGGTGACATAGGGTTGAAGAAGAATATCAATATATTCTGATAGAAATGAAAGTAAAGATCCCACCCCCGAGACTATGGGTCTGTCCGGGGGGTCAGTCAGATGTTTATGTATTTTGGGAAGAATGTAGAACACAGGGACTTTAGGGTGTAGTGGATTGAGATATTGGTGTTCTTTTTTCGTCAGGATGTTGGATATGAGTCCCTTATCCAGAAATTGGGTTAATTTATTTTTGATCTTATTGGTGGGATTAGAGCTGAGTAATTGGTATGTTTCTGTGTCACTAAGTTGTCTAGAAATCTCCATACAGTATTGGGATCTATTTAATAGTACTATACCCCCACCTTTATCGGCAGGTTTTGTTACCAGATCTTCATTGGTTTGTAAAGTTTTCAATGCCTGAAACTCTATGGGGGAAAGGTTAAACTGAAATTTGTTGAGATTTTTCATCTTTTTAATATCTTGTGTAACCATTTTTTCGAAGGTGTTAATCTCAGCAGACTTCATATGTCTGGGATAGAAGGTTGATCTCTGTCTCAAAGAGGTGTGTGTATAGGGATCTACTAAGCCATTATCTTTAGTGGAAATAGGATTTTTTGCCCAAAATTTTTTTATACATATATTGCGAATAAATTTCTGTAGGCAGATATAGGTTTCAAATTTAGGCTGTACTCCAGACACACAGCAGATTGTTGATCCATAGGACTATACCAAATATGTATACAAGACATACCATTGACACAAGAATAACAGAACGCTTTTAAAGAAAGTGACATAATTCAAAGTCTGCATTTAGACCACTTGGAACTAAGGTATTAAGCTCAAATATCCATTTCATTTCAGCACGTCCAAGTGTGGCGATTTTGTCTCCTCCCCGCCAATGAAGGCTGGGTTTATCAATACACATAAATTCTAAATGACAGGGATCTTTATTATGTACCAGAGAGAAGTGGTGAGAAACAGTATGTTTATCATATCCTCTCTTGATATTCCTTACGTGTTCACTCACACGTATTTTTAAAGGTCTTGTGGTTCTCCCTATATAGCGAAGACCACAGGGACAGCCCAGCATATAAATGACTCCACTAGTCTCACAGGTGGTTATATTTTTGAGCTTATACGTTTTACCACTCTGGGGGTTAGTGAAGATTTGTCGAGTTTTGGCCTGTTTTTTATTGGTTTCCTTGCAGGCCTGGCAACACCTGCACCTATGAAACCCTACGAGATCACCAAATACATTTTTCCCTTGAGTCTGGGTCTTTTTAGTTTTTAAAAAACTTCGACTGAGGTGACTCTTAACGTTTGGCACACCTTTATAGATAATACGGGGTTGAGGGCCTAGAAGAGAGGATAAGTTAGGATCCTGTAAAAGGATGGGCCAATATTTACTCACGATTTTCTTGACATGTCTGTGATTTCCACTAAATTGCAGTACCAAAGGAATGTCAGACTTAGAAGAATGGGTATTAGTGGACTTGTTTTTATTATTATTTAGGAGTTCTGCCCTATCCTGAGATCCCACATCTTGAATAGCCCTATTAATTGGAGCAACATCATACTTCTTATCCACAAAGCGTTCCTTAATTAGATTGGCCTGCGTGTAAAAATCATTTATATCGCTGCAGTTCCTCCTAAGCCTACACAGTTGGCCTTTGGGGACGTTCAGTAGCCAGGGGAGAAAATGACAGCTGTCAGATTGTATAAAACTATTGGTATCTACCTTTTTAAATAAGTGCGGGTTTGAAGTTTATTATTAGAGGGAAATAATTCTAAATCTAAAAAATTAATGTTAATATTGTTGTATTCAGCCACCAACTTTATACCCCAGGTGTTTGTGTTGAGATATTGGAGGAAAGATTGAAGGGATGCATTGTCACCATGCCATAAAAAAAACATGTCGTCTATGTAACGTTTGTAGAGCACCAGGTTTGCTGCCCAGCCATGCGAACCAAAAACAAAGGACTCCTCCCAAAATGCCATGAAAAGGTTCGCATAGCTGGGGGCAAACCTGGTGCCCATAGCAGTACCTCTAAGCTGTAGGTAATAATTATCCTCATACCAAAAGAAATTGTTCTCAAGTATGAGGAAAATACCCTCCACAATGAAGTTGATCTGGGGCTCCGGTATATTAGCTGCTCTTTCTAGAAAGAGTGGATTGAGATATTGGTGTTCTTTTTTCGTCAGGATGTTGGATATGAGTCCCTTATCCAGAAATTGGGTTAATTTATTTTTGATCTTATTGGTGGGATTAGAGCTGAGTAATTGGTATGTTTCTGTGTCACTAAGTTGTCTAGAAATCTCCATACAGTATTGGGATCTATTTAATAGTACTATACCCCCACCTTTATCGGCAGGTTTTGTTACCAGATCTTCATTGGTTTGTAAAGTTTTCAATGCCTGAAACTCTATGGGGGAAAGGTTAAACTGAAATTTGTTGAGATTTTTCATCTTTTTAATATCTTGTGTAACCATTTTTTCGAAGGTGTTAATCTCAGCAGACTTCATATGTCTGGGATAGAAGGTTGATCTCTGTCTCAAAGAGGTGTGTGTATAGGGATCTACTAAGCCATTATCTTTAGTGGAAATAGGATTTTTTGCCCAAAATTTTTTTATACATATATTGCGAATAAATTTCTGTAGGCCGATATAGGTTTCAAATTTATTCATTCCTGTTGTAGGGGCAAATTTCAGGCCTCTGTTCAAAACCCTAGTTTCTATCGGGTTTAGTATGTAAGTACTTAAGTTAAAAATACCGTTAGGGGTTACCACCGCCCTCTCTTTCCTCTGCTGTATTCTGGAGCCTGCCCTATTCCCTCTATATCTGGGCTTCTCAGTCTTTTTTGGGGTGACAGTGCAGGATTTCTCCATTTCTTGTTTATGTCTAGGTCCTCGTCTAAAAAAGACGGGGAGGGGGCCAGATGATTTTCATCTGTAAACTTAGCAAGACTCTCAAACCTGTTCTTGAGAGGGATGAGGTTAGGGTTGTTAGTGGGTGTTTGGTTGTTATGGAAAGTTCTTCTGGCCGGTTGCCACTCGGAGTTACCGTTATAGTGGTTATTCTGCCCTCTATTTGATGTGGGATATTTAGAAGCATAGGGCCTGTGATAATTAGAGTCAGGTTGAGGATGAAATTTAGAGATATGCTGAGGATTGTTCCTACGAAATGGTTGTTGGTAACGGGGTCTTGGAGGGTGATGGTTGTTGTACATAACATTCTGGTTATCATATTGATTCTGCCTCGTCGGATAAAAAGAGCCAGGGGTAGTTTTGACATTATATTTAAAAACATTCTGCTGTGTCGATGGAGTATTAACCACTACTGTTGGTTTGTTGGAGAAAGTTCGGACCTTATCGTTCTTGTAGTCTCCTAGGTCCCTCACCAATTTTCTCTTTTTAATTGCCATAATCTCTGTCTCCAGCTTTCCCAAATTAGTGGTAATTTTGGAAATAGAATTATCAAATCCAATATTGGATAGTAAAGGTGTCAATTTACCTTCTAGATTTCTTAGATCGTGATCGATTTTAGAGAGATCGTCACGTCTAAAACTTATTATTAATTCCATAAGTTTGTTAGTGCATTCCTCTAGGATTTTATCCCAGAAGAGGAGAAATGTTGTATCATCACTATGACTTGTGGGCCTTTTTAAAAGGCGTAGGCCTCTAGGGGTAATTTTATCTTTAAGGTACCTCTCTAGAGTGCCTAATTCGCATTTATATTTTATTTCTTTAGTCAAAAGTTTCTCCAACTCAGAACATAATAAATCCAGGGAATCATTAGAGTTCACAGGGGGATCTACAATTGTAGAATCCTCGGAGGTGGCATCTAAAGTGCATTTAAAGTTATTTCTAAAATCAAAAATAGACATTTCACACAAGCAGCTGTTCACGTGAGGAAAAGTGAATCAAAAACCAATGCAGATAAAGTGACAAGCGCTATATATAATGTGCAGACAAACAAATTATGCAGCAAACACTAGTGCATTTTCCTCCAATTAGCACAAAATAGTGAATATCGTGTAATAAAGTGTTGCGCAGGATATAATAAAATAAATACTTATCAGAGATATATAGGCGAAAATCCAGCCTTTTTTAGATGTATATAAAAGAGAAGAAAAAAATATATACAAAATTGTGCAGTATTGTGAATATAAGGAAAATAAATATCTCCCCCTAAAGAATTGTACTCACACTCTACAGAGCCTATAGGACCGGCTCTGGGTGTATAAGGCGTGCAGACTCTGAGTCCCAAAATCCCCACATCCACTGGATAGATAATCGATGGAATACTCGTGGAGCAGGACACAACAGGAGTGAGAAACAAACGTTGTAGTGTCAAATGTAAACAATTTTAATTCCCCCCCACATATAGCAGCTTACATAGAAGAAGTTAAAAAACTATATCCCATGTAAAAAACAGTTAAAAACAGCATAGGTAAAAAGCAGGCAGAGTCACCCAGCCGATCATATCACAGTCTCCATCCGTCACTTCATAGGAGCAGGCAGCAGCTGAAGTTTGTATAGGCAGCGTTCTGCTGGAGGAGCTGGTACTTCCTAGTTGCAAGTCTCGTCAATAATGTCACGCGACGCGTTTCGCCCACAAGTGGGCTTTTTCAGAGCAGTGACATCTAGATGCAGACTTGCAGTTTATAAAGGGAGATCAATTCCGGTTGCCGTAGAAACGGCTGTAAATGATCACAGACACACCCATTTTTATGCAAAGTGGTTAGTTCAGTGTGTTCACTCCCCAACAGGGAAAAAGAAACAAACAGAAAACAAAAGAAAAATAGTATCAATAAAAACAGCAAATATCAAGGCCTTTAACTATATAGAACACATTATAGAGAAGATATACAGCATATTTAGTAAATCCCTAAAAAACACACTATTGATCATAACTCTAAATGCTCTCAATAATATAACGTAGTGACATCCCAACATGGTATATAATACAATAAAAAGCCATATTTTTTACAGATAAATCTGGATAGGCTGTACTCCAGACACACAGCAGATTGTTGATCCATAGGACTATACCAAATATGTATACAAGACATACCATTGACACAAGAATAACAGAACGCTTTTAACCCCTTAACGACAGGTGACGTGCCAGGCACGTCACGGCAAATCGAGGACTTGCCGACAGGTGACGTGCCTGGCACGTCATGCACTAAATGGAGTAAAGAAAGCGACCAGCGGTAGGTAGAGGCATTGTGCAACACCCCCCAAATGTGCAGTGGCGCGCTACGATCACTGCGCCGCTGCACACATGTTCGTTCGCTTTCTAAGCATCTTTAGCATCTAAGCATCGCTTTCTAAGCTTTCTAAGAACACGATCGTTCGCTTTCTAAGCATCTCCGGTGTTGTTAAAGTGCCTCGCCAGCGAGGCACTTAACAACACCGTTCTGCTCCCCAGAGCCGATGGTGGTCGCTCTCCTGAGCGACCCCATCGGCTCAGTAGAAGGGAACGCTGCCTGTACAGGCAGCGTTTCCCTTCTAATGGCAAGAGCATCGGAAGTGAAAGTATTTCACTTTCGATGCTCTAGGGGGAGCCAATCGATGCCGGCACAGCAGATCTATGTGATCTGTGTGCAGGCATGTATGGTAAGTGCTCTGATGAGCACTTACCATACTGTCAAAGGCAATATTACTTTGCCTTTGACAAGTATTGATCTGCCTCCCTCACCTTACTACTTTTAGTAAGGGAGAGAGACAGATCAGATCAAGTAAAAAAAATAAAATAAAATAATAAAAAAAATATTTAATAAAATTTTAAACACCAAGGGCTTTTATAAAAGCCATTTAACCCCTTCCCTGCCATTGATCGCTGTGTACGCAGTGATCATACACAGCAGCACATTTTTTGCTGTCTGTGCATTTTTTAGAGGTTATTTTTTTTTACTGTAATTCATTACAGGATAAAAAAACCTCTTTTAAGAGAGATTAACCCCTTTCTTGCCGTAGATCACTGCCTAATCAGCGATCTGACGCAAATGCAGCAATCTTGCTGCAGAAGCATTTTTAATTTTTTTTAAAACTTTTTTATTACACCCGT